>OZ012660.1:49356052-50644883 GCA_963942545.1 Oxycera nigricornis | reverse complement strand
CAGGAACCAAACATACGATTTGCATGATTATGGTGTCAATCAACGCGTATTAACGTTTGTGTGAGTTTATCAAATTTAAAAAAAAATCGTTGGAGCCGTTTTTTAATTTAAGGAAAAAAGTGCAAAAAAATTAGGTTTTTTAAATAAACAATAAATTTTTAACCTGATTTACGGAAGACAGTATTCAATTTTTATAAAATTTATATACTTCAAGCAATGTTTGAACAAAAGTCATCAAAACTTTCTCTCGTGATAACAAGAAACATTAAATTAAAAATTAAAAATCATTAAAAGTCACCATGATCTTCAAGGTCATTTCTGCCATTCGCTATATCTCACGAACAAGATATAATATTTGCATTATTACGGTGTCAATCGACGTGTTTTAAAATCTCTTTGATTATTCTAACATTATAAAAATCCGTTTCAGCGTTTTTTTTAATTTAATAGAAAAAAAATGCCAAAACCTAGGATTTTTTTCATAAAAAATATTTTTTTAACCAGATTTGCACAACACAGTAATAAATGTTTATAAAATTTAAACATTCCTATCAGTTTTTGAAGAGAAATGATATGATTAATATTAACTCATTCCTGTTACATCCTTTCGAAATGTTTGAAGCTTCTAACATATTGAATGAAGTTTGTGCATGTAAAAACACGGAAAGTTAGTTTTTCTTTTGTGGTTTCTCATTTGACGATGAACTTCCATGTCCTGCTGGGCAAGATGATGAGGAATGTAAATTTTCAATTATTTCGTTTAACTGTCATCTATTTAGGTGTATTGAAGTTAAGTTATTTTACTGCACCTTCGATTAGTTAATGTGTTATGTTTATACTTTGAGTATTTTGCAGTAGAACAAAAAATCGATGCTTTTCGATTTTAGATAAATGAAACCAAATGAGAAAGGTTCAAGTGTTAAAGATAGACACCCATAATCACTTCGAATATTCAAATTAAAACTTGGGAACTAGCAACTAACACAAAAACGCGCGAATCGGAGTTTAAAAAACCGCTGAAACGGTTTTTTATAATGTTAAAATAATCCAAGAGATTTTAAAACACGTCGATTGACACCTTAATGATGCAAATATTATATCTTTTGCGTGAGATATAGTGAATGGAAGAAATGTCCTTGAATATCATGGTGACTGTTAATGATTTTTTATTTTTTATTTAATGTTTCTTGTTATCATGAGAAAAAGTTTTGATGAAGTTTTTTCAAGCATTGCTTGTAGTATATAAATTTTATAAAAATCGAATACTGTCTTCCGTGAATCAGGTTAAAAATTTATTGTTTATTAAAAATAACCTAATTTGTTGCACTTTTTTTCTCAAATAAAAAAACGGCTTAAACGAGTTTTTTCAAAACTTTATAGATTCACACAAATGCTAATACGCGTCGATTGACACCTTAAACATGCAAATTGTACGTTTGGTTCGCGAGATATAACGCATGACAGAAATGACCTTCAAAGGGGCAAAACAACAAACCCCCCCGACCGAAATTTCCCAAAAACTAATCAGCTCTTAAAATTGCAAAGACGCTTCGATTGACACCTCATTAAAGTCGATACAACTTTGTTTACGTGAGTTATGCTCGTAGAAAAAAGTGTCCACGAACGTACAGACGTACGTACGTACATATACACACACACACACACATACATCTCCCTTTCTGAAAACACTTTATATATACTCTATAGACCTCAAAACGTAAAGAAATGTTGAAATTTCAATTTCGATTTTCGAGGCGATTACAAGAAGTTCCCATATACTGGGAAGTTAAAAAATATTATTTACATATTTCGTTAATAAATTTCATCATGAATATGATTTAGAAGGATTTTAAATGATATTTTAATTTTTAAAGTATTTTCAAGCGTGTAAAGCTAGACGCCGTGAGACAGCATTTTTGTCGCTCCGCTGTGTTTTGGTTTTCTCGACTCCCCTCTTCTAAATTCAGAAAGTACAAGCATGGTTGACCTCTTGATCAAATTTTGAAGCCAATAAACAAAGGTTTAACTTAGAATGATTTATTAGATAGATGCTTCGTAATTCGCAAAAAAGTAAACGCGATTTTCTCGGATTCGTATTGTTTATAAGCTAGCGATTTGAAAAAAACTGCTCACTCTGATTTTTCAATATGTTGTTTTACACATATATGGCTATAGGCGGTAGTGAATCATTATGATCAGTGTCAAATTTTCCGGTTTTCATTCAATTTTCCACAATCAAAAATATTGGTTTTTTAAAATAATTGCCGCCATTTTGTTATTTCGCGTTTTTTTGTTTCCAGATAATCCAGTGACCTGAAATCACGTCCGCCGTTATTAACTTCCCAGTATATGGGAAGTTCTTGTAATCGCCTCGAAAATCGAAATTGAAATTTTCAACATTTCTTTACGTTTTGAGGTCTATAGAGTATATATAAAGTGTTTTTAGAAAGGGAGATGTATGTGTGTGTGTGTGTACGTACGTACGTCTGTACGTTCGTGGACACTTTTTTCTACGAGCATAACTCACGTAAACAAAGTTATATCGACTTCGTTGAGGTGTCAATCGAAGCGTCTTTGCAATTTTAAGAGCTGATTAGTTTTTGGGAAACTTCGGTCTGGGGGGTTTGCTGTTTTGCCCGTTTGAAGGTCATTTTTGTCATGCAGTGTATCTCGCGAACCAAACATACGATTTCATTGATCGAGGTGTCAATCGACGCGTATTTACAATTTTGTGATTCTTTCAAGTTTTTAAAAAAATTCTTTGAGCCGTTTTTTATTTTTGAAAAAAAAAAGTGCAAAAAATTGGGTTTTTTTTTCAAAAACAATAAATTTTCAACCTTATTTTCAAATCGAAGTAACCAATGTTTACATAATTTATATACTCCAAACGATTTTTGTTAAAACAACATCAAAACTTTATCTCATGATTACGTAAAAAATCAAATAAAAAATAAAAAATCATTAATAGTCATCATGATTTTCAAGGTCATTTTTATCATTTACTATATCTCACGAACCAGATATAATATTTGCATCATTATGGTGTCAGTTGACGTATATTAACATTTTTGTGAAATTTTTAACATGATGAAAATTCGTTTCAGCCGTGTTTTTAATTTAATTGAAGAAAATGCGAAAAACTATGGTTTTTTTCATAAAAAATATTTTTTTAACTTGATTTGCACAGCACAGTGATACCAGTTTATAAAATTTATACATTCTTATCAGTTTTTGAAGAGAAACCGGCAAAACTTGTTTCCATGATAATGAAGAAAAACTAAATTAAAAATAAAAAAATCATTCAGTTACCTTGTAAAAAGGGTTCATACGAATGATATTACTTTATATCTTTTATTCTAACAAAATTGTTGTAAATTCACGCAAAGTTTTAAAATATTTGCATAATTTGAACAGATTTAGTCTTTTAATTAAAAAATATGCTTAAATTTGTATCAACGCTTTGAATGGTAAAATGTTTTGTAGTCAATACTTTGCAAGATCATATGCTTTGAAAAGCTTTCATCGAATAAAAAATTGCAGTTTTTTGTAGATTCATTCTTTAGTAATCGTAAGATTTCAATAACCATCATCATTTGAAATACATTTTACTTTTTACATGCAATTGAACCTATTTTTGACTGCATATACAAAATTTTTCAAGACCAAAAAGGCCCCCACCGATTGATCCGCATGAATATTCAATCTGTCCTCATCGACCAAAAACCTTACGTAATCAATGGACCTTCCCGTAGACGATATGATTCATATTAACTCATTCCTGTTTCTGCTATGAATACCTCTCATTGTCATTACTTAAAGTACTATTATTTTCAAAATTATTATTGTGTTTAATGTTGTTGATGTTGATGTAGATATTACCGGGAAGTTGACCGTGTGGACCTCAAGGGTCGCACCTCGCGGCTTGTCTTTTGATGTTTTCTGTAAAATTTTTATGAGTAATATAACATTAAAACAAGCCGCGAGGTGCGACCCTTGAGGTCCACACGGCAAATGCAAATTTGATTGAAATTTTGTTGGTTTTCAAAATTTAAGAAGTTTTTTTAATTAAAAGACTGTAAAAACTATTAAAAATCTACTCAAATTATGCAAAAATTTTAAAACTTTGATTAAATTTACAAAATTCTTTTAAGAATAAAAGATATAAAGTAAAAAATCATTCAAAGTTACCATGTAGAATGAACCCTCTCATTCTCTCTACATGGTAACTTTGAATGATTTTTTATTTTTAATTTTTTTTCATAATCATGGAAGGAAATTTTGCTGGTTTCTCTTCAAAAACTGATAAGAATGTATAAATTTTATAAACTGGTATCACTGCGCTGTGCAAATCAGGTTAAAAAATATTTTTTATGAAAAAACCATAATTTTTCGCATTTTCTTCTATTAAATTAAAAAACGGGTGAAACGAATTTTTATAATGTTGAAAACTTCACAAAGATGTTGAGACACGTTAACTGATACCTAAATGATGCAAATATTATATCTGGTTCGTGAGATATAGTCAATGATAAAAATGACCTTGAAAATCATGATGACTTTTAATGATTTTAATTTTTAATTTAATTTTTTACGTATTCCTGAGAAAAGGTTTTGATGATGTTTCTACAAACATTATTTTGAGTATATAAATTTTATAAACACTGATTACTATACTTCGCAAATCAGGTTAAAAATTTATTGTTTTTGGAAAAAACCGAATTTTTTGCACTTTTTTTCTTAAGTTAAAAAACAGCTCCTAAGATTTGTTTCAAAATTCGACAGATTCACAAAAATGTAAATACGTGTCCATTGACACCTAAAGAATGCAAATCGTATTTTTGATTCGTGAGATATAACGGATGACAAAAAAGAAGATCACGATGACTGTTAATGCTTTTTTTATTTTTTATTTGATTTTGTTTTGTAATCAAGAGTAGAAACTTATGTAGGTAGTTTTTCAAAAACTGTTCGGAATATATAAACTATATAAACGTTGGTTACTTCGACTTGAAAATAAGGTTAAAAATTTACTGTTTTTGAAAAAAACCCCAATTTTTTGTATATTTTTATAAAAAAGTTAAAAAACGGGCCGAAGAATTTTTTTTAAAACTTAATAGAATCACGTAAATGTTGATATGCGTAGATTGACACCTTGATCAAGGAAATCGTATGTGTGGTTCGCGAGATATAACGCATGACAGAAATGACCTTCAAACGAGCACAACAGCTAACCCCCCCAACCGAAGTTTGCCAAAAACTAATCAGCTCTTAAAATTGCAAAGGCGCTTCGATTGACAGCTTAACGAAGTCGATCGGACTTTGTTTACGTATGTTATGCTCGTAGAAAAAAGTGTCCACGAACGTACGTTCGTACGTACACACACACACACACACACATACATCTCCCTTTCTAAAAACACTTAATATATACTCTATAGACCTTAAAACGCAAAGAAATGTTTAAAATTTCAATTTCGATTTTCGAGGCGATTACAAGAACTTCCCATATACTGGGAAGTTAAAAATCTAAAAAAAATATTTTTGCACACCAAAAGTACCTTTTAAAATATGCACCAAATTTGAAAGTGATATCTTTTTTCTTCGATTGAAAAAAAATTGTTATTTTTTTTGACACCCCATTAGAAAATTTATATGTGAATCTGGCGGATTCAATCAGAAGTTAAACGGCAAAATTCAAGAAGAACGGGATAAATCATATGCTAAAGAGACAAAAAGGCTTGTGCAATCTGTGGCTTATAAAATTGAGAGCACCATAAAGTCGAATTAATATGCTGCAAAATCTCAATTCTACTGTTCGTTCCATTTTATCATATATGTAGTTATGTATATATTTAAATCAGGGAGTCAATACTTTTCTCAATTGGTTTTTATGGCTATACTTATAGTCTGAATAATTTTCACCACTAATAAATTAAATGCATATATATATGTATAAAATAAAGTTTATATGTATATATGTACAAAGTAAGGTATATCAAATATTCTGTACTCTTTTAAGGAATTTTTCAAACATGCCCCATTTCCATTTTTAGCGCAGGCAAAATTACGAAACATTGAGTTTCGTGGCCCAATTTATAAGTTAAGTCCACACTTTTGTGACTGACTGCATGTAGGCAGATTTTCAGCGGTCAAAATATAATATTAGAACGCGTTTTTTTGTCTTTCTCGAGTTTACAAGGATTCATTTTAATTCAATTGCACCATTTTCTGAATTTTTCAGTGTTAGTTGTTAAATGTTGCTTTTGCACACCCCATTGTAAGCAAGCAAAATAAATTTGGCATAAATCCCAAAAGAAAATTTGCCTTTATTCAGAATCAGGAAGACTGTGGACATACTCCGCATATGGACAATAACATGTTGATCCCTCAATAAATTCTGTGCGTATGGCACGGACGGATTCACATCAATATTCGACACATGGGAAATGCACAAAATCGAAAAATTTATATTAACGTACGCATATACGAGGCAAGTGCACGCGCTATGCATAAAATCGTAATGTAAGTCCCAAAATTAATTCAGTGCAATATACCGGAAAAGATTAATATATGCGTATGTATGTATACAGTTGGATAGATCCCTCGTCATCGAAATGATGTGTTTTCATTCGCGAGTATATATTTTCACGTCGTTGCATCATATGTGTGAGCGATTGCAGCGTATTAGTGGGATACGTGCACCGAAACATGAATTTCCCGAAATTTTCTTGTTATTAATTTTACAGAAAGACTATACCATTTTTTAACTTCCCTGTATATGGGAAGTTTTTGTAATCGCCTCGAAAATCGAAATTGAAATTTTCAACATTTCTTTACGTTTTGTTTGTAGAAAGGGAGATGTATGTGTGTGTGTGTACGTACGTACGTCTGTACGTTCCTGGGTAGTTTTTCTACGAGCAAAGTTGTATCGACTTTGTTAAGGTTTCAATCGAAGCGCCTTTGCAATTTTAAGAGCTGATTAGTTTTTGGGAAACTTCGATCAGGAGAATTTATTGTTTTGCTCTTTTGAAGGTAATTTTTGTCATGCTTTATATCTCGCGAAATAATTATACAATTCGCATGATAAAGAAGTCAATCGACGCATATTAACGTTTTTATTAATCTATCAAAGTTGGTAAAAAGTTGCTGGAGCCGTTTTTTAATTTAAGAGAAAAAAGTCCAAAAATTAGGTTTTTTCATAAACAAAAAATTTTTAACCTGATTTGCGAGATATAGTAATCAATGTTTATAAAATTTATATACTCCAAACAATGCGTGTAAAATTATAATCAAAGATTTTTCTAATCACTACGTAAAAAATTAAATTTAAAATAAAAAATCATTATAAGTCTTCATGATTTTCAAGGTGATTTTTATCATTCACTATATCTCACGAACCAGATATATTATTTGCATCATTAACGTTTCAATAGACGTGTATTAACATTTTTGCGATGTTTTTAACATTATGGTTTAAATGTTTCAGCCGCTTTTTAATTTAATAGAAGGAAAATGCAAAAAATTAGGCTTTAGTTTTTGAAGTGAAACCAGCAAAACCATATTCCATGATTATAAAAAAAAAAAATTTTTTTTTTAATGATTTATCATGTATAGAGGGTTCATACGAATGATATTACTTTATATCTTTTATTCTAAGGAAATTGTTGTAAATCCAAGTTTTATAATATTTGCATAATTTGAGCAGATTTTAATTAGTTTTTACAGTGTTCTAGTGTTAATAAAAAACTGCTTAAATGTTGGCAGTCCAAGAAAAATTCAATTGAATTCACATTTGTGGTAATCAACGCTTTGAGTGGTTAAATGTTTTGTAGTCAATAGTTTGCAAGATCATATGCTTTAAAAAGCTTTCATCAAATAAAAAATTGTAGTTTTTAGTAGTTTGGTCGACCAAAAACCTTACGTAATCAATGGACCTTCCCGTAGATGATATGATTATTATTAACTCATTCCTGTTATTGCTATGAATACCTTTCATCATTATTATTCAAAGTAGTATTATTTTCAAAATTATTATTGTTTTTTTATGTTTTTGATGTTCATGTAGATATTACGGGGAAGTTGACCGTGTGGACATCAAGTGTTGCACCTCGCGGCTTGTTTTGTCAACCTCTTTTTCAGCTGCAACAATCAATTCTCAAGTAGATCGGACGCTTTAAAGAGTGTTTCCCTATTTCAAATCCTTCAAGGCATAGAATACGATTGCTTTTTCACCTACCCATACGAATATTACGCAGGCAAATCTGGCATTTGCAATGAAATTAACAAGAGCCTCAAAATGTTTGTTTGTGCTATCAATTCCCGATACATGATGAATATTTATTGGACTGACTAGTGTAATTCCAGGATGTTTTCTGCATCAAAACAAGCAATGGAATTGAACCATTGCGTAGGTTTTAAATTCAGTTCTACGAAGCCAAATACATCAAGTTAAGCAGTTTTCCCTGGACAAAATAGACAGGCATGCTGCAACGTTAAGTCCTTCATTATGAATCCTTGGGCCTCAACTGAAAGTGCTTTATCAAACAACAGAGTGGGGGGTGCAGATAGCTACGGGCTTGATTTTAGAGAAATGTTTGTAGACGTAATATGTGTGCATAACACTAATCCAGCCTTTCTGTATCGGCACCAACTGATTTTGCTTGTATGTAGGTAATTTGATGGAATTGTAAACGTTGAAAATTTACATACGAATGGATTTTGAACGCTGTGCTAACATCCTGGTTCTGAACAAGGATTGATTATGAGCGATGTAATTACGACAGAATGGATATGCTGTGGCTGTTTGCTATAAAGCCATAATCTGCGGCTGGTATTAATTGTTTTCCAGTTTGTTTTTAACTGAGCAAAATCTGATGAGAGCTTGATAGTTTAATTTTCCTTCTGATTTAATGAGCTACATATACATACATACATTTTAAATTGAGAATATGAGACACCAGAGAATTCAGCATTGCTATTATTACAAAAAGTAGCAGGTGTTTAAAGAAGCACATTCTCAAGCCTAGACTGTTCAGTAAAAGGTTAAGTTAACTGTGTGAGCAGCATCAATATGAGTGTAAAAAATGAAGACTTTGATTCGGTTTTTAATTGAAACAAGTTATAAATTATTCTCATTAGGAACCAAATAATTCAAGCGCAGGGAACAATCAAAATTCAAGATCTGATCGTATTTTGATTTCAAAAGCAGAAAAAAACAGATGAACATTCTACATGTTGAAGAAGTTTTGACCTGCAAATAACTGCTTAAAATGCTTAAGATTAGTTTCCAAGATTTTTTTAAGTTTCTTCATAACAAATAAAATATTATGCTAACTATTGGACATTAATTGCAGGCAAAATATTTGCTACTGCTGTAAACACTCAATTCAATACTAAGCTGTAGTAAAAATTAAAACGTGTGAGCTAATAAACAACAATATTCAATAAATCCACTCAACCCTCTGTCGGATGAAGGCCGAAGCAAATGCAACTGAAAATATATTGCAATGTACATAGGAGTTGTATTTCGTTATTCAATTAAACGCCTCTTGATAAAAGCTCATTTCTTATTTACCTATAAAACATTTGTTTTATTACTTTCAAAAATTAAATAATGATCAAAAAAAAGCCAGAAATCAGTATTCCAAAATTGAGTTTGTCAGATACACTGTAATTCAAGATGTTTGCTAAGCATCTACGTTTGACGAAAGGTTCAAATAAGCAATGGAAAGTCACTATAAACTGCATTTGATCAATGCAGCTTCAACTATGTTAAAATAATTATTCGCAAGAATTAGACGGTAAATTTAATCAACATATTAGCTTTAATTTCACCGAAAGAAATGCTTACGAAATCCCCAAAAAAATGTTTCATGTCACAAAAGAAAAAAACATCCAAGAAACCATAATTGAGTCGATTTTCGATAAATGAATAATAGCGTTGACACACTGACCCATCATCAGTACGAAAACCATCATCAGCACAAAAAACCCCATCATAATGACGGTGAGATAAGCACGAAAAAAGACCATACTTATCTCGATAAGTACGAAAAACTGCCATCTATGTTTGGGTAGAATAATGAAAAACCATCTGCCGTGTATGGAATTTGACATTATTTATATCAGCTTCGAACCAAATCTGACGTGCCATCGCGGACAATTGCCGTTTGAAATCGAAACGACACCAACAACCGAATGATAATGACAGCACCAATGACGAAAACATGTGTGTCACCCCGTCATTTGCAGTTTCGTGCTGATGACGCTTTTCGTCCTGATGATGGTACAATGTGTCAACGCTATAAAGCATGTATTATAAGATATTACGGGCCAGTGGTTTTTTTGATGGCTTTATCCTATTACCAGCAATTTGCTTGGGAATAAAGAAAAAAATAGCTTTAATATACACTTTCACAAACTGGATCTAAACATACAATTTCAAACTTTCATATATATATATATGCATATATATATATATATATATATATATATATATATATATATATATATAATTTTCGTAAATCCTCTTGTTATCCTCGCAATGTTTTGAATCATATCACATTTTGTTTAACAGTATTGTATTATAAGACTTGTACCGAAATGGATAAAAATCATCAAACTTTAATGCAGTACTGACACTTTTTAGAGCCTAATTTGCTTCTCAACTTATTTCTTAGTATCTGTTGCCAGTAACCTTTTTTCACTTGTTCTTCACGTTTTTGTCTTTGTTTTATGCAGCAACCTGAACATTGAATAAATAGAGAGATCAATCATGAAATTGTTTCATAATTTCGGAAGTTTTCTAAAACATTCGTTCATTTTTAGTCTTTCAGAAATTACAATTTTCAATACGAATTCTTAAAATTTTTGTTGGTGTTATTCACTTCAAATGAGTGAGAGGACATTTCATGAAATAATAAATTAGTCGGTTTTAAAATTGGCAATGTGAATATATTCAAAACGTCAATTTGATGTTTATTTTTCATGAACAATTTTACGATAAATTGAATTTTGCACCAAAAATAATCTTTGAAATTTTATGACACATCGCTTATTATTAGGACTGAATGTTAGTCGAATGTTTCAAAAAAGTATTGGACAGTGATTAACTATTTCTTCAAAAATATAACTCTGTTTCTTGATCACAATTCAAATAACTTCCTCAAAAATTTCAAAATAATATAAAACGAAACTTGGCAAACAATTGTAAAGATTTTATAATTTATGCTATTTGTCATAAAGTTCTTTATTTCAAGCAAACTATCGATGTATATATTATTATAAAAAACATGATGAACACTTAAGTAATATATAACTGGCCAGAAGAATTTCCATAGGAAATTATTGTTTATTTGTTTTTGTCCACATAATTTTTTAACTTCCCAGTATATGGGAAGTTCTTGTAATCGCCTCGAAAATCGAAATTAAAATTTTCAACATTTCTTTACGTTTTGAGTTCTAAAGAGTATATATAAAGTGTTTTTAGAAACGGAGATGTATGTGTGTGTGTGTGTGTACGTACGTACGTCTGTACGTTCGTGGACAGTTTTTTCTACGAACATAACTCACGTAAACAAAGTTCGATTGACTTTTTTAAGGTGTCAATCGAAGCGCCTTTGCAATCTTAAGAGCTGATTAGTTTTTGGAAAACTTTCGGTCGGGGGGTTTGCTGTTTTGCCCGTTTGAAGGTCATTTCTGTCATGCGTTATATCTCACGAACCCAACGTACGATTTCCTTGATCAAGTTGTCAATCGACGCGTATTAATATTTATGTAATTGCATCAAGTTTTTAAAAAATTCAAATTTTTCAAAAAAGAGTGCAAAAAATAGGCTTTTTTCAAAAACAATAAATTTATAACCTTATTTCCAAGTCCAAGTAATCAATGTTTATATAATTTTTATAGTCCAAACACTTTTCTTAAAAACTTCATAAAATTTTTTTCCTCTTGATTAAAAAAAATCAAATAAAAAATAAAAAATCATTAACAGTCATCATGATCTTCAAGGTCATTTCTGTCATGCAATATATGTCGCGAACTAAACATACGATTTGCATAATTTAGGTGTCACTGGACGCGTATTAACACTTTTGTGAATCTGTCGAGTTTTTAAAAAAATCGTTGGAGCCGCTTTTTAATTTAAGAAAAAAATGCAAATGCAAAAGGAATTTTTTTAACCTAAACCTAACCTAATCAATGTTTACAAAATTTGAAAACTTCAAACAATGTTTGTAGAAACATCATCAAAACTTTTTCTCATGATTATGTAAAAAAATAAATTAAAAATAAAATTTTTTTGAAAGTCATCATGATTTTCAAGGTCATTTTTATTATTCACTATATCTGACGAACCAGATATAATATTTGCATCATTATGGTGTCAGTTGACGTGTATTTATATCTTTGTGAAGTTTTTAACATGATTAAAATTCTTTTCAGCCGTTTTTTGAATTTAAAAGAAGAAAATGCGAAAAATTATGGTTTTTTTCATAAAAAATATTTTTTTAACTTGATTAGCACAGCACAGTGATACCAGTTTATAAAATTTATGCATTCTTATCAGTTTTTGAAGAGAAAAAAGCAAAATTTTCTTCCATGATTATGAAAAAACTAAATTAAAAATAAAAAATCATTCAAAGTTACCATGTAAAGAGGGTTCATACGAATGATATTACTTTATATCTTTTATTCTAAAAAAAATGTTGTAAATTCAATCAAAGTTTTAAAATATTTGCATAATTTGAGCAGATTTGTAATAGTTTTTATAGTCTTTTAATTAAAAAAATGCTTACATTTTCAAAACCAACAAAATTTCAATCAAATTTGCATTTGCGTTATCAACGCTTTGAATGGTAAAATGTTTTGTAGTCAATATTTTGTAAGATTATATGCTTTGAAAAGCTTTCATCGAATAAAAAATTGTAGTTTTTAGTAGATTCATAGCTAAATAATCGTAAGATTTCAATAATCATCATCATTTGTAATACATTCTACTTTTTATATGCAATTGAACTTATTTTTGACTGCATATACTAAATTTTTCAAGACCAAAAAGGTCCCCAACGATTGAACCGCGTGAATAATCAATCTGTCCCCATCGACCAAAAACCTTACGTAATCAATGGACCTTCCCGTAGACGATATGATTAATATTAGTTCATTCCTGTTACTGCTATGAATGCCTCTCATTGTTATTACCTCAAGTAGTATTATTTTCAAAATTATTATTGTGTTTAATGTTGTTGATGTTTATGTAGATATTACTGGGAAGTTGACCGTGTGGACCTCAAGGGTCGCACCTCGCGGCTTGTTAACTTCCCAGTATATGGGAAGTTCTTGTAATCGCCTCGAAAATCGAAATTGAAATTTTCAACATTTCTTTACGTTTTGAGGTCTATAGAGTATATATAAAGTGTTTTTAGAAAGGGAGATGTATGTGTGTGTGTGTGTGTGTGTGTGTGTGTGTGTGTACGTACGTACGTACGTACGTTCGTGGACACTTTTTTCTACGAGCATAACTCACGTAAACAAAATCATATCGACTTTGTTAAGGTGTCAATCGAAGCGTCTTTGCAATCTTAAGAGCTGATTAGTTTTTGGGATACTTCGGTCGGGGGGGTTTGCTGTTTTGACCCTTTGAAGGTCATTTCTGTCATGCGTTATATCTCGCCAACCAAACATACGATTTGCATCATAGAGGTGTCAATCGACGCGTATCAAAATTTGTGTGAATCTATCAAATTTTAAAAAAATTCGTTGTAGCCGTTTTTTAATTTAAGAAAAAAAAGTGCAAAAAATTAGGGTTTTTTTCATAAACAATAAATTTTTAACCTGATTTGCGTAAATAAGTAGACAATGTTTATAAAATTTATATACTCCAAACAATGTTTGTAAAAACAACATCAAAACATTTCGTCATGATTACGTAAAAAATTCAATTAAAAATAAAAAACTATTAAAAGTCATCATGATTTTCAAGGTCATTTTTATCATGCTCTATATCTCACGAGTCAGATATAATATTTGCATCATTAAGGTGTCAGTTGACGTGTATTAATATCTTTGTGAAGTTTATACATTATAAAAACTCGTTTCAGCTTTTTTTTAATTTAATAGAAGAAAATGCAAAAAATTATAGTTTTTTTCATAAAAAATATTTTTTAACCTGATTTGCACAGCACCGTAATAAATGTTTATAAAATGTATACATTCTTATCAGGTTTTGAAGAGAAACCGGCAAAATTCTCTTCCTTGATTATTAAAAAAATAAATGAAAAATAAAAAATCATTCAAAGTTACCATTTAAAGAGGGTTCATACGAATGCTTTTACTTTATTTTTTTTATTCTAAAAAATTGTTGTAAATTCAATCAAAGTTTTAAAATATTTGCATAATTTGAGCAGATTTTATATAGTTTTTAATAGTCTTTTATTTAAAAAAAAATGCTTAAATTATTAAAACCAACAAAAATTTTCAAGACCAAAAAGGCCCGCACCGATTGATCCGCGTGAATATTCAATCTGTCCTCATCGACCAAAAACCTTACGTAATCAATGGACCCTCCCGTAGACGATATGATTCTTATTAACTCATTCCTGTTACTGCTATGAATACCTCTCATTGTTGTAATGTTGTTGATGTTTATGTAGATATTACTGGGAAGTTGACCGTGTGGACCTCAAGGGTCGCACCTCGCGGCTTGTTGTTAATGATAAACCGTGTTTTCGCAGACTCTTAGATTTTGATGATGATTGTTTAAGTACTTTGGTAAATAATAATCCAGCAAAATGAGCTGCAAACAATTCTCATAATCAACTGAATTTTTTTGCTTGAAGAAAATTGGATCCACCTCCAAGTTCGATATTTAGAACTTCAATCATTGATTGAAAGGAATCAGAACAACAGAATATCGGCTGCTGATTACCTATTTAGGTGGCATAAAAATGAGATCCTTTGGATCAGACATGGCGTAAAATGAATCCTGTGCAACAACATCCACCGAAAACGATCTTGAGAAAGTAGGCGAAGGTGGAAAATCAATTCCTTAGCTGGTTTGCATGCAATGTAGGTATGTTATTGTTGAAATTGCAGTGAAATAGTTCACTATAAGTTACTTTAACGTTGTAGAACAAGTACAGTGAATATTGTTGGAGCAGCTCACTAAATCAAGCATCGAAGATAAGACGTCAAATATTGGATAACCAAAAATATGTGATTGTACATCATTATTTTGCCAGACAATTTAATTCAGAAATTTTACAGCTTCCACCGTACTCTCAAGATTCTGCTTCATCAGTTTGAATGATTTCAAATTGTTGAGTTATTACATATTCTGTATGTTAAATAATGAAAAATTTTCAAATCCAGTCCAGTCACTTTATCAAAAACTTCTTTCGTGATTTCTGAAGAATTTCCAACTGTTAAAAACAAGACAAATAATTTTAACTTGAATGTTAAATGTTTACCAATTTTGTTGACTTTTCAAATTTTCGTAATTTTCGATGTGCTTTTGTGTCCCCAAAAAGAGCACTCGAAAACTTCAATATTTTTAGTGACATGAAATGTAACTGCAAATCACGATAGACTTTCAATGGAAATGGAAAAATAAAAGCGATTGTTGAAAAACTCCCTTTTCTTGCTGCAGTACAATGTACAAGTTTTTTCACTTAAGTGATGTGCCGTTTTTCCAGGACGTAGTGCATTCAAATCGACGGAAACTTTTACTTTGTCGAGTTGCTTGCTTTACGTTTTTCCTGTTTCCATTCGGGCCATGAAAACTTTGTGTCATTTACTTCGTACGAAACAATGACTGAAGAAAATGATAAAATTTTCCGCTACCTAATAAGATTCATTTGAGAGAACTCTTTTTTTTGTGTCGTTTGCTTGAAAGGCAAAAGTTAAAAAGTTTTACAAGATTTATGCGACTTCTTACACACACCAAACAATATAATATTCAAGGTATTGCATGGTGTTGCTCCACTTGAGTTGGAAACTTTTGATTTTCATAAGCGAAAAACTTTTTAATTTATGAAGTACTTTGATAAAAAACACATTAAACCGTGGAAAAGTTGAGCACGGGTCAGACCCATGTGACGGTAGATCGCAGTGAAAGGATGTTTGGAATAAACTAGATGCGAAATTATGACGTCCTTTCAGATCAAGAGTATAATGTTGTTTCGGGGCAAGTCTTCCAACATAAAACTTTGTTAATGAGGCGCTTTCTTTTGCAACTGTGTGATTAGACTTACTGTTGGATTTTTCATGAATGATTTTGGGTACGTAAGGATGGCTTAGAAAGTAAAAAACCAAAGATAATCCAAGAAAGGTTCTTCTAAAATAAATCAAACTAGGGTTAATTATATAGGTTCACACTTTCATATTTTTCCGCACTAGAACATAACTAGGACTTTTCAAAGTTCAAGGAGAATGATCTTATGTTCCGTCCAATAATCAGAAATGTTTCAAAACGTGCTTGTCAGCAATTTCAGCTAAGCTTGCACTTGCAAGCTTCCTTTTCTGCTCTCAAGTTGCTTTCGTTTCCAAGAACGTAGCAGAACACATGCATGCAAAGTAAGCACGGGTAAAATTAATGTAGGATCATTTATCACAACTTGTTACTCTCTCGACCAAGGTTGATTTATGCTCCACAAACTGTTATTTAATCCGTTAATCTGAGTCTTCAGCATTTTGTTTGGAGATAACCTAAAACCTCAGGCAAGCGACAAACTTCAAGGTTAAGATAAGCTTTAATTGATAAGTCGTTAAATATTTTTCACATCAAACTGTAGGAAGCAGTGTAATTAATATTAATTACTTTATCAAAACCGTGGGTATACTTTTAGTGGGAAATCTATTCGAATGTTCTGCCAAAAATAATGCAGCTCAAGGATTCAATCGGAAATGAGGAAAAAACGAACGATAGAACTTACTTTCACTAGTTTATTGCTGTTGCTGCTATTGCTGTTTGGGGCATATTTTGAGAAAAGGAAGATTCACGCGTCCTGTGGTTTACGGATCAAATAAATAGAGCACTTTTAGTTGTATGTGACTTAAGCATATTTTTGGAGAATGCAGCTATTATCCTGACGTTTAAAGCTAAATATTTTCTGATATCTTGTGGAAATCGTTACTTTTGGAAGTATTTTCAGCTCATGTTAAATTCGCTTACCACGACATAAAGCATCATTGGGTTACAGATTTCACTTGCATAAGTTAACTTCGTTTTATGCTGGTGGAATAGAAAAAGTGAAATAAAAATGTTAAATCAAACAACCTGCAATGTGCCAAGAGCTGATAGTAAAATTTAAAATAGTCAAGTGCATATTGTTTATAGTAAGTATTGAAAATCTAACCAAATAAGCCCAGGCTATATATTGATTGCGTACATTGACGCGTGGAAATAAATGAAAAGCCAACTGAATCCTCTTCATTAGCATTTACGTGTCTGAATGCAGTTATTATATTTTCTTCAATAAATTAAAAAGGCTGTTTTGCCTCTTTCAGCTTTTTGTTCAAAGTTCATTCAGTGCTTGATATTGAGTTTGCATACGCAGTTTTTGCTAGAGCCAGAGCAGTTTGCAAAAAAATACAAATCTTATTTTTAGGCCTCTTTCATGGCACTTAGAGTTTCATAAGTAATGATTTATTGGCATTCCCTAAGTATGTAGTCTTGTTCCTTTGAGAAAATTAAAATAGTTCGTACGTAAAGCTTGTGATGGTTTAAGCTCATTTAAGTAACGATGAAAACTGCTCCTGAAACATGTTTTTAATAAGATAATTCTAATTAAAAACAAGCCGCGAGGTGCGACCCTTGAGATCCACACGGTCAACTTCCTAGTAATATCTACATTAATATTAAGAATACTTAACACAATAATAATTATGAAAAAAAATACCACTTTATAAAATAATAACTATCGCTACTCATAACAATAATTGGAATGAGTTAATATTAATCGTATCATCTACGAGAGCGTCCATTGAATACTTGCTTAACGTGCTTTTGGTGGATGGAGGATGGGGGATGGATTGGTTTGATTGAATATTCATGCGGATCAATCGGTGGGTGGTGGGGGTAGGTTACAAAGCCTTTTCTACGTTATTTGTTATTTTCATATCGATGCTTGATCGACAAAAGAGCGCTAGCTAAAATGAATGGAGTTTTTGTAATTACTCCCACTGAAGAGATTTTGTCGCGTGGTTGCCATTTTGGATTGTTGTGTTCAAAATCACCATGACTTCGGCATAATCGTTGAGTTTGTATTTTTTCACGATTTTACAAAAAACCAGGCTAATATTTATTTCTTATTTTCAGTTGGTGTTGAAAAACATTGAATGTGTAATCAATAATCGGTTTAAATGCATGTAAAAACTGAAAAGCATTGCGAATGATAATTGTGGATGTAATTGAAATCTTACGAACACTAAAGAACAAAACTACTAAAAATTAAATTTTTTTTTAAAACGCATATAATCTTGCAAAGTATTGACTACAAAGTATTTCACCATTCAATGCGTTCATTACCACAAATGCAAATTTGATAAAAAAAATTGTTTTGCAAAATTTAAGCAGTTTTTTTCATTAAAATTAAAACACAGTACTGTTAAAACTATTAAAAATCTGCTCAAGTTATGCATATATTAATAAACTTTGATTGATTGAACAACAATGTCTTTAGAATAAGAGTAATCAGGTAATATCATTCGTATGAACACTTTTTACATGGTGAGTTTGAATAATTTTTTATTTTCAATTTTTTTAGTAATCATGGAAAAAGATTTTGCTGGTTTCTCTTAAAATCTGATAAAAATTTGTAAATTTTATAAACATTTGTTATTGTGTTGTGGAAATGCGGTTAAAAATTATTTTTTTATGAAAAAACACTAAATTTTTTAAAAAACTAAAAAACATGAAAATGTTAAGACGCGTCGATTGACATCTCAGTGATGCAAATAATATATTTGGTTTGTGAGATATAGAGAATGACATGAATGACCTTGAAAGTCATGATGCCTTAATGATTTTTCATTTTTAACTTCCCAGTTTCCTATGGGAAGTTATTGTAATGGGGTCGATTATGCGAATCCCAAATTTTGACATATCTCCACGTTTACATGTCTCTAGAACTCAAATTCATCGTTTTTAGAGAGATGTCCGTGAGTGTGTATGTACGTATGTGCGGATGTGCGGATGTGCGAAAGGACGTATGTAAGTATGTGCGTTCGGAATAATTTTTCGTCTCGATTATCTCGAGAACCAAAAATTGGTTTGACGTGAGATTGGTTTTATTTGACGCGTAATTACGTAACTTAGAACTGAATGACTTTTCAGTGAAATCGGTTAAGCCGTTTTTATTTAGGATGAAAAAACTGAAAAACGACTAAAAATTGCTTACTTTTAAACTGTTGATACGCACTATTAATTCGTGCAGATACTAAATACCTTCATAGTCATGTTGTTATTATTGTGCGTTTTAGCAAAATTGTGATCAAATTTGTAAAAAATGTTATTTAAAAAAAAGATTAATTTACAAAATTGCAAACTTATATTATCAGGTTTGGGTGAATGGGAGTAGAGACGCTAATGCAGTTAATAATTGGACATTGTGATAAATAATTCAATATTGTTAATAACAATCAAATAATATTAGTTTTAATTTGATATTGTATATATAAAGTCAATTATAAATATTCAGTAACGGTCAAACATTCTTAATAACGAATGATTATTGTAAATAATAATTAAATACCCTCAATAATAGTTGTGGATTCCAAGGCCAAGATGGAGAACAAGGTTGAGGACGAAGTCGAGGACAAGAAGGATGACGAGGACGAAGAGGACGAGGTTGCCGAGGCTTTGGTAGAGGATGGCCAGGTGCTGGAGACGTCTTCCTCTACCAAAGCTTTTATGGTTAGATAAAAAATTGATAAAAATAAGAAAAGTGATTATTTTAATTTAGAATAGTAATGTTTAATAATAGTAATTAATAATAATAGCAAATTATAGCTTTTTATTTACCCCACTGGGAAAGTAGTCGTGTGGGCCTCAAGGGTCGCACTTCGACCACATTTTATTAATTTATATTTTTCATAGTTATTAGAACGAATTTTGTTGGTTTCTTTTCAAGAATTATTTGCAGTTTATAAATTTTAGAAACATTGATCACTGCGGTTTGCAAATCATGCTAAAAATTTATTGTTTATGAAAAAACCTTAGTTTTTTGCACTTTTTTATAATAAATTAAAAAACGGCTTCAAGAATTTTTTTAAAAAGTTGATAAAATTATACCAATGTTAAAAAGCGTCGATTGGCACTTCAATAATGGAAATTCTATTTTTAGTTCGTGAGATATAGCGGATGACAGCAATGACCTTCAAGGCGTCAAAACAGCAAAGAACCCAAAACAGCAAACAACCCAAAATGTTGGCAAAATTGAGATTGTAGGGTTGTGGAATGTAGTTTTTGTCATTGAGCCGACTGAAGAGGTTTTCTCGCGTGATGGCTATTTTGAATGGGTATTACCTCAAAAAACTCATAAACGAACGAAGTCTTATTGGTTTTTAGTTAACAGATGATCCAATAATGAGTTGTAATGATCACCACAACGCAACTTTTTTTCGGGTGTATACGAATATTTGCTGTCAGTGGCTTAATTCACAATATATATATATATATATATATATATATATATATATATATATATATATATATATATATATATATATATATATATAAACATATAAATTTTACAAAAGACTTTGGAAATGTTGCACTTTTATGTCCTCTACTTAGAAATAAATGTGTGATGACCATATTTTCAAACATATTTTTAAAAAATGTGTTTAAAATATTGAAAATAAACTTAGTGCGCCCTTAAGCACTTACAATAATTTCTTATTTTATCGTTGATCTTAAAAAAATAATTTGAAGGAACAAATGCACATACGTACATACACACACAGGCATCTCCATAGAAACGATGGATTTCGATTTTAGAGACATTAAGACGTGAAGGTATGTCAAAATTTGTGATCTGCAAAATCGGCCCCATTACAAAAACTTCCCACTGGAAATTAGGAAGTTAACAATATGTAATACGCAGTAAAATTTAAATGTGTAGTATTATGTAAAACTTACAATACTTTATGTGAAAAAGAGGAAGAGATACTGAAATATTACGAACCATTACAATAAACGACCTCATAATATTTGACAAATGATCAACTTATTTAATGAATGCGTCTTTATCCGTCCGTCTTTATTCATTGTTTATTGTTTCTGTATGAATGGTTTTTGGAAGTGTAAAAACACCTGTGATGTTTGTTTTGTGGTCAAAGTTTAAAACGTCTAAATTCAAAAAGCAAAGACTAGCTGAGTGCAAATTAGATAGAAGAGACTTATTTTGAAACCACATCACTAGAGTAAGTGAAATCAGGTGATATTTATCTTGTTTATTGAAAATATTATCGGTTTATTGTTTTTGTAGGAATATGTTTTGCAATCACGAAAAACTTTGTTTTTCTTTAATAAAATATTTTTAAAACATCTGGCCTATCAAAACGTTTATTACCATGAATGCAGGTTTCATAGAAAAAACAATTAATTTCTGACTTTTTTGTATATAGAAAGTTCTTTTTTTAATGCTGTAAGCAGTTTTTTCATGGTAATAAAAAAACGGCAGAATGAAATTTATCAAAAATGTGTCCAAATTATACATCTAATATATTAATACGTTTCAACTTGACAACAATTTCTATAAAATAAGAGAGATTAGATAACATTATTCGTATCAATCCTTTATTAATAGTGATCATTCCATATTTTACATAGATTTTTTTTTGTAATCATGAAAAAAACTATTACTGAATTTTTAACAAGAATTGTTAAGTTTACTTGAACTTTGTAAACATTCAATGTTAGTAGAACTGAGACTAAAATATTGGTTTTATTGTAGAAAAAATTATATTTATTTGTTCATTCACTTAAAAAAACGGCTAAACGAAATATTTTGAAAATTTGATAGAATATGCAATTGCTATTACCCTTACTTTCACACCTTATTAACTAAATCATATGTTTGGTTCGCATGATATTGTGTATGACCGATATGAACTTAAAGGGGTCAAAGCAAAGAAAAACACCCAACCGCAATTTCTCAAAATCTAACCAGGACGTATAATTGCAAATACATTTCGATTGACAATGAAGTCTATATAACTTTGTTGACGTGAACTATGCTCGTGGAAAAACTGTCCGCAAACGTACGTCCATTCCATCGTACGTGCATACATACACATACAAACTTCTCTCTCAAAAAACGCTGACTTTTTTAAAATAAAAAAACTGGAAAAAAATTCAATAATTTTTCTCAAAAAGTTTCTTCTATCTAATTTGCATTTCTGTCAATCAATGCTTTTCGAAATCAGATGTTTTAAGTTTCCACCAACAAAAAAAACATCCTAGTTTTTTCCAACCTTCGAAAACAATGAACATGTGAAACGAACAAAGGACCATCTATTAAATACGTGAAGATAAATTGTCAAATTTTTGAGTTCATTTATTGCCAGGGTGTGTAACATTTCGGTTCCTTCTTCTTATATCTTTTGTTTTTTCATTACATATTACTTTTGTTTTTATGATCATTTTCAAAATAAGATTTTTTTTAGTATTTTTAATGTAAAATGGTGAAATAGTACAGTAACAATGATAATCATACTTCACGTCTATGCAGGATACTTGGAAATTTCGGACGAAACTATTTTAAATCGCCATAACATGACAAAATCGACCTCATTGCATTTCAAGCATCAATATACAAATAACGGAAAAAGTCTTTGTAACCTGTGCCTCTCCGATTGATCCGCGTAAAGATTTGATCCAATCCTCTTTCTACCAGATGCATTACGTTAGTCTATGGACGCTTCCTAAGATGATACGAATAATATTATTTCATGTATTTACTGTAATTAATTCCCATCACTATTATTTGAATTATTATTATTTTTACTTTTATTATCAAGTGTTATATATTTAATATCGATATAGATATTGTTGGTAGGTTATGGGTGCAAACCTCAAGGGTCGCACCTTATGGTTTGTTGAAACTATTTTTCATTAGAACATATGTATTTGCAGGTAGTTAAAAAACTTGCTCAATAAATGACTTCACATTGCATGCATGTACCATGCATACAATTTCTTAGAAAATATTTTGGATTGAAATCCATATCGCATTTTCCTTTTAAATGATGCAATGAAAGTGAACGGAAATCTTCTGCACGACAACATTTTCCGATTAAATAGTTTCGCTTCGCATTCTTGCACGCATAGTGCATACATCGTTGTAGTGCCTTTAGATTGTGACTTTGAAATCAAATGCTGTCGAGCCTTTTTGAATTTTCTCAACAACTTTTTCCGCTCAACGGTGAAAACTTTCACTTGAGTAGCACACATTTACATGACACGCTACCTTCGCAACTCAATTGTAGTTTCGACAGGTGCTCAGAACTTCTTCAACAACTTTATTTCCACATGACCTGTTGCATAGATTCCCTGAAAATGCCTAGTTCCTTCCTCAACTCGCTCTTACTGAACCACTTTATGGAAGGAGTCTACTATATAGTTCCCGGCATTGGGTTGCAGTTCTTTTCGACATTTTGCTTTGGCCATCGTTTCCGCTCTTCAGGTTACAATAAAAATGCTTTTGGAAGTGTATAAACAAATTGTAAAAGGGTCTGACTGGTTGACATTAAAGGACCAAGCATTTTTGGTTATTTTAATTTATGATAAAGTAAGGTGGCATTTTGGTATTTGAGTTGAATTACTTGGGCTGCTTTCGTTTTAACAATGCAATCTTTATTTCAAAATAATGATTACAGTTCAAACAAAACAAAACTTTTCTCTATTATAGAACTAGGTGATGTCTGAGAAAAAATTCAAATTGATTTCCAAAAATGTTGTTTCTAGAAACAATTGATACTTGAAAAAAGTTAAAATAATTAAAAATCTGGTTATTTTTTGAGTAGAAATATTCGGAAAAGTAATTGCATCTTTCAAACGGATCAGTGATTGATGTCGAGCGCAAGGATTTAGTATATTAATTTTTTGTTGATATCCACTACTGCTTTCATTTCTCTTCTATAAAATAACTGGCTTTGAATAATAATTATTGTGAACTTAGCTATATACTTGACAATGCTTCTATCATTCTTTAATTGATAGTTTCGAAAATGTTTACCAAGTCAACTGTAGATATTGAAATAAAAATAAAACCCGAATTTTTACTTGAAAGTTTATGTTAAGAGTAAAATTATTTACATTCGATACATTTTGTCGCAATTCCAAAAAAACTTGGATTTTGATTTTCGATTTTGTTTTTGCATTCGATTTGTATGCTTTTTTCTGCAGTTTAACATCTTATGCATATATAGTATTGCGGAAATGGATATAAAACCGTTTAATTGCACAGAAATTCTGTTGAAACAAAATGCTTTCAAGTTTTCATGACTGTTTTACACATATTTGGCAGACATAGATGAAAATTACGAAAATATTCTCACGAACTCTTCAATGAATGACGCTTTAATCGCTCCTTGCTCAATTACCATGAAAGCTTGTTTATCTTTCGAAAAACAATTAAAAATTAAGTCTGCAATGTGTCTCGGTACACATACAGAGGCTAAGCATCGCAAGATAAATGCTTTGCTGTTTGGAATGAAAGTAAAGAAAATTATTTTTCCGCCAGTGCTTGGCTGTGATAGCGTAAAGGCTAGGGCACAAGGAAAGATTCGTTGGCCAATAATTTTCCAATTAAGACAAGGGAAAGGCGAAGGGAGCAAAGCACGAGGAAGCAGTATTTGTGAAATAGCCTTAGCTAAGCTTACTAATAAATTAATTGTTTTGGTTGTTTTCGCCCGGGTCCTATTTTCGATGTTTTTGCTAGCAATCTCCGCCATCAATAGATCTTTTGTAGAGTGCATTAAATCTTATTTCAAAGTGGCAGATTGAGTGACGTGTTCAAAAGATGATTATTATAAGTTTCTTTGGGGCTGATTGCGAGGATTTGATTCACTGTTACATCATTTGATTTAGTTAGTGAATATTTATGCTTCTTAGAGAAACCATTCTATGAGACTTGTTACCATCATTCAAGCAATTTTACATGGCTATGCAAAATACTGTTGAAGATCAAAAGTCATAAACAAAATACGTATTTTTCAAAAAAAACTCGACAGAAACGTTTAAACTCTCTTTTTTGTTCATAATTACTAACAACTTCCAAGGGAGATAAACATAAACATTCGTTTTGTCAACACATAAAATTGATCCAGACCAGAAAAATTGCGCGTTTTAGTGTCATAGCTGAAAAAAAAACATTATTAGTAATTTCAACACAGTTTTTTGTTGATAGCATCAATTGACTGACGCCTTATAAAAAACTGTATAATTTCTCCAAAACTTAATTTTTTTTGCACACTTTGAACTATGCACACATTCATTTTGCGATCTACTTTGCATTTTCTAGCATGTGTAACATAATTAAAGAGTGATTTTGAAGCTATATAAAGTATGTGACAGAAATATCTGTTATTTTAGCTTTGAAAATTTGCTGTTATTTCGAAATTGTGTTTCATTTACTTTCAAAAATTGCCTTGCAAAAACTTTCACCCAAATAACATCCGAAAATGGTGGAAGTTTATTTCCGAAATTGTGCAAAATTGGATCGGCAGAATGAACTTCTTAAATTACACGATGGTTACATGCCAGAAATTATTTTTAAACACTCAATGATATAAATTTTGCAAACAAATAAAGCCAAAAAATTGGCCACTGCAAAAATTAGTCTGGTTTTTAAATGGTAAAAAAAATTCAATGCTATTAAAAAAACACCTTATACAATAGCTATATATGAAAACTGAAAACGCCCATTTGATTTTCTCTGTATGAACAAACAAACAAATTGCAACAAAAAATGTTGATTTCATTTTTACTTTTTGATTAAAATGAAGTAATATTCATATTTATTTGAACACATTTTCTTATACTCGGTACTACCAATACTTTTTGTTGGTCAATTTTACTGGTAAAATAAATCAAACTGTATATTTCTATATAAAAAAAATAATTCTGTGTTCGTCGTGATGAACCCGAATGTTGTATTTGAATGGGGTTCAAGAAAGATTTAAGCATGTTTCCTTTTGACAAATATGTTGAGCTATGATCATAAAACGCGTTTAAATTGTTTTGCTAAATGTTTATCACTATGTTCGTTGAGTACTTACTGTCCTTTCGACTTTATTCGTGTGGATTAGCTAGCGTAGTAGATACCTTTATTGTTAAGAATTCTCACAATGTGTTTGGTGCGTGTTTTTTTGAAACTTTGTAGGATCGCTTTTGTTTATTGAAAATTAACGTATCGATTCAGGATGTAAACAATAACTTTGCCAAGTTTCATTAAAACCCACGAAATAGTTTGCATGAAATGAGAAAGATCTACGAAATTTCAGCTCCACATTTTTTTTGAATAAATTTATTCCGCAAACTTCTCTTCCTCTTCAGTTTTTCTAATATAAATCAGAAATATTTTGACAAGTTTAAATTTCAATTTAGCGCAATTTTGTCTGCAATTTTCGTAGCCAGCCATTTTTTCAAGACTAATTATCAAATTATATTTTAAATGTTGCACTCTATTGTTCACATGTAAATCATTCATTTATTAATATTCCATTTATTTAACTTCGAAGAAATTATTTAGGTTTTTAATGGGAGATCTTTTTCACGATATTTATTTCAAATTTTTTATCGTTTGAATGGTTGTCGAACAAATTACAACACTTCATTTTCAGCTTTGAAATTATTATTTATGTCGAAGTTACTTAGAAAATGACTGAATGAATTCATTAATTATGAAATACCGACAATCGTCTTCAATTAGCAATAACAGTTGACTAAGCTATTTCCAAAAAGATATTGTGCATGGTGCTGAAGAAGTATGTCCTAATTTATTATATTTTTTCTTACTATTTTTTTAAAATAATTTTCAATTGCCAATTCATAAAACTGGTTATACATTTTTAACTTCCCAGTATATGGAAATTTCTTGTAAACGCCTCGAAAATCGAAATTTTTAATATGTCTTTACGTTTTGAGGTCTTTAGAGTATATTTTAAGTGTTTTTAGAAAGAGAGATGTATGTGTGTGTTTGTACAAATGTACGTACTTACGTTCGTGGACAGTTTTTTCTAAGAACATACCTCGCGTAACCAAAGTCGTATCGTCTTTTTTGAGGTGTCAATCGTCTTTGCAATCTTAAGAGCTAATAAGTTTTTTGGACACTTCCGTCTGGGAAGGAGGGAGGGTTGTTGTTTTGACCTTTTGAAGGTCATTTCTCTCAGGTGATATATCTCGCGAACCAAACATAAAATTTGCATTGTTAAGGTGTCAATTACGCGTATTAACAATTGCGTAATTCTGACGAATTTTTTAAAAAAATGTTGAAACCGTTTTTAAATTTATTAAAACAGAAGTGCAAAAAGGTAGGTTTTTTTCATAATTAATAAATTTTTAACCTGAATTGCCAAACACAGTAATCAGTGCTTTTTAAAATTTTATATTCCAAACAGCTTTTGTAACAAAACCAGCAAAACCTTTTCTCATGGTTGCCAAAACAACTAAATAAAAAATAAACAAGCCGCGAGGTGCGACCCTTGAGGTCTTCACGGTCAACTTCCCAGTAATATCTACATAAACATCAACAACATTACAACAATGAGAGGTATTCATAGCAGTAACAGGAATGAGATAATATGAATCATATCGTCTACGGGAGGGTCCATTGATTACGTAAGGTTTTCTGTCGATGAATATTCACGCGGATCAATTGGTGGGGGCCTTTTTGATCTTGAAAATTTTTGTTGGTTTTCAAAATTTAAGCAGTTTTTTTAATTAAGAGACTATAAAAACTATTAAAAAGCTGCTTAATTATGCAAATATTTTAAAACTTTGATTGAATTTACAACATTTTCTTAGAATAAAGGATATAAAGTAATAGCATTCGTATGAACCCTCTTTACATGGTAACTTTGAATGATTTTTAACTTCCCAGTATATGGGAAGTTCTTGCAATCGCCTCGAAAATCGAAATTGAAATTTTCAACATTTCTTTACGTTTTGAGGTCTATAGAGTATATATAAAGTGTTTTTAGAAAGATGTATGTATGTGTGTGTGTGTATGTACGTACGTACGTACGTTCGCAGGCAGTGTTTCTACGAGCATAACTCACGTAAAAAAAGTTGTATCGGCTTCGTTAAGGTGTCAATCGAAGCGTCTTTGCAATCTTAAGAGCTGATTAGTTTTTAGGACACTTCGGTCGGGGGGATTTGCTGTTTTCACCCCTTGAAGGTCAAACTTGTCATGCGCTATATCTCGCGATTCAAACGTACGATTTGCTTTATCAAGGTGTCAATCGGCGCGTATTAGCATTTTCGTGATTCTGTCAAATTTAAAAAAAAAACGTTGGACCCGTTTTTTAATTTTTTTAAAAAAAGTTCAAAAAATTGGAGTTTTTTTCGAAAACATCAAATTTTTAACTTTATGTTTAAGTTGCAGTAATCAATATTTATAAAATTTATATATTCCAAACACTTGTTGTGAAAAAACCACCAATTGTTTTTTTATGACTACAAAAAAAATTAAATTAAAAATAAAAAATCATTAAAAGTCAGCACGATCTTCATGGTCATTTATGTCAATCATTATATCTCGAGAACCAAATATAATCTTTGCATCATTGAGAAGTCAATCAACGAGTATTGACATTTTAATCATGTTTTTAAATTTAAAAAAAAAATCTGTGTAGCAGTTTTTTAAATTTAATAAAAAAATATTGAAAATTAGTATTTTTTTCATAAAAAAATTGTTAATAATTAATAAAGTTAACATTGTAATAATAAATGTTTATAAAATTTATAAGCTTTTATCAATTTGATGGTTTCAAAACAAATTGAATTAAAAATAAAAAAACTCATTCAAAGTCACCATGGAAAAAGGGTTCAAACGAATTTTTATACCTTAAATCTCTTATTCTAAAGACATTATTGTAAAGTCAATAAAAGTTTATTGTTATTTGCATAATTTTCGGAGATTTTTAATAGTGTTCACAGAACCGTGTTTTACTTTAATAAAAAAACTGCTTAAATTTTGAAAACCAATACAAATCAAATCAAATTTGCAATTGTGATAATCAACGCTTTGAATGGTCAAATGTTTTGTAGTCAACACTTTTTAAAATCATATGCTTTGAAAAGCTTTCATCAAATAAAAACTTGTAGTTTTTAGGAGTTTTGTTCTTTAGTATTTGTAAAATTTCAGTTACTTCCTTCATCATTTGTAATACATATATTTTACTTACTTTTACGATCAATATTAAGTCATTCCAATAACTTTTATGAGAAGCTAATTTTTTAATTATTAAATTTAGTATTATTTTCATAAATGTTTTTGTGTTTAATATTTTTAATATTTAAGTAAATTTTACTGGGAAGTTGACCGTGTGGACCTCAAGGGTCGCACGTCACGGCTTGTTTTATTTTTAATTTAGTTTTTTTCATAATCATGGAAGAAAATTTTGCCGGTGTCTCTTCAAAAACTAATGCGAATGTATAAATTTTATAAATTGGTATCACTGTGCGGTGCGAATCAGGTTAAAAAATATTTTTAAAAAAAAACCATAATTTTTCGCATTTTCTTCTATTAAATAAAAAAAACGACTGAAACGAATTTTTATATTGTTGAAAACTTCACAAAGATGTTAATACACGTCAACTGAAACCTTAATGATCCAAATATTATATCTGGTTCGTGAGATATAGTGAATGATAAAAATGACTTTGAAAATCTTGATGAGTTTTAATGATTTTTTATTTTTAATTTAATTTTTCACGTTATCATCGGGAAAAGTTTTGATTGTCGTTTTGCAAACATTGTTTGCAATATATAAATTTTATAAAGATTGATTACTATTTTTCGCAAATCAGCTTAAAAATTTATTGTTTATGAAAAAAACCTAATTTTTTGCAGTTTTTTTTCTTAAATTAAAAAAACAGCTCCAAAGATTTTTTTAAAAATGTGACAGATTTACAAAAATACTAATACGCGTACAGTTACCTTGAAACGATGCAAATCCTATGTTTGATTCGCGAGATATAACGCATGACAGAAATGAACTTGAAGTGTATGATGACTGTTAATGATTTTTTATTTTTTATTTGACTTTTTCTGTAATCATGAGTAAAAATTTTGATGACATTTTTATGAAAACTGTTTGAAGTATGTAAATTATATAAACTTTGATCACTTGGACTTGACAATAACGTTAAAATATTATTGTTTTTGAAAAAAAACACAATTTTTTGCACTTTTTTAAAAAAATTAAAAAACACCTCCAACGGATTTTTTTAAAACTTGACAGAATCACATAAACGTTAATACGCGTCGATTGACACCTTGATCAAAGAAATCTTTCGTTTGGTTCGCGAGATATAACGCATGACAGAAATGACCTTCAGGCGGGCAAAACAGCAAACCCCCCGACCGAAGTTTCCCAAAAACTAATCAGCTCTTAAGATTCCAAAGACGCTTCGATTGACACCTTAACGAAGTCGATACGACTTTGTTTACGTGAGTTACGCTTTTTGAAAAAAGTGTCCACGAACGCACATACGTACGTACGTACACACACACACACACACACACATACATACTTCTTTCTAAAAACACTTAAAATATACTCTAAAGACCTCAAAACGTAAAGATATGTTGAAAATTTCAATTTCGATCTTCGAGTCGATTATAAGAACATCCCATATACTGGGAAGTTAAAAATCATTTAAAGTCATCATGACTTACAAGGTCATTTAAGTCATTCACTTTATCTCGCGAACCAGATATAATATTTGCAACATGAAGGTTTCAATCGACGTGTATTAAAATGTATGTGATGTTTCTAACTTTATAAAAAAAACGTGAGAGCCTTTTTAATTCAATAGAAGAAAATGCGAAAAATTAGGGATTTTTTCATCATAAATAAATTTTTACCTGATTTGCACAACACATTAATAAATGTTTAAATAATTTAAAATTTCTTATCAATTTTTGTAGAGGAACCACCAAAACTTTTACACATGATTACAAAAATTAAATTAAAAACAAAAAAAACATTCAAAGTCACCATGTAAAATTTTTTCATACCAATGATATGACTTTAAATCCCTATACCTCTAGACATTGTTTTAAAGTCGATCAGAGGATCTTAAAATTTGCATAATTTGTGCAGATTTTGAACAGTTTTCATAGTACCGTGTTTCAATTTGAATAAAATAACTGCTGAAATTTTGAAAACTAAATTTTTTTTAATCAAATTTGCATTTGTGGTGATCAACGCTTTGACTGAGTAAATGTTTTTTTAAACAATACTTAGCAAGATCATATGCTTCGGAAAGTAGTCAAGTTCTTCAGTGTTGATAAGACTTCAACTAATTCCACCCTCATATTTCTAATATTTTTTTGCATGCAAATAAACCGATTATTGACTGCACATTCGATGTTTTTCAAGACCAATTGAAAATAAGAAATAATTATTAGTCTCATTGATGTAAAATCGCGAAGAAATTAAAATTGTCCTCAAGCATCGATATGAAAATAACAAATAATGTAGAAAAGGTTTGTAACCTGTCCCCCTTCCGATTAGTCCGCATGAATATTCGACTCAAATCTTTACGTAATCAATGGACGCTCTCGTAGATGATACGATATGTATAGAGTCGTTTTTAAGTTTAGTAAAACAAAGTGCAAAATAATCGGGTTTTTTCATAAAAAATAGATCTTTAACCTGATTCGTATAAGACAATAATTCATGTTAAAATAAAATTTACTAATTCTTAACAGTTATTCTAAAACAACCAGCAAAACTATTTTCCATCATTACAAAAAAAAATTGAAAATAAAAAAATACATAAAAGTCACAGTGTAATAATGGTACATACGAATGATATTACCTGGTGTCTCGTATTCTAAAGACAATGTTGTTATGTCAATCAAAGTTCTTTGATAGTTGAATAATTTGAGCAGATTTACAATAGTTTTCACTGTCCCGTTTTTTATGTTAATGAACAACTGCATAAATGTGAAAAACAAATAGTTTTCAATCAAGTTTCCATTTGCAATGGTTATCAATGCTTCGAGTGGTAAAAAGTTTTTTAGTTAATATTTTCCAAAATCATATGTTTTGAAAGGCTTTCATCAATTAAACAATTGTAGTTTTAAGTAGTTTTTAATATTCGTTAGATTTCAACTAATTCCTCTCTCATCTTTGTAATACTTTTTATTACCTTCCCAGTATATGGGAAGTTCTTGTAATCGCCTCGAAGATCGAAATTAAAATTTTCAACATTTCTTTACGTTGTGTTAAAGTGTTTTTAGAAAGGGAGATGTATGTGTGTGTGTGTGTATGTATGTACGTACGTACGTATGTACGTATGAACGTTCGTGGACACTGTTTTCTACGAGCATAACTCGCGTAAACAAAGTCGCATCGACTTCGTTGAGGTGTCAATCCAAGCGTCTTTGCAATTTTAAGAGCTGATTAGTTTTTGGAAAACTTCGGTTGGGGGGTTTGTTGTTTTGCCCGTTTGAAGGTCATTTCTGTCATGCGTTATATCTCGCGAACCAAACGTATTATTACATTGAACAAGGTGTCAATCGACGCGTATTGACGTTTGTATGATTCTATCAAATTTTTAAAAAAATTCTTTGAGCCGTTTCTCAATTTTTTAAAAGAAAGTGCAAAAAATTAGGTTTTATTTTAAAAACTCAAAAATTTTAACCTTATTTTTAAACCTAAGTAATACATGTTTATATAATTTACATATTCCAAATAGTTCTTGTGAAAAAAACAGCAAAATTTTTTTTTCATGATTACGAAAAAAGTTAAATAAAAAATAAAAAATCATTAAACGTTCAAGGTCATTTACGTCATTCATTATATCTCGAGAACTAAATATAATCTTTCCATCATTAAGGTGTCAATCGACGCGTATTATCATTTTTATGATATTTTTATATTTTAAAAAGTCGTCTAAGCTGTTTTTCTAATTTTTAAAAAAAAAATGGAAAAGATGTATTTTTTAAATAAAAAAATTTATTTCTAACATTATTTGCACATCGTAATAATAAATGTTTATAGATCTTATAAACTTTTATCAATTTTTATAAAGAAACCAGCAAAAACTTTTCTCATGATTACAAAAAAAATTATATTAAATAAAAAATAAAAAATCATTGTTGTAAAGTCAATAAAAGTTTATTAAAATTTGCAAAATTTGAGCAGATTTTCCATAGTCTTCACAGCACCTTGTTTTAACTTTAATGAAAAAACTGCTTTGAAACCTGCCCCCCCTCCGAATGATCCGCGTGAATAATCAATCAAACCAACGCACCAAAATCCTTACGTAATCAATTGACGCTCGCGTAGATGTTACGATTAATATTAAGTCATTCCAATAACTTTTATGAGAGGTGCATTTTTATTATTTGAAGTAGTATTATTTCCATAATTATTATTGTGTTTAATATTTTTAATATCTATGTAGATATTACAGGGAAGTTGACCGTGTGGACCTCATGGGTCGCACCTCACGGCTTGTTTTTTGCATGCAATTAAACCGATTATTGACTGCATATTCAATGTTTTCAATACAAATTGCAAAATCAGAAAATAATATTTGGAATTTTGAACACAGTTGTTCAAAATGGCCATAATGCGACAAAATCTCTTCATTCGGAGTAATAACAAAAACTACATTATTTTTTGCTAGCGCTTTTTTCTTCTTCTTCAAGCATCAATATGACACCAGCAACTAACGTAGAAACGGCTTTGTGAATTCCCCCTCTATTGATTCGCGTCAATATTCGATTAAGCCATAGAATCTTGGAAAAAGATCAAAATGAATAGAGTTTCTATATAAAGTTTAAGTTTTAAGTAAGATTTTTTTTGTTCCAGACTTTTTACAGAAAACTCCAAAAAATCGAATACTCGTGGTTTGATGATTAAGATATTAACATCTCTATCAAATTTATTTGCATGTCATATATCTTCCCACAAACGCTTTGAAACCCAACCAAACAAAATCATGCAATGTAATAATACACAATCAGAGGCCAAATCATGTTAAATAACCTTATCAAAGCTTCGTCCTTATTGATAATTGCCTAATTTTCTCAGATGTATCACAAAATCGTGCAGGCAGAAATGAAATCGACGACATTCGATAAAACTTATTCCTCGTCGGGTCGATGTTTATTTTCCCAACAATAAACCAATATAAAACCGAAGAACTCTCAATTAAACGGGAAAGGAGTGATGTGTAGTAGTTATGTACTCATTTCTGTTTACAAACTTGTATAACATTCGAATTGGATATGTATCATTTACAGTTCATGAGGGAAAACGAGCAATTGATTTGTTCACACAGGAAAATTAAGCTATTTCTATAATCAACAGATTTTATATTTTTGTTCAAATCCTTAACTCGTCATTGTTACTATTGATATTTTTCAGGGCTAGCTGTTCTTCATAAATTTGAGAAAATCAAACAAATTCTAAATTGATTCAGTTGCAGAAATTTTGAAAATCATTTGTTTATTCTAACAAGTATAGTTTTAACAGTTCGATCTTCATATTTTCCCCAGTTTATCACGAAATTTGCTTTTTTCTTGAGTTAAGAACTAAAAAGTGAAAAAAGTATTGCCAAGCAAATTTCGAAGTCAAAATACGCTATATACACAAAATTATTTATTATTATTATCATGGAAACAATCAAAATACTTCAGACTACTGAGTGATGAGTGTTCTACTGTGAAATATTATCTTCGCTATAATTTAAAGGCTTCAGTTATCACATCAGTCTGTATGAGTTCAAACGTATAAACATTATAAAAATTTAACGGTGACTCAATCTTCAATCGTGTTTTTTATATTTATTAACTTCCCAGTATATGGGAAGTTCTTGTAATCGCCTCGAAAATCGAAATTGAAATTTTCAACATTTCTTTACGTTTTGAGGTCTATAGAGTATATATAAAGTGTTTTTAGAAAGGGAGATGTATGTGTGTGTGTGTGTGTGTGTGTGTATGTACGTACGTACGTACGTTCGTGGACACTTTTTTCTACGAGCATAACTCACGTAAACAAAGTTGTATCGACTTCGTTGAGGTGTCAATCGAAGCGTCTTTGCAATCTTAAGAGCTGATTAGTTTTTGGACAACTTCGGTCGGAGGGGTTTGTTGTTTTGCCCGTTTGAAGGTCATTTCTGTCATGCGTTATATCTCGCGAACCAAACGTACGATTTTTTTGAACAAGGTGTCAATCGACGCGTATTAACATTTGTGTGATTCTATCAAATTCTTGGAGCCGTTTTTTAATTTTAATAAAAAAAGTGCAAAAAATTAGGCTTTTTTTTCAAAAACACAAAATTTTTAACCTGATTTTCAAACCTAAATAATCAATGTTTATATTATTTATATACTCCAAATAGTTTTTGTGGAAAAACCAGCAAAAGTTTTTTTCATGATTACAAAAAAAATTAAATAAAAAATAAAAAATTATTAAACGTTCAAGGTCATTTACGTCATTCATTATATCTCGAGAACTAAATATAATCTTTCCATCATTAAGGTGTCAATCGACGCGTATTATCATTTTTATGATATTTTTATATTTTGAAAAAATCGTTAAAGCTGTTTTTCTAATTTTTAAAAAAAAAATTGGAAAAGATGTATTTTTTAAATAAAAAAAATTATTTTTAACCTGATTTGCACATCGTAATAATAAATGTTTATAGAATTTATAAACTTTTATCAATTTTTGTAAAGAAACCAGCAAAAACTTTTCTCATGATTACAAAAAAAAATTAAATGAAATAAAAAATAAAAAAATATTGTGGTAAAGTCAATCAAAGTTTATTAATATTTGCAAAATTTGAGCAGATTTTCAATAGTCTTCACAGCACCATGTTTTAACTTTAATGAAAAAAACTGCTTTGTAACCTGTCCCCCCTCCGATTGATCCGCGTGAATAATCAATCAAACCAATGCACCAAAATCCTTACGTAATCAATTGACGCTCGCGTAGATGTTATGATTAATATTAAGTCATTCCAATAACTTTTATGAGAGGTACATTTTTATTATTTGAAGTAGTATTATTTCCATAATTATTATTTTGTTTAATATTTTTAATATCTATGTAGATATTACTGGGAAGTTGACCGTGTGGACCTCATGGGTCGCACCTCACGGCTTGTTTTACTTATGATTTCACATTAAAGAATTAGTCGTGTTGCTTGAAATTTTCATAATAAATTTAAATCTCATTAATAATTTATCATTTTAGAATATTTTCCAAAACTTTTGTCCAAAACAGACAAACAATGCAACTGATTTATGAAAATTTCCAAAAAACGATGGTCAAAGTAAGAAAGCAGTACAGTGCCCCATAATTTTAAGGAATCCAGCGTGGTATAGATTCAGGCTATCTTCATTAAAAAGAATTTAATTAGAATAAGAAAAGATGAAATTGATTAATCAAACATAATTATTCATGCGCCAAAAAGTGTCGAAATCTGTTGATTATCTTGAAATAAATTTCTCATGTGTAGAAATGTTGGAATCAAAATATGCAAAACATTCACATCAAAGGAATGGCATTTTCTAACAAATTTCATTACTTTATTCATTTTCCAAACACGAATTCAAGGACATTAATCTTAACACAAACTTTACATACGTTAACTCCTTAATCCAATTCTGTTATGTTCGCTTCAGTTTAGGATTGAGGATATCATTTGGCTAGGTCACCTTTGCTCTTTGCTTAACCTTTTACTCCCTTTCGCTCAATACTTGGAACCATTCTCACCTCATTCCCCAAACAACCCTTATTCTGATAAAGTTGTGTGCATTTTCCATCGAAGAAAAAAACATTTTACCAGTTCGTTTTGAAGCTTAGTCTGGCGTGGTTTGAGCGAAACGAGAAGAGAATTTCGCTTCGATGGCGATTTGTTTCAAAATTGCTTAATGAAGTAAAAACGGAATAAATCTCTCAAATCTACACGATTAAATTAATTCTGTTTGACTTGGAATCGTATAGAATGGGGGCTTGATGAAAAGGATTGCATGATGTACAAATTTACATTACGCAAAGCACAGAAATGTGGTTGGCATGTTTCCATAGATACTCATCTACAAGCAAAGATATTTTCTAGTGAAAGACCAACGTTTTTCGTTGTTTATCTTGTTGATAAGATAGAAGATTGGGAGGTTGGGGATGATGGAAAGAAACTCAATTGCTTACAATTTTTATTCAGAAATTTAATTGAATGCTCCAGGTACAGATTTCTAAATTGTATTAAAATATTTGTGTTGCTATCAGCACAAAGTTCAGAGATTCATTGCTTGTCGGTGGTTAAAGCTTAAATAAGCTTTGAACTTTGAAAAAATGTTGTAAAGAGTGTTATACAGCATTACTTTATCAATTTAAGTGTTTTCAGAATCAAATATGTAAGGTTGTCCTCTGGATCGAACTGTTTTTCGTCCAAATCAAGTTGGTGCTCTTCGATATCCATTTATAACTTTTCCAACCCAATTTATATACAAAATTGCCAATTTTGTTTGACAAAACACCAATTTAATTAAGGAAATCACCAATTTCATCCATAAGAAGTCGATCTGAATAAGAAACAATTTAAGTTGAAATAGGAATGCAATGAATTAACTCAGAGTTAGTAAAATATCAAAACAATATGCTATAAAATAAATAATCAGTATTCCTTTCGATCTGCTGTCGCCTACAAATTGGATGCAGAAATTTTGAATTTCTTGCAAGGTGAAGTTTCATGTTGCGATCGATACCATGAATTTTGATGCTAGGCTCTTTAACACTATGGTTGGGTCTAAGCCCAAAAGCTGTGGTCAAATTGGTTTTTTTATGGAATACAGTTTGTGAACGTTTCAAAGATATTGTTTTTGTTGGGAATTTGGCAGCGCAGATATCACTGCAAAATACTTGATTAATTTCTCTTGTCTCAACTACTGCGGTATATCAATACTTAACTTACTTGACCTTGACCAAAATTAATCACAGGATCTTTTAAAAGTTGCTTGTGCTTCATTTTACTTGTAAATAGTACAACGAGGTTTTTGGCGAATTTGCAATCATATTTTGTCTTCAGTTAGGTACCACAACTTGTTTCAATTTTTCCAATTCTTGTTCGGACGTTAGAATTGGCTTTCACATCCATCATAAGTCAACTGAGAGATTTTTTTTAGGTTTCTTATTCTTCTTTAGGTCTTTCATTGATAACATTTTCAAAAACATTGAAAATGACTATAAACATTCTCGGAAGAAGGAAAAAAGCCAAGGTTTATTCGAAAAAATAAAGGACAAATGTTTCTTGCATAAGTAATCACCATTCATGGACATTGAAATCATCATTGCTGGATACACTGTGTAAATGAGTGTTTCACCTGCATACATAGACGAGCATAGCTCGAAAGATAAGAATTCACTAAGTTTCCTTGAGTAGGAAACGGAATTTCAAAAAAATCGTACTTTTTGGTAAGCATAGATGACGATTGGTTTTCAAAATAAATCATTGTAAGTACATTTATATTTAAAAGAATGATTTGCAGATGACTTAATCGAATTCACCTATTTTTGTTTTTTTTTAATTCAATGGCATGCATATGTGGTTTTAAATTTGAAACAGTACCGTACTTTTCCTATCCACTATATGGAAATCTATATACAAAGCTTTAAAACAAATGTTTCTCCAAAATTCTTCAAGTTAACCAATAAACCATTGTGGGAAAATCCAAGAAAAAATCTTTTAACCAAAATTAATTCGCACAAGGACCATTTTCTAAACCAATTACAAACAATCATCTACAAAACTCGCTGCAACTAAAGACCAACTGGCACGTGTTTGATTTTCTTTCCTGCCAACAACTGCCAAACTCAAGCGTACGAAAAATGATGTAAGGCGTATCCTTTTCCTCCATTATTTAAATGCCACCATAAATTCCAGACTAAACGCGTCAACTTGGTCTCAAATTGATACCATTTAAAAATTAAATTAAAAAATTATTTTGTTTTCTTGCCTTGTTCATGATCATTAAAAACATTACTTGCTGAGACTCATTTTTTAAGTCCTTGTTATTTGAGGAGGCGACCCGCGGATGTGAGTTCACTGGGGCCATGTTTACCGTACTTAGGAAAGGAAATATACATTTCGTTGCTCCAAATTGGCTCAGGACCATCAATCTTATTTTCTGTATGAAGAAACAGAAGAAAAAAAAACAAAATACGCGCTGTCCACGAAACAGCGAGCAAACTTGTCCTACCGGAAAAATGGGGTACGCGAACGATCGGGGTGCTGCTCCTTGAAATGAAAAGTAAGAGAAAAAGAAAATCATCATCAATCATGAAATGAGCAATTTGTATACAGTCGCGGCCCTCCAATAAAGCGATTACGTGCATGATTTACCGCGCGGCAGCGCTGAGACTGCAACCAAGTCCCCAACGAGTCCTTCCAGCGAATCAGCTCAACCCAAAGAGGCAAGCATCCTTGCGAACATCTTTGAGCGGATTATCATCATTGGAATATTTACACAGTTATAAGAGAGTTGCTGTTTTTTCAGCATTTTCCTCGACTTTGCATTGTTTTATTGAATTTGTAGGCGAGATGATTAATTGATTTTTGATTAGGCTTCACGAAAGCGCGGCGTGGGAAAGGATCTCAGGTCACTGTTGTTCGAAGGACACTATGCTTCTGAATTGATAAAAAAGTATTTTTTAAAGATTGGGGCGGGTTCCGGCGATGATGATTTGCCGTAATGAATAATTTGTTAGACCACTGATGCCATATCGGATTCGTTGCAAAAACGACGATTTTTCGACGAAGAAAATATGAATTCTTAAGGATATAATGACAGGTACTCAACAAAGATATGAATCGGCATTATATTTTGTGGAGTGTGAAGTATAGTGAGGAAAAATGAAGGCACATCGTCTAAGGATGTTCAGATGAAATCGTTCGGATTTTTAAGTGAAAGATATTTTGGGAGCGATGATTGATTTTGCCAACCAAAAATTGGTGTGGTTATAAATTTGAATATTTGCTTAAAAATAGTGGATGTTAAAAATCGTGGAAACACGAAAACTTTTGTTGTGCCGTAAAAAGCGTTTGCACTATATGAAATAGTTTACAGAAGAAATGAAAGACACATAACAGAAGGAAAAAATTATTAAACATTCGTTGAAACAAGCAAAAGGTGAATCATAACTGTTCTTGCAAGTGTCTGCACATAAACATAGATTTTTTGGTTAGGATGAAAAACTTGGATTGTCTCAGACCCGCTAGAGACGTTTAGTTATCTTTCGATTAATCCATCTCTTCGATGCCCTCTACCGAAAACTTTTGGATTGAAACGTTTATAGCATATGTCTTCGCTTGAAAGATTGTTCCAGACTAGCCCAGTGGATTGGAGATGATAAAGTTTGACCATTTGACTTCTGCCCAGGTATTTACTTTCAATTTAGACCCCTTAGTGATTACTATCTAGGTGATCCTGTAGGACTAGTATTTTAATTTTTGGTTTAACTTCCGTGTCAGGCCAAAGACTTTCAGGCATATCCATAGCAATTAGCCTCAATGCTTAAACAGCTCCCTTTTTTAATAAAATAGAAGGAAAGTCATATTTTTAATAGAAACTGTTATAAATTTTCATGAGATATATAAAATGCCCCTTTCTCTCACACTAACTTTTAATACAGTTTAATGATCTGGGTCACATATACACTACCATCCATATATATTGGAACCATCAATTTTTCGTTTAAATCAAACAAAATAGCTACTCATGACTAAGTAATTTGTAGTAGGCACTCGTCTTAACCACTTTTTACAATGATTTTAAAACGATCGGGATATATGAATACAATCTTGTCGAAACAACATCAATTGCAGTTATTTTAAAAAATCAGCAAAATCCATTTTGATAAAGTTTTTATCCGGAAAATTTCTAGAAGGGGAGCAAAATGACTGCAATTTCGGAAATATCAATAGAAAAACATTTTGCCATTTTTACTTATTGCAGTGAAGGATATGGAATGGCTCAAATAGGAAAAAAGCTGCATATTACAAAAACTTCTGTGTTCAACGTTCTTAATTAAAAAATAAGCAACAAAACTTTTAATCAACAAACAACAATGAGGAAGGAATAGGATAATAAGTGTGCATGAAGACACGTTTATTACAGTTACCAGCAAGAGAAAGAAGACGACAATAGATAGAACCCAAAGAGTGAATTAAATTCGGGGAAAAAGTTATCGCTGACCACAGTAAAAAGACGTTTAAAATGCGCGAGTCTAAGGGTAAAATAGCCGCAAAAAATCATTGATAGGTGCGGAAAATAAGAAAAAAAGGCCAACTTAGGTCTTTGAACACAATGATTGGACCACGGAACAGTGGAAAAAAATGTTTTTGGGCGAACGGGTAGAAATTTGAAATTTTTGGATCAAAGAAACGCGTGTTTGTCCGAAGAAAACCTGAAGAACGAGTATTTGAGCAGCGTATGGTTCCAATGGTGAAGCATAGCGAAGGAAGTTTATTGACTTGGAGGTGTTTATTTACAAGAATGCCACAAATATCAATCAATGTCAAATATCCCGTCAATGAAAACTATTTATTATTAACTTTCCAGTATATGGGAAGTCCTTGTAATCGCCTCGAAAATCGAAATTGAAGTTTTTCATATTTCTTTACGTTTAAAAAAACTTAATTAAAAATAAAAAATCATTCAAAGCTACCATTTAAAGAGGGTTCATGCGAATGAAATTTCTCAATATTTTTTATTTTAAAAACGTTGTTGTAAATTCTATCAATGTGTCATAATATTTGCATATTTTGAGCTGATTTTTAATAGTTTTTACAGTGTTTTAGTTTTAACAAAAAAACCGCTTAAATTTGCATTTGTGGTAATCAAGGCTTTGAATAGTAAAATATTTTGTGATCAATACTTTGCAAGATCATATGCTTTAAAAAGCTTTCATCAAATAAAAAGTTGTTGTTTTAGTAGATTTATTCTTTAGTAATCGTAAGATTTCAATTACTTCCTTTTTACTTTTTACATGAAATTGAACCTATTTTTAACTGCATATTCTATATTTTTCAAGAGCAACATAAAATAAGAAATAAATATCAATCTCATTTACGCAAAATCGTGAAAAAATATAAGTTCTGTGATTATGCCGGAATGATGGCAAATTTGAACGCAACTATTCAAAATGGCCATCACGCACACAATCTCTACAGCGGGCGTAATAACAAAAACTGCTTTCATTTTTGCTAACGCTCTTTTGTCCTTCAAGCATCGAAATGAAAATGACAAACAAGCCGCGAGGTGCGACCCTTGAGGTCCACACGGTCAACTTCCGAGTAATTTTTACATAAATATTAAAAATACTAGACAAAATAATAATTATGAAAATAATACTACTTTAAATAATAAAAATATACCTCTCATAACAGTAATCGGAATGGCTTACTATTAATCGTATCATCTACGGGAGCGTCCATTGATTACGTAGGTAAGGGGGATGATCGAATATTCACGCTGATTAATCAGGAGGGGGTGGGCTAGGTTACAAAGCCTTTTCTACATTATTTGTCATTTTCATTTCAATTCTTCTCGGCCATTTTGAATAGTTGTATCCAAAATTGCCATGACTTCGGCATAATCATTTAATTTGTATTTTTTCACGATTACTAATACTTATTTCTTATTTTCAGTTGGTCTTGGAAAACATGGAATGTGAAGTCAATAATCGGTTTAATTGCATGTTAAAACTGTATAGCCTCACGAATGATGATGAAGGCAGTAATTGAAATCTTACGAACACTAAAGACCAAAACTACTAAAAATTACATTTTTTTCATTTGATGAAAGCTTTTTAAAGCATATCATCTAGCAAAGTATTGACTACACCATTCAAAGCGTTCATTACCACAAATGCAAATTTGATTAATTATTTCGCTTTTCAAAATTTAAGCAGTTTTTATATTACAACTAAAACACGGTGAAAACTTCAAAATCTGTTTCAAGTGTGCAAATATTAATGAACTTTGATTGGCTTAACAACAGTCGTTAAAATAAAAGAAGTAAGGTAATATCATTCATATTTAGACTTTTTACATGGCAACTTTGAATGACTTTTTAGTTTTAATTTAATTTTTTTTTGTAATCATGAGAAAAAGTTTTGCGTGTTTTTTTTACAAAAACTGTTTGGAGTGTTTAAATTTTAGAAAGATTGATTACTGCGTTTCGTAAATTGGGTTAAAAATTTATTGTTTATGAAAACAATCCTAATTTTTTCCACATTTTCCTTAAATTAAAAAAACGGCTCCAACATTTTTTTCAAAAACTTGATAGAATCATACAAATGTTAATATGCGTCGACCGACACCTTCGCAAAGCATATCGTATGTTTGGTTCGTGAGGTATAGTGCATGACACAAATGACCTTAAAAATCATGGTGACTTTTAATAATTTCTTCTGTTTGGAGTGTATAAATTTTATAAAAATTGACTACTGTGTTTCGTAAATCAGGTTAAAAATTTATTGTTTAGGAAAAAAACCGCAATTTTTTGCACTTTTTCCTTAAATTCGAAAACGGCTCCAAAGATTTTTTTCAACACTTGAAAGATTCACAAAATTGTTAATACGCGTCAATTGACACCCTAACAATGCAAATCGTATGTTTGGTTCGCGAGATATAACGCATGACAGAAATGACCTTCAAACGGGCAAAACAACAACCCCCCCCCCCCTCGACCGAAGTAAACCAAAAAACTAATCAGCTCTTAAGATTGTCGAGACGCTTCGATTGACACCTCAACGAAGTCGATACCACTTTGTTTACATGAGTTACGCTCTTTGAAAAAACTGTCCACGAACACACATACGTACGTACATACACACACACATACATACTTCATTTTGGAAACACTTGAAATATACTCTAAAGACCTCAAAACGTAAAGAAATGTTGAAAATTTCAATTTCGATTTTCGAGGCGATTACAAGATTTTCCCATAAACTGAGAAGTTAATAACGTAGAAAAGGCCCCCACCGATTGATCCGCGTAAATATTCAATCAAATCAATCTACCCCCATTCACCAAAAACCTTATGTAATCAATGGACGCTGCCGTAGATGATATGATTTATATTAATTCAATACAATTACTGTTATGAGTACTATCATTATTATTATTCAAAGTAATATTATTTTCAAAATTATTATTGTGTTTAATGTTGTTGATGTTTATGTAGATATTACTGGGAAGTTGACCGTGTGGACCTCAAGGGTCGCACCTTGTGGCTTGTTTATTCATCAATTGAAACGAAGCAAAAATTATAGTTTTTTAATTAGGAATTAAAATATATACGTGTTGTACAAATTACATGATAAACTCTTTCATTCTAATATAAATAAGCGGTATTCTAGTTGGAATATGTTCGCCGTTAATTGAAGTTGAAGTTTTTGTTTGAAAGCAATTCTATTGGTTTGCAAACAATTATAGATAATAAGATGGAAGAAAATAATCGCCATTAGGCAAATTCTCTAAGGGTCATTGTTGAGCATTAAGTTGATTTATTAACTTCCCAGTTCCCTATGGGAAGTTATTGTAATGGGGTCGATTTTGCGAATCCCAAATTTTGACATATCTCCACGTTTTAAGGTCTCTAGAATCCAAATCCATCGTTTTTAGAGAGATGTCTGTGAGTGTGTATGTACGTATGTGTGTATGTGCGTATGTACGTATGTACGTATGTACGGATGTACGTATGTACGGATGTACGTATGTACGGATGTACGTATGTACGGATGTACGTATGTGCGTTCGGAATTTTTTTTCGTCTCGATTATCTCGAGAACCAAAGATTGGATTGACGTGAGATTGGTTTTAAACGACGCGTAATTACGTAACTTAGAACTGAATGACTTTTCAGCAAAATCGGTTAAACCATTTTTTATTTAGGATGAAAAAACTGAAAAAACGACTAAAAATTGCCTATTTTTAAACTCTTGATAAACACTATTAATTCGTGAAGATACCAAATACCTTCATAGTAATGTTGTTATTTTTGTGCGTTTTAGCAAAATTGTGATCAAATTTGTAAAAAATGTTATTTCAAAAAAAAATTAAAAATTTATTTATGAAATTCCAAACTTATATTATCAAGTTTGGGTGAATGGGAGTAGAGACGCTAATGCAGTTAATAATTGGATATTGTTATAAATAATTTAATATTGTTAATAACAATCAAATAATATTAGTTATAATTTGATATTGTACATATATATAAAGTCAATTATAATTATTCACTAACGATCAAACATTCTTAATAACGAATGATTATTGTAAATAATAATTAAATACCCTCAATAATAGTTGTGTATTCCGAAGCCGAAATGGAGAACGAGGTTGAGGACGAAGTGGAGGACAAGGAGGATGACGAGGACGAAAAGAACGAGGTTTCCGAGGCTTTGGTAGAGGATGAGCAGGTGGTGGATACGTCTTCCTCTACCAAAGCTTTTATGGTTAGATGAAAAATTGATAAAAATAATAAAAGCAATTATATTAATTTAGAATAATAATGTTTAATAATAGTAATTATTAATAATAGTAATTAATAATAAAAGCAAATTATAGCATTTTATTCACCCCACTGGGAAGTTAGTCGTGTGGGCCTCAAGTGTCGCACTTAGACCACATTTTTTTATAGTTCATAATCTTTAGGTATTTGAATTTTTTAGAAATGAGATACTACCGGAGGCACTCTCAATGTCCAGGAAAGCGTTCAGGGAATTTCTTTTTTAGGAGGCTGTTCTATATTTACTAATCAAATCATGTAAGACTGTTGGAGCTGGTTTCCTTTTTTTGGAGGATGATATCTTTAGAGTAGCTCGAATTTACAGTAGTCTTGTCTTCTACGTTGATCCAATAATGTTCTCATTTAATGACAAAAAAGAAAACAATTGACGCATAGGATGGTTGGATTTTGGGTTTTTCATGATAGACTTCCAGCGTTATACAAAAATGTCACCCTTCATTTCCGCCATTTTTAAGTGTGTAATTTTGTAGAAAACTGGCACTGAAAATTAAAATCGATATCGGCATATAATATTTAACTCTTGTTGTAAGGTAACTGTTATTATATTTTCATCAACAGGTGTGATGAAATGTTGAAAATGTGGTGTACCTAAAATTACACACCCCTATTTGAGACCGCATTCACCAAGCAAACCACTCATGCTCCACAAAAAAGTTGCAAAAACACATATGAAGGAAATCCATAACTTTGGAAATCGTGATCAATAATTTATTAATTCAATGCCTCACCTTGCCCATAGCCATTTCTGTGGCAGTATCGGAAGATGAGACGGATACTTTATTATTCATTAAAAAAATCGTTATACAACTGTAAGGTGAGAAATGGTAAAATTTTTATAACTAAAATTATCGTTTTGGGTCACCCACGTCACGTTTTGACAGGTCGTGTGAACCCTATGCGTAAACATATATGTACTTAGGGCATGTACGGCAACATGTACGTTTTCTCTCTCTTTTTAGTATAAGCAAACGACTTTGTACATGGTTACATATCTTGTTCAACACCCAAGTCTCTCATGTCTGCATTATTGAAAGATGCTCATTTCTATTCTAGAAACAATTTTTTTAGTTCTCATTGAAGCTTCAAGTATCTTCGTAGAGATGGTTTGTAAACATTCGAACACTTGACGTACTATGTTTGCAAACTATTTATTTATCTGATCGACATCGAATGTACAAGCATTTGTGAGAAGCTAAATGAATGCAATTTAGTTCTCACAGTTGTTCATCGATCAAAAGCTTTAAAAGACCAATGTATTCTAGCAATAAGTCAGTTGTACGATAGAATTGTAGCAGTTAAAATAAAATATATTATTTTCTCTCTTGAAGTCCGCATTGAATAATTTGATAATCAGCATGTAAGAAATTTATACATAAAAGGAATTATCTGGAAAAAAGAATAGAATCAATTTCGAAGTCATTCTTGCCACATTCAGCAGATGCCTTAAAATGTGATTGCTGTTGACGAAATGGGCAATTTAGAAATTTCGGAATTTCGCGTGCCATTGAGATGAGCTTGAAAATGCTGTCCTATGAATAAAAAAGGAAATGAAGATTAACGACGAACTTTGCAGAAGCCATTTACACCTCATGCAAGTGTGTGAAAACTTTATTTAATGCAGCTCTTGAGGTCCTAGTCGGGGAACTGAATTTTTTTTGGTACTTTTCAAAGATATCCATTTTAGTCCAGTCAAATCAAGTTTAACCGTGCATTTAAAGCTGTCAGGTAGATTTTTATTAGAGTATGTGACCAGTTTAACAATTTACTTTAGGGGTTAAATAGGTCTTGTAGGGAAAAAACACAACTTTTTCAAAAAACCGTATTTCAAAAACAAAAATCCATTTTATTTTAAATTTACACACATGAAAGTTCAGCATTTCAAAAAAAATGTAAAAATTCAGATAAAAACATTGAAAATTGTCAATTTTCCTGCAGTTTTCCTCGTCCAACCTTTTTTGTGGTAGGCAGAATATTTCGGTGCAGGTTCATTCCAAATAAAAAATTCAAAGATGTTCTTACACTTTATGCCCTGGGCTCATGTTTGAACGAAGGAATTTTAAAAAAATGAAGTTTTGAGATGGGTTTGAATGAATTTTCGTCTCATAGTTTTTTGCATTTTTCCGATTCTCAATGTTTTGGAAATATTTTTTTTGTATAAAAAACGAGTCGACCGAATGAAAATCCTTTCGTTCAAGCACGTGTCAGTGCTATAAAGAGGAATTGTGCAAAGTTTCAGCAAAATCGGTTGATTCGTTTTCGAGAAATTTTGCACGCACGGAAAAACAAAGTTTCGAGAAAAACGCGTTTAAAATGTTTTTACCGCGATTTAAGGGGGGAGCCTGCTTTAGACGCTTCAAAAAATCGATATTTTCGAGAATTTTTTTGGAAAGGAAAGAAATGTCTGATTAAAACGAAACTTTCAGCGTTTATTATTACATACTAAAAGAGTCTTCTCAATTTTTTTTATTAAGATACATGTAATATTATTTTTCGTACAAGCATTTCGCCGAGACGCCTCGAGTATGTATTTCTCGTGTGGCGGGAAAGATCCTGGTTGCAATTTCCATCAGAAACAAGCGAACCAAACCAACAATTTTTCGCAAATTGAAAAAAAAATATTTTTTTCGAAATAAAAATTCACTTTAGATTGTTTAAAAAGAAGGTTAATCTTAACTTTCTTCAGGTTTTTTAGGATTAACTAGAAAAAAATTTAATCCCAAATACAATGCATTTTGTCTCATTACGACAGGACGTTTATCCTTTTCTCTACCTTTCCCGCCAATTAGGAACAATCGTAAAAATGAAAAAACCGAGAAATCGCGCGTCAAAGTTTTCGTATATCAAAAATCGTAATTTTCTCGAACTTACCGCATTTATATGCTAATCAGCGATTTCTGGTCCATAGAGTTGCCCTTCTGATAAAAACCTGCGACGTACAGTTAATAGGGTCTCGAAGGACCGTTATTCCCTTTGCATTATAATACGTACAATACATCGTGGGGCGCAGCGCCCGCGCTCCAAGCCATCCGGCCACTCGTATACCTGTTCGTCGCTTGCTCACTATTTCTTCTGTAACTCCGAAAATATTGCGAATTTGCTTCTGAAATTTTTTTGGACACATTCTTGGATAGTGTAGGATGACATTTATGCACAAAAAAAACCTAGATTTTTTGAAGCGTCTAAAGCAGGCTCCCCCTTAATGAATTAAAGCTATTTTTAAGCGACTTACATCGAGTCGTCGATTCGAGGTCCATACAGTAATTTGTTCGCCTAATTCGTGATGTTCAGAGCATCCTTTTGATGTGATGTTTGATAAAAAAGAAAGGAGCTGATTCTACCCGTTAGAGCTGCGCTGCATGCGTGTAATACGCTAGGTAAGGCAGAGCGCACGTACCGACCACGCGTCATTCAAATCTCTATAACTCCGGCAATATTGTTCGAATTTACTTTAAATTTGGTGTGAATACTTTCGAAGTACTATACTTTCAAAAAAAATCATCGATTTTTTGAAAATACAAGACCTATATAACCCCTTAAGTTTGAGTTTTCATGGTCGCAGCTCCAATCCTCTGGGCTCCATCTTGAGAACAAGAAAAATGGGACAGCTGGATTACACACTTTTCGGATAGATCATCAAATTAAAACATGCCTTGGAAGTTGCGACGATCTATGTTCCTGGGGTTGAAAAAGAAATTGACTAATGTCTATACCTGTGCAAAGTAGCTAACCACCTGATCCTCTCGAGCTGCTAAAATAAACTCTAAACGTTTTTCTCGGAAAGGGGGATAACAAAAAATTGTGACGCTCTAAATATGATCTTCCACACTTCAGCGTCGTTTTTGGCGGGAAACTCTTTTATTATTGACACCACGTGAAAACAAATTGCTGCAAATTTAATTCTACATAAGTTTGTCATACGCAACTTCCAGTGGCAGTCATGGTTTCTGAGTTATGGGGATAGTCTCATTTCTTCTTCTTTTTAACATGACCCTAAACGATAAGACTATTTGCATAGTCGAACGATGAGTAATATAGTCATTGAAAAGATGCGAGGAAAGAAAATTTAGTCGAGTATTTAAGTGTTATAGTTGTTGTGAAATGTTCGAGTCAATCCATTTTGTTTTCTTTTTTCAAGGGAGTAGGGCTTAATTTTACTAAGTTTTTCATTACCATTCAACTTGATTCATATTTATACATTGTTTTATTGAAAAAACCTTTAACATTTTGACGTTTTCCTGAGACTGCTTGTTCCTCCAAGACAATCATCTAGTTTTGCATTTCGCCAAATAAAACTGCTTTCTGTCCAGGCTACAATGAAGTTGTTTACTAGCTGGTTTGCATAATTTTCCATGCAAAAAAAGATGCTCACATCATTTTTTGGAATTCATTTTTTTAAGAAACATAATTTAAACTTGGAAATTCTGAATTATCGACTTTTATACAAATGTATTGCAAGAAAACCAATCCCTTCTGTAGTGTTCTTTGAGCTTCAAATAAATTGCAATTTTCCAAATATTTCAGAAACAATATTTAATGCTCAATTTCAGACTCACGCAATCTGATCAAGCAGAAATATATTTGGTTATCATTGCGAAGCACATTCTTTTAATAAGAGTGTTAGCATAAACTTGTTTTCAATAAAGTTAGTCTTTGCGCTCTAATTAAAGACGAGTTTTCCAAGTAACGGATTTGTGCAACATAAACTTTGAAATAATATCAAATCGAGAAACTGACCTTAATTTTAAAGTTCAAAGGTTGCTGGTACAAAGTTGCAAGCGATTTCCTACAATTAACAAAAAGCGGAAACCATTGCAAACATTTCGAAACCATTAAAACTTTACTGTCTGAGTTAATCCTACAGATTTTCGCAATGGAATACGAGTTAAAATGTCGGGTTTAGATTTCATGCAAGGACGACGCTGAGCGCAAAAGATTGCGAGGGGAAAGCTGCACATCATCCATTGGTAATCTGATAATCCATGGTCCTCCCTTTCTGGTCGCAAATCCAAAAGCAAAATTAGATTTTGTCTGGTATCATTTACTAAAATAATTCTTATATGGCCTCCTATTGCGAGATTCTAGGCGGAAGTGAATTAGCAATGACATGGGCTGAGCTGCAATACATTCCAACGGAATTTTATTTCGGGACGAGTTCGTTAAAAACATATTTCATTGAAGCCACCCTGCTGTCATAGCATGATGTAGCCAAAACTACTTTAGCGGCTGCTGGAGGATGTATTTCGGACTGACTGGAGTTCATTATGCAAATTGAGCACACAAAGGATCATTAGGCTTCATAAAATTTTATTCAGTCGAAACGCCTATTTGCATCACTGACTGCGAAGGATTCTTTGGCGGTTTTAGTTTAATAGGTCTGTAAATTTTCAGTCTTCATTTTCCGAATCTGATAATTAGAATTTCCAAAATATCGTCTTAATTCTGTTTTAATTGTATTTTGTTTCAAGTTGTTCGTGGCAAATTATTTCGTTAGGGTGGCACGCATTGGCTGAATGTAAATAATAGTGAATGGTTTCCAAAGCTATTTTATGGATGTTCTCGTTCTTCTAAATCTCGGAATTGGTTCAATTTAGTGATAAATAGGGCATTTCGTAAAAAGAATTTAGAGAATTGAAATGTTTCAACAATCAGCTTGCTGGGTGTTTATTCGTTAAGAGGTTTGGATCGGAGCTATTTAAACATATTAATAGTTTGTTTATGTCTTTGCAAAAGCTTTCCGAATCTTAAATACAGCTTTGAAGATCTCGGGGAGATCAAAGTAACTCTAAGTCCGAAATACATCAAGAATACTGATACCTTCTCAACATTGAATATCCTAAAAAAACTTTTGGTCAAGTTTACCATGAACGAAAAACTATTTTCAATTACTTATGAGATATTTTTATAAAATAAATGAAATATAAAACAAGCATTTTGGCTTTTACCAATGCCATTTTCAGCAACTTTTTCCGATAGTGTCATACTTACGTTTTGCTTGCATTGCATTTTACTTTTTTCTTTGTAAAATCAATAAAAAGTATTTTCAAAAGAAGGTTCCGTAGCTTCCATAGATTTTCAGTAGCTGAATTTTCCGGGGTTCAAAACTATAAGTTCAGTTTAACAGATAATTGAAAAATTTGAAAACAAACAGCTCCACAAGTTTCCTAAGTTAAGCGTCTAAAAGCATAGAAAATAATTTGAAAATAAAATATTTTAATTTATTTTTCACTTTCAATGCAAAACAGTCGGCAAGCTTCATTCTAAATTTCCCAGACATTTTTAAACTCAGTAAATTTTCAACATACAATATCTTTACGTTTTGAGGTCCTTAGAGTACATTTAAAGTGTTTTTGAAAATAAATATGTACTATATGGTTGTGTGTATATATATATACGTATGTACGTTCGTGGACATTTATCTCTACGAGCATAACTCACGTCTAAAAAGTTGCATCGACTTCGTTAAAATGCCAATCAAATCGGATTTGCAATTTAAAGCACTGTCTAGTTTTTAGGAAACTTCGGCCGGGTCCATCTTTTTGGTTTGACTGCTTCAAGGTCATATCTGTCATGAGCTATATTTCGCAAACCAACCATAGGATTTTCATTATAACGATGTTATTCGACGCGTATTAACATTTTATGAATCTGTCATATTTAGGAAAAATTGTTGCAACCGTTTTTAAACTTAATAAAAAAGTGCAAAAAATTAAGATCCTTTTTAAAAAATATAACTTTTTAAACTGATTTGATCATCGCAATAATCAATGTTTATAATTTTATTTATTTTAAACAGTTTTTAAGCAAAACAATAATTTTTTTTGTTAAAATTACGAAAAAAATTAAATTAAAAATGGAAAACTTCATTAAAAGTCACTATGCAAAAGGCGTTCATACGAATAATATTACATGATTTTTTTTCTTCGAAAGACATCGTTATTATGTCAAACAAAGCTTATTAAAATTTGATTAATTTAAGCAGACTTTCAATAATTTTTAAAGATTTACAAAATAACTTCAATCAAATTTGTATTTGTGGTAATCAATGCTTTGAATGATATAATGTTTAGATGATTATCATCATATACATTAAAAAACAATATTTTTCATGATTGCAAAGCATATTTGCAAAAACAATATACCATCCATATTTATGATAAAAAAAGGATGATAAAAATAATATTACCTTATTTCACTTATTCTATTTACGAGATTTTTCAAAAATTCTTCTCTATTTAATTTAAATTTCTGCCAATTGCTTTCCGAACTTAGATACTTTCAGCTGTCATGAAATGAAACTTCTTACTTTTTTTATTACATTCCACAAACAGTCATGTATTCATACGATTGATCCGCGTGAAGATTCAATCCACTCTCCACCCTCGCCCCCTCCAGCAAAAGCCTTAAGTAATCAATGGACGCTCCCTAAAATGATAAGATTCAAATTAAATCATTCCAATCACTGTTATGAGTACCTATCATTATTATTACTTAAAGTGGCATTATTTGCATTATTAACTTCCCAGTATATGGGAAGTTCTTATAATCGCCTCGAAAATCGAAATTGAAATTTTCAACATATCTTTACGTTTTGAGGTCTGACGAGTATATTTTAAGTGTTTTTGGAAAGAAGTATGTATATATGTGTGTGTGTATGTACGTACGTACGTACGTGCAATCGCGAATAGTTTTTCTACGAGCATAACTCACGTACACAAAGTCGTATCGATTTTGTTAAGGTGTCAATCGAAACGTCTTTGCAATCTTAAGAGCTGATTAGTTTTTGGGACACTTCAGTCGGGGGGGGGGGGGTTGCTGTTTTCATCTCTTGAAGGTCAACCTTGTCATGCGCTATATCTCGCGAACCAAACGTACGATTTGCTTTGGCAAGGTGTCAATCGACAGGTATTAACATTTTTGTGATTCTGTCAAATTTTTAAAAAAATCTTTGGAGCCGTTTTTTAATTTTTTTAAAAAAGTGCAAAAAATTGGATTTTTTTCAAAAACATCAAATTTTTAACTTTATTTTCAAGTCGCAGTAATCAATATTTATAAAATTTATATACTGCAAACAGTTGTTAAAAAACCACCAAATTTTTTTTTCATGATTACAAAAACAAATTAAATAAAAAATAAAAAATCATTAAAAGTCATCATGTCCTTCAAGGTCATTTATGTCATTCATTATACCTCGAGAACCAAATATAATCTTTGCATCATTATGAAGTCAATCGACGCGTATTAACATTTTAATTGTGTTTTTAAATTTAAAAAACATATTTTAAGCCATTTTTTTAATTTAATAAAAAAATATTGAAAATTAGTGTTTTTTCATAAAAAAATTAATGAATAATTAATAAAATTTCATTTTCTGTAGAGACTAGCAAAATATTTTCTCATGATTTCAAAACAAATTGAATAAAAAATAAAATAAAAATCATTCAAAGTCACCATGTAAAATGGGTTCATACGAATTTTTATTCCTTAAATCTCTTATTCTAAAGACATTGTTGTAAAGTCAATCAGAGTTTATTATTATTTGCATAATTTGCTAAGATTTTCAAAAGTCTTCACAGCACCGTGTTTTAACTTTAATAAAAAAAAACTGCTTAAATTTTGAAAACCAATACAAATCAAATCAAATTAGCAATTGTGATAATCAACGTTTTGAATGGTAAAATGTTTTGTAGTCAACACTTTTTCAGATCATATGCTTTGAAAAGCTTTCATCAAATAAAAAATTGTAGTTTTTAGGAGTTTTGTTCTTTAGTATTCGTAAGATTTCAGTTACTTCCGTCATCATTGGTAATACATGTATTTTACTTTTTACATGCAATTGAACCTATTTTGACTGCATAATCAATGTTTCTCAAAATCAACAGAAAATAAGAAATAATTATTAGATTCATTGATGTAAAATCGGGAAAAAATACAAATTCAGTGATTATGCCGAAATGCCAGCAGTTTTGACCGCAACTATTCAAAATGGCCATAACGCGACAAAATCTCTTCAGTTGTCGTAATAACAAAAACTGCATTCATTTTTGCTAGCGCTGTTTTGTCTTTCAAGCATCGATATGAAAATAACAAATAACATAGAAAAGGCTTTGTAACCTGTCTTTTCTCCGATTGATCCACGTGAATATTAAATCAAACCGATCCACGAAAATCTTATGTAATCAATTGACGCTCGCGTAGATGTTACGATTCATGTTAAGTCATTCCAATAACTTTTATGAAAAGTACATTTTTATTATCAAAATTAGTATTATTTTCATAATTATTATTGTGTTTAATATTTTTAATATTTATGTAAATATTACTGGGGAGTTGTACGTGTGGACCTCAAGAGTCGCACCTCACGGCTTGTTATTATTGTGTTTAATATTTTTAGTATTAATGTAAATATTACCGGGAAGTTGATCGGGTGGATCTCAAGGGTCGCAACTCACCGCTTGTTTAAATAAGGATTCAGAATTCAGTAAAAAATACTGATTTATAATCAGAAAGTGTTTTATAGTCTTTTCATATTTGTCAAGAATCCATATGCATTTAGATTACTATTTTGCCATTTTTAACAAATCATCATTGGTTAATTTGGGGTAATAGTCGATGTTAATAGTAAAATTAGAAAATAAGTAAAATAGGGATAAAATGGCCCAAAAGTATGTTAGTAAATCAAAAAACTGATAATTCAGCATTCATTTCAAATCAAAAAAGTAAAAAAATGGCCTTAGTGCGACTTTTGAGGCACACACGACTAACTTCCCAGTGGAGTGAATAAAAAAGCTATTATTTGTTTTTGTTATTAAGTACTATTATTAATATGTGCTTTTATTAAACATTATTACTCTAAAGTATTATAATTACTTTCATCATTTTTTTCTAGCGGTAGAGGAACACGACTCCACCACCTGGTCGTCCTCTTCCAAAGCCTCGACATCCTCGTCCTTGTCATTCTCCTTGTCCTCCTCCTCGGCCTTCTCCTTTTTTTTAAGCTCAGCCCCAGAATGCACAGCCATTATTGAGGGTATTGAATTATTATTTACAATAGTCATTCGTTATGAAGAATGCTGAATTATTATAATTAAATTTATATTTACAATATCAAACTATATATAATAATACTTGATTGTTATTAACAATATTAAATTACTTATAACAATATCCAATATTAACTGCAGCGTGTCTCCTCTCATTCTCCCAAACCTGATAATATAAGTATGGAATTTAAAAAATAATCTTGATTTTGAAACCAGTCTCACGTCAATGTGATCTTTGGTTTTTGAGATCATCGAGGTGAAAAATAATTCCGAACGCAGTCGTCACATCCTCACATCCGCACATACATACATACACACTCACAGCCATCTCTTTTAAAATGATGGATTTGGATTCTAAAGACCTTAAAACGTGGAGATTTGTCAAAATTTGGGATTCGCGAAATCGACCCCATTATAATAACTTCCCACTGGGAAGTTAAAAAGATTAATAGATGCCCATATAACACTTGACAAAAATACATTCTTTCACGGCATTTCACACGATTGTGTGACAAATTAAGTGGATATTCAAAGTGAATAAATGTTGTTCACGGGACTATTTATCCATACCAGCTGAAGTATTGCAAAAGCAGGCTAGACGTGCCGGGACGACATTATGTCAAAGATTATCAACCTGACCGAGCAGACAGGTAAACTAAAACAAATCGTGACCGTCATACGCTCCACCATTACTCACCTGCGTTTAATGGATAAGAGTTGGGATCCTTTCGATAGTGAGTCAAGTGAATATATATAATATATCCTTTAAATCATGCTCCCAAATACGTTTTCTTACAGTGTGCAAAATCAGAGAGGTGGGAGCCATGCTTACCTTCGCGAGTCTCTATGAAGAATACACAATTAATTTATGGGAGTAGCAAAACCATTTTCAAGGACAAAGCGGGCACCACACTTAGTTGAAGTTGTTTATTTTTCCCTCGAGAGAAGTCAATATTTTTGGAGGAAGATGCCTTGCACCATTATTGCGGCACACTGTACTGTACACATACTTGGCAACATGGGGTAACCACAGTGTCTCGAAGATTTAATACAAGGAGGTGATAAATCACTTAAGCATGTCCGAAGCTTTTTGTCCTGATCCCAAATGTTGTCTTAAGGGTATTTAGCAGATTACATAAGGATTTTCCAACGTCCAAATAGATTTAGTTTAGAATTTTGTTGACACAGGTTGTATATGAAAGCAAAATTTATGTACATAAAGCAAATGTGGTTGGTACTGTTTTCGAAAGGTAGAAGATTCTTGCGACTGTGTGTTGACGACAAACCTATCTACGACTTTGCGAAGGTGGACGGATAGAGAGTAGCATCTGGAAGAAATCCAAATAAAATAACTGCAGGAAAATGACTCCCTTGTGGAGTGTAACAGCTGCACACTAGAACAATCATTATTTATAATTCTAAAATTCTTTGTTCAGACATCAAATCGTTTGCTGTGTACTGTTGTGTGACCGAAAAGAAAGTTAAGAACGGTCCCAGTACACTTGATAGTGAAAACCACTCCATCCCAATCGACCTGCAAAACGGAATAAAAAATCACTCAGATTATAATATGTTTTCGTCCCATGGAAAGTAGTAGCCTTTTCAAGTGCGTTGTCGTAACCTTTTCAAGCCTTTTGGAAAAGGCATTTGTTCAAACGGGATTGAAAATAGCATACAAAAACCTGCACTATTGAATTGCTCTGTCTTGCTTTCAGCGGTTTTATGAAATGGAATACAATCGTTACAAGTGTCTGAAATATTTATGTAAGGGGATGATTTGCATTCTTTCATTGTTCCAAGAGACCTCCTTTGAGATTGTGTTAGTATAAGATACTGCGGTGAATAGTATTTGAGTATTTTTTCACAATGTTTTTGAAAAGCAATTTGAAGTGACTTCTAAAAAAACATTTAAGGGATCGTAAAATTATACGAATCGTTAGCACTTTAAAGCGTACTCAAGATGGGAACGTGAAAATAGTTTGAAATTTTAGCACCATAATATTTGCAGCTGCAATTGAAATTAAGATGCATCAATTATCAAGCAATCATTTAAAATTCCATTCAAATAAGTTTATGCATATTTAAGCAATAACTAAGCATTAAAAAGTTTTTTCCTGGGCTAGAACCTCCTAGTCTAGTCGATAAAGTATTAAGATAATTACCAATCAAGATGTTTTCTGTATTAGAGTGTTGTGTGTAAACTCAAAATGTTTTTATTTTCTGAATTCACTGTGAAAACCGTTAAATAATAATATTAACTGTTGGTGCAACGGTGTAAATTTGGCTAGGGCATGTAGGCTATATTAGAGCAACCAGTACGGAACACTATAAGGTGAAGTAGTCAGCCATACGCTCGCCATGATTATTACCCTGATTTTGACCTAAGTATTCATTTACAGCTGAGTGATAACCCGATAATAAATGCCATTACCGAAAATTTACTATCTCCAAATAGCCTTGAACCTGCATATGCATAGGCAGAAAGCGTTCAACCAATAGGCCACCCGGAAGAAAGAAAGAAGTTTGTTTTTTACTCAACATCATCGCATTTATGACAAAGCACGATGGGCGCCACGCTTGTGTTATGTTTTTTGCCAAATTGGTTTCGCAACATGAAGAAGATACAGGGTTGATTCTAGTTGCAAGGAATGAACCTAACATCAGCCATGATTTTGCTTCGATCACAATTTTTTTTAATTATCTAACTGTTGAAAACTGAGGTTTTGGTATAGTTCACGAATATAAATGAACGAGCTGATATCTGCAAAAAAGATATTTTTAGGTTTATATTATCGATCTACCATGATAATGTTAACGGTTTTTTCTCCAAAAAATATTAAAAAATATAACGGTGAACGGAAAGTGACCACAACCATAAAATCGTGGTCTATACGCGCTGCTCTATACACTGCACTGTGTCTACTTCGAATAAAAACTTACTTGTAAATAAGAGAGGCTTAAAATTTTACAGGTTTTATTTCTCAAAATCTGGGAGAACGGGCTATGTTGCTGTCTAATATTTTAAAGACCTAATATCCTGAACGTCTCCAATTTCAATGCCATATTTTATACTGGCCTGGAAGTACAAGCCTTCTTCTTGTTAAACCAACAAAGCTTAAGCATTATTGAGAATTTCAATTTACTTACAATACACAAACTTCTTTTTGAGTCCAGATTATTAGATCGTGCTACTTGCTTTAAAATATTAAAAAGGGCAATACTTTGATAGCTTGATTATTGATTATAAATTTTTATTTTTGGAGAGAGAAATGAACAGAAAATTTTCCTGAAATATTAATTCAAACTGATTCAACTGAAATATTGTGGGGAAATTTTCTCTTGTGATGACCTTTTTGATGAATATATATAATAGATCAGATATACGTATACTCAGGGAACACCAAACGAATAACCATAAAGGCATAAATCAAGTATATTTAGTAATTAAAAACTATGTCTACTATCCCAAGCTCAAAGAATAGATAACATCTAATAAAAATAACTGTCACATCTGCAACACGGCAAAATAGGAAAGAAAATCCAGTAAACAACCCTTACATTTAACAGAAACACCATCAGGTCCTCTCGAAATAGTACATATGGACATATGGTACAAATCTAAAGTCAATCCGTATCTAACTTTCATCGATAAATTTTCTAAATACGCCCAAGCTATCAAACTTAAATCACGAAACTGGTTCGACATCCAAGAAGCAATCATTCAATATATCAGAGCTGTTGGTAAACCAAAAAATATAGTTTTTGATGGTGAATTTGCCTCAAGTAGCTCTGTAAATTTTTTTGCAAATGAACAAATCAACACACATATTACAACCCCATACCACCATACTGGAAATTCAGGTATAGAAAGATTCCATGAAACACTAAATGAACATCTGAGACTATTAAAAGCAGAAGATGATTTCAATAAAGAAACTTCCTTTGTTGATTTTGTTGTAAGAGCAGTAAGGTTTCATAATTACACAAAACATTCTTAAACCGGTTACCCACCTATAGAAATACAAAATGGTGTAATTTAGTCAGACAAATAACATTAAATCAGAGAAAGGTTGCAAACCCGCAAAGAAAAATATATCAATAAACTCAATCAAAGTAGAAAATTGGGAAAATTAAATAAAAATTACGTTAAAAACCCTGCCAGAAAAACTAAACAAGATCCCATGCATCTTCGAACTAAACTCGACTATAAAGATGATCAACACTATTTCCTTTATTCTAAACGGAAAGTTCACGAATGGCAAATTGCGAAAAAGAAAAAGTACCAACTAGATTCTTAATTTCATTTCAGAAGCACACAATTCAAATTATTCTTGTTGATAATTTCGCTAACGGTATCTCAAATATAAGACTAAATTATCATTGTCGAGAAAAAAGAAATCAAAATATTTGAAGATTATTATTATATAAACATGTATCAGTACGAATAAAATATGAGAACCATTCAATCAAATATCAACGGGATGTACTATCCTTCTATCACTATTTAATCATTTCATGAGCTTGAGGATGTGCTTCGCACATTGCTGACAGACAGTCAAATTCAAACGAGTTAATTTTAACATTTTAGAACATATAATTTTCTTACTGAAACGAAGACGCAATAGATGACGAAGACATACTATGACATTTTAAAACTTTAGAGGTAAATAACTACATTTTGATCCCATGAATTTTTCTACGGAGTATCAACCGAATAAAATTAAAACTAAAATTATTGAAAATTTACGCTAATTAAATATTCTGAAATTTTAATTGAACCTATTCCAAACAAATATAATATTCAAATAAAAGCATATCCACAATATTATTTGAAGCGCTAAAACGAATATATGTAATGAATTTAAAAATACTTAGCACTCGTATCGAGTTTATGTATTTAAAACATTTGGATTATAATAATAAAAAGGAAATCTTGTACATCTCCGACGACACTAATGAAAAATTTAAAAAAGCATATTTGTATCTCACATGTAACGAAATTTGAGAAATCATAACTTATAGTAATAATATGGTAAAATTTGAAAATTTGAAAATCTTTTAATCTCACTGTATTAAATAATTTAACTATGGAAGAGTTGAATTTAAAAAAATGTAAATAATTTTGAAAAACACGAAGGATTTCTGACTAATTGAATTAATATATAAGCGAACTTTTAAATAGTAACTCCCATAATTATGATCATATTTGTAGTATACTTAATATTTAAAAAGAACAATAGAGTAAAAGTATTTGTAAATATCTCAAAACCTTTCACATTTGACATAAATCGCCAGGATTCGATTCTTAAGGAAGAAGAAGTCACGTCAGCGTATATGAATGCTCAGACGTGTCAATAAAACTTATCACAAATGCAACAATGTTACATTTGCCTCCAACATATTCTTAACGAAAGCACTTCTTAAATTAATTAATATCTGAATGTTGCATTTGCCCGGCACTTCTTAAGTAGCATACAATGTTGCCTTTAAGTATTTTAATGCTGCATTTGCCCAAAGCATGAAAGATAAACAATAGTCGCGATACTCACAAAGAGCTCAAGTAGCTATTGCAAGAAAACACTTTGTTCCTTTGTCCCTTTGTTCTAAGTAATACCAAATAAGCATATTAAATTTATAAAAGTCTAAAACACATTTATTGAGAAGTCAGTCTTCTGTTGGATTCAACTACTGTACAAATCGGTTATTAGATTACGTTTTCGTTTCGAATAAATGTATTGTATATTTCCTTACATGTTTATGTGTTTCATTCCAAATTTAAAGGCAGGTACTATAATTCAAGATGGTTCTGTATTTGCGATATAACTATTGCAGGAAAGTATTATGCTTCATTATTAGATCGATCTGATGCCATACTGAACAAAAAGCGGCCCCATCTGGCGAAAAAAATGCTTTGCCACTTACCCACACGAGTGCAATTGCAACGGCCAAATTATTTGATTTACGCTACGAAATCTTTCCTCATCCAACTAAGTCCCCAGATTAAGTCTCTTCCGATTATTTTTTTGTTCCCTAACATGAAAGCTTGACTTGAAGGCAAACGATTTTCATCAAACGAAAAGATCAATGCTGCGACAAATCAGTATTTTGAGGAGTTTGATGCAAATTGATTTTTAGAGGGTATATCCGCCAGAATAAATGTATAAAGTCCAAAAAGTTGAAAAATAAATTGGAATTGTTGATGCAAATATTGTTTTTCATTTCAAAGTCGTACAATCAAATGCTTTAGAATTGTTTACTAACTAACGAACAACGCCACAAAATGCTAACATAATTGGGGAATAATCGTTCGCCGCAGATAATAAGTTGGACTAATGCGTTGTGGTGAATACAATTAATATTTGAAAAATGTTAGAAGTGGTAATGTGGCTTGAAATTCTTCGAAACATGACACCGCCATCAGATAAAATGTGCCAAAAAAAGTGTCGACACATTTTCAAAGCAACTTTCTAAGAATTTCTCTGAGCCTGAAGCATCTTAGCAATTAAAGAACCCTGAAATGAGCAAACTTGAAGGAAAAGTACAAAATTTAAATCAGTCCAAGGGCACCTCTAGAAATTGATGAATTTTATCAACAAAACATTGCCGGATTAAAGCAAACCAATTTAAACAAGCCGCGAGGTGCGACCCTTGAGGTCCACACGGTCAACTTCCCAGTAATATCTACATAAACATCAACAACATTGCAACAATGAGAGGTATTCATAGCAGTAACAGGATGGAGTCAATATGAATCATATCGTCTACGGGAGGGTCCATTAATTACGTAAGGTTTTTGGTCGATGAGGACAGATTGAATATTCACGCGGATCAATCGGTGGGGGCCTTTTTGGTCGTAAGCAGTTTTTTTAATTAAAAGACTTTAAAATTATTAAAAATCTGCTCAAATTATGCAAATATTTCAAAACTTTGATTGAATTTACAACAATTTTTTAGAACACAAGATATAAAGTAATAGCATTCATATGAACCCTCTTTACATGGTAACTTTCAATGATATTTTTTATTTTTAATTTAGTTTTTTTCATAATCATGGAAGAAAAGTTTTGCCAGTGTCTCTTCAAAAACTGATAAGAACGTATAAATTTTATAAACTGGTATAACTGTGCAGTGCAAATCTGGTTAAAAAATATTTTATATGAAAAAAACTATAATTTTTCGCATTTTCTTCTATTAAATTAAAAAACACGGCTGAAACGAATTTTTCTAATGTTAAAAACTTCACAAACATGTTGATACACGTCGATTGACACCTTACTGATGCAAATATTATATTTGGTTCTTGAGATATAGTGAATGATAAAAATGACCTTGAAAATCATGATGACTTTTAATGATTTTTTATTTTTAATTTAATTTTTTACATAATCATGAGAAAAAGTATCGATGATGTTTTTACTAACATTATTTTTAGTATGTAAATTTTATAAACATTGATTACTATATTTCGCAAATCAGGTTAAAAATTTATTGTTTATGAAAAAAGCCTAATTTTTGCACTTTTTTTTCTTAAATTAAATAAACCGTTTCAACGATTTTTTTAAAAATGCGGCAGATTTACAAAAATATTAATACGTGAGGTTGACATACAAACGATGCAAATCTTATGTTTGCTTCGCGAGATATAAAGCATGACAGATATGACCTTGAAGATCATGATGACTGTTAATGATTTTTTATTTTTTACTTGATTTTTTTTTGTAATCATGAGAAAAAATTTTGATGACATTTTTATAAAAACTGTTTGGAGTATATAAATTATATAAACATTGATTACTTGGACTTGACAATAAGGTTAAAAATCTATTGTTTTTGAAAAAAACACAATTTTTGCACTTTTTTATAAAATTAAAAAACGGCTATTAGAAATTTTTTAAAAATTGATAGAATTACATAAATACTAATACGCGTCGATTGACACCTTGTTCAAGGAAATAGTACGTTTGATTCGCGAGATATAACGCATGACAGAAATGACCTTCAAACGGGGAAAACAGCGAACCCCCTCGACCGAAGTTTCGCAAAAACTAATCAGCTCTTAAGATTGCAAAGACGCTTCGATTGACACCTCAGCAAAGTCGATATAACTTTGGTTACGTGAGTTATGCTCGTAGAAAAAACTGTCCACGAACGTACGTTCGTACGTACACACACACACACATACATATCCCTTTCTAAAAACACTTTATATATACTCTATAGACCTCAAAACGTAAAGAAAAGTTGAAAATTTCAATTTCGATTTTCGAGGCGATTACAAGAACTTCCCATATACTGGGAAGTTAAAAATAAACTTAAAAGTTGTTCAGACAAAACATGGTCTTTATTTGTGCTACCAATCCTCCATAAAACTAGGAAAAAAGGGAGCACAATTAACGATTGCAAAGAAAGAGAATATAAGCCACAGAAGTGGAAGGTTCTAAATAGGTCAGTCATATGGGCACATTAACAATTGTTGCTATAGAAAATCAAATACTTCTTAAATACGTGAAATATCTTTTGTAAACCTAAGTCTGGACTTTAATTGCTTGAACTGCCAAAATGATCATATATAATGTATGAAATGAATGCTTTATGTAGCAAGTATAAAATGATTTGAACAGATAATGTACTTGTTCGTGGAATCCTATGAAATCAAATAAATTCTAGGTGAGAAATTGACTCCCGCAAAAAATATCACTCATAACAATCTTGAGAATGCAAAAAATTGTCATTGTTTCCTTATGTGAGAATGATAGTGAGTGTAAGAAAACTAAAACAGCTCTTAATTTAAAATGCGCCCAGTGGTCCAATTGACTTTTGTCAAATTGACTGTTTCTAAATTATATTACGTCCAAGTTTTTTCTCAAAACCGATGTTTTATTTGCAAAAACCAATTAAAAAACAAACTTTGAAGAAAAATTCAGTAATTGATAAAGAAATTTTTTTAGAAGGATAAATATAAATTTAAAAAAGTGTTCAAATTTAAACAAAAATACTTGAAACATATTGATTTTGTTCACTTGTTTTTCAACGAATTCATAGGTGTTCCAGAGTCACAACGACTCATCATTGTTCTTAAGATTTTCAAAATTTTTCGTTTGGCAATATCTGAAGAGCTCCACATCAAGCTCAGTGTTTAGGAGTGGTGGCTTTAAAATGTCATCAACTGATATGTGCTGAATAAAGTGAATAATTTTCAAGGACCAGATTAAAGGAGAAATGAATCAATCAAAAAATGATCTTTCCGCTTAACAGTAAAAAAGCTGCATATATGTTGACATTTTGTTCGATTGCCAGAAGAAAATTGTCCGGTTACAGATGCAGATAAGGCTGCTTACTAAAGAAGTCAGTTGCAACTCCTTAATTTCAGTATTTTCCACCGAACTTCTCTGCCTCATCTAGTCCAAAGAATATCTTCTCATAAAATTCGCTTGATATGTAAAGGGCACAAGGCACGAAATAACAATCCATCTATGATTGCCAGGATTTCGTTTTGATTGTCTAAACAAGCTGCTCCGTGAATTTGCAGTTATTTTCCCAAGCCAGTCCTGAAAAACTTGTAAAGTTGAGGCAAACAGTTTTGCATGCAAAATCAAATTTTGGTATGTACAAAGAGCAGAGAACTCTAGTGAACCTTGCAACTACTAAATAATCGACAAATTGGAAGCAATCAATCTCAAAAATATTTAAATTGCCTGGGCTGTGGCATTCCAAAGTTCACCAATCAAAGAGATTTTGTAGTGTTGAATAGGTTATGGTAAAATCTATTTCGAGAATAATAAGAACATAAATTCTTTGCGAATACCAGAAACTCTGACTGAAAAGGCTGAAATAAAACCTGACAACTCAATGGTATCAATAGTATACTGAGCACCTATAGCTGAGAAAAAGTAGAAAAACGAAATATCTTCTTTTCAAATTGTTATTCAAGTATCGAAATATAAAATACTGAAGTTTGACTTTTTGTTTAATTTGTTAAAAGAAAAGTTCAAAATTGAACATTACGCAAATACCGTATTATTTGTGGCAAATTTTTTTGTCAATTTCAAAAACAAATTTTCCTTACTCTTTGGCATTTCCAAAAATTTCATCGTTTTTAACTACGAAATTTTTGCATTTTTTATTATTGTTTGTCTTCTTCTAGTGAAATGTCTGTGAGATTAATTTAACCCAGAAGCTAGGAACAAGTTTCTAAATTCCTGGAAACTGACTTGACTTCTCTCGACTTTTTGACTTTTTTCGAATCCACCAATAGTAAATAATAATGCTTTTGGATCACTCGTATGACGTCACGTTGTTTTTATTTATGTGTTCCATTTTTCTTGGATAGTATAACCATAAAATAATGAGTTTTGACTTTAATCATTTTTCATTTGGAATTTTTCATGCGTGCCAACAGACAATTAGGCGTGCTTCAAAATATGATTTGGTATATTTTTTAACTTCCCAGTATATGGGAAGTTCTTGTAATCGCCTCGAAAATCGAAATTGAAATTTTCAACATTTCTTTACGTTTTGAGGTCTATAGAGTATATATAAAGTGTTTTTAGAAAGGGAGATGTATGTGTGTGTGTGTGTGTGTGTGTACGTACGTACGTACGTACGTTCGGAACACTTTTTTCTACGAGCATAACTCACGTAAACAAAGTCATATCGAGTTTGTTGAGGTGTCAATCGAAGCGTCTTTGCAATCTCATGAGCTGATTAGTTTTTGGGATACTTCGGTCGGGGGGGTTTGCTGTTTTCGCCCCTTGAAGGTCAACCATGTTATGCGCTATATCTCACGAACCAAACATGCGATTTTTATGATTAAGGTGTCAATCGACGCGTTTTAACATTGATATGATTCCATCAAATTTTTAAAAAAATTCTTGGAGCCGTTTTTTATTTTTTTTAAAAAAAGTGCAAAAAATTAGGTTTTTTTTCAAAAACATCAAATTTTTAACCTAATTTTCAAACCTAAGTAATCAATGTTTATATAATTTATATACTCCAAATAGTTTTTGTGAAAAAACCAGCAAAAGTTTTTTTCATGATTATGAAAAAAATTAAATAAAAAATAAAAAATCATTAAACGTTCAAGGTCATTTACGTCATTCATTATATCTCGAGAACTAAATATAATATTTCCATCATTAAGGTGTCAATCGACGCGTATTATCATTTTAATGATGTTTTTATATGTTAAAAAAATCTTTAAAGTGGTTTTTTAAATTTATTGAAAAAAATTGGAAAAGTAGTGTTTTTTCATAGAAAAATTCATTTTTCACCTGATTTGCACATCGTAATAATAAATGTTTGTAGAATTTATAAAATTTTATCAATTTTTGTAGAGAAACCAGCAATAACTTTTCTCATGATTACAAAAAAAATTAAATTAAACATAAAAAATCATTCAAAGTCACCATGTAAAAAGGGTTCATTCGAATTATAATACCTTAAATCTCTTATTCTAAAGACATTGTTGTAAAGTCAATCAAAGTTTATTAATATTTGCAAAATTTAAGCAGATTTTCAATAGTCTTCACATCACCATGTTTTAACTTTTATGAAAAAACTGCTTTGTAATCTGTCCCCACTCCGATGAATACTCAATCAATGGACGCTCCCGTAGATGAAACGATTAATATTAAGTCATTTCAATAACTTTTACGAGAAGTACATTTTTATTATTTGAAGTAGTATTATTTCCATAATTATTATTGTGTTTAATATTTTCAATATCTTTTTAGATATTACTGGGAAGTTGACCGTGTGGACCTCATGGGTCGCACCTCACGGCTTGTTTGGTTTTGAATCAAACCGGTGGGCACAACATAAAACCAGTGGCGGCTCGTCAGATGAGGCAACTTAGGCGGCACCTCACCTTATATTTTTGCTAGTAATAATTCAATATTTTACTAAGCCACCAAGCTACTGTGCGCTTCCATCCCATCATTAAATAATAAATTTGGACACCCACATGTACTTGTATAACAGTGTAACATACACGCTAGTGTTCTAACTTTCCATATGTATCATTCGCTACTTCTTGCCGATACACAAAATTGATCATGAGGCGAAACCGTCGGAGCCTCAGTTTCGCAGCTTCAATGGCATTATTTTTAGAAACGGCTGCCCTACGATCCATTCGTTTCTATGGCTATAACTGAGGCGACGAAATGTTCGCCTATTCTCGAAACAATGCTCTCAGTTTGCAACTTTTATGCTTGCTGGAAATGAAAAGTTGTTGATCGATTTCCAAAATTTAACACCGACAGCACTGATTGTTATTTGGAAAGAAAATATAGTAGGTGTAAAGAAAAACGCAAAAATCGGTTTCAGAGTGCGATCGATGATCGTGTGCGATAATCGTATTTTTTAAAGTGATAAGTGTTGAAATTAAAGTTTTTAGCATGAATCCATTGCATGATATCGTGTTATCATTGATAGAATTGCCCTTTTCAAGGCGTTCTGCCAATGAAAAACACGAAATCATCCACACAAATAGGCCCACACCTAAGATAAGTATTTTAAGTAGTGATAAAAAAGATGGTCGTCAATATAAACGCTCTTTTCAATTAAGTTGGTATGAAACTCACAAATGGATTTGTGGAAGTACCTTCAAAGAACGTTTGTATTGTTGGCCATGCTTATTATTAGGAAAAATGAAAAGCGTCTGGACTAGCGATGGATTTGCCGACTTTAAGAATTTTTCGAGAGCAGTTAAAATGCATGAAGCATCTCGAGAGCATATTCAAAACTCGCTAAGTATTGTGCGGATGAGTTTGAACATGACAACAATTCAAGATGCTTTAATGGAAAACGCTCGTATATTTAAGTTAGCATACAACGAAGATATCCGCAAAAATTGGTTGCTGATGACTTATCTAATCGATACAACAATTTTATCAGGGAAACAGGAACTTGTTTTTAGAGGGCATGATAAATCTGAAACTTCTCTGAATAAAGGAAATTTCAGGGAATTATTTAACTGTTTGATCCGGCGTAACAGCGAACTTGTTAAACATTTAGAAGGAAAAACTGTTTTCACGGGGCAATCCAAAACAATTCAGAATGAATTTTTTGTATTGAAGACAATTTAAAAGACAACATAAAAAAAGAGATATCAGATGCACTGTTTTTTTCAGTAATAGAAGATGACACGACAGACATTGTGGCAAAGGCACAATGTTGTATAACAATAAGGAATGTGAACAGGAACGCGGAGCTCAAAGAACGTTTTTTTTGGATTTTTTGATGTTAGCTTGGATTCAAGAGCTAGTGCACTTTACAGCTTACTAGTTAGTGTCTTGGAACCATTTGCATTCAGACAAAAATTAGTAGCACAATGTTATGATGGAGCTGCAGTTATGGCTGGAGATTTGACTGGTTTAAAAACAAGAATCAAATCTGTCGCACCACTAGCACTTTATACTCATTGTGCTGCACATCGTTTGAATTTGATTTTGCAACAAGGCCCGAACTATATTAAAGAAAGTAGAGTGTTTTTTGCAACTTTAAAAAGTTTACCAGCTTTTTTTCATAAATCATACAAACGTACATCTATTTTGGACAGAATACTAAAGAAAAGAATTCCTCAATCTTGCGACACAAGATGGTATTCTAGATCGAAAACTGTACATTTTACCGCAAATAATTGGGAGAATCTCAGAAAAGTTTTTCAAGACATGATCGAGAACACAGAGTTAGATTCGGATTCAATACATCTCCCAAAAGGCTACTTAAAGGAATTTTAAGGTTTTGAATTTGCCTTCTTGACATTTGCATTCAAAGAAATTTTTTCATTAACTGATATCTTTTTTCAAGTTCTTCAACTTAGTAATCTTAAAATTGATTTTTGTGTTTTACAATTAAAAATAGTATTAGATAGATTGAAAGAGCTACGAATAGAATCAGCAGTGAAGTGTATTTTTCAACAAGCCGCGAGGTGTGACCCTTGAGGTCCACACGGTCAACTTCCCAGTAATATCTACATAAACATCAACAACATTAAACACAATAATAATTTTGAAAATAATACTACTTTAAGTAATGACATTCATAGCAGTAACAGGAATGAGTTAATATGAATCATATCGTCTACGGAAAGGTCCATTGATTACGTAGGGTTTTTGGTCGATGAGGACAGATTGAATATTCACGCGCATCAATCGTTGGGGGTTTTTTTGGTCTTGAAAAATTTTGTACATGCAGTCAAAAATAGGTTCAATGCATGTAAAATGTAAAATGTATAACAGATGATGATGGTTATTGAAATCTTACGATTACTAAAAAATGAATCTAATAAAAACTACAATTTTTTATTCGATGAAAGCTTTTCAAAGCATATGATCTTGCAAAGTATTGACACAAAACATTTTACTATTCAAAGCGCTGATTACCGCAAATGCAAATTTGATTGAAATTTTGCTGGTTTTCAAAATTTAAGCAGTTTTTTTAATTAAAAGACTCTAAAAACTCTTAAAAATCTGCTCAAATTATGCAAATATTTTAAAACTTTGATTGAACGAACAACAATTGTTTTAGAATAAAAGGTATAAAGTAATATCATTCGTATGAACCCTCTTTACACTGTAACTTTGAATGATTTTTTATTTTTTATTTCGTTGTTTCATAATCATGGAAAAACTTTTTGCTGGTTTCTCTTCAAAAATTGATAAGATTGTATAAATTTTATAAACTGGTATCACTGTTCTGTGCAAATCAAGTTAAAAAAATATTTTTTATGAAAAAAACCATAATTTTTCGCATTTTCTTCTATTAAATTCAAAAAACGGCTGGAACGAATTTTTATAATATTAAAAACTTCACAAAAATATTAATACACGTCAACTGACACCATAATGATGCAAATATTATATCTGCTTTGTGAAATATAGTGAATGATAAAAATGACCGTGAAAATCATGATGACTTATAAAGATTTTTTATTTTTTATTTAATTTTTTACGTAATAAAGAGAAAAAGTTTTGATTGTGTTTTTACAAACATTGTTTGGAGTATATAAAATTTTGCAAACACTCATTACTATATTTCGCAAATCAGGTTAAAAATTTATTTTTTATGAAAAAAAAACCTAATTTTTTGCACTTTTTTTCCTTAAATTAGAAAACAGCTCAAACCATTTTTTCCAAAATTTGACAGATTTAAACGGATATTCATATGCATTCATTGACACCTGAACTATGCAAATCGTTGGTTTGGTTCGCGAGATATGTATAACGCATGACAAAAATGACCTTGAAAATCATGATGCCTGTTATTGATTTTTTATTTTTTATTCAATTTTTTAGGTAATCATGAGAAAAAGTTTTGATGTTGTTTTTACAAACAATATTTGGAATATATAAATTTTATAAACATTGATTACTATATCTCGCGAATCAGGTTAAAAATTTATTGTTTATTAAAAAAAAACCTAATTTTTTGCACTTTTTTTTCTTAAATTAAAAAACGGCTCCAACAATTTTTTCCAAAATTTGACAGATTTACACAATGGCTAATACGCGTCGACTGACACCTTAACAATGCAAATCGTATGTTTTGTTCGCGAGATATAATGCAAGACGTAAATGACCTTCAAAGGGGCGAAACAGCAAACCCCCCCGACCGAAGTGTCCCAGAAACTAATCAGCTCTTAACATTACAAAGACGCTTCGATTGACACCTCAGCAAAGTCGATATAACTTTGGTTACGTGAGTTATGCTCGTAGAAAAAAGTGTCCACGAACGTACGTACGTACACACACACACACACACACACATACATCTCCCTTTCTAAAAACACTTTATATATACTCTATAGACCTCAAAACGTAAAGAAATGTTGAAAATTTCAATTTCGATTTTCGAGGCGATTACAAGAACTTCCCATATACTGGTAAGTTAAAAAGCGGAAATCTTAACTGGATTGCCCCAAAATAGATATAGCTGCAAGATGAGTCCATCCGATTTTTTCGAGAAGTGGAACGTATTATTTTATGAAATTTTGGATTGCATTATGTTCCAAATTAAAGTAAGGTTTGATGACTTTCACAAACTAGAGTTTATATCACTATTTAATACCTCGAAGTATAGAGAGTTTTCAAAACAATTTCCTACTAATTTAATGAGTTCGCTACAAAAAACCTTCCCAAACATGTTTGACATGGATCGTCTTAAAAACGTGGCGGGCAAAATCGAACCGTCACCTCCTCGTGGTGGCCGCTGGATACCCAACTAACGACGGTAGTGGCGAGTGTGGGACGCCATATTCCTGCTTACCAGCGTGGGGCTAGCAACCCTGCCTGGCATTACCCAATTGCTACGAACCCTGAAACACGGCCTCGGATTGGATTGGATAAACGGCAACGACAACGGCAACGAAAAACGGACTACTCTATTGGATCTTGGAACGTTCGAACACTCAATACAACAGGATCACTGCGAGAACTTCTCAAGGAAGCCTCGACATACAATATTAACATCCTGGCGGTCCAAGAAACGAAATGGCTTGGCAATGAAATAAGTGACTTAAGATCGCATTCAATATTCACAAGCGGCAAACCAACCGGAAACAAGGAATTTGGAGTCGCCTTCGTTGTAGCATCTTCATTTAAACATCTCATAACTGACTTCAAACCGGTGAATGAACGATTATGTGCGATCCGTATGAAAATGAAGTTCTTTAATGTATGGCTAATCAACTGTCATGCTCCAACTGAAGAGAAAGAAGAAATCGTCAAAGACGAATTCTACAACATCCTAGAAAGGACATACGATTTACTACCCTCAAATGATATCAAAATCCTACTAGGGGACTTTAACGCTAAAGTTGGACGAGAAGAAACTCACAGAGGGACAACGGGAGGGCATAGTCTCCATGAAAGTACCAACAACAATGGTCAGCGACTAGTTGATTTTGCGACCAGCAAAAACATGGTGATAAGCTCTACCTACTTTCAACACCGCGACATCCACAAACAAACTTGGATGTCACCCGATGGACGAACCTTCAACCAGATCGATCACTTCGTCATCGAAAAAAGAGCTGCTACAAGTGTGCTTGACGTTAGATCATACCGTGGTGCTAACTGCGGCTCAGACCACTATCTCGTCAAGGCAAAATATCGCTGCCGCATAACAAGATGCACCACCAAGAAAAAGAGCAGGACTCCTAAGTTCAAGGTGGAGTGTCTGAAAAACGAAACAGTAGCAGCAAATTATCAAGAGAAACTGACGAATTACCTTGTCAATACACCGCCGGCAGGTACGGACACATCGCTTGAACAAATGTGGTCGCAGCTTAAAGAAGGCGTAACATCAATAGCGGAAGAAACCGTAGGAAGACAAACGACGTCGAAAAGAAACGATTGGTTCGACAAAGAATGTGAAGATGCTCTCAAAAGTAAAAAAGAAGCCTATTTACAATACATTGAAAAACCGACAAGAGCCAAGAAGCAAAAATATGACGAGCTAAGACGGTTAGCTAAAAAAATAGTCAGACGCAAGCGTAGAACATATAACAACCAGACTATCCAGAAGATCAATGACGATATGTGCAGAAACGACACACGGGACGCCTATGCAGCATTGAAGCGACTTAGACAAGGCTACAAGCCGCAATCAAGCCTATGTAGAGACAAGCAGGGAAATATTTTAAGCGACCCAGACGACATTAATCACAGGTGGACTGAATATTTTTCTGAGCTACTAAATCCACCATCAGTAACTACATCCCTGCCAATAACGATTCCTGAAGATGCTGACCTATGCAGTCCATCTTCGTCAATACCATCTATTGAAGAGGTGCAAGCAGCCATACAACAGCAAAAACCAAATAAAGCACCCGGAATCGACAATTTACCAGCAGATCTCCTTCAAAAAGGTGGACCAATACTAACGCACCGCCTCCACCAGATCATCTCCAAGGTATGGGTCGATGAAAAATTACCTGATGATTGGCGGACGGCCATCATATGTCCCATACATAAGAAAGGAGATAAGCTTAGATGTGACAACTACAGAGGCATTTCACTGCTGTGTACGTCCTACAAGATCCTGACCAAAATTATTAATAAAAGATTGACACAGTACACTTCCACAATAATTGGCGAATACCAAGGCGGTTTCAGATCCGGTATGTCGACGATAGATCAACTATTCTCAGTAAAACAGGTGCTGGAAAAGTGCTGGGAATACAATATTGACGTGCACCAGGTCTTCGTAGACTTCCAACAAGCATACGATAGTATAGATCGAAATATACTATATAAAATAATGCTTGATTTTGGGATACATAGCAAACTTATACGAATGACCAGACTAACGATGACCGACACACGATCTAAAGTCAGATGTCAAGGCGATCTGACTCAAAGCTTCGACACCAGCTCAGGTCTTAAACAGGGTGATGGCCTCGCCCCCATACTCTTCAATTTGGCCCTAGAGTATGTCATCAGGAAGATTAAAGTAGACAATGCGGGAACGCTACTCTTTAAGTCTACTCAAATAGTAGCGTACGCCGATGACATCAACATCATGGCCCGATCTCTATCTCGTGCCAAAGAAGCGTTTACTGAGCTGGAGTCAGCGGCTAGGCAAGTCGGCCTAAGGGTCAATGTGAACAAGACCAAATATATGACCCAGTCAAGGAAAAAGACGCCAAATAGACAAAACATGACGATAACTAACTACAGTGTGGAAAGCGTTAACTCTTTTATTTATCTTGGTGTCAACCTCGCCAAAGACGGGAATGAAAAGGACGAAATTGAACGGCGAATTGGTCTAGCCAATAAAATATATTTTTCAGTCCTCTCGGTGATTAAAAATAACAAAGTGCACCGAAAAAATAAGCTGCGCGTCTATAAAACGATCATCCGTCCTGTATTGATTTACGGATCTGAAACATGGAATTTGACTCAAGCCTCAGAAAAAAGGATTGACGTCTTCGAACGCCGCATTTTGAGACGTATTCTGGGGCCCGTGAAGGACGGACCGGACTGGCGAATCCGGTACAACCATGAGTTGTACGCTCTTTATGACGAGCCACCGGTATCGATTCTGACGAAACTGCTACGACTTCAGTGGGCTGGCCATGTGGAGCGTATGGATGACGGGCGAATTCCCAAACGCTCCATGAAAGGCCGAGCAACAGGAAGCCGCCCACCAGGAAAACCACGCAAACGATGGGAGGATGCAGTTGACAACGACAGCGAATCCTTGCTGGGATTCGCTAATTGGAGGACGCGGTCGCTGGACCGAGACAGTTGGAGGCAGTGTCTTCGGGAGGCCAAGGCTCGATTTGGGCTGGTGCGCCATTGATGATGATGTCTTAAAAACGTGTTAAGTATCATTTATCTAGATGCACAATTTCATGAAATTAGTTTGTCTGAAATGCTTAAGCTTTTAAACGATTTAGGGCTGGTATCAATATTTTCCGAAGTACATAGACTCGTAACATTGATTTTAACTTTCCCAGTCACAACTGTGCAGGCTGAAAGAGATTTTTCATGCTTAAAGCGAGTTAAAACTCATTTGCGAAATACCATATCTCAAGAGCGGCTTTCCGCTTTGTCAATTATGTCAATTGAAAAAGAACTTTTACTAGAACAAACTGAAATGAATAGCCAATTTTATAATTTAATAATTCAAAAGTTTACTGCCTTAAAAGATAGGCGAATTAATCTAATATATAAGAAGTAGTATACGTTTAAGTAAAAAAAAATTACATAATCCTTCATAAAATTGTTTGAATTGTTTTTTTAATCGATAATGATCGAAAAGGATACAGATGTTGTCAGTTTATTTCTCATTTTTATTTTGTTTGATGTCGAACGTTGACCATAATTGCAAAGATTTTCGCATCTCAACGTTGAAAAAACGTATATATAAAATTTTAAATGTTTGTTATGAATTTGAAAGTTGAAAGGAAGTTATTGTGAATTGCATCAACATTTATAACACTTCCATATTGTTACTAGTATTAAGTAAAATTAACACCTTGTTCATATCTTAGCCAAAAATTGAGAATATGATGCATTCGTAACAAACTATCCCTTATACCGTCTGGGAAGTGTACGAAGAAAATGAAAAACCACTTAGAGAATATATTGCACATGAACCGTGCAACCGAAGAGTGATGGATGACTGGTTGGAGAAGACGGAGGTGGTTTTAGTCGGTAAAAATCCGACATACTGATAAGCAGGAGCAAATCGGTATCTTTTGAAGATTTCCACCTCCCAAAGACTAAAAAAAACAAGCCGTGAGGTGCGACCCATGAGGTCCACACGGTCAACTTCCCAGTAATATCTAAAAAGATATTGAAAATATTAAACACAATAATAATTATGGAAATAATACTACTTCAAATAATAAAAATGTACTTCTCGTAAAAGTTATTGGAATGACTTAATATTAATCGTTTCATCTACGGGAGCGTCCATTGATTGAGTATTCATCGGAGTGGGGACAGATTACAAAGCAGTTTTTTCATAAAAGTTAAAACATGGTGATGTGAAGACTATTGAAAATCTGCTTAAATTTTGCAAATATTAATAAACTTTGATTGACTTTACAACAATGTCTTTAGAATAAGAGATTTAAGGTATTATAATTCGAATGAACCCTTTTTACATGGTGACTTTGAATGATTTTTTATGTTTAATTTAATTTTTTTTGTAATCATGAGAAAAGTTTTCGCTGGCTTCTCAATTGAAAAAATTTTATAAATTCTACAAACATTTATTATTACGATGTGCAAATCAGGTGAAAAATGAATTTTTCTATGAAAAAAACACTACTTTTCCAATTTTTTTCAATAAATTTAAAAAACCACTTTAAAGATTTTTTTAACATATAAAAACATCATTAAAATGATAATACCCGTCGATTGACACCTTAATGATGGAAATATTATATTTAGTTCTCGAGATATAATGAATGACGTAAATGACCTTGAACGTTTAATGATTTTTTATTTTTTATTTAATTTTTTTCATAATCATGAAAAAAACTTTTGCTGGTTTTTTCACAAAAACTATTTGGAGTATATAAATTATATAAACATTGATTACTTAGGTTTGAAAATTAGGTTAAAAATTTGATGTTTTTGAAAAAAAACCTAATTTTTTGCACTTTTTTTAAAAAAAATAAAAAACGGCTCCAAGAATTTTTTTAAAAATTTGATGGAATCATATCAATGTTAAAACGCGTCGATTGACACCTTAATCATAAAAATCGCATGTTTGGTTCGTGAGATATAGCGCATAACATGGTTGACCTTCAAGGGGCGAAAACAGCAAACCCCCCCCGACCGAAGTATCCCAAAAACTAATCAGCTCATGAGATTGCAAAGACGCTTCGATTGACACCTCAACGAACTCGATATGACTTTGTTTACGTGAGTTATGCTCGTAGAAAAAAGTGTTCCGAACGTACGTACGTACGTACGTACGTACGTACGTACACACACACACACACACACACACATACATCTCCCTTTCTAAAAACACTTTATATATACTCTATAGACCTCAAAACGTAAAGAAATGTTGAAAATTTCAATTTCGATTTTCGAGGCGATTACAAGAACTTCCCATATACTGGGAAGTTAACAAGCCGCGAGGTGCAACCCTTGAGGTCCACACGGTCAACTTCCCAGTAATATCTACATGAATATTAAAAATATTAAACACAAAAATATTTATGAAAATAATACTACTTTAAATAATAATAATGAGAGGTACTCGTAATCGTAATTGAAATGAGCTAGTATCAATCATATCATCTACTGTAGCGTTCATTGATTACGTAATGCTTTTGTTGGATGCGGGGTGGATTGTTTTGATTGACTATTCACGCGGATAAATTGGAGCGGTGCGGGCTATAAAGCCTTTTTTACGTTATTTGTTATTTTTACATCGATGCTTGAAGGACAAAAGAGGGCTAGCAAATTTTTGTTATTACGCCCACTGAAGAGGTTTTCTCGCGAGGTGTCCATTTTAAATAATTTTGTTCAAAATTGCCATGACTTCGGCATAATCATTGAATTTGTGTTATGTCACGAGCCGTGTTTTAGGTTTTTTTGGATCAAAAAAATAATTTGGCTAGTTTCTCTTCGAAAACTATTAGGAATGTATAAATTATATAAACATTTATTACTGAGCTGTGCAAATCAGGTTAAAAATTTATTTTTTATGAAAAAAACTCTAATTTTCCCATTTTCTTTTATTAAATGGAAAAACGGCGGAAAGGACTTTTTATAAAGTTGAAAACAAAAAAAAAATTAATGCACGTTGAATGACACCTCAATGATGCAAACATCATATATGGTTCGTGAGATATAGTGGATGATAAAAATGACCTTGAAAATCATGATGACTTTTAATGATTTTTTATTTTTAATTTCATTTTTTACGTAATCATGAAAAAAAGTTTTGCTGATTTTCTTACAAAAACTGTTAGGAGTATATAAATTTTGTATACATTTATTACTGCGTGCTGTAAATCAGGTTAAAAACTTATTGTTTATGGAAAAAAACCTATTTTTTAGCACTTTTTTTCAATAAATTAAAAAACCGTTCGAACGATTTTTTTAAAAACTTGATAGAATCACACAAATATTAATACGCGTAGATTAACTTTGCAAATCGTATTTGTCGTTCCGGAGATATAACGCATGACAGAAATGACTTTCAAACGGGCAAACCAGCAAACCCCCCCGACCGAAGTGTCCCGAAAACTAATCAGCTCTTAAAATTGCAAAGACGCTTCGATTGACTTCTCAACGAAGTCGATACGACTTTGTTTACGTGAGTTATGCTCGTAGAAAAAACTGTCCACGAACGCACGTACGTACGTACACACACACACACACACACATACATACTTCTTGCTAAAAACACTTAAAATATACTCTATAGACCTTAAAACGTAAAGAAATGTTGAAAATTTCAATTTCGATTTTCGAGGCGATTACAAGAACTTCCCATATACTGGGAAGTTAATAATGATAACTATGGATATAACTCTAAACAAAAATATCGTTTTCAGATAACTTTAAAATCAAATCGTACCAAAATATAATAATAACCTCCGTTACAGTATCATTTTGAATGGTACCTTAAGCCAGCCGCAAGCTTGAATTTTTTTTATGATTTGCAGTTTGTATCGAAAATCATCTTACCTTATTTTTCACCTTTCGTACTTATTGTGCCACCAGCCGCCACTGCATAAAACCTTTGTTTTCTCGTCCCGGTCTGAATACTAATGCGTCGAAAATGACTTACACTTTTGTAAACTAAAATATTTCAAATTCATTTAAAATAGCGAGCAACGTTAAACGACATTTCACATCAATCTCAAACATAATCCATTAAAATGTTTTGTTAAACGAAATGTGTCAGAGATTTTTTTTACTTTTATATGGTTTAAGATAAATTTTTCGATGAGTCTATTTTCATGATTTTTAACTTTGTTTAAAAGCAAAAAATTTCAATAAAATCAATATTAGTTTTTCACGCCTTTTTACTTATTTTTCGGTTGTCAGTCGTACTCAAAAGTTTTAACTCAACGGTTCGTTAAAACAATCCGTTTGAATTTGATTTTTTTTTGTAATTATTAACTTCCCACGTTCGTGGACACTTTTTTCTACGAGCATAACTCACGTAAACAAAGTCCGATCGACTTCGATAAGAAGTCAATCGAAGCGTCTTTGCAATCTTAAGAGCTGATTAGTTTTTGGGAAACTTCGGTCGAGGGGGTTTGCTGTTTTGCCCTTTTGAAGTTCATTTCTGTCATGCGTTATATCTCGCGAACCAAACGTACGATTTTTTTTAACAAGGTGTCAATCGACGCGTATTGACATTTTTGTAGTTCTATCAAGTTTTTAAAAAAATTCTTGGAGCCGTTTTTTAATTTTTAAAAAAAAAGTTCAAAAAATTAGGTTTTTTTTTCAAAAACACGAAGTTTTGAACCTGATTTTCAAACCTAAGGAAGCAATGTTTATATAGTTTACATACTCCAAATATTTCTTGTGAAAAAACCAGCGAAAGTTTTTTTCATGATTACAAAAAAAATTAAATAAAAAATTAAAAATCATTAAACGTTCAAGGTCATTTACGTCATTCATTATATCTCGAGAACTAAATATAATATTTCCATCGTTAAGGTGTCAATCGACGCGCATTCTCATTTTTATGATGTTTTCATATTTTCAAAAAATTGTTGAAGCGTTTTTTTTAATTTATTAAGAAAAAATTCGAAAAGTAGTGTTTTTTTCATAAAAAAATCATTTTTAACCTGATTTGTACATCGTAATAATAAATGTTTGTAGAATTTATAAAATTGTATCAATTTTTGTAGGAAACCAGCAAAAACTTTTCTCATGATTACAAAAAAAACAAGCCGCGAGGTGCGACCCTTGAGGTCCACACGGTCAACTTCCCAGTAATATCTACATAAACATCAACAACATTATACACAATAATAATTTTGAAAATAATAGTACTTTAAGTAATAACAATGAGAGGTATTCATAGCAGAAACAGGAATGAGTTAATATGAATCATATCGTCTACGGGAGGGTCCATTGATTACGTAAGGTATTTGGTCGATGAGGACAGATTGAATATTCATGCGGATCAATCGGTGGGGGCCTTTTTGGTCTTGAAAAATTTTGTACACGCAGTCAAAAATAGGTTCAAATGCATGTAAAAAGTAAAATGTATTTCAAATGATGATGGTTATTGAAGTCTTACGATGACTAAAGAATGAATCTACTAAAAACTACAATTTTTTTTCGATGAAAGCTTTTCAAAGCATATGATCTTGCAAAGTATTGACTACAAAACATTTTACCATTCAAAGCGTTGATACAAATTTAACCATATTTTTTAATTAAAAGACTAAATCTGCTCAAATTATGCAAATATTTTAAAACTTTGCATGAATTTACAACAATTTTGTTAAAATAAAAAATATAAAGTAATATCATTCGTATGAACCCTCTTTACATGGTAGCTTTGAATGATTTTTTTATTTTTAATTTAGTTTTTCTCCATTATCATGGAAAAAAGTTTTGCCGGTTTGTCTTCAAAAACTGATAAGAATGTATAAATTTTATAAACTGGTATCACTGTGCTGTGCAAATCAAGTTAAAAATATATTTTTTATGAAAAAAAAAACATAATTTTTCGCATTTTTTTCTATTAAATTAAAAAAACGGCTGAAACGAATTTGTATCATGTTAAAAACTTCACGAAGATGTTAATATACGTCAATTGACACCATAATGATGCAAATTTTATATCTGGTTCGTGAGATATAGTAAATGATAAAAATGACCTCGAAAATCATGATGACTTTTAATGATTTTTTATTTTTAATTTAATTTTTTACCTGATCATGAGAAAAAATTTGATGTCGTTTTCACAAAAATTGTTTGCAGTATATAAATTTTATAATCATTGATCACTATATTTCGCGAATCAGGTTAAAAATTTATTGTTTCTAAAAAATCTAATTTTTTGCACTTATTTTTCTTACATTAAAAAACGGCTACAACGATATTTTTCAAATTTCGACGGATACACAAAAATATTTATACGCGGCGATTGACACCCGAACCATGCAAATTGTATGTTTAGTTCGCGAGATATAATGCATGATAGAAATAACCTTGAAGATCATGATGACTGTTAATGATTTTTTATTTTATATTTAACTTTTTACGTAATCACGAGAAAAGGTTTTGATGTTTTTTACAAACGTTATTTGGAGTATATAAATTATATAAAGATTGATTACTTCGACTTGAAAAAAAAGGTTAAAAATTTATTGTTTTTGAAAAAAGCTCAATTTTTTGAACTTTTTTTTTTAAATTAAAAAACGGCTCCAAGAAATTTTTTAAAAACTTGATAGAATAATTTAAATGTAAATACGCGTCGATTGACGCCTTGATAAAGGAAATCGTACGTTTGATTCGCGAGATATAACGCATGACAGAAATGAACTTCAAAAGGGCAAAACAGCAAACTCCCCCGACCGAAGTTTTCCAAAAACTAATCAGCTCTTAAGATTGCAAAGACGCTTCGATTGACACCTTAACGAAGTCGATAGAACTTTGTTTGCGTGAGTTATGCTCGTAGAAAAAAGTGTCCACGAACGTACAGACGTACGTACGTACGTACACACACACATACACATACATCTCCCTTTCTAAAAACACTTTATATATACTCTATAGACCTCAAAACGTAAAGAAATGTTCAAAATTTCAATTTCGAATTTCGAGGCGATTACAAGAACTTACCATATACTGGGAAGTTAACAATTAAAAATAAAAAATCATTCAAAGTCACCATGTAAACAGGGTTCATTCGAATCATAATACCTAAAATCTCTTATTCTAAAGACATTGTTGTAAAGTCAATCAAAGTTTATTAATATTTGCAAAATTTGAGTAGATTTTTAATAGTCTTCACAGCACCATGTTTTAACTTTAATGAAAAAACTGCTTTGTAACCTGTCCCCCTCCCGATTGATCCGCGTGAATATTAAATCAAACTAATCCACGAAAATCTTTACGTAATCAATTGACGCTCGCGTAGATATTACGATTAATATGAAGTCATTCCAATAACTTTTACGAGAAGTACATTTTTATTCTTTGGAGTAGTATTATTTCCATAATTATTATTGTGTTGAATATTTTTAATATATTTTTAGATATTACTGGGAAGTTGACCATGTGGACCTCATGGGTCGCACCTCGCGGCTTGTTTTTAATTCAATTTCTCTAAGATATTCATTGCAATATTTTCAAGGAAATTTTCAGCCCCCATCGTTTTTGTGGTAATATTCGAAGCATTTACCTATACTTTTCAATAATTGATGTCAATTTTTTAGAAACTGTAATGTATATTTTGTGAATTTTTTACATATTATTTAAAGTCGAATTCTTGTGTTAGTTGTCCAGAAAATTATACGTGAAATATTTTTAAACGGTGGATAAACATTCGACACTTCTCAGTGAAATATTTTTACGACTAACTCATGACCTGATGTGCACAGATTAAAATTATATAAAATCTCCTTAAAAGTTCAGCATTTCGTAGAACAAACTGAATTTCACTGGGGCTCAAGTTGCGTTAGAAAAGTAACCTTTATGAAATCCTTGGTAATTAGGTGATGCTAGAAACTAAAACTGCAAAATTAATTCATGCTAGGCGTACATTAATTAGGATTTGATGATTGCTTTAGATAATGTTTTTAATCGATACTTGTTGCTGGGTCCAGTATTGTAACTTTTGTTTTTGTTTTCTTTTGTCTGATTATGTTAAAAAATTTCAATCTTGTTTTGCACAGCTAAATGGTCAATTGAATTTAGTCATTAAAATTCTGTATTATTGTTAATCTATTTCAATATAATTTTGAAGAAGTGTCATTCATGTAACGCAATCGATTGAGCTTGTGAATTATAAATAGTAAAATTGAACACCACAAATAGAAAAAAGGCAAGCTTTATTCTTCAGCGGTTGAATAGTTTTTGCATATATGGAAAAAAACAGAACAAGGACTTATTCAATATTTTGGTTGTATCGTAATGATCGCAAATGCCAAAAAACCAAATAGACGAATGATATCTGATAAGCCAGTATTTCTATTCATAGCAAATAAACTTATGTACATCCAAACATATTGTCTGATCTTTCACTGAGCAAACAATTGTCCTTAAATAGTTGGCAAGGACTCAGTTTTTCGCAGAGACCATCCTGGGAAGCTGTGAGAACAGTGAGAGGTTGTGCGCTTTAATGGAAACCTTCATTAGCTGCCTTCAAACTTCAAATAAGCGTATCCATTCATGAATCGAATAATATTTACGAGCTATTAGTTGTCGAGAGTCATGCTTGGTATTTAATTTCTGCAGAAACCTGAAGCGATGCCCTTTCATAAGACGGAATCTCTTTTAAGTCATATTCGGTTACCGCCTTGAACCCAAATATTGCCATGTGTATAATAACGAAGCAAATCGTTGTGCATACACAACGTTGTCGAGTGATATGTGAGCGACGATGTTGTCTGTACGTGACTTGAGCTGTAAATCCTTGAAAGTCCTGCATAAAGGACCCATTTGAGATAACAGACATACTCGTCTTCAACTTCATCTTGGAATCCTGCGCCGCATCAGGGCTCGGCACAAAAACTCGCACACATCAAGCAGGATACACCAACCAGAGCCATGTGAGAATATGAATGACAAGGAGGAGGCAGGAGTCTCACTTAATCCATCAGCAAACAATAAGAATGCTTTGTTATGAATTCAGGAATGATTCCTCAACCAGTTCTATTTGCTTAGTGATTAACTTGATGTAATTTATTTCTAGTAATATGATTGACAATATAAATTACTGCAGGAAGAACTAGCAGTTCGCTCTGTAGTTTCTATTAAGAGCAGATTATTTATTTGAATAATGCCGTTCACAAATATTGTGTGGTTATTAGCTTTTCATGGTCTTCGGAAATAATGGATCTCTTTTGTTTGCTTTGTATGACTAAATGATGAACAGAAGCATATGTGTTGCTTCAATTATCATTAAACTATTTGTTGAGTGCCTGAAACATAGCAATCATCCTTGAGTAATCACTGAAATAACGTTCGAGACTGTAATAAATAGAATGTCTGTTTTATTTGTGCCTACATCAAATTTGGAGTATTAAATGTTTGTTCCATGATGCAAAAAATGTTCGATTGAATTTCGGAAGAAAAATTTGAGAGGACAAATGCTTCTTTGAATACATATTTTAAAAATACGAATGATTGAGTTTGAACTTCTCGAAAAGCAATTTGAATTATGAACTAACAGACTTCAATAATTCTGTATAAAATGTTTGTTGCTAATCTAAACGGGAAGAAATAAAACATTTTGGAAGCATGCTTCCGAATGGATGCATGATGTGCTATGTTTTATATACAATGCTTTGCCCGAACATTGTACTTCAACCAGTTTTCAAGAAAATTCCAAATTACAAGCAGTTAGGTCAGACCATTCAGCTTCATACAAACAACTTCCCAGTTTTGCAATGTTAAAAATATTATGAATAATAATAAAAATAATATGGCCTAAGCTAACATTCTAATAATAATCATAATGATAAGAACTAATTACAAAATGACAAATTCATATTTCATTCATATTAATGGAATCATATTAGAGAGCGTCAATTGATTACGAAATAGCCTATTTACACTGCGTCACAAGCAGGTATTTATGTTGACACATTTTGAAATGCATCAGACCATTTACATTGCACTGATATGGTTTCGTTTGTCAAATACACATATTCAAAAGTTACAGTTTCAATATATCACTACAATCCATCATAATGGATGCGTAAATATTCACAAAAGGCTTTATGAATGAAGATATTTTCAGGAGTATCATTTACGCTCTGGAAAATCAAAGGAATAGTTGATGAAAATATATTTGAAGCAACAATGAACAAATTCTTGGTAGGAATATTGCATTTTCTTGACATATTGTAACAAACTTGGTGGTGAATTCAAGTAGCAGCATCTATTGCATATTGCAACATTGATTACAATCTTGCTTTGTTCCAAGATTTGGTCCAAATTACGTAAGCAAACATTTTGGCAAAAAATTGAGATTGACGGGTTATTGAATGCGGTTCTTGTTTCCACGCCAGCTAAACTAAATTTTGACGCAGAATTTAAATAATTGTTGCATAGACTTTGTATTTCTACTATTTCACCTTCTTACCTTACACTTACAACGACTTCTCATTTTGATGTTGATTTTGTTATCTTATATGCAATAAATTTCGATGTCTTATTATGTGCAAATCTTACAAAATTTTAGGTAAGATAGTGAGAAGAATTAAAAATCTAACGTGTGAACTGAAAACTCTCACATATGATCTTGAAGCTCTTTTATTTTTTATAAATATTCATAGACATATTCATACTTTATGGATGCACAATAATAGCTTTGATTTTTATACGGCCAAAACTATTTCAAACTTTAGTTTTCTCATTTGTTTATTAAACTAAAAAACGACTTAACTGGATTTATACAAAAATCGACAGAATCGTACAAATGCTGAAACGCTTCAACTTACACATCTCGAATTTAAATCAAACATTTTATTTGCAAGATATAGTGCATAGCATAAATGACCTTGATGGTGTCAAAACATCAGAACCATTCAACCAAAGCTTACCAAAACCAAATTGGCTCTTAAAATTGCAAAAATGCTTTGATTGACTTTCTCTCTAAAGTCGATATTACGTACGTTCGTACAAAAAAATTTATCTTTTTTATTTTTAATTTTTAACATTATAGTACTTTATGTGGTATGCCATACGAATTTTCATGTTCACGTCTATTTTCTTTTTTAATAAATATAAAATATCCTCGCTTCTTTTCGAAATCTCTTTAAATATTCTGATATTCTTAAGACTTAAAGATATATAAACAAGCCGCGAGGTGTGACCCTTGAGGTCCACAAAAATAGGTTCAATTGCATGTTAAAAGTGAAATGTATTACAGATGATGATGTTTATTGAAATCTTACGATTACTAAAGAATGAATCTACTAAAAACTACAATTTTTTATTCGATGAAAGCTTTTCAAAGCATATGATTTTGCAAAGTATTGACTACAAAAGATTTTACCATTCAAAGCGATGATACCGCAAACGCAAATTTGATTGAAATTTTGTTGGTTTTCAAAATTTAAGCCATTTTTTAATTAAAAGACTATAAAAACTATTAAAAATCTGCACAAATTATGCAAATATTTTAAAACTTTGATTGAATTTACAACAATTTTTTAGAATAAAAGATATAAAGTAATATCATTCGTATGAACCCTCTTTACATGGTAACTTTGAATGATTTTTTATTTTTAATTTAGTTGTTTCATAATCATGGAAGAAAATGTTGCTTGTTTCTCTTGAAAAACTGATGAGAATGGATAAATTTTATAAACATTTTTTACTGAGCGTTGCAAATTAGGTTCAAAACTTATTTTTTATGAAAAAAAACGTTAATTTTTCCCATTTTCATTTATTAAATAGAAAACGGCTGAAAGGCTTTTTTATAAAATTAAAAACTTCACAAACATGTTAATACACGTCGATTGACACCTTAATGATGCAAATATTATATCTGGTTCGTGAGATATAGTGAATGATAAAAATGACCTTGAAAATCATGATGACTTATAATGATTTTTTATTTTTTAAATAATTTTTTACGTAATCATGAGAAAAAGTTTTGATTGTGTTTCTACAAACATTCTTTGAAGTATATAAATTTTGCAAACATTGATTACTATATTTCGCAAATCAGGTTAAAAATTTATTTTTTTTGAAAAAAACCCTAATTTTTTGCATTTTTTTTTAAATTAAAAAAACAGCTCGAACGATTTTTTCCAAAATTTGATAAATTAACACGAATATTAATACGCGTACATTGACACCTGACTTATGCAACGCGTATGTTTGGTTCGCGAGATATAATGCAATACACAAATGACCTTGAAGATCACGATAACTATTAATGATTTTTTATTTTTTATTTGATTTTTTTTTTGTAATCACGAGGTTAAAAATTTGATGGCATTTTTACAAAAACTGTTTGGAGTGTATAAATTATATAAACATTGATTACTTGGACTTCGAAATAAGGTTAAAAATTTATTGTTTTTGGAAAAAACCCCAATTTTTTTGTACTTTTTTTAAAAAAATTCAAAAACGGCTCCATAAGATTTTTTTTAGAAACTTGACAGAATTACATAAATGTCAATACGCGTCGATTGACACCTTGTTGAAGGAAATCGTACGTTCGGTTCGCGAGATATAACGCATGACAGAAATGACCTTCAAACGGGCAAAACAGCAAACCCCCTCGACCGAAGTTTCCCAAAAACTAATCAGCTCTTAAGATTGCAAAGACGCTTCGATTGACTTCTAATCGAAGTCGATCGGACTTTGTTAACGTGAGTTATGCTCGTAGAAAAAAGTGTCCACGAACGTACGTACGTACGTACACACACACACATACATACTTTTTTCTAAAAACACTTAAAATATACTCTATAGCCCTCAAAACGTAAAGAAATGTTGAAAATTTCAATTTCGATTTTCGAGGCGATTACAAGAACTTCCCATATACTGGGAAGCTGAAAATTTGAATTTGAATTTTAGGAGCGAATAAAAGAATTTCCTATATAATGGGAATTTACAAAATATGCGCCAATACAAAAATATTACTTTTCAAAATGTATTTTTGTTGACACTTTTTACTAGCTTCAATTCATCAAAAGCTATGTGATGAAGGTCTAAAAAGTGTAGAAATAATTCAGAGAATGTGAAGATTAAAATGGAGTTTTGAAAAGATCAACAACACTATCATTTAAGAGAGAGAGAGAGAGAGTGTGCGGAAACAAAACACCTGATATATTGACTTATATAAAACATACGCCACTTTATTTTTATGATAAATATGAAATGTCCTTCTGGCAAATTATGTTACATGCCAGAATATTTTATGTAACATCTGAAATTTCTTGCACTACATGGACATTTAATTGGTCAGTCATTTTTGACCTCTAACTCTCATATATGCACATAATTAGGCCCAAGGACGCACTCATTCCGGACATGGTCAACGTATCTTTTATGACTAGCAATCTGTCGAAACTTGCCGAATCATGACAAGTTATTAGGTTTCGCCCCGTTAACATAGGTCCAAGTTAATTGTCTTTCATTCGCAACACGGTTATAATCTTTGACCAAGAGTTTATGTCCACGGTTCAGCACTGAATTGTGTATGAAGGGGGAATCACTACCAGCTGAAATACATACGCAATCCCATAAAAAACTGTGGGTACCTACATAGGAAGCTAAGAAGTTTGCGGTGTTGAAGATATGATGAAGTACTTAACCGTAACACTAGCTGCAGGCTTGGGTAATAATAAAATATACGCTCAAGAAAAGCCTTAGCTACGTCTAGAATCAGAATTACCTTTCGTTTAAGTTTGAAGGCAGAAATATGAGTTGGTCGAGTGCAGAAAACTTTGATGTGAGTACACAAGTGTTTTTTTAGCACTCGGCCAATTTCAAGCTTAAGCAAACTCAAGCCTCGACTGGATTATGTGACGGTTTATTTTTTGGTTCTTATGTATTGTCAACATCTCAGGCGTTTTGAAATTTGATTTATGAAATTTTCATTCATGATATTCAGTGCATATTAGTTTGCAAAAAAATCCTTTTAGTTAGAATGCAAACTTTGGTTGAATAAATATGAAAGCTGATTAGACCAGGGCGGATTTGTGAAAAAACTCCTACATTTGTCCGTTGAGAGGGCGCACACTGATTTTTGCAGGAAAAGTTGGGGAGTAGCTCGTATAACAATAATTGAACTATGGTTCTTCTGAAAAAAGTCGGGAACATTAAAAAATAGAAATGTTTAAAAAAATTAAATAAATCGTTTTTTCCCTACTTTTCTGACTCCTAACTTTAAAACGGTTCATTTTATGTCAAAGTTGTGTGTTAGTAAAAGTTGCGAAATAAAATTTTCTATAAAAAAGGATTGATTAAAAATCTTAAAACATTTAACCCTTGCCGCAAAATTGCAGTGCATATAAAACCAGGGAGAAAAAGCTTTTTTTATTGAATTTTTTTTACCACTTGAAATGCACTTAGGACCTACAAATTTCGCCTAAACACATTTTACAATATCATGAAACAGAAAAATAATTTTCATCAAAATCGATTCAGTAAATTGCACATAATAATTGTGAAATCTAAATTTATCTTAAAAAAATCAAAATTTTTGAAAGCTTGCAAGTCAGAAACTTGAACTTATAAATGTTCTGTTTTTTATATATATTGCAATTTGCGACAAGGGTGTTTGAAGATTTTTAACCAATTTTTTCTAATAGAAAATTTTATTACGCAACTTTTATTACCGCACAACTTTGACCTAAAATAAACCGTTTGAAAGTTAAGAGTAAGAAAAGTAGGAAAATAACGATTTATTTAATTTTTTCAAACATTTCAATTTTTTTTAATGTTCCCGACTTTTTTCAGAAGAACCATAGTTCAATTATTGTTATGCGAGTTTTTCCCCACCTTTTTCCACAAAAATCAGTGTGCGTCCTCTCAACGGACAACTGAAAACAAATCCGCCCTGGTATAAATGTTTAATTTAGGTAAGCATTAAGGAAGCGTCGATAAATTAAGAACCGAACATTTTCGAAATGTTTGCATCCTTTTTTATTCTCACAAGGGACTCGTAGACCTTCGGTAGGCTTTCCTCACGTTCCTAATAAAATTTTGAATTTCTTTATTTATTATAATATATTGGTCATGTCTCCAAAACGTTGAATTTTGTTTTGAGCTCCGTAAAAGTGAATGAATTATTGATTTTCCTAATAGGGGAAAATAAAAAAAGAGTTTCAATTTATTTCAACTAATACTCCAAAAAGCCAAGCTTTCTGCAATGAAAAAAAACTTGGGAGTAAATTTTTCCGGAATATATTCAAGATGTAAATCATTTCGTTTCAACACATGTTTCATCGTTTCCTTTCGATTGATAAAAATTTCACATTTCAACAGTGTGTAGCACATTTTAAATTTTCATACCGAATGAAATGTTAAATTCCTTGATTTGCTCGGTTGTAAGCATACCATAAAATACACTCCTGTTTTTTGTACCTTAAATTGAAATGACGATTCATCATGCATTTTACTATTTCCAAGATATTCTAAACATATTTCAATCCAATGGAAATTTTCAGATTTGTAGAGCATATTGCTATCGAAACAAAATTAAATTTCGCTTTAGACACATGATGCCTGGTTTGATCAGTTTCTTACCATACAAGAGAAAGGAAATGTGTGTGATGCGGTAACTTCTTAGAGAAGGAGTGCGACACATATGCTTGTGCATAAGAGCATCTAATAAATCCTGTTGAAATCTGTCTATCAGCCAGGAGAACAGCGTTTTCCTATAATGAAATATTAGAGGTAGCATATGTGAATTCTTTAGGAGTTTAAATTGAACCAGTACCAAGGATATTATGGTGATTTCTTTGATTTATTCAAGAATTTCATTAAAAAACTCATGAAGGAAGAGTTTGCATCATAAACAAGTTACATTAATTTGGAACTGTTCGTGGTCTCTCATCGTGTTGTTGAATTAATTAAGTACATTTAAGGATGTATTTGTAACTTATTTTTTGACCCTAGAAGCCAAAAAATTTATTTATTAGGTTTTGAAGGCCAAATACAGAATGACGTGTAGTAATGGAAGACGCTGAATTTGATTATTTTCTATATCATTTATTTTAAGGTTTTAGTAAATATAGTTAAATATAAACGAATAGTTTGGAAATAATTTTTAGAAATAAAACAACGTAAATTTCAATTAAAATAGTTATTTATTGAAACACTCTTTATGTTATCCTAGGAACTATACTAAAATGGGAAAGAAACCGAGATGATTTTACAAAAATCAACTTTCTGTCAATTATTACGATAACACCAACTGTTAATAACAATTAACATCGAATAAATACACACAATAGTTCAATCAATAAAGATAGTTTTAACACACATTAATATTGTGTTCTCCGTATATTGATTTGATGCATTTGAAGCACTGTGTTTTCGTCATCTATTATTTTTTTAATGAACAATATTCAAATCAGCGTCGTTTTTTCTTCTGGGTCATCATGTAACCACTTTTCATATCTCAGGCACACTTTTAAGTGCGTTTTATATATTTCCATTCTTATTTTCCATAGTTGCATAGTTCCATAGTTGGTGCTTCCCGACGTTTTTCATCCACGACACTGTCAACAATGTGTTCAATTTCGTCGGGAAAATTTTACGGCTTTGTAGATTTCTTTGGTTATCTAGCTTCTTCTAACAAAGAATTATGTTAAAATTCATAAAAAAAATGTGTATCATCCCATGAAACACTGCCATTGATCGTCTATTAGTCTTGATATTTGCAGACATCGAGGAGCGCATCTGATCAAAGAAATCAACCCTGTTTTAAATTGGTTTTAAAGTTATATCAAGTCCAGCTTTTCATTGCGTTGATTGATTACAGTAACTTCATCACATGGTGATAATAAGAATACCATCTTTAACGGCGTAATCGTGAGTTTCTGAGTTCATCTGGAATTCCCCTTTTATTTGAACTGATTTTTCTCATTATTTTCACATTGTATGGAGTCTTAAGCATACCCTTAGCCAGTGAAGCGGAAGTGAAACAGTTGTCAAATGTGAAAGTTATGTTTGTTAGGTCTACTGTTTTAGTCAAATATTTTACGATTAACTTTTCTATTGGCAAACTATTCGTTTTTGTGCTTTAACCTAGGTACGGTAAATGATTGATGAGAATTTCCCATATTTTATCACGGGTATGAAAGCATCTTTTTGACTAAAAGTTGACCGCAATAGTTTATCATCCATTCTCAAACATCTCAGCGAAAATTCAAACCAAACACAACCCATTACCTTAACATGTCGAGTGCCGGAGAATGAAGCAAAGTCAGTGGGCAGCCCAAATCTTTGTTTCGTTGGTATCTCTGTAGCTTGTTGAGAATTCCTTTAAATTTTTACGGTGTCGTGCCACTTACACGTGTTTTCACATTAAGATTTCTTCGATGGTAACAAAATGAAAGCAGAGCAACGAGGTGACGACGTTTCTGCACATTCGAGTAGAATAGAGGACCCTATTCTTACGTATCAGATTGATAGCTGAAGTCCTGCCGCTGTACCGTCCTTTTGTAGTTGATCAATGAGCGGATCAATCGGTGGGGGCCTTTTCTACGTTATTTGTCATTTTCATATCGATGCTTGAAGGACAAAAGAGCGCTAGCAAAAATGAAAGCAGTTTTTGTTATTACGCTCACTGTAGAGATTTTGTCGCGTGATGGCCATTTTGAATAGTTGGGTTCAAATTTGCCATCATTCCGGCATAATCACAGAATTTATATTTTTCACGATTTTGCGTAAATGAAATTGATGATTATTTCTTATTTTCTGTTAGTCTTAAAAAAAATAAAATATGCAGTCAGAAATAGGTTTAATTGCATGTAAAAAGTAAAAAGGAAGTAATTGAAATCTTACGATTACCAAAGAATAATAGCGTTGACACACTGACCCATCATCAGTACGAAAACCATCATCAGCACAAAAAACCCCATCATAATGACGGTGAGATAAGCACGAAAAAAGACCATACTTATCTCGATAAGTACGAAAAAACTGCCATCTATGTTTGGGTAGAATAATGAGAAACCATCTGCCGTGTATGGAATTTGACATTATTTATATCTGCTTCGAACCAAATCTGACGTGCCATCGCGAACAATTGCCGTTTGAAATCGAAACGACACCAACAACCGAATGATAATGACAGCACCAATGACGAAAACGTGTGTGTCACCCCGTCATTTGCAGTTTCGTATTGATGACGGTTTTCGTCCTGATGATGGGTCAGTGTGTCAACGCTATAAATCTACTAAAAACTACAATTTTTTATTTGATGAAAGCTTTTCAAAGCAAATGATCGTGCAAAGTATTGACAACAAAACCTTTTACCATTCAAAGCGTTGATACCGCAAATGCAAATTTGATTGAAATTTTGGGGGTTTTCAAAATTTAAGCAGTTCTTTTATTAAAATTAAAACACTCTTGAAACTATTAAATGAAACTATTAAATGAATGACAAAAATGACCTTGAATGTCATAATGACTGTTATTTTTTTTCATTTTTTATTTAATATTTTTTGTAATCATGACAAAAAGTTTTGATGATGTTTTCATAAACACTGTTTGGAGAATATAGATTTTATATTTTATATAAATAAATAATAATAATAAATAAATAATTTAATACTTTAATTAAAAATAGATAGATTCAAAAATGTTGATACGCGACGATTGACACTCAAACAATGCACATAGTGTGTTTGGTTCGCGAGATATAATGCATGACAGTAATAACCTCCAAAGTGGCAAAACAACAATCGCCCTCCCCCGGCTGAAGTGTCCCAAAAACTAATCAGGTCTTAAAATTGCAAAGACGCTTCGATTGACACCTTAACGAAATCGATACAACTTTGTTTACGTGAGTTATGCTCGTAGAAAAAACTGTCCACGAACGTACATACGTACGTTCGTACATACACACACACACATACATCTCCCTTTCTAAAAATACTTTATATATACTCTATAGACCTCAAAACGTAAAGAAATATTGAATATTTCAATTTCGATTTTCGAGGCGATTACAAGAACTTCCCGTATACTGGGAAGTTAAAAACAAATTACAAGGTTCCTTCTACAAAATCAACTTCAAAGGCCGCTTTGTTTTTTTTTGTTTAAGATAAATCTCCACTGTATAAAGAGGCCAGACCAGGATTTGAAATTGCTAAGCCCAAGACCTCATTTGATTAGTTTGCAATTTTTAGTTAATATTGTTTTACTATGTATATCTTCAATTTAGTTCAAATTGGATGCGTCCGAAAAAGTTTCGAGTTTGTAAAAAATGCGCTTTTATCAGTTTGATTTTACAAAATTATGTGAGCACGTATTATTTGATCTTAGATATCAGATCTGGCGTAACCTGTATGATATTGAATTTGTTTCCTAGTTTTCGGATAATTTGATAATAAAACATCGCCTTTAAGTGAGGAAATTGTATTTTGTTTCTAAAAATCAGTAAACTACACTGTGCCTCACAAAAACGTGTCGCTTATTACATTTTCAGTTTTTTTCGTGAACTTAATTACTTTGGCAAAAAAAAACCTGCACTATATTTGCGTTGCGCGTTAAGTCCTGATATTTAGAGCCTTTCGATACTTGGGTGATAAAGCGTCATAACAATTTAAGCGCCATATGTAGAAGGCGGTTTGAGGCAGTGTTCTTGGTAAGTCATCCAAAGGACCAAAAATGGACGGACTGCAAGATATACTAAAATTTCTGCTTCGTTCGTTAAGAAATGAGTTCAGATTTTGAAAAACTCTGGCAATATTGACGATGAGCCAGGTAGGGTTCCTCAGAGAGTGACATCTAAAAGGTAATATAAGGTCTTCTGCAGCTTGTTTGAGTAGAACCCGGCGCTGTGTCTACGAAATCAAAGTCGGACTCTGCTGAACAAAAGAGTAAGTGTATCAACTAGTATGATAAGGTGGAGATTGCAAGAATCTGGCATCAAACTAGAAGTACATTTGCGAAGTCGTTGTCTACAGAAGAGCGTAGCAAAGATAGATTAAAATTGATAAAACGATATTTGAAGCATGATTGGAGCAACGTGATTTTTACTGAAGTATCTTCATTTCTTTTATGTTATACTGGAAGAGAGGCTGGAGGAAAAATGGTGATAGAATTTTGCAGCGTACATGAAAATACCCGGTAAAGGTGCACGTTTACGAATGCTTCTCGGAAAGCAGATTCAGATAACTAACCGTTTTGATGAAAAGCCGATTTTATTCGTCAAGTGAATTCCTGCAGTTTGGTTTTGATAATCTCGGTGTCTTGCAGCTTTGTTAGTCTTTACTTTGGAAGCAACTTTCGGTCAACTGTTCACCGCAAAAAAAGCAGCTCGAAATCACCGGTTTCGTTTTTGTCCCCAATTTTTATTCTGCAATACAACAGCGCGAAATCCAAATACATGTGAAGGGTGGGGGGGTGGAATTAACATTTAGGAAGAGTGAAGTGTTTGCCTCGAAATATATCTCCAATTCACTCTAAAAAAACTTTGTTACCACTCATTTGCGGTATCATTTACTGCAAATGATCTACGTTGTCAGGAGTATTTGTTTCGCGAAAGGAGGTAAATCACGCAGTGTGTATCAATTACTGCAAGCGACTCGTCGCAAAAAAGTCTTCAAGTAATTAGGGGTGTATTTCCAGACAAACCCGAAAAACTGACCTTTCGAATAATCCCCCTTTTTTATTGGATTATAGCTCTAAAATTTTATGCTACGTCAACTTAGTGTAGGTACAATTTGTTGAAAATCTGATGATCGACAAGTTTGCCATGCCAAATTCTTTTTCATGAGAAACACGGCCATCGAGATATAAATGGATGAAAGTTTCGTTTTCTTTTGAAGATGATGGATAATTGCATGAGTTTGTGACATCAGAGACTTGAACTTAAGCCCAATGTAAGCCTTTCTATACATTTCGGAAAAATCGCTGATATACCAAAATGCACGGTGAATTTGCACGTTGGAGGGTTTGCCTTTGCAAACTGTTTGCTTGGCTTAAAATGTCATTTTTGGGACTCAATGGCTCTTGCTTGTGTTCTTTGATTGCAATAAGTAATACCGGAAACAATTTGTGACAAAAATTTCTTCCAGTAAATAACTTTTGCGACCAAAATTAAAGCAACTGAGCTGTGGCGCAAAAATAGAGGATATCTCAATTTTTGCGACAAAAGCGACTTTTATTTTTTTTTGGTATTGACGTCATGTGAATAAAGTGAAAACATAAGTTGCTGCAAATTTATCGTGGATAACATTTGTGTCGTATTCATGGTTGCCAAGTTATCGGGAAATTCAGTTTTCATTTTACATCTCTTTTTACACATAATAAGAAGACTTCCCCCCAGACACAAACAGATTTCTTTTCGTGTTTGCTGTACAATAAACATTTGAAAAATATTTCATCCTCTAGTTTTATGAGCTTGACTGAATGTGGTTAGATATTATACTATAAAGTTTGATTCATATCTTGTCAAACTATTGAACTTTTATCTTCGGTAAAATATTTTCCGCCGTTTCAAGAATCAGTTGTAGTCTTCATGGAATTTCTACATATTCCGCGATTTCTTCTTGGAATACTACCAACATCATGATCTTGATTCAAGTACATGTACTTCTGAATTCCCATCCGTCCACCTAATGGCTTACGAACTGCTACATTCTTTGCAATGCATTGGTTCGCTTGTGTTTATCATTTATCAAAGTTTTACAATACTATAAACAAACGTAAAGGTTCCATCCCTTTAACAATGAATTGCGTGCTTCTTAACTTTGGAGATGCTTTTATTTCCGTTATTGGTAACGCGGATTTCTGATAAATATTGCCTACGATTATCATTCCTCTTAACAATAATTTTTAAGATTATGGAAAAAGTCGTGTTGTTGCTTTTTAACAACATATTTTGTATTTCCTCAAATACGTATTTCGGTTGCTACTTGCAACCTTCTTCAGTGTTTTTACACGCCTGAAATTTTCCATGCATATTCTATCATTTTTCTATACATAAATACGTAGGATCTAATTAATTGCTAATTTGATCTTATCCTAATCTTAACTATATCACTCTTTTATTTATTTATTTACTTACTTATTTATTACGATGCTCATTCGATCCAGGTATTAAGAAGCCATGAATGTCCGTTGCCTTGATCAGCGTTTAGAAGCTGTGTCCTTGGGCCCTTGTGGATGGCGATGCTTTCCTCTACATCCAGATGTTTGCTGTTTATGATGCTTGTTAACTTCCCAGTATATGGGAAGTTCTTGAAATCGCCTCGAAAATCAAAATTGAAATTTTCAACATTTCTTTACGTTTTCAAGTCTATAGAGTATATATAAAGTGTTTTTAGAAAGGGATATATATATATATATGTGTGTGTGTGTACGTACGTACGTCTGTACGTTCGAGGACACTTTTTTCTATGAGCATAATTCACGTAAACAAAGTCGTATCGACTTCATTCAGGTGTCAATCGAAGCGTCTTTGTAATCTTAAGAGCTGATTAGTTTCTGGGACACTTCGGTCAGGGGAGTTTGTTGTTTTGCCTCTTTGAAGGTCATTTCTGTCATGCGTTATATCTCGCGAACCAAACATACGATTTGCATGGTTAAAATGTCAATCGACGCGTATTAACATTTAAGTGAATTTATTAAATTTTGCAAAAAATCGCCGTAGCCGCTTTTTTAATTTAAAAAAAAGTGCAAAAAATTAGGTTATTTTCATAAACAATAAATTTTTAACCTGATTAACGGCAGAGATTATTGAATTTTTATAAAATTTATATATTTCAAGCATTGCTTGTAAAAACATCATCAAAAGTTTTTCTCATGATTAAGTAAAAAATTAAATAAAACTTAAAAAAATATTCAACAGGCATCATGATCTTGAAGGTCATATCTGTCATGCGTTATATCTCGCGAACCAAACATACGATCTACATTGTCAAGATGTCATTCGACGCGTATTAAAATTTTCGTGAATTTTTTGAATTTTGCAAAAAAATGGTTGGAGCCGTTTTTCCATTTAAAAAATAAGGGCAAAAAATTAAGTTTTTTTATAAACAATAAATTTTTAACCTGATTTACGGAAGAAAGTATTGAATTTTTATAAAATTTATATATTTCAAGCAGTGCTTGTAAAAAGAACATCAAAACTTTTCCTCATGATAACAAGAAACATTAAATTAAAAATCAATCACAGTCACCATGATCTTCAAGGTCATTCCTTCCATTCACTATATCTCACGAACCAGATATAATATTCGCATCATTAAGGTGTCAATCAACGCGTTATAATTTTTTTTTGATTGCTTTAACATTATACAAATCGGTTTCAGCGGTTTTTTAATTTAATAGAAGAAAATGCGAAAACTTAGGTTTTTTTTTCAAAAAAAATATTTTTTAAACCTGATTTGCACAGCACAGTAATAAATGTTTATAAAATTTATGCATTCCTAGCAGTTATTGAAAAGGAACCAGCAAAACTTTTTTGATGATTCTGAAAAAAAAATCAATTAAAAATAAAAAATCATTCAAAGTTACCATGTGAAAAGGGTTATTCCGAATTATATTACCTTATATCTTTTATTCTAAAGACTTTGTTGTAAAGTCAATCAATGTTTTAAATTTTTTGGATAAATTGAGCAGATTTTCAATAGGTTTTGCAGTCTTTTAATGAAAAAAATGGCCTAAATTTTGAAAACCATCAAAATTTCAATCAAATTTGTGGTAATCAATCATCATCACCCATCCACCACAAGCCTTACGTAATCAATGGATGCTCCCATCGATGATATGATTAATATTAACTCATTCCTGTTACTGCTATGAATACCTCTCATTATTATTATTTAAAGTATTATTATTTTCAAAATTATTATTGTGTTAAATATTTTTAATGTTTATTTAGATATTACTGCGAAGTTGACCGTGTGGACCTCAAGGGTTGCACTTCGCGGTTTGTTATTTTTGTATTCTTCATGCTGAAGGTATGATTTTCTTTCACCATGTGCTCTGCTACTTTTGGTCGGACTTCTACTGTTTTTCCTGCTGCGGTGTTCCTTTGTGCTCTGATTGCTTCGCTTGTGTGCTCCTTGAATCTGATAGCTAGAGATCTTATCGTTTGTCCTATGTACTTCTTGTTGCATTCGTTGCAGCTCATCTTGTAGACTCTACATCTTTCTCGTTTTTCGATAGGATCTTTTGCGTTTCCTAGCTTATTTCCAAGTTGGTGTCTTCTACTAGTGTACACCAAATCCGCGGTTTCTATTTTGTTGGCTAGAAACCGAGGATTTGGTGTACACTAGTAGAACATTTTTGCTGTGCATTAATAATTATTTAAGGTTTTGTAATATGTTCTTCTATGATGAGTGTTGGCTTATCAGGAAAAATGTAATCTCGGAATAAATTTAACAAATGATTTTATACTCACCATGAAATCAACTCAATCAATAAAATACATTCAAATCAATGATACCCTAACTATGTTTTATCATAAAAACAATTATGTCTTAAGATAATTTAAAAAATAATTCCATCGCACATAAATGCTGAAGCTCATGAACGACTTTGCTGGCAGCCATACATTTACTAATTTAATTAGTTTTCATTATTATTTCTACATAAACGATTGATGAACAACTGTCATATTCTTTGCGATGCTCGTTCTCTGTTTACTTTCAATTTTCTCAGGAAATTTCTTTTCCGTAGTAGAACTTTCAACAGAATCATAATTGAAGATTTTATTTTCAATATGAAGATAGTACGTATTTTATGGTGGAAGAATAATTTGCTTGGTTTCGCTTTATATATACATATATTTCAAACGATATTTCAAAGAGTTTTTGTTTAAATTTGGTTGCAACACGACTTTTAAAAGTTATTTAAGTGATCTTAAAGGAATACTAGTTTTACAAGAAAATTTGAATTGAAAATTCGCGAATTGGTATAACGCGAATATTTTAAAGACCAAAAATTTTTGTAAACGAGATAAATTTGAAGACAAGAATTTAACACAGAAGAATCAGCATATCTGTAAAATCTATATCGAACAATTTTGTACCCAATAGCTCAAACATTACCCGATGTTTTCGGATATGGATACGGTATTTGGATTTTATCTGCATGCTGTTTTGGAGCGTAGGCTACTCTTTGAATACAGTCCAAATAACACTAAAAAACTCCAAAAATGGCTATAGTCTCATGAGCTTGCCAGCGATTCAACAAAGTGTGCTCACAATAAAATACAAATTGTGCCATTTAAATTTATTAAGGTCCCTTCTAGGTATTTTATTGCTTTCCTAATGGTGCATTGATTCTGATTGATTTCGCTTTCTGATGCCATCATCCTTTGGATGGTTCGCGTTGTTCAGCCACCACCATGCAATACTACATATATTGAAGGGAGTTAACTCATGTAGTATGTCGGCGTAGCTCTCAACCACATCATTAAGGCAAGTTTGTGCAATTCATTTCAAATTTTCGAATAAATGTACCTACACATCTGATGGTGTGTGATTCAAATGTAGAATTTATTGTTGGTACTAAAGATTACGGTGTATATATTGTTAAGTTTGGAACACAACTTACATAAGAGCACATGTTTACTGAAGCTATTTTGCGCTTTTATTAGCTGAAAGTCCCAAGAACCTTTGATTTTGTCCAGCTTATTATGTTCAGGTGGATCACAAAATGATTACTCTTTTTAGTAAGTAGACTTGATTGTGGTGCGGAACACTTTGTTACATCTAATTTCATCTGTGGTATAATATCTGAATTCCGCGAAATATATATTCGCTGTTTCATGGAAAATTGTTTTTCTGTTGTTGTAAAAATGTGAAAATACGAAAAGGAACCAAGCTTATGTTTGTATTATTTTTGATTAATTTATAATTGAAGGAAATGCCAATATTTAATTTATACTCCTATTCTGGTCATCACATCTGACCAAAAGCAATATACCTTTTAATACCACCATCAAGTATACATATATCTGAGTAAATCATGAGAGTTTCTTCTGCCGTTTCTGAAAGAAGACGACGCTCGATGTGGGCTGAACCGTTCGGGTGCAGGTTAGCCAAAATTTGTCATCATGCTAAATTATCATCTACGACAGAATGTACAAAGGCATTAGCCCAAAATGCATTTTGAGTCGTCACTCATGTTTGATCCGAGAGTTACTCCTCTTGTGGAAACATTTTCTATCATGTAATAAAAACAGGTCATCAAATTCACAATTGAGTCGTCATTCTGCATTATTCGGTAACAGATTTCATATGATATCAAAACCGTTGCCATGTAAATTTAAATTTGTCGCACCACTTTTGCAAGGATTCACGTCGCCTCTTCAGTGAGTATACTTGAATGTGGATAAACATACGTTCGACTATGTGATACGTGAAATTCACTATGTAATCAGATTGTTAGTGCGACTGATTCTAATAGTATTGATTTCATGAGCAGATATGCTACGTCAATATGTTTGCTATTTCGATATATTAAATTGGTTTATTTTGTGCAATGGAGGTTCGATTAAATTTAAAAATTCTACTGGGCAAGCGGGTTCATTTAATCACACAGAGAGTGTGTTAACAATAGCCGTAGTATGGATGCCTATGTGAACCATTTCGAGCAATACATTTGATAATAGATACGAAATAGGACATAGCCAAATATTTGAAATAGAGTAGTAACGAATGGATACGTTATGATTAATTGAACAAGTAATAGACCATGTGGGTACCTGCATGTAGTCGATTACCGTCCACTGCATTCAATATCAATTCATAACTTCATTCTCTTATTATTTTCATTATATTCAAAAAAAAAATATTTGTTGCGTTGCCAACAAGATTGTGACCATTATGTAAATCAATTTGGTATTGATAAATATGATAACACGCTTCAACTATTAAGATCATATGTTCCGTGTCTGATTAAGAACAATGGCAATATTCATTTGTGCAAACTTATCCGAGACTGCTTTAGAGCTACATCAAGATTAATAAGTATTTCATAACTTACAGTCTATTCTAAAAGAAAGTGTCTCCAAATAAAGCTTTCAAAACTACAGCATTCTATATGCTTATTTCTGAAACTAACTTTATATGTTTATTTCACAACTTTGTTAAAATGACGTCCAGTCACCGTCAACGGTGGCATCTTTTTTGACAACTCTGGCTTAATATTTTAGCGTAATCCTGGTGAACGCAATCAACTTTCCGAATCCTTTTTCTGAGAAGCACTCGTAAACATGCACTTTTGTTGGCTGTTTGACGATAAGTTACAATAATCTCCACCTGTTTTTATCAAAGATTCATTGCAGCATAAAAAATTTCCTTGCCTTGACACTGACTTACTGTCGGGGTTTACCTGAATAGGCAACAATTTATCGTTCCTTTTTGATATTCCTTTTTAAAGGTCTTTATCTGTCTCTTAATTGACATCATAATGCTAAAGAGTAGTAGTAGTACGTAATAAGATACCTCGTATTCCACTATTTAACATAAGAAACACTGATTTTGGTATATTTTTCTTCCTGACTCACAGTCATTCTGGTTCAGTTAGGATAGGTAACCAAAAAAAAAAATTTCAAATATTTTTTTATGGAAAATACCCATTTCTTAAACTGTTTTTAAAGTAGATTAAACCTTAACAACCAAATGGATCTAAAGCGAATGTGACGGTGGTAGGTAGAACAACATTTTGTGTTCTACCAGGGAGAAAGGATATTATTTACAATTTGTCCTTGTAGAGCACACTGAAAGAATGAATAGAACGTGCAGCGTTATTTTCATTCATTTTTCGAAAAAAGTTAGGCGAATTTTGGCTCTTTTTTATTATGTTTTATTTCAAAACATCCAATGTCGGATTTTTGCTTCGAAAAATTATGATTCCTCAATTAATCTGTCTAAAACCCTATCAAGTGTTTTGAACAATAAGAGCACTTTCTATAGCGGTTTACATGTAAAATAACAAACATTACATATTTATTTAGGTGATATAACTTTTTAAAAATTCTATAAACATCAAGTGGTGTTTTTATACAAATTACAGAACTGTTTAGAAATACTTATGATATGAACAATGTTTGGCAAACTTTGAAAGCAGCTGATGTAAATGTTACCAAATGTATCGAACAAGTATCATTCCTTCAAAATAAAGCATATATATATATATAAACATATATACATATATATATATATATATATATATATATATATATATATATATATATATATATATATATACATCATTATCAATGGCGCACCAGCCTCCAACTGTATCGGTCCAGCGACCGCGTCCTCCAATTAGCGAATCCCAGCAAGGATTCGCTGTCGTTGTCAACTGCATCCTCCCATCGTTTGCGTGGTTTTCCTGGTGGGCGGCTTCCTGTTGCTCGGCCTTTCATGGAGCGCTTGGGAATTCGCCTGTCATCCATACGCTCCACATGGCCAGCCCACTGAAGTCGTAGCAGTTTCGTCCAAATCGATACCGGCGGCTCGTCATAAAGAGCGTACAACTCATGGTTGTACCGGATTCGCCAGTCCGGTCCGTCCTTCACGGGCCCCAGAATCTCTCGTCTCAAAATGCGGCGTTCGAAAACGTCAATCGTTTTTTCTGAGGCTTGAGTCAAAGTCCATGTTTCACATCCGTAAATCAATACAGGACGGATGATCGTTTTATAGACGCGCAGCTTATTTTTTCGGTGCACTTTGTTACTTGCACTTTTAATCACCGAAAAGGCTGAAAAGTATATTTTATTGGCTAGACCAATTCGGCGTTCAAGTTCGTCCTTTTCATTCCCGTCTTTGGCGAGGTTGACACCAAGGTAAATAAAAGAGCTAACGCTTTCCACACTGTAGTTAGTTATCGTCATGTTTTGTCTACTTGGCGTCTTTTTCCTTGACTGGGTCATATATTTGATCTTGTTCACATTGACCCTTAGGCCGACTTGCCTAGCCGCTGACTCCAGCTCAGTAAACGCTTCTTTGGCACGAGATAGAGATCGGGCCATGACGTTGATGTCATCGGCGTACGCTACTATTCGAGTGGACTTAAAGAGTAGCGTTCCAGCCTTGTCTACTGTAATCTTCCTGATGACATACTCTAGGGCCAAATTGAAGAGTATGGGGGCGAGGCCATCACCCTGTTTAAGACCTGAGCTGGTGTCGAAGCTTTGAGTCAGATCGCCTTGACATCTGACTTTAGATCGTGTGTCGGTCATCGTTAGTCTGGTCATTCGTATTAGCTTGATAGGTATCCCAAAATCAAGCATTATTAACTTCCCAGTATATGGGAAGTTCTTGTAATCGCCTCGAAAATCGAAATAGAAATTTTCAACTTTTCTTTACGTTTTGAGGTCTATAGAGTATATATAAAGTGTTTTTAGAAAGAAGTATGTATGTGTGTGTGTGTATGTACGTACGTACGTACGTTCGTACGTACGTGCGTTCGCGGGCAGTTTTTCTACGAGCATAACTCACGTAAACAAAGTCGTATCGACTTCGTTGAGGTGTCAATCGAAGAGTCTTTGCAATTTTAAGAGCTGATTAGTTTTTGGGACACTTCGTTCGGGGGGGTTTGCTGTTTTCACCCCTTGAAGGTCAACCATGTTATGCGCTATATCTCACGAATCAAACATGCGATTTTCATCATTAAGGTGTCAATCAACGCGTATTAACATTTATGTGATTTTATCAAATTTTTAAAAAAATCGTTGGATCGGTTTTTTAATTTTTTTAAAAAAAGTGCAAAAAATTCGGTTTTTTTTTCAAAAACACAAAATTTTTAACCTGATTTTCAAACCTAAGTAATCAATGTTTATATTATTTATATACTCCAAATAGTTCTTGTGAAAAAATCAGCAAATTTTTTTTTCATGTTTACAAAAAAAATTAAATAAAAAATAAAAAATCATTAAACGTTCAAGGTCATTTACGTCATTCATTATATCTCGAGAACCAAATATAATCTATCCATCATTAAGGTGTCAATCGACGCGTATCAACATCTTTATGATGTTTTTATATTTTAAAAAAATTGTTAAAGCGTTTTTTACGATTTATTAATTTTTTTTTAGAAAAGTAGTGTTTTTTTCATAAAAAATTCCATTTTTAACCTGATTTGCACATCGTTATAATAAATGTTTATAGAATTTATAAACTTTTATCAATTTTTGTAGAGAAACCAACAAAAACTTTTCTCATGATTACAACTAAATTAAATTAAAAATAAAAAATCATTCAAAGTCACCATGTAAAAAGGGTTTATTCGAATCATTATACCTTAAATCTCTTATTCTAAAGACATTGTTGTATAGTCAATCAAAGTTTATTAATATTTGCAAAATTTGAGCAGATTTTCAATAGTCTCTACAGCACCATGTTTAACTTTAATGAAAAAACTGCTTTGTAACCTGTCCCCCCTCCGATTGATCCGCGTGAATAATCAATCAAACCAATGCACCAAAGTCCTTACGTAATCAATTGACGCTCCCGTAGATGTTACGATTAATATTAAATCATTCCAATAATTTTTATGAGAGGTACATTTTTATTGTTTGAAGTAGTATTATATCCATAACTTTTATTGTGTTTAATATTTTTAATATCTATGTAGATATTACTGGGAAGTTGACCGTGTGGACCTCATGGGTCGCACCTCACGGCTTGTTTTATATAGTATATTTCGATCTTTACTATCGTATGCTTGTTGGAAGTCTACGAAGACCTGGTGCACGTCAATATTGTATTCCCAGCACTTTTCCAGCACCTGTTTTACTGAAAATAGTTGATCTATCGTCGACATACCGGATCTGAATCCGCCTTGGTATTCGCCAAATATTGTGGAAGTGCACGGTGTAAATATTTTTTCAATAATTTTGGTCAGGATCTTGTAGGACGTACACAGCAGTGAAATGCCTCTGTAATTGTCACATCTAAGCTTATCTCCTTTCTTATGTATGGGACATATGATGGCCGTCCACCAATCATCAGGTAATTTTTCATCGACCCATGCCTTGGAGATGATCTGGTGGAGGCGGTGTGTTAGTATTGGTCCACCTTTTTGAAAGAGATCTGCTGGTAAATTGTCGATTCCGGGTGCTTTATTTGGTTTTTGCTGTTGTATGGCTGCTTGCACCTCTTCAATAGATGGTATTGACGAAGATGGACTGCATAGGTCAGCATCTTCAGGAATCGTTATTGGCAGGGATGTAGTTTCTGATGGTGGATTTAGTAGCTCAGAAAAATATTCAGTCCACCTGTGATTGATGTCGTCTGAGTCGTTTAAAATATTTCCCTGCTTGTCTCTACATAGGCTTGATTGCGGCTTGCAGCCTTGTCTAAGTCGCTTCAATGCTGCATAGGCGTCTCGTGTGTCGTTTCTGCACATATCGTCATTGATCCTTTGGATAGTCTGGTTGTTAAAGGTTCTACGCTTGCGTCTGACTATTTTTTTAGCTAACCGTCTTAGCTCGTCATATTTTTGCTTCTTGGCTCTTGTTGGTCTTTCAATGTATTGTAAATAGGCTTCTTTTTTTCTTTTGAGAGCATCTTCACATTCTTTGTCGAACCAATCGTTTCTTTTTGACGTCGTTTGTCTTCCTACGATTTCTTCCGCTATTGATGTTACGCCTTCTTTAAGCTGCGACCACATTTGTTCAAGTGATGTGTCCGGATCTGCCGGCGGTGTATTGACAAGGTAATTCGTCAATTTCGCTTGATAAGTTGCTGCTACTGTTTCGTTTTTCAGACACTCCACCTTGAACTTAGGAGTCCTGCTCTTTTTCTTGGTGGTGCATCTTGTTATGCGGCAGCGATATTTTGTCTTGATGAGATAATGGTCTGAGCCGCAGTTAGCACAACGGTATGATCTAACGTCAAGCACACTTGTAGCAGCTCTTTTTTCGATGACGAAGTGATCGATCTGGTTGAAGGTTCGTCCATCGGGTGACATCCAAGTTTGTTTGTGGATGTCTCGGTGTTGGAAGTAGGTAGAGCTAATCACCATGTTTTTGCTGGTCGCAAAATCAACTAGTCGCTGACCATTGTTGTTGGTACTTTCATGGAGACTATGCTCTCCCGTTGTCCCTCTGTGAGTTTCTTCTCGTCCAACTTTAGCGTTAAAGTCCCCTAGTAGGATTTTGATATCATTTGAGGGTAGTGAATCGTATGTCATTTCTAGGATGTTGTAGAATTCGTATATACATACATATATATGTAATCATTATATGAGACAGTTCAGTATTTCTCTTGTGATCGCTTGCCATAAAGTTTTAATTGTCAGACTTAAAGCTTTGCCCTCCACATTTAGCACATTGTTTCATTGTGAAAAAGTGTTGCAATTGAAAATCGTCACTATTTTAAACACTGCAAAATAGAAATATATTCAAAAATTTACGGGAGCGTAGATTTATTTCGCATCGATTGGAAGTAATAAGCATTACCTTGAAAACCTAATGAACCATGATTTTTGGTACCACCCGAAATTTTGATAAAACCCAGGTCGAGTCATACTAATTAACAATTCAAAAAAGTGAAAAGATTTTAGAAATTTTGGAAACAAATTTCAAAATTTCAATGAAAACAAAACAAACACAAAATTTCACTGACCACTAAATTTTATTGCAAGACTTTGCAGTGGGCATTTCACATTAGCACTGTAGGAACAATTCATTTTCATAAACTTAACAAATGGCGTGAAAATCGTTTCTTCTGCTTAAAAAGAACATTGAACCAATATGGTTCGGTTTTGTAAATCATTTATTTATAGTTCTTTAATTATATTAATAAATTTTTTTGAAATTCAACTGGGTCTGATTGAATATTTTTTCAGAAATATATTTTCTTGGATCAGCTTACGGTTTTTCAGGATCAATTTAAACATTTTTTTTCAAAAAGAGAAAACTGAATAAATTGAACAGGTTATCATATTATAAAACGTATAATTGTAGTGAAAGTGCAATTGTTTACCAAAATATTAAAACAAAAATCCTGCCTTAAGCATGTCAGAAAATCACTTCAAATCGGTTAAATACTAGTAACACTTGTAAATGACAAATTTTTAAAAGTTTTTGAACGAACAGTATATCAGATTTCGTTTTAAACAAAGTGAATTAAAGACGAAGACGATAACACACTTGATATTATTTTTTGCCGCCAAACCAAACCAGTCCCAAGTGAAGTGGAATCTGCAAACAGCACCGATATCATATAAAAATTATTACACAAAATGCTGAGAATTCTTGTTAAGTCACACTTCTTCGAAAATAAAAGTAGGGATAAAAATTTTGAAAACTTTTTTATTCAAATCTATTTTAAGTATTAAACTGACCTTAAAATGAAGTTAAATTTTTGATTATTGTAGCAACGGAAATTGACGGGTTAATGTGAGATTTATATTGTTGATAAAATGCAAGTTTTTATGTTTTTTAACGCTTTGACCTACTTTGGTTACATCATTTTGCAATATTCCTCTCAAGCAGATAATTTTGTGGAAAAGATTAGCAAAAATATGAAGTGGTCGATGCTGCTAGATGAAGAATTTGAATTCAAAAATGGGCGATTTGTCAAGGTGCATCATTTTTATTGTCTTTGAACTGGTTTTTCAATAGAATAAAATATGGTAAAAAGCAGTTGAACTGACCATATCGACAGACTGATAATATAAAACTACGGTAAAGGTTAAGGTTATGGTCTCCACCACCAAAGGCGGTGGGGCAAGCTGGATTTGAAGAGAAGAGTTCCCCAACTACTATGGGGAAAAAATCGCGTCGGTCACGGCTCCCCTACTAAAAAATGATTATTTTGCCTATTTCCAGAGATCATACGAAACCGGAAAATTGATCTGGCATGTGACTTTTTGGCCTTGTTTACAAGTCAAATATATTAAAAATATTGATAAAACTATTTTTGGTAACAAATAAAATAATAAAAAATAAATCAGAAACGTATAGATAAAATGAAACTTATATATAAAAATTATTTTATATAATATAAATAGGGGTAAATATAAATACGAGTAACATGTTGACACACGGACCCAGGCGGGTCAGGGAACCGGTGGATGATTTTGATGATGATGTATGTGATTAATTTGACTATTGGTAATTTATGAAATTCTACAGTATACTTTTCATTGATAAGAATGGGAATGGGGCGCGGGAAGGGGTAAAAAAAGTCAAAACGTGTGGCTAAAGTGTTACTTCTATTTATATTACATTTATGGTAAAAATGACATTCATCGATTTTTTGATAATTTAAAACTTTATATTATATTATAGTTTTGTTATTTTTATATTTTTTTTATATTTTACCAGAACAAGTTTTATTTATTTATTTTTTAATATTTTCGGCTTTGTAACAAGTCCAAAAATCACTTCTCAGATCAATATTACGGTTTCATATGACCTCTAGAAGTAGGCAAAATAACCATTTTTTAGTGGGGGAGCCCCCATAACTTCCTATGGGGCGTGATTGACGCGGATTTTTATGCCATAATAGTAGGAGAACCCCCCTATTTCGATCCACCTTACTCGTATACACCGGAAACGACCACTAATTTATAGCTAATTTATATTCTTAAAGAATAAGCAGGTATAGGCCGTGATAATAGATCAAATAATAGTATACACTGCGTTACCAATGTCAATTTTGATTGGTTATAATCTTCAAATACTTTCAGAAAAATCCAACTATTCCTTCAGTAAATTGGTACTAAACTTAAATTTAAATTAAACGAAGGAACTACACTGATAAAGCCACTGTTTCCCTCACCCTTTTGGACAATAATCTTTGACTTTAAGCTGTAAAGTAAAAATAATAAAGCAATGATATATGGACTTGATACCTAAAACAAAATATGTACCTTAAAAAAGGCTGAAAACTTACATCACTTTTATTTGTCACATTGTGCTGGGTGCTTCTTGTCATTTATAAAAAAGTCAGTACTTTGTTAAAAATGCATGCATCCTCCTTTCATTACAAACATTATAAAAATTTGGATATCTTTAAAAATATTTCGTTTATTTTCACTACAAAAAACCCAAAACATTCACTTTAAACCAAAAAGTAGTAAATCAATTGTTTTATGCATCAAGGCATTTTGCAATATTCAACGCAGCTAAAGAAACGTGTGAAATTTCTATTAGTAAAATAAATAAAATACTGTATGTGCGTAGTATGTAAGCATCTATTAGGTTGTCCCAGCTTTTGCATATTATTTTGTTTAATCCAAGCCTCAGATAAAGCTATTTAAATAGGTCAATTAAATAATTTTTACAAGGTTTCGTATTGAAAATTACGTGCCCAGATATATAAATGAAATTTAGCTCAAATGATTTTAAAACAGTAAATTAACAAATAAATGAAAAAAAACAAAACAAAGCAAGTTTTCTTAATTTTTATCATTTTCTTACTGTCATACTTCGTGCACCAAAAATGTTGCTGTTCAAAATCATTCTCCATAAAAGTATGATTGTCGTGTTTTGAGTCTACATGAAGTTAATTGAATGAAACATAGAAGAGCTGCTCAAATGGACAACTGTTCCACTAGTTGGCCATCAACTTCTCACAAGTGCACTCGATTCTGTGTTCTACCACATTTCCATACTGACAACACACTATGCAACGCATCCTCCAACCTTGCAAACATAAATCCTCAGCACAGTGCATTACATTCCTCCCACGCATATTCAGATTTCATATGAATTCCAATTACATTGTTGAAGTGCTGGAACCTAACAATGTAGCTTTTATGGAGCCATAAAAAGCTTCCGTGTAATGTGTTAATCGAAATCTTTATTCAAGTAATAAACTAATTGAAGTGCAGTGTGATGATAACGTTGAAATGTCAAGAAACTTATGTATCTCTGCTTTTTTCGCTACAGTTTCTCCCAATGCTCCAGCACAAGTAGCAAAAAATGAGTGCAATTTAAATTCCAGAAGCAGGCAATCGTCGAGGGTGTCAAAAAGGACGAGACCATAATGTCTTCCTGTAAAACTCCCATTAACTTCTTTCTTCGTCTTTAGTCGACGAGGTGCCTGATGAGGGCAGAAGCGGAAGCTAATTTCTGGTCATTAATCTCAGCCCCCACGAGAAAAATGACCGCTATGCTAATGTTGATGGGAATTCAAGCACTTTCAGGAGCTGCCACAATTAAAGCCTTGCGAAAATTCACAACAGAATCGTATTTGTTTGCAGTATAAGTTTAGTTTGAAGTTTTTGCTGTTTTTTGCGTTAAAGTATTCAAATTCTAACATATGTGACTGAATACTGAAAACATAGAATGAATAATGGCGACGGGAATTGCATATTTCTGGAAAAACGATCAATAAGTACAGCTTGCAGCAAATACTAGTACGTGCACGTGATAAAATTTCAAAAGTACAATATTCAACGGATTTGCAACATGTTGGTTGTATGCTTCTCAATGGCGGATTACGAAAATCCTGGAAAATACAACTTTTAGAAATAAATCAAAACGGCTAATTGATTTATGAATGGATATGAATGTATGTTTAAGGATTAGTTTAATATTTTTGCCAACAGTGACGATATTTAAAACTGTTAATACGTCAAATTCAATTCAAAGCACAGCTACAAATGCTAATTAGAAGAATTTGGAGAAAAACAGTTGCATACACAACAAAGTAGTTTCTGTTAATCAGTTGTTGAAACTCATCATTTGAATAAATGTTGCGGCAATAACAATACTATTAACTTAAATAAAAGCTCATCTTATTTTAATTAAGATAAGAAGTTTCTCAATTGCTCGTATCTTTTTATACAAACTTTCATTCCAAAAATATGCCAAAGGACAAAAAACTTCAAAATACTGTCAAAAAGCATATCAAACGTATTCGTGAGAAATTAGGAGGAATATACTGGATGACAAACACTTTCGGCAAACAACGAGAGGTTAAAATCACATTTCGCGAAAAAATTATTTTGGGAAATAAAACTGATTCAAACAAGCCACGAAGTGCGACCCTTGAGGTCCACACGGTCAACTTCCCCGTAATATCTACATAAACATCAAAAACATTAAACACAGTAATAATTTTGAAAATACTACTATTTTGAATATAAATAATGAGAGGTATTCATAGCAGTAACAGGAATGAGTTAATATTAATCATATCATTTACGGGAGCGTCCATTGATTACGTAAGGTTTTTGGTGGATGATGATTGATTTGATTAAATATTTACGCGGATCAATCGGTGTTGGCCGTTTCTGCGTTATTTGTTAGTTTCATATCGATGCTTCAAGGACGAAAGAGCGCTAGCAAAAATTAAGGCAGTTTTTGTTATAACGCCCACTGCAGAGATTTTGTCGCGTGATGGTAATTTTGAATAGTTTCGTTCAAAATTACCATCACTTTGGCATAATCACTGAATTTATATTTTTCACAATTTTACATCAATTAGATTAATAATTAATTTTGAATTTCTGTTGGTCTTGAAAAATATTGAATATGCAGTCAAAAATAGGTTCAATTGCATGTAAAAAGTAAAATGTTTTACACATGATGATGGAGGAACTAATTGAAATCTTACGATTACTGAAGAATAAATCTACTGAAAAGTACAATTTTTTATTTGATGAAAGCTTTTTTAAAGCATATGATCTTGCAATGTATTGACTAAAAAAACATTTTACCATTCAAAGCGTTGATCAACATAAATGCAAATTTGATAGAAATTTTGTTGGTTTTCAAAATTTAAGCAGTTTTTTTATTAAAATTAAAACACTCTTAAAACTATTAAAAATATGCTAAAATTATGCAAATACATATTATAAAACTTGGATTGAATTTACAACAATTTCCTTAGAATTAAATATATAAAGTAATATCATTCGTATGAACCCTATATACATATATGATAACTTTGATTGATTTTTATTTTTACTTTAATTTTTTCATAACCATGGAAAATGGTTTTGCTGGTTCTCTTCAAAGTCGATAATAATGTATAAATTTTATAAACATTTATTTTTTACTATGCTGCGCAAATCAGGTTAAAAATTTATTTTTTATGAAAAAACCCTAATTTGTCGAAAAGATTTTTCCATAATATTAAAAACATCACAAAAATGTTACTACATGTCTATTGACACCTTAATGATGCACATATTATAGCTGGTTCGTGAGATATAGTGAATGACAGAAATGACCTTCATAGGGGCAAAACAGCAAACGCCCCGAACGAAGTTTCCCAACAACTAATCAGCTCTTAAGATTGCAAAGACCCTTCGATTGACACCTCAACAAAGTCGATACAACTTTGTTTACGTGAGTTATGCTCGTAGAAAAAGCTGTCCACGTACGTACGTACACACACACACACACACACACATAAACCCTTCTTTCTTAAAACTAAATATACTCTTAAGACTTTAAAACGTAAAGAAAAGTTGAAAATTTCATTTTCGACTTTCGAGGCGATTGCAAGAACTTCCTATATACTGGAAGTTAATAAAAATATAATATTTTGGAAATATGTACACCAACATGTCACAAGTTTTAAAGAAAATCCAATAACTTACGGCCCTTAAAGCATACTGAATTTATTATTTTTGTGTGGATTGTAATAGCATTTCCTGGTTTTCTTTATTTAATATAAACCTTTCAAAAAGAAGCAGCTCACTCAAAAATTATTGCTTGAACTGGAAAATTCTTTTAAAAATTTATTGAGTTGTTTAGCACACTTTACATTTTTGATATTGTCAAAAGAATACTGCACACAATGTTTTTGGATACAACAACGCTTAAATTGACGTTAGGTGATAAGAGCTACGTACATGGCAGTGGCGGCTCGTGGGAGCTAAGTATGGTGGGGCTGCTGGTACGAATTTTTCTATCACCAATATAAGTTCTTATGTGAGTTTCCACTCCACCCAAGAGGTACCACATGTAGAGCGTTAAGCGATTTTAAGTGATCGGTTTCCCCAAAAGTAGATTCGCTGGCAATCAAAGATATATTCCTAGTATCGTGTTTTGAATAACATTTAAGGCTTTAATAGTTCAATAAAAAAAATTGTTTAAAAACATGTGAATTCTTCCAACGAAAATACTTTTACGCCTATCGCACTATTCAAAATAAATAATTTCTCTAGTAAAATAAATGCAACAAACACAACAATAACAATCGAAAAAACCAGTAATAAATAAATTGAACAAAAACAACAATAACAAGAGCAAAAACCATCAATAAATAAATTCAGCAAAAACAATTTTACATTGTATATAGTTCTTCAATCAACATCAACAACAAAAGCAAATTCTTTTATCTAGACGTTTTATTTGTATAAATATTCAACACGTCGATTTTTTTGTTGAGCAAACAAGTCAATCACCCTTTCATTCATTTTGGGTATTGTTTTAATGAATTTATTACAAACAGAGAGTACTGAAAGCTCATTGAAACGACTTTGGTCCATGGTGCTCGATTTGTAACTTCTGATATTTTTTAGGGTATTGAAGCATCTTTTCGACTCTGCAGTAATAAGCGGCATTGTTAAAACTATTCCTATTAACTTACTTGTTTCTTGGCAAGACGAACAAAGGTTATTATCTTTAAAAAAACTGTAAAGCTGAACAATGGAAGACATATTTTGAAACATTTCATACGAATAGAGTAATATTAATATTAATTGAATTTTCTACCGAATTCATATTTTAAAAATACCGATTTTTTTTTACTAAAATTGAAATTCAAACTTCTAGCAAGTTTTAACACATCCACGCAAAATCTTGTTAATTATTTATTTAATCAAAATCATAAATACCATAACCTGAAAAGCCCTTTTCTGAAACAAACTTTAACCACTACAAAACTTCAAAAAATACCAAACACTACGAAGGCACACTAAGTACTAATGCCATGCACAACACTGATGAGACTACTTTTGCATTAACAGTCATCCCCTTCTTCCCCTTCGGCCGGTCGTAAAAAAATGTTGCTCATGCCTGCTCAAAGGTATTATCCAGACCATGCTAAGACTAAACGTTGTCGAAGCACTGAACGGGCTGCATAAGATTAGCGCGTCCACGATGTATACACATGTTATTTCAAACACGCACACTCCCGCCGCTTCAGCATAGTATTCACGCAGTCATTCAAATCGATATACTCTTAATCGGGGCTTATTTCATGTAGCTCTTTCCTCATAGTAAAGGTGGAAAATTGTCAATGAGTAAATAAGTTTGAATTTTACTCTCAGCTTTTACTCGGTGCAGGCACAACGAAGTGAGTCGAAGAGAAAAACAAATTGTTCTACAGTGCGTGGCAAGAAGACTATGTGAAAGTAAACTACAGCATGGGCGAAATAAATGCTACATTATATTTTGAAATGAAATTAAATAATGAAAGCTATATTGAAATCTATAATGATATTTTATTACATTTGCACTAATATAAGCTCATCAATAAGTGGTGGGGCTGAGCCCCACTATCTCCAAAGGTAGAGCCGCCACTGGTAAATGGTATGTTGAATATCGTTGATATCATCACGAAACACCACTACAGTCAGAAATAAATTATAGGAGTTACATAGCTGAGCATATTTAGATACAATGTTGAAATAACCTTGTGTATATTATGTGTTTCTCTTTTCAGTTCCAAATTTAGAAGAAAACTAAAAATGCTTATTGCATGAACAATAACAATGTGAATCACTACATGTCACCATAGATAAAATGATCACACATTTGCCAGGCAAATTATCACTGGCTATAGGTTCACAATGTTTATTATCTTTGCAGCACTTGAGAATATTCATATCCATGTGAGATAATTATTGATAGCATGTTTTATGAACCGTAAAGTTTGCAATAACCTATTTTATCAAAGTACGCATGAATGCTTGTTTCCTTCTGAACTTTCTTAAAGACAAGATATTTAATATGAACATTTTCTAGATGGAAACTTTCATCTGTTATGTTTCCAGTTTACCAGGAATGCTTAAATGCTTAAAGAAATATAAACTTACAGGGAGAAACAGTTTCACAATAAATGCAGAATTACCCTGTACCACGAACTGCAAGCAAATAATTTAAACCCGAATTGAACGTTCAGACCATGAAAATGTGTTAGAAAATGTTTAAAAAAATTTAAACTTCAGCAGATACTTTAAGAATGAATAATCCGAAATGTTTTGAATGAAATACTTTTCAAGTAAACTATCAATGAACATTTCTACAGTGTATGTATTTGGAATAACCTATTGCTTGCCGGTTAATGTAGTCTAGGATGAAAATATGCGTAAAAGATATTTTGGTTATTATCAGTTCGAAATTCAAAGCATATCAGGTTAAAGTCGAAATGTAATGGGTTTCGAGCTTTCTATGAAAAAATCATTGATATGGTTCACTAATTAACATACTAGTATTTTTATAGTTCAACGTTAAAACACATCCTTCTTTTGTGTAAAGACTTATTGGCAAGACTCAGTCGAAGCCCACTGGATTCAGTTGTTGTTATTTGTAAATGGACGACTTCGAGATCAACTGGAAACGAATAGTTCAGAGATCAAAGCGTTATTTTTGCTGGTACACCGTTTGTGATTTCAGTTTTTCTTCTTTTTCGAAATTTTTTGCTTGTTTGGATGAAATACTTGCGTCCTTTGATTAATTTTGTCCGGTTTTACATGATTATGGCGATATTTTTCAATACTTGGTTAAAGAAGTACGTTTGATTTGTTTACTTGTTGTTGACAAATACTGACTTTTAGAAACCATAATTTTTTTATGTTCATCAGAGAATTGAATTCCGTCAATAATTTTTTGTATGCATTTTTTAATTTCTGTTTTTTATTTATTCCCACCGTTTGAAAATCGTTTCGCCTGCAACAAAATCGCAATCAATTATGTAGATCGTGTTAATGATAATCTTCTTACGCCTCAATTAAAGTCTTTTTAATTTAGTCCTTACTCTACGTGAAATCAACATTAAATGAAACCCGAAACCAGAGTGAGTCTATTCACTTTTCAGGCGTATTGAGCAGACTACCCTCATCGCGCTGGTAGAATCAAAGTGTGACGACGAGCAAATCATGCACCAACAAAGCCACGTTATGAACAACATTTCATTTTCGGCCCGCAGAGGATCCTGGAGGTGCCAACACAATATTCCCTTGTTCTTGCACGGTACCGCTTCAACTTCCATGGTCGGCACAGAGAATGTGCTGTAAAAAAACGGAGCTAAAATAAAATAAATACCTCAAGTTGTTCTGCAGCGCCACCCTGAACACCAGAATCAAAGAGGAGGCAGCTACGTGCTCAAAATTATTTCAAATTAGACGAAATGGCGTGGCGTTAAAATGTCTTTTGCTTTCGGTTCCTCGAGGTAACAACGGCCATTCTTGTCCCGAGCACCAGAGCTCCTATTCCAGATCACCACAGCTACCAGAAAAATTGATGTGTTTCAGGACAGAAATGGTTCCAGTAAACGAAGTAATGAAATCAATGAAGCCCCTTCTGTTCCATTTACTCTGATTCGAATCGGGGCCAAGCATTCCTTCATCTTCTTCAGCCCCACAAGACTGAAGACAGCGCAGCCCGAATAAGAAAAAAACCTAAAAGAATGTGGCAAGGATAAATTGAATATTACAACGGTTGAATGAAGCTCAATGAAGGAAATGGTGTAAGAAAGATTGAAATTCTGGAGGCTTTTGCCAAGGAGCAGTCATGAAAGAAATTTATTATAATGACGAAAAGTCAAAGGAGACGCACAGGCAGGCGAAAATAAAGGTTACGTGCCAGGACGCTGTTTTTGGGAATTATCGCAAGGAGCATTCTAGAAATGGTCATAGTTGGTGCGTAGACATATTTCAAACCCTTTTTGTCTTAATGTCTCAATATCGGTCGGGACAAAACTATCACGGTTTCGTGTGCATAGGAAAAGTAACACTAATTTGAATTGGGGTCTGTGAACTGAATATGACTTCACTTTCAGTTTGGTGCGAGTGAAGAAGTTGTGAACTTTTTGTGACAAATTTCCATTCTGAAGTCAACTGTGGATAGGTTCCAACTTGTCGTTTATTTTCAGGACACAAAAATATTTTCAATGTTCAGAAGCCAAATTGTTTCTTGAATTGGCTGGACGACGTTCTTGAATTCAAATAATAAATAATAGATAAGCACTTTCAAAACATATTCAGCTGTCAGGTTCATTTTTTTGGCATCGCTTGTTTCTAAATATTTAATATTGGTTAGAATTCTTTAGAAGAGGTCAGAAGGAAGATGAATTTGTAAAAAATAGCTTTAACCACTTATTTTGACTAAATCTTATGGCAAATATCTTAAAGGCTGGTCTATCGAAAATAATGTGGAGGTACATATGTGAGATTGATTCGAAAAGTAAAAGGGAAAAATGGACGATCTACTAATAATTTAACTGAAAAATGCGAATAACAACCATTTTTACCTATGCGGTATAGCGTAATACGATTTAAAAGATTCTACCAATTTTTCAATTTTTAGTTTTTAATTCTATAAAGGAAGTGAAAAAATTGGATTTTTGAAACAATTGTCATCAAAAAATGTATAAAAGTTTGTTTCATGATTACAAACATATATGTATATAAATTGATATAAACGTAGGAAACTAAAAATAGTCACTACTAATATAGCCTAATTTCTCAAATTTTTATCATGTGTATCATGTAATACTGTTCTATATTTCAATAAAATAAATGCTTAATATTTTCAAAATTAATTTTAAAAAAATGCCTACCAATTCAGCTTCAGTTATTGTAAAGAATCCGATTTTGCGAATCCCAAATTTTGACATATCTTTATGTTATAAGGTCTCTAGAATCCAAATTCAACGTTTTTAGAGAGATGTTTGTGTATGTTCATATTGTGCGGATGTGCGTCTGTGCGTTCGGAATTCTAATATAACGATTTAATATTGTAAATCAAATTTTAATTTGATATTGTAAATACAATATCAGTTATAATCATTCAGTAAAGATCAAACATTCTTGATAACGAATGATTACTATCAATAATAAGCCGCGAGGTGCGACACGGTCAACTTCCCAGTAATATTTACATAGATATTAAAAATATTAATCACCCTAAAAATAACAATGAAAATAATGCAATTTTATAGCATAATAATGTACCTCTCATAACAGTTATTGGAATGACTTAATATTAATCGTATCATCTACGGCAGCGTCCATTGATTACCTAAGGATTTTGGTGGATTGATTGAATATTCACGCGGATCAATCGAAGGAGGGAGAGGTTACAAAAACCTTTTTCACGTTATGTGTTATTTTCATATCAATGCTTGCAGGACAAAAGAGCGGTAGCAAAAATAATTGCAGTTTTTTGTAATTGCATCCACTGAAGAGATTTTGCCGCATTGTGGCCATTTTGAATAGTTTTGTTCAAAATTGGCATGACTTCGGCATAATCACTGAATTTGTGCTTGTTCATGAGTTTATATCAATTAAACTAAAAATTATTTTTATTTTCAGTTGTTCTTGAAAATTACAAAAAAAAATTAAATTAAAAATATGAAATAGTTCAAAGTCACCATGTAAAAGTATTCATACGAATGATTTACCTGATTACTCTTATTCAAAAGATATTGTTGTTGAATCAATCAAAGTTTTATGAATATTTGCATAATTTTAGCAGATTTTTAATTGTTTTTTCAGTACCGTGTTTTAATTTTAATGAAAAAACTACTTGCACTTTAAAAATCAAAAAATTAATCACGCTTTGCACGCTTTGACTGGTAAAATGTTTTGTAGTCAATACTTTCCAAAATCATTTGCTTTTAAAAAGCTTTCATCAAATAAGAAATTGTAGTTTTAAGTAGATTTGATTTTGAGTAATTGTAAGATTTCAATTACTTCCTCCATCATCATTTGTGATACATTTTCCTTTTTACAATTAAACCGATTATTGACTACACATTCAATGTTTTTCAAGACCAACTGAAAATAAAAAAATAGCCGCGAAGTGCGACCCTTGAGGTCCACACGGACAACTTCCCAGTAAAATTGACATAGATATTAAAAATATTAAACACAATAATAATTATGGAAATAATACTACTTTTAATAATAAAAATGTACTTCTCATAAAAGTTATTGTAATGACTTAATATTAATCGTAACATCTACGTGAGCTTCAATTGATTACGTAAAGATTTTCGTGGATCGGTTTGATTTAATATTCACGTGGATCAATCGGAGGGGGGACAGGTTACAAAGCCTTTTCTACAATATTTGTTATTTTCATATCAATGCAGTTTTTGTTATTACGACAACTGAAGAGATTTTGTCTCGTGATGGCCATTTTGAATAGTTTCGGTCAAAACTGCTAGCACTTCGGCATAATCACTGAATTTGTCCTTTTTCACGATTTTACATCAATGAAACTCATAATTATTTCTTATTTTCTGTTGATTTTGAGAAAATCAAATTAAAAATTAAAAATCAATATTATGCAGTCAAAAATAGGTTCAAATGCATGTAAAAAGTAAAATATATGTATTACAAATGATGAAGGAAGCAATTGAAATCTTACGAATACTAAAGACAAAAACTCCTGAAAACTACAATTTTTTATTTGATGAAAGCTTTTCAAAGCATATGATCTTAAAAAGTGTTGACTACAAAACATTTTACCATTCAAAACGTTGATTATCACAATTGCAAATTTGATTTGATTTGTATTGGTTTTCAAAATTGAAGCAGTTTTTTTATTAAAGTTAAAACACGGTTCTGTGAAGACTATTCAAAATCTCCGCAAATTATGCAAATAATAATAAACTTTGATTGACCTTACAACAATGTCTCTAGAATAAGAGATTTAAGGTATACAAATTCGTATGAACATTACATGGTGACTTTGAATGATTTTTTTATTAACTTCCCAGTATATGGGAAGTTCTTGTAATCGCCTCGAAAATCGAAATTGAAATTTTCAACATTTCTTTACGTTTTGAGGTCTATAGAGTATATATAAAGTGTTTTTAGAAAGGGAGATGTATGTGTGTGTGTGTGTGTATGTACGTACGTACGTACGTACGTATGTATGTTCGTGGACACTTTTTTCTACGACGATAACTCACGTAAACAAAGTCGTATCGACTTCGTTGAGGTGTCAATCGAAGCGTCTTTGCAATCTTAAGAGCTGATTAGTTTTTGGAAAACTTCGGTCGGGGGGGTTTGCTGTTTTGCCAGTTTGAAGGTCATTTCTGTCATGCGTTATATCTCGCGAACCTAAAGTGCGATTTTTTTGAATAAGGTGTCAATCGACGCGTATTTACATTTTTTGTGATTTTATAAAGTTTTTAAAAAATTTATTAGAGCCGTTTTTTAATTTTTAAAAAAAAGTGCAAAAAATAACGGTTTTTTTCAAAAACAATAAATTTTTAACCTTATTTCCAAGTTGCAGTAACCAATGTTTATAAAATTTATATACTCCAAATAGTTTAATTGCAAATGACATCAAAGTTTTTTACTCATGATTACAAAAAAAATCAAATAAAAAATAAAAAATCATTAACAGTCATCATGTTCTTCAAGGCCATTTCTGTCATGCTTTATATCTGACGAACCAAACATAAGATTTGCATTGTTAAGGTGCCAATCGACGCGTATTAACATTTGCGTGAATCTATCAAATTTTTATAAAAACTGTTGGAGCCGTTTTTTTCATTTAAGAGAATAAATTGCAAAAAATTAGATTTTTTTTCATAATCAATAAATTTATAACTTGATTTGCGAAATATAGTAATCAGTGTTTATAAAATTTATATACTCCAAACAATATTTGTAGAAACAATTTCAAAACTTTTACTCATGATTACGTAAAAAATTAAATTACAAATAAAAAATAATTAAAAGTCATCATGATTTTCAAGGTCATTTTTATCATTCACTATATCTCACGAACCAGATATAATATTTGCATCATTAAGGTGTCAATAGAGGTTTATTAACATTGCTGCAATTTTTTTAACATTACATGAAAATTGTTTCAGCAACTTTTTAATTTAATATAAGAAATGCAAAAAATTAGGCTTTTATGGTTTTAAGGTTTTTTCATAAAAAATAATTTTTCAACTTGATTTGCACAGCACAGTAATAAATTTTTATAAAATTTATACATTCTTATCAGTTTTTGAAGAGAAACCAGCAAAACCATAATCCATGATTATAAAAAAAAAACTAAAAAAAAAAATAAAAAATCATTCAAAGTTATTATGTATAGAGGGTTCATACGAATGACATTAATTTATATCTTTTATTCTAAGGAAATTGTTGTAAATTCAATCGAAGTTTTATAATATTTGCATAATTTGAGCAGATTTTTAATAGTTTTTACAGTGTTTTAGTGTTAATAAAAAAACTGCTTAAATGATAGAAGACCAAAAAAAAACCTTCCGTAGATGATATGATTAATATCAACTCATTCCTGTTGCTGCTATGAATACCTCTCATTATTATTATTTAAAGTAGTAATATTTTTAAAATTATTATTTTGTTTAATATTTTTAATGTTTATCTAGATATTACTGGGAAGTTGACCGTGTGACCTCAAGGGTCGCACTTCGCGGCTTGTTTTAAATTCAATTTGTTTTGAAATCATGAGAAAATATTTTGCTGGTCTCTCTACAGAAATTGATGAAAGTTTATAAATTAACATTTATTATTACGACGTTAATTTTATTTATTATAATTAATTTTTTTATGAAGAAAAAAACATTAATTTTCAATATTTTTTATTTAATTAAAAAAATGGCCTTGAAGATTTTTTTAAAATTTAAAAACATCATTAGAATGTTAACGATGCAAAGATTATGTTTAGTTCTCGAGATATAATGAATGACATAAATGACCATGAAGGTCATGATGACTTTTCATGATTTTTTATTTTTAATTTAATTTTTTTTTGTAACCATGAAAATAAATTTTGGTGGTTTTTTTACAAAAACTGTTTGGACTTTAAAAATTATACAAACAAATATTACTGAGTCTTGAAAATCTAGTTAAAAATTTGCTGTTTTTGAAAAAAAACCAAATTTTTTGCACTTTTTTTCAAAAAATTAAAAAACGGCTGCAACGATTTTTTCAAAAATCACATCAAATCACATTAATGTTAATATGCGTCGATTGACAAGTCACTGATGAAAATCGCATGTTTGCTTCGTGAGATATAGCGCATAACATGGTTGACCTTCAAGGGGTGAAAACAGCAAACCCCCCTGACTGAAGTTTCCCAAAAACTAATCAGCTCTTAAGATTACAAAGACGCTTCGATTGACTTCTTAACAAAGTCGATACGACTTTGTTTACGTGAGTTATGGTCGTAGAAAAACTGCCTGCGAACGCACATACGTACGTACGTACGTACATACACATACACACACACACATACATACTTCTTTCTAAAAACACTTTATATATACTCTATAGACCTCAAAACTTAAAGAAAAGTTGAAAATTTCAATTTCGATTTTCGAGGCGATTACAAGAACTTCCCATATAGTGGAAAGTTAATAAGTATTTGTGTGGTTGATGTAAAATCGTGAAAAAATACAAATTCAATGACTATGCCGTAGTTGTAGCGTTATTAAACACAACTATTCAAAATGGCCACCACGCGAAATAATCTCTTCAGTGGGCTTAATAACTAAAACTTCATTCATTTTTGCTAGCGTTCTTTTATCCTTCAGGAATCGATATGAAAATGGCAAATAACGTAGAAAAGGCTTTATAATGTATGCCACCCTCCGCTCTCGATTAATTCGCGTGAATATTCAATAATCTCCCTTACATACGTAATCAACGGACACTCCCGTAGACGATACGATTATTATTAACTCATCATCGTGAGTACCTCTAATTATTATTATTTGAAGTAGTCTTACTTTGATAATTATTATTGTGTTTAGTGTTTATAATATTCATGTGGATATTACTGGGAAGTTTACCGTGTGGACCTCAAGGGTCACACTTCGCGGTTTGTTATCATTTCAATTCACAACTATATTTTTTCCAAACAAAACCAATTTTTATTGTTTGGTTGTAACAAACATCACAACTCTCAATGGTATTGTTTCTTTCTCGATAAAGATAACAATCAATCATGAACCTTTTCCATCATGATTGCAATGATTATGAGGCAGCTGTTCGTCTTCAGAAGGATTCACTGACGTGATAGCAACTACCTTCTTATTTGAAACCATATTTCGGGCGAAGTCGTGTTATTTTCAATTCTGCGAATATTCTTCAAATAGCGATGCTGCCTTCCTTTTACACATCTGGCTCTATTTCCATCCTTGACTCACTTCCGTATATCTGCATGATACCGGTGTGTTAACCCATGAGCGACATGAATATGATATATGAAGACGTATTACAAATATTGTACTTAAGAATAAATATTTCATTGGAATGTGTCAGACAAAATATATATTTTCTTGATGGTACATGCAAGTCGAAGCTTTATTTACTGTTCCCACTTGACGGCGAAAGCATTTGGATAGCCTTTTCAGGTCCCGGAAGGAAATATCCCTTATTCACTGATGCATGCTTAAAATTCCTTTGTGAATAATTACATGCTTAGTTGAATTGGAATCACATTCGAATGCTCAATTGAGAAAATGTGCTACATCCGGATTTGTGTGCAATGTGATTTAAACATTCAAGCATGAAAGTGAATCAAATTCATAATTCTGAAGAAAATAACAAATGCGATCAACATTTTCAAGAATTTGCAGTTGTATCTAAGTCAGAAGTATCAGATAATATCAAATGCACGATTGCATTTTAAGTTTCTTCATGAATTTGATTTTTCATCTAAATCTAAATGTTCTCTTTAGCAGATTCAAACAATATATACATTCCAGATTTGATGATAAGTTGGTACAAACATCTCAACAGATTTTCATGTAGAATTTTATTTTAAATTCGTTTTATTCAAATTAATAACAACATGTATCTTACAATAATGACTGATTTTCATTACATTTTATAGTCAGTTCTTATCAATTGCATTTTCAGTCAGGCTTGCACTCTGATGATCGATATGTTTGGTTCGTGAGATATAGAAAAACTGTCCATGAACGCACGTACGTACGTACACACATGCATCTCTCTTTCTAAAAACACTTCATATATACTCTATAGACCTTACACGTAAAGAAATGTTGAAAATTTGAATTTCGATTTTCGAGGCGATTACAAGGACTTCTCATATAATGGGATGTTAAAAAATTCTGGGATGGGTGGACTACAGCAGAAGATGTACCTTGCTCAGGACATTCCACTAAGTTTGGCAACACGACACTAAAAAACCTGCTGGAGGCAGAACCAACCTTAACTGAGAATAAGGATTTTACGCTTCGAACTATTCATTGTCATTTGGTGCTGGTGCATATTGTATCCAAGCTTGAAAGATGTTATCAACATCAAATTTCCAAAAAAGAAAGAACGTTTGTTCCAATCTGTGACGTGACTGTGAAATAAAACGGAACCTGTTCTCGAACGTTTTGTAACAGGGAACAAAAAGTGGATAGTCTAAAAAAAGCCGTGCGGAAAAGGCACAAATTAGACACCAAAACAAACTGCTAAACTAGGACTACATCCACAAAGGATTCTCTTATCTGTTTGGTTAGATATGCAGTAGTTGTCTTTTTGAAATTGCTGGATTCTGATCAAACTATCACAACGGAAGTGTACTATCGTCAACTCATTACTTTGAATATAGAATTGATTCAAAAACATCCTTTTTTCGTAAACAGGAGGCAAGTTATTTTTCATTACGATAACACCCGACCGCATACTGCAAAAGTCACCCAGGAAAAATTTAAGGAATTTGACTGCAAAATGTTGTCTCATTTAGCATTATTACTAGATATTGCTTCAAATGATTTTGATTTGTTTGGAAGCTTACAGTGGTTGATTGAAGATATTGAAAGAAAATATACAACTGTTTGATATTAAAACATATTGTGTTTTTAAGTACTAAAACTTAACTTTGAAGAACGCAGGGGTTAATGGGCTGACCTAATATTTATAAAAAAACAGCAAATACGTACAATAAATATTTAAGTGTTCGTTCGCAAATTTTTGAGTTCATTAATTGCAAGGATTCGTAAAATTTCAATAACTTCTTCCATTTTTATCTAAGATTTGATATGGTTTACATGTTATCTGACATCGAATTTCTACTGCATATTACATATTGTTCCAAAATCAGCTACAAAATATAAAACAATCATTGGCTTTCTAAGTCAGCATGACAAAGTAGAAATACAATATCTATAAATAGACCAAGACGGATCTGTAGAAAAACGACTAAATTTGGTCGTTGGAAGGGGACATGCTGATTTTTCCGGGAAAAGTTGGGGAATAACTCGTATAATAATAATTGATTTATGCTCCCTCTCAAAAAAAGTCGGGAACATTAAAAAAAATCGAAATGTTTAAAAATTTGAAAAAAAATCGTGTTTTTTCTGCTTGTCTCACTCCAATGTATGTATGGTCACCACACTACCAATATTTGGATTCTTTGATTGAATCAGTACAGCACAAATTCACTCGTTTCCTTATCTTTAAATTTAAAATCCCATATATGCCATATGAAGGGCGACTTTCCTTGCTACAACTTCCTACTTTGCAATCCCGCAGACTCCGTTTAGATGAATGTTTTCTATTTCGGCTTCACCACCATCAATTAAACTCTAACCTCTCTGATTAGTTAGAGTATTTTTTTAATGTTCCCGACTTTTTTGAGAGGGAGCATAAATCAATTATAGTTATACGAGTTATTCCCCCACTTTTCCTGCAAATTCAACGTGCCCCCCCCCCTCAACGACCAACTGAAAACATATCCGCCCTGGTCTAGAAGCCCTGATGGAAATTTTGCACGGAACTGCTGTAAATGGTCATCACGCGACGAAACCTGACTGAGTTAGGTAAGCATTCAATATCTTTCAGATCTATTTTTGCAAAAAGCTAGTTTGTGCCTTTTTGTTTTTCAAGCGTCGATATGAAAATTACAAGCTACGTGGAAAAGGCTTTGTAACCCTTCCGCCCTCTGATTGCTACGCGTAAAGATTTAATGCAAACCCACCCTCTAAGATCCGTTCGCAATCAATGGACACTATCTAAGATGGTATGATAAATATTAACTCCTTCCACTTCCTGTCATGGCATAATTATTATCTAAAGCATGATTATTCTCATTATTATGATTATGTCTAATATTTTCATATTATGTACATAGATATTCCAGGAAAATTTTAAGTGTGTACATCAAGGGTTGCACCCCGCGGCTTGTTGCTCTATGATTTCTAACTCATAAGAGTTTGGCTCCGGCAATATGGCAATATAGATGTTCATTAAAGAAAACTCACGAAAAGGCATTAATCAAAAATCCGAGTGAAAAATTGAACAAATTCAAATTAACTAATTTTTTGAAATTAATTATTTATTTGATAAAATGAAATATCTACATTTTCATTCACGTTTCAAAATAATTCAACCAACTTGCATGCTTTTCTTATTTCTTTGTATGTAATGCTTAACACTGAAATATTTTCCCCATTGAAAAGTATCAACAGTCACCAAGCACTTGTGAATAGCCGTTTTCTTTAAAAGGTTACACGATAACTTAATACCCTATAATATTATTATTTACTATTGATTATCTGTCAAGTCAGTTTGCTAGAAAAAATATTTTGAAAAATTAGGGATCTTAAAAACAAAAATATTTAACAAAAGAATGGATAATGTATTTTTAAGTGAAACCATTGCATACAAATTTTGTGTAGAATCATTGGTTTCCAACATCACAATTTTTTTTGGATGAAACTGCCGACTAATGCAGACCACCAGAATTTAGTTGACATTATTATGAATGGACTATATTACTCCTACTTTCCTTTAAGATATCCGGTTGTCAATTGTTCTTTTTGCATGAAAAAAGATTCAATTCCCATTTTGGGCAATTTTTAGCTAGTTTTAAGTGAGAATAATAAATCTATTCACTTTATATGTGAATTCAAAGTTGAGTACCCAAATCATTTAATCAAATCCTTGAGTCAGTTTCGGAAAATATCAGAAAACCAGATTTAATGACCAAAACATTTATCATTTGTTTTCGTTGGCTTCTTGCTGCCCGATTGCTGACAATATTTTATCTCTTCATATGAATAAATCTCTCAAACTATCAACGGAACAAATAGTATCAGACTCCACCATTACCATCAGCATTATGGTCCTGGTTCTCGTGCTTGGCCATGTCGTGGCGATGGTAAATGTGAATAATGTTACGACAAGAAGCAGCTACTAGGATCGAATGTCATCAATCATGTTTGCATGTCAGTCTAAAACGATTTTTCATTGAGAAATGGCTATCAACCAAATTTAATGTATGAGACTTATTGAAAGGTGACATGGAGTGTACAGAAATTTGATCCTGATTTTCTGTCAACAAATCGGCCTACGCAAAACCTTGGGTGGTAAACAAGCAAGCCTGACCATGGTATCCTTGCCTTTAAGCCCGAACGCGATTCGAAAGGCCGTCCTTATCAATGCATTCGGACAATCGTCGCCAGTGGCCCATGTAATAATGACAAAGTGAAATTAAGTTAATGCCGAAAGATTACTGAAATGCCTGCGCATTATGAAGCCATTATGAATGGTGACAGTCCTGCTTTATGGGGCATTCAGTCAAGTCAATTTATGATTGCGGTTCATTGGGAAACATCGCAGGCCGAGAATGACGAGAACCAGTGAGCATTGATGGGCAGGACAATGAGTGAAAGATAACGTGATTCCAGGACGAAAGCAGCAAGACGGCAATGGACTCATTAGCGTTGCTTGCTTCACTTCGAGACCTTGGCGAAACATCCTGAAGCGTGCAAATTGCTAGGCCTTGGGAGTCCTTTTTGCCGTGCCGCTTTGTAAACGCATAGTGCTGGAATCTAATCAGCTGTAAACATTCATTGAATATTATGCCTGATAAAGTGTTTAGTTACGTCCCGTTCGCTTTGACTTAATTTCAAACATATCGGGTGGAAATTTACTATGGCAATTCATTTTGGAAACTGCAAGTAACATGGCTGAGAATCGAAAAATATTCTAGAAAATTTTTAACTGATGGTGAAGTTATCTTTTATTGTTGAATTGATTTATTTGCAGCGCCTTGGAATAAAAAGATCACGCTGAAGAAATTGGAAGCAACCATTCCTGTGAAATGTATCTATTATCTCTGATGATCCAGATTTAGCTTCAACAATAGCTTAATCTTAGATTTTAGGTAAAAACAAATCCTATTTGCACAGTTTCCTGAATTGTGCTTCAATCTTGTTTTAAGTAAAGATTCAAGTACATTTCAGGTTATGTGAGATATCAATGTATACACTCTGTAGGTTTAAAAAATCGAGGCGCTTTGCACAACAATATTAAATAAAACTTTTAACTGTGTAAAGTTCCAAACTCAAATTTCATTTCAGCATATCTCCGCACAAAAATTTCTCTAATTTTTATGATTTCGTTAATTTTTCAGCATTCAAGGATTCAGATTTTGTTAAAAAAAATGACTATTTAATGAATTTATATTTGATGTCATGCCAAGCTGCACAGATTGTAATATTTTTTAATAATATTTGTTTGAAAATGAATCAGTCCTGGAATCAACTAAACTAGTTGTATTCACTGCTTCTTTTAAAGTTGTATTCCGGAAATGAAATGTTCTTCAATCATTGTCCTGCACTAATCAGACTCATTAACTTTATGTTAAGTATTCTGTTGAATACAGTACAAAAATAAAGGAAAGCTAACGATGTTTACAATATCTGTTTTCCATTATAAATGTAAGCAAATTTTCGTAAAAAAATTCTCTACTTCATCAGCTGTGATGCGAATTCTTTAGTGTTTCCGTGATTTGGTATGATGAACAGTAATGATTAGATTTCAAAAATTTTATATTTGAAATTAATGTGGCGCCTTGTATTGAAATTCCTTTCGTACAATTTGGCGAAGACTATGTACAGAAATCGGTAAGGACAATAGCCAAATATTTGCTCAAAAAATGCCGTCCGATTCGATCCTGTAAACAAGATTTTTCGTAATTATTTTCATAAGAAAATATTTTTTTAAGGAAATTCAAAAATAATTCAATAACTACTCGAAGCACGGGTTAAATAACTTTAAAATATTTTTCAAAAAAAATAAAATCAGCAGGTCATGTTTGAAAAATAATTTCAGTTATAAAATAATCAACATATTCAAAATATCCTCACATGAAAAATAATTGTATAATTCTACAATCTGATCAAATAAACGGCGGCCAAATTTAACAAAAAAATTTTTAATGACGCGCCTAATTTTATTCTACCAGTTTCAAATACGAATTTCAGGATCTTGTTAATTCCATATTTGTATTAAATCAGCTTTAATATAGAAAACTAAAAATATTTTACCTGAAAATATTTTGCATACATGTTTAAAAAAATTGGCAAGTTTAATAAAAAGAATTAGTAAAAGAGAAATTTTATTTGAGAACAAATTGAGATTAAACGATTGTTCACAGAGTTAACCTTAGTGATGTTCCTCGTAAAATTAGCAACCTTAGAAAAAAAATGTTTTTTAACTTCCCAGCATATGGGACGTTCTTGCAAACGCTTTGAAAACATGTTTTCACGTTTTGAGGTCTTTAGAGTATATTTAAAGTGTTTTTAGAATTAAGTATGTATGTATGTGTATGTGTGTGTGTGCATGTACGTACGTACGTGCGTCCGCAGACATTTTTTTCTATGAACATAACTCACGTAAACCAAGTTGTTTCGACTTTGCTAAGGTGTTAATCAAAGCGATTTTGCAATTTTACGAGCTGATTAGTTTCGCTGTCATTTCGGGTGGAGGGGTTTGCTTCTTTGACCAATTGAAAGTGACGAAGTATGTATGTGTGTGTTACGTACGTACGTGCGTTTGTGGACAGTTTTTTCTACGAGCATAACTCACATAAATAACGTCGTATCGACGTCAATCGAAGCGTCATTGCAATTTTAAGAGCTGATTAGTTTTTGGGACCCTTCGGTCGTGGGGTTTGTTGCTTTGCTCCTTTGAAGGTCATTTCTGTCTTGCATTATATTTTGCGAACCAAACATACGATTTGCAAAGTTAAGCTGTCAATCGACGCGTATTGATATTTGTGTGATTCTATCAAATTTGTAAAAAATCCTTGGAACCGTTTCTTTACTTTATTAAAAAAAAGTGCTAAAAAGTAGGTTTTTTCCATAAACAATAAGTTTTCAACCTGATTTGCAGAGCGCAGTAATTAATGTTTATAAAATTTATAAATTTCAAAAAGTTTTTGTACGAAAACCAGCAAAACTTTTGTTTCATGATTACGTAAAAAATGAAACTAAAAATAAAAAATCGTTAAAAATCATCATGATTTTCAAGGTCAATTTTATCATACAATATATCTCACGAACAAAATATGGTATTTGCATCGTTAAGGGGTCAATCGTCGTGTAATAACATTTTTGTGCTGTTTTTAACTTTATAAAAAAACCATTTCAGCTTTTATTTTTAATTTAATAAATGAAAATCCGAAAAATTAGGATTTCTTTGATAAACAAGCCGCGAAGTGCGACCCTTGAGCTCCACACGGTCAACTTCCCAGTAATATCTAGATAAACATTAAAAATATTAAACACAATAATAATTTTGAAAATACTACTTCTCTTAATAATAATAATGAAAGGTATAGAAATATAGACGCAACAGGAATGAGTTGATATTAATCACATCATCTACGGGAGCATCCACTGATTACGTAAGGCTTTTGGTGGATGGGTGATGATGATTGATTACCACAAATGCAAATTTGATTGAAATTTTGATGGTTTTCAAAATTTAAGCCGCTTTTTTTAATTAAAAGACTGCAAAAACTATTAAAAATCTGCTCAAATTATACAAACATTTTAAAATTTTGATTGACTTTACAACAAAGTCTTCAGAATAAAAGATATAAGGTAATATCAATCGGAAGAACCCCTTTTATATGGTAACTTTGAATGATTTTTTATTTTTAATTCAATTTTTTTCAGCATCATGAAAAAAGTTTTGCTGGTTTCTCTTTAAAAGCTGATAGGAATGTATAAATTTTATAAACATTTATTACTGTGTTGTGCAAATCAGGTTAAAAAAATATTTTTTATGGAAAAAACCCAAGTTTTCTTATTTTTTTCTATTAAATTACGTACGTACGTACGTACGTACACACACACACACACATACATCTCCCTTTCTAAAAACACTTTATATATACTCTATAGACCTTAAAACGTAAAGAAATGTTGAAAATTTCAATTTCGATTTTCGAGGCGATTACAAGAACTTCCCATATACTGGGAAGTTAAAAATAAATTTTTGGCTTGATTTACACAGCTCAATGATAAATGTTCATAAAATTTATACATCGCTATCAGCTTTTGAAGAGAAACCAGCAAAAAAATGTTTGCATGATTCCAAAAAAAACTAAATTAAAAAAATCATTCAAAGTTAACATGTAAAAAGGGTTTATATATTATGTTTTAAAGACTTTGTTATAAAGTCAATCAAAGTTTTATAATATTTGCATAATTTGAGCAGATTTTGAATAGTTTCCACAGTGTTTTAATTTTATAAAAAAACTGCTTAAATTTTGAAAACCAACAAAGTTTCAATCAAATTTGGTTTTGAGCTAATCAACGCTTTAGTGTTCTTAAGATTTCAATTACTTCCTCCATCATTATGTGTAAAACGTTTTACTTTTTATATGCAATTAAAATGACAATTTTCAACAAAACTATTCAAAATGGGCACCTCGCGAGAAAATATCTTCAGTGGGCGTAATAACAAAAGCGCATTCGATTTTGCTAGTGGTCTTTTGGCTTTCAAGCATCAATATAAAAATAACAATAACGTAAATATTACTAGGAAGTTAACCGTGTGGACCTCAAAGGTCGCACCTCGCGGCTTGTTTGTTTGATTTGTTCAATCTTTAATTAATACACTTGTTGTTATTTTCTTGTATTCGTCAATGGAAAAGTTATGGGAATCAATTTCATCATATTTATGAATCCATCTGGTCATAAGACCTGTTTACATTATCAGGGGGCCCCCTTAGGGTTGGCTAAAGGGGAGTCTAAGGAGGTTTAGGGGTAGGCTTATGAGGCCAAAGGAGTCTAATGGGGCTAAGTGTGTCTTTAGGGGGAGTCTAATGGGTCTAAGGAGGAGTCTAATGGTACTAAGGGGGAGTCTCAGGGGTCGTGTAATGGTACTAAGGGGAAGTCTAATGTGGCTAAATGGGAGTCTAATAGGGCTGAGGAGAGTCCATGAGTGGTAAGGAGGAGTCTAAAGAGGATAAGGGGGAGTCTAAGGGAGCTAAAGGGAGTCTAATAGGGCTAAGGGGAGTCCAAGGTGACATAAGAGGAGTCTAAGCGGTGGCTAAGGGGAAAGTTCTGTTCCGGCGAGACGTTTAAAATTATGCCTGAAATACGGAACGTCTGGCAACGCTAATCTGCGCATAAAAATCACCGTATAAGACACGCAAATTATGCTGAAACATATCCATAGAATCAAACCAGAATATCGAAAAACAGTCACACAGAAAACAATTCATTTTCTAAAATGGGGAGTTCCCCTTGACATTCCAGCCAACGAATTCCTCAAACATTTAACAACAACATTCTTGTGAGGTAAATCCCCCGATTTAATGTCAATTTTCGTATTTATATTTGGTAAAACACGTTTTGTGTCCGCTTATGAGAGGTTTTTCTATCAAATGTACGGAAATATGGTGTCCGCGTCTGTCCATTGGAGAATCCAATTGTTGGAGGTCAATTTGTTCCCAAAACGAATCCAAAAGCGTGTGTAAAGAAAATTTGTCCGGATATGGGAGGTGGCCGCCAATAGGGGGTGTCCGCAAGCGGATGGTTCACTGTATATATACATTTATATATACTGTATACTAAATATATAAAGTCTATATTGATTATGGACTAACACATACATACACACACACACACACATATATATATATAAATATATATATATATAAATATGTATATGTATATATATATATATATATATATATATATATATATATATACATAAAGACTATATTCTTCTTCTTTTTAAATATAAATTTTAATTATTTCCTGAGACCGCAAAACGCAAAATTGTGTTTCAAATTTCAATTTCGATTTTCGGGCCAATTACAACCATTTCCCTTTACACAAACAAACAACAAAATTGGCATAACGGCCATTAGCATTAAAATTTAACCATGCATCGTTTTCTTAAATGAACAGATTTTGGAAGACTTAGATGAGTTTTTTTTATCTAACTTAAATGAAAATTGTCAGCCAAGAGACTAAGAGAATTTTTACAATTATAGATATTTTCGATAATTATGTATATCAGTTGTATTTCTATTTGACCGCAAAAGAACACCACAAAATAAATATTGCCTAGTATCTATATTATCAAGTGGTATCAAATTACACCCAACTGTGAAATATTTTCTTACATACACGTTAACAATAATACCCAATACGAAAAGTCCTTCCTGCCGTTACTTTTCTTTCTAGTGTGTCCTTCCATTGATAACTTCAACCGCAGGCAGCAACTGGTATTGACAATCGATGGCTATTTTAAAAAAAATGCCATTTGACTAGGAAACCAATACGCATAACACAGGAAAAAAAGTAGCCCTGCTAGCTATCCTTTCATAACGAACATGCTTGGTAACCATAAAGTCGGTGAAAACAATATGTGGTGCAGCGACTGTCTGGCAAATGGTCGCTTCCTTGTCCATACCTGTTAATGTTTTTTACGTTTTATCATTCAGGTGCAAGAGAGCTTACACACGACCTTTGTAGATAATTATCTAATTTATATTGATTATGGGCCAACATGAGATCCTGACTTACATGAGAGATACTTAATACCTATACCAGATGTTAAATAGAACGGTTGATATCATAGTCACAAAAACGCAGACTTTAATATTAACAAGAGTTTATAAGATGTAAATTCTTCTGGGCATAATACAAACGAGCAAATTTCACACAGAATTCAATTTATTTCAAGATGCCTGGAACTTAGCAGATCCACAAAGATAATATTTTTACTTGAAATGCAGAGAAAATTTTTGTCAAAGGGTAACTTTTCAGGAAAATACACTGAAAAACGATAAAAATATTTCTGGAGGATGGGAAAGAAACTAATTAACGAAAAATAAAGCTTAAGAAAGTAAAACTCAAATATTAAAAAAATGGGTCCACTTTTCCGACTATTGAAGTGGGTTTTGGCTTATTGTGTTTAAATTTGATTTTTTTTTCGAATTCAGTATTAGTGTTATTTTAAATGTTGCCTTGTAGCAATAGCGTTCATGGTTTAGCTGGTTCAAGTTTTCACTTTTCAAATTTCAGATCTAAGCATAAACTCCACAATTTTTAAAACGAAAATTTTAACTTGGTACAAATATGTTAATTTAAAGGTTTTACAGAGCACATGGCATCTTCCATGGATAACAATGTATGATCATTTTTCTCTATAAAAACTTAACACACTGTTTTGATTAGAAACTACATTATTAGTTGCATGAAAGTGCAGCTTCTGCCTAGAATTTTTTGACGGTTTTGATTTTGAACTCAATAGCATAGTGCTCTTTGAAACTCTTGCATATCTGTAAATATACGAGAAACTGTTTTCAATATTCTCATTGTGCATTAGTGTGTTTGGTGACAAAAATATTTCAAAATATAAAATGTAGTCTTTCGTAAGTCAAGTAAATGATTCTGGCCCAATTCAGGCAGTTACGCCATCGATTATCATTACTATTATTTTATATAACGGTGTTATTACGAAATTCCGAACCAAATACATACAATCATGATCAGAAACTGAACAAATGACTCAATATGTACATATCTATAAAAACTGTTAACTACCAAGTTATTCGATTGAATGTCAACTTAAAAAACATCTTGTCTTGTCCCAAGACAATATGTAGGTGCCAACGAAGCTATGTATGTACATATATGCGTATGTATTCTGTTTTTCTCAAGCAAGGCTGCACAAATATGTTTTCTTGAAAACAAAAACCCACTTGGCAAGGCTGGTGTGCTCGTTATTTTTTTCTTGAACTCCTCTGGGCGACAATAACTCGCCATACATTTATTTTTAAAAACAGTTCCAAGAAAATATGACGAAGCTTCTACGTATTTAAGGCTGAATTGAATTAATAAGGTAAAATGATACATTGTTTTCTATACACAAATCTCATTCAAAAACGCAGAAGAAAAAAAGGATCCCATTAGTGCTGTATTATTAATGGAAATGCCGTATTTTATATGACATCCCTGAAATTTTTTTTCACTTACTTTATATATGATTAGTTGGTGCAATTTAAAGCCGAAAAAATCCTCTCCATAATCGATAATCTAATAGAATTTGAAACGAAGAGTCTCGCTTTTCTTAGATTTTTATCGTCAAAGAAGTAAGTTAAGGCAACATTCAAATATCGTAGACCGAACAACGAAAAACAACAATATTTGTATTCCCAAAAATTTCACAATCTTCAAAATATATCGAGAAAAAGTTAACGTGGAAAAACTGAACAAATGAATGTCTTATAATTGCAGCTAATTCTTTCTTTTTCCATTTATAAACGCTCAGAATAAAAAAATAATAGACATACAAGTTAACAATAGACTATTTATAACAAAAAAAATTATATTCTTTTATTAACTTCCCAGTATATGGGAAGTTCTTGTAATCGCCTCGAAAATCGAAATTGAAATTGTCAACAATTCTTTACGTTTTGAGGTCTATAGAGTATCTATAAATTGTTTTTAGAAAGGGAGATGAATTTGTGTGTGTGTGTACGTACGTACGTACGTATGTACGTTCGTGGACACTTTTTTCTACGAGCAGAACTCACGTAAACAAAGTCGTATCGACTTTGTTGAGGTGTCAATCGAAGCGTCTTTGCAATTTTAAGAGCTGATTAGCTTTTGGGATACTTCGGTCGGGGGGGTTTGTTGTTTGGCCCTTTGAAGGTCATTTCTGTCATGCGTTAAATCTCGCGAACCAAACATACGATGTGCATCGTTAAGGTGTCAATCGACGCGTATTAATAATTGCGTGAATCTATAAAATTAAAAAAAATCCTTCGAGCCGTTTTTTAAGTTAAGAGAAAAAAGGGCAAAACATTAGGTTTTTTTCATAAACAATAAATTTTTAACCTGATTTACGAAAGAAAGTATTCATTTTTGTAAAATTTATATACTCCAAGTAATGTTTGTAAAAAAAACGTCAAATCTTTTTCTCATGATTACAAAAAAAAAACAAGCCGCGAGGTGCGACCCTCGAGGTCCACATGGTCTACTTCCCAGTAATATCTACATAAATATTAAAAATATTGAACACAAAAAAAAATATTTATGAAACTAATACAAATTTAAATAATAATAATGAGAGGAGCTCATAACAGTAATTGAAATGAGTTAATATCAACCATATCATCTACTGGAGCGTCGATTGATTACGTAAGGCTAATGTTGGTTTTGGGGGTAGATTGGTTTGATTGAATATTCACGCGGATCAATCGGAGGGGGATGGCTACAAAGCCTTTTCTCCGATATTTATTATTTTTATATCGATGCTTGAAGGGCAAAAGAGCGTTAGCAAAAATGAATGCGCTTTTTGTTATTACGCCCACTGAAGATATTTTCTCGCGAGGTGGCCATTTTGAATAGTTTTGTTCAAAATTGCCATGACCGGCATAATCATTCAATTGGTATTTTTTTACGAATTTACATCTATGAGACTAATTAATTACTTAGTCATTTGCAGTTTGTCTCGAGGAACATTGCATATTCAGTCAATTATCAGGTTAATTGCATGTAAAAAGTAAAATGTTTTACACATAATGATGGAGGAAGTAATTGAAATCTTACGAACACTAAAGCGTTGATTACTTCAAAAGCAAATTTGATTGAAATTTTGTAGGTTATCAAAATTTAAGCAGTGTTTTTATAAAATTATAACACTGTGAAAACTATTCAAGATCTGCTCAAATTATGCAAATATTATAAAACTTTGATTGACTTTATAACAAAGTCTTTAAAACAAAATATATAAAGCCTTTTTACATGTTAACTTTGAATGATTTTTTTAATTTGTTTTTTTTTTAAGAATCCTGCAAAAAATTTTGCTGGTTTTTCTTCAAAAGCTGATAGCAATGTTTAAATTTTAAAAACAAATATTATTGAGCTGTGTAAATCAGGCTGAAAATTTATTTTTTATGAAAAAAATCCTAATTTTTCGGGGTTTCTTTTATTAAATTAAAAAAACAGCTGAAACGGTTTTTTTATAAAGTTAAAAACAGCACAAAAATGTAAGTACACGTTGATTGACCACTTAATAATGCAAATATCATATTTGGTTCGTTGGATATATTGAATGATAAAAATAACCTTGAAAATCATGAAGACTTTTAATGATTTTTTATGTTTAGTTTAACTTTTTACCTAGCTATGAAAAAAAGTATTGCTGGTTTTCCTACAATTATTTTTCGAGTATATAAATTTTATAAAAATTGATTACTATATTTTGCAAATCAGGTTAAAAACTTTATATATTTTATGGAAAAATACCTAATTTTTAGCACTTTTTTTTGATAAATTAAAGAAATGTTCGAACGATTTTTAGAAATATTTGATACAATCGCATAAATGTTAATACGCGTCGATTAAAACCTTGATCAAGGAAATCGTATGTTTGATTCGCGAGATATAACGCATGACAGAAATGACCTTCAAAGGGGCAAAACAACAAAACCCCCGACCGAAGTGTCCCAAAAACTAATCAGCTCTTAAAATTGCAAAGACGATTCGATTGACACCTCAACAAAGTCGATACAACGTCGTCTACGTGAGTTATGCTCGTAGAAAAAACTGTCCACGAACGCACGTTCGTACACACATACATAATTCTTTCTAAAAGCACTTTATATATACTCTGTAGACCTTAAAACGTAAAGAAATGTTGAAATTTTCAATTTCGGTTTTCGAGGCGATTACAAGAACTTCCCGTATACTGGGAAGTTAATGAAAAAATAAAAAATAAAAAAACAATAACAGTCATCATGATCTTCAAGGTCATTTCTGTCAATCACTATATATCACGAACCAGATATAATATTTGCATCACTTAGGTGCCAATCGACGTGTTTTAACATCATTGTGATTTTTTAACACTAGAAAAGTTCGGTTCTGGCGTTTTTTTTAATTTAATAGCAGAAAAATGCAAAACTTTATAGTTTTTTATTCATAAAAAATATTTTTTAACCTGATTTGAACGGGACAGTGATACCAGTTTATAAAATTTATACATTCTTATCAGTTTTTGAAGAGACACCGGCAAAATTTTCTTCCATGGTTAAGAAAAAAGCTAAATTAAAAATAAAAAAATCATTCAAAGTTACCATGTAAAGAGGGTTCATACGAATGATATTACTTTATATCTTTTATTCTTAAAAAATTGTTGTAAATTCAATCAAAGTTTTAAAATATTTGCATAATTTGAGCAGATTTTTAATAGTTTTTATAGTCTTTGAATTAAAAAAACTGCTTAAATTTTGAAAACCAACAAAAATTTTAAAAACCAAAAACGCCCCCACCGATTGATCCGCATGAATATTCAATCTGTCCCCATCGATCAAAAACCTTACGTAATCAATGGACCTTTCCGTAGATGATATGATTAATATTCACTCATTCCTGTTACTGCTATGAATACCTATCATTGTTATTATTTAAAGTAGTATTATGTTCAAAATTATTATTGTGCTTAATGTTTTTAATATTTATGTTGATATTACTGGAAAGTTGACCGTGTGGATCTAAAGGGTCGCACCCCGCGGCTTGTTTTATTTTTATTATTAGATTTATAAAAACAAATCATTTAAATATAAAGCATTTTGTTTCTTATAAAATTTGGGTAGAAATTAATTAACGTGACTTGATGAAAATTAATTATAAACAAATATGATAATATAGTTCCTTAAAACAAACAATAATTTCGTAAGAATTCAGACCTAGCAGCATCGAAAGTGTATCACACAAAGTCAATGGTGTCATAGACATACTACGGATCTTTCTGAGTGAATCAATTCAAGTCTAAATACATGTATTTTCTTAACAATAAACATTAAAATAAAAAATGGACTATGGATCCACTAAATCATTATCGTAATTCAATATTGTATTTTCATTTTCTTTGAACATTTTTTCCGTACGCAAAGTAACTTTTTAAAGCGAGTTCACAAGCATTGACTGTCGCTGTGCGATATCGCATAATAAGTGGAGTTGGGATTCAAATCCAATGTTTAAATTCGGACTATGATTCTGGTTCACAACAGTGAACTCTATTACTTTGGGAGTCACTCCTATTTTTCAATGGATACAATGACAAAAATTTTGCGTTTTTATTTAGTTTATTACAAATGCTATCCATTCTATGCATGCTAAAAGACACACATTTATGATTTATATTAATGTACACATATTTTTGATTTTTCTGGACAAATCTTTTATGTGAATTTAATAATTTTAATAAAACAAAGTTTATATATTGCAAAACATCATATTTGTGCCATTACCAGTTTATGCAAGAAAACAATGGTATATAGGGTACACAAAAAACAAAAAAAATTTTTTTTTTCTAATTCAAAACAGAAAATTCTGAAAATTAACAAGGATTTTGTAAATTCTGCAGTCCCTGCAATCTATGAGAAATCATATATTGTACATGAAAAACTTGTTGTTCGCATTACAGAGTATTTATTCCAGCTGATTCACATTACAAGGTCGATTATGCAAAAATATGTGTTTTTATTACTGTATATTTTCCATTTGTGAGTTTTCAAATTATCAAGGCCATACTGTTAATCATCAAAATGAAGCTATCCTCAAAAATCTTTTTCAATCTACTAAAGAGCAAGATCTGAAAGTCGGTCTTGAAGAGCCTGAGCTCCATTATTTGTTTGTTTATATATCGATTCAGATTCGGCTCAAAAGGCATCCGTCCTTTTGAAGATGAGGCCCACGGCTATGAAGCTTTTACGCCCATCCTCCTTTCCCTTAGTTCGACCATGTTTTTGCTGCTCGTCGAAACCATATTTATATATGCTATTTTTGAGCCTCATTAAAACTACTAGCATTCCAACAGATTGGGTTTCTCTTAGACAATTTTATTAATTGTTCACACTAACATTTAACTTTACTATAGCTTTGCAGTTATTGCTTTTCGTCCGCACCATGGTGTGTGCATCATTGGCGAAACTCCAAGTAAAGATAGAACGAGGGACCAGAATTATATACAGTGGCAAGCGTTAACAGGATCCCTGTTGACTTCGCTTTCGAACACATGTGGAGCCATTCAGGCATGAAGTAAACTTTTGATTAGTTTGGCTTGCTCGAGGCTTTCCCAGTCATTACAACTAATTCAATTTAACAAACGTTTAAGATGCAACTGAGAAATTTCTAGGAATCTTGTGTCCTTTTATTTACACTGTGGAGAATATAGCATACTACTATCGTGAGTGTGACCATTGTATTTTTTTCTTATCGTTTATTCTGGAAATTATATCCAACTGCAATGTTTTTAAAGTTGTTGCGCGAGATTTTCTACTTTTCCGGTTGGCAATAAACAAATAGCCAACAAACGTACTGTACCTACATTTTAAAATTTAAAGCTATATTTTCAAGTAAAATTTGGTTCATCGATGCCAAAACATACATCACATTTTGATTTTTGAACAAAGATATGTGGATTATTTGGTATTGATAGGAAATACTTAAGACCAATTGAAAAGCTCCCTTTCAAAATGTTATATCTACATTGTGACATCTTATCGGAAATAATAAAAGTACGATAAACTAACGTGGATGGAACCTTTGACACCGAATACCAATTAATTGTTTTCAGAAAGTTTTTAATAACTTAAAAATCTACTTGGAAAAACGGACAACGTAATACATCGGAAAGATTCTTTTTATACTGGAAGGTTTTTTGCTTCATTTTGTATACAGAACCTTTCAGAGAAAGCCCTTCAATTGTTCTCATATTCAATTTAATGTTAAACATTTTGACTGGCCTGAATAGGATAGTAGAATAGCTATTAAAAACTTTTCTTTATAATATCCTATTTCCCTATGGAAAGTAATTTTAATGGGGTCGATTTTGCGAATCCAATATTTTGACATATCTCCACGTTTTAAGGTCTCTAGAATCCAAATCCATCGATTTTAGGGAGATGTCTGTGTGTGTGTATGTACGTATGTGCGGATGTACGGATTGGCGTATTTTCGGATGTGCGTTTGGAACTTTATTTTGTCTCGATTATCTCTAGAACCATGGGTTGCATTGACATCGGATTGGTTTCATTCGACGCGTAATTACGTAACTTAAAACTGAATGACTTTGCAGTGAAAACGGTTGGGCTGTTTTTCATTTAGGATGAAAAAACTGAAAAACAAGCCGCCAGGTGCGACCTTGGCGGTCCACACGGTCAACTTCCCAGTAATATCTACATAAACATCAACAACATTACAACAATGAGAGGTATCCGTAGCAGTAACAGGAATGAGTTAATATGAATCATATCGTCCACGGGAGGGTCCATTGATTACGTAAGGTTTTTGGTCGATGAGGACATATTGAATATTCATGCGGATCAATCGGTGGGGGCCTTTTTGGTCTTGAAAATTTTAGTTGGTTTTACAAATTTAAGCACTTTTTTTAATTAAAAGACTATAAAATCTATTTAAAATCTGCTCAAATTATGCAAATATTTTAAAACTTTGATTGAATTTACAACAATTTTTTAGAATAAAAAAAATAAAGTAAAAGCATTCGTATGAACCCTCTTTAAATGGTAACTTTGAATGATTTTTTATTTTTCATTTTTTTTTTTCATAATCAAGGAAGAAAATTTTGCCGGTTTCTCTTCAAAACCTGATAAGAATGTATACATTTTATAAACAGGTATTACTGTGCTGTGCAAATCTGGTTAAAAAATATTTTTTATGAAAAAAACTATAATTTTTTGCATTTTCTTCTATTAAATTAAAAAAAAAGCTGAAACGAATTTTTGTAATGTTAAAAGCTTCACAAAGATATTAATACTCGTCAACTGACACCTTAATGATGCAAATTTCATATCTGGTTCGTGAGATATAGTGAATGATAAAAATAACCTTGAAAATCATGATGACTTTTAATAATTAACTTCCCAGTATATGGGAAGTTCTTGTAATCGCCTCGAAAATCGAAATTGAAATTTTCAACTTTTCTTTACGTTTTGAGGTCTATAGAGTATATATAAAGTGTTTTTAGAAAGGGAGATGTATGTGTGTGTGTGTGTGTGTGTGTGTGTACGTACGTACGTACGTACGTACACACACACACACACATACATCTACCTTTCTTAAAACACTTTATATATACTCTATAGACCTCAAAACGTAAAGAAAAGTTGAAAATTTCAATTTCGATTTTCGAGGCGATTACAAGAGCTTCCCATGTACTGGGAAGTTAACAACTAAAATATGCTTACTTTGAAACTGTTGAAACGCATTATTAATTCGAGCAGATCTGAAATATCTTCATAGTAATATGAATATTATTGTGTGTTTTAGCAAAATTTTGATGAATGTTGTGAAAAATGTTATTTAAAACAAATCAAAATTACTTAAGTCGTGTGGGCATCAAGGGTTGCACTTAGACCACATTTTTAAGTTGTGTCTTCTACATGTTTTTCCAGTTAAGTATACCACAGTATAGAAACTGCATTCAAAACATATTTAAAATTTGAGGCGCACCAAAAAATGCTACTTTACGATGAAATACAAAAACAATTCATCTAAAAAAACTGGTATTTGTGAGTTAATTCATTTTTGATTTAAGATTCTTTCTCATCACTTGATCTATAAAACTCAACATCCAATAGTCATATTAATTTTTTCCGTTGTAATTTATCAGTGAATAAAATGTCAAAGTTTTAATGTTTACGAGCAAGTAACAACAATATTTGCAAAACAATTTTTTCTCTAAATTTTCTGACTCAAAATAGACAAAGTTGATGATTTTTTGGAAAAAACTAATGGCTTCAAATTTATTTGACAAGAATTTAGCTAACTAACGATACACAGATGTACACAGCGTTGAAATAAATATAAAAACTATATGGTTTAGAAAACTTGCATGCCTCAGAAAAGCTATTCCAAAACTCAAACATAAAGCCAATAATTGATCTTTCAGGCTATGCAGATTCTTAGCTGAATGCAATCAACAACAGATGCAATGGGAAGGGAAAGTTAATTCAATATTCGAAAGAAGAGATATATTGTTTTTAATTATTTAATTTCTAAATTATTTTTGAAATAAAAAATAGCTGTGACGTTTGATCCTTGAGGTCCACACGGTCAACTTCCCAGTAATATCTACATAAATACTAATGAAATTCAACATGATAATAATAATGAAAATAAATATACTTTGAATAATAATAATAATGATAAGAACTCTTTACAAAGTGGAATAAACCAATATTATTCGTATCATCCCAGAATGCGTCCATTGATTAGGTAATGCTTTTGATAGGTGGGGGTCGGATTGAATCGTTACGCTAATCAATCAGGAAAGGAACAAGTTCCAAAGGCATTTTTCGTTACTGGTTATTTTCATATCGATGCATGAAAGATAAAAGGGCACCAGGAAAAATGAAGACGCAATTAGGATTTCGGGTCAATTGAATACCATTTTTGTCTCGGCGCAAAGTAAACTAGAGTTTGGAGCATGATGACAAATCGTGGTCCTCCAACAGTGCTACAAATACATAATATTTGATCTTTTTCGCCATTTGATCAAAACGAGACTAACAGTCATTTCCTATTTGGCAGTTGATGATATAACAACTTTCTTTTTCAGTAGTTCCTTGAATGGTTTATTATTTTCAAATGAAAACTGTTTTCCAACTACGAAAAAATTATTCAATTTAAACTGCTAAACTTTTTATGCAGTATCTGCTTTCTTTGAGCTCTGATTGCCAAAAGAAAAAATCAGCCTGTTTTTGCGTTTTTTCTCTTGACTTAACAGACGCCTGTATTAGATTTATTGAAAATTTGATTGACTCTTAAAAATGTAAACACGCTTTGATTTTCATGACAAGGTCGTTAAAATAACGTGTTGATCGTGATATATCATGCGTGATGGAAGGATTTCGAATGTAACCAAGACAAAAAAGGAACCATACCAAAGTCTAATCAGCTCGGCTCATTTTTAAGACGCTTCAATTGACACATCAACCAAGTCGACGCAACTTTGTCTTCGCGATTGATCTAGAAAGAAATGATTCACACATATGTTCGCACAAAAAATCACACTTTAACATAATTTTTTTCTTAAAATACATACAATTTCTCCTTACATCATAATATGTAAAGATTTGACGAACCAATTAAAGCGACTTCCCTATATAATACAAAAAAATAAAAATTAAAACATAAATGATTGCAAAACTCCAGACATTATCTGATATTTCCGCTGCCTGCAACAAAATTATCATCTTACTCCGTCAAACGAGCTCAGCAACACAACATTCTCTGGGTTCTCATTTATGCTTAAAATGGCATTTTTGATTTGATATGAGATTTAAGAATCTAGCTTTGCCGTCAAATTATTTTTACTTGTATATATTTTTAATCTGTTCTAATAATCCTTGCCAATATTCAATATTTAAAACATGATTTGCTTACAATCAAAACACACATGTAATTTCCGTTGTGATGTTAAACCCACCATGCCTTACATTACACATTCCTGGCATATAAAAGGGTTTGATAATGGTGTTAATAAAAATGAATCTCAACTTTCTATCCTTAAATGAAATCCATTTCATATTTTAGGGCTCCATTGTCCTCATCGCATAACTGAGCTGTTGAGCATCCAACAATTCATCCATAAAACATATCGAAAATATTCAGGCCACCCGACTATAAAAAACCATAAGTTGAATCGCAAGCAATAACCATTTAAAAGTATCAACCTTATCTAATGCATTTCACAAAACATCCTTTTAGTGTTGAGTTGAATGTCCATTACAATCAGAATGCCAATCGACGTTACTCAAATTCTTGACGTTCAATTTGTTTCAAGCTAGCAACCAAGTAAATGCCGGACTGACTCATAAGAATTTTTGGGGAAGTACATGCTTCTTAAAATGATTTCGTCCTGAAGCTATGTCGAATACCCGAAACCACTTTGATACTCGAGTCATCATAAAAGCCTTCGTCTTCATTTTATAGATTCGCAAATAGCAGTTTAAAGGCTCCCACAATTCAAATACGAAGCGTGGTCAAAGCGTAGTAAACAATGCACTCCTCGAAAATTGATCCAGTTTCGCCTAGCATCCCCGCAATGAAACCAATAGGGCTGCTTCCATTCAGAGCGTGTGGGCCTAAATAATTCAGAAGCCACCTCAAAGAAGCTGAAATCATCAGGTTTAGGCTGTTGCAGATCCCAATCGACTTGGCGGCTTATATCTGGCACTGTGTTGTCTCTCGAGGAGGGTTTCGATTGATACTTAGTGGTGATGATAGTGAGTGTTTCGATACTAGTTCAGTACTCACGCAGTACTCAAGAAGTCAGCCCTCAACTACTAGACCTATACAAAAGGGGCTATTGGCTAACCCGGAGCCACTGCCAAAGAAAGGCGAAGTGAGAGAATTGCCCTCGTTTGTGAGCCATTGCCAAGCATCTGATTGTAGTCTGTTGGTAACCATGGCCATTATGGCTTCTACAGTGGTGTAATAATTTCCGGTTTCAGTGGTATTCATGATGGAATTGCTTAGTAATGTGTTTCATGTAGCAGTTTCTCTAGAACTCTTCTCTTTCAACCCGTCGAAGGCTCTATTTTTCACTCTTGTGACATTGTGATTTATAAAGTTCGCAGCTACGCTTTGCATATCCTGAAATTTGTCGAGACTTTAATAAAATTCAGGAGGCACTATAAATATTTAATGAAGTTGTAGGTTATTTGTTTAGTCTGTAAATAGTTGAATTCTTGCAGCTTCAAACCACGTTAGTCATAAAAAACGACTTGAAATCAAGAAATCGTCTAATGTTTAAGACCCATTGCTTTCAACAATCAAAAAACATCTTGGCATCGAACTAAAATGAATAAAGCATTCGAAGATAAAATGTATGTATAGATCCCACTAAAAGGGGAGTATACTGGAAAAGTAGTTTTCCCAGAACGTTGCGTAAATTTAGATGTAACGAAAAATGTCTTGAAATATTGTCGATACTTTGGAAATTTAAATCGAGAAATTAGTTTTTTTAATTTTCTCAACCTATATTTTTCAACTTCCTAGTTCCCTGTGGGAAGTTATTGTAATGGAGTCGATTTTGCGAATCCCAAATTTTGCCATATCTCCACGTTTCGAAGTCTCTAGAATCCAAATCCATCGTTTTTAGCGAGATGACTGTGTGTGTATGTGCGTATGTGCGGATGTGCGTATGTGCGGATGTGCGTTCGAAAATATTTTTTCGTCTCAATTATATCAAGAACCAAAAATAATATTGACGTGGGACTTTGGGGTGTGTGCGTGAGGTTTCATTCGACGCCTTATTACGTTGATTAAAACTGAAAGAATTTTCAGCTAAAACGGTTCAGCCGTTTCTTAATTAGGATGACAAAAACTAAAAAAAGACAAGATGCTTAATATTGAAACTGTTGGAACGCACTATTTATTCGTGCAGATCCCAAATACCTTCATGGTAATATTATTATTTTTGTGTCTTTTAGCAAAATTTTGATCAATGTTCTAAAAAATGTTATTTAAAAACGAATCAAGACTAACTTATAGAATTCCAAACTTATATTATCAGGTTTGGGATGTGTGACGCTAATGCAGATAATAATTGGATATTGTTATAAATAATTTAATGTTGTTAATAACAATCAATCATTATTAGTTGTAATTTGATATTATAAATATGAAATCAATTATAATTATTCAGTAAAGATCGAACATTGTTAATAACGAATGATTATTAACTTCCCAGTATATGGGAAGTTCTTGTAATCGCCTCGAAAATCGAAATTGAAATTTTCAACTTTTCTTTACGTTTTGAGGTCTATAGAGTATATATAAAGTGTTTTTAGAAAGGGAGATGTATGTGTGTGTGTGTGTGTGTGTACGTACGTACGTACGTACGTACGTACGTTCGTGGACACTTTTTTCTACGAGCATAACTCACGTAAACAAAGTCCGATTGACTTTGTTAAGTAGTCAATCGAAGCGTCTTTGCAATTTTAAGAGCTGATTAGTTTTTGGGATACTTCGGTCGGGGGGGTTCGCTGTTTTGCCCGTTTGAAGGTCATTTCTGTCAGGCGCTATATCTCGCGAACCAAACATACGATTTTTTTGAACAAGGTGTCAATCGACGCGTATTAACGTGCAAAAAATTAGGTTTTTTTCAAAAACAATAAATTTTTAACCTTATTGTCAAGTCTTAGTAATCAATGTTTATAAAATTTATCTACTCCAAACAATGTTCGCAAAAAAATCATCAAAAATTTTTCTCATGATTACGTAAAAAAATCAATTAAAAATTAAAAATCATTAAAAGTCATCATGATTTTCAAGGTCATTTTTATCATTCACTATATCTCACGAACCAGATATAATATTTGCATCATTAAGGTGTCAGTTGACGTGTATTAACATCTTTGTGAAGTTTTCAACATTATAAAAATTCGGTTTAGCCGTTTTTTTAATTTAATAGAAGAAAATGCGAAAAATTATGGTTTTTTTCATAGAAAATATTTTTTAACCTGATTTGCACAGCACAGTGATCCAGTTTATAAAATTTATACATTCTCATTAGTTTTTGAAGAGACACCGGCAAAATGTTCTTCCATAATTATGAAAAAGCTAAATTAAAATTGAAAAATCATTCAAAGTTACCATGTAAAGAGGGTTCATACGAGTGCTATTACTTTATATCTTTTATTCTAAAAAAAATTGTTGTAAATTCAATCAAAGTTTTAAGATATTATTATAATTTGAGCAGATTTTTAATAGTTTTTATAGTCTTTTAATTAAAAAAAATTGCTTAAATTTTGAAAACCAACAAAAATTTTCAACACCAAAAAGGCCCCCCCGATTGATCCGCGTGAATATTCAATCTGTCCTCATCGACCAAAACCTTACGTAATCAATGGACCCTCCCGTAGACGATATGATTCATATTAACTCATTCCTGTTACTATTACCTCTCATTGTTGTAATGTTGTTGATGTTTATGTAGATATTACTGGGAAGTTGACCGTGTGGACCTCAAGGGTCGCACCTCGCGGCTTGTTATTAATAATAATTCAATACCCTCAGCAATGGTTATGGATTTCTGGGCCGTGATGAAGGGCGAGGAGGAGTACAAGGTTGCCGAGGCTTTGGTAAAGGAAGACTAGGTGGATCCGTCTCGCTCTACCAAAGCTTTTATGGTTAGATAAAAAAAACATGCCGCGAAGTGCGACCCTTGAGGTCCACACGGTCAACTTCCCAGTAATATCTAGATACACATTAAAAATATGACATACAATGATAATTTTGAAAATAATACTACTTTAAATAATAACAATAATAACAAGCCGCGAGGTGCGACCCTTGAGGTCCATACGGTCAACTTCCCAGTAATATCTAGTTACACATTAAAAATATGACATACAATGATAATTTTGAAAATAATACTACTTTAAAAAATAATAATAATAATAACAAGCCGCGAAGTGGAACCCTTCAGGTCCACACGGTCAACTTCCCAGTAATATCTAGATAAACATTAAAAATATTAAACACAATAATAATTTTGAAAATAATACTGCTTTAAATAATAATAATTAGCAGACACAGGAATGATTTAATATTAATCATATCATTCACGAGAGCATCCATTGATTACGTAAGGTTTTTGGTGGATGCGGGTAGATTGATCTGATCAATCAATCGGCGGGGACCTTTTCTACGGTATTGGTTACTTTCACATCGATGATTGAAGGACAAGAGAACGCTAGCAAAAATGAATGCAGTTTTCGTTGATTACCACATATGAAAATCTGATTGAAATTATGATGATTTTGAAAATTTAAGCAGTTTCTTTCATTAAAAAAATGGAAAAACTATTAAAAGTCTGCTCAAATTATGCAAATATACTAAAACTTTGATTGAATTTGCATCAATTTATTTAGAATAAAAGATATATGGTAATATCATTCGTATGAGCTCTCTTTACATGATAACTTTCAATGATTTTTTATTTTTCATTTAGTTTTTTCCATAATCATGGAAAAAAGTTTTACCGGTTTCTCTTCAAAACCAGATAAAAATGTATAAATTTTATAAACATTTATTACTGTGTTGTGCAAATCAGGTTAAAAAAATGTTTTTTATGAAAAAACCCTATTTTTTGTATTTTCTTCTATTAAATTGAAAAAACGGCTGAATCGAATTTTTATAATGTTGGAAAAATCACAAAAATATTATTACACGTCGATTCACACCTTAATGATGCAAATATTATATCTAGTTCGTAAGATATAGTGAATGACAGAAATGACCTTGAAGATCATGATGACTGTTAATGATTTTTAATTTTTAATTTAATGTTTTTTGTTATCATGAGAAAAGGGTTTGATGATTTTTTTTACAAGCACTGCATGGAGTATATAAATTTTATACGAATTAATTACTGTCTTTCGTAAATTAGGTTAAACATTTATTGTTTGTGAAAAAACCTTATTTTCCCACATTTTTTAAATTAAAAAGAGGCTTGAACGATTTTTTATAAAATTTGAAAGATTCACAAAAATGTTAATAGGCGTCGGTTGACACCTAAATGATACAAATCGTATGTTTGGTTCGCGAGATATAACATTGATTACTGCGACTTGGAAATAAGATGAAAAATTCATTGTTTTTGAAATAAAACGTAATTTTTTGCACTTTTTTGAAATTGAAAAACGGTTTTAGGAAATTTTTTCAAAACTTACAAGAATCACACAAATATCAATACGCTTCGATTGGCAATTGCTGAAGACAATCGTATGTTTGGTTCGCGAAATATAACGCATGACAGAAATGACCTTGAAACTGGCAAAACAGGACCTTCCCGAACGAAGTTTTCCAAAACTAATCAGCTCTTAAGATTCCAAAGACGCTTCGATTGACACTTTAGCGAAGTCGATACGACTTTGTTTACGTGAGTTATGCTCGTAGAAAAAAGTGTCCACGAACGTACGTACGTATACACACACATACATACATCTCCCTTTCTAAAACACTTTAAATATACTCTATAGACCTCAAAACGTGAAGAAATGTTGAAAAATTCAATTTCGATTTTTGAGGCGATTACAAGAACTTCCCATATACTGGGAAGTTAATAAATTTTGGCTTTTTTATTCACCCCACTGCGAAATTAGTTGTGAAGGCCTCAAGGCTCGCACTTAGACCACATTTTTTTAAGTTTATAAGACATATCCTTACCGAAAGTTGCTCAATTTAAGTACTTTGAAGTAATTCTGTTACTGCAGACGTTTATTTCAACATTTTAAGAATTGTTTTGTGTTATAAATTGACCAAATAAACTGGTTTAACAAATAAAACGTCGATAAGAAGATAAAGTTACAAGGATGCATACCCCAAATATATATATATATATCTATATCATGTAATTAAGCTCAAGATTAAAGTGAAACTTGTTTAGATAAAGATGTTGTTTGTATATTGATTTTTTTCTTAACGCTTTTCTTTCTAAGATAAGAAATTAAAAGTGCAGACTTTTAGTTAGTTCAAAAGTTCAAATTTGGAATAATTTTCTATATTATCATTTTCCTGATTCATTCATTAGAGTCATGATTGTTTTCGAGTTTGACACATGTAATAAGTGGGCTCTGATAACGTAAGTGAGATACTGTATTCAAATATTTCGTAAAAACTTCATATATTGTTATTACATTATTTCTGGTTTTTTTTCGATCGATTGTTGGGCAACATCGAATCAAATTTTTCTTTGAAACAATCAATAAACAGAGCTGATTACTCTAAAGAGAAATTAGTATTGGAATCTCCACCAATAATTACTGAGTGATTTTTGAATAAATCCAATTATTTCATTAATTTTGTAGTCGACCGATACGATATTTATGAAATTTTCTGTCCATTTTTTGTCTTACTTTCAGCTGCACAGATTTTTTTCTACGAAACTAATTCACATTACCATAGATTCAGAGGTAATATATGTACAGTATCCTTACTATTTTGATAAATAGTAGCACTACCATCTCTTCTATTAGAACGTTTAAATTTGCATATACAGTTGAAATTAGGTACAGGAAAAAATTCATCATTATTAGTCCATGATGAATATTAAAGTTGACAATGATTTCATTTTGCTGAGTTCATAAACTTTGTATATTTAATGTATATATCGATAATCCTGAAATGGTCTTGATAAAGTCTAACTGGTCTGATTTTAAGGTAACTAATGGATTTAATGTCAGTATTTCAAGCTCTAATTTGAACAGTTTGTGGAATAGTGACTCTGGTTCTGTCGCACCATGATAAAATGTAAAATTATTGAGTTAAGATACAATTAATAGTTTTTCTATTAAAAATTATTGTGGTTGAATTTTTTCGTGCTCGCAACTATTTCTTTAAAAGTTTTCGCTACGACTTTTGTATGGTAATTGCGCAGCTTGATATAAGAGGAAAATTATTTCGTATTACATGTATTGTTTGATTATTATTTAAATATATTGTTGATATACGCCGATTTATTGGTACTACATTTGCAGAAATATTATGTTGTTGAGTATGTCCGGCAGTTCTCGCGCTTATTTTTATCACTTGGAAAACTTATCAAAATACTTGTCACTTCATGATTTTCGTTCTGTTCTTGATGAACTACTTTAACCATTGCACCTTTTGGTAGTCCATAAGATACATCAATATTTGATGGTAATAAGCTGGCTTTGTCTTTGGTGATACGACCAGTTTTGCATGGAATTTCACACGTCATATGCGATGCATGCAGGAGTTGCCTGATCTTCATGGGTAATCATTTCAGCATCACTATCAGTGCGAAATTCAAAGGGTGAGGTTCATGAAGTGAGCGTGTAGTATCGAAATTAAGGAGTGTGCCTCCTTGCAGAGTATAAAGAAAAGGTAAGCAATTCTGCTTGCGGAGTGTTTTTTCTTGGTGCAATTGATTTTTTTATATTAGTGGATTGTTTAAATTATTTATATTTATGAAACTTAACTGTCCTTGGTACAAAATCATACAATTGCGTTTTAACGATGAAAAAGTGCAGACTAATTTGGAATTGAACCAGGAATCTCTTTCTTGGTGGTAGGTTCGTAGAGCTGTTTCATGGCTCTTTTTCCACCCTTGCTGGTATCTTGTGCGATCTTCCCTGATGTCATCCTAAATGTAGGTTCCAAATCGGCTCAGGCGCTCTCCATTGATGATGGTTCGGTTCCCACATGAACTTTCAATGGTGAAGTCAGCGAAAATGAATGCAGTTTTTGTTATTACGCCCACTGAAGACATTTTGCCGCGTGGTGGCCATTTTGAATAGTTGTGTTTAAAATTGCCATGAATTTGGCATAATCATTGAATTTCTATTTTTTCACAATTTTACATGAATCGGACTAATATATATTTCTTATTTTCAGTTGGTCTTGGAAAACATTGAATATGCAGTCAATAATCGGTTTAATTTAATGTTAAAAGCAAAATGTTTTCAAAAAAGTTTTGCTGGTTTCTCTACAAAAACTGATGAGTTGATAAAAATTTATTACTCTGATATGCAAATCAGGTAAGATTTTGATTTTTTAAATAAAAAAACCTAATTTTACACATTTTTTCTATCAAATTAAATAACCGCTAAACGATTTTTTTAAAGTTAAAAACAACAGAAAAATGGTAATATGCGTCGATTGACACCTGATTGAAGCAAATATCATATTTGGTTTGCGAGATATAGTGAATGACATAAATGATCTTGAAGGTCATGATGACTTTTAATGAATTTTTATTTTAAATTTAATTTTTTTGTAATCAAAAAGTTTCGCTGGTTTTTCTCAAAAACTGTTTGGGGTACATATACTTAATAAACATTGATAACTGTGCCTTGCGAATCAGTTTAAAAATTTATTGTTTGTGAAAAAAAACCTTAACCTTTTGTACTTTTTTAATAAATAAATAAAACAGCTCGAAGAACTTTTTTTTAAATATGTGATAGAATCGCAGTAATGTGAATACGCGTCGATTGATTTCTTAACAACGCAAATCCTCTGTTTGGTTCGTGAGATATACCGGATGACAGAAATGACCTTCAAAGGATGAAAACAATAAACCTTCCGGACCGAAGTGTCCCAAAAACTACTTTACATCTCAAAGAAGTCAATACGACTATGTCAACGTGAGTTATGCTCGTTAAAAAAACTGTCGCCGGACGTTCGTACATACCTATGTACACACACATACATATCTCTTTCTAAAAACATTTTAAATATGTATACTCCTACCACCTCAAAACGTAAAGAAATGTCGAAAATTTCAATTTCGATTCCCGAGGCGATTACAAGAACTTTCCATATACTGGGAAGTTGAAAATCATAAAACGTCTTCGAAAAATACATTTTTCAATAAATGCCACAATGGAAATATGCAAACCGATTGAAGAATGAAGTGTGAAGGTTTTATTTCAGGGTGAATTCAAATCAATTCTTAGAAGTTTTCAAAATTATTTTGGTATATTCGATGGTCAATTTTTTCTTAGATCTAGACACCTCTCATTAGAAACATTTGAATCTACTGAACTATTTTTCCTGCATATATGGTTTTAATTGGCTTTTCATTTCAATGATTGTGATGCGTTATATTATTGTTAGTTATTTTATCCATTTTCTTCTTCAAAGCTTCATATTGCAAGTGTATAGTAAGTCGCATGTGTGCGAAACAGAGAACGTTATCCTAACGAGATCCTCTTTCTAAATTAAACGAATCGGAACCAAAAATTAATGGCACACAGCCATTGCAAACATTAAAATAAAGCATATCACATGGCAGTCCGATTAGCAAAGTTGACACTGGCCCCGCTCAACTCAGAAATTTGTTTAATTAAGATGTGTTTGAAAAGGATGTCTGCCACCGATACCCTCAGCTTCCCCTGGTAATGGCCCCACAGACAAGTATTGATGTAATTAGGTAAATTGCTTCTTGATGAAACTGAACCGTGGGTAGGGACGTCTGCGAAAGGGTAAAATGCTAAACTTTACTGCAAGCAATTCAGTCGAAAAGAAAAGGTTTCAATGTAAATTTGCCAGTGGTTGTCAATTCAGATACAAGAAGGACTAGCATTTTGATACGTTTTAATTTGTCGTGTGGACATTTCTTGGGTTGCTTCGATCAAATGCACTTGCATTTAGTCCCACAAGATGTGTTTTCAACTCAGATTAGATCTATTGAAAATAAATGTTGAAAAACCTTTTAAAAAGCATAAAGTATGAAAATCTAACTAGGGCTCCCATTTGGCACGGCAATCGTGTCAGTGCTAAACCTCTTAACTAGGAAATAACGATGGATGTACCCTAAGGAAAGATATTGTAATATAAGAGATTTAAGCAGAAGTTTGCATCCTTGTCTCTAACGAGACGCTATATCCTAAGTGGACAATAAGATGATATTTGTGCAAATTACACCAAATGTAGCTCAAACTTTATGCCTGAAACATTGCCGTGCTTGCAAAAAGAATTCGCACAGAGTTCGAAAGGGTTTCAGACAAAATGGGTCAATATTTCAGTGTACCGTGAAAAAAGGAAACCCGTTTCGATGACATTCAGATCAAAATAAAATATTGGCTGCTGGTGGCCTACAAAAAACAAGGGTCTGCTTAACGTGAAATGGGTAAAAGCTTTTAGGTTGAAGGCAATTTGAAGGAACACTGGCATTCATTGTGAAATCCGAAAAAAGCCTGCAAGGCTAAAAAATCTTGTCTCGTTCATTGCCAACGATTTGCCTCAGGAGTATGGATTCCTTCGATTGCCACCAATTCAAGCCTGCAGACTATGATTTAGCAGATCGGAAGCAATAAATAAAGATGTGAGCAGTTCTGTCGGTTGGTGATTTCCTTGTCACGAGAATAACTTGATTTATCTCATAGTGTTTTGCCTTATTGCATCATATTGATTGGGATAAAAAATATTTATTGCCGGAATATAGTTTTCCTTACTTTTAGAATGAGGCTCAGATGTAAATTTCAGGTGGAAACTGCCAACAAACCATTTTTTCTTTGAAAAGCGTCAAATTATCTAAATTGAATTTTCCAATGCCTTTTGATGGAACATAATCAAAAATACTATGGATGAAAAAGAACATAAAATACATAGGTCCTACTTCAGAGAGAAGCAGCATTCAGTGAAAACGAGGATGCGATGAGTATTGAATGTGGGCAGCTATCAACAAATCCTCCAGTAATATATTGAATCCATTGTCAGTTACGAAGTGTGAATTGGAGTGATAGCAATACTTCGCAATGAAACGTTTCACCAAATTAAAATGTTTAAAATATTAAAACCCTTACATGTTCAATCTTAGTCCGCGATATTCGTTTTAAACGGGTTTGCTCAAAAAAGACCAAATATTCTAGTTTGGATTAACACTTATGTTTTTGTGATTTTTTATCCCTTAAACTCGTGTCTATTCATGACAAATTTGTCTCAACTACAGATTTCGCTAGACTCGTAGATCTTCGGCAAATCCTTTTTACGAATGTGCTCGAAAAAGTCGTAAGTTTGTTTGGGTGGTTTAAAGTGATTTACCAAATTATGAAATTTGGGATTCTTTTTGTGACGAAGATACAGAGATCTCTGAGAAAAACAGAATAAAATTAAATATCCGAACATTCAGTATATAAGAAGATCAGCTTTTCGACTCATCTTTATTGTCTTCAGTATCTCTCACAAAGCACGAGCATGTGTAGTACCAGGAGTCAAATATGTAAATCACCAACCATTAGTAAACAAGCCGTGAGGTGCTACCCATGAGGTCCACACGGTCAACTTCCCAGTAATATCTAAAAAGGTATTAAAAATATTAAACACAATAATAATTATAGAAATAATACTACTTCAAATAATAAAAATGTACCTCTCATAAAAGTTATTGGAATGACTTAATATTAATCGTAACATCTACGCGAGCGTCGATTGATTACTTAAGGATTTTGGTGCATTGGTTTGATTGATTATTCACGCGGATCAATCGGAGGGGGGACAAGTTACAAAGCAGTTTTTTCATTAAAGTTAGAACATGGTGCTGTGAAGGCTATTGAAAATCTGCTCAAATTTTGCAAATATTAATAAACTTTGATTGACTTTACCACAATAATTTTTTATTTTTTATTTAATTTAATTTTTTTTTGTAATCATGAGAAAAGTTTTTGCTGGTTTCTTTACAAAAATTGATAAAATTTTATAAATTCTACAAACATTTATTATGACGATGTGCAAATCAGGTTGAAAATGAATATTTTTATGAAAAAAACACTACTTTTCCACTTTTTTTAAATAAATTTAAAAAAACGCTATGACGATTTTTTTAAAATATAAAAACATCATGAAAATGATAACACGCGTCGATTGACACCTTAATGATGCAAACATTATATTTAGTTCTCGAGATATAATGAATGACGTAAATGACCTTGAACGTTTAATGATTTTTTATTTTTATTTAATTTTTTTCTGTTATCATGAAAAAACTTTCGCTGGTTTTTTCACAAGAACTATTTGGAGTATCTAAATTATATAAACATTGATTACTTAGGTTTGAAAATCAGGTTAAAAATTTTGTGTTTTTGAAAAAAAACCTAATTTTTTGCACTTTTTTTTAAAAATTAAAAAACGGCACCAGGAATTTTTTTCAAAATTTGACAGAATCACATAAATGTTAATACGCGTCGATTGACACCTTAATCATGCAAATCGTATGTTTGGTTCGCGAGATATAACGCATGACAACTAACCCCCTCGACCGAAGTATCTCAAAAACTAATCAGCTCTTATAATTGCAATCGGTAAGGTGGCATTTAAACCGTCTTGGCAATTTTAAGAGCTGATTAGTTTTTGGAAAACTTCGGTCGGGGGGGTTTGCTGTTTCGCCCCTTTGAAGGTCATTTCTGTCATGTGCTATATCTCGCGAACCAACATACGTTTTTGTTAACAAAGTGTCAATCGACGCGTATTGACATTTATGTGATTCTATTAAGTTTTTAAAAAATTTCTTGGTGGCGTTTTTTAATTTAAGAGAAAAAAATGCAAAAATTAGGTTTTTTTCATAAACAATAAATTTTTAACCTGATTTGCGAAACATAGTGATCAATGTTTATAAAATTTATATACTCCAAACAATGTTTGTGAACACATCATCAAAACTTTTTTTCGTGATTACGTAAAAAAATGAAATAAAAAATAAAAAATCATTAAAAGTCATCATGATTTTCAAGGTCATTTTTATCATTCACTATATCTCACGAACCAGATATAATATTTGCATCATTAAGGGGTCAATAGACGTGTATTAACATTTTTGCTATTTTTTAAACATTATATAAAAATTGTTTCAGCCGCTTTTTAATTTAATAAAAGAAAATGCAAAAAATTAGGCTTTTAGGGTTTTTTCATAAAAAATAATTTTTTAACCTGATTTGCACAGCACTGTAATAAATGTTTATAAAATTTATACATTCTTATCAGTTTTTGAAGAGAATACAGCAAAACAATATTCCATGATTATAAAATAACTAAATTAAAAGTAAAAAATCACGCAAAGTTATGATGTATAGAGGGTTCTAACGAATGACATTACTTTATATCTTTTATTCTAAGGAAATTGTTGTAAATTAAATCCAAATTTTTTAATATTTGCATAATTTAAGCAGATTTTTAATAGCTCCTACAATGTTTTGATGTTAATATTTTTTATGCTTAAATGTTGGAAATCCAAAAAAAAACTTCCATAGATGATATGAGTAATATTAACTCCTTCCTGTTACAGCTATGAATACCTCTTATTATTATTCTTTAAAGTAGTAGTATTTTCAAAATTATTATTGTGTTTAATGTTTTTGCAGTTTATGTAGATATTACTGGGAAGTTGACCGTGTGAACCTCAAGGGTCGCACCTCACGGCTTGTTTTATAAATATATAACAAAAAAAATCACTAAAACTTTTTAACTTCCCAGTATATGGGAAGTTCTTGTAATCGCCTCGAAAATCAAAATTGAAATTTTCAACATTTCTTTACGTTTTGTGGTCTAAAGAGTATATATAAAAGTTTTTAGAGAGGGAGATGTATGTATGTACGTACGTACGTCTGTACGTTCGTGTACACTTTTTTCTACGAGCATAACTCACGTAAACAAAGTTCTATCGACTTTGTTAAGGTATCAATCGAAGCGTTTTTGCAATGTTAAGAGCTGATTAGTTTTTGGAAAACTTCGGTTGGAGGGGTTTGCTGTTTTGCCCCGCTTGAAGGTCATTTCTGTCATGCATTATATATAGCGAACCAATTTTACGATTTCCTGGATGAAGGTGTCAATCGACGCGTATTTGCATTTTTGAGATTCTATCAAGTTTTTAAAAAAATTCTTGGAGCCGTTTTCTAATTTTTTTGAAAAAAAGTGCAAAAAATTAGTTTTTTTTTCAAAAACAATAAATTTTTAACATTATTTACAAATCGAAGTAACCAATGTGTATATAATTCATATACTTCAAACAAGGTTTGTAAAAACAACATCAAAACTTTCTCTCATGATTACGTAAAAAATTAAATAAAAAGGAAAATATCATTATCAGTCATTATGATCTTCAAGGTCATTTATATCATGCGTTATATCTCGCGAACTAAACATATGATTTGCATGATCAAGGTGTCAATCAACGCGTATTAATATTTTTGTGAATCCGTCGAAATTTGAAAAAAATCGTTGTAGCCGTTTTTTCATGTAAGAAAAAAAGTGCAAAAAATTGTTTTTTTAGAAACAATAAATTTTTAACCTTATTTGCGAAATATAGAAATCAATGTTTAAGAAATTTATATACTCCAAACAATTTTTGAAAAACCAACATCAAATGTTTTTCTCATGATAACGCAAAAAATTAAATTAAAAATAAAAAATCATTAAAAGTCATCATGATTTTCAAGGTCATTTTTATCATTTACTATATCTCACGCACCAGATATAATATTTGCATCATTATGGTGTCAGTTGACGTGTATTAACATCTTTGTGAAGTTTTTAACATGATAAAAATTCTTTTCAGCCGTTTTTTTTAATTTAATAGAAGAAAATGCTAAAAATTATGTTTTTTTTTCATAAAAAAATATTTTTTTAACTTGATTTGCACAGCACACTGATACCAGTTTATAAAATTTATACATTCTTATCAGTTTTTTGAAGAGAAACTGACAAAACTTTTTTCTATGATTATGAAGAAAAACTAAATTAAAAATAAAAAATCATTCAAAGTTACCATGTAAAGAGGGTTCATACGAATGATATTACTTTATATCTTTTATTCTAACAAAATTGTTGTAAATTCAATCAAAGTTTTAAAATATTTGCATAATTTGAGCAGATTTAGTCTTTTTATTAAAAAATATGCTTAAATTTGTATCAACGCTTTGAATGGTAAAATGTTTTGTAGTCAATACTTTGCAAGATCATATGATTTGAAAAGCTTTCATCGAATAAAAAATTGTAGTTTTTAGTAGATTCATTCTTTAGTAATCGTAAGATTTCAATAACCATTATCATTTGAAATACATTTTACTGTTTACATGCAATTGAACCTATTTTTGACTGCATATACAAAAATTTTCAAGACCAAAAAGGCCCCCACCGATTGATCCGCGTGAATATTCAATCTGTCCTCATCGACCAAAAGCCTTACGTAATCAATGGACCCTCCCGTAGACGATATGATTCATATTAACTCATTCCTGTTACAGCTATGAATACCTCTCATTGTTATTACTTAAAGTAGTAGTATTTTCAAAATTATTATTGTGTTTAATGTTTATTTATTTATTTATTTATTTATTTATTTACAGATTCATCTTACAGACTAATCCAATAACAAGATGAAAATGACTAGTAATAAATATGGCTAATTTAACAAACAATGTTTAAGCTTATGCTTGAAAGCAAAAAGTGAGTGGGGAAACGAACCAAGCTGCAGAACGTTATGGTTTCTGGGAAGGCGTAACATCGGAGAGTGAAAGAAAGTTTCCGTTCTAGCAAACGGTATGACAAATAAATCATCACATCTAGTAGGATGTTCTGAAGAACGATATTCTAAGCAGTCGCAGAGGCTAGAATATATTAGACGGTGGTGAAGTCGAAAGAGGAAACATTCATCTAGGAAGAGTCTACGTGATTTCAGGGTAGGAAGATGAAGCAGGGACAATCGCTCTTCATAGGATTTATATGGAAAATGAAATTTAAATAGAAGGAAACGAGTAAATTTACGCTGCACTGATTCAAGCATAAAGTCTAGGTATTGATGACGTGGAGAACATACTTGTGAACAATACTCAAGGATGGGACGGACGAGGCTAGTGTAAAGGCAAATGCAGGATGAGATGTCAGTAAACGTATTCGAATGCCTAAGTACAAACCCAACGGTACGAAAAGCACGCGAGGAGATTGACTCAATGTGAGCATCAAATTTAAGCCTAGGATCAAAAATTACTCCCAAGTCACTAAATTGAACAACTGTGGAGAGCGGAATATTTTGTATGGCATAAGTGTGAGTAACTGTACTAGGTTTCAGCGAGAAAGACATTTTGTGACACTTTTTTATATTCAACGAGAGACAATTACATTGACACCAAGTATCTAGAGCATCTAAATCCAATCGGAGGGCATAACAGTCCTCCTGAGAGCGGATGGCTCTGAAAATTTTTAAGTCATCGGCATATAGTAGGCAATCAGACTTAATAACGAAGGGAAGGTCATTAATATAAAGAAGGAAAAGAAGGGGACCTAGAATTGAGCCTTGCGGAACTCCGGAGGAAGGATAGAAAGGAGTTGAGAACGCACCGCAGACACTAACTCGGCAAGAGCGGTTGCTAGAATATGATGAAAGCCAAGAAAGCACAGGACCATGAAGACCATAGTGTGCTAGCTTTTTGTGCAGGATAGAAGGATTGACGGTATCAAAGGCTTTGCTAAAATCAGTATAGACAACATCCACTTGGAATTGATTGTCAAAAGCCTTCGCAACTATTTGAGAAAATTCTAGGAGGTTTGTATTGGTGGAGCGGTTTTGAAGGAAACCATGCTGTACACGAGAGAGTCTACAATTCAGTGCTGAAAAAATCTTATTGTAGACGCTACGCTCTAGGAGTTTGGGAAGACAAGAAAGTAAAGAAATGGGACGATAGTTTGTGACGTTTGATGGAGAACCAGACTTGAGTACTGGAAAAATGTTAGCTTGTTTCCAACAATTAGGAAAGACGCCCGATGATAAGCTGGAATTGAAAATATAAGAAAGAGGAACGCATAAAGAGGAAGATAAGGATTTGATGAAAATATTGGGAAGTCCGTCGGGTCCAGGACCAACACTAGAATCTAAAGAATCGATTAAGATTTGGATCTCCGTGGGGTTAGTGGAGATCGAATCAAGTGATGGAGGAAAGAGAAAAGGAGGATTAGTATAATTTTGGGGATCCAAGGGAGAGTGAGTTGAGGAAAAAAAATTTGCGAAGATTTCACAGATTTGTTCAGGAGAGAAACTATGATTTTGGTTCCAAGAAACAGTGTTGGGAATGTTGGGAGACGACTTTAGTGAGCGAACATAAAACCAAAACGGTTTGGTTTGACCGGAAAGGAGGGATTGTTCTATATTAGCGAAGTAATTAACCTTGGCATCTCTAATTTCAGTTTTAACAGAGTGACGGAACTTGGAAAAGACAGCATATGTATCAGATGTCCTAGATGCTTTGAAACGACGATAAGCTTGATCCTTCCGTTTCAGTGCATCTAAAACAAGACGATTAAGCCAGGGAGGATCGCTGCTTTTGACTTGTCTGCGGTAAGGAGTGAAACGGGAAATTAAGTCATCAAGAAAGGAGTAAAATTTTAGAAGTGCGTCTTCACAGCCAAAACTATCGAAAAAGAAAGCCCAGTCTACTGAAGATAGTTCATGCGACATTGCAACGTAGTTCGCTTTCCAAAAGTTGAGTTTAAGTTGCTTACGCATACTCTGCGCTTTGGGAAAACAAAAAGAGAGTTCGAACAATAGTGGCGGATGATGAGGATCAGGGGGAACATAAGGGAAAGGAGCAGGAGTTAAAGTTATATTATCAGGAACCGCATTCGATAAAATAAGGTCCAGGAGTCGACCATTCAAGTTAGTGACGTGATTAAATTGAGAGAAGCCTGACAGAGATAAAAAGTTGGTGAAAAGGTTAGATAAACGATTAGACGAAATGATTTTAATACAAGGAGAAGTGAGCCAGTCAATGGAAGGAAGATTGAAATCACCACAAATAATAACACGAGAAGAAGCATTGAGGGAGAGACAAAACGAGGTAAGGGACAAAAAGAACGATTCGTATAGCTCAAGGGGAGAGTTACACGGAAAGTAGGCAGAAGATATGTACAAAGGGGTAGAAGGGTCAGCGTATACTTTAACAAAAACACATTCAATTGGAGGAGGAGGAAGAAAGCCATCGCATAGAGCGCTAGAAAGACAACTCTTGACAGCTATTAAAACTCCACCACCATCAGTTTTCTTGGAGAGGCTGCAGTCACGATCTTTTCGATAAACTGTGAAATTCTGAAAGAGTTCAGATCTATAGACTCCAGAGTGAAACCAAGTCTCTGTCAAACATATAATGGAGTCGTTTGACAATAGAGCGGACAGATTAAGTTGCTGCAACTTGGTTCGTAAACCACGTACGTTCTGATAAAAAATACTAATTTTTTTAAACATATTAGGATAAGAGGCACTAGCATATATTGAGGTATTAGAAGGCACTAATTTTGAGATCGGCGAGGACGAGTTTGACAAAAATTCGTAGAGCTGCGAACGGTAAATGCTTTGACCGAAGTTCCACTTGGCCAGAAGTCACTTTTAAGCATCGCTTTGTGTTCGGGAGGCACAGTTATTTTAAAAGACGCAATGATCTTATTTGAGATATTGTCTTTTGTCAGTTTTTTGCAACTTATAAAGGCAGGAGCAAATCCAAGTTTGGCAATAATGTAACTTTGTACATCATTGGTGGTAGTGACGTAGGCTAGCCTAGAGACGAAGATTTGAATTGGAGGGGCAACAACCTGCAACGCCGGATTAGTAGATAGCGGGGATTGTACATGATGAGGAGGCGGGAGCGGTGCATGTGAACTGACTCCAGAAGCCGTGGTTATTGTAGAAGAGGACTTCGTCTGTGACGTTTGAAGATCCGTTGCTGAGGTGGACACGATGCACGACGTAATTGATGGTAATATAGTTGGAGCCATCAAAGAAGATGAAGCTGTTGCAGGATTAAATACAGTTGAAAATGATTCCGGTTTGCTAGATTTGGCAGATTTGGGTATAGCACCGCGACAAGAATGAGGAGGGAGTTCACTCGTAAACACTGATGGCAAAGCCGGTTTAGATGCCGCAGAGATCGTGTCTATACGCGAACTAAGCGAAGCAAGTGAGGCAGAGTGCTCATGCAGTATTTTAATTATATCCGCTAGCGTCGTATTTTTGCAAGCATCACAGCGATAAAAGATATTGTTTGGTTGCTTGGCAATGATGTCGACAAATAACGAATTTATGTTAAGGCACTTAGCATGGAATGCTTTACCGCAGTAGCCATCACAAGAGATAAAACGCGAACGAGTAGACTCCGGAAGATTGCAAATAGAACAAGTGGGACCATATGGAGGCGAATTTAGAGCCATGATGCCAAAGGGTTAATAGCACTTATGAGTAGGATTATGAAGATTGCCTATTTATAGGCTTAAAGACGACAAAGTCAATGATGTAACCGAAACTGGCACTGAATCGTTGAGAGAGGAGCTTTTCGAGCCAAGTTATATTGGAGTATCACAACGCGTGAAGGAGGCACACGCTACAACACTGAGGGAGCACTCAAAGTTCAAATGACAATCGTAAAGAAGTGCACTAGCCGGAATTGCACGAAACCAACCAACCGCGCGAATTTGAAAAGAGACGGGAGGTTAAAGGTCACTTGATTCGGAGCTTTAAAAGAGATTGCCACATTGTTGATTGTTGTTGATGTTTATGTAGATATTACTGGGAAGTTGACCATGTGGACCTCAAGGGTCGCACCTCGCGGCTTATTTTCATAACAACAACATGGTTAAAAATAAAACCATTATTAGTCACCGTGAATAAGTAGTCAATACGGATGATATTATGCCAATTAAAGCGTTTTCATATTTGCAGGATCTGTGCAGGTTTTTAAAAGTATTGTCAATCATTTTAATGAAACATCTGCTTAATATTTAAAAAAAAATTCAATTATATTTTCAATCAAAATTGCACTTGTGGCAATCAATGCTTTGAAAATTATGTTTCAAAAATAAAATATGTATCAAAAATATCTTATTAATTAAAAAAATGCATGGTTGCAAAAACAATAAACCATTAATACCTATAATGAATCATTATAAGAAAAAATATTACCTAATTTCATTTACTCTGGTCTCAAAAAAAAGTCTCTTTTATCTAGTGTGCGCCAATCCTTGCTTCTCCATATAAAATTTTGTACTCATATTCCCAGCAAAATTTCTTACAGAAACAATAAACATGCGTGATCAATAAAGAGCGTCCATTAAATATGAAAAGACCATTTGTCAAATTGATGGACTCATTTATTGTTTGTATGTACGGCTTCGGAAGATTTCAATTAATTTTGCCTCGTTCTTGTTCAAGATCTTTTATGTTTTAATTATAATTAAACATCAAATTTTTACTGTGTTTGACATGTTATTTATTTTAAGATTAACTTAAAAATAAGAAATGATTATCACTGTTTGTGGGTGAAATGGTGTAATAGTACAAATACAATGATAATCACTACTTTTTAAATATATATGCTTTAAAAAGCTTGCACCAATTAAATAATTGCAGCCCTTAGTAGTTTATTCGTTTAGTTTTTAGGTGTTCGTAAGATTTCAATTATTTCTTCCCCCATCGTTTTACGATTTACATACAGTTTAATAGAGATTATTTACTGCATATTCAGTGCTTTTCCAAACCAACTGCAAAATAAGAAATGATTATCAGTCGCATCAATGTAAAATACAAAGTCAATGTCCATGAAGTACCGATCGAAATTGTGGACGCGTTTATTCAATATGGCCATCATGCGGCAAAATGTCTTCAGTCGGCGAACAAACAAAAACTGCATTCAAAAACTATGAAATTGCACTATTGCAAACATTTTCGTTTGTGGCATTTTGTAATTCAAGCATCGAAACGAAAACAATAAGTTGTGGTGAAAAGGACTTCTGCAATTGATCTGCTTAAACATTCAATCAACTAATTGCCCGTAATGCAAATCAGGCAGAATCTTTTTTAGGAAGAAACGAAAAATTTTATTAAATTTTATTTTTATTAAATTAAAGATAGCTCCAATAAATTTATTGAAAATTTGATGTAGTCCTACAAATGCCAATGCGCCTCGATTAACTAATTAACAACGTTCATTCAGCACTTAGTTTGCTAGATATGCTGCATGACAGAAGTGACCTTGAAGGAGTTAAAACAAAAATACCACCCGACGAAAGTGTATCGAAGTCAAATTAGATCGTGAGATGGCAAAAAAACATCAATTGACACCTTAACGAAGTCCATACGATTTTGTAGGAATTATGCTCAGACTCCCAAACTGAAAAATTTAAAACTATTGAAAGTGCAATTTAAATGTTTTTGATACAATTTCATGACAAAAATGAATAAATGGGAACACTGATATTTTTAGCGACTTTCAAGAAAAATAATATTTTATTTGAAAAATCAGTGCCTAGAAAAGTATATGTGGTAAAATTTTTGGATACAAGATTTAGATTCAGAATCATTAAATCCAAAAAAACATGTATAATAGTTAGAAGGAGTAAACTAAATATTTCTCTGCAGACCAGTGCAATCAAGGAAGCTCTTTATGACAGGTTGTGTAGAAGAAGGGGTGGTAATTTGGAACCCTACTTTGTTTTTTGACTATTGTAAGAAAACGATTTCATTAATCATCTTGAAAAATGGCTTTATATACTTCAAAATTTATTAACTTTTATATTTGGAACGAATTAACAAAATAAAACCACTCATTTTAGGGAATAATTAGCTTTATTGACAAAATGAAAAAAATGTGTTTTGAGTTTTGGTGCTGGTATTATGGAACCCGGCTTCCAAATTACATGTATGAAACAAATTTATTTGCAAAAATCACAATAGATAGATAGCCCGGTTTCGTCAACGTTAAAAATCTCTCTGGAGGAAAATTATGTTTTTGGAATTCTTCTTCAAGGATATCAAAGAACTTGTCCACTGCTTCTTAATTGAAACCTTGAGCCCGAGCATTCGATGTGGCGTAGTAAGAAATGATCAATCCAAGCTCGACCTGCTATGTTATCTCTAAACGTATGTTCGATATTATTTTTTGAAGCCAACTGATAGGCTATTTTCCGAACATCTTGACGAGTCAAGCCATAGAATTTGCTTTCCATAATGAGAAGGTATGACACAAGGCTTTCTTCAAGATGAGATGTCAGGACAGGTTTTCTTCCTTTAGTAGTTTTTACAACCTCATCGGGAGGCTGGTCGCTGTGCACAAACCTTTGCAGAGTAGTTTTTCGGGCATTATAAAATTTAACCGCTTTTTTCACACCCATTTTCTCTTACTGCTTTTACAGCTTCAATCATATTATTGTTGGTCCATTGTTTTCTTTTCGCCTCAGGCTTTGGTGACAATTGAGCTCGAGGCATTACTGAACCAGAAAAAATTAAGATCAATACATTGCGGTTAATTTGGAACCCGGTTCCATATTACCCGCACCTATGGGGTTCCAAATTCAATCCCTTACTAAATTAACAAATAATTAAGAAAACCAAAGCTAATTAAAAGATACATTAAAACTTACCTATGACAATCTGAACTGGTGCATAAAGACTTCCTATAACACCCTCTGACTTTGTTTTAAACTTAAAAAAAAAACTTTTCACAATTTTTCCAAGCGAACGAAAAAAACATTTGCGTTTGCCGTTAAATTTCAACTGCGTGTGACAGATAAAATTCGATGCAAAATCGGCGCTAGTGGTAGCAAATGTGCTCTATGGTATCAGTAGAACGTAGTTATATAGTTTTTTGATAGATGTCACTGCCTGTTACTGAGATGTTAAGGGGTTCCAAATTATCAGCAGGTTCCAAATTACCACCCCTTCCTCTATACAAACTGCCCGGAACACATTTTCTGCGAACGTTGATTTCCTATATTTTCTCGAAGTATCTAAAACAAGTCATTTTATTATGTGAACATGGTTTCAATATCTTTCAATTATAAACATCTAATGATGTCTATTGTTTTCGAGCAAATTTATATGAATCTTAGTCTTTTAAATAATACAGTCACGTTTTCGTGTTTCTGAAACGTACAATTGACAATTGCGAAATTGTGCAAAGTGTGAAGTTTGATACAACAGTTTGGTTTTGGTTGGCATGTGGAATGACTTTGATTTCTTTTAGCGCTAAAGAAACTTCAAGTAAAACTCTATCATTTCTAGCTCAAGATCTGATCAGACTGATCGAATTTTTTTTACAAAAATGTTTCGCTAAGAAACCTGATCGGAGTATTAAAATATTGAAATCTAACGCAAAATATAATTTTGATGGATTCAAATCTTATTCTCTTGAAAAATCTTAAATTGGATTCGCTGCCATTGATTTTCAAAGCTGCTGATGATGTTTGATGTTTATCAATCCTTTGTCTTGACTGGTTCACAAATTGAGCGCAAAATCTACATCTCCATGCTTTCAAATTTTGATTGAATTCAAAGGAAATTAAAGACTTGTAGTTGAAATGACTTAGTTTTCTTTAGTTGCGCTAAGAGAAATAGAGTGAAAGATCTCGTGATCGTATCTGAGTTGTAAATATTTCAGTTGCTTTCTCTCTTGTATCTCCTGAAAAGATTTGTTTTGAGTTTGCGAAATGACATTTAAACTAAATTAATTAACGAGAACAATGAACCGGCTAAGATTTACTAAATGTCCTTTTAAGCTGCATTCAAAGAAATCATTTTTGCGTCTCGATTACAACCAAACAACCCTGATTCGAACATTGCACCGATAAGCTTCTATTAAACTAGGAAATTGTCTAAGATATTTTATCTGACATTTAATCATAGCTACATCCGGAAAAAGATTGTCTCAGACTAAACTTGCTGTGAATCGATACTCAGTTATTGTATTACAGAACGTTAGGGAACTTTTCGTTTTGATGATACTTAACAAATGATTCACGCGAAGTAATACGTAAGTAAGCGAGGAAAAATCTGAATTGTTTCTCAAATAGCTGTTCCTGTATTTTCATCATTCGAACATCAATATTCCACTTGAGCGAAAATTCATTTCTGTATTAAAGCAAGCATACGACAGCTTTTCCAATTTCCTGCCAAGCTACAGTGATTTTGATTGCATACCTCTAAAATCATTTTTGTTTTATGTGTTATCTGATATATATATCAGATACTTCAAGTGTAGTATTGGTGAAAGGACCACTTGCAAGACAATTTCACTGATTTTGATACGTACTTGAAGTAAACTTGTCTTTTAAGAAAGTTTCGGAAGGCGTGATACTCAGTTTATAGTTTATTTCCCAAAAAAACGCTACTAGTAAATTTTTCTGTTCAAGGTGTCGTTGTTAGGACACAACCTTAACTGAAGTTCTTAGTGCGTATTAGAATAATAACAAAATTGTGTCCTTAAGTTATTCATACAAATTGTTAGTGTTAATCAATGATTGACAACTATTTTGATTACAATAAAGGTTTCTTCGAATGTAGCAACTTCCATTACTTAATTTCTGAAATGATGAATTTATGTTTTCACCTCAGTAATTCACACATTTGAAAGTGCTGCTAAACTAACTCGGAATTCAAAAAAAAATCTACATAACGAACTCAAGTGCGAATTTCAATCCCCTATACAATATTTATGACTAAAGGTATATTGAAAAGGCAAGATATCAATATCCTGGAATGTCCAAGATCTTGAACAGACAATGGATTCAAGTCAAAAATACTATTTGCATGCATGCAAAAATATGTAGATTGACCGGATAAAGGGTTTCCATCATATTGATGTGCTTTCATCAGGAATTAACTTGTGTGTTATGAACCTTTCATATCGAGTACATCACAGTTCCGACAATATACTCAACCTGAATGCTGAGAGTAGTATATGCACTTCAACAATCTATTGTATGTCAGCCCCGATGGCATTCAAGGATCGTAGATGCATTCTACTATAGTCAGCTCAGAAGTTTTTCGAAATCCTTTAAAATAGATTCGACTCGACTGCATGAATAACTGAGAAATTATTGATTTCCGAGTAGTTTTGAGTTTGAATTGCGGTCACTAAGAGGTTTCAGCATTTTATTGTTAGTTCTGCAGCATGATGTACTGGATCTGTGAAATTCGTGGAGGAGCTTTGTTTGCTTTTCAGATGCATTGAATGATATTGCAATTATTATGGGGTTCTTGATTACGAATGATTTACCTTTAGCACTTCATTATAATTAGCTTCACAGTATATTTGAAGTTCTTGTAATCGCCTCGAAAATTGAAATTGAAATTTTCAACATTTCTTTACGTTTTGAGGTCTATAGAGTATATGTAAAGTGCTTTTTTAGAAAGAATAATGTGTGTGTGTGTACGTACGTACGTGCGTTCGTGGACAGTTTTTTCTACGAGCATAACTCACGTAAATAACGTTGGATCGACTTAGTTGAGGTGTCAATCGAAGCTTATTTGCAATTTTACGAGCTGATTAGTTTTTGGGACACTTCGGTCGGGGGGATTTGTTGTTTTGACCCTTTGAAGGTCATGTCTGTCATGCGTTATATCTCCTGAACCAAACATACGATTTATATAACTAAGATGTCAATCGACGCGTATTAAAATTTGTGTGATTCTTTAAAATTTTGAAGAAAATCGTTGAAACCGTTTTTTTTATTTATTAAAAAAAAGTGCTAAAAATTAAGTTTTTCTATAAACAATTAGTTTTGTGATGTGCAAAACGCAGTAATTAATGTATATAAAATTTATATACTCCAAATTGTTTATATAAGAAAACTAGCATAACTTTTTTTCATGATTAAAAATATGACGTGTAGTATCATTTTTGTGCTGTTTCAACCTTTATAAAAAATCGTTTCAGCCGTTTTTTTTTTTCAATTTAATAAAAGAAAATGCGAAAAATTAGTATTTTTTTCATACAAATAAATTTTTAGCCTGATTTACACAGCTCTAAAATAAATGTTTACAAAATTCATACATTGCTATCAGTTTTTAAAGAGAAACCAGCAAATTTTTTTCGCGAGATTCTGAAAAAAAATCATTGAAAGTTACCATGTAAAAAGGGTTTATATATTTTGTTCTAAAGACTTAATTAAAGTTGTGTAATATTTGCATAATTTGAGCAAAATTTAAATAGTTTTCACAGTGTTTTAATTTTATAAAAAAACTGCTTAAATTTTGAAAACCAACAAAATTTCAATCAAATTTGCTTTTGTGCTAATCAACGCTTTATTGTTCGTAAGATTTCAATTACTTCCTCCATCATTATGTGTAAAACATGTCACTTTTTACATGCAATTAAACTGATTATTGACATAGTCAAGGTTTTTCAAGATCAACTGAAAATAAGGAATAATTATTAGTCTCTTTGATGTAAAATTGTGAAAAATATAAATTCAGTGATTATGCCGAAGTGATGGCAATTTTGATCGCAACTATTCAAAATAACCATCACGTGGCAAAGTCTCTTCAGTGGGCGTAATACCAAAAAACTGCATTCATTTTAGCTGGCGCTCGTTGGTCCTTCAAGCATCGATATGAAAATAACAAATAACGTAGAAAAGGCCCCACCGATTGATCCGCGTGAATATTCAATCAAATCAATCTGTCCCCATCGACCAAAAACCTCACGTAATCAATGGACCCGCCCGTAGATGATATGATTAATATTAACTCATTCCTATTATTGTTATGAATACCTCTCATTATTATTATTTAAAGTAGTAAATTTTTAAAATTATTATTGTGTTCGATTTTTTTAATATTTATGTAGATATTACACCTCGCGGCTTGTTTTCTTCTTCTTTTCTTCTCACATTTGTAGTTAATTTTTTCTTCTCCAGCATATTCTTTTGCATTAAACAGAAATTTCTTTCGAATATGTATTTATAAATGACAATTTCATGTATAATTTAAAATTGGCAAAAATGCCTTAAACTTCTTATTGGTTTTGGTTAGATCGATGCAAAGTTTCCAGCTTATGTCTATTACTTTTCGGATCAAATAAACAATTGTTCGAACTTCTTCCAAATCAAATAAACCAACAGAATTCGGAACACCATAATTTGAATCGGAAGTGTTTTTATTTGACTCAAGCATTTGTTCCTGTGATGCGGACAATAATTTTTGTATTTGATTCGGAAATAAGTGAGCTTGAGGTGGAAACACTACAATTACATGTACATGTAAGTTTTGTTTGAGTTGAATGTTTAATACACTAAATTTGTTCATGTTGTTTTAATAAGTTTATTCTTTTGTGGTGGAGTGTATATATTTGTTGCTTATTTTATATGAAAATTAATTCACGACTGAAATACAAAAAGCTTAATTTGTGCCCTTAAATTTTTTTTACAATCTTACCCAATTTTCAATAACTTCTACATCAAATTTGGTTCACGTAGTGTTGGCGCTGGGCACTATTTGGGCTTTCATACTAATGAGAGAAAAAAGGTGAACAGAAAGTACATACTCAATGGCATGTCATGTCTTTCCATATATCTTGTATAACTACTAGTTAATGCAAAATATTTTTCAAAACTTATTGCAATTTTATTGCATTCTATTTATTTATTAGCTTCTTTTTTCTGCCATCGTAAGATAAAAATGTGCTACTCTTATTTAGACATTTCAAATTATTTGACTTTCTGATATGCTAGTGTTTGTGATTATTTACAAACTATATAAGTGTAGCAAAAATAGAAATTTGCAAAGAATTGAAAGTTTTAAAGGTATTTTTGGTTGGAAGAAGACCAATTCATAATTTGCAAAAAAAAATGTCATACATACATCTTCGGGTATTTATATCTTTAGAAACACTTGTGCACTTTGTCACACATTTCTTGCTTAATTTACCGTCCGTTTTGAAGAAAAAGTGAAAAAGAGTTTAATGTTGGTCAATAAAGTATACAAACAATATCAATGAAAGTTGAATTCAAGTAAACCTAGAATTTTAGTTTGGTGAATTTTTTAAGGTAGTGAGCATAGTTTAAAGATTTTTATTATAAATTGGACATAAAGTGTGAATTCGACTAATAATTTTGTGAAATGATTTCAAAAATGAACGAAATTTGTGAAAGGTACGAAAACTTATAGTTAAATTTAACGAAAAAAGAAAAACAAAAGGTATCATTAACTCCTCAGTGCAGACTGTTGTAAAGAAGTCTAGCGCATCGACCATCTCAGCTTTTACTGCGTGATAAGCGGAAAACGAAATCAGAAAAAACCCAAAGGTGACGGAAAAGTATTTGGCGAAAATACGTATGAAATACATTTTGAAAATATTCTATATATACTATGAAAAGAGGAATACAATAGCAGAGGTCCGAAAAGAAAGCCGTTGATTACATATATTGCAATTTTTAAGTATTCAAGCAGATAAAAAAGAAAAACTTCTGGAAGGACATCAGTTGGTCAAACGACAGCAACCTTAACATATTTGGATACGATAGCAAACAGTGAGTTTGGCATAAAAAAACAGTCGAAAACCGCAACCGTAACCAACCGTAAAGCATATTGATGGTTCAGTTGTGGTTTGGGTCTATAAGTACAGTCAACGCGTCCGAATTTTGACATAAACCGTGCATTTTGGGTAGGCAGAAATTTTTTTAATGCAATGCATGGGCAATGGTGTAGAAAGCTTAAGTTCAAGTTTCTGGGGTCGCAGCTTCTGTCCTTTGGGCTCCATCCTCAAAACAAAAGAAATTGGGGCACCCTCATATCTCCTAAACCATGGCTCTCACAAGAAAGTTGCGTATGACAAACTTGCGTAGAATAAAATGTTTAGCAAGTCGATCATACATCATTTTTACGTTGGGTCAATAATAAAAAAGTAACAAGCCAGAAACCACACCCAAAAAGGGGGGAACAACTTTCGGGTGCCACAACTTTTTTAATTTCACGTTTAACGCGAAACGCATTGAAATACTATTCCAAGATAATTTTGTCTCAAATTGTTTGCGGTATTGATTGTTACAATCACTGTACATTAGCGGGAGTTGTTGTATCCCAAAGGGGAGAAAGTCGCGGGAAAAGCCCATTTTTAGGTCAAATAATCGGCTTTTGATGGCAAACCCCCGTTACAAAACTCGCGGAGCGTTTTGTTAGGCAAGAAAATGTGTGGTATGCCTAACGTACAGCTTAAATTCAAGTTCCTGAGGTCGCAGCCGCAATGCTCTGGGCTCCATCTAGAAAACAAACAATAAGTGGAGCACTCCTGTATCTCCGGAACCATGGCCTCCACAACAAGGTTGTGTATGGTAAACTTGCGTAAAATTAAATTTTTAGCAAGTCGTCCATACATCACTTTCACGTGGCATCAATAATTAAAAAGTTATAGGCCAAAAACGCCATTAAAAAATGGGGGGACATCTTTCGAGCGCCACAAACCCATTGTTTTCACTTTGACCCCAAAACACATAGAGAATAACTTGAAAAAATTTTGTTGCAAGTCGTTTGCGTTATTCATTGTTTTGATCGCTGTACACTGACGGGAGCTATGGCATCCCAAATGGTGAAAACTCATGTGAAAAACACATTTTTAGGCCAAATAATCGGCTTCCGATGGCAAGCCCCCCATTGCAAAACTCACGGAGCATTTTAGTAGGTAGAAAGTTTTTAATTGCAATGAGTAGTATGCCTCTATGTAAGCTTAAATTGAAGTTTCAGGGGTTACAGCTCCAACCCCCTTGGCACCATCTTGAGAACAAAACAAAGTGGGACGGCCCCATATCTTGGAAAGTATAGCTCCCACAAAAAAGTAAAATATGATAAACTTGTGTAAAATTCAATTTGCAGCAAGTTGTGGATACATCATTTTCACGTGTTGTCAATATTATAAGAGCAACAAGCAGCATTGAGGGCACTTGTTAATACATTTCTAAAAAGATACATTGACAGGCTATCAACCGCATTCTCTTTCAAAAGTCTACACATAAAAATAAAGTAGTTATGACGATTTACACGAACCAGGTCGTGGGTATGGAGCGGGGTACTTCCCCCTCCTATATTTCGAAACCCCTTCGGATTTACCAACCCCCTCCAATACGATTTTTCTCTCGGGACACTTCAAAGAATACGTGGTGTCATTTTATGCCACCGAATACAAAACACCCTGTATATGATAGCTGCTGGAACTGCTAAATTGCCATTCGTCAAGATACTGCAAGACAATGTTTACCAATCTGCTGAGCTATTGAGTCTTCAAGAAGATTGGTACTTCTAAAAAGGCATCGATCCAAAAGATACCACTGGAATCATTCGCGAGTGGCTTCTGAATAATGCGCCTCATAACTTGGAACTTTCTCCTCGTAGATCAGATTTCAATCCTATAGGACAATTGTGGGATGTGCTGGACATACGAGTGAGGAAACAAATATAATGACCAGATCCGTTCTTAAGGAGAAATTATTGGTCGAGTGGATCAACTGAAATCATAAAACAGTTAGTAGAATCGATGTTGAAAAGACTACAAGATGCTATCAAGCAAACGAAAGGCCACACAAAATGTTAAACGTTATTTTGAAATACATTATAATGGATAAAGTAGGTCGTATGTTTAGTTGTTTGACCTTCAAAATCCTATTGAGTTCTTTTTCTATTATCTGAACACATAATTCTTTCAAATAAATTGTTCTATTTTTGTTAATCCCTCATTAACATCCCACCAAAATAATAAACTTAGCCCTGGCTTTCTGTAAGTCTGAAAACCATAATATTTCAAAGGTTATGTATACTTCATTGTTCAACTGTATTGTGGTGTTATCATTATTAACTTCCCAGTAATGCGACCTCGAAAATCGAAATTGAAATTTTCAACATTTCTTTACGTTTTGAGGTTTACTGAGTATATATAAAATATTTTTAAAAATAGAGATGTATGTGTGTGTACATTTGTTCGTGGACAGATTATTCTATGAGCATAACTCACGTGAAAAAAGTCGTATCGACTTAGTTGGTGTGCCAATCGAAGTGTCTTTGCAATTTTAAAAGCTGATTAGTTTTTGAATTATTTCGGTCGGTGAGGTTTGTTGTTTTGTCCCTATGAAAATCAGTTTTGTCATGCGTCACATCTCGCAAACCAAACATACGATTTGCATTAATAAGGTATCAATCGACGCGTGTTGATATTTTTCTGATTCCATCAAGTTTTTAAACAAATTGTTGGTGCCGTTCTTTAATTTAAGAAAAAAAGTGCAAAAATTGGGTTTGTTTCATAAACAGTAAATTTTTACCTGATTTTCGAAATGCAGTTATAAGGTTTTATAAAATTTAAATTCTCCAAAAAGTTTTTGTAAAAAAAACAGCAAAACATGATTATAAAAAAAATTAAAAATAAAAAACACTTAAAAGTCATCAGAACTTTCAAGGTCATTTATGTCATTCAATATATCGTACGAACCAGATAAAATATTTACATCATTAGCGTGTCAATCGACGCGTATTAATATTTTTGTGCTGTTGTTACCCTTATAAAAAATCGTTTCAACCGTTTTTTAATTTAATAAAAGAAAATGCAATATGCGTTTTTTTCATAAAAGATACATTTTTAGCCTACTTTGCATAAAACAGTAATAAATGTTTATAAAATTTATACAGTCTTATCAGTTTTTGAAGAGAAATCAGCAAAACTTTTTCCCATGATTACAGAAATGAAATTAAATACAAAAATCATTTAAAAACACCATGCAATAAGGGTTCATACGAATGATATTAATTTATATCTCTGTACCTCTTAGACATTGTTGTAAAGTCGATCAAAGTTTATTAATACTTCCATAATGTGAGCAGATTTTAAACAGTTTTCACAGAACCGTGTTTTGAATTGCATAAAAAAACTGCTTAAACTTTGAAAACCAACAAAATTTCAATCAAATTCGCATTTGTTGTAATGAACGTTTTGAATGGTAAATTATCTTGTAGTCAATTCTTTGCATTCTATGCATTGAAAAGCTTTCATCAAATAAAAAATACAAGTTTTAAGTAGATTGAACCCTTAGTGTACGTAAGATTTCAATTACTTCCTACATCATCATGTGTAAAACATTTTACTTTTCCATGCAATTAAACTGATTATTGACTGCATATTCAATGTATTTCAAGATTAACTGAAAATGTGAAATGATTATTATTCTCATTGATATAGAATCGCAAAAAAATACAAATTCAATAATTATGCCGAAGTCATCGCAATTTCAACAAAAATATTCAAAATGGCCACCACACGAGAAAATCTCTTCAGTGGGCGTAATTACAAAAATTGCATTCAGTTTTGCTGGCGCTTTTTTGTCTTTCGAGCGTGGATATGAAAATAGCAAATATTGTAGAAAAGGCTCTGCAACCTACCACCCCCCCTACGATTGATTCGCGTGCATATTCAATCAAACCAATCCACCCTCCATCCACCAAAGGTCTTACGTAATCAATGGACGCTCCAGTAGATGATATGATTGATATTAACTCATTCCAATTACTGTTATGAGTACCTGTCATCATTTTTATTTAAAGTATTATTATTTGTGTTCAATATTTTTAATATTCATGTAGATATTTTCGGGAAGTTGACCGTGTGGACTTCAAGGGTCGCACCTCGCGGCTTATTTATTTATTAATATTACTTTATATACCCAATTAGTGCCTAAAATAATGTAACATTCAATATTATACTGCTACAGAAAGCATTTAATTTTAGAATCTAATCATAAAGAAAATATTATTTATTTTGTTCTCATGAAAAATGTTTTTAACATCTCTTACCAACTTTTTTTACTTTGATAACTATAAGATAACACTTAATCGTGAATCTACTATCTTCCATTGTGGAAATATTATTAACTCATGTTCAGATTTTCCTGGCTGGTGACCCTTTTTTATTACAAAAGTAGTTTCAAATCGATTACTTAGGTGGTTTCTCCGTGGTTTTGTTCGAATTAAGTTTCGGCGATGATTTAGAAATGCAAAAAAGAATATGTATATTATTTTAAATTTTGTCAAAACGACGAGTAAGTTTTTCTTTTTAAACGTAGAGTGGATGCAGCAGAGCGTCTCACATAAAACATATGGCTGTGCCAAAGTTGGATGAATTTTCTGATAAAATCAGTTTGCTTGAAATTTGAGACGGTAAATATTATCTCAAATCACTCTATTCCACTTTTAAAAAAATCCAGCATAGAAAACATTCGAACTTGTCTCTGCTTATATCAATTTTATTTCCCAGAAATGATGTTTACCAAAATCATCATATCAGTTTTAATGCCTAATGCTCAGCATAAAAAATATCCAATCATAAAATAATAAGAGTTGCGAAAGAATTTGTGGAGAAGTTTCAAACGCTAACGAGCATTTGTAAACTAATACTGAGGAACATGGACTACAGCATTTTAAGGGTAGAGCTCTAATTAAAAGTTTGTTGTTATATCAGTTCGCTATCAGTTTTCAAAGCCGATCCACCCCTCCTATTCTAAAATTCCGATTCTTTTGATAAACAATTTATAGATGCAAATTATGCTAATAAGGGACTGGGCAGCTCGGTTTCAGCTTGAATCTAGTTTTAAAACGATTTTATTCTGACGTGGTTGTACGGCTTTTGTTTTATCCTACTGGAAACAATTGCTGCAGAAAGATAGGGAAATACTCAGCTAGCTTTATTTGCAATTCAAATGCGTTCTAATGAAAATTGTTAATTAGCATCAGGGACTCTTTGGAATAGCTTTGCCGATTGTTCATGAAAAATGCATACGCTTTTTGGTGATGATGGCTCTTTGTGATTCAAAAAACTGGTGACTTAAAATATTTGTGAGTGTTGCGAACGTATTTGGTTTGCATTTGGAGGCAATATTAATTTATAGATTGTTAAATGTCAAAAGGTGAAAATAAAATCAGCAAAGTGGCCCAAATCTTATTTTTTTGACCGAAAAATACTTTGCCATTGTGTTTATTGTTACTGTATTGCCATTATAGTGAAAGATAAAGGATGCGAAATATGTTTTATCCATATCAATCATGTAGGAAAAACTAGTTTGATTAGTTGTTTACAGCATCAAATAACCATTTATGGTTGAAGAATAAAGTTAATTGTCTGAATAACTTTCCATGAAATTGAATCGGTCATTTCAAAAACCTCACAAGTCATACAATTAGAATTTTTCAGGAGTCAATAAAAACTGTGTCATTCACAAACAAACGAGTTTTAAAGGCCTTATTTGGGCTGAATACAGTGTTTGATTGCTACAAAATTGAAATGTTGAATAATCTTTACAGTTTATTAATATTAATAATAAAAAAAACCTTAAAAACTGTTCGTGACTTTTGTTGTTTTAGCAAGAAACAGGGTTAGTGGTGTACAATTTGAAATAAAACAACCATGTTATATATGATGTTAATTGATATTATTGAAAATTGCACTTAAACATTAACTTATTAACGTATTACATATTTAAATTTTCATGTTTTACTAGCTTTAAGGTACATAATCGTACTCTCCATCATTTTCATCTTGAATATCTTCAGCACTTGCAGTTGGCCAGCTAAATATGTTCTGATAAAATGGCATATGCTCTGCAAGAATGCTATCCTGAACTCGTTTTATATCATCTAATTTTTTACTGTTAATTGGCACTCTCGAATCATAAGCTTTGGCTGATGGAAGTGACACAATTCATCAATAAAGTCCTTGGCTATGATAGTACCTTTTGTGTCTGAATTATATTGGAAACTCATGAATGTCGAAGGCGCGAATGATGTTTTTTGTTCTTTTGGGACACATTTTCCGTACGAATCAATTGACAAACATTTTTTTTGAGTAAATTTGGCCACCATTTTTTAAAATCCAAAACATCTTCAGTCTTAAGTTCTTTGACCGTAAATGTTGAGCTAGAGCTCAAAACCAAATTAATGTATTGTTCTGGGACGCAGATACGATCATGTTTTCGAACAGTTTTTTTATGACTCCAAAATCTCGGTCATTTGGTAGAAATGAATGACCTCGTACGGGAAAATACTGATGAACTTTTTTTATTTGAAATGGAAGAAATGTTATGACTTAGGTGGTTGTTATCCAGAATACGTAGGGGGGAAGTACGTTTAGACACTTTAAAAAATCGATTTTTTTTAAATTGTTTTAATCGATATATATATCACCTAAGATTAACATGTCAAAGTTTCAAAAGCTAATTCTCAAAATTGTGGAAGATATGCATCCCGAAAGTGCCTGGCGCCGAGTTCTTTTTCTCTTGACCACTAACTTTAAACGGCCTTTTCTCGAAACCATGTTTTTTAACATTGCGTAAGTGATAATAAAAAAACCAGTGAATCTATTTTCATCATCTAGCATTTTTTTTAAAGAGCATAAAAAACTGTTCTATGTAGACTAAAGATTAAAAAAACAAATTATTTTGGGACTATTTTTGACTGGAAGTACAACGAAATTTTTTGTCAAAAACGTATTTTTTGTGAGCCTGTTTTAAAGGGTTAATTTTTGAATTTCGCAAATATTTAAGTGTATCTACTAAAAAAACCTCTCGAGTGAGAAAATGTTTGGTTTGTTGATTTCATTTATTAACTTCCCAGTATATGGGAAGTTCTTGTAATCGCCTCGAAAATCGAAATTGAAATTTTCAACATTTCTTTACGTTTTGAGGTCTATAGAGTATATATAAAGTGTTTTTAGAAAGGGAGATGTATGTGTGTGTGTGTGTGTGTGTATGTACGTTCGTGGACACTTTTTTCTACGACGATAACTCACGTAAACAAAGTCCGATCGACTTCGTTGAGGTGTCAATCGAAGAGTCTTTGCAATCTTAAGAGCTGATTAGTCTTTGAAAAACTTCGGTCGGGGGGGGGGGGGGGTTTGCTGTTTTGCCCGTTTGAAGGTCATTTCTGTCATGCGTTATATCTCGCGAACCCAAAGTACGATTTTCTTCAATAAGGTGTCAATCGACGCGTATTAACATTTACATTATTATATCAAGTTTTTAGGAAATTTCTTGGAGCCGTTTTTTAATTTTTTAAAAAAAGGTGCAAAAATTAACGGTTTTTTTCAAAAACAATAAATTTTTAACCTTATTTCCAAGTTGCAGTAACCAATGTTTATATAATTTATATATTCCAAACAGTTCTATTGAAAATGACATCAAAGTTTTTTACTCATGATTACAAAAAAAAATCAAATAAAAAATAAAAAATCATTAACAGTCATCATGTTCTTCAAGGCCATTTCTGTCATGCTTTATATCTGACGAACCAAACATACGATTTGCATTGTTAAGGTGCCAATCGACGTGTATTAACATTTGCGTGAATCTATCGAATTTTTATAAAAACTGTTGGAGCCGTTTTTTTAATTTAAGAGAATAAATTGCAAAAAATTAGATTTTTTTTCATAAACAATAAATTTATAACCTGATTTGCGAAATATAGTAATCAGTGTTTATAAAATTTATATACTCCAAACAATATTTGTAGAAACAATTTCAAAACTTTTTCTCATGATTACGTAAAAAATTAAATTTCAAATAAAAAATACTTTAAAGTCATCATGATTTCCAAGGTCATTTTTATCATTCACTATATCTCACGAACCAGATATAATATTTGCATCATTAAGGTGTCAATAGACGTTTATTAACATTGCTGCAATTTTTTTAACATTACATAAAAATTGTTTCAGCAGCTTTTTAATTTAATAAAAGAAATGCAAAAAATTAGGCTCTTAGGTTTTTTCATAAAAAATAATTTTTCAACTTGATTTGCACCGCACAGTAATAAATTTTTATAAAATTTATACATTCTTATCAGTTTTTGAAGAGAAACCAGCAAAACCATAATCCATGATTATAAAAAAAAACTAAATAAAAAAATAAAAAATCATTCAAAGTTATTATGTATAGAGGGTTCATACGAATGACATTAATTTATATCTTTTATTCTAAGGAAATTGTTGTAAATTCAATCGAAGTTTTATAATATTTGCATAATTTGAGCAGATTTTTAATAGTTTTTACAGTGTTTTAGTGTTAATAAAAAAACTGCTTAAATGATAGAAGACCAAAAAAAACCTTCCGTAGATGATATGATTAATATCAACTCATTCCTGTTGCTGCTATGAATACCTCTCATTATTATTATTTAAAGTAGTAATATTTTTAAATTATTATTTTGTTTAATATTTTTAATGTTTATCTAGATATTACTGGGAAGTTGACCGTGTGGACCTCAAGGGTCGCACTTCGCGGCTTGTTTATTTATTTACACCAAACAAGGCATCAAGTAAACAATACAAAATATTAATAAGTTAAAGTAAAGTAAATTAGTCTAATTGAAACTTAATCAGGCCTAGTTGGGGAGTGCGTGGTTATGATGACAATAGGGCCTTTGTCAGGTTACGCTTAAAGGACGATTTAGGGATACCCGGAGAATAGTGGTTACTAATTGTGTGGAATATTCTGCAACATCTATTTATCGATTCATTATGACCATTGGCCGTGTGATGCCGATATTCTTTAAGCAGGGTTGTGTGTCGAGTACGTCGTTGTTGGTCATTAAATTTTATTCTATCAGCGAGGGCTTCAGATGAAAATTGCAGCCAGCATCGCTTACACAATTTACGACGTCAGCGAGGACATGGCTTTCAAGATCCTTGAAAAATTTGTTATTTTTCAACTTTCACTTTTGTAGAATATGTTTTTTTTCAACCTTAAACATTGCCTAAAATAAATATTACACTCATTTAATAAGAACTGTCTTCATTTCCCCACAAATCAGTTGCAAAAAAGACCTTTTTTCGGCCTCTAAAGGTGCTTCCCCCCTTAAGTTTCTTTGACTGGAATTTGCATAAAATGATGTTTCTATTCGATTTCTAGCAAATAATGAAGTAAATGATTTATATAAACATGAACATTCGTAACTTGTTTATTCAATTATATTTTGAAGAAAAACTAGATATAGACCATCTGCTTTTGTTAGGCTTGTTTAATTTTGCACTTAAATGCTTGGAAAATATTCAAGAATACCACATTCGTGCTTCTTTGATATGGTTTAAGGAACCATGAATAGTTTGTTAGTGAAAAGTCATGTTGAGCTTGCTAAAAAATGATTATACATCCACATCCTTAATAGGAAAACTTCAATAATCTAAAAATTATTTGATCAGTGGTATCACCAAAATTATATTACCGCATTTTCTTTATTGAAACTTCATGTGTGATCAATACTTAATTGCTGAACACGGTAATATGGAAATTTTTCAACTCAAAATTCTATATAAATTTTCTGAATCATTTTTTTGACAGTAAAACTGGAAACACGTTACTGATGGATTGATTTAATGAGAACTATTTGCAAATGTAATAAATTTTCACCTAATATGATCAAAAACTAGTGTCGAAATTTATTTCTTGACAAATATTTCCACGGAAATCGTTCGATTGCATTTTCAGAAGTTAATTTACTGTGGAGTATTTACATAAAATAAACGCTTCTATCGGTCTAATCGTTAATTGCTGCTTTAAAAAATTTAATAATAAATTATTTGTGCGCACAAAACATATGCCTAGAGTTTTCGGTAAAGGTTTATGACGTACTTTTCAACAACGATGCGATAATATCAGCAACAAAAAATCAAATCGAAACTTCTGTTTTGAACTTCGATATGTTAAAAGAGCAAACTATGTTTTCTTGATCGTTTCCTAAAGCTTCATGACTACCAAAAACACATCAACGCACTTCTTGCGCTAAAAACTCATGACCAGTACTAGCAATAGACGTCACTAGGAAATTATTCACCATCCTGTTGAAGTATTATTGGCTCCTCGCAAAAACTTCAGGACTGATACTGGAACGATAGCTTCAAAACAAAGTTCCATCTTGAAACGTACACACCCAATTGAATTTCCAATGAAGGACTTTTGACAAAACCATGTTCCGCTACATTGCATCGTAAAAAGTCTAACTGCCGTGGTCTCAATCTACAAGACGAGGGTTGTCTGTAATGCAGACGGCTTCCTTCCCCGGTAGAGAAAACCGAGTGTTATCCTGGCATGAATTCTAATGTGCCGAATACGAAAAAACGCAGATATTGTTATTTGTTATGAATACAAATTAATTACTTGCATAGCGCTTATGTCCTAATGTGTTGAGGTCGAAGTCAGGAGCAAGTTGCAGCTAAGTATCTTGCAGGCAATACTGTCGAGGAGAGCAAATTGGTGAAAGGATGGGACTTTCCGAATGTAACAGTTGCTGTCTAGGTGCTAAATATTATGTTCTAGATAGGAGAGAGTCGTGAAATAAATTTCCCTTGTTCAAGTTGATCATTGTTAACAATATTCGTTCATACGTGAATATGTCCGCAATTTGTGAAAGTCGTTTGCTTTAATTTTGGTTGGCCCCTTGAACTATTTGTATTATGCTACAAAGAAGACGACTAGTGAAGAAGTGTATTTGCATCAATAAAAGCACAATGCGAGTCCCAGCATTTGATAAGGATATCAACTTTAATGCGCAGCTCCTCTACAATCAAGCAGAAAAAAGCAGCTACATCGACAATCACAATGTTGATGCGGAATACTCGTATCCCTACCCAACAAATTTCCGTCAAGCATACCTCTGAGTACATTGCAATTCTGATGGTTTTTTGTTCGGCCTAAGCTCTATTCCTGGTAGGGAGGAGTGATGAGTGTCGACTTTATCGTTGCTCCTTTTTCAATTTTGTTGTGTGTGAAAAAAATGCTCGACTGTCTGAAGTCAACAACAGACTGTTGAAATTGGCTATTGTTAGTAAGATGAATGGTGTTATACAGCACGAGAAACTCTAAGCCTTCTTAATTAAGTGCTCTTTTTCTTGTATTTTCAATGAGATTTTTTGCACGTTCAGTAGCTGCAGCAAACGTTCAGAATGGTTGAGGTAAACAATGATTTGTCTCTGAATGTCTTTAATTAAATCACTGAAATGCTTTAAGAATGAAAAAAAATCTCCACAAAATATAAACAAATATTTAAATCTTATTTAAATCTATATTTTCGTATTTTGTTTTGTTTTAATTTAAAGAGGTGATGAAGTTAAAATGCAAGTTTACAGTACAAAATGCAATTTAATGTATAATAAACTACTTTATTTGATGTGATTATCAATCAAGTTTCATTCCACTTTGAATAATGAATCAAACACGATGGTGTACCATATTAATAATAGCCATCAACACGACTTCTACTTCCAAAATAGATATCAATTGAAAACATTCTACCCTAGATCTTCAGTAAGATACATTGTGGTCGTAAAAATACATCTTAAATCAGAAATTTCATCCATGAAACAAATCAAACTTCATAACATTTGAATTGCAAATAACTTATGCAATCGAACCAGTCGGAAAAATTGTTTTAAAGAAATTTTCAAGGCTAAATTGATAATACTCAACATTTTTTTCCGTAAAACTAGCCATTAGTGACATAGTCAATAAAAAGCGTTTTTTTAACCTTTAACTTCACGTAAAGTTTTAAGCAGTACACAGACCGATGGTGACTTTTTGCAGTTTCTTGAGAACAGCATAATGAGTTTGTTTTTTTTAAACACACTAAGCTTCTCGGCAATTTTCCCAAACTTCAATCAGTATCTTTGATTTCTGGACAATATGCGAGTAGGTAGAACTCTACATAGAAAGGTTGACACATTATGATTAAACATTGAATGCTTCGAAAATTGCCAAAAAATATGTTCAAATAATTGATGACTTCTTCACAACGAAAACGTTTTCAGCTATGAAACGAATTTGGTCGGATAAAATTTCGATAAATCCTTTCTAGAAAAATGAATAGTTATCGGTTGTTTTGACCCCTTGAAAGTCATTTCTGTCGTACATTATATCTCGCGAACTAAACATAGGATTTGCATCGTTTAGGTGTCAATCGACGTATCTTAACATTTATGTGATTCAATCAAATTTTTAAAAAAAAATTTGGAGCTGTTTTGAATTTATTAGAAAAAAGTTCAACAAATTAGGATTTTTTTCATAAACAGTAAAATTTTAACCTGCTTTGTAAGAAACAGTAATCTATGTATATAAAATTTATATACTCCAAACAACTTTTGTGAAAAACCAGCAAAATTTTTTTTCATGACAAAAAAAAATTAAATTAATAATAAAAAATCATCAAAAGCCATCATGACCTTCAAGGTCATTCATGTCATTCACTATATATCGCGAACCAGATATAATATTTGCATCATTGAAGTGTCAATCGACGCTTATTGTTTAAAGTTGAAAAAAAAACTTTATTTGCGAAAAATGAGGCTGTTTTCATAAAGAACGAATTTTTCACCTAATTTGCATAGCACAGTAAATGTTTATGAAATTTATAAACTCTTATCAGTTTTTGTAGATAAACCACCATGATTACGAAAAAAAGAAACCGAAACAAAAAATCATTCAAAGTCACCATGTAAAAAGGGTTCATACGAATGAAATTATCTTATAACTCTTATTTTAAAGACATTGTTGTTATATCGAACAAGGTTTATCAATATTTGCTTAATTTGAGTATAGTTTTCACAGTGTTCGTAAAGTTTCAATTGCTTACTCCATCATCATTTGTAGTACATTTTATTAGCTTCCCAGTATATGGGAAGTTCTTGTAATCGCCTCGAAAATCGAAATTGAAATTTTCAACATATCTTTACGTTTTGAGGTCTAAATATAAATATAAGATGTTTTTAAAAAGGGAGATGTATGTGTGTGTGTACGTACGTACGTACGTTCGTAGACAGTTTTTCTACGAGCATAACTCGCGTAAACAAAAACGTATCGACTTCGTTAAGGTGTCAATCGAAGCGTCGTTGCAATCTTAAGAGCTGATTAGTTTTTGGGGAACTTCGGTCGGTGGGTTTGTTGTTTTCCCCTTATGAAGGTCATTTCTGTCATGCGTTATATCTCGCGTACCAACATACGATTTGCAGCGTTAAGATGTCAATCGACGCGTATTAACATCTGTGTGAATGAATCAAATTTGTAAGCCGTTTTTTAATTTATTAAAAAAAATGTGCAAAAATTAGGTTTTTGTCCATAAACAATAAATTTTTAACCTGATTTGCAAAAAACAGTAATCAATGTTTATAAAATTTGTATATTCCAAACAATTTTAATGCAAAAACCAGTTTAACTTTTCTAATGATTTCGTAAAATATCAAATTAAAAATTAAAAATCTCTAAAAGTCATCATGACCTTCAAGGTCATTTTTATCATTCATTATATCTCACGAACCATATATGATATTTGCATCATTAATGTGTCAATCGACATGTATTAATAATAAATTTTCAACCTGATTTGCACAACTCAGTAATTAATATTTATATAATTTATACATTCCTTTCAGTTTTTGAAGAGAAACTAGCCGAATTTTTTTGCATGATTCTGGAAAAAAACAAGCCGCGAGGTGCGACCCTTGAGGTCCACACGGTCAACTTCCCAGTAATATCTACATAAACATCAACAACCTTACAACAATGAGAGGTATTCATAGCAGTAACAGGAATGAGTTAATAAGAATCATATCGTCTACGGGAGGGTCCATTGATTACGTAAGGTTTTTGGTCGATGAGGACAGATTGAATATTCACGCGGATCAATCGGTGGGGGCCTTTTTGGTCTTGAAAATTTTTGTTGGTTTTTATAATTTAAGCATTTTTTTTTAAATAAAAGACTATAAAAACTATGTAAAATCTGATCAAATTATGCAAATATTTAAAAACTTTGATTGAATTTACAACAATTTTTTAGAATAAAAAAAAAATAAAGTAAAAGCATTCGTATGAACCCTCTTTCAATGGTAACTTTGAATGATTTTTTATTTTTCATTTTTTTTTTTTTATAATCAAGGAAGAAAATTTTGCCGGTTTCTCTTCAAAACCTGATAAGAATGTATACATTTTATAAACATTTATTACTGTGCTGTGCAAATCAGGCTAAAAAATATTTTTTATGAAAATAACTATAATTTTTTGCATTTTCTTCTATTAAATTAAAAAAAAGCTGAAACGAGTTTTTATAATGTATAAACTTCACAAAGATATTAATACACGTCAACTGACACCTTAATGATGCAAATATTATATCTGGTTCGTGAGATATAGAGAATGATAAAAATGACCTTGAAAATCATGATGACTTTTAGTGATTTTTTATTTTTAATTGAATTTTTTACGTAATCATGGCAAAATGTTTTGATGTTGTTTTTACAAACATTGTTTGTAATATATAAATTTTATAAACATTGTCCACTTATTCACGCAAATCAGGTTAAAAATTTATTGTTTATGAAAAAAACCCCAATTTTTTGCACTTTTTTTTCTTAAATTAAAAAACGGCTACAACGATTTTTTTAGAAATTTAATAGATTCACACAAATGTTAATACGCGTCGATTGACACCTTTCTGATGCAAATCGTATGTTTGGTTGGCGAGATATAATGCATGACACAAATGACCTTCAAAGGGTCAAAACACCAAACCCCCCCGACCGAAGTATCCCAAAAACTAATCAGCTCTTAAGATTGCAAAGACGCTTCGATTGACACCTTAACGAAGTCGATATCATTTTGTTTACGTGAGTTATGCTCGTAGAAAAAAGTGTCCACGAACGTACGTACGTACGTACGTACGTACGTACACACACACACACACACACACACATACATCTCCCTTTCTAAAAACACTTTATATATACTCTATAGACCTCAAAACGTAAAGAAACGTTGAAAATTTCAATTTCAATTTTCGAGGCGATTACAAGAACTTCCCATATACTGGGAAGTTAATAAATTAAAAATAAAAAATCATTCCAAGTTATCATGTTAAAACGGCTTATAGGAATGATATTACCTTATTTGTTTTATTCTAAAGACTTTATTGTAAAGTCAATCAAAGTTTTATAATATTTGCATAATTTGAGCCAATTTTGGTTAGTTTTCAAAGTGTTTTAATTTTAATAAAAAAAAACTGCTTGAATTTTGAAAACTAACAAAATTTTAATCAAATTTGCATTTGTGGTAATCAACGCTTTGAATGGTAAAGCGTTTTGTAGTAAATACTTTGCAATGCTTTAGAAAGCTGTCATCAAATAAAACATTGCAGATTTTAGTAGATTTATTCTTTATTGATCGTAGGATTTCAATTACTTCCTCCATCATTATGTGTAAAACATTTGACTTTTTGCATGCAATTAAACTGATTATTGACTGCGTATTCAATGCTTTTCAAGACCAACTGAAAATAAGAAAAAACTGTTAGTATATTGATGTAAAATCGTAAAAAAATACACATTTCGTGATTATGCCTAAATCATGGCAATTTTGAACAAAACAATTCGCCTGGTGGCCACCAGGCGAGAAAATGTCTTCAGTGGGCGTAATAACAAAAACTGCATTCATTTTTAGTAGCGATCTTTTGTCCTTCAAGCATCCATATGAAAATAACAAATAACGTAGAAAAGGCTTGGTAGACTGCCCTCCTTCGATTGATCTGCGTGAATATTCAATCAAACCAATCCACCCCCCATCCACCAAAAGCCTTACGTAATCATTGGACGCTCCCGTAGATGATACGATTGATGTTAACTCATCTCAATTACTGTTATGAGTAGCTCTGATTATTTTTATTTAAAGTAGTCTTATCTTCACAAACATTTTTGTGTTTAATATTTTTTTTTATTATTTATTAATTTTTTTTTAAATATTACTGGGAAGTTGACCGTGTGGACCTCACGGGTCGGACCTCGCGGCTTGTTTTTTAACTTTGTGAAAGAAAAATGCGCTGAGATATAACTTGTAAGAGACATGCTTATATGGATGCTGGAATTTTATTTTAAGACAAGATTTTCAGGTAAAATACAAGAGTGCGAAATTAACATAAAAAGCTCGTTTGACTCTGAGCCAACATTGTTTGCATAACTGCGCACACATATTGATGTGCTTCCTTAGTTTTAAACAATTTTCAGCACATGTAAAAAGTTACAGTCTTTTAAAAATATTCAGATATGTGGTCAACAATGACACACAAAGATCATAGTGATATTGGGGGAAACAAACAACAACAACAAAAATGAAATTGCCAACACGATGAAATTAAAAACCACTTCAAAATATTGCATGTCATCACAACTAACTGCACTAAGTTCACTATAAATGGTACCAATTGGCTGGTGAATAGAAAGTACGATAAAAATGTTCCAAATGTGTTAACCAAAACATTGGAATAGTTTGTAGATTCTAGAAAATAAGGTGCTGCATATTAGCATCATGGACCATAATTAACACGCACTCAAAAAAAAAGTCCAGGAAGATTGTCAATGGAACGCCTACTAATTTAAGGAGGAGAGAAGTGTTTTCCTAATTGAGAGAAGACAAATAGCTTTTTTTCAAACTGGAAGTTTTTTCGTGTGTTCCATGCCGTAAATGTAATAAAACATGCAAATTTATTTTTAAAACTTAGAAAGTTATTGAAAAATAAGGAAAAATGTTGTTGTAAAATGATTTCTTTTATTGAATTCAAGAGTCGACACCATTAGTTTGAAAGTCCAATCTAGTTAACTATTTATAAAATATCAGGCTTTTTGTTTTGAATCTATCTCATTAATAGCCACCACACTCTACAACAGTTTCACCATAGTTCAAAACGAATAAATGGGGTGGTATTTATCTCGTAGCATTTTTCTGTGGGGCTCCGATGGCTGGGAACCTAGAACGACGGTTTCTAAATCAGACATACCATGGCTTAAATCCACATCACGACAAAGACACACCACCACTCGTATGAATCCTTCATAGAAAGCGTGAACGTAATGAGGTGGGTTGTCACAGAAGAAAATCAAGCAACATTCTACTTATTTTAATAAAATTCAAGTTTCAATGCATTTACTTTGGAATGTCGGAAACTACTGAACAGAACAAATAGTAGTAATAATGAACCTAATTTGTGCACTAAAGATTCCGTTGGACAACCCTAAAATGATTATAAGCTAAAAAACTGTGATTTTGACTCCGATGCAAAAATGATCGAAAAATTTTCCAATCGCAAAAATATCGGCTCACAAACATCTCTTGTACAAGAATATACCCCACAAACAAATCCGTTTCCAAAAATATCCATTTAAATCATCGAAAAACATTCACTAGCATGATTTCGATTTTCTTACTTCCCAGTATATACAAGAATACAAAAAGCGAATCGAAGCGTATTAGCATTTGATTGACTCATGAATTTTTTTTTTACCAAAATGATTTTTAAGATTTTTTAAAAGTCAGATATGACTTATTTTCATTTCCCCTAATAGCGCGGGTGTATCCATCAATGCATATTATCATTTCTACGATTTATTCGAATTTTCAATAAATTCAATGCAGATATTTTTTTAATTTACTTAAATAAACGTTATTGTTGTAGAGCCAACAGTCGAATATCTTATGAATCAAGTACATTAGCCATCTTTCGTAGGTGAGTATTACTAGCAAAGAAGTGTCACCATTCCTTTAAAAGGGTTTTTCCCCAGGTTATTGGTTTTGACAGGCCGATTTTTCGCGAGAAAATAATGAATTGAATACATGGATGAGATTTTGACGGAATCAAGGAATAACTTCTACAGTTGCGTAAAAATGGAGTGCCTCGTCGTAGTTGCCCCCAGACCACTACGCTATCTGGGTTGACAGGTATGAAAAACGAAAGATTCGAATACATTCAAGCATTGTTAATGGAATGTGTAAGTATCCAATTGGAATAATTTGCGGATCTTAGAAAATAGAAGTGTTCTATATTGGCAGCCTGCGGAAAAACTATCAACGGGAAACCTATTAATAGGAAAGACGCGTGGTGCTCACTTGGGAGAAAACCTAGCACGACGGTCTTTAGATATGACATCCCTCGTTTTGAATCCCCTTTGCGTCAAGTACATTTCATCACTATTAATGACTGTTTCATACGACGCCGGATGCAATAAGATAAGTTATAACAGAAGAAAATTTCCAACCCTAAATTGAAGCAATATTTTAATTACTTTAATATTTGCCAACTCTATAAAGTTGCATGAATAAACTTATGGTTTTTTATTGATTGGTGATCTTTTTTTTATTTAATTCTGTAAAAAATTAAAAGAACGACAGATACATCATTATAGTTCAAAAACTTTTTCCGAATATGTAAGAAGGTATTGACTAAATTTAACAAGAAATAATTGGGCATTGGTGATTCGAATTCGTGCACTGATGGTTGTATACTATGGAAAACCCTAACACAAACCTTAAAAATAAAGTATGTCCAAATACTTTGATTTTGACGCTTTCTTCAAAGTGCTTATTTCAGTCCAAAATATTTACAAAAGCTGTTATTCTCGTCAGGTTCAAAATTTCTTCCAACATCACATCGTCAGCATAGTAAAATAATGATCTTGCTCCCTTTTTTTCTGTTGTCGTTCCTTCAACAATCTTTTTTAATGCTTTTTATTTTAACGTTTCGGGACTAAAAGTTTACCTAATGCGCATAAATTTCAAGTCAGTACCTCATTTCGTTTAAGAATTAGAGGTCTGTGACAGACAACCGGACAAATCTACCCCAACACGAAACCCTAAAATTAATGATAAATTTTAATAATTTTTTTCTGCATGCATTTTTTATAAAAAATTGCTTTATTTTGAGTCCTTGATTGTTAAGAAATTTTTAAATTGGATATTGTTGGACCGAATTTTTGTTTACGAGATGTGTGGATTTTGGCATCGAACACTTTTGTATCGGATCAATAGTCTTACATCTTTTTTTAACTTCCCAGTATATGGGAAGTTCTTGTAATCGCCTCGAAAATCGAAATTGAAATTTTCAACATTTCTTTACGTTTTGAGGTCTATAGAGTATATATAAAGTGTTTTTAGAAAGGGAGATGTATGTGTGTGTGTGTGTATGTACGTACGTACGTACGTATGTACGTTCGGGACACTTTTTTCTACGAGCATAACTCACGTAAACAAAGTCATATCGAGTTCGTTGTGGTGTCAATCGAAGCGTCTTTGCAATCTTAAGAGCTGATTTTTGTGATACTTCGGTGGGGGGGGTTTGCTGTTTTCGCCCCTTGAAGGTCAACCATGTTATGCGCTATATCTCACGAACCAAACATGCGATTTTCATGATTAAGGTGTCAATCGACGCGTTTTACCAATGATATGATTCTATCAAATTTTTAAAAAAATTCTTGGAGCCGTTTTTTAATTTTTTTTAAAAAAGTGCAAAAAATTAGGTTTTTTTTCAAAAATATCAAATTTTCAACCTAATTTTCAAACCTAAGTAATCAATGTTTATATAATTTATATACTCCAAATAGTTTTTGTGAAAAAACCAGCAAAAGTTTTTTTCATGATAATGAAAAAAATTAAATAAAAAATAAAATATCATTAAACGTTCAAGGTCATTTACGTCATTCATTATATCTCGAGAACCAAATATAATCTTTCCATCATTAAGGTGTCAATCGACGCGTATTATCATTTTAATGATGTTTTTATATGTTAAAAAAATCTTTAAAGTGGTTTTTTAAATTTATTGGAAAAAATTGGAAAAGTAGTGCTTTTTTCATAGAAAAATTCATTTTTCACCTGATTTGCACATCGTAATAATAAATGTTTGTAGAATTTATAAAATTTTATCAATTTTTGTAGAGAAACCAGCAGAAACTTTTCTCATGATTACAAAAAAAATTAAATTAAACATAAAAAATCATTCAAAGTCACCATGTAAAAAGGGTTCATTCGAATCATAATACCTTAAATCTCTTATTCTAAAGACATTGTTGTAAAGTCAATCAAAGTTTATTAATATTTGCAAAATTTAAGCAGATTTTCAATAGTCTTCACATCACCATGTTTTAACTTTAATGAAAAAACTGCTTTGTAACCTGTCCCCACTCCGATGAATACTCAATCAATGGACGCTCCCGTAGATGAAACGATAACTTTTACGAGAAGTACATTTTTATTATTTGAAGTAGTATTATTTCCATAATTATTATTGTGTTTAATATTTTCAATATCTTTTTAGATATTACTGGGAAGTTGACCGTGTGGACCTCATGGGTCGCACCTCACGGCTTGTTTTTGGATAAAATCACTTTTGAGCTCGTTCACAAGAGTTGCTACGAAATGAATTTGCATGACAGTAGTGCTGCTAAGCGCAGAAAATGAATTTCAAATATTTAAGCATTGAAAAAATATTTCATTTCTTAAACAATTGTAGAAAGATAACCATCACTATGGCAGCATTTTCCCCGTACGTCTTAAAACCAAAACTAAGCATATGTACCTGCAAAGCATCTAATTGAGTTTTAAATTTTATGAAGAATTACTTTGAGAGTACTATTCCCTCGAAAAGAGAGCCTTTTTTATGTTGTGCTCTAAATAAATGCTCAGAAAACTATACAGTAAAATGTAACATATGATTGCAAAACTGGATTCTGTAGTAATCTGTTTTTTTTTGAATAAATAAAACTGAACTGAGAGACTGTTTCAACATAACTTATTACACCCAAAAAATTTCGACAGGTACTGTTAATTAAGTGGATTTTAATGGGAAACTTATGCTTTAAATACAAACAGTTGTGAACATATGATTAAAAACAATTATAGCTTACAAAGGCAAACCTAATTTGCCAATGAATCCTTCGATATAACTCATTTGCGGTAGGTTTGTTTTTACCTGTTTCAATGACAATTGAGGTAGTCAAAAATTTGGCCGATGATATCTCTGACGACAGGGCAATAGAAACCCATGACTTGGAGGGGATACGTTATTGAAAGCACATAAAAATTATTTTTATTAACTTCCCAGTATATGGGAAGTTCTTGTAATCGCCTCGAAAATCGAAATTGAAATTTTCAACTTTTCTTTACGTTTTGAGGTCTATAGAGTATATATAAAGTGTTTTTAGAAAGAAGTATGTATGTGTGTGTGTATGTACGTATGTACGTACGTACGTACGTATGTGCGTTCGCGGGCAGCTTTTCTACGAGCATAACTCACGTAAACAAAGTTGTATCGACTTTGTTAAGGTGTCAATCGAAGCGTCTTTGTAATTTTAAGAGCTGATTAGTTTTTGGAAAACTTCGGTCGAGGGGGTTTGCTGTTTTCAGCCCTTGAAGGTCAACCATGTTATGCGCTATATCTCACGAACCAAACATGCAATTTTCATCATCAAGGTGTCAATCGACGGATATTAACATTTTCATGAATCTATCAAATTTTTAAAAAAATCGTCGGAGCCGTTTTTTAATTTTTTTAAAAAAAGCGCAAAAAATTAGGTTTTTTTCAAAAACATCAAATTTTTAACCTGATTTTCAATCCTAAGTAATCAATGTTTATATTATTTATATACTCCAAGTAGTTCTTGTGTAAAAACCAGCAAATTTTTTTTCATGTCTACAAAAAAAATTAAACAATAAATAAAAAATCATTAAACGTTCAAGGTCATTTACGTCATTCATTATATCTCGAGAAGCAAACATAATCTTTCCATCAATAAGGTGTCAATCGACGCGTATCAACATCTTTAATGTGTTTGTATATTTAAAAAAAAATGTTAAAGCGTTTTTTACGATTTATTAAATTTTTTTAGAAAAGTAGTGTTTTTTTCATAAAAAATTCCATTTTTAACCTGATTTGCACATCGTAATAATAAATGTTTATAGAATTTATAAACTTTTATCAATTTTTGTAGAGAAACCAGCAAAAACTTTTCTCATGATTACAAACAAATTAAATTAAAAATAAAAAATCATTCAAAGTCACCATGTAAAAAGGGTTCATTCGAATCGTTATACCTTAAATCTCTTATTCTAAAGACATTGTTGTATAGTCAATCAAAGTTTATTAATATTTGCAAAATTTGAGCAGATTTTCAATAGTCTCTACAGCACCATGTTTAACTTTAATGAAAAAACTGCTTTGTAACCTGTCCCCCCTCCGATTGATCCGCGTGAATAATCAATCAAACCAATGCACCAAAATCCTTACGTAATCAATTGACGCTCGCGTAGATGTTACGATTAATATTAAATCATTCCAATAATTTTTATGAAAGGTACATTTTTATTATTTGAAGTAGTATTATTTCCATAACTTTTATTGTGTTTAATATTTTTAATATCTATGTAGATATTACTGGGAAGTTGACCGTGTGGACCTCATGGGTCGCACCTCACGGCTTGTTTTTTTTTATTTTCCTAAATATTTGATCAAATAAAATCAATAAATTACAAAAACATATCAGTACGCGCTGTGAAGTTTTTATGCTTCACAACCTTTTGTAAACGATTCGGCAATGCTTTGAATAATATAAAAATAAAATATATGACAAAAGTAAGTAAAATAGATGGCCTGTAAATTTTTTTATGATCAGTTTGAAAAGCCAGTTGTATTCGAAGTAGTTTGAAGATGATTTTCAAAGTTTGAACAGGCTAAGAATTACGCTTCTCTAGATAGACAAAAGATTGTAGACTTGAGCTAGGTTTGTCATATTGACAAATTGTCAGAAGACTAGAGTGTTCTATAAAAGTCGTTTGCAGAGCAGTGAAACACTTGGACACGTAATATTCAAATCTGTGTATTTTTTTATCAAACTTGTATATTCTATTCATATACTTATTTCAGCTACTTTTTGCCGCCTTCATAAGAATTTTTTTTGTACAAGGCATATTCCGTGAAGAAACGGCACAGATTTTTAATAAACTGGAAAAAAATATTTGAATACCAAATTTCCTTCAATTCATCAAATATCATTTATGGGTTCGGTGGAGTAGATTGCCATAAAAAATTCACAAATGCATTATATGCATTCGTTTTGTATAAGACATTGTACGCTTTAAACAAAGCAGCCTAGAGGTTCTGACCAATTAGGGTGAGGCGCTGTGTTGTTAAAGCGATTTCCAATTTGACACTGTAAGTTAAAAAATCACTTTAAAACATTGGTGAATGTCCTCCAACCATCAGCTTTTCATGTAAATACCTTACAACCATGAAGGTCATGAACAATTATGACAAGAGGATTATTTCTTTCCTGCAACTATAATACCAAAACTTTCATTTTACATTTTTTTATATACTGTTTGCATAATTTTTTAAATATTATAACACAAACGAATAACAAAAATTCAGTTCAAAGTAAGATGAATTGATATTTTGGGATGTTCGTATTTTGTCTTGGGACCTTTCAAGAATTGTTGCTGGGAGAAGCAACAAAAACCGTTGAAATCAGAACTCACTTGAGATTTTGCTTTCCAATGGTTTTTTGGAAAAGAAAAAGTCTCTTAATTTCGTGTTATTTAAAACGATGCATTTATATAATGACTGTTTCATGTTACACCTAAAATGAATACATCGTATTTATTCAGTATTTCTTCTCGAAGTCTTCACGTATCTTTCAGAAAATCCAGCTAGGTTTTCATCGTTGTCTGTTGTTTGCATACTTTTACGAATAAATTAAATCGGGTATACTGTAATTTTCTTGAAATTTTCTTTCGCCGTAATAAATTGAAAACTCAGATAATATTTACCGTAGACAGTTTAAAGCATGCAACCTAAAACGCTGCTATTACAAACTGGCTTCCTTCAATATGAAACTTTTTAGACGTTCATGCATTTGGGAACAAATTCTTTTTCCTGTATATTGACTGCACACTGCATTCTATAACGTATGCTTGAAAAAGGATGGAATATGTTATTCGAAGAATCGAAACTGTGTCTACAAAGTGTCTGACGTTAAAAAAATCTACGAAACTGTAGTTCATACCATATCAGCAAAGTTGGAATTCCAATAAGAGGCTCGGATCGTGTCGGAATATGGTAAAAGGTATGATGTATTTTTTTTCTTCAAAAATTTCGCAAATAGAGCAATGTGAATTCTTTAATTCTTATTTATTAATTAATAATTCTTATATTTACTTAAAAATTGAACACAATAATAATTAGGAAAATAATACTACTTTAAATAATAATAATGTTTCTCTCATAACAGTGTTTGGAATGACTTAATATTAATCGTATAATCTATTGGAGCGTCCATTGATTACCTAGGTAGCGAGTATGATTGAATATTAACGTTGATTAATCGGCAGGGGAGGGAAGATCTCAGGCTGCAAAGCCTTTTCTACTTTATTTGTTATTTTCTTATCGATGCAAGCATAATAAAAGACCGCTAGCAAAAATGAATGCAGTTTTTATTACCACCGAAGAGATTTTCTCGCATGGTGGCCATTTTGAATAGTTTAGTTCAAAATTGCCATGACTTCGGCATTTAATTTGTATTTTTTCGCTATTTTACATTAATAAGACTAATGCCTATTTCCTTTTTACAGTTGGCCTTGAAAAACATTGACTGTGCAGCCAATCATTGGTTTAATTGCATGTAAAAACTAAAAAGCATTACGAATGACCAAAGAAAGGCCAAAGACCAAAACTCCGAAAAAACACAAAATTTTTTATTTGATGAAAACTTTTTAAAGCATATGATCTTGCAAAGTAAAAACCATAAAAAACTTTACTATTCAAAGCGTTCATTACCACAAATTCAAATTTGATTAATTTTTTTGGTTTTCCAAATTTAAGTAATTTTTATATTACAATTAAAACACGGTACTGTAAAAACTATTGAAAATCTGTTTAAACTATATATAATAAACTTTAATTGGCTTAACAACAATGTCTTTAGAATAAGAGTAGTCGGGTATATCATTCATATGAACACTTTTCACATGGTGACTTTGAATGATTTTTTATTATTATTAACTTCCCAGTATATGGGAAGTTCTTGTAATCGCCTCGAAAATCGAAATTGAAATTTTCAACTTTTCTTTACGTTTTGAGGTCTATAGAGTATATATAAAGTGTTTTTAGAAAGAAGTATGTATGTATGTGTGTGTGTGTGTATGTACGTACGTACGTACGTGCGTTCGCGGGCAGTTTTTCTACGAGCATAACTCACGTAAACAACGTCGTATCGACTTCGTTGAGGTGTCAATCGAAGAGTCTTTGCAATTTTAAGAGCTGATTAGTTTTTGGGACACTTCGGTCGGGGGGGGGGGGGGGGGTTGCTGTTTTCACCCCTTGAAGGTCAACCATGTTATGCGCTATATCTCACGAATCAAACATGCGATTTTCATCATTAAGGTGTCAATCAACGCGTATTAACATTTATGTGATTTTATCAAATTTTTAAAAAAATCGTTGCATCGGTTTTTTAATTTTTTTGAAAAAAGTGCAAAAAATTAGGTTTTTTTTCAAAAACACAAAATTTTTAACCTGATTTTCAGACCTAAGTAATCAATGTTTATATTATTTATACACTCCAAATAGTTTTTGTGAAAAAATCAGCAAATTTTTTTTCATGTTTACAAAAAAAATTAAATAAAAAATAAAAAATCATTAAACGTTCAAGGTCATTTACGTCATTCATTATATCTCGAGAACCAAATATAATCTATCCATCATCAAGGTGTCAATCGACGCGTATCAACATCTTTATGATGTTTTTATATTTTAAAAAAATTGTTAAAGCGTTTTTTTTGTAATCATGGAAAAAGCCTTTGGCAGTTTTTCTTCAAAAACTGATAAAAATTTATAAATTTTATAGAGATTTATTACTGTGTTGTGCAAATCAGGTTAAAAATTTGGTTTTTATGAAACAATTTTGTTTTTTGCAATTTTTTTTTTATTAAATTAAAAAACGGATCCAATTTTTTTTGTAAAGTTGAAAACATAATAAAAATGCTAATACACGTCGATTGACACCTTCAGGATGCAAATATTATGTTTGGTTCGTGAGATATAGTGAATGACATAAATGAACTTGAAAATCATCATGACTTTTAATGATTTTTTTATATTTAATCTAATTTTTTTAATCATGAGGAACACTTTTGCTGGTTTTTTTTACAAACCCTGTTTGTAGTGTTCAAATTTTATAACCATTCAATATTGTGCTTCGCAAATCCGGTTAAAAATTTATTGTTTATGAAAAAAACTAATTTTTTGCACTTTTATTCTTAAAAAAACGGCTCCAAAATGTTTTTTAAAAAATTAATGGAATTACAAAAATGACAATACGCGTCGAGTGACTTCTTAACCATGCAAATCGTATGTTTGGTTCGCGAGATATAGCACATGATAGAAATGACCTTCAAAGGGGCAAAACAGCAACGAATTTAAAACTTAACCGGGGTTAAACTTTAAAATATTACTGAAAGTGTATTATCAACTACCAGTGATAAGGCATAAAAGTATGCCAAGGATGATCCAAAATAAAGAGGAACATTGGGTTGGCTGCATTTTATTCCGCTTTTTTCAGGCTGTTTGAATAAACAACTTAAAACGCCAACAACGAAAATAAATTTATTTTGTTGATTTTGAAGAGTGATGAATGTTTCCAACATTTTCTTCAAAGTGTAAAAAAATAGTTTTGTTGCCTTCTATGTAACCATCACAACAAAATGGGTGTCCATGTGATATGTACAAGTCATAATTTGTTTGTTGCCAACTTCTGTTCCCATTGCTGATGAAGAAATTTATAGATAAAGTAGACCGACTCCCTTCCCTGACAGCTTCTTCCAAAAGTTGGTGGTAAATATACTCCATTTACCATACAGAGAAACAAGAATTCGTTATAACTTCAGGTACAATGCTTAGCCTTTTTGGCGTTTCGCAACGAAGAATCTTCAAGGCTGCCTATATAACTTTCTGAATCAACAAATAGTAAACTAAATATTTCAAATATGTGCAAAGCAAATGGAGTTGGCAGCCACAGCCACTACTACAATCAGCTGTAGTTGATAAAGAAAAACGTTCACAAACGTTGAAAACACTAATGAAAATACTACAAATTTTCTATTATATTACCAAATCAGTCTCGTTCATCAAGGAACAGTTTTCGGGTTCGCTTCAGATCTTCGATGACTGTGGGCCTGAAGAATATAAAAGCATTGCCTTTTATTAAAAAAGCTACATCCAGCATTCAATCTCAGCACTTGCATTGATGGATTTCAGGTTCTCAAGTACCTTTGAATACAACCTCTTTGATGCAACCAATGGATCAAAGAGTAATCGAGACTACGAAAAAACGTTACCGTTTTTAAAGGGTTTTAGTGATACTGGCTGATACTGACGATAAAATTCAGGTCAGCAGATACCAGGGAACTCTTACTCAGATTAAGAGTTTTAATTTAACGACGCTCATTTTTAACTGGAAGCAGAGTGTTTTGATAAATTTATTGTTTGACGAAGAAAACAGTGGATTTTCAAGAATTTGGATTTTGTTTCGTTAACGGTAAAATGTGAATATATATTTGCTTTATATGTTATGATATTGAAAATTGTATACAGTGTGATGAAAGAGATCTAAGTTTTCAGATACTTACGCAAAAAAAGATTGTATTACATCTTATGTAAATTTTTGGGGAGAGGAAATATATGTAAGTGGGAGTTATGATGATGACGAGTTTTTGTCACTAACATACACGACAGCTATCCGATTGAAATATCTGAGCGTTGAGTCTGAGAGTTTAGAGAATTTAATCACTAAAAAGAAAACGATGAGGATCAATTAGACGAATGTAAACCTGCGGAAATATAATATGAAACACTTGTAGCTTTCTAAGAAAATTTTATTTTCCGATGAATGCTTCGATATCACTCATTCACCTTAAGTAAGCTTAGTAAGCCGATGAAACCTCTTGAAAGACAACAGAAAAATGAAATAAAAAATATATATGAATATAACATTAACAAACAATAAATTGTACACTCATATTAATCACGTGCCAAAAAACATTTTTGCTTCACAACTACTAGTAAGTGATTCAGTATTGTCGTTATAAGTCTTCTGCATCTCTTCACGTGTATGGTTGCCCAAGTTTCTTTCACCATTTCGAACATTTGGTTCATGTTTGTTAAATTTTGTACTGCTTTGACATGTTAAATGTCTCCCCACAAGTTCTCGATTGGATTGAAGTTCGGACTCGTTGATAGCCTGTCTAAAACAGCAAAGCTGTTGTCCACCAGTAGCTTTCTTGTGTGTCGTGCCGAATGTTTGGGGTCGTTGTCTTCCTGAAACTTCCATATAATAGGAAAATTCTTCTTAGTCTATGGCAACATGGTGTTTTATAAAATGTCAATGTACTTTTCCTTGGTTATTATTATTTTTATAATGTGTTTTGGCGCAAAACCAAACTACTAGAAACATTTTCCAATGGTAATGCTTGAAAAAAGTTAAAGTGTTGTAAAATTCAAACTCCTTATTCTTTGGACGTTTTACATACCTCGTGGCACTAGGGCCAATACAATTTATTTTTGTTTCTTCGCTCTTAAGGATGACTATTTTTTTCAGTTGGAGTGCTCCCGTGCAAAGCCCATTCTTTTCTTCCGATTAGTTGCTGTTACCGCGGGCTTCTTTCTGGCTATCCTGGCATGTAGTCCAGTACCTTCAAAACGTCTTCTGACTGTTCTCACCGAAATTTCGCAAGTTTCCTCGAAAAGTCGGCAATGAGTTTCGAATGTTGATCTTTTTATGCTCCGTTTCGACGTTCAGAAGACTTGTATATCCATCATTTTCGTTGTTTTTCGGGCTCTTTCAGTCCGGAAAATGTCAGAGACAGTCTTGCTGCTTTTTACGTGTTTCAGTGCTCTATCAACCATTTTCATGGAACACTCTAGGTGGCTGGCAATTTGTCACTATGACGAACCTTACTCTTTCAAGTTTACAACCTTTTGTCTAACTAGAGATGTGCAATTTTTAGCCTCTCCCACTGTTGTTGGAATTAAAAGTAGCTTTTTCAAATTGATCATTACGAATTTGCAAGCCATCCTATTTATAGTAAAATAAAATATTTCTTATAACTTGTCCGTTGCAAATCTTGAGTTTTCTAGGACTTTGTTTTTCATACGTCCTTAAAGAGGTACCTCTTTCAATTGCCATTGAATCCAGTGAAAAATGTATCCTAATGAATGAGTTCTATCGAAGAATTCATTGATAAAATGGGTTTTTCTTAGTAAACAACAAGTATTTCTAATTATGTGTCCGCAGTTGAAAGTAAATTTTTAGATCTTATCGACTTTCGAAGTCAACAGTATCTCATAATAAATATGTGGATTGACTTTCTTGTTAACCTCACAGTATATGCGAAAATCTTACGTTCGCCCCGAAAATTGAAAATATAATATTTCAATATATTTTTACTTTTTGAGGTTTTCAGAGTATATTTACAGTGTTTTAAGAAAGAAGTTTGTGTAGCTGCTAGTGCCTGTATGTATGTAAATACGTTCGTGGACAGTTTTTTTACGAGCATAGCTCACGTAAAAAATGTTGTAGCGACTTCGTTGATGCGTCAATCGAAGCGTATTTGCAACCTCACGAGTTGATTAGATTTTGGAAGAACTTGGTGTTGTGATTTGTGTGTTTTGATCCATCAAAGATCATTTTGGTCAAGCACCATATTTCGCAAAAAGAAAATCTATTTGCTTGTGTTAGCATTTTTATGATGCTATCAAATTTTGAAAATATTTAGTGCATTGTTTATTGAAAGTAATTTCAAAAAATTAAGTTTTCCATTTCAATTAAACTATCAGCAATCAATGTTTGTAACATTTAGATGCTCTTATCAACTCTTGTCAAAAAAATTAAAGAAAAATTCATAATTACAAAAAAAATCGAAAAAAAAACAAAAAAACATAGAGTTACAATGAATAAATAGTTAATACGAATAACATTACCTGGTCTCTCTCATTACAATGGCGTTTACTGTTTTGTCCAAGTTATATAATATTTTCATGATTGAAGCGGGTTCTCAATAATTTGGTTTAAATTTTTAAAAAATTCATATTTTTTAATCAAATTTACATTGATAATTTCTTTCATGACTGCGTCACAACAAACCATTAATATTTATAATGACTAAATGGGGATAAGCATTATATGACCTGATAATAAAATGTCGTGGCTGTTGTATCGACCGATGTGTATTATCATTTCTATGATTTGTTTAAACATTCCATAAATTCAGAACAGATGATATTTTTAATTTTTTTCAATAAAACTGCAAAAATATTTAAAAAAATTTCTAAAAAATGCCTGCCAATAATTGTGCTTCTTTGGCAACCGTTTATTTTCGAAAGCTGATGTTTTTAGTATTCATGAATCGAAGTATTGTTTCTATAAGTCTTAAAAATATTCATAAAGGTAAAGTAAAAAATAAATATGAATTACGAATAAAGGACCGTCCATTCAATACGTTAAAATCGATTGCCAAATTGAATTCTTCCTCTATCTTGATTTGATAAATTTAACATCTAATCTGACATCAAATTTTTAATGCAAGTTACTTGTTGTTTCATGATCAACTTTAAAATAAGGAATGATTATTAATGTTTCAAGGGTAAATAGGTGAAAATTTTTGTCGTCAAAAATTTGATTTCGGTGTCAAAAATTTTCACCAACAGGTGTTTTCTCAATTAAAAAAACATCTTTGATATTTTGGATTGGTAAGATTTGAATTTATTCTTCCGGCATCTTTTGTTATATGTAATATTTTTTTCATATAATTTAACAGCCATTATTTACTGCATTTTTATTGTTTTTAAGCTCATCTGCAAAATAAGCAATAATTATTAACTTCCCAGTATATGAAAAGTTCTTGTAATCGCCTCGAGAATCGAAATTGAAATTTTCAACATATCTTCACGTTTTGAGGTCTATAGAAAATATATAAAGTGTTTTTAGAAAGAAGTATGTTTGTTTGTGTGTGTGTGTGTGTGTACGTAAGTACGTACGTCCGTACGTACGTATATGCGTTCGTGGACAGTTTTTTCTACAAGCATAGCTCACGTAAACAAAGTCGTATATACTTCGTTAAGAAAGCAATCAAAGCGTCTTTTTAATCTTAAGAGCTGATTAGTTTTTGGAACATTTCGCTGGGGGGGGGGGGTTTGTTGTTTTGCCCCTTTGAAGGTCATTTCTGTCATGCACTATATTTCGCGAACCCAACATACGATTTGCATTTTTAAGATATCAATCTACGCGTATTAATATTTTTGTGAATCTATAAACTTTTGAAAAAAATCGTTGGAGCGGTTTTCTTAATTTAGGAGAAAAGTGCAAAAAATTAGGTTTTTTTCTTAATCAATACATTTTTAACCTGATTTGCGAAACACAGTAATCAATGTTTATAAAATTCATATATTTCAAACAGTTTTTGTGCAAAAACCAACAAAAAATTTTGTTATGATTACAAAAAATTGAAATTAAAAATAAAAAATCATTAAAAGTCATCATGACTTCAAGGTCATTTCTGTCATACACTATATCTCATGAACCAAATATAATATTTGCATCATTAAGAAGTCAATCTAATTCGTAAGACATTGTTGTGAAGCCAATCAAAGTTTATCAATATTTACATAGTTTAAACAAATTTTGAAGAGTTTTTACAGTACCGTAAAATATTAAAAAATTAATCAAATTTGCATTTGTGGTTATGAACGCTTTGAATGGTAAAATGTTTTGTAGTCAATACTTTGCCAGATCATATGCTTTAAAAAGTTTTCATGGATAAGAAAATAACAAATAATGTACAATAGGCTCTGTAACCTGCCCCACCCCTCCCGATTAATCCGCGTAAATATTCAATCATCCCCCTTACCTACGTAATCAATTGACGCTCTCGTAGATGATATGATTAATATTAAGTTATTCCAATTACTGTTATGAGACGTACATTATTATTTAAAGTGGTACTATTTTCATAATTAGTATTTTGTTTAGTATTTTTAATATTTATGTAAATATTACTGGGAAGTTTACCGTGTGAACCTCAAGGGTCGCACCTCGCAGCTTGTTTATTATAAGGTGATGACGTTATACAAATTTAATGTCCATGCAACATCCATAGAAATTTTAGACGCAACTGTTAAAAATTACCAGTAGTTCAGTCGACGAAAAAACAAAAATTGCATTCAATTTTAACTTTCGAGCGTCCATTTAAAAAAAAACCAGTTACGTGGAAAACCTTTGTGACCTTTCCCCTTCCGATTGATTCACGTTAAGATTTAATCCAACCACACCCCTAATGTTATAAATGGGCGCATTTTAAGACGATACGAATCGCAATGACTTATTTAAGATACTACTCTACATTAGAAGGCTAAAAAATGACGAATTTTTATGAATTTTTAACTTCCCAGTATATGGGAAGTTCTTGTAATCGCCTCGAAAATCGAAATTGAAATTTTCAACATTTCTTTACGTTTTGAGGTCTTTAGAGTATATATAAAGTGTTTTTAGAAAGGGAGATGTATGTGTGTGTGTGTGTGTACGTACGTACGTACGTACGTACGTTCGTGGACACTTTTTTCTACGAGCATAACTCACGTAAACAAAGTTTGATCGACTTCGTTATAGATTCAATCGAAGCGTCTTTGCAATTTTAAGAGCTGATTAGTTTTTGGGATACTTCGGCCGGGGATTTGTTGTTTTGACCCTTTGAAGGTCATTTCTGTCATGCGTTATATCTAGCGAACCAAACATACGATTTCCTTGATCAATGTGTCAATCGACGCGTATTAGCAATTTTGTGAATCTGTCAAACTTTGAAAAAATTTGTTGGAGCCGTTTTTTAATTTAAGAAAAAAAAGTGCAAAAAATTAGGTTTTTTCTAATAAACAATAAACTTTTAACCTGATTTACGGAAGACAGTATTCAATTTTTATAAAATTTATATATTTCAAGCAATGTTTGTAAAAATAACATCAAAACTTTTTCTCATGATTACGTAAAAAATTAAATAAAAAATAAAAAATCATTAAAAGGCATCATGATTTTCAAGGTCATTTCTGTCGTGCGTTATACATATCTCGTGAACCAAACATACAATTTGCATGGTTAAGGTGTCTATCGATGCGTATTAGCATTTGTGTGAATCTATCAAATTTTTAAAAAATCGTTGGAGCTGTTTTTTAATTTAAGAGAAAAAAAAGTGCAAAAAATTAGGGTTTTTTTATAAACAATAAATTTTTAACCAGATTTACGAAAGACAGTATTCAATTTTTATAAAATTTATACATTCCAAGCAGTGCTTGTGAGAGCATCATCAAAACTTTTTCTCATGATAACAAGAAACATTAAATAAAAAATAAAAATCATCAACAGTCATCATGATCTTCAAGGTCATTTCTTCCATTCACTATATATCACGAACCAGATATAACATTTGCATCATTAAGGTGTTAATCGACGTGTTTTAAAACGTCTTTGATTATTTTAACATTATAAAGATCCGTTTCAGCGGTTTTTTTAATTTAATAGAAAAACATAAGAAAACTTAGGGTTTTTTTCACAAAAAATATTTTTTTAACCTGATTTGCACAACACAGTAATAAATGTTTATAAAATTTATACATTCCTATCAGTTTTTGAAGAGAAACCAGCAAAACTTTTTCATGATTATGATAAAAATTTAATTAAAAATAAAAAATCATTCAAAGTTACCATATGAAAGGGGTTCCTCCGATTGATATTACCTTATATCTTTTATTCTAAAGACTTTGTTGTAAAGTCAATCAAAGTTTTAAAATGTTTGGATAATTTGAGCAGATTTTTAATAGTTTTGCAGTCTGTTGATTAAAAAAGCGGCTTAAATTTTGAAAACCATCAAAATTTCAATCAAATTTGCATTTGTGGTAATCAATCATCATCACCCATCCACCAAAAGCCTTACGCAATCAGTGGATGCTCCCGTAGATGATATGATTAATATTAACTCATTCCTGTTACTGCTATGAATACCTTTCATTATTATTATTTAAAGTAGTAGTATTTTCAAAATTATTATTGTGTTTAATATTTTTAATGTTTATCTAGATATTACTGGGAAGTTGACCGTGTGGACCTCAAGGGTCGCACTTCGCGGCTTGTTTTCTTCTTAATTCATCTTTTGAGAGTACAAAAATATTACTAATATTAATTTTTTAATTTCTCATGGTTATAGACGGCGCCAAAGCTTGAACCTCGTAAAATACCCCATCGCATGGCTGACAGTTAATTTCAAAGCTTGGAAGTCGGAAACAGAAAACAAAAAATGATTTTAGAGACTTTGGTGTCTTTGCGTGACAATTCACCACAGTTTTAAAAATTGCGGTCAAAGCACCGCAAACAAAGTTGAAAAATCGACTCTTTTTGGAGTTGTTTCATGCACGCCAAATTTTATTTCCTGATTTTTTTTTGATCTCACTGTTTTAAATTGTCATGTGAAAATAAAACGCACTGAGATTCATAAAAACCCGTTGAGTAGATTTGAAGAATATCGAGCCCAGTTGAAAAAACGTCATTTCGAGAAAATCGCCTTTTAGAGTTTGGTTTAGTTTTTATAGTAAATTTTCAATAAGAACCCATTTTGTCGACACACAATATACTTATAAACGTCAGAATAAATACTGAAACGTGTAACAAAACGAAAATTTCATAACATGTGTTAGAACCTCCTACTCTAGTCAACAACATTGTCTTCTAGTGTTCAATTTTTGGTTCGCAACTCTGCTAACACTATTTAATGCCAGCCATGGTCGTGTTGTCTCATGACGGATGGCAAATGACAGCACTTGAAGAGGATGCCATCGGACACGCCGAAACCACACTTCTTACTAAAAAGAAAATTTCATGTTTTGTTGTGATTGAATAGAAGAAAAATGTTTTGTAGAAAAAGGGGATAGGCAAATGGCGGCTGCGAAGATCCAAAAGTGCGCTCGCACATAGAACCGTTTTATTTTATTCTAACATTCGAATTATTTCAAAATATTTTAAGAGTCATTGTTACAGGTGTAGCCAGTTAAAAAAACACCAAAAGAAATTAATCATTATTTTGAAAATTTTAATGTGTACTAGTATCTTAACTTACTATAACGAATGAATAACATTATTATTATTAAGTGTATTTTAATTTTTACTTTTTGTACTGTTTATTACTTTTAAATATTTATGTGGATATAATTTAGAAGTTGTCCGTGCTGATCTCGAATGTCGTAATTTATAATAAATTATTTCCCCGGGAACATTCAATTCTTTAAATATGCAGTGCAAGGTCCGTCCCAACTAGATCGGAATGTTGACGATCCGCTATAGTTGGTTTACTACCGTGCTGGTATTTTCCTTTCTTCGAAGCGCAACGCTATATCGAAAGAAAAATTGTCACTTTGAAAACAAACCATCAAAAATCTTTTTCAGATTCTAAAAACCGACGTTTTAAAGGAAATGGTGTGGAATAACCTAAAATAATATTTTCATGCCAATACACACATCCCGATATATACTTGCTATTTAGTCACCCTACCAATGTAGATCGGGTCTGCAAAAAAATAAGAGTCTCTGCAAAGGAGATATGATAAGAAAATCCCATAAAATTGCACCAAAGGATCGCGTGATTATATGTCGATTTTGTGCAACGCTAGATTTTGTTGACTTTCAATTTTACCATGAGTCGCTTCTCGCCTGATCTAGAAAAGTGGATTTTCGCCAAGCTATGAAAGCCCACATGTCACGATGTCAATGCCAAAGGATTAAAATTTATTGGTTTATGCCGGGCGACTTTCCTTAAATTCATGCAACAGCATTCTTCGTTATAAAATTAAGGATATGCCTTCGAGGTTACATGCATTGCATGCTTTCGACATTTATTGTTATTTCGCCATGCAGGACGCTTTTGAAATTCTACATGCCTTGATTTACTATTATAGTCACGTGCATGATTGAAAAATAACTGCGAGATAGTGAAAATATCATGTTATCGTAATATTCATACATTTTTATGCAGGCGGGTGGTGATGGCACATTTTATGTTATACTCGCTTGAATTTGGGTCTACGAGATATTCAATGAAGATTTCGAGTGATTTCACCAATATTGATATGGTCACAATAAATTACTTCAAAAAATAAATCCAGGATAACATAAACCACAATTTATTATTCCATGTTTCACCTAAGGGCATAATCTAGATCATGGAAGAAAGTACCATAAAAAAGATTATTCGACAGGTGAAAATGTTTTTGTTTTGAAAATCAATTGCGATTATTTGTACAGACTGAAACTCTCTACAAAATTTTATGTTGTTTGCATCTTTTGAGAAATGTTTCCTTGTTTATTTGTCGTTATTATTCAACTTGTTCGCAATTCTAATTCCATATACTCGTATATAGTGAACTCTTTTTTTGGTGATTGTAATGAATGTGTCTTTCTTTAATAAAATAAACTACAGTACTTAGTAAACAAGCCGTGGGGTGCGACTCTTGAGGTCCACACGGACAACTTCCCAGTAATATTTACATAAATATTAAAAATATTAAACACAATAATAATTATGGAAATAATAATACTTTTAGTAATAAAAATGTACTTCTCATAAAAGTTATTGGAATGACTTAATATTAATCGTAACATCTACGCGAGCGTCAATTGATTACGTAAAGATTTTCGTGGATTGATTTGATTTAATATTCACGTGGATCAATCGTAGGGGGGACAGGTTACAAAGCCATTTCTACGTTATTTGTTATTTTCATATCGATGCTTGAAGGACAAAACAGCGCTAGCAAAAATGAATGCAGATTTTGTTATTACGACAACTGAAGAGATTTTGTCGCGTGATGGCCATTTTGAATAGTTGCGGTCAAAACTGCTAACACTTCGGCATAATCACTGAATTTGTATTTTTTCACGATTTTACATCAATGAAACTAATAATTATTTCTTATTAACTTCCCAGTATATGGGAAGTTCTTGTAATCGCCTCGAAAATCGAAATTGAAATTTTCAACTTTTCTTTACGTTTTGAGGTCGATAGAGTATATATAAAGTGTTTTTAGAAAGGGAGACGTGTGTGTGTGTGTGTGTGTGTGTGTGTGTGTACGTACGTACGTACGTCTGTACGTTCGTGGACAGTTTTTCTACGAGCATAACTCACGTAAACAAAGTCCGATCGACTTGATTGAGGTGTCAATCAAAGCGTCTTTGCAATTTTAAGAGCTGATTAGTTTTTGGGATACTACGGTCGGGGGGGTTTGCTGTTTTGACCCTTTGAAGGTAATTTCTGTCATGCGTTATATCTCGCGAACCAAACATACGATTTGCATGGTTAAGGTGTCAATCGACGTGTATTAACATTTGTGCAAATCTATCAAATTTTTAAAAAAATCGTTGGAGCCGTTTTTTAATTTAAGAAAAAAAAGTGCAAAAAATTAGGGTTTTTTTTATAAACAATAAACTTTTAACCTGATTTACGAAAGACAGTGTTCAATTTTTATAAAATTTATATACTTCAAGCAGTGCTTGTAAAAACAACATTAAAACTTTTCCTCATGAAAACGTAAAAAATTAAATAAAAAATAAAAAATCATTAACAGGCATCATGATTTTCAAGGACATTTCTGTCGTGCGTTATACATATCGCGCGAACCCAACATGCGATTTGCATGATTAAGGTGTCAATCGACGCGTATTAGCATTTATGTGAAATTGTCAAATTTTAGAAAAAATCGTTGGAGCCGTTTTTTAATTTTTAAAAAAAAGTGCAAAAAATTGTGATTTTTTCAAAAACAATAAATTTTTAACCTTATTGTCAAGTCCAAATAATCAATCTTTATATAATTTATATACTCTAAAAAGTTTTTTATAAATGTCCTCAAAACTGTTTCTCATGATTCCAAAAAAAATCAAATAAAAAATAAAAAATCATTAACAGTCATCATGATCTTCAAGGTCATTTCTGTCATGCGTTATATCTCGCGAATCAAACATACGATTTGCATTGTAGAGGTGTCAATGTACGCGCAATTTTATTTCAATGAATCTGTCGAATTTTTAAAAAAATCGTTGAAGCCGTTTTTTATTTTAAGAAAAAAAAGTGCAAAAAATTTGGTTTTTTCATAAACAATAAATTTTTAACTTGATTTGCGAGATGTAGTAGACTATGTTTATAAAATTTACATACTACAAACAATGTCTGTAGAAACAACATCCAAACTTTTTCTCATGATTACGTAAAAAATTAAATTAAAAATAAAAAATCATTAAAAGTCATCATGATTTTCAAGGTCATTTTTATCATTCACTATATCTCACTAACCAGATATAATATTTGCATCATTAAGATGTCAGTTGACGTGTATTAACATCTTTGTGAAGTTTTTAACATTATAAAAGTTCGTATCAGCCGTTTTTTTAATTTAATAGAAGAAAATGCGAAAAATTATTGTTTTTTTTTCATACAAAATATTTTTTTAACTTGATGTGCACAGCACAGTGATACCAGTTTATAAAATTTATACATTCTTATCAGTTTTTGAAGAGACACCGGCAAAATTTTCTTTCATGATTATGAAAAAAAAAATCATTCAAAGTTACCATGTAAAGAGGGTTCATACGAATGCAATTACTTTTATTCTAAAAAAATGTTGTAAATTCAATCAAAGGTTTAAAATATTTGCATAATTTGAGCAGATTTTTAATAGTTTATATAGTCTTTGAATTGAAAAAAATTCTTAAATTTTTAAAACCAACAAAAATTTTCAAGACCAAAAAGGCCCCCACCGATTGATCCGCGTGAATATTCAATCTGTCCTCGCCGACCAAAAACCTTACGTAATCAAGGGAACCTCCCGTAGACGATATGATTCATATTAACTCATTCCTTTTACTGCTATGAATACCTCTTATTGTTGTAATGTTGTTGATGTTTATGTAGATATTACTGGGAAGTTGACCGTGTGGACCTCAAGGGTCGCACCTCGCGGCTTGTTTTCTGTTGATTTTGAGAAACATTGATTATGCAGTCAAAAATAGGTTCAATTGCATGTAAAAAGTAAAATATTTGTATTACAAATGATGACGGAAGTAACTGAAATTTTACGAATACTAAAGAAGAAAACTCCTAAAAACTACAATTTTTTATTTGATGAAAGCTTTTCAAAGCATATTATCTCAAAAAGTGTAGACTACAAAACATTTTACCATTCAAAACGTTGATTATCACAATTGCAAATTTGATTTGATTTGTATTGGTTTTCAAAACTTAAGCAGTTTTTTTTATTAAAGTTAAAACACGGTTCTGTGAAGACTATTAAAAATCTACGCAAATTATGCAAATATGCAAACTTTGATTGAATTTACAACAATGTCTTTAGAATAAGAGATTTAAGGTAGAAAAACTCGTATGAACTCTTTTTACATGGTGACTTTGTATGATGTTTTTTTTTATTTTTTATTCAATTTGTTTTGAAATCATGAGAAAATATTTTGATAGTCTCTACAGAAATTGATAAAAGTTTATAAATTTTATAATTATTTATTATCACGATGTTGATTTTATTAATTATTAATTAATTTTTTTATGAAAAAAACACTAATTTTCAATATTTTTTTTATTAAATCATTTTTTTTGTATGTAAAAACATCATTAAAATTTAATACGCGTTGATTGACTTCTTAACGATGCAAAAATTATATTTGGTTCCCGAGATATAATGATTGACATAAATGACCATGAAGGACATGATGACTTTCAATGATTTTTTATTTTTAATTCAACTTTTTTTTGTGATCAAGAAAAAAAAACAAGTGTTTGGAATATTTAACTTTTATAAATATTGATTACTACGACTTGAAAATGAAGTTAAAAATTTGATGTTTTTGAAAAAGCTCCAATTTTTTGCACTTTTTTTTTTAAAAAAAATTCAAGAACGGCTACGACGATTTTTTTAAAAATTTGATTGAATCACAAAAATGTTAATACGCATCGATTGACACCTTGATGAAGCAAATCGTACTTTTGGTTCGCGAGATACAGTGCATGACAGGTTTGACCTTCAATGGGTGAAAACAGCAAACCCCCCGACCGAAGTGTCCCAAAAACTAATCAGCTCTTAGGATTGCAAAGACGCTTCGATTTACACCTCAACAAAGTCGATACAACTATGTTTACGTGAGCTATGCTCGTAGAAAAACTGCCCGCGAACGCACGTACGTACGTCCGTACATACACACACACACACACACATACTTCTTTCTAAAAACACTTGAAATATACTCGTAAAACCTCAAAACTGAAAGATATGTTGAAAATTTCAATTTCGATTTTCGAGGCGATTACAAGAACTTCCCATATACTGGAAAGTTAATGAAAAGCAGCTTTGCTTTAAGTCTTGTTTCAATTGGTTAAAATTTTAATTTTTTGATTTGGGAAAATTATAACTGATTTTGCAATATTTAGAATTTGAAAACGGTTCCTGGATAATTTTTAGAACTCATTTCTTTCATAAAACCTTTTCTATTAATTCGACACTTTTGCAACAAATAAAATTGGATTGGAAATAATCATTCAAACATTTAGCAATCAATACGAAATTATAATTAAAACTTCAAACAACCTGTCCATTCTGGAACTGCCAATGTCACCTAAGCACAATGAAATTCATTAAACAAACAGACATTAGGGGAGTTTTCAAAAAACCAAAAAAAAAATATATAGTCACATCGGTAGGTTGAAGCTCATATCACTCGAGTGCTTTTTCAAGAAATAAAGTTTAGTTTTCGCACATCATAAAATATTAAATTTGTTCTCGATGGGGACGACTAGATATATTTTCAAAGCAATATTTTCATGGAACTAAAATAAAGTGGAGAGCCCTCAGGCGAGTCGCAGACCTCGTTTCTCAAACATATGGCATCGCTCCCATATATTCCACATGTTTGGCGGAAATCTCTTATATGTGAAAATAATTTATTTCATATTTTTCGAAGGCTATGGCGGATGGCATTGCAAGATAACTAGTTAACGGTCCAAGAGCGCAGACACGTCAAGTCTGTCTGGCATGAGTCCAGAGAAGAGCCTTATCCGCATTTTAAATTCAAGACGACTTGTTCGCTGTGTTTTCGAGGTCATGATTTATATTCCAGATCGTATTTTTCAGGGGACATATTATCTTTGGGATTGCAAAGCTAATGAAAGACTAGATAATCGATAGGATGTGAAATTGTGGATTTAATCGGGGGAAGGTTCTGATTTTTATTATTATTATTTTGTTTTTATTATTTGCTTTAGTTGGAAATCCTTTTGGTCAAAGTTGTCTTATAAGTTCGTGGCTTTTTTTATAATGAATACTTTTAGATAATGAAAAGTACCATATACATGTATGAATGTACAATTTTATTACGATAAATTGCAAATCTGCTCGCCGTTGACATGATTTTGTGAGTGTTTAATAACTACCAAGCTGCCAAGTACATCTGATTGCACGGACACCTTAATCAAGTGGCACTTTTGCAATGACCATTTCGATGGAAAACCAGCACCGTCCTTCTGTTACGACTGGTCAGTTCATCGGGATTGCGACGCGGTCCTTTAAATTCATTTGCTCTGTAAAATATGATACCTGCCATTCATGGCCGAGTCTACCGCAACGAATTCATGACTTTATTAATGATTTTATGAAATGAACATGGACTTATACTTTTAATTTCAGCGGTCATATTTTCTGGCCCAAAATGCAATTATAGCGCTTACTGGCTTCCGCTACAGTACAGTCTAGTTCTCACCAATTTGGAATCATCGTCTGCATTGAATACACCAGCAACCACACATCGCGTCCAATTTGTAATCACATTAATTTCCGGTGCTTGGTTTTAATTCTGCTGGTCCTTTCGCATTTAACCTCTAGATGGTTGGATGATGGTCAGAAAGGGCTTACGGTGTTACGGTTGGGATACAAAACAGTGCCCCAAAATATTATCTAACGAACCCGAATTAGAATTGCATGAAATAAGAAGCTCGCCTCTGGACTGATGTTGTCCATAAGAACTAATCCTTAAATTCCAAAATATGTACGGGGATTAAAGTTAACAAATGCAGTTACAGATTTTTGAGCGCACTATTGTGACGTAATCGCAAGAAGCTTGAAAACATGTACAGAAAATATTGACACAATTGATTTGTTTGCAGATGAAACCAATAATTTCTCCGCGATCCTACTTTCTTGAACTGTTATCTAACTGAAAACTGATCCTCATACGATTCTTATAATGTTGAAGGTTGAATCTCATAACTCTTTTTTGACACAAGTGCTATTAATTTTGTAAAAATTAATTTTCAAAGGGATATAACTTGAAGTAAATGCCGATCATTTTTCCATTTTATGTTGAGAGCACTTCAGTCGTCAGAACACGCTTGACAAAATGAACTGTTGCTGGTATACTCCGGTTCAAGAATATTTTTAATTGATTTCAAATATACTTTCATTCAAAATCTGATAATACGCTATTCAGATATCGTGAGGACGGTCGTTTTTAACTTTCCAGTATACGGGGAGCTCTTGTAATCACTCTAAAAATTCAAATTGAAATTTTAGCAAAGCTTAACGTTTTGAAGCTTTTAGAGTATATTTAAAGAGGTTTTGAAAAGAATTTTGTAAGTATGTACGTACGCACGTTTTAAATAATTTTTTCAACTCACGAACGAAATGTTATATTCTTTGTTCAGGTGTCAATCAAAGCGTATTTGCAATCTCACGAGTACATTAGATTTTAGAAAACTTTAGTTGGGCGTAATTATAGTTTTCATCATGATTACAAAAAAAAATTGTAATAAAAACGATAAATCTTTAGTAGTCACTGTAAAAAAAGTGTTGATACGAACAACATTACCTTATTTCACTTACTCCCATCACTCTGATATGACTTGAATCAATGCGTGCTACCATTTTTAAAATTTGACGCAAAGTTCCAGAAAATCATTTCAGAATTTTTTTGATGTAATTAAAAATTGCAAAATATCTACTTTTGTTTTTATAAGAAAAATGCGTCTACCTTATTTGTACTTCTGCTAATCATTTCTTTACAAAATAAGATGCTTTATGAAAAATCATGTTTGCTTTTGTATTTTTCAAAATATATTATGATATCAATAAACAATGAATAAGAAATCGTTTATTAATAACGTCAGGACCATTTGTGAAATTTTTGAGTATATTTATCGCAAGAAATCGTAAGATTTTAGTTCCTTCTTTTTTGTACCTCAGCAAGACGTAAGTATAATAAGAAATTATATTTTTACTTCATACTTCATGCTGTTTTAAGGTCCACAAACGATTACTAGCCTTTCCAAAGTATAATGATGACATGGTACACATACAGTATCTATGCATCATTTAGGGGAATGTTGGACGCAACTTCCGCAAATAGTAAATACGCGACCAAATCTCGTTCAGTCGGAGTAGAAATAAAAATTGTTTTCAATAACTATGAAATCTCAATTTTATAAAAAAATTCGTATGTGTTTTTTTGTCTTTCAGGCGATAAGTAAAAAGGCTTTGTAATCTGTCCTCTTCCGATTGATCCATGTAAATCCATTCACCAAAAATCCTACCTTATCGATGAATATAAACTTATGCCACTAACTGTGAAGTGTTGTCATCACTATTATTTAAAGTTTCATTATTTTCTTTGCATTTTTAACTTCCCAGTATATGGGAAGCTCTTGTAATCGCCTCGAAAATCGAAATTGAAATTTTCAACATTTCTTTACGTTTTGAGGTCTATAGAGTATATATAAAGTGTTTTTAGAAAGGGAGATGTATGTGTGTGTGTGTACGTACGTACGTACGTACGTACGATCGTGGACACTTTTTTCTATGAGCATAACTCACGTAAACAAAGTCGTATCGACTTCGTTAAGGTGTCAATCGAAGCGTCTTTGCAATCTTAAAAGCTGATTAGTTTTTGGGATTTTTCGGTCGGGGTGGTTTGTTGTTTTGACCCTTTGAAGATAATTTCTGTCATGCGTTATATCTCGCGAACCAAACATACGATTTGCATAATTATGGTGTCAATCGACGCGTATTAACATTTGCTCAAATCTATCAAATTTTGAAAAAAAAACGTTAGAGCCGTTTTTTATTTTTAGAAAAAAAAGTGTAAAAATTAGGGGTTTTTTATAAACAAGAAATTTTTAACTTGATTTACGAAAGACAGTATTCAATTTTTATAAAATTTATATACTTCAAGCAGTGGTTGTAAAAACAACATTAAAACTTTTCCTCATGATTACGTTAAAAATTAAATAAAAAATAAAAAATCATTAACAGGCATCATGATCTTCAAGGTCATTTCTGTCATGCGTTATACATATCTCGCGAACCAAACAAACAATTTGCATGGTTAAGGTGGCAATCGACGTGTACTAACATTTGTGTGAATCTATCAAATATTGGAAAAAATCGTTGCAGCCGTTTTTTAATTTAAGGGAAAAGTGCAAAAAATTAGATTTTTTTATAAACAATCAATTTTTAACCTGATTTACGAAAGACAGTATTCAATTTTTATAAGATTTATATATTTCAAGCAGTGATTGTAAAAGCATCATCAAAACTTTTGCTCATGATGACAAGAAACATTAAATAAAAAAAAAATTTTTTTAACAGTCATCATGATATTCAAGGTCATTTCTTCCAGTCACTATATCTCACGAACCAGATATAATATTTGCATCATTAAGGTGTCAATCGACGTGTTTTAAAATCTCTTTGATTATTTCAACATTATAAAGATCCGTTTAAGCGATTTTTTTTTAATTTAATAGAAGAAAATGCGAAAACTTAGGGTTTTTTTCATAAAAAAGTAAAATAAATGTTTATGAAATTTATACATTTTTATCAGTTTTTGAAGAGAAACCACCATAACTTTTTTCATGATTCTGAAAAAAAATCAATTAAAAATAAAAAATCATTCAAAGTTACCATATGAAAGGCGTTCCTCCGATTGATATTACCTTATTTCATTTATTCTACAGACTTTGTTGTAAAGTCATTCAAAATTTCAAAATGTTTGGATCATTTGAGCAGATTTTTAATAGTTTTTGCAGTCTTTTAATTAAAAAAAGCGGCTTAAATTTTGAAAACCATCAACATTTCAAGCGAATTTGCATTTGTGGTAATCAATCATCATCACTCATCCACCAAAAGCCTTACGTAATCAGTGGATGCTCCCGTAGATGATATGATTAATATTAACTCATTCCTGTTACTGCTATGAATACCTTCCATTATTATTATTTAAAGTAGTAGTATTTTCAAAATTATTATTGTGTTTAATATTTTTAATGTTTATCTAGAACATCTACTGGGAAGTTTACCGTGTGGACCTCAAGGGTCGCTCTTCACGGCTTGTTCATATTAACGTTGATATTACTAAGAGGTTTTCCGTGTCTTGTCTGCTTCTAATTATTCTATTTAAAAAATGCAGCTGTTCATTATATAAAATAATTTTTGCTTTGCAAAGGAACACTAAAGTTCGATAATCAATTTCACAAGCGAAAGTAAAATACTAGAATTTTTTTGAATATATGATTTTTTTGAATTAGTCATAGCAATAATATAAAACTCCTCTTTGAATTTTTTTTGCCAACGGTGGAGTTTTGCTTTTTGTCAGGCATCGTGCAAAAAGTATGAATTGGTTTCGTCATATTTATAAAAGTAATGGAGAAAAGCTAGCGCAGGCGAAAGTTTTTTATTATTTTCCGTAGAAATAGGAAAAAAATCCCGCTTTTTACACATATTTATATGATTATTTAGCTCATTTTTTCTTCTGCCGTCTATTTTTTTCCATAGCGTACAATATCATTATAATAAAATTATCGTATTTTGTTTAAAACTTGGTGCAAAACCCAATCTAATATTAATAGTGATGCAAACAAAATATCTTAATTAAATAATGCAATTGCAGTTTTATGTGTGCATGAAAAAATTCCATCCGAATAACTTTCAGCAGATTAAAAGGCCAGGTCAGATTAATGTAGGTATTGATGGGCCTATCGCGCTGTATCATGTGGATATGCAAACTCTAGGACATGGCAGTGTGGCTCCTGGGAATGATATCTGCCCTGGCAAGCTCCACCGAAGCTAATTTCTTGTCGTGAATTGAACGGCCGCCTGAGAAGTTGTTTGCTCGCGCCGTATCTTTTTTTCGTTTTCGTTGTGGTACGTTATAGTGGAACTTCGATTGTTTTCATTCTGTTGTTAATGTTGTTAACTTCCCAGTATATGGGAAGTTCTTGTAATCGCCTCGAAAATCGAAATTCAAATTTTCAACTTTTCTTTACGTTTTGAGGTCTATAGAGTATATATAAAGTGTTTTTAGAAAGAAGTATGTATGTGTGTGTGTGTGTGTATGTATGTACGTACGTACGTATGTGCGTTCGCGGGCAGTTTTTCTACGAGCATAACTCGCGTAAACAAAGTCGTATCGACTTCGTTAAGGTGTCAATCGAAGCGTCTTTGCAATCTTAAGAGCTGATTAGTTTTTGGGACACTTCGGTCGGGGGGGGGGGTTTGCTGTTTTCACCCCTTGAAGGTCAACCATGTTATGCGCTATATATCACGAACCAAACATGCGATTAATATTAAGGTCGCAATCGACGCGTATTATTATTTACGTGATTCTGTCAAAATTTTAAAAAAATCGTTCAAGTGGTTTTTTAAGTTTTTGAAAAAAAGTGCAAAAAATTGGTTTTTTTTTTCAAAAACATCAAATTTTTAACTTGATTTTCAACACGCAGTAAAAAATGTTTATATAATTTATAAACTCCAAACAATTGTTGTTAAAAAACCCCAAAATTTTTTACTCGTGATTCGAAAAAAAATCAAATAAAAAATAAAAAATCATTAATAGTCATCGTGATCTTCAAGGTCATTTGTGTATTGCATTATATCTCGCGAACCAAACATACGATTTGCATAATTTGTGTGCCAATGAACGTGTATTAATACTTGTGTGAATCTATCAAATTTTGGAAAAAATCGTTCGAGCGGTTTTTTTCAATTTAAGAAAAAACAAGTGCAAAAAATTTAATCTGATTTGCGAAATATAGTAATCAATGTTTGCAAAATTAATATACTTCAAACAATGTTTGTAGAAACACAATAAAAACTTTTTCTCATGATTACGTAAAAAATTAAATAAAAAATCATTAAAAGTCATCATGATTTTCAAGGTCATTTTTATCATTCACTATATCTCACGAACCAGATATAATGCATATTGCATCATTATGGTGTCAATTGACGTGTATTAATATCTTTGTGAAGTTTTTTAAATGATTAAAATTCGTTTCAGCCGTTTTTGGAATTTAATAAAAGAAAATGCGAAAAATTAAGCTTTTTCATAAAAAATATTTTTTTAACTTGATTTGCACAGCATAGTGATACCAGTTTATAAAATTTATACAATCTTATCAATTTTTGAAGAGAAACCAGCAAAAAAATTTTCCATGATTATGAAACAACTAAATAAAAAATAAAAAATCATTCAAAGTTACCATGTAAAGAGGGTTTATACGAATGATATTACTTTACATCTTTTATTCTAAAAAAATTGTTGTAAATTCAATCAAAGTTTTAAAATATTTGCATAATTTGAGCAGATTTTTAAGAGTTTTTATATTTTTTTAATTAAAAAAACTGCTTAAATTTTGAAAACCAACAAAATTTCAATCAAATTTGCATTTGCGGTATCAACGTTTTGAATGGTAAAATGTTTTGTAGTCAATACTATGCTTTGAAAAGCTTTCATCGAATAAAAAATTGTAGTTTTTAGGAGATTCATTCTTTAGTAATCGTAAGATTTCAATAACCATCATCATTTGTAATACATTTTACTTTTTACATGCAATTGAACCTTTTTTTGACTGCATGTACAAAATTTTTCAAGACCAAAAAAGCCCCCAACAATTGATCCGCGTGAATATTCAATCTGTCCTCGTCGACCAAAAACCTTACGTAATCAATGGACCCTTCCGTAGACGATATGATTCATATTAACTCATTCCTGTTTCTGCTATGAATACCTGTCATTGTTATTACTTAAAGTAGTATTATTTTCAAAATTATTATTGTGTTTGATGTTGTTGATGTTTATGTAGATATTACTGGGAAGTTGACCGTGTGGACCTCAAGGGTCGCACCTCGCGGCTTGTTTGAATTTGTGAATCTACCAGGTAAGCTTTTTTTTTGTTTTCTTTTATCGGGTGGCTCGAGAGAATTTTCTTGAATAAAGTAGAGTAGAAGGTATAGCCTCAGTAACTTCATGCTTGATTAATTTGCTTTTTGGCCAAAACTCGAAATCGCGCAATCAAATAGATGTACCTCATGAAATGAGACTCAGGCCTATGCAAGAAAGCATACTCACTGAAATAAACGCTGAATCGCCAGCAGTCATGGCATTTCTAGCTTAGTAGAGGCCTCCTAACTCTATTGTTTCAATTTTTGTTACTGTTTGAATTAAGAAAACTCCGCAAAATGTTCTTGGGCAGTTTTTCATTGCGCGGCCATATTTTATGTTAACTTTATTAAAATCCTTTATTCAATCGCAAATCATACAATTTTCTAATCGCCTGGTTAATATTCAAATTTGAAAAATTAAAGAACTATGCAGATCGTTTTTTGAGTACGTAGGAGCACTTAAGTTCTTATTGAATATAAGCATCACACTGTAAAGGCGTAATTAAGCACTACTTATGTTTTGTACTCTCAGCTAACTGTTCAGCATCACTGGATATGGCGAGCGTAGTTGGTGGTGCACCATGTAAGCGGTTTTTGTGTTGATCCACAAATTCTAGTTTTTATCCGGCAAACCTTGTCAAGTTACAACACTCTCATTCACCATTATCGTCCTTGTTTCACATTCTTTGCCTGCTTATTACCTGCAACCTCAAAAGCTTGTATCCTGGATACTAATTAAGTTTCATTGCATTACATAACAGCCAGGTTATTTATGATTAGGCGAAATCTGTGCTTTCCTCTAGTTGGGCAACAGACGAGCCTCGGATAACAACATAAATCAATGACATCATCGGGATGGCGTGTTACGATAGGAATTATTAATCACCTTATATGGAGATTGATTCTCACTTGTGGTGTTAAATTGTCTAACATGCAAGTTATTACATACATGATATGTGTACGTGTAACCAAAGCTTGGCGCAGGAATACATTGCAAGTAGTTTGCCAATTTACGCTCTATTATCTCCTACATATGCATTAATATTAAATGGGTTACCAGATAACACTAGAGGGGTTTTCGCTCCTATCAGAACATAATTAGCACAAAAATTGTACAAATTACTTTTTGCTAATTGAATTCTATCATGTGTTGACTTTATCGAGTTTTAGAATTAATTAGTAGTAGTAAATATTTTGTGAAGATGAAATCAATTACTAATATAAATTAAATATAGATTCAATTAATGTATGCCAATTTATTGCTCCTAGTCAATTGCCATAGAGTCGAAAACTCAAAAATTGTGAGCGCATTTAATTGCGATCATAAAGAAAGCAAGTTTGATTTCATTTAGAACGATTTAAATATTTTGCATTGTTTTACTTGAATAATAACGCTTAAATTAAAAATAGACTCAATGAAGGCTGGTGAATCAAGCTCAATTTTTGTAGTATTATCCATTAAGTCTTTGAATTAGTCCAAAATGTTATATCCTATTTTCAACTACGTAGGTTTTAAGACTCTTTCGAGGTACTCGTAGTTGAAATTATGGCTTAAAATAGTTCGGTTTAATAAAACGAATGTTGTACTAGAAATCGATTTGCATGCTAAATACACTTTAAGAAAGTGAATTAAAATTGCATCGATATTTTTTGAAAGTTTTTTTGCCATTTTACCCAAATGAAGTGTGCATTTGTTCAATACCTTTGTCATTCATTTTACTAAATAGTTTTCTTAATAATCATAAGAGCTAAAAACTAAGAACTGGTAACTCTCATCCTATTTTAAAGGATTGCAAATTTTGGCTCTATGCTAGGTTTTGCCGCTGCCACAACCACCTTTCAGCTCAATAATGGTTGTTAGTTAATTAAAATTTTCAACCGAACTAGTTCACAGCCACAGCCAAGTAGCTCTCGAAGAAATTTGCCGTAAGTTCAAGCATAGCGTCGCTTGGATTACGTTTCACTTGACTTGATTAGATTTCACCATCATTTCGCAAGAATCCTTCACAGAGTTGCCGGGTAATTAAGGAGTATCAACACTTAAACCACTTCTGCTATTGTGCCAAATGAAAGTGTTTTTATTGCTTGTGTCTAGTTGAGAGGAATTGAGACACACAAAATCACAAAGGTTTTTCAAATGATGACACGACCACCAGTGGTATGCAACCACCAACTCTGGTTAAAAGTAGATTATTTATTAGCACAAGATATACTATTTTCAATATTTATCAAGGAGTTTTTCGTGCCAAAAAAATATTGTCTTTTCGATATAAGCGACAAATAGTACAATGATGACAAATAGGTAATAGCAAAAAAATAATTATTTTGTAAAATGTATGCAATCTGTAAAAAATCAAAAGGAGTCTAAAATATTGATTATGGGTAATGCCTTTAGGCTTCTACTAAGTCGTATCGACTTCGTTAAGGTGTCAATCGAAGCGTCTTTGCAATCTTAAGAGCTGATTAGTTTTTGGGAAACTTCGGTCGGGGGGGTTTGCTGTTTTCGCCCCTTGAAGGTCAACCATGTTATGCGCTATATCTCACGAACAAACATGCGATTTTCATGATTAAGGTGTCAATCGACGCTATTTAACATTGATATGATTGTAGCAAATTTTTAAAAAAATTCTTGGAGCCGTTTTTTAATTTTTTTAAAAAAAAGTGCAAAAATTAGGGTTTTTTTCAAAAACATCAAATTTTTAACCTGATTTTCAAACCTAAGTAATCAATGTTTATATAATTTATATACTCCAAATAGTTTTTGTGAAAAAACAAGCAAAAATTTTTTACATGATTACGAAAAAAATTAAATAAAAAATAAAAAATCATTAAACGTTCAAGGTCATTTACGTCATTCATTATATTACGAGAACCAAATATAATCTTTCCATCATTAAGGTGTCAATTAACGCGTATTAACATTTTTATGATGTTTTTATATTTTAAAAAAAATCGTTAAAGCGGTTTTTTTGATTTATTAAAAAAAATTGGAAAAGTATTGGTTTTTTCATAAAAAAAATCATTTTTAACCTGATTTGCACATCGTTATGATAAATGTTTGTAGAATTTATAAAATTTTATAAATTTTTGTAGAGAAACCAGCAAAAACTTTTCTCATGATTACAAAAAAATACATAAAAAATAAAAAATCATTAAACGTTCAAGGTCATTTACGTCATTCATCATATCTCGAGAACTGAATATAATATTTCCATCATTAAAGTGTCAATCGACGCGTATTATCATTTTTATGATGTTTTTAAATATTTAAAAAATCGTTAAAGCGTTTTTTTAATTTATTTAAAAAAATTCGAAAAGTAGTGTTTTTTTCATAAAAAGGTTCATTTTTAACCTGATTTGCACATCGTCATAATAAATGTTTGTAGAATTTATAAAATTTTATCAATTTTTGTAGAGAAACCAGCAAAATCGTTTTTCATGATTACAAAAAAAATTAAATAAAAAATAAAAAAATCATTCAAAGCCACCATGTAAAAAGGGTTCATTCGAATCATAATACTTTAAATCTCTTATTTTGAAGACATTGTTGTAAAGTCAATCAAAGTTTATTAATATTTGCAAAATTTGAGCAGATTTTCAATAGTCTTCAAAGCACCATGTTTTAACTTTAATTAAAAAAACTGCTTTGTAACCTGTCCCCCCTCCGATTGATCCGCGTGAATAATCAATAAAACCAATGCACCAAAATCCTTACGTAATCAATTGACGCTCGCGTAGATGTTACGACTAATATTAAGTCATTCCAATAACTTTTATGAGAGGTACATTTTTATTATTTGAAGTAGTATTATTTCCATAACTATTATTGTGTTGAATATTTTTAATATCTATGTAGATATTACTGGGAAGTTGACCGTGTGGACCTCATGGGTCGCACCTCACGGCTTGTTATGTATGGCAATCACCAGGACCCTACGTACAACCCCGTCAAACGCACTGTTTATGCTGTTAAATTGGCCCCCGACTGAGCTGCTCAAAAATAGCAGGTCAAGTGCTCTACTCGATCATTTATATAATTGCTCGTAGTATAATAAATATATAAACGCGAGGTGCGACCTTGAGGTCCACACGGTCAACTTCCCAGTAATATCTACAAAGATATTAAAAATATTAAACACAATAATAGTTATGGAAATAATATAACTTCAAATAATAAAAATGTACCTCATAAAAGTTATTGGAATGAGTTAAAATTAATCATAACATCTACGCGAGCGTCAATTGATTACGTAAGGATTTCGGTGCATTGGTTTGATTGATTATTCACGCGGATCAATCGGAGGGGTGACAGGTTTCAAAAAGTTTTTTCATTAAAGTTAAAACATGGTGCTGTGAAGACTATTGAAAATCTGCTCAAATTTTGAAAATATTAATAAACATTGATTGACTTTACAACAAGGTCTTAAGAATAAGAGATTTAAGGTATAATGATTCGAATGAACCCTTTTTACATGGTGATTTTTTTTTACTTTTTTTTTGTATTGAGAAAAGTTTTTGCTGGTTTCTCTACAAAAGTTGATAAAAGTTTATAAATTCTATAAACATTTATTATTACGATGTGCAAATCAGGTTAAAAATCAATTTTTTTTTGAAAAAAACACTACTTTTCCAAAAAAGTTAATAAATCAAAAAAATTCGCTTTAACGATTTTGTTAAAATATAAAAACATCATAAAGATGTTGATACGCGTTGATTGACACCTTAATGATGGAAAGATTATATATGGTTCTCGAGATATAATGAATGACGTAAATGGCCTTGAACGTTTAATGATTTTTTATTTTTTATTTAATTTTTTTTGTAATCATGAAAAAAACTTTTGCTGGTTTTTTCACAAAAACTTCCTGGAGTATATGAATAATATAAACATTGATTACTAAGGTTTGAGAATCAAGTTAAAAATTTGTGTTTTTGAAAAAAAAACCCAATTTTTTGCACTTTTTTTAAAAAAAATTAAAAACGGCTCCAACAATTTTTTTGAAAATTTAAAAGATAGAAAAAAAATGTTAATACGCGTCGATTGACACCTTTATCATGAAAATCGCATGTTTGTTCGTGAGATATAGCGCATAACATGGTTGACCTTCAAGGGGCGAAAACAGCAAACCCCCCCGACCGAAGTTTCCCAAAAACTAATCAGCTCTTAAGATTGCAAAGACGCTTCGATTGACACCTCAACGAAGTTGATACAACTTTATTTACGTGAGTTATGCTCGTAGAAAAACTGCCCGCGAACGTACGTACATACACACACACACACACACACACACACACACACACACACACACACACACATACATACTTCTTTCTAAAAACACTTTATATATACTCTATAGACCTCAAAACGTAAAGAAAAGTTGAAAATTTCAATTTCGATTTTCGAGGCGATTACAAGAACTTCCCATATACTGGGAAGTTAATAATACTACTTTAAATAATAATCATAATGAGAGGTATTCATAGCAGTAACAGGAATGAGTTAATATTAATCATATCATCTACAGGAGGCTCCATTGATTACGTAAGGCTTTTGGTCGTCCCCATCGATTTGGTTCAACATTCACGCGGATCAATCGGTGGGGGCCTTTTCTACGTTATTTGTTATTTTCATATCGGTGCTTGAAGGACGTAAGAGCGCTAGGAAAAATGAATGCAGTTTTTGTTATTACGCCCACTGAAGAGATTTTGTTGCATGATTGCCATTTTGAATAGTTGCGTTCAAAATTGCCATCATTCCGGCGTAATTACTGAATTTATATTTTTCACGATTCTACGTAAATGAGATTGATAACTATTTCTCATTTTCTGTTGGTCTTGGAAAATATATAATATGCAGTCAAAAATAGGTTCAATTTCATGTAAGAAGTAAAAAGGAAGTAATTGAAATCTTACGATTACCAAAAAATAAATCTACTAAAAACTGCATTGTTTTATTTGATGAAACTTATTAAAGCATATGATCTTTCAAAATATTTACTACAAAACATCTTACCATTCAAAGTGCTGATTACCACAAATGCAAATTTGATTGAAATTTGGTTGGTTTTCAAAATTTAAGCAGTTTTTTAATTAAAGCTAAAACACTGTAGAAACGTTTAAAAATCTGCTTCAACTATGCAAATATTATAAAACTTGGATTGAATTTATAACAATTTCCTTAGAACAAAAGATATAAAGTAAAATCATTCGTATGAAGCCTCTATACATGATAACTTTGAATGATTTTTTTATTTTTTATTTAGTTTTTTTATATTCATCGAAGGAAAATTTTGCAGGTTTCTCTTGAAAAACTAATAAGAATGCATAAATTGTGTAATCATTTTTTATTGTGCAGTGAAAATCAGGTTAAAAAATTATTTTTTATGAAAAGACCCTAATTTTTCATATTTTCTTTTATTAAATTAAAAAGCAGCTGAAGCAATGTTTTTACAATGTTTAAAACATCACAAAAATATCAATACACGTCTATTAACACCTTGATGATGCGAATATTTTATCTGGTTCGTGAGATATAGTGAATAACAGAAATGATCCTGAAGGACTTGACGACTGTTAATGATTTTTTTATTTTTTATTTAACATTTTTTGTAATTAAAAGAAAAAGTTTTCATGTGTTTTTACAAAAACTGTTTGGAGTATATAAATTTTATAAATATTGATTAATAGGTTCCGTAAATCAAGATAAAAACTTATTGTTTATGAAAAAAACCTAATCTTTGGGTCTTTTTTCTTAAATTAAAAAACGGGTCGTACAATTTGTTTAAAAATTCGATGGATTCACGAAAATATTAGTACACGTCAATTGACACCTCATGATACAAATCACATGTTTAGTTCGCGAGATAATTGCCTCGAAAATCGAAATTGAGATTTTCATCTTTTCTTTGCGTCTATAGAGGTCTTATAAAATCGGTTTTCCATCATTGATCAAAATTTCGCTAAAACATTCAGCAATAGAAATATTACTATCAAAGTGCTTTGAATCAGCACAAATGAATTGTGCATTTCAAACCCAAGCTAATTTTCAATTTTTTTTTCATCCTCAATAGGAAACGGCTGGACCTTTTCTGCTGAAAAACCATTCAGTTTTAATTTCGTCGAATGAAACCGGTTCCACGCCAATATCATCTTTGGTTCTTGAAATAATCGAGACGAAAAATAATTCTGAATGGACAAACGCACATACATACGAACATATATGCACACCAAAATTTCTCTAAACACGATGGAATCGGATTCTAGAGACCTTAAAACGTGGAGATACGTCAAAGTTTTGGAATCGCAAATTAGGCTCTATTACAAAAACTTCCCCCTTGGAATTGGGAAGTTATCTTGCACATATTAATCCTGCAAAGATATTGCTATTTTAACAAACGAGACAATATACTGCCAGTAACATGGCTATCTACAAGCCTGTTTTAAAATAAATAGTTACTTCTGAACGATTGCATATGGCGCCGTTATTAGCGTAATGCGTTATTAGTATGGTATCTGCGCATAAGTTAGATAGGTGCAACTTGCTGCAAATGAAATGCTTTACATATTGTTCATCCACAACTTTTCGTTCGAGCCAATATAAGCACACTAATCGTCTCTTTAGTTATTGGCGTCATTACAAGTGGCCTAGCAAATGGTGGAAAGCAAAGACTATAGAATATTGGACGTAGGTTCAACACTTACCACAAATAATTCCCTCGCTCCATCCAATATGTACGGTTAAACTACTATTTAACTGACGGTTACTGCAGACACTTGATTTCTAAAGTTTGAGGGATTTTCGATCATCTCTTATAAATCAGCATAGTCAAATCAAGCTAGCACACTGAAGTTGTTTGCTCTTTGCAAGCCTATTGTTATACATCAATCTTTTCAAATCAGTGATTTCCAAGATATCTAAACATTTTCAGCAACACTTCTAGTAACTAAAACAAAGACCCAACTTTGTCCGATGTCACCTTGTCCTTTAAATGAGAACCTACCACAGAAATATCAGGCGTCTATCTAAGATGTCTCATTTAGTCAACACCGCTAATTAGATAACTACTAAATGACAGTTGTGCGTCAACAAATTAGCAAAAGATAATCTCGCATTTGTTGCCTGTTTTTGTCATTTTCAAGATTTATTCGCTCTTTTTTGGTCGTAGCACCACTCAACCTCACTTCCCCAGAAGAAGTTTGGCAGCATTTACATCGTTCGCAGCCGTAATAAATAAAATATGCCCAGGTGACAGCACTTTGTTTCAACAAAACTTCGTCGTCGATGTCCTGGGGGTCGTACGAACTTTGTGGCTGAACAGCCACAAAATTTCTTCATCCCGACAGCACGTACGGAAATGCGAATCTAGTTTTTCTGATTTTCCTATTATGTTTTCATTGTTCAAGTCCCGGGCTAAGTAGATGGCAGAAAATCTGTGCCGAGCTGATAGGTGGCTTTCATTGCGAGAATGTTGAGGCTTTCCCTGCTAACCGTCCGTGAAAGTGTGGTGGGCAAATGTCAAAGTGATGACAGATTTTGTGAAGTGAAAATGCTAGGAATGAAGAGCTCTGTCGGATATGTAGATAGTTTGATACCTGAGGCGAATCCCTAGGCTCATAACTTTTGTTTCAGTGAGGCTCTTGGCAAATGGATTTTGACTTCATGATTATTTGACAATTTATGCGATTTTGCGCTGAGAATACTTCGGATCATAAAACAATGGTATTAGATGTATAGCAATAGTAGTTTTAATATCTCTCTTGCTGTCAAGTAGGCATAAATTCAATCCAGCTTAATTGTATATTTAAAGTCGACTGAGCGATTGCTAAATTATTTGGCGTTGATAGCAGGCTTCGTTACTTACTTTGAAAACCAAAAAAATACATACTTCCTTGATCTTCGCTATGTTAAATTGTAGTTGTATCAAAGGATCAATCGTTCGAAAAAACATACTTATCATGAGCATTCAAAAGTTTTCAAGAATGGAACTGGAATAAAAAAAAACGTTCATCCAATAAATGATTCATTGGGTCGTTTCATTTAAAAACATTTGGCGCAGGACAAGCTTTACTCAAGTCTTAAGACATTTATTTTGTTTAAAATGTCAAAAAAATACATGCATTATTTCACTTACTCTTTTGTGTGCTGCTCCGTCTATTTGGGATATTATCTTTTCGAAATATGAATATGAAATTCCGTTTGGAATTCCTTAAATGTGTTTTACCAAATACCATGCAGCCACGAAGACTTCAAACCGAAGTGCTTGGTTGGATCTATTCCATTACAGTAATCACATTACAGACCATGACTTCATTTGAATGCATTTCCAAACCATTATTAAATTCCTCAACTTCCTGCAATCCAACTATCGCAACGAAGTTTAATATCACTTTCCCGGCAAATGGCGTTAATGTCTCCATGAATGTCTCAGAAGAGCTGCCATTTTGCAAATCAAATATTGATTTGCAAGTTCTTGAAGTTAATTCCTGGTTTACATCAAACAAAGTTTATTATACTGTACATGAAAAAATAATTACAGAAATAGAATAGTTCGACCCATTTATTTTCACAAAAACAGCCTTCATTTGTGATTGAAAATATGAAGTAAGTGTTCAACATTGATGGCTTGCAAACAATGTTCGGCTGGCATCTCACAGCCACACACAGTTTAGATTAATATAAAATTATCAAATTATAAGTAACATTATCTGGAAAAACCCTAGTCTCCTTTCTTGTACCAGGAATCTTTTTGATGCAATATATGTGTAAAAGTTCTAACAGAGGTCCTTTTGCCATCGAAAACTTCCAATAATGCTTCTATTGGTTCGAGGTGATGGCATGGTGCTCTGTGTGATGCATACTGAAATTAAAATTTCTCCTTTAGTACCAGAATTATTCGCCAAGAAAATTGAATTGCAAGCTCCTACGGCTAGGTCGAGTCCACAAAGGAAGCTGGAATGCGATAGCCACCACCAAAGAATTTATATTGCATTATAAACTACGAATGGTAGTGTTTTGCTAGCAGCTACGAGTTTTTTTCTCTACCCTCGCGGAATCGATGTGAATATTTTGGCGGCCAACACAAGCTTTTTTTGCTCCTTATGAGCCATTACATCTTATCTTTCTAAGAGTATGTCTTTTAAATTAGTTCGTTGAAGTGTTAGACGATGCTAGGGTTTTTTGTTCAGATGAATTTTTATTGTATGAAAGCAATTAAGATGCACATCACGGTTGATTCTCATCTTCTGGCCTAAATTTGTGTTCAAATGTCATGTATTTATATTTTTGGGATTCTTTTTCCCTGTAAAGTATTGGACATGCTGCGTTTTCGAAATCATTTTGAAGTGTATTTTAGGCTACATTCAACTTTAATTTAATTCTTCACTTGTCAATAGCCTTGAGTATTCTCTCAGAATACCATATGAGTGATAACCAGACCAGAAGGTATTAATGCCACTATCATTTTGAAAAAAAAAACATTCAATGGTTTTTCACTCAAATATCTGGTTTTGAAAACTGAATGTATCTTTTTTTCCAATGAAATGCCTCTGCATTTATGTGACCAAAAGATTAAAACCTGAGCCAAGTAGTATTATGTATGTAGGATGACAGCGATTGAAATACTAGTAAATTCTATCAATCGTATTTGTTTGTTGTTATTTTTTGTCACAAATTCTTTCCATTTAAATGCTATTTTATAGAAAAATCAAGCAGAAAGATCATGTAGTGCAAATTTTGAAGTGTTACAAAAATAAAATTATTTTTGCCCAGTATTTTTAGTATGGTCGGTAAAAATATTTTGATAAGCATAAATCATACGGGAATATTACATTTAAACAAAAAATGCCCTTCAGTTTTCACGTTGGAACATTTGGTCATTAAATAATTTCCAGTATTCTACTAATAATATTAAAACAAGCCGCGAAGTGCGTCCCTTGAGGTACGCACGGTCAACTTCCCAGTAATATCTAGATAAACATTAAAAATATTGGAGACAATATTAATTTTGAAAATACTACTACTATAAGTAATAATAATGAGAGGTATTCATAGCAGTAATAGGAATGAGTTAGTATTAATCATATCATCTACGGGAGTATCCATTGATTACGTAAGTCTTTTGGTGGATGCGGGTAGATTGATTTGATCAATCAATCGGTTTGGACCTTTTCTACGTTACTTGTTATTTTCACATCGATGCTTGAAGCACAAAAAGGCGCTATCAAAAATGAATGCAATTTTTGTTATTACTCTCATTGAAGAGATTTTGTCGCGTGATGACCATTTTGAATAGTTTCGTTCAAAATTGCCATAACTTCGGCATAATCACTGAATTTATATTTTTTCATGATTCTACATCAATGAGATTAATAATTACTTTAAACATTCGTTTAGTTAATTTTGAATATGCAGTCAAAAATAGGTTCATTTGCATGTAAAAAGTAAAATGTTTTACATATGACGATGGAGGAAGTAATTGAAATCTTACGATTACTAAAGAAAGAATCTAGCAAAAACTGCAGTTTTTTAATTGGTGAAAGCTTTTTAAAGCATTTGAGCCTGCAAAGTATTGACTACAAAACATTTTACCATTCAAAGCGTTGATTACCACAAATGCAAATTTGATTGAAATTTTGATGATTTTGAAAATGTAAGCATTTATTTTAATAAAAAGACTGTAAAAACTATTAAATATCTGCTTAAGTTATGCAAATCATATAAAACTTGGATTTACAACAATTTCCTTAGAATAAAAGATATAAAGTAATATCATTCGTATGAACCCTCTTTAAATGGTAACTTTGAATGATTTTTTATTTTTAATTTAGTTTCGATTCACACCCTAATGATGCAAATATTATATCTAGTTCGTCATATATAGTGAATGACAGAAATGACCTTGAAGATCATGATGACTGTTAATGATTTTTCATTTTTTATTCATTGTTTTTTGTAGTCATGAGAGGAAGGTTTGATGATGTTTTTACAAGCACTGCTTGGAGTATATAAACTTTATAAAAATTGATTACTGTGTTCCGTAAATCAGGTTAAAAGTTATTGTTTATGAAACAAAAAACCTAATTTTTTGAACTTTTTTTCTTAAATTAAAAAACGGCTCCAACGATTTTTTTCAAAATTTGATGCATTCACAAAAATGCTAATACGCGTCGATTGACAATCAAACAATGCAAATCGTATGCTTGGTTCGCGAGATATAATGCATGACAAATATGACCTTGAAGTTCATGATGACTGTTAAGGCGTCAGTCTACATTGTCACTTTGAAATTTTAAATTTTTTTTTGAATGATTCAAAAGAATATGTATCTAGAAATATTGTGTAAAAATTATAAGAAAATCCCGGCATTCTAACTATATATTTTTTGACCTGAACATCACTACCTTATTTCGTCTACCTGCGCGTATAACGCGCTCCGTCGAGCCAACTGCCTTTTAATCCCCTCTGTTGTAATTGTTTGTGAAACATCTGCTTCGCATCAGTATTCGTTGTAACTGCGCTCAAGTAGCATCGGTCTGAATCATGGGAAAAATTTCACAATTTTTCATTGAAAAAAACTTTAAACGCGTTTTTCTCAAAACAACGTTTTCAAAATCTAGCTCCATCGTATCTCGAAAACTAATAAACAGATCTTTGTGAAATTTTTACCACATATTCTAGACATTATTTGCTCCAAGATGACCTTCGGTGGTTTTGAAATTTTGCAAAAATGGGCGAAAAAAACCGTTTTTTCGTTTCATCAAAGCTTGATACCTGAGGCTCATTCTGTAGCCAATGTCTTACTGCATCTAAAGCACTTTGATTTTTTTGTTTCAGACAAGTCGTTGTTGAGCTCTGATGGAGCTGCCTTACCAACCCATTTTCGAGACGTTACACTACACTACAGTGTTTTTTCCCGAAATGTTAATAAAAATGAATGAAAAATGTTTTTTTATGTATTTTAAGACTTTGTTCATAAAACCAAACAACTTTTTTATTAATTTTCTATACAGTCATCTAAAAAAAATAGTGAAAATAACTATTTTTTCGAGTGTCTTGAAGTAGATTGACCCCTGATTTTTTATTTTTAATTCATTTTTTTTTGTAATAATGAGCAAAACTTTTAATGATGTTTTTACAAAAACATGATTACATTGACTTGAAAATAAAGTTAAAAATTTTCTGTTTTTGAAAAAAAAAACATAATTTTTGGCACTTTTTTTAAAAAAAATTGAAAAACGGTTCGAAGGAATTTTTGAAAAACTTAATAGAATCACACAAATGTTAATACGCGTTGGTTGACACTTTTTCAAGGAAATCGTACGTTTGGTTCGCGAGATATAACGCATGACAGAAATGACCTTCAAACGGGCAAAACAGCAAACTCCCCCGACCGAAGTTTTCGAAAAACTAATCAGCTCTTAAGATTGCAAAGACGCTTTGATTGACAGCTTAACCCTTAACCGGAATCGTGGGTCCATTTGGACCCGAGAAGAAAAAATAAACCGTATAATTTCGAAGGGGGGGGGGTTGTTTTGACCCATTGAAGGTCATTTCTGTCATGCGCTATATTTCACGAACCAAACGTATGATTTGCTCGATTAAGGTGTCAATTGACGCGTATTGATATTTGTGTAATTCTTTTGAATTTTTTAAAAAATGCATGGCTCGTTTTTAATTTTTCAAAAAAAGTGCAAAAATTTAGGGTGTTTTTCACAAATGTTATTTTTTAACCTGAACTCTAAAACGCAGTAATCAATGTTTCTAAAATTTATATACTCCACAGAGGCTTTGAAAAAAAACTGCAAATTTTTTTTTTTTGATTACTGAAAAAAATTGAATTAAAAATAAAAAATCATTATAAGTCATCATGACCTACAAGTTTATTTAAGTCATTCACTATATAACTCGCGAACCATATATAATATTTGCATCAGTAAGGTGTGAATTGACGCGAATTAATATTTTTGTTATGTTTCTTAATTAATATTAAAAAAAAATTAAGCAAACTATTCAATTGAATAAAAAAATTGTGGCAAATACTGGTTTTTTTTACAGAAAAATTATTTTTAACCTGATTTGCACATCGCAATAATAAATGTTTATGAAATTTATGATTTTTTATCGATTTTTGTAGAGAAACAAGCAAAACTTTATCTCATGATTACAGAAAAAACATTCAAAGTAACCATGTAAAATAGGTTCATACGATTGATATTACCTTACATCTCTTATTCTAAAGATATTGTTGAAAAGTCAATCAAAGTTTATTAATATTTGCAAAATTTGAACAGATTTTCAATAGTTTGCACAGCACCGTGTTTTAGTTTTAATGAGAAAACTGCTTAAGTTTTGAAAACCAATAACAATCATATCAAATTTGCATTCGTGGTAATCAACGTTTTGAATGCCAAAATGTTTTGGAGTCAATACTTTACAAGATCATATGCTTTAAACAGTTTTCATCAAATAAAAAATTGTAATTTTTAGTAGCTTTGTTCTTTGGTGTTCGTAAGATTTCAATTACTTCCTTCATCATTTGTAAGACATTTTGCTTTTTACATGCTATTTTTGATCGCATATTCAGTGTTTCTCAAGACCAACAGAAAATAAGAAATAGTTGTTAGTCTCATTAACGTTAAATCGTGAAAAATACAAATTCAGTGATTATACCGAGCTGATGGCATTTTTAAGCGCAACTATTCAAAATAACCATCACGCGACATAATCTCTTCAGTAGGCATAATAACAAAACCTGCATTGATTGTCGCTAGCGCCTTTTTGTTTTTAAAGCGTCGATATGAAAATAATAACTAACATACAAAATGCATTGTAACCTGCCGCTCCACTCCGATTGATCCACGTGAATATGCAATCAAACCACACCCCATCGTCCAAGAGCCTTACGTAATCAATAAACGCTCCAGCAGATGATATGATTGGTATTAAATCATTCCAATTACGGTAATGAGAACCTCTCATTATTATTTAAAGTAGTATTATTTTCATAATAATTATTGTGTTTAATATTTTTATTATTTATCTGGACATTACTCGGAAGTTTACCGTGTGGACCTCAAGGCTCGCACTTCACGGTTTTTTTTTTGCATTTTAGTTAAATTGAAAAACGGGTGCTTCAAATCTATTGAAAATTTGTTAACCCTATAATAATCCTATAACGTAAATTTAACACTTGGTTCGCTAGATATGGTGCCTAAAAGAAATGACCCTGTTTGTGTCAAAGCAAAAAAACACCCAGCCGAAGTTTACTAAAATCTAATCAACTCGTGTTATTGAATACACGCTTCGAAGGGCTCCTCAACAAAGTCGAGACCTCTTTTTTATGCAAATTAGTGTCTTATAAAGAAAATATGACGAGAGGATATAAAATACGAACGTTCGTTAATATACCTAAGGACCTTAAAACATGTTGAAAATTTCAATTTTAAATTTCTTTTATTTCTATCTATTAGAAATCTATGAGTGTTAGGACACAAACAATTTTTTAGTCTATTGAAACACAGATGCGCTTTGTAACTTATTTTAAATATGTAGAGTCAGGAATGTCAGTTTGCAAAAACAACATCTGTCTCCTGTTCATTACGTTTTATCAGTTGTATTTTATACTTCCTAGTTTTTGAGCTTAGTGGAGCTGAATATACGCTCCTTGCGGGATAACATGGATTTGATTTTGTTACGAGTACGATATTTTCTTGTAGATTGCAATATTTGATGGGCATTCATTCAAGTATTGTATTTAGCACCGTTTTTTATTCTTAGATACGAACTCATACATGAATGCAATGAAGTATGAGCACTTTATTTAATTTCATACTACCAAATAGGAGCAGATAGTCTATTCCAGATTGATAAAGAATTGTTGTCCGAATGTATTTATTATGAGCATACACATGAATTTCGTCAAGAACATATAGAAATATAGTTTAAAAAAACACGAACGACTTGTCGAAACTATGCATGTTTAAAGAATTCAAGAAATAAATCAATTCTTCAAAAATTCACCACAATTCATGCTGATCTCATACTCGTGTGACTATTTAAAGTATCTCACACACAATATTCCATCACTTTCCTAAAGAATTCTGTTTTAAAATCAAATTCTTTGAACTCACTTGAACGAACTTTACCTTCCATTTCCAAACAATAAGTCTTGTTTAACTACCAAAATGAATACTAACATTTTAAAATACGTCCGATGAATATAATTTGTCTCCTGGAAGGAAGAAGAAAAGCGATCTATTGTTATTTCTGATTGAACTTTGGACAATCGATTCTTTTGTTGCGTTTATCTTTCGGAAAAATTTCAACTTTTTCCCGAGGAAAATATCCCTATTCGCACACATACAATGAAAGTTGAAATTGGATGTTTCATTTTTTTCATGTAACACCAGCTAGCAACAACAGAATGATAAGTTTTTTTCCATTGTAGTTCAGAGGAAAATGTAAGCTCACATCAAAATATGGTTTTTATGCTTGGATAAAAATGGGGGACATCAATTTGAACAAAACTGACTGTCCTTTACTTGTGTGAGTAATTTGCGCTGTTTCATTGATATTCATGGTGAAAATGTATCTATTGAATAGCGATGCAGTAAAATGAAATTGTGTCGTTTGTTTCCTGCTTCTTTTAAGTCAATTATGAGCCTATAAACTGATTTACCAAATCATATTTAATTTATTGGAAACACGGTACATATAACGTGGCGTTTATTCAAAGCTGCAACTGAAGTGAGTGTTAAACAAACTAATTAAGCATAATAAACCATGGATGTTTATTTTTTACCGCCGTGAACATAGACTGAAATAAAACCGATCTTTTACAGGTTGTTTGAGTATGTTAGTTTCACGAACAAAATGGTGTTTGGTAGAGTATCAGCCAAATCAAAGTCAAAGTTAGTTAATTAGTACAAATCAACAACAAACAACACCAAACATTTACAACACTAGGAACATTTGAAGACAATAAATTTGAAGCAATGTGGTACCAAGATCCGTGCCAAACTCAAAAGGAGCTTGCTGGCTCGGCATGCCATTTACTTGCATCTGAACGTCATGGGTATTGTGCAGAATATGTAAAACTGTTTTTTTAATTAACAGAAATGTACTATGAGAATCCAAAGACAAAGCGTATATGAAGCCTGACCAACTAGCCAAACCCAAAGCCGAATCAAAATGTACATGGTCCGAAGGTACTCGTAGTACTGTGTATTTGATGGGATCAAAAAGGTGTCGTATGTTATGAGCTATGAAAATCAGGTGGAGCAACCACTGAAGGGCTGTTAAAAAATAATTGATACGTTTGAGCCGAGCATTTAAAGTTAAAAGTAAAAAACGACCGATCAGACACAGGACATTAATTTTTTATCATAACAATGCTTGGCCATTTGTTGCGCGAATACATAAAAACCATTTGAATAATGTCAAATGAAAGTTGCTACCTAACCTGCTGTGGCAGGCAATATATTGCCTAGACAAACTTTCCTATAATTGAAAAACGAGCAGAATCCATGCACTACAATAGACAGATAGACAGACAATGCATTCAATAAAATTTATTGTACCAATCTACAAACAACACGCGGCCCTTGACTTGACTTACTAGTATATGGGAAGTTCTTGTAATCGCCTCGAAAACTAAATTAAAATTTTCAACATATCTTCATGTTTTGAGGTCTTATGAGTATATTTTAAGTGTTTTTAGAAAGAAGTATCTATGTATGTGTGTGTGTGTATGTACGTACGTACGTACGTGTGTTCGCGCACAGTTTTTCTACGAGCATAACTCACGTAAACAAAGTCGTATCGATTTCGTTAAGGTGTCAATCAAAGCGTCCTTGCAATCTTAAGAGCTGATTAGTTTTTGGGACACTTCAGTCGGGTGAGTTTGCTGTTTTCACCCCTTGAAGGTCAAACCTGTCATGCGCTATATCTCTCGAACAAAACGTACGATTCACTTTATCAAAGTGTCAGTCGACGCGTATTAACATTTTCGTGACTCCATCAAATTTTTTAAGAAATCGTTGGAAATTAATTTTTTTAAAAAAAGTGCAAAAAATTTGAATTTTTTTCAAAGACATCAAGTTTTTAACTTTATTTTCAAGGCGCAGAAATCAATATTTATAGAATTCATATACTCCAATTACATGTTGTAGAAAAACCACCAAATTTTTTTTCATGATTACAAAAAAAATTCAATTAAAAATAAAAAAATCATTAAAAGTCATCATGTCCTTCATGGTCATTTATGTCAATCATTATATCTCGAGAACCAAATATAATCTTTGCATCATTAAGAAGTCAATCAACGCGTATTAACATTTTAATGATGTTTTTAAATTTAAAAAAATCGTTGTAGCCATTTTTTAAATTTAATAAAAAACAAGCCGCGAGGTGCGACCCTTGAGGTCCACACGGTCAACTTCCCAGTAATATCTACATTAACATCAACAACATTACAACAATGAGAGGTAATAGTAACAGGAATGAGTTAATATGAATCATATCGTCTACGGGAGGGTCCATTGATTATGTAAGGTTTCTGGTCGATGAGGACAGATTGAATATTCACGCGGATCAATCGGTGGGGGCCTTTTTGGTGTTGAAAAATGTTGTTGGTTTTCAAAATTTAAGCAATTTTTTTTAATTAAAAGACTATAAAAACTATTAAAAATCTGCTCAAATTATGCAAATACCTTAAAACTTTGATTGAATTTACAACAATTTTTTTAGAATAAAAGATAAAAAGTAATAGCACTCGTATGAACCCTCTTTAAATGGTAACTTTGAATGATTTTTTATTTTTAATTCAGTTTTTTTCATAATCATGGACTAAAATTTTGCCGGTTTCTCTCCAAAAACTGATAAGAATGTATAAATTTTATAAATTGGATCACTGTGCTGTGCAAATCAAGTTAAAAAATATTTTTTATGAAAAAAAACATAATTTTTCGCATTTTCTTCTATTAAATTAAAAAGACGACTAAAACGAATTTTTATAATGCTAAAAACTTCTCACAGATGTCAATACACGTCAACTGACACCTTAATGATGCAAATATTATATCTGGTGCGTGAGATATAGTGAATGATAAAAATGACCTTAAAGAGCATGATGACTTTTAATGATTTTTTATTTTTAATTTACTTTTTTACGTAATCATGAGAAAAAGTTTTGATGATTTGTTTACTAGCATTGTTTGGACTACATAAATTTTGTTAACATTGATTACTAAGACTTGACAATTAAGTTAAAAATTTATTGTTTTTGAAAAAAAAGCCTAATTTTTTGCACTTTTTTCTAAAAAATTTAAAAACTGCTCGAAATTTTTTTTTAAAAATTTGATAGAATAACGCAAACGTCAATACGCTTCGATTGATTTCTAGTTTAAAAAAATCGTATGTTTGGTTCGCGAGATATAGCGCATGACAGAAATGACCTTCAAACGGACAAAACAGCAAACCCCCCGACCGAAGTTTTCCAAAAACTAATCAGCTCTTAAAATTGCAAAGACGCTTCGATTGACACCTCAACGAAGTTGATACGACTTTTTTTACGTGAGTTATCGTCGTAGAAAAAAGTGTCCCCGAACGTACATACGTACGTACGTACGTACGTACATACACACACACACACACATACATCTCCCTTTCTAAAAACACTTTATATATACTCTGTAGACCTCAAAACGTAAAGAAATGTTGAAAATTTCAATTTCGATTTTCGAGGCGATTACAAGAACTTCCCATATACTGGGAAGTTAAAAATTTTGAAAATTAGTGTTTTTTTCATAAAAAATTTAGTTAATAATTAATAAAATTAACATCGTAATAATAAATGTTTATAAAATTTATAAACTTTTATCAATTTCTGTAGAGACTAGCAAAATATTTTCTCATGATTTCAAAACAAATTGAATTAAAAATAAAAAAAATCATTCAACGTCACCATGGAAAAAGGGTTCATACGAATGTTTATATCTTAAATCTCTTATTCTAAAGACATTATTGTCAAGTCAATCAAAGTTTATTATTATTTGCATAATTTGCGGAGATTTTTAATAGTGTTCACAGAACCGTGTTTTAACTTTAATAAAAAAACTGCTTAAATTTTGAAAACCAATACAAATCAAATCAAATTTGCAGTTGTGATAATCAACGTTTTGAATGGTAAAATGTTTTGTAGTCAACACTTTTTAAAATCATATGCTTTGAAAAGCTTTCATCAAATGAAAAATTGTAGTTTTTAGGAGTTTTGTTCTTTAGTATTCGTAAAATTTCAGTTACTTCCTTCATCATTTGTAAAACATATATATCACTTACTTTTACGATTAATATTAAGTCATTCCAATTACTTTTATGAGAAGTATATTTTTATTATTAAAATTAGTATAATTTCCATAATTATTATTGTGTTTAATATGTTTAATATTTCTGTAAATATTACTGGGAAGATGACCGTGTGGACCTTAAGGGTCGCACTTCGCGGCTTGTTCGCTCATCAAATCATTCAGAGGGATGACTTTCGCAAACTTATCACTCGTAGCTAGAGCATTATTAGCACACACATGAAATTATGATTTGATTTTCACGAAACGATCACGAGGCATTGTTGACTTGATCACTGGCCAGCCAAGAGATGGATTGTCAGACCAATAGCTTTTGATGGTTGGTAAAGTATGATACCCAGTGACAAACATTATCCCAATAAACTTTCGCATGTCATCAGAGTTAGTTTGAAATGTTGGATCATTGTGATCTCTAGCAGCATAGTAGAGGGTGTTTTCAACAGTAAAATTAATGACTTCATCGTCAACAAAAATTTCAAAAAAGTTGAAAAGGGTCAAGTGTACCTATAACAAAGATTATTACCGATTTAAAACTGACAAGAAAAAAAACTTACTGAGTTTTTCAAATATCTGTTAATACTTTTCAGGAGAAACGTCAACTGACGCTTTGAAAAATTCGTAACTATTGTGCCTTGTCCACTTGGTCTTTGCTGGTAAGAAGGCACTTGACGTGGATGCTTCGTTCTCCACTGTCATTGATGTTGTCTTTATGTTGTGCATAGCAGCCCTTTTGTCGGTGAAATGACAAATAATTTCTACTTCGCCAGCAGTTTCATCTAGTAGACTTGTCAAAAGTTCACTTATCAATTGCACATTATCGTCAATATCCTCACACTCACTTATTGCATCTACTTGTTCTGGTGACAACGCAAGCACTTCGATTTTGTCTGCTTTTCTAATGTGAAGTTCCTAAATTTCCTTCACGCTCAAAATTTTTTGCCTGAAACATTTTTCAACTGATAACACGACTCAACGATAACACAACTCAAATGATCATGCTAGAATGACTAGCAAAAGTATAAAATAGACCTGTATTGGAAATTTTCTTTGTCCCGTGCCCAATGGAAAATACTCAGCCCTTCCGAAAGAATTCGCAGAAAAATGAAAACTCCAATCGTCTTTGCCATTTTTACATATTAATTTGTATACCGCCGTTATAGATTATCTTATTAGAGTATAAATTTTCTTAATTTTTTATAAAAATATATCAGGTCAAGGTGCAGTTTATGTTTGAGGAAGAGATGGGTTACAATAAACTTATTTATAGACGGATTTCAAAAATTGAAAATTTTTTATGAAGGTGTTTCCAGCGTATGCATTACACTTTTCGGCTTAGTGTGTCGTTTTCGAATCGTGGACTTAAAACTGTTATCGACGTGCATGCGGAACCAGGCAGGTATACATACAAACATCGTAAATTTTAGTATTCATAGAATATATCTTGAAAAGATATATGAATTATTTTAAATGGTTCCCGTTTTTTATTTACTTGCAAGTAAGATTGCTGGAAAACCAAAAATTTCTAATTTTCAAGTGATTATTAATACAAGCAGATGTAGAAATTTAGCATCAAGTAGAAATAGGTAGATTAGATAATTATGTTAAATTTAATGATAAATAATACTTGAATCAAAAACATGTACCAAATTATTCTCCGACATGAGAAATGAACATGTTTCGTTTTCGATTCAGTAGTCCTTAATGGGCTGATAAGTTTTTACGAAACTTCGGTGGAGAAGGGAGGGAGGGCTGTTTTGGCCCCTTGAATGTCATTTCTGTCATGTGCTTTATCTCACGAACTAAACATAGAATTTGCATTGTTAAGGTGCCAATCGACACATATTAATATCAAACTTTTTAAAAAATTGTTGTAGTCGTTTATTAATTTATTAAAAAAATGCAAAAAGTTCAGGTTTTTTCCATGAACAATACATTTTTAACCTGATTTGCAAAACGCAGTAATCAATGCTTATAAAATGTATGTCCTTCAAACAGTTTTTGCGAAAAAAAACAGGAAAACTTTTTCTAATAATGTTGAGAAAAAAAATAAAAAAAAAATCATCAAGTCATCATGACCTTCAAGGTCATTCATGTTATCCATTATATCTTGTCAACCAAATATAGTGTTTGCACCATTGAGGTGTCAGTGGACGCGTCTTAACATTTTCATGAGGTTTTTACCTTTATAAAAATCGTTAAAACCGTTTTTTAGTTTAATAAAAAAAATCCAAAAAGTAGAGTTTTTTTATAAAAAATGAGTTTTTAACCTGAAAATTTATAAATACTTATCAATTTTTCAAGAGAAAACATCAAAACTTTATTCAATGATACAAAAAATTTAAATAAAAAATAAAAAATCATTCAAAGTCAACAAGTAGAAAGTGTTGTTACGATTGATATTATATTATTCTAAAGATAGTGTTGTTAAGTTCATTATTAACTTCCCAGTATATGGGAAGTTCTTGTAATCGCCTCGAAAATCGAAATTGAAATTTTCAACATTTCTTTACGTTTTGAGGTCTATAGAGTATATATATAAAGTGTTTTTAGAAAGGGAGATGTATGTGTGTGTGTGTGTGTACGTACGTACGTCTGTACGTTCGTGGACACTTTTTTCTACGAGCATAACTCCCGTAAACAAAGTCCGATCGACTTCGTTAAGGTGTCAATCGAAGCGTCTTTGCAATTTTAAGAGCTGATTAGTTTTTAAGAAACTTCGGTCGGGGGGGTTTGCTGTTTTGCCCGTTTGAAGGTCATTTCTGTCATGCGGTGTATCTCGCGAACCAAACATACGATTTCCTTGATCGAGGTGTCAATCGACGCGTATTTACAATTTTGCGATTTTGTCAAGTTTTTAAAAAATTTCTTGGAGCCGTTTCTTAATTTTTTAAAAAAAAGTGCAAAAAATTTGGGTTTTTTTCAAAAACAATAAATTTTCAACCTTATTTTCAAGTCGAAGTAACCAATGTTTCCATAATTTATATACTCCAAACAATGTTTGTAAAAACAACATCAAAACTTTATCTCATGATTACGTCAAAAATCAAATAAAAAATAAAAAATCATTAATAGTCATCATGATTTTCAAGGTCATTTTTATCATTTACTATATCTCACGAACCAGATATGATATTTGCATCATTATGGTGTCAGTTGACGTATATTAACATTTTTGTGAAGTTTTTACCATGATGAAAATTCGTTTCAGCCGTTTTTTTTAATTTAATAGAAGAAAATGCGAAAAACTATGGTTTTTTTTCATAAAAAATATTTTTTTAACTTGATTTGCACAGCACAGTGATACCAGTTTATAAAATTTATACATTCTTATCAGTTTTTGAAGAGAAACCGACAAAACTTGTTTCCATGATAATGAAGAAAAACTAAATTAAAAATAAAAAAATCATTCAGTTACCTTGTAAAAAGTGTTCATACGAATGATATTACTTTATATCTTTTATTCTAACAAAATTGTTGTAAATTCATGCAAAGTTTTAAAATATTTGCATAATTTGAGCAGATTTAGTCTTTTAATTAAAAAATATGTTTAAATTTGTATCAACGCTTTGAATGGTAAAATGTTTTGTAGTCAATACTTTGCAAGATCATATGCTTTGAAAAGCTTTCATCGAATAAAAAATTGTAGTTTTTAGTAGATTCATTCTTTAGTCATCGTAAGATTTCAATAACGATCATCATTTGTAATACATTTTCCTTTTTACATGCAAACCGATTTTTGACTGCATTATCAATGTTTTTCAAGATCAACTGAAAATAAGAAATAATTATCAGTCTCATTGATGTGAAATCGTGAAAAAATACAAATTCAATGAATATGCCGAAGTGCTGGCAATTTTGACCGCAACTATTCAAAATGGCCATCACGCGACAAAATCTCTTCAGTGGGCGTAATAACAAAAACAGCATTCATTTTTGCTAGCGCTCTTTTGTCCTTCAAGCATGATAAAAAAATAACAAATAACGTAAACAAGGCTTTGAAGCCTGCCCTTCTTCGATTGATCCGCGTGAATATTCAATCAAATCAATCCACCCGCCATCCACCAAAAGTCTTGCGTAATCAATGGACGCTCCAGTAGGTGATATGATTGATATTCACTCATTGCAATTACTGTTATGAGAACCTCTCATTATTATTATTCAAAGTATAATTATTTACATAAATATTTTTGTATATAATATTTTTCATATTTATGTCGATATTACTGGGAAGTTGACCGTGTGGACTTCAAGGGTTGCACCTCGCGGTTTGTTCATCATAAATATGAATAGTGTAGTGTTTTTGTTAAAAAATGTTTTGCAATCATGAAAAATATTGTTTTTTGTTTAATAAGATATATTCATTTTCCAAAAATTTTACTATTGGCAGCGTTGATTACCACGAATGCAAATTTGATTGAGGTTTTTTGAATTTTTGCACTTTTTCATTGAAATAGAAACGGTGCTGTGAAAGATATTGAAATTCTGCTCAAACCATGCAAATTTTATTAAGTTTGATTGAATTAACCATAATGTCTTCAGAATAAAAGGCATTAGTTAATATTATCGTATGGAATGATTTGTTTTATGTTTTTTTTGTTATCATGAAAAAACGTTTTACAGGTTTTTGGGGTGTATAATTTTTTTGAAAATTGATATATTACTGCGCAAGTAAGGTTCAAATTTTACTTTATTATGAAAAAACCAATTTTTAACAAACTAAAAGACAGCTCCATAATTTTTTTAAAATTTGTTAGAATTTTACAAATATCAATACGCGTCAATTAACATCCTAACAATGAAAATTATATGTTTGGATCGCCAGATATGGTGCATGACAGTAATGACTTTGGAAGGCTCAAAGCAAAAAACCACCTAAATGAAGTTCGTCAAAACTAATCATCTCTGGAAATTGCCAATACGCTTCGATTAACACCTCTAGAAAGTCGATACGACCTTTTTCACGTGAGTTCGGCTCGTTGAAAAACTGTCCACGAACGCTCGTACGTACATACACACCCACATACAGAATTCTTGCCAAAAAAACTTTAAATGTACTCGAAAGACGCGAAAACGTTAAAATATGTTGAAAATTTCAATTTCGATTTGCAGGTGCGATGACAGGAACCTCCCATTTCCTGGGAAGATAATAATCTACAATGCAAATGCAAAACGACCTATTTGCCGTGTGTTGATTCAACTCGTATCTACCAATCCATATTTTAGTGTTTAATTTAAGAGATGATTGATTCAAATTCTATGCAATGTTAAATGGCACATTCATCTCGAAACGTATCATGTCAGCAAACACAACTAATAAATACATTAGAACTCCACATTCAAATCAAATGTTGGTCTTTGATGTTTTGTTAATTCTTCATTTAGAACACTATTGACGGTATGTAACCTGTCATCATATAAACTACTACCTAATAACAGGTCTATTTATCAAGTGAACAATTTGTATTAAAAAATATTTCTGATATCTGGGAATTTCATTTCATTTTAACATACACTATTAACTACAAAATTTTCATTCACAATTTTCTATACCGATTTAAATAAAGATTTCATCCTCATTGTTTAGTGTAATGCATTTCAAGAAATTCGTTTTGTAAATGTGTCTTTATTGTTTGAACCTTCTTTGCTCGGGCTTTTTAACCAGGCTTTCTGAAAATTGATATGTTGGCGATCGCAAACATTTTACGGAAGCAACAAGTGACAAATGTTTGACTCCAACCTATCTTCAGCAATAAAATCGATACGAAACCATTTCAAACGTTAATTGAAAGCTATACGAGAGCGAAAATATTAAAAAAAAAGGATTTTGTTTACAAAAGTGCATGAGATTGACCCTTAAAAATACCGGACAACGAGGGGGGGAGGGTAGGGATTAGCTGCAACTGAGGCTTGTGTAGTACAAGTTTAATGAGCCATGAATAAAAACAGTTAGTAGCGTCGATCTTGATTCGTCTCAAAAGTTGTTAAAAGGATCCAAAGTAGCTCTTGAACAGGATCCAAGCGCTTCATGTGCTTCCGTGATTACATTTAAACGGTGTCTTTCTTAGACATCCATGCTTAAACGTCTGGAAATTTTCTAGTATCATTCAGTCATTTTCCAAATTAAATATATTTTGCTGCACTCTGTATCGAAAGACAAATTCACATGGCTAAGCGTAGTTGCAGAAGGGTTGCGATATTTGCCGTCCACAGGAGCTTCGTTCATTTTCATTACTCGCGGAACACAATTTTCACGGTTGGGTAAAATCACAGCTTCACTGACTGAAATCTAAGTTCCATGAGTCGGAAAACGGATGCGAATTTCGAATTTGGCACGTATATGCATAAATATATGAGTATATTGTTGGCTTGGAGCAAATCAACCACTACGGACGTGAACCACCACCCAATTGAAACTGCACCCCTAACATATGCTTTCGTTTATTTAATTTCCACATTTGGTAGTGGAAGTCTCTCGCTCATTTATTAACTTGTTCTTTAGTTTGTGCTAATTTGTTAACGCCACCATTGAATTCAGTAGACACATTTGTTACTACACCCTCTCGATTGGAGCTGTACCAAACCCAAGCGCAATGCTAATGTAACATGTCAGGTAAAAGTTCGGTACGGTGCGATGATTAATTGATCAAAGCATTTTGTATTGTTAAGAGCAACTGAATTAACCCGACTGAGTACATGACATGCGGTTTTGGTTGAGTATCAAACAAATAGCTCAATATTTGCTGCTTCAAGTGAAAATGTGCGCACTTTGTTGATTGAGTTTAAAATATTTAAAGAAGCAAATTTTGAAAGACCATCAACAACTCAGCATTGCTTATTTAAAAAATCGCTTTGTGGAAGAAATCTCAGGCATTGATTTTTCGATCAAAGCTTGTGACCAAATCTTCATAAATATTATTTACAGCTCTCTAGCGGATGTATGCCACATTAATATTTTTAGAGCACAATTAAAATCTATAGTAATAAAGATGACATGAATTCTCTTAGAAAAGTATGTTTTGTTAAGAGATATTAATACTTATGACAAGTTCTTAGGTATTTCCATTCTGAGAGTCTTTTGGCAAAGAAACAGCTTATCATGATTGTGGAATTTTGAAACATGTCATAGAATGTAGATTAGCATTCAGCATTGTCACCGTTTGATCAGAAATAAGGTTGATCTTGACTTCGTTAAGGTGTCAATCGAAGTGTCTTTGCAATCTTAAGAGCTGATTAGTTTTTGGGATACTTCGGTCGAGGGGGTTTGTTCTTTTGACCCTTTGAAGATCATTTCTGTCATGCGTTATATCTCGCGAACCAAACGTACGATTTTTTTGAACAAGGTGTCAATCGACGCATATAAAAATTTGTGTGATTCTTTCAAATTTTTTAAAAAATCGTTGGAACCGTTTTTTAATTTATTAAAAAAAAGTGCTAAAAATTAGGTTTTTTTCATAAACAATAAGTTTTTAACCTGATTTGCAGTACCCAGTAACTAATGTATATAAAATTTATGTAGTACAAATAGTGTTTGTAAGCAAACCAGCAAAACTTTTTTGCATAATTACGCAGAAAATGAAATTAAAAATAAATAGTCATTAAAAGTCATCATGATTTTCAAGGTCCTTTTTATCATTCACTATATCTCACGAACCATATATGATATTTGCATCATTGAGGTGTCATTCGATGTGTGTTAGCTTTTTTGTTATGTTTTTAACTTTATAAAAAAATCTTTTCTGCTGCTTTTTCTATTTAACTTCTATTAAATGGAAAAAAACGGCAGATAGGAAAAATTAGAGTTTTTTTCATAAAAAATAAAGTTTTAACCTGATTTGCACAGCTCAGTAATAAATGTTTATATGATTTATACATTTCTAATAGTTTTCGAAGAAAAACTGGTGAAATTTTTCTGCATGATCCAAAAAAACCTAAAAAACGGCTCGTGAAAAAACACAAATTCAATGATTATGCCGAAGTTATGGCAATTTTGAACAAAATTATTCAAAATGGACACCTCGCGAGAAAACTTCTTCAGTGGGCGTAATAAGAAGAATGCATTCATTTTTGCTAGCGCTCTTTTGTCCTTCAAGCATCGATATACAAATAACAAATAACGTAAAAAACGCTTTATAGCCCGCCCCCTCCGATTTATCCGCGTGAATAGCCAATCAAACCAATCCACCCCCACCCAACAAAAGCCTTACGTAATCAATGAACGCTACAGAAGATGATATGATTGATATTAGCTCATTTCAATTATGGTTATGAGTACCTCTCATTATTATTATTTAAAGTAGTAGTATTTTCATAATTTCTTTTGTGTTTAATGTTTTTAATATTCATGTAGATATTACTGGGAAGTTGACCGAGTAGACCTCAAGGGTCGCACCTCGCGGCTTGTTTTATTCACTATTTCTCATTTTATTGAAGGAATTTTAAAACACTTTTTACAATGATAAAATCTATCAAGGCAGCTGTGACTATATCTTTCCATTGTCATTATATTTAATAGGAGAAAATGCAACCGTTATTCATAAGTCAAATTTTGTTTGCACTTTGCTCACTTAGATAGATAGATAGATAGATAGATAGATAGATAGATAGATAGATAGATAGATAGATAGATAGATAGATAGATAGATAGATAGATAGATAGATTCTACCCCGAATGGATATAACGCAACCGTTTCTTCCAATTCATTCATTGCTTTGAAATTTACGCTTCCATTTTGATTTATTTTTATAAAAATGCTTGAGTGCATGATATTTCAGAAAGTTTCCATATAAGTATCTCGGGTAACTCCTTTTGAAATGTCCAGAAAATATTTTAAACCCTGCATAGTTGTTATTTGGAAAGTTAATAATCCAATACCTTTGCAACATACTATTGAAAACCTCCTTTGAACTACCGCCGTTTTGAATCTCACAACGTAAGAAAATTTCTCTGCGTTAGTGTATGTAAAAATTCATCTGCTCAAACTCATTTTCATTTTTAACTTCCCAGTATATGGGAAGTTCTTGTAATCGCCTCGAAAATCGAAATTGAAATTTTCAACATTTCTTTACGTTTTGGTGTCTATAGAGTATATATAAAGTGTTTTTAGAAAGGGAGATGTATGTGTGTGTGTACGTGAGTACATAACTCACGTAAACATAGTCGTATCGACTTTCTTGAGTTGTCAATCGAAGAGTCTTTGTAATTTTAAGTGCTGATTAGTTTTCTGGAAACTTCGGTCGGGGGGGTTAGCTGTTTTGCCCGTTTGAACTTCATTTCTGTCATGCGTTTTATCTCGCGAACCACACAAATGATTAACATCATCAAGGTATCAATCGAAGCAAAGTAATATTTTCGTGAATCCATCAAATTTTTAAAAATATTGTTGGAGCTGTTTTTTAATTTAAGAAAAAATTCGGAAAACAATAATAGCTGCAATATATTTTTGCCGGCGAAAAAAAAGTTTCACCTTTATTTGTGACGTTATTATTGTTATACAATTTTTGCAAAGTATCATTGGAGAGCGATATTTTTGTCCATGATTCTCAATTTTTCCAATTTTGTAGGATTTTCAGAAATCAAGCTGAACAATTGGATGCCCAACAATGCTACTGCTTGTTGTTCATTGAATTTTCAATGAAAAATCTTATGCAGCTTCTTCGAACGATGTTTGAAATGTTTTGTAAATAGTGAATTATGAAACTGAAATACAAATCAAATCACTTTCAGATACATAAATGATTTTTGTGAATATCAGATGCCGGTTAAATGTTTTTCTTTGTTTTCAATTCCACAGTGCTTTAAAATTTAATTGACTTTCAATTTTCAAATTGGCCTTAGATTTATTTATTTGTTTAGTTCCTTCATTTTATTTTTACTTTTTACTTTTTCTACTCGAAATTTAAATGAAAAACAAAAAAAAATCCGGGTACAATAAGTGTTCAACACTAAATTTATTATCAACACATTATCATCTTTTCAGTGCTCTATGGTCTTCTGAATCCATTAGTTTTATTAACTTCTCAGTATTCAGAGTAGTTAATATAACTGGCCTGGAATCCAAATCGCAACTTTCAACATATCTTTGGGTTATTTGGTCTTTGGAGCAATTCAAAAGTATTTTTCGACGCACGTAAGTACGTTTCAACATACGTTCGAGTCCGTCTTTCTTAAACGATATCTTACACAACCAAAGTCTATTCGACTTCCTTAACCTGTCAATCGAAGCGCTTCGGCAGGTTTAGAGGAAGTCTTTTTGTTTCAACACATCCAAGTCATTACGCATTACGCATGAATTAAGATCGTTAAAATGTCCATAGAAGTGTATTAATATTGTAACAAACCCTCCAAATTTTTAATAAATTTAATTCAGTTGTTTCTTAAACCGAAAGAAATTTCATTGGTTAAATCAAATACACTTTATTGTTAACCGGCAATTGACTCACAGTAGTAGAACTAAACATTAATGTGATTGAATTGAATAATATGTCATATTTGAATCAACTAACGAGTAATTGTTAATGATAAATATTTATAGAGATCACGAATATTGTTGATTTAACTTTGTTCATACTCTTAAATTTTCAGGTAGTTGGCTAACAAATTCTAAGATGACAATAGACATGATATGAGTAGGATTTCACACGTATTGATCAAACAAATTGTTGGTCGTTCTATGTTTTACATTCAATTAAGCAGCGATTTTTACTGCATATTCCATGTTTGTGAAAATCAATTTCGAAATACGATATGAATATTAGGTTTTCTAACGGTAAATGGCAAAATAGTAAAAAACATTGTTTATGCAGCATCCAATGAAAATTTTGAATGCAACTAAAAAACTCCAAAATGGTCACCACGCGGCAAAACCTTGTTCAAATGGCGTAAGAAGAGAAACTTCATTTTGAATTCCCAATTTCGTCTACATTTTTGCTAGTCCTGTAGTACTTGAAATATAAATTTAAAAATGTGGTCTTGGTGTGATCGTTAAGGTCCACACGACTAACTTCCCAGTTGGGTGAAAAAACCATGGTATGTTTTGATTATTAATTATTGCTATTAATGATGATTATTATTATCATTATTCTAAATTATTATAAATATATTTAATAGCTTTATTATTTTTTTATTAATCCATAAAAGCTTTGTTCAAGGAAAACGTCTGCTCCACCTTGATTGTCCTCTACCAAAACCTTGACCTCCTCGTCCTCCTTTTTATCGACATTTTCGGCCAGACAAATCTACCTTGTCCTTGTTTTCTAACGTGCCCATTATGTCCCTGATTTTTTTCCTCTCCATTGCGCCGAACCTTTTCTTTTCTCTTTTCTTTTCTTTTCTTTTCTTCTCTCTTCTCTATTTTTACCTCAAATCTTCTTCCTTTTCCATTTCCGCTGCATTTTCCCCTTTTTCATCCATTAGGAGTGATGGCGACGCCAATCTTACCCATTACTGAGATAATAATAATAAAAAAACAAGCCGCGAAGTGCGACCCTTGAGGTCCACACGGTCAACTTCCCAGTAATATCTAGAGAAACATTAAAAATATTAAACACAATAATAATTTTGAAAATAGTACTACTTTAAATAATAAGAATGAGAGGTATTCATAGCAGTAACAAGAGTGAGTTAATAGTAATCATATCATCTACGGAAGCATCCATTGATTACGCAAGGCTTTTGGTGAATGGGTGATGATGATTGATTACCACAAATGCAAATTTAATTGAAATTTTGATGATTTTCAAAATTTAAGCCGCTTATTTTAATTAAAAGACTGCAAAAACTATTAAAAATCTGCTCAAACTATCCAAACATTTTAAAACTTTAATTGACTTTACAATAAAGTCTTTAGAATAAAAGATATAAAGTAATATCATTGTCATATGGTAACTTTGAATGATTTTTTATTTTTAATTGAGTTTTTTTCAGAATCATGAAAAAAGTTTTGCTGGTTTCTCTTCAAAAACTGATAACAATGTATAAATTTTATAAACATTTATTACTGTGTTGTGCAAATCAGGTTAAAAAATATTTTTTTTGAAAAGAACCTTAAGTTTTCGCATTCTCTTCTATTAAATTAAAAATACCGCTGAAACAGATTTTTATAATGTTAAAATAATCAAAAAGATGTTAATACACGTCGATTGACCCCTTAATGATGCAAATATTATATCTGGTTCGTGAGATATAGTGAATGGAAGAAATTACCTTGAAGATCATGATGACGGTTGATGAATGATTTTTTATTTTTTATTTAATGTTTCTTCTAATCATGAGAAAACGTTTTGATGATGTATTTTCAAGTATTGCTTGAAGTATATAAATTTTATAAAAATTGATTACTGTGTAAGTCACGTTAAAAATTTATTGTTTATAAAAAAACCCTAATTTTTTGCACTATTTTTTCTTAAATTTAAAAACGTCTTCAACGATTTTTCCAAAATTTGATAGATTCACAAAATTGTTAATACGCGTCGATTGCCATGTTAACCATGCAAATCGTATTTTTGGTTCGCGAGATATATTGCATAACAGAATTGACCTTCAAAGGGGCAAAACAACAAACCCCCCCTGACCGAAGTATCCCAAAAACTAATCAGCTCTTAATATTGCAAAAACTCTTCGATACGAATTTGTTTACGTGAGTTTTGCTCGTAGAAAAAAGTGTCCACGAACGTACGTACGTACGTACACACACACATACATCTCCCTTTCTAAAAACACTTTATATATATTCTATAGACCTCAAAACGTAAAGTAATGTTGAAAATTTCAATTTCGATTTTCGAGGCGATTACAAGAACTTCCCATATAGTGGGAAGTTAATAAGAAATAAGTATTAGCCTGGTTGTTGCAAAATCGTGAAAAAATACAAACTTAATGATTATGCCGAAGACATGGTGATTTTGAACCCAATTATTTAAAATAGCCACGACGCGAAAAAATCTCTTCAGTGGGCGTAATAGCAGAAACTGCATATTCAACACGTTAATTTAGATGCTTCTAGTTTGATAAACTTAAAATACTTAGTTAAGCTTCATTAAATGAAAATGTAAACAATGAGTGCCTAAGAATAATCAAAAAATTCAAATTTAAATTTTCAGCAACAACCTGGACTCAAAATGAACAGTCATTCATCAGTAAAACTTGGCGCAGCATGGAATTTCATCAGTTTCTAGCTATTATAAATATGCCAAATTTTCAGCATTGTAACGGGGTTAAAATGAAATGCCGTAAGTGCTATTTTGACAAAGAATGATAAAGTATTTAAAATTTTGAATTTGCTCGTTGGTAGTAAATCTCTAATCAATTGTTTAAATCGAAATCATTTTTCCACAATTCTCACTTGGAATGCAACGTATAAAGTATAAAGTGTTCGTGTTTAGCGCGAATAAATAAAATCGATCAGAGAAAGTCAATTGCAATGCAAACGTCCCGCACTAAATCGCCAGGATTCTTGTCCATAACGTGCGTTTGTATTTTTATTTTCCTGTTCGGATTATATGCCTTGAAAGGATACAAAGTTGCTTTTCTTTGGCCGCTTTCCATTTGCTTTAACTCTCTTTTCGTGTTATTCAATTCGTGCCAATAAAATTTATCCTCTAAGCTCAGTTGCTTTTACGAGTGTTCATCTAAAGCCAGGCAGCAAAACCATAGTGTGGTTGGCTTATAGCAATTAAGCTTCCTCGATATGCCAATAATCCTTTAAGCGTTGCGTGCAGCCGAGCCGAAAGAATCGTGCTACTAACGTATGGAGTAAAATCCTCAACAAATCCACCTTTTGTAGATATAAAAAGTAAAGCAAATCGTTCTTGCTTTTGTGTTTTTATTTATCATTTTCATTCCATATTTACCATAGTTCTATTGTAAACGTAAATAAGTTGTTGTCACCTCTGATGAATGGTTCTAAATTTGTCAAATATATTTTTTGAACTACAGACGATTTAATATCACTTGAAAATTTAATAGACAAAAAAATTAATGTAAATAAAATTAACATAAACATGACACTATCGACAAGGGCTTGAAGGAAAAGTTACTAAAAAAGGATATCTAAAAATCCATTAGATATTTCGCTTAAAAATTTACATCTTTTCTTAAAGTTAGTGAAAAATCATAATCGATAGATGTTAATAGCAAATGGATATACGCTATTGTTGTTTTCTGTTTGATTTGCATTGCATGCATTACTAGAGGATGTGTTAATATTTGGTGTGTGAGCTTGAACTCTCGAAATCGGATTGAATTGTGTGGGCTTGTGCGTTCGTCTTTAAGCACTTAAATTAATAACTTTGTTTCACGGAACTTCATATATTTCTCCTCTCCATTGCTCATTTATCTTCTGAAGCAACATAAAAAACAAAAACAATTCGTTTTGACAAACCTTCACACTATATGCACAATCGATCTTTGGATCTTCCTAGTTAAATATACATACATGAGCATGTTTAAAGTCGTTCCGACAATATTTCCTGATCGACTCGACATAAGCGGGTTCGGTTTACATGTAGATTGAAGCATAATTAAAGTATACTGCAAGCCCTCATGTATAAACCCCAATTGTCTTTCAGCTGTAAAAAATACAGAATAGCTCTTAAATTACAATGCCTCCGAAAAAGAACTCTAAAATGGATTATCTTTGCTATAGACGAAATAGGAACTCGCCTCCTTCTCCCTTTCTGATCTTCAAACTATTGTTAAACTAAACCGAAAGAATTATTGCGCGAACAAGCCAATGGAAAGCTGCTTATGGCGTCATTATCGTCCTTTTATGAACTCGTAAAACAAATTTATGTACTTCTAAGCAGCTTGTTTACATTGTTTGCGATAGTGTTTGGGAGTTGATTAGAGAACAGCTCCAGCTATGGCCACGGCACTGAACTTTACTTGGGCCATTCCCTGCGGCTGCCTAACGCTATTAAGGCTATTGATAATGTTTAATGACAGCGAAGTGAGTGGATTTTATTGCGATGATAGTGTGCTTTTAGCGCGCTACATAAAAGCCAGTCAAAGATAGATTTTAAGGTCGGCATTACAGGTCATTTTATTGCACTATTCGTTCACACCACCGACAATCTAATGCCCAGAAAATGTTACAGATACGCCGAAGTAGAAAAGTTTCATTTTTTGCCAAAGTCCGACGTTCAGTTTGTTATTTCAAATCCAAGTGTGCTTCCTTATGTAGTGATAATGAGGGTAACTATGTAAGTTTTAATGCTACTTCTTCGAGAAGTTTGGGGGAATAGTTGAATATCGTGTTTTATTTTTTCGAAGCGAATGTCGTGGTGAACGTTTGAATACGAAAGCTTTGAATCTTTAACAGAAAACGAAACGGTTGAAAAAATGGACAAGTAAAGACTGTTTCCGTATATTAGTTTAATATTTTATCCGTGAATTTTTTTGAACAGGGTAGAGACCAATTCATATTTAAATTTATTTTTTGAATGTTAAAATCAAATTGTAAATGAATGCCAGCTAATCGTTTCATTTTTATTCATATTAAGCTATTAACAATTATTCTGCTTAAATGTTTGATGGTGGATCTTTTAACAAGATTTACGCAAGCTAACGAATTCGGAAAGGTTTCAAATATTTCATTTGTTTTCTATCAGCTTTGATGACGACCTTCTGCCAACTTACATGAATAACTTTAAAAGCAGTCACAATATGACAATGGTAAGTGTTACTGATTCAACAAAGACAATGGCATAGAAAAGTAGAATCATCTTTTTATTTATTGCTCCAAAATTGATTATTTAACAACACAGCCTGACATCTCATAAATGCAAAAAAGGGCAAAAATATAACAGTAGTTACAAACTTTTAAATATTGAAGGCAATTCAGATCCTTTTTCATTTGCAGCAAACTATTAAAATATAATTGGTTGGTTAGTTTTACTGGCAGGCCCCTTTTTCCAAAGATGGCTCACTTAGACCACGATAGGCTCATTGTGATACCACAAAAGATTAGGATGACACTAGAAACTACGGGATGATGAGAACCATTTGAATACTCGTATGGAGCTGGCTATGAAGCTAAGCTTAGCTGCTTCCGGTGAGGCTTTCCAGGAAGGATGAGTCTAGCGTTTGCATGCGTTTCCTGCATAGTGTTGAACATCCGCACAGAAAACTTTTGATGGTTTCCTTTTTTATTTTCCGACCTGCTGCTTCGGCAGAAATCGTTGATAGGAAACCCAATCTTTCTGCATGTCTCCCAAACAGACAATGGCCCATAAGTACGGATATGATGAAACTTCATGTTCCACGGCTCGTGTTGAGGATCTGCATAGTGCGTGCCATGTTTACCTGGTTGTCTTACAGGTTTCTCCTCGAAGCCAGACCAGGTTTGCAGTCTCTATATTATGGTGATTAAAACTAAGGGTGATGGAGGTCAGTGGATGGGCAACTTGGGGTGTTAATTTATAATCTTGGTGCTGAGTGTCATCTCTGGCTAGGGCATAGTTCGCAATTCCCAGATATATCACTTTGCCTAAGTACCCAGTAAAGGATCATTTTACAGTGAAGCGACATCAGGTTTAGTTGTGTACGGCATTCCATTACAATTTTTGATAAGGTATACATGCTTGATAATGATTGGATAGCAGCTTGACTGTTAAAGAAAATGTTTACATTTCTTATGGTAATTTTCTAGTTTCTCAGCCAGTCTGCTGCCTTGTAAATTGCAGTGACTTCCGCTTGAAAACATTGCAGTGGTCTGGCAGCCAGGTCTAGCTGTTCTGACAAGCGCCATAGTCTTCATCCATGTTGGTCCATCGGTGTAGATGTCGACCGATTCTTGTATCTCACTTCTTTCTATGGTCCCGTCATCCCTACTCAGAATGACTGACTTGAAATCATGGTGAAAGTAGAGAATCGAAAAAGAGAGGTCTACTGTACCTGGCGTTGGTCCATCCCTCCGTAGAATTGAAGGGTGTCCAATATTTTCCTCAAGCCAAATATGTAGAGCTTTCAATCGAACGCCGAGCACTTGGCCTGTTGTCTCGTAAGAAACTGAGGCGGAGGCCAATTTAATAACATGAGCAATGATTTTGCCGTGATAGAGCCCGATGATTTCAATAGTTGCAATCCCTCTGACCTTGTTTCGCAGAATTATATTTAATGGTTTTCGCCATAGATCGCACTGCGCCATTCGGAACCAAACGTAAATCTGCGTAGCTGGGATGTCAGTTGAATTGTATTATCATGTGTATGATATTATCAAATTTGGAAAAAATTTAATGGATGTGTTTTTGAATTTATTGTAGAAGTGTTCGAAAATTTGATTTTCTTCTCTGAAAGTTTTTTTCACACCTGATTTACGCTTGATGTGATCAATGCTTCATAACATCCGTATCTGATCCAATTTACATTGTAGTTTTTAAAGGAATAGTATTACTTTACTTCACGATATAAAAACAAATGAATAAAGTCACTATGTGTAAAAGATTGATACCAATAATATTCATATTCAGATCTCCATAAAATTGTAGAATAACTATTTTAATTTCGATAAAAACAAGAATTGCATTCAATAACCTTTAATCTTTATGAGTAATAATATTTTAAATAATAATGTGAATATTACTGGTAAGCTGTCCGGGTGAACCTCAAACGTCACAAGTCACGGCTTGCTTGAGTCTTTATTGTCAGGAACCATCAGCTTCATCGGGGTCTCTAAATGAATATTCCTTGGATTTTAAATAAGTAGCTATGGCAAATAACCTGTTAAAACTATTTTAAACAGGTTATTTGCCAAAGCTGCACTCACTATTGTCATTTGTTAAAAGCGCGAAACCGTAAAGTAAACGCTAATTTACTTTAAGCTTCTACAAACATACGAATCTGAATTTCTAACAGCTTATGAAGTAAGTAAGCAACACTTTCTTGCAAAGTTACCCACCGAGTTTTTTTTTAATCTTCTAAAAATCACTTTAAATGTGCTTCTCTAAAATTTTGAAAAATTGAAATACGTCACTTCGAGTTTTCAGCGATGATATGTGCTACGTATCACGAATTTTTATAACTTTTGATTGTGCGCAAAATATTTTGCGAATCCAAATTCACTCCAGATGATTATTATGTTGTGAATAACATAGGAATATGCTCGATAGGAAAAAAATCAGCATTCTTTTTGCAATTTAAGGTTGGCTTATTATTACTCAAGTAATACAAAAATATTGTCTTGTAAAAAACTTTTGGAAGCAAAAGTATAATGTACATTTAACATTCGAAAAATAAACAATGACGTAGAGCCTGACTTTAAGTAAAAGTTGTTAAAGGTAAAAATTACTTTTGACGAAGCTACGTTTTTATTAGTTTTCTAGGCACATATAAATAGTATTTACGGAAAAATAATGCTATTTTATATTTGGATACGTCTTTTGATATATTGAGTCTTTACAAAGTTTTGAAATTTATTCAATTTTAGCTACTTTAAACAGGATTGATGTTATGAGAGCTTCAGTGATTCCTTCTATTTATTACAATTATTTTTATTATTATTATTTCTGTAGTGGGCAAGAATGGTGGCGGTAACCATTCCACAGGAAGAAAAAGGAATAATATACAACGGAAAAAGAAAAGTAAGCAGATAAGAAAGCGGAGAAATAGAAAAAGAAAAAAGAAAATAAAGAAAACAAAGGACGCAAGGAAGAGGAAAGGAAAATCGGGGACGTGATGTGCACGTCAGAAAACATTGACGATGTTGATTTGGTGGTTTCCGTGGCCATGGATAAGGACGAGAAAGGGGAAGACAAAGAGGTCGAGGCTTTGGTAGAGGACGAAGGTGGATGCATCTTCCTCTACCAAATGGCTATTATAGCTGGAAAAAGATTCAAAGAAAATTTATAACTTCAAATAATAATAAAATATGTAAACATAAATAATATAAACAAATCATTGTTTTTTTATTCACCCCACTGGAAAGTTAGTCGTGGGGACAATAAGGATTGCACCTACACCACATTTTTTCCAGTTTTTTGAATTGAACTCCAGTTTCAAACGATTAATGGGTAAGCTTGGTCTTCTTGTTTTCTTTGGTATAATTTTCCAGTTACAATCTAAATAAATTGTGCAGTTTACAAAAAAAAACAGCCTCGAGCTTATCTTCTAAAACCACCCTATCTTGTTAACAAACTTTATATACAAAATATTTTTTTTGTTTTGCTTAACGTACTCAAGCAATTAGAAAAGTAATAAGGATAAGCTGCTACGTGCGACTCTTGAGGTCTCAGTAATATCTATATAAATATTAAAACAATGGGGGAGGAATGATTTGATCTCTCACAAATTCATAAAATCAACTAATACGTTACTAAAACATCGATTTTTTATTTGATAAGAACATTTTAAAACATTTGATTTCGACATGTAATGATTGTTAGATATAAGATAAAACTATTTTTTCAGAAATAAGGTTTTCATTTTACAATTTTGTCGATGAAAATAAAAAACATGAGAACTGAATGTATTGTAGACTCGAAAAAATCATGGAAAAGATAATACGCATCATCGATACCACTACACGTCATTAAGAGTAAATGAAAAAAGCCATCGCAAATGAACAATTGCAATTAACACCTAAACAAAGTCGATACGGTTTTGTTTACGTGATTTATGCTCATAGAAAAAACTGTCCAAGAACGTACGTACGTACATGCACCCACGCAAACACACTTATACCGATTGTTTTGCAAAAAACTCTAAATATACTCTAGAGATCTCAAAACTTTAAATATATTTATTCATTTTTATTTTTAATTGTATGAAACTTATATGTATATATTCAAATTCGCTTCCCAAAAAGGGGTACCAATATCTTTTTACTTGAATATTGATTCATATAATTTTCCAAACTACACTGCTAAGCTATTCATTGGCTGTTTCATTGCGTTTGCGTTTAAACTGAATAAAAGATTTACTTATTATACTCGCAAATTTTTCATTCATCCATTGATAAAATCTTCAAAATATTTTTCATACGAAAGTTGTCGGCAATAAGATTCATTTTATGAAATGAAATGTTATCATTTTTGTAACTATTTTCTAACTTCGTAAAGGACGATCAGTTGCCTCTGCCTCCGTTGACGAGCCGCCACTGAAACTTAAAAAGTAAAAGTATCAAGCATTACAATATATTGGCGGTAAGTTTGCTACTAGACTTGAAAATTGAGAAACATACGAGCAATCAGGAAACCTAGACGTGACAACTGATGTGTCCTGATACTAGACAAACACACTTCCCTGTTCCTAAACTACAATGCATTGACAAAAAGCCAACAAGAAAATTGATATGCCAGGTTGATTTAAAAAATTTTAAAAAATATTTGAAGCGAAATAGTAAGTATTATCCCAATCAATTCCCCTTGCAGATTTAAACAACATCTTACTGAAATTCGGAAAATTATTGAGCTCATTTAAACCGAAAACATTGTGTTTTTGTATCAGATTTTTTTCTTAAGCTGTTTTAGAAATTAAAATTTGTTTTGATCAGCTTTCATTGATAATATGTTTGAAGTTTACTGAAAAATCAAAGCGATGTTGTTACTTGAATATTTGAATAAATCTGACTTCATTTCTTTTGCCGTTAAGTAACTTAATGTTAACATAAATTTCGTTCATGGTAATTAACTGAATATGATTCTTCGGGCACTCTCAATAAAGTGATCTTTCCAATAGCCTTCAAGTTTGTGCAAACTGTTTGGACTAGTTGTTTTCGATCAAACATGGTATGAAAATTCACAGAAACGAGCTGTTCAATAAAAATTAATGAAATGGATTTTAAACTCGATTTAGATTTACTTCTGCCTACTGCCTAAAATAACTCAAGCTATCATATCTGCTTCGATATCTTCATTAAAAGTTGTTTCAATATTCAAAGATCAAAAGACAGCCTCAAAAATTAAATTTAATTTCTGTCCTGAACAGAAAAGCAGCTTATCGTAAAATATATTCATCATACAACCTGTAGACTGCAAGGGAAGCTATTTTCACCACAAACGTGCCAGTCAGTCAGTCATTCAATACTTAAAGCACGGCATCAGCAATTTAAGTCGATTCACTTTATTCTAGACTCTATTTTGCAACCATAAACTCTCTCCTGCACGGCGAAACTTCTTCGGAAGTTGAGTTTGTTCAGGTCCAACAATGGTGTTCAACTATCACGAAATAGTACGAGGAACAAGTTATATGCTCAAAACAAATCTATAAATATGTCGCTTCTAGAACTAACAATAAATTATTGGTAGATTTCGCTTGTGTTAGTACGTGGATCTTTATTTCCACCCTTGTACAGTTCGTAACTGATTCGCACACTCCCAGGAACGGAGTGAAATGTTATAGTGAAGTACTTCGGGAAAAGGTACCGGGAAATTTGTGGTGAGGACGTGGATTGAGACGCTGCCATTCATCACGATTAAGTTTAGATTTTTATTTGACTCGTTCACAATTTATGGACATTCCAAAAAGGTTTGAGTATGTAAATACGATTCGACGAGCATTTTATGTTGGTCTTAATCTGAGAATAACATAACAGCCAAGAAAATGGAATTTTAATTATGAAAATGATAGAAAATTGACTTGAAATTGATGCTTTCGTATCATGGAATTTTTTTTCCAGTTCCTATACACAGTGACGATATGCCAAACTAAATAACAAATTCCACAGGTATATCAGTTATGAATTTAAAATTCAAAACACCATCCAGAATGAATTAGTTGTGGAATATTATATTAAATAAATATATAATATTTAAGTTTGGGTTTGACACAAATGTTGATCAGCGAATATTAAAAAAAAAATCAAAGATATATCAAAATCAAACCACGCTTGTTAAGAAATACTACATTTAGCGTAATATCATTATTTAATGCAAACAATATATCAGGCAAACAAGATACGATATTTGATATGAGATCAAAGTTGATACAGCTTCCTTACTTTTAAAAATCAAGCTAAAGAAAAGATGATATTGAACTATAAAAAATAAAACAGCGATTATTAAGGACCCCGATTTTGAATTTATCAAGAATATTACCATACACCAAAAATGTATTAAATTTAATTTACATGTATACTGATTGAAACTGAATAATATAATATGAATAAAATCGCAAATTTTCCTTAATCCAATATTATTATATTCATTAATTTAAAAAGTGGTTCCCATTTATGTCGAAATGTTTTTTCATTTACTTTCAGAAAGAACGAACACTTTATTGATTTTTTAATGTCTTTAAAAAAAATTATACAAAGTCATACTTTCACCGCAAACGTAAAATATCGTCTCGATACCAACAAACCGTTGACATGTTAATTAATTTTCAATTTTGATATCAATGAATCGACAGACATACCTGTTTAGAACAAACTTATAATTTATTATAATTGATATGATTTGTGATGGTTTCATTTCTAGCTTAAATAAATGAACTGGCATAATTCAATTATAATCCTAATTGATTTGCAATTAAAGGACAGTTTAATATGTTATGTTGAAGCTTCTTGATGATAAATTAGTTCTGATAATATTTTGCACTTTTGAATTTAAATTATTATCCGTGTAAATCCATCGAAGAGAAGTCATGAATAACAATGGATTATTGATTCGGAGTAGTTAAAATGAACGAACAATATCAACAACTGATTTTGTCTTGAAATTTGTTAGTATTTATGTTGTTGACTGAACGACTCCAGAAATTATTTTCAAAAACAGGTAAAGATTGAACGAACTAAAAAGGAAAGTGTTTAATAATATTTTTGCTGTTACGATTATAATTAAACTAGTTCAGTTTTTCTTATTTTTGATAAAAAAATTAAGCTTTAGTAATTTTTAAGCGATTCTATTAAAAACAAAAAAGCAATGTGTTATCCCAAAATCTGGAGTCGTTTTTTGGATTATAACTTTTCCGTATTGGAGCCACGTTAGAACAATGTTGCTGCAAGATAAATTTGGCACAAGTAATTGGTTGCACAACATCTTTCAGACATTTACGATTGCCGAGATATTCTAGAGTCCACTTTTTGACTTCCCTATGCTTTTACCCATATCATAAATGGCAAATTTACTCAAAATGATTTTTATCATGGCTGCTGTGTTCATAATTACTAACTTTGCATTTTTCTATTGGCCGGGAAGATTAAAATTGAATTTTTCAAAACAGTTTTACGGTTTGAGGTCTTTTGAGTATATTTAAAGTGTTTTTGGTAAAAAGTCTGTATATGTGTGTGTGTGTATGCATGTATGTATGAACGTTCGTGAACAGTTTTTTATACGAACATGCCCCACGTAAACAAAATTGTATTGACTTCTTGAGGGGGCAGCCGATGCATCTCTGCAATTTCAAGAGCTGATTAGATTTTGCGACACCTTGTTCCAATGTTTTTTTTATTTTGACCAGAAAGTCAATTCAGATATGCACCATACCTTACGAACCAAACATTAAATTTACATCTTCAAGGTGTTTCTCGAAGCGTCTTAACATTTGTCCGATTTTATCAAATTTTAAATAAATTTGTTCAGCAGTTTTTTGATTTAATTAAAAAGTGTAAAATATAAGGATTTTTTTATTAAATGACTAATTTCATATTATAGTTACACTACCAGCAATCAATGCTTATAAAATTCAGATACTCTAGACAGTTTTTGTTAAAAAATCAGTAAAACTTTTTTCATGGTTCCAAAACAAAACAAATAAAAAACCATTTCTAGTAACCATTAATAACAGGTTGATACGAATAATATTATCTGATCCCACTTATTCAAATCAAATAATAATATTTGGGTAAATTATTTTCGTAATATTGTTTTTTTAATCCATGGAAAAACTGCTAAAAAAATTTATAACGAGTTTTTTGTAAAGCAAATTTGCATATGCGGTAATCTCCGCATTGAAAAGTTAGACGTTTTGAAAATACCTTACTACATACATAACCACTCATATTTATAATGAAAAATATTGATAAGAATGATTGATTAAGATTGATAATTTCGGTTCGGATTATCATTTCTTAGATTTTCAGTAAATTCAGTGGAAATGTCTTTTTTCATTTAATAAAAAAACTGTAAAACAGTTAAATTGTTGTTCAGAAAACTATTTATTCTTTTGCAATTCAGCCAATCATTCCTTTCCAAAATCAGATGGTTCAAGTTCTTAGCAAATTAAACTTTATAAGTTTTTAAGTAATATCAAAACAATTTCACATTGAAACAAAAAAATGTATAAGTGTAATGAATCGAAAAGCGACCATTAATTATATAAAAATCAAGTGGTAAAATTTTTGAGTTCATATATTGTAAGGTTTTGAAAGATATCAGTATATTCGTCTTTTATCATACGTAAGATCTTATATGCGTTACATATAATCAGATATCGAATTTTTACCGCATATCTTGTAGTATCATGATCAACTATAAAAAACAAATGATTCTTGAGTAACATGATGGGCAGTTACAATGCTACGTTGTTTGTTATTTTCACATCTATGATTGAAGGACAAAAGAGCGCTAGCAAAAATGAATGCAGTTTTTGTTAATCCTCTCATTGAAGAGATTTTGTCGCGTGTTGTGTTGCAATGAGTTTAGCATAATCGCTGAAATTCTATTTTTTCACGATTTTACATCAATTAGATTAATAATTATTTTATACATTCTATTGGTAAATTTTGAATATACAGTCAAAAATAGGTTCAATTTCATGTAAAAATTGAAATGTTTTACAAATGATGATGGAGGAAGTAATTGAAATCTTACGATTACTAAAAAATGAATCTACTAAAACCTACAATTTTTCATTTGATGTAAGCTTTTTAAAGCATATGATCTTGCAAAGTATGGACTAAAAACATTTTACCATTCAAAGCGCTGATTTCCACAAATTCAAATTTGATTGAAATTTTGATGGTTTTCAAAATTTAAGCAGTTTTTTTTAATTAAACGACTGTAAAAACTATTAAATATCTGCTCAAATTATGCAAATATTTTAAAACTTCAATGGAATTTACAACAATTTATTTAGAATAAAATATAAAAAGTAATATCATTCGTATGAACCCTCTTTACATGGTAACTTTGAATGATTTTTTATTTTCAATTTAGTTTTTTTCATAATCATGGTTTTGCTGGTTTCTCTTCAAAAACTGATAAGAATGAATAAGTTTTATTCTCCTGTGAAAATCAGGTTGAAAAATTATTTTTATGAAATAACCATAATTTTTTGCATTTTCTTCTATTAAATTAAAAAAAACGGCTGAAACGAATTTTTATATTGTTACAAAAATCAGAAATATGTTAATACACGTTTATTGACACCTTAATGATGCAAATATTATATCTGGGTCGTGAGATATAGTGAATGACAAAAATGACCTTGAAGATAACGATGACTGTAGATGATTTTTTATTTTTTATATAATTTTTTTTTCATTCATGCGGTAATGTTTTGATATTGTTCTTACAAACACTGTTTGGAGTATGAATTTTTTATAGAAATTGATTACTATGTTCCAAAAATCAGGTTAAAACTTTATTGCTTATGAAAACAACCTAATTTTTTGCACTTTTTTTCCCTAAATTAAAAAAACGGCTCTAACGTTTTTTTTAAAATTTGAAAGATTCACACAAATGTTAATACGCGTCGATTGACACCTTAACAATGCAAATCGTATGTTTGGTTCGCGAGATATAACATATGACAGAAATGACCTTCAAAGAGGCAAAACAACAAACCCCCCGACCGAAGTTTCCTAAAAATTAACCTTTTAAGATTGAAAAGGCGCATCGATTGACACCTCAAAAGAATCGATACGACTTTGTTTACGTGAGTTTTTCTCGTAGAAAAAACTGTCCACGAACGTACATACACACACACATACATCTTCCTTTCTAAAAACACTTTATATATACTCTATAGATTTCAAAACGTAAATAAATGTTAAAATTTCGATTTTCGAGGCGATTTCAAGAACTTACCATTTACTGGGAAGTCGAAAATTAAATTAACAAGTCGTGAGGTGCGACCCATGAGGTCCACACGGTCAACTTCCCAGTAATATCTACATAGATATTAAAAATATTAAACACAATAAAAGTTATGGAAATAATACTACTTCAAATAATAAAAATGTACCTCTCATAAAAATTATTGGAATGATTTAATATTAATCGTAACATCTACGGGAGCGTCAATTGATTACGTCAGGGTTTTGGTGCATTGGTTTGATTGATTATTCACGCGGATCAATCGAAGGGGGGACAGGTTACAAAGCAGTTTTTTCATTAAAGTTAAAACATGGTGCTGTGAAGACTTTTGGAAATCTGCTCAAATTTTGCAAATATTAATAAGCTTTGATTGACTTTACAACAATGTCTTTAGAATAAGAGATTTAAGGTATTATGATTCGAATGAACCCTTTTTACATGGTGACTTTGAATGATTTTTTATTTTGTATTTAATTTTTTTTGTATTCATGAGAAAAGTTTTTGTTGGTTTCTCTACAAAAATTAATAAAATTTTATATATTTTACAAACATTTATTATTACGATGTGCAAATCAGGTTAAAAATGGATTTTTTTATGAAAAAAACACTACTTTTCTAAAAAAAATTTAATAAATCGTAAAAACCGCTTTAACAATTTTTTTAATATATAAAAACATCATAAAAATGTTGATACGCGTCGATTGACACCTTACTGATGGAAAGATTATATTTGGTTCTCGAGATATAATGAATGACGTAAATGACCTTGAACGTTTAATGATTTTTTATTTTTTATTTAATTTTTTTTGTAAACATGGAAAAAAAATTTGCTGATTTTTTCACAAGAACTATTTGGAGTATATAAATAATATAAACATTGAATACTTAGATTTGAAAATCAGGTTAAAAATTTTGTGTTTTTGAAAAAAACCCTAATTTAAAAAAAAATTTAAAAATTTTATAGAATAACATAAATGTTACTACGCGTCGATTGACACCTTAACAATGAACATCGCATGTTTGGTTCGTGAGATATAGCGCATAACATGGTTGACCTTCAAGGGGTGAAAACAGCAAACCCCCTCGACCGAAGTGTCCCAAAAACTAATCAACTCTTACAATTGCAAAGACGCTTCGATTGACACGTCAACGAAGTCGATACGACTTTGTTTACGTGAGTTATGCTCGTAGAAAAACAGCCCGCGAACGCACGTACGTACGTACGTACGTACGTACATACACACACACACATACATACTTCTTTCTAAAAACACTTTATATATACTCTATAGACCTCAAAACGTAAAGAAAAGTTGAAAATTTCAATTTCGATTTTCGAGGCGATTACAAGAACTTCCCATATACTGGGAAGTTAATAAAAATAAAAAAATCAATCAAAGTCACCATGTAACAAGGGTTCATACAAATGATTATCCGTTGTACTTTTTTAATTTTTACAGGCAATTGAACCAATTTTTGACTGCATATTCAATGTTTCTCAAAATCAACAGAAAATAAGAAATAATCTTTAGTCTCATTGATGTAAAATTGTGAAAAAATACAAATACAATGATCATGCCGAAGTGCTGGCAATTTTGAACGCAACCATTCAAAATGGCTATCACGCGACAAAATCTTTTCAGTGGGCGTAATAACAAAAACTGCATTCATATTTGCTAGCGCTCTTTTATCTTTCAAGCATCGATATGAAAATAACAAATAACGTAGAAATGGCTGGTAACCTGTCCACCTCCGATTGGCCCGCGTAAATATTCAATCAAACCAATCCACCAGAATCCTTAGGTAATCCATTGACGCTCGCGTAGATGTTCCGATTAATATGAAGTAATTACAATAATTACTATGAGAGGTACATTTTTATTATTTAAAGTAGTATTATTTTCATAATTATTATTGTGTTTAATATTTTTAATATTTGTGTAGATATTCGCGGAAAGTTGACCGTGTGGACCTCAAGGATCGCACCTGACGGCTTTTTTTTGGATTTTGTCCATCAAAAACTAGTGCTTAGTCACGACACGAAATTGATTTTTTTCCATGGTGATAGAAATAACGGTTTTTCACTTTCTGCGGCTGTCATACAAAGACTTATGTGAAGTTTGACATGTGATCATCTGAAGGTTGTTACTATTTGGCAACAAAAAGATTTCATTGTTCGTGGCGTCCTCAGTGGCTAGGTACCTTACCTTTTAAACATGATTATATGAAACAACGATTATTCTCATCATGATTATGCTAAAGAAGTAGAATTTCGAATGAAAATTTAGCCATGTGATATGAAGACAGAAGGGAGATGGTAGATTGGTACGTCCACATTTTTGCTGTCAATCTGACAATCTACCAACATTCGGAATATTTTGATTTCTCATTAACACATTTAGATAATGACGCAGGAACCATTCTGCATCGTTTTAATTAACGAATACATCGCTTGAAAGCTTGAAAGTTTGAATAAGAACTTCAAAACAGACCCCATTCAGTAATAAGTGATTGCAAGATTTGCATATTTCTACATTGCATATAATTTCTCTTGTTTCGTAAATTCTTTTAGTTCATTGCTGAAAAGTTACTTCGCGTTACAATTAACTCAAGTTTATTGCCAGCTTCTGGGGCCATAGTGTGTACGCCTTGTTATTTCAAACGGAGTTACAAGGCTTATCGGGTGGAAGGCAATGGCGGCTTTGCTTTCAAACAACCCATCCGCTCCAAAATGCATTAAACAGAAGTTGTTGCACACAAGAAAAGTTGCAACGCTTTTGTTGAGCCATCATGCACTCGCATGCAACTATTGCAACAGTAACAAACGCCAAGTTGTAGGTCCTGAGGAACAAGCGAACAACATCTACATAAATTTCTTTGAAGGAAATTGAACTTTTGCGCTGTACTTTGAATTGTCGAATATAAAGTTGAGGTTTGTGCTGTTCTTTTCAACTCCAGCACTTTCACAAAGTTTCGGATCTGCGATCGGCGTCCATTGCAAAGATATTTAGTGCAGTGCAGTCACTTCTTAAGCTGGAACTAAGTTGATTATGGTTTATGGCGTTGGAAGTTCCTCACCTCGACCGTCTAAGAGAAATCGTAGTGCCAATAAATTTTATAGCGAAGGCGCATTTCTAGTCTAAAAAAAATCTGCAGCAAAAGTTCACAAAATAGAAACCAATAAAAATGTAAAAGTTAGTGAATTTAGAGAAGAGATTTTCGTTGACAAAACAAAGTTTAATATGATTTCAATTTGATTACCTTCACATGTAAAATTTATATTTTATTAACTTCCCAGTATGTAAGGAAGTTCATGTAATCGGCTCGAAATTGAAATTTTCAACATATCTTTAAGTTTTGAGGTCTTTGAAGTAAATTCAAAATGTTTTTGGTAAGAAGTCTGCATGTGTGTATGTACACCTGTGTGCAAACTAATAGCAGTGCAGGTAATTTTGATTAAATTTTCGAAAGTAACCAGTTTCATTGTAAGGAGCAATATAAAATGTACTCATACATGTGGCAATACAAATATAGCAAAGAAAAGAAAATCTTTTAAGGTGCCCTTTACCTCAAATTTCATAATTTTGATAAACATGTTTGAAATTAGCTGTGCAAAAAAATAGCAGTTTTTCATCTTATAACTAATAATGATGCAAAAACATATATTTCAATGAGGGAAAATAGCAATATTAAATTTCTAGATTAATAGTTTATTGTATACCCCTTGTTGGCTTTTACTTTAACACGTCGACGTGTCATTGACGCTGCCAAACTTTGACGTGGTGATATAATTTCATGCAAACTTAACTACCCGCCAAAAATCATTCACTGTTTTCGGCTTTCCTTGAAAAACAGCCTGCTTAACATCAGTCCATAAGTTATCTATGGGGTTGAGGTCGGAAGATTGAGCTGGCCAGTCCGTAATTTCTATCCTATTGGTCGAAAACCAAGTCTTGGCTAAACGATTGGTGGTTTGATGATCGTTATCTTGCAAAAGGACCCACTGCAGGGTCTTACCTTCTTCCGCAAAAGGTAACATGATATCTTTCAATATGTCTACGTAAATTTTGATGTCCATCGTGGGTTTCATCCAAAATATGGGGCCACGGCCGTAAAATGAAAACGAGCCCTAAACATTGATTTTTGCCCCTCCATGCTTAATTGTTTTCGTTGTATACCGTGGATTATGAGAAACATTTAGCGGTCTTCTTATGTATTGTCACCTTCCCGGACAGCCAAATAATACAACTGTTGATTCATAAGTCCAAAGGATATTTCTCCATTTGAAAGCAGGCCAGTCCTTATGGTCTTGTGCAAATGTTAACCTGTCTCGAATGTGTTTTTCTTTTAGTAATGGTGTTTTCCTCGAACTTCTACATTTTAATTTGGAGTTCATAAGGGTTCTTCTGATTGTATAGGTGTTGACATCCAACTTGAGCTCCTGTTTTATACTCGTTGATGTCAAAAAAGGGTCTTTACGTACAAGCCGTACAACACCTTTGGCATCTCGCGTGCTGAGTTTCTTTTTTCTTCCACGAGTTTCAGGCGTTTTCACGCACTTTTTTGCATCCGAGACCATTTTACTAGAGCAGCTAATTGTTTAATCAATAAATTTGTATGTTTTGCCTTCCAAAAGCATTTTTTTGATTAAATCTCTCTTTTCGCCACTGCAATGTTTGGAGCGGTCCATTATTCCTGAATGGTATATTTTATACTCAAAATAACAAAACTTTTGAAAGCTTCCAACCTTCTTTGCCCTCATCGTATCCTAACTGCAAAATTGAAACAAACTTTTTTCCCGAAAACGACTTTAATTTACCTGCGCTGCTATTATTTTGCACATTCAAATTACACCGTTACTCCGAAAATTTGATGATCTTTGCTGACGTTTCAACAAAACGGTTATGTAAAACATCTGGCAAATTATTTTCATCGATCATAAACAGATGCCTCTGGTATGCGATCGAAATTTATGTGGTAATTAAAAAAATATAACGCTTCAAGTGTGCACAGCTATTATTTTGCACACAGGTGTATATAAACGTATGTACGTACGCTCGAAAAGGGAAGGGAAAGGGAGATGTATGTGTGTGTGTGTACGTACGTACGTTCGTGAACAGTTTTTTCTACGAGGATAACTCACGTAAACAAAGTTGTATCGACTTGGGTGAGATGTCAATCGGGAGTGCTGGCAATTTTAAGAGTTTTTGGCAAACTTCGGTCGGGTGGCTTTAGTGTTTTGCCCCTTCTAGGTCATTTCTGTCATGCACTATATCTCGTGAACCACATATACGATTTGCATTTTGAAAATGCTAATCGACGCGTATTAAAAATTGTGTGATTCTCTAAATTTTGAAGCAGTTTTTCAATTTGATCAAAAAATCCGATTCGCAAAACACAATAATCAATGTTCATAAAATTTATTTACTCTTAACAGTTATTGCAAAAATAAAACCATTTAATCTTTTTTTATGATTGCAAAATTACTTAAAAAATAGAAAAAATTTAAATCATACCTGAGTCTCTTTTTCTAGGGAGATTGTTTTTATTTGAGTCAAATCTATTAATATTTACATAATTTTAGCAAACTTTTAACATTTTTTAGTGAAAACTGCTTGAAATTTGAAAAACAAAAAAAATTCAATCTAATTTGCATTTGTGGTAATCAATTCTTTTGAATGGTAAAATAATTTGAAGATGAAAATATTTTTCTAGAAAAAACCAATATGTTTCATGATTACAAAATATATTCATACAAAAACAATACACCATTTATATTTACAATGAAGAAAGTTAACAAAAATAATATTTCCCAATTTCACTTACTCTAATGACGTGATTTCGAAGAAAATCTAATCTAATTTAAACTTCTGCCAATAATTGGTTTTCAAAATCAGATGTTTAAAGTTCTCATCAAATCAATTTTCTTAGTTGCTTTTATTACTTTCCGCAAACATTCAAGCATTCATACGATTGATCCGCGTGAAGATTTGATCAACCTCTCCCCAACATCCACCAAAAGCCTTACGTAATCAATGGACGATCCTTAAGATGATACGATTATTAACTCATTTCAATTAGTGTTATAAATGCTCATAATTATTGTTGTTTAAAGTATCATTATTTTCATTATTATTATTGTGTTTAGTATTTTTAATATTTATGTAGATATTACTGTGAAGTTGACCGTATTGACCTCAAGAGTAGCACCTTCCGGCTTGTTTCAATTTGTTTTCTTCATTCGCCTAGAACTGCTCAAACGGTAGTATAAAATACTGACATCGGTTATTATGTATTAAAATTTATTTGCCAAGACGAATTTTTAATAAACCAACATTCAATTTAACATCCGAAAAAAACAATCTACAAACATTAAAAAGGTGGAAAAAATATTAAACTATTAATAGACGCTTTCAATGAATTTTCCCGCAAGTTCAGGAATTTTCTGCATTCCAACTTCGCAAAACATAGGTATATGATATGGAATTGGATATTTTAAATTTATTTTTAAATTAGCAGTCTTACTGTTTGAATTTCAAATAAGGAACGCTTAGTTGACACTATGCCATATTATCGAATCTTCTAAGATCTAGCTTTTGTTATTACTAATTAACGAACTAAGTATTTGTTCTGGTTCAGTTTTGTATGCTAACTTAACGTCTGACCATATTATATATTTTTATTATCAGCAATGAAAAAAAAATTATCAGTCAGATTTTTATGGGAGCCATATCATTATTGGGATGTAGGGTAGATCGCCTCCTCGTGGTGCATCCTGGGTAACGCTAAATGATCTACCACGGCACGACTTTCGATTGTTTTCTTGGACAACTCTCTCGTCTTAACGACTATATCTGATGCTTTGGGCTGGTAGCAGTGGTATTCTGTCACCTGAGTACGCAAGAGTGACATCTTGCGGAAATGGCTTTCAGGCTAATGCCAATGCTGCCTCCGTCCCGGTAAAACCCTGGCAGGCCTCACGGTACGTTCAAAACTCGTCGCCACTAGTCTGGCCGTGTAGGTTCAGTTGAGTTTGGACTCCTGATTAGTCCCCGGCCCGGTTCTGAGCACATCTCCTCATAAGGGAATGTGCCAACCCTCGCATGGCCTCCCTGCTTCGGCATAGATAACCATGGGGTCTCAGGGGAACTGCACAACGAGTGGAGATAGCGGCTGTGAGGGGGGACCCAAATCGCAATGAATTTAAACTCAAAAACTCAAAAGGAAGATCCACTCGGCCCGGAAGGGAAGTGGACGAAGGTGACGCGTCCTTCTAGTGGGAAGAAGACCGCGGTACTCAGCCAACCCCCTACTTCTTCGAGGGATGCATGCACCAAGGCAGCTATGCCGGGGGCAAGCACCTCCTCAGTCAAGCCTACTGGCGCTAGCGGTAACACCAAGGTAACGGCGAACAAGCTGGCCCGCACTGTTTCCGGAGCGCCCTCCAACACCGCTTCCACTTCAGGTGTTAAGAAGCAACAAAACCCCTCGGTTACGGCTTACAGAGACAGAAGGTCCGCCTTCAAAGTCCTGAAAAGGCTGAAAGATTTACCTCCGGATGGTCTTTCCCAGAAGGATAAAATCTCCCTGAAATGGGCAACCACCACGGTAGAGGCTTACAAAGCCTCTATTCCGAAGAAAGAGGCAACTCATAAAAGATGCAGATCTAATGAGTCTGCCCCAATTCAACCGAGCGTTCAACTGCCGGTTAGTAAAAGACCAAAACTGGTCTCACCCAATCCTGTTAAGGGCAGGAGTTTTAGTGAAGCTGCCAAGGAAAGCCTGGTATGGGCTGTTATCGACAGAAGCAGTAGCGATGGCACCATCTCACCGTCAAACTGGAAGATGGTGGAAATCGCGCTTCTCCGGGTGTACAAGCCCATACTTGAGGCAAATCCTGGCCCTCCACCAAGCTGTCGTGATGCTGGCTGGTACCAGGGTCACGTTAAGTTGATAGCCTGTACAGATCAACGTTCAGCGGATCTTTACAAGCAGGCTATAGGTAGAGTGGGAGAAGTGTGGCCTGGAGCAAAGCTGGACGCTGTCTCCAGGGAAGATATCCCGAATAGGCCTCGGTCCAGGGCGTGGATACCAGCGGAGCCATCCACACCGGAGGAAATTGTTGAGCTAATCAAGCTCAGCAATGCTGACCTCCCGGTGGAAAACTGGAAGGTAGCTAAGGTTAGCGAGCCCAGCAATGGACAGCGAGAGGCTCTAATAATCTTGAACGAGGAGTCGCTAGCTCCATTGGAGTCGAAGTGCGGGGTGATTAGCTACGGTTTCTCGGCTATCACCTTGCGAGTATATCGCAAGGACCGTACTGGGAAGGCAGTACGGGAACCGAGCAAGGAGAGTGGAAGCGAGGGAACTGTGGAAGCATCAGTAGACCCGACCGTGGACCTCTCTGAATCAGATCTTCTCTCCGATGACGGAAGAAGCACCACCTCCACTGCGGGGTTGGCTGGGGACCTTCTCAGATCCCTCGACCTGGTCGAGGAGGAGGAGATGTCCTTATCTGACGAGGAGGCGGATAAAACATTGTGTCGCGATGCTGAGGTTTCTGCAGATTAACCTCCAGCACTCCAAGGCAGCATCCGCCGCACTGCTCCTCCACCTGGCCCAAAAAGGAGAGGAGCTAATACTGGCCCAGGAACCTTGGGTTGTTGGAAACCGGGTTTGCGGGCTCAACTTGAAAGGATATAACACAGTATCCTTCAACACAGCAGGTAAACCGAGAGCTTGCATAATTGTAAAGGAAGGCTTGAAGTTTTTAACCTTGTATAATTTCAGTGACCAGGACACCGTTGCGATAGCAGTGGAGAGACAGTCCAAACCCCTTTGGGCTGTCTCCTGCTACATGGCGCATGATGTTTTGCCACTTCCAACTAGCCTGCAGAGGCTTACAAGGGAAGCCACTGCAAGAGGCATCCCTTTAATAGTCGGAGCGGACGCCAATGCTCATCATCGCATCTGGGGTAGCACCGACACGAATAAACGGGGTGAGTCACTATTTGAATTCATTTTATTGCATGACTTAGCCCTAGCTAACAAAGGTGAGGATCCTACCTTCATTACGGCAAGCCGTAGAGAAGTTCTGGATATCACTCTGACGAACGAGCACTTGAACCAAGCTATCAAGGGATGGCACGTATCACAAGAGTGCTCGTTCTCCGATCACCTATACATAAAGTTCGATCTGGCATCTGACCCTCCGACAAATCCAACCTTCATTAACAAAAGTAGGATGGATTGGGTCAAATACCAATCGGTATTTGAGTCCGCGCTAGAAGGCGGACCTCCAGAGATTGCAGACACACCCGGTCTTGAGAAAGCCGTTGGGACCCTTACATTGGCCTTCAATGACGCAGCAAGGTCTGCATGTAGTCCAACGAAACCTAGAGGGAAGTACAAGCCCCCATGGTGGAATAGTGACATTGCGGAGCTGCGGAAGGAATGTAGGAAGTCCTTCAACCGAGCTAAAGAAACTAATGACTGGTCTTCTTATAAAACAAAACTGAAGGAGTTCAAATCCTCTATCAGAAAGGCTAAACGCACCTCTTGGAGAAGCTTCTGTGCAGAAATAGAACACTCCAAAGATGTCAGTCGCCTGCGTAAAGTCATGACGAGCTCCCCCTCATTTCTAGGGTCCGTTAAGGACGCAAATGGAGTCTGGACGAAATCCAGCTCCGAGACTCTGTCTGTTCTCGTGGATACGCACTTCCCGGGCAGTGATGATGTGGCTGATAAAGCGGATCCACACACGCTCTCGGATGGCATGCCAACTACTGTGCCTGTAAATGACAGGCTCCTACGCTGGGCAATCAGCTCATTTCAACCCTTTAAATCCCCTGGCATGGATAACATCTCACCTATTGAGATCCAGCAGGGTATCAATATAGCACTGCCATGGCTGAACGCCATTTTCAAAGCATGTGTACGGATGGCTTACATTCCACAGCAGTGGAGAGAAGCAAAAATAGTTTTCATACCTAAAGCGGGTAAAACATCCCACTCCTCACCTAAGGATTACAGACCTATCAGTCTCACCTCCTTTCTGCTACAAACTCTGGAGCGACTGATAGAGATCTATCTGAGAGCTATTCTGAAACCACTCTCTAATGCGCAGCACGCATACACAAAAGGGAGATCGGTTGAAACAGCTCTTCACTCGCTCACCAGCTATATCGAAAAATCGCTAAGCGTTAAGGAATACACGCAAGCAGTTTTTATAGACATCGAAGGGGCTTTCAACAATATCAGCCATAAGGCTATTGGCAAAGCACTCGGGGAAAGCATTGCCGATGACAACCTGATAGGGTTCATCGGTCAACTGCTTAGCAGCAGGAACATCAACTCCACGCTAGGAAACAGTACCTTACGAAGGAGGGTTTGCAGAGGCACACCACAAGGTGGGGTGCTATCACCCCTTCTATGGAACCTAGTGGTGGATGAACTCCTGTCAAAAATAGAAGCGACTGGCTGCAAAGTCGTAGCTTATGCCGACGATGTTGCAATAGCAATATCGGGAAAATTTGTTAACACCCTATCGGAAAGACTAAACTTTGCCCTAGGTATTCTTACCAAATGGAGCAAAGAGTGTGGTCTAAAGATCAACCCGCAAAAGACGGAATTTATGCTCTTCACAAGAAGGTATAAAATTCCACGATTTGTCCCACCTAAGCTTGAGGAGATAAGTCTCAACCCATCTCATCAGGTCAAACATTTAGGTCTAATTCTGGACTCTAAACTCGCATGGAAAGCGAACACAGCAGAAAGAGCACGCAAGGCTGCATTGTGCAATCTACTGCTGCAAACGAGCTATTGGGAAAAGGTGGGGATTAAAACCCAAAATTGTATCATGGCTCTATACGGCGATAGTGGAACCAATCCTTCTGTATGGCGCAGTTATTTGGTGGCCTGCTATGGCGAAAGCATCAAATGTAAACCTGCTGAACAAGGTCAGAAGGAGTGCGGCTATTGCAATCACCGGGGCTCTACGGACTACCCCGACAAAGGCATTATTTATGCTATTAAATTGGCTTCCGACAGAGCTACTTACGAGACAGCAGGCCAAGTGCACTGCTGTTCGATTAAAAGCTCTGCGACTATGGCATGAGGATAACTTTGGTCACTCCACAATACTACGGAGGGATGGGCCAAAGTCAGGGAAAGTGGACCTTGCATCTCCGATTCCCTGTTTTCACCATGGTTTCAGGACAGTCATCCCGAATAGGGAGGACTGGACCACAGAAAGAGATGGGATACAGGAATCGGTCGACATCTACACCGATGGATCAAAAATGGAGGGAAGAGTTGGCTGTGGCGTGTTCTCAGAACAGCTAGGCCTGAAACTATCCTTCCGATTACCAGACCACTGCAGCGTCTTTCAGGCAGAGGTCATTGCGATTTATAAGGCAGTTGACTGGCTGAGAAGTCAAAAAATTTCCACAAGAAATTTAAACATCTTTTCTGACAGTCAAGCTGCCATCCAATCATTATCCAGCGTGTATACTTCATCTAAAATTGCGATGGAATGCCGCTCACAACTGAACGTGTTGTCGCTTCACTGTGAAGTGATTCTTTGTTGGGTACCGGGGCATAGTGATATACCTGGAAACTGCGAAGCAGATGCCTTAGCGAGAGCTGGCACCGAGCTTCAGGAATATACACTTAACCCCGAAGTCGGCCAACCTCTAGCTTCCATAAAGCTAGGATTTAAGCAGCACTACGTGGAGGCTGCGAATAGGGCCTGGCTGCTCGAAGAAACCTGTAGCACAACCAGGCAAACTTGGCACGCACTGTGCTCCAAACGCACCAAGCGGCTCCTCAACATAAGCCGCGACACCCTGAGTTCCGTCGTTTCCGTACTAACGGGACACTGTTTGATCGGCAGACACGCAGAAAGACTGGGTGTCCCTTTCAATGATTTCTGCCGAAGTTGCAGATCAGAGGAAGAGGAAGAAACCATTAAACACTTTCTGTGTGAATGTCCGGCGCTGTCCAGGAAGCGCATGCAAACCTTGGGCACACCCTTCCTAGACAACCTCACGGAAGCAGCCGATTTAGACATTGGCTGCATAGCCGGCTTTATTCGAGAATCTGGATGGTTCTCGTCAACCCGCAGGTTCTAGTGCCGCCCTTATATTCTGTGGTATCACAATGGGCCTCTCGAGGCCTAAGTGAGCTACCTTTGGATAAAAGGGGGCTGCCACTACAACAAACCAACCATATCATTATTCATAATGACTATTTTACTTTTAAAATTGTTTAGCGGCACAATAAAAACAACAGAGGATTTTGCCGCGTTTCAATTATTAAAAATAGAAAATTTTAATTTTAAACTTCAACTGTAAACGTGCATTGGTTGATGAAGTTTCTATAGAGAAATGCATTGTTATTCGAATTGCAAAATAAGAAAAAAATTGTAATTACATTATCAAACCACCAATAGCCACATTAAAAAATCACCTAGTAATTGTTCACCTCAAAACCATATTGTTCATTTTAGTGTGTTAAATAAAAATCAAAATTAATGATTGAAGAAAGTTCAAATCTATCCAATAGAATATTTATGTAAACAGTGTTTCTTTAGTTGGTGCTCTCCATAAAAACGAACGAAAGCTTTGTGAAAAGAGTAAATTATTTATAAAGGATACATAAAATAATAAATCAATTAAGAAGCGTTTCATTACCTTTATCTGAATAAAATGCGAAATCCAACATTCTTCTATTTGCTTGTCGACAACGTCGTCAACAAATGTCTTCCGCTTAAATTATACATGTTAAAAGTTTGTGTCAAAAAGAAATTGTTTTTTTTTCGTAAGAATTTCTGGAATATTTTTGCATTTTGGTGAGTCCAGTGATTACCTAAATTTTGCCTGGTGTTGTTTTCTTATCCGTTTTTCTGCAGCATTTTCTTTATAATAGTTTGAAAAGTTTTCAAATGTTTACATTCTTGGATTCGACCCTCATTTCGGTTGATCAAAAACAGAAGCTTTAAAAAATTTCCACTTGACACAAAAATTGCATGTGGCAAATTATTCCGAGGGAAAATAGTCACCCATTATTAGTGACTATAATAAACCATGTTTGAAGCATTGCAAAGAGGCTCGTATGGGATGGAAGATTAAAATCATATTAGAAATCATACATTACATTTTTATTGGCTTGACGAGAAACTAAGTTAGATTGTCTGGAAATAGGTACATGTTAGTGTCTGTCTTAACATCAGGACTGAAAACGCACCGAAATCAAGAAGTACTGAAACCTGTGGTTAAGATATCTGCTGTTCAGGCTACTGAAATTCTCAAGATCTGTTTAAATCATTGGAATCTAAGAATAAAAAAGCCGGTAGGTAATTGGGCAAAATGGTGGAGCTAAACTAAGAAGTCAAAACAATAAAAGAATACGTTATGTAAGATAACATGAATGGTAAATTCACGGAATGTGTAGACCGTCCGTCTAGAATAGCCAATTTTTTAAGCAACAAAAAAAACAAAATAGAAGACGTAGTTGAAGATCTGAACGGACCGAACTCAAAGACAGCATTAAGGACACGGCCTATCAACCGGAACAGTCAGATGTAGACCAACAAACTTTCTCTATCCAAGAAAAGTTAAATATATATATATACTGCTTTCTAAAACCAATGAAATATACTCTAATGACGTGAAAACGCGAATTTCAATTTTAATTTTCGAGGCGATTACACTTCTCATTTATGTACTAGGAAATTAATAAAAGCCAAATATGACAGCTACAATGGCAGACATTCAGATTTTAGTCATTGAAAAAATCCTTATAAAACAAATAGTTTTTATAAACAACATGTAAAAATTTTCTTTCTACAATGTCAAGTATTTTGAAAACTAGTTCTTCCTTTCCTTAGTGTGTGATACCGATAATAGTAGCAAATACCAGGAAAACAATGGGTTGTTTTTATAATTAAGAGTAACGACTTAATTGATTCAAACTTTTCCTCTATTTTGGATAGTTTTTTGAGAAAACTACTGAAAATGATGAATTGTAAGCTATAACAACAGATCGGAAGATAAGGAAGAAACAATCCAACACTGTCTGTGTGAATGCCCAGCACTATCCAGAAAACTTATGTAAACCTTAGGCTCACCTTTTCTGGACAGCCTCACAGCTCATTGATGGCAACAAAAGGATCATAGAATATAAAACCTTGACTGACTCCTTCAAAATGATTTTCTTTTGAAGATTTGCAATTTGTATTTCTCATTGAAGGAAACTTAATTGACACACCTCAACATCTATCAAAATATTTGTGTTACGAATCAGCCACGTACAACCAATTTCAATAACATAAACACCCGGGGTAACCCACCAAATAATGTAAACATCCCGACAGAATCAATCATGACAACACATTTCTATCTAAATACTCAGCCCAACTCTAAATAAAAATTCTCACATTTAATTGCATGGTCAGCCCAAAATCAATTATCAAAGTCCGCGATCTATTGCAAACAGAAGATCGCATTACAAATGCTGATGCAACACACCAAACGTCTAAATACGCCAAGCCCTATAATAAGAGATTCAGAAATAGTGTGATAGAGTTCTGCAGCTCACTTAGTTAATTAAGTCGAACCATAAGCTGACCTTAGTTCAAATTAAGAATTGTGAAAAATCAAAACTTGGATCTTTAGAAAATAAAGAATCCCTATTTTGAATAATAAAATCAGTGTTTTATTCATCTTGGCAATTCCACGTCGAGGAAATTGACCGATTCCTTTTTGAACACAACGTTAACCAAAAACGTAACTCGCGTCATAAATTTGCGACTTTTGAGTAAGTGACGTAATTACTGGGTACCGGGAAGTTACAGCTGGGAAAAGGATACATGCGCGATTCAAGAACCAATAAATTCGCAAAAAGATTGTGTTAAGATGCAATCAATAGTTCATCGCCAAGTATCAACGACTATTTTTGACAAAATAAACTGGTTTGCATAGTAGGCTTGCAAACTTTCTAATGACAGCAAACTTTTTAGTGTTATTGAAGTTTATTTTATTAACGATTGCTGTTGTAAACAATACTCATTAATTAATTGTTACAGACAAACAATTTTTTTTTTAATTTGAGGAAAAACAGTAAGTTTTAACCAATAAAACCACAACTTTAATTTTAATTATAAACATATATATATTTCGGGACATAGTGAGTCCCTTCTTCAGTGTTATTAAAACAGAAATTGAAGAAAACCTTCCTCAAATTAATAGACACACAACGAAAAACTCAGACCATTCATTGAATTTTTTTTTGTTTCAAATGTTTCTTTGACAATTACCACTCTGATTCATGTACGTGGTTATGATCCAATTAATGGTGTTTTGGCCCTTTGAAGGCCATTTCTGTCATGCGCTATATCTCGTGAACCAAACATGAAATTTGTATCGTGAGGATGTCAATCGACGCGTATTTAGATTTTTATTATTCTTTCAAATTTTTAAAAAAGTCGCTGGCAATTTTGAAAGCAACTATTCAAAATAGCCATCACGCGAAAAAATCTCTTCAATGGGCGTAATAACAAAACTGTATTCGTTTTTCCTAGCGCTCTTTTGTTCCTTCAAGCATCCATATGAAAATAAGAAATAACGTAGAAAAGGCTTTGTAGCCTGCGTCCCTTCGATTGATCCGCGTGAATATTCAATCAAACCAATCCACAAAATTCCTTACGTAATCAATGGACACTCCCGTAGATGATACGAGCTATCTTTAGACATTCCAATTACTGTTATGAGAGGTACAGTATTATTATTTAAACTAGTATTATTTTCATAATTATTATTGTGCTTAGAATTTTTAATATTTATGTAGATATTACTGGGAAGTTGACCTTGTGGACCTCAAGGGTCGCACCTCATGACTTGTTTTTAAATTACACTCACCAAAATTTTATTGGTTTGCCGTTGTCGTTTTATCAGTAAATGTATGTATGCTGTGATCATATTGTAAACAAAAGCTAAGTTGTTCACTAATTGTCGTTAAAGATCGTTCAATGTGTTAAACCCAGTTGGCGAAACTTTTTGAGTTCCTTCAAAGGAAATCATTGAATCGTGAATAACTTGTATCGCATCTCGTCAAGACGAGCGGCTTGATAATTACAGTAATGTGCAAAAATTTTTGCTCACCCTACAAATTTTTGCAAATGCCCATATTTTGACAAATTCCAAGAAAGCAATGACCTTTAATTGCTTCCTTTTATTACCTAGGTCCTTTAAGAGTCTCTAGTTTAGTTAAAGTTTTTACTTGAAGCTACAAGTGCACAAAATGGGAAAAGTTAATGCTGATATAAGAAGAAATATATTGTTGATGTCTAAGAATAAGTTATCAACTCGAGCTATCGCAGCTCGAGTGGGTTGTTCTCAACATACGGTGGCCTGGATATTGAAAAAATATCGCGAGACAGGCACAACGAAAAGAAAACGCGGTTTCGGAAGGCCTAGGAAGACCACTTCAGTGGATGACCGTTTTTGAAGGTCCAAAGCCTACGGAATCGTTTTAAAACATCTTAGGACTTAAGGAGCGATTTAGTCATAGCTACAGGTAAAACGATTTCTTTAAGCACAGTGAGAAGAAGGCTCATAAAAGCCGGTTTGAGGAGCCGATGCTGTGCTAAAATGCCGTTTCTTAGTGTTTCGGCCAAACGAGCTCGCAGGATTTGGGCGCAGGAACATCAAAATTGGACTGAGGAGATGTGATACCACGTCATCTTCTCAGATGAATCCAAATTTAAACTGCATGTCGGCGATGGCAGGATCTGCGTACGTCTAAGATCGGGAGAAAAGCTCAGTGACCAGTGCATGCAGGCACTACCTCCCAAATCGGAAGGTATAATGGTCTGGCGCTGTTTTTCTGGAGATGAGCTTGGGGAATAAGCATTTGTGGAAAGAAATATGAACGCAGATGTGTATTGGAAAATTTTAAATCACTTCTTCTTTTTGTTTTACCATTCTTAGATCACAGACTACTTCCGGGAAATGAATATCTTCGCTATGAATTGGTCACCATATAGCCCAGATCTAAATCCAATCGAAAATCTCTGGGCTATAATTAAATTAAAACTAACAAAGGAAAGGACATGCACCAAAGAAGAGTTAAAAAATCTGATTAAAGACACCTGGGAGACGATATCACGGGAGACATTACAAAAAATTATTGCATCTATGCACAAGAGATGCAGTGAAGTAATACGGTGGGAGGCGGGGTGGAACTAAATATTTAAAAAAATGTCATGCCTGTATAAATTTCAAATAAAATATTTTTAATATTATTATCATTATTGTTTTTTTTTTAAATTTTAATAAAAAATAAAATCACTTTTATCAAAAGATTATAGTTTTTTGTCTTTTTCCATTTTTTGGTTGTTAAACAGGATTGAAATATTTTTTGGACAAATACTACTTATAGATATTGTGTTCTCAAAAAGTTTCCAGAAAAAAAAATTAAAAAAAATTAAGTCACAAAAGTTTAAACATAAATTATTGGTGAGCAAAATTTTTTTGTACAGTACTGTATATGAAACATAGAAATCATTTCGCATAGCTTAAAGTGGGATCAGCGGGTTGGTCAAGTGCTATAATAACCTTATTCGATCATTCGTTTGCGATGATAAACTTTGAAGTTTTTAATTATGCCATGATCTATTGTAATTTTCAGGTGACACTTGGAGGAAAGAATTTCACAGAAAAATTTCGTACGCTAAGGACATCATTGTGGGTTGTACAGTTATCAATATAAAGCAAAATTTGTCAACCTTTTTTCTGATCAACATCTAATTATATGCCGATTACACAAAGTTCACGGGGCATCCATTCACTACTTTTCGATTTGATGAAGACATTTTTGCCATGGTATTTCTTGTGCCATAGCAACAATGATTGAACATTTTCCGGTTTATCACAAAGATTCCTCCACTTTAATTTTTCTCAACATTTGAAACACTTTGAAGTTTATTGCGTGAACTTAACAAGAATTTTTTCTCAGACAACAAGAAACAGAAGAACAGCACATGAATAAAATACTGGAATTTGAAATAAGGTGCGAAGAGTGGAAGTTTTGGTTCATAAAAGATTTCACATTGAAAAGATCTCTCTATAAGTGGAAATTGTCACAAGTTTCCTTCAACTAGTATGATGTAAGTGATGATGAGGTTTTGCATTTATCTTACCGAGAAAAATTAGCCAAAGGGTCCACTTATACAATTACAGTTGCTTCCATAAAAACATTATAAACGTTTTATTCATTTACTTAGAAATTAAAGACACTTCTTCCACTTATGGAATTTTAAGCCAATACTCCGCTTATATAGGGTGCTTTTTAGAAGCATAGGCATTTTAAAACAAATAAAACACAAATAAATTATTGAAAAGACCAATATTTTGGCTTTATTAGCTTGCAGATTTCATGGGATTTGATATTTTAATATAATTTTCGGCATGTGAGCACCACGACTGCGTCGCAGAAAGGCCATTCTGTCGGTGTTCACCAAAGATTTAGCCCAATTAAGTAATGGTTTCACGTATTGCAGTCATGTTGCGTCATCCTGTGAAAACTATTTGTCCATTACGATTTTTCCATCAAGATTTTTATTAATGGAATCAAAAAATTACGAACCATTTGCCGGTAGCGATCACCATTAACGGTAACGTTACTTTTGTTTTCATAGATTCACCATAAAATGATTCTTTCGGAATGTATTGGGGCTTCCAAAATCTTTTGAGGATCGTCCTCACACCAAAAATGGGATTTTTGCTTATTTAAAAACCCATTAAGCTGAAAATGGACCTTATCTCTGAAAACAATTCAGCTGTAGAAATACGGTTCAACTTCCAACTCATTTGCACTAGTTGGATCTGATAAGGCTTTTGTCCAAGAACTTCCTCAAAATTTTCTATTTAGTGGATGAACAGAGAAAAATGGGTTAGAACGGTGCCAAATCGATAAATTTCGATCCCCAGCCACACTACCCTGTACAGAAGTAATAGCTATCATGGTACGCAAGTACGAGCCTGTGTTGGTACTCCAATAGATTAAAAATTATCCTTCTCATCATATTGCGTATGCCCTGCTCAGATGGACGATTACGAGTACCATAAATTAGACGAAGTGCTCTAAAAAATTTGGCGCACAGAGCGCGAATTTTTAGACGTTGTCCGTGTGTAAGTTTTCGCATAGTAATTTGCCAAAGAAAATTAAACATGATGTCAAAATTAAAGCAAAATTTAACAACTAAAATAGGAGATATCCATATAAAAAGTTCTACATCTCTAATAAAACATTCTCTGCAGCTACCACTTATGTATGTTTTCTTGTAGTTTAAAACCAAGATGCTTATTTAAACAAAGACCTCATATACTTCTCTTCAGTGAACAACAGCTTAAATTGAAGATTTGAAATACAACAATCCCCAGCCTACTTAAACCAGCTTTTCATCCATCACTTTTTCGCAATAAACAAAATCGGCATTTCTCTACAATTATGTTTAATTTGTCAGAATCACCACAAAATGTCTCTACTTAAAATGACTATTAGCGTCTAGCGGTCTAACTAGCGTGTTTCATTTCAAACATGCATAGCCAAAATCAATCATTATAGTAATTTTCCTAAATTCTTCGTTCTTCTGCAAACGTGATTTTTCTACTACTCTGACAAGTGATTCATTTGTTTTGAGCAACCACGACCCGAAGGATAATGAGGCTCTTGAGAATATTAACTTCAAACTTTGGTTAGGAAGGGGGAACCTGAGGCTAGATACAATCTACTATCAAACACAAAATTGTTTTGATGTTAGCTGAAAGTTGATTGAATTCTGGAAGATATTACCGAAATTTTCAATGTTGACAGAATTGAATTGAGCTTTGTTCCTTCGGTGCGTCTACATTTTCACAAGTCTCACTTTTTACATATGCCATCCAATTCTCAAAAGTTGACTTAGACTCTCTGTGCTTGGCTTTGATTGGACAATTTCAAGTTGTTTGCATTTCCCGCAGCTTTGAAACGATATTTATTAACAATATTATTAAGCACGTATTACGTTGTTGTACAAGAAACTAATATTGTGCTATGAATATTATTTAAAAAATTCATTTTGTCAAATTTCATTCATAGTGGAAGCGTTCCAATAATTACATGTGTTATTGTATGAAAATGTTCCGATCCTTGCGCTAATATGCGAATAAGTTCCAGACCACAATTAGGGAGTAGGCGGGTTGCTTGGGGCTTTACGTGGTTGACTTGCGGTCGCAGTCTTGGAGTGGTAATCTAACTCTAACGATTTGCCCTCCAACCAGATTTCATTTCAATTTCATTGGCAAAGGAATGTTACCGTGGTTAATGGAGCGTATTAATCTCGAAAATCGTAGACTAGGAAAATATTTCACCTTGTCTGCGGACGCAGGACTAGCCCTGCTGATGCTGAAGGACTCTGAGTGGTGCTAGCAGAAATTACAACTATTCAGCATTCCGAATGAAAGGTTTGTTCGAGTAATTGATGAATATGGTGTCGAGCGTAATCACACCTGTCACGTTGGAAAGTAGAAGACATTATCGCTCGCATTTGTTTAGGAAAGGAAGGAACTGTCAGTCAACTACTTTAAACCGATTTCCATAGGTTTTGCAAAAAAGGATCAAGAAAGTCCGGGCTTTAAAGAAAATTAGAATTGCACTAAGGCATTGCTGCGGTCTGTAAGATACTTGCCTAGTATATTTTCAGCCAAATAGAATGTGTTTCCTAAGCAAGAGGATTGCGTTCATTTTGATCAACTACCCCCTGTGTGGTAATGTAACCTGTGATTTTGGTGAAAATAGACACGTCGATCCTAGATTTCATCAAATGGGATGATATGGATGATTTATGCACAGATAACTCAATCAATAACTATGCTGCTTTATATTTTCCAATCCATGTTAATAATCTATATTCTATTTTAAGAAATCTGCAAAACCATCTGAGTAGAAAATAATTTCGAACTTTTGGCGTACTGAAAATGGTTTCTGCAAAGCCTTCAAACACAAAACCTTCATATTTTTCTAAAATAAAATAATTAAACTTCACGATCGATGTAAAAGTATGACAAATCTTAATAGTGATTGTACGAGTATTTTTGAAAATGTAAAACAAAATCAAGCAAACCGCGAGGTGCGACCCTTGAGGACCACAAGGTCAACTTCTCAGTAATATTTGCACAAATATTAAAATTATTAAAAATAACAATAACTATGAAAATAATACTATTTTAAATAATAATATTGAGAGGTACTGAGAGGTTAATATCAATCATATCATCTACTGAAGCGTCCATTCATTACGTAAGGCTTTTGGTGGATGGTTTGGTTTGATCGAATATTTACGTGGATCAATGGAAGCGGAGACAGGTTACAAAGCCTTTTTTACATTATTTGTTATTTTCATATGGATGCTTGAATAACAGAAGAGCTATCAAAATTGAATGCAACTTTTGTTATTATGCCCACTGAAGAGATTTTGTCGCGTGATTGCCATTTTGAATAAATTGTATGTAAAACGTAAAATGTATTACAAATGATATAATACAATATTTCCAACATTCACTTTCTTGTAACGTAAACAAGCTCACACGCAGTAACGTGAACGATATCATAAATGCTAAAAATTCGTAGAATGTGAGCTATGTTCTTCACTTTTCTAGTGAGAGTGCGTGGTTGTGTTTTACCTAATTTTGATTATAAAAATGTCCAAAAAAGTCAAGTGTTTGACACTAGCAGAGAAAAGCTGTCTTCTTGACGATTTAGCTGCTGGAGCTCGAGTTACAGATCTAGCAACGAAATATGGCTTAGCCAAAGGGACTGTTTGCGCCGTAAGGAGAATAAAGGAAAACATCTTGAAAATGGTAAGAAATACTCATACAGGGCCAGGAAAAGAAGCACTTTAAAAAAAGCGGGGTTGGCAGTTATGGAAAAACAGTTGTATCATTGGTTTTTGGAACAGCGTAATAAAAATTGTCCAATAAACGGTGAAACAAGCCGCGAGGTGCGACCCTTGAGGTCCACACGGTCAACTTCCCAGTAATATCTACACAAACATCAACAACATTACAACAATGAGAGGTATTCATAGCAGTACCAGGAATGAGTTAATATGAATCATATCGTCTACGGGAGGGTTCATTGATTACGTAAGGTTTTTGGTCGATGAGGACAGATTGAATATTCACGCGGATCAATCGGTGGTGGTCTTTTTGGTCTTAAGCAGTTTTTTTAATTAAAAGACTATAAAAACTAATAAAAATCTGCTCAATTTATGTAAATATTTTAAAACTTTGATTGAATTTACAACATTTTTTTTAGAATAAATGATATAAAATAATTGCATTCGTATGAACCCTCTTTACATGGTAACTTTGAAGGATTTTTTTTATTTAGTTTTTTTCATAATCATGGAAGAAAATTTTGCTGTTTTTTCTTCAAAAACTGATAAGAATGTATAAATTTTATAAACTGGTATCACTATGGTGTGCAAATCAGGTTAAAAAATATTTTTTATGAAAAAAACTATAATTGTTCGCATTTTCTTCTATTAAATTAAAAAAAACGGCTGAAACGAATTTTTATAATGTTAAAAACTTCACAAAGATGCTAATACACGTCAACTGACACCTAAATGATGCAAATATTATATCTGGTTCGTGAGATATAGTGAATGATAAAAATGACCTTGAAAATCATGATGACTTATAATGATTTTTTAGGTTTAATTTAATTTTTTACGTAATCATGAGAAAAAGTTTTGATGGTGTTTTTACAAACATTGTTGGTTGTAGTGGCAGCCCTCTTTGGCGAAAAGATGGCACACTTAGGCCAAGATAGGCCCATTGTGATATACAAACATTGTTTGGAGCATATAAATTTTATAAACATTGATTACTATATTTCGCAAATCAGGTTCAAAATTTATTGTTTCTGAAAGAAACCAAATTTTTTGCACTTTTTTCTGTTAAAATAAAAATACGGCTCCAACGACTTTTTAAAATATGCGACAGATTTACAAAAATATTAATACGCGTCGATTGACACGTAAACGATGCAAATCCTATTTTTGCTTGACCTTGAAGACTTGACTGTTAATAATTTTTGATTTTTTATTTGATTTTTTTGTAATCATTAGAAAAAAATTCATTGGCATTTTCATAAAAACTGTTTGGAGTATATAAATTATATAAACATTGCTTACTTGGAAATAAGGTTAAAAATCTATTGTTTTTGAAAAACCCACAATTTTTTGCACTTTTTTTTAAAAATTAAAAAAACGGTTTCAAGAATTTCTTTAGAAACTTGATAGAATTACATAAATGTTAATACGCGTCGATTGACACCTCGTTCAAGGAAATCATAAGTTTGGTTCGCGAGATATAACGCATGAAAGAAATGACCTTCAAACGGGCATAACAGCAAACCCCGCGACCGAAGTGTCCCAAAAACTAATCAACTCTTAAGATTGCAAAGATGCTTTGATTGACACCTTAATAAAGTCGATACGACTTTGTTTGCGTAAGTTATGCTCGTAGAAAAAACTGTCCACGAACGTACAGACATATGTACGTACGTACGTACACACACACACATACATCTCCCTTTCTAAAAACACTTTATATATACTCTATAGACCTCAAAACGTAAAGAAAAGTTGAAAATTTCAATTTCGATTTTCGAGGCGATTACAAGAACTTGCCATATACTGGGAAGTTAATAATGAAAGAAAAGGCCCGGCAATTACATAAAGCTTTGAAAGAAACTAACACCTCCTTTAATGCAAGTGAGGGTTGGTTACAAAGATTTGAAACAAGATATGGCATATGTATTTTTGAAAATAACAGAAGAAGAACTATCAGCTAGACCTGGTTCCGTTGAAAAGTTCAAATAAAGCTTGCATACGAAAATGAAAAAGATATGGAGCTTTTGCCGCAGCAAATATACAATGCAGACGAAAGTAGCCTATTTTGGAAGCTTCTTCCAGACAAAACTTTTGTAGCTTCATTTGAAAAAACTGCATGTGGAAGAAAAAATGAGAAGCAGCGGCTAACGTTTTTGGCATGCGCAAATGAAACGCGTAATCATAAATTGAAGCCGCTTGTCATTGACCGTGGCAAAAATCGACGAGCATTTAAAAATTTTGCTTGCCCTTAGTTTTATAAAAATTCTAAAAGAGCATGGTTGACTGCAGCAATATTGAAAGATTGGTTCTTTAACCATTTTGTTCCATATGTGAGAATTTATATTAACACTAGAATAGAATGATTCTTATCTTGTCTTCAATAGGTACCGAAGTTTCAAAAAAATGGAGTATTTCAATAAAAGCCATTCTCCTCTTGGATAACGCTCCAGCTCATCCACCCAAAAGTGAGTTAAAGACAAGCATTTCAGCAATATTCATGCCAGCTTGATCCAACCAATGGATCAGAATGCTATAAGGTCAAGTAAACTTTTCTACAGTAAAAATCTTTTGTCATCAATATTGGCAAAAAATGGAAACATTGAAGAGATTTTGTACAATCTGACTATTAAGGATGCTATTTTGAACCTCGCCCACGCATAGAATCAGGTTGACACGAAGACTGTTGCTAAATGCTGGAATTCATGACTCAGAGATTTGGAAGATGTAGCTGTTGAGGAAGATGATGATTTGCCCCTAAATATTCTAAGGGATTGTTTGTTGGTTAATGATGAGATACAGGCTCCCGTAACGTATGTTAAATTTCTTATTACATATTATGCCTTTGAATTGAATTATATGTATGCATGATTTATGTTAAAGATTCTTAAATCGTTGACGATATAAAGAAAAAGAACACTGATGTGCCAGTAGAGGATACAAATCAAGTAGAAATTTGCGAAGAAAATGATTCAGAACCCCAAATATTAATAGAAGAAAAAATACCAAACATTAATCCAAAGGGAGCGATTGAAATTTTCAACAAAGCTATTGGCTGGGCAGAAAGTGACTCAGTTTGTTTTAACCAAATATCAGTGCTAAAAACCTTAAAAGAAAAAGCGGTGGTGAAAAGTTTGGAGAACAGACAGCGGCAGACTAGAATTTCGAGCTTTTTTACTTAATTAATCCATATATCTATGTACATGTCTATATTTTCCACCAGATTGTTTTATATATAATAAAAATTTAATGTGGAATAAAGTTTAATTTTTAAATTATTGGACGCTTTTGTACTGCAGTATCAATAAACATAATATATGCCCTGATTTTATCTTTTTTACGTTATCGCGACTGCACTGTACTTGAAATCTTACGAACCCTAAAAACAAAGCTACTAGAGACTACAATTTTTTCTTTGAGAAAAGCTTTTCAAGGCATTTGATTTTGGAAAGTATTGATTACAAAACATTTTGCCATTCAAAACGTTGATTACCACAAATGCGAGTTTGATTTAATTTTTAATAGTTTTCAAAATTTGAGCAACTTTTTCATTAAAGTCAAAACACGGTGCTGTCAAGACTATTTAAAATCTGATTACGCTATGCAAATATTAATAAACTTTGATTGACTTTACAACAATATCTTTAAAATAAGAAATATAGGGTAATTTACTTCTAAAAAATTTAATATTTTTTTGTCATCATTGTGAAAAGTTTTGCTGCTTCTTTAGAGAAACTGCTATAAGTTTATAAATTTCATAAAAATCAGGTTACAAATTTATTTTTTATAAAAAAACCCTAATTTTCCACAATTATTTTTATTCAATTCAAAAACGGCTCAAACGACTTCATATTCATAAATTCAAAAACATCACAAACATGTCAAAACGCGTCAATTGGCACCTCAACGATGCAGATATTATATTTGGTTCGCGAGATATAGCGCATGACAGAAATGACTTTCATGGGGCCAAAACAGCAAACGCCCGACGGAAGTGTCCCAAAAACTGATCAGCTTCTCAGACGCTTCGATTGACACCCCAACAGAGTCAATACGACTTTGTTTACGTGAGTTATGCTCGTACAAAAAACTTTTCACGAACGTGCGCACGTACGTACGTACGTTGATAATTTCAATTTCGATTTGCAAAGCGATTACAAGTACTTCCCATATTGGGAAGTTAAAATTTCGTTCGATTTCACGTTTGCAGTAATCAAGAGTTTGAATAAAAAGAAAGATATAGAAAAAATTAAGAAATCATAAAAACATTGATGAATGCTATTTTTACCATGAATGTAATATAAATAGGGCTAACACTTTGGAGACACGTTTTGCACCCCTTCCGCCGCTTCCAGGTCTCTCCCGCGTGTGTGGAAAGGAAAATATTCGGAATATATCTTAACCATTGAATAAGGAGAATAAGGAAGCGAAGTCACCTATGCCCGCCTGTAAGCAGCGGTGAAGCAATTTTACCACATTCAAAGCGCTTGCTCTCATGAGAGTGCAAAGCCGCACACATTTCCCCTTACTCGCCCCGTGGCCAATACATTTCACCTACACTGCTACCTTGTCACACAGCAAGGTGTACAATACATACAAATTCCCTCACGGATAGTATGCCGTGATCAAACTTAAGTGTCAAACTTAGTCCCATATGTTTCTTGTTTCGGCCATTTTTTTGCGGAATTTTTTGGCGGGATCGAGCGTGACGCGTAAAAGTTATAAAAAATCGCCGAAAAGGAACTATTTAGTGAAAAACTGGTGTGTAATCGCAAAACGACAGAATAATATATCGTGTCAGTGATTCATTGGTGAAAAAATGAAAGATTGCTGTATAGTAAGAAGACAATGCGTTGCTCTTACCCGGGATGCAAATCTTTGCAGGGAAACAAAGCCGACTTTCTTTCTTTCAGTTAGTAAATAAAATTTCACTTTGTACAAAAAGTTTTGGTTAAGTCGATATTAGTGATGTTTTCATTTAAAATTTGAAATGCAAAGTTAAGTAATTGCATTTCCAGCCATGGTAGACTTAGTTGTCAAATTCGAGACATATGATCATCGCCAGTTCAGTGTCGGCACAATGATATCATGAAGTGGGGTTATCAACTTTTTGAATTTATTTTCAGATTTTCGAAGTCACCAAGACGAGCCGCACAATGGCTGCATATGTAAAACCTCCTCCGAAAAGCATTCAATTAGAAATAAGTATAGCAAATTAATTCATTCTAAGGGGATGTAAATTTTAACCATAATTATGTATGTTAGTCTGTTTGATTTAAGCTAATTTTCCAATTATAAATGTATAAATTAGTTAAATAAATTTTTGTTGTACTTCCTGTTGTTAATTTTCACTTTAATTTTCCAATAATTTCTTTAGGCAATATAGATTTTTGAATGAAACCCATTTGAATCAACGATTTTCACCTACGGCACTGATGCATTTTGCGTGATTTTCTGTCTCGTTCTACGAAAGTCGAAAATTGCTTCAATTCTCTTTACTGATTTTGCTTCCTTATTCTCCTTATTCAATGATCTTGACAAACAAAAATCAACGTTTTCCATGATTCCAAAACATATGAAAACAAAAACAGTGCACCATTCATATTTATAATGGAAAAAAGTTGATAAATATAACTAATATCACCTAATTTCACTGAGTCTGTACGCAATCAATGGACGCTCCCTAAGATGATATGATTAATATTAGCTCATTCCAATTACTGTTGTAAGCATCTGTAATTATTATTATTTAAAGTAGCATTATTTCCAATATTATTATTGTGTGTAGAATATTAAATATTTATGTGGATATTACTGGGAAGTTGATCGTGAGGAACTCAAGGGTCGCACTTCGTGGCTTGTTATTTTCATATCGATCCTTGGAAGAGCATCGATATGAAAATAGCCAGTTACGAAGAAAAGGCTTTGAAACCTGTCCAATTCCTATTGATCTTGAAAGAAATCATAAAAAACACACCCGTAATCCACCAGAATCCTTACGTGATACGATTAACACTAACCCGTTCTACTTTGTTATGAGTTATTATGATTATTTAAAAAAATATTAGGGGAAGATGGGGTAGATTCGCACATGGGGCACATTCGTACTGTGGCTGTAATAAGAAAACTATTCACATTGACATGTTCGCGCTTGCATGGAAGACTCGTGCATTTGCACACAGTTAGCTCGTGAATTGAGGCAGCAGTGCTATTGCTGACTTTGCCTGGACAAATCGTTGTGTGTTTTTTCAGTGCAGAAGTATTTTTTTCATGTGACTTCAACTTGGGTTAACGGTAGTGAGTTTTTGCTGAAATTTTATAGTAGTTCCGTTTGTTCATAAGGTGACATGTTATTTTACTGTGGGTGTTCTAGTTATTCGATGTTATTAACAGATTTCAATAAAAATAACAAAAACCATTGTTGGTCGCTTTGGGGAACATTCGTACGTACAGGTGTCGGGTACATTCGTACAGTACGAATGTGACCCAAAGCAGTCATTAAGGGTTTTTATTATTTTTATTGAAATCTCTGTAAACTCATGCATTCTAATTTACATTTATTTTGAATAATTATATTATCCCAGAACTATGGTACGAAATTACAAGCGAAAGGGGACCAGAAGTGGAGATGTGGATGAAGAGGCAATGAAATCTGCGATACAAGAAGTTTTGGATAAAACATTATCTATTCGAAAATCTGCAGATAAATTCGGCGTCAAGCCATCAACTCTTGAAAGTCGTATTAAGAAGGTTCAAAAAAAAACATTTGGCGATAACAACATTGCCGAAAGATCTTTTGGTTCCAAGTATACTGCAAATCAAGTATTTTCTATCGCAGAAGAAATTCTTATAAACAAATATATCACAGAATGCTCAAGAATGCACTATGGATTAACACTTGAGAATTTGAAGAGGCTTGCCTACGAATATGCACTTGCAAATAAAAATAATTTTCCACCTAGCTGGAATCGCAACAAAATAGCAGGAAAGGATTGGCTGGAGGGTTACCGTAAACGTAACCCAAATTTAAGTTTGCGAAAACCTGAGAACACTAGCGCAGCTAGATCGTATGGTTTCAATAAGGTAGCCGTAAATGATTTTTACCGAAACCTAGAAAATATCTTGGATAATTATAAATTTACTGGTGATCGGATTTTTAATTTTGATGAGTCTGGCATATCCACTGTTTTAAACACGCCCAAAGTACTTGCTGAAAAAACGCAAAAACAAATCGGCCAACTTGTTTCTGCTGAAAGAGGAGAGCTAGTTACTTTAGGAGGCATAATTTCGGCGAACGGGAACACCATCGCACCATTATTTGTACTCCCTAGAGTCCATTTCAAGGATCATTTTATGGATGGTTCTCCAGAAGGCAGCTTAGGAGTTTCTAATAGGAGCGGATGGATAAATACTAATATATTTGTTGAAGTTCTAAGGCACATCCAGAAGCATACGCTGTGCTCCAAAGCGAACCCTATTTTACTCCTAGCCGACAACCATGAAAGTCATATCTCAATAGATGCTGTAAATTATGCCCGAGAAAACGGGATAGTATACCTGTCATTCCCACCACACACAATACACCGCCTCCAACCATTGGATGTGGGCGTATTTGGGCCTTTTAAGTCAAAATTAAAGATTGCTTTTAACGATTGGCATCTAAATAATCCAGGAAAAACGATTAATATTTACAATATTCCGAAATTAGCTAAAATAGCCTATTTTCAAACTTTTACCGGTAAAAACATTACAAGTGCTTTTGAAAATACAGGAATATGGCCATTCAACAAACTTATATTCAGCGACGATGATTTTGCGGCCGTTCAGGTTTACCAGTCATGCTCCATAGCAGGTTTACAAGAGAATATTGTTCCAACCATGCCAGAAGATACTGATCCATCCATCGACACACAACCGATTTCATCGCCTCCATTGCCTAATTCTCCGCAACAGCTACTTAATTGTGATATTCATACAGCATCAACTTCCAAAGGACCGGTAACTCCCGAGATGGTTCGACCATACCCTAAAGTAAATAAAAATATGTCTACAAAATCAAAAAAAGGAAAACAACTAGGTAAATCGCGAATTTATACTAACACACCAGAAAAAAATAGACTTGAAGAAATTGAAGAAGCTAAAGAAGTTAAGAAAAAGGAGCAAGAACAAAAAAGGAAGGCAAGAGAAATAAAGCGTGTCCTGAGTTTGTTATCAGAAACAAATAAGACAGCAAATCCAAAAAGAAAGAAGAAAACCATAATCGAGACTGATAGTGAGAGTGATACTGAAATAAGTATAAGAAAAAGCTCTACTTCTCCCATCGATGAGGTAGTGTTTGAAGAATCTGATATCGAAATCGAAACTCCCGTGTTAGCGGAAACTATAACAGAAGGAACCTTTTTGTTAATTAAGTTTGAAAAAAGACAGTCAGTTTTGTATTACGTCGGACAGGTGGCTACCAAATACTGCTCTATCGAATACAAGGTTTCATTTTTAAGGAAAAAGGATGGTTCTTGGAAATTTGTCTTTCCAAACATCAAAGATGAAGGAACAGTTTACTTCTCAGATGTAGTTTCAATACTACCGCAACCCATATCTGCTTCTACAGCAAGGACCAGTAGTATCTTCAGCTTTGCTAAAGACCTCCCAGCTTACAATGTGCAGTAATTTTCAAAGCTTGTTTTCAGAATGATGTTATTTTTAGTTGTTTTTTATTTTGTGTTTGTACAGCCAAGAAATGTTATTTAGTTCTCAAAAATAATAAAGCTGTGTCAATTTGATCTCTATATTTTTGCTAATAAATGATAATTGTCAGTAAATTTGTTCTTTATTTTGCTCATGAACGGAGGTTCCCCATTATGTACGCATGTGCCCCACACTATGTACGAATGTACCCTCCATAAGGGGTACATTCGTACATTTTCAGTTCCTCTACAAAATTTTTCATTACACAAATATGGTATATCGTATCAACTTTAACCTACACTATTTTAAAAGCCTAATATTGTGACTATTCAACTGCATACTAGTTTGTTTGAAAGAGCTGTTGGTTTTTTTATTTTCAGCAAAAAAGGAAAAATCGTGCGAATCTGCCCCACTTTCCTCTATGTGCATTTTTATTATCGTGTATAATATTTTTAACATAAATAAAGAAATTTCTAGGATTGTCCGTTTGGACCTCAATGGTCACACCTCGCGGCTAGTTGTTGTTGACTTTATAAAAAATAAAATTTCATAGTCATACAAGTGGCATAAGAACGGGAGAACACGTAAAGGATTTTTTTTTTGGAGAAAAATAAATTAAACTACTTGAGAACTCTTTCAACTGGCAGTTAATTTGGTTAGTTCTACGCCGGGGTTGAATTTTGTTCGATGATTTCGTATTTTTTATATGTGTTTTACTCATCTCATACTTCATGTTGTCTTAATAAAGTCTCTTAAAAATAATTTTCGTTAAATCCTTGCAATACGTTCAAATTATGTCTATTGAAATGCTAATTTTTCGTTTTCGATTTTATTATCTTCCCATAAAGAAACAAATTCAGAAAAATTGTTTCCAATGGCTGACTATTCAAATATATAAAAGCTAATTCAGCTCTTTTCATCCCATTTAAAAAAAATCCACATAAATTTTTCAAGGGTATTTAACATAAAACATGCAATAAAAAGCCATTGAATTATAACGCAAAGGAGACTTGAGATAAAGAGCTTTCAATTTTTAAATTAAACTCGCGTTAGTAGCAAATGGTTTATTTTGGAGGAGCTGTTACGACGGCTTCTTAACAAAAGACCAAAGCAATATATTGCTAGAGAGAATGTCTGAATCCTAAGTGGTTCGTAGATATCAAATTGGAATATTCCTCAAGGGAGGACAGAATGAATTCTACTTAATGGCCAGGTGTGCCAGCCAATGCACAAACGCTACTTAAAGAATTATACACATGTAAAATCGTTAATCGTGATTTTATCTCAATTCTTTACAATAATCTAACGTCATTACAATATACGACACCTATGGGAACACAACGGATACAACTTTTCTCTTTTACTTAACTGCTTTCAAGTCTTTTTTGAAAAATATGGGGGAAATGTACTTACAGTGCATTCCTCAAAAGCGATATGGGACAACGTGTCATTTGAATTAGGATCTTGAGAAACAATAGTGTGCGTTGATCACTCTTTTGTGTTTGTCGGTTTGTTTGCATGCATTTCTTTACCCTATTGTTACCATGTTTGCATGCAATTAAGTCGCCAATCTTCGTACTCGTTACTCGCTCATAATAATTTCACATTGATGAACTTTTTACTGCACATACTGTACGAAATAGTAAATTTAGATATTCGTACGTTTTTGGTATAGTTTTGGTTGTAAATATAGTCAAGCTCAGCTCCACAATTGGAAAACTCCAAATGAATACAAATGTTAAGAAATGACCTTCGCAGTTGGGACAGAAGAGGTTACAGTAAGTGTAAGATGCCTTCCATAAATGTCGCAGAGTTTTCCAAATTGAAGGGAAACTTTTGGTCGGTTATACATACACAAGTGTGTATAGCGCTGCTTTTCCTGTAAATGGGGTTGCAAAGAAATATTATGAGTTATTGGACCGTTGGGCCACAATTTGTTGTTTACAGTTTGTCACATGTTCAACGGATACGAAGTGAAATCTTTGAGCGTTAAGTTTGATTGAAAATCATGTGACACATTAAAATAGAAGAGATTGAATTTTTTTCTGAATCGTTTCTATTTATTTTTAAGTTTTCAGTGTATGGGAAGTTATTGTAATCGTTTCGAAAATCCAAATAGAAATTTTCAACATATCTTTACGTTTTTGGAGGTTTGTGTTGTACAGTGTTTTTAAAAAGAAATCTGTATATGTGTGTGTGTACGTACGCACCTTCGTGGAAAATGTTTTAGAGCATAAGTCACTAAAAAAGTAATATCGACTTCGTTGAGGTATCAATCAAAGCGTCTCTGCAATATTCAGAGCATATCAGTTTTCGGAAAACTTAGGTCGAGTGTTTTTTGTTTGTTTTCATCACTCGCAGACCATTGCTGACATATACACTATCTCGCAAACCAAACAAAGGGTTTGCATTGTTTGGGTGTCAATCGACGAATATTACGATTAAATCAAATTTTTAAAAAATTGAAGCAGCAGTTGTTTACTCTCATAAACAAGCCGCGAAGTGCGACCCTTGAGGTCCACACGGTCAACTTCCCAGTAATATCTACATAAATATTAAAAATATTAAACACAATAATAATTCTGAAAATAGTACTACTTTAAATAATAATAATGAGAGGTATTCATAGCAGTAACAGGAATGAATTAATATTAATCATATCATCTACGGGAGCATCTATTGACTACGCAAGGCTTTTGGTGGATGGGCGATGATGATCGATTACCACAAATGCAAATTTGATTGAAATTTTGATGGTTTTCAAAATTTAAGCCGCTTTTTTTAAATTAAAAGACTGCAAAAACTATTAACAATCTGCTCAAATTATCCAAACATTTTAAAACTTTGATTGATTTTACAACAAAGTCTTTAGAATAAAAGATATAAGGTAATATCAATCGGAAGAACCCCTTTCATATGGTAACTTTGAATGATTTTTTTTAATTAAATTTCTTCAGAATCATGAAAAAAAGTTTTGCTAGTTTCTCTTCAAAAACTGATAACAATGTATAAATTTTATAAACATTTATTACTGTGTTGTGCAAATCAGGTTAAAAAAATATTTTTTATGAAAAAAACCCTAAGTTTTCGCATTTTCTTCTATTAAATTAAAAAACCGCTGAAACGGTTTTTTATAATGTTAAAATAATCAAAGAGATTTTAAAACACGTCGATTGACACCTTAATGATGCAAATATTATATCTGGTGCGCGAGATATAGTGAATGGAAGAAATGACCTTGAAGATCATGGTGACTGTTAATGATTTTTTATTTTTTATTTAATGTTTCTTGTTATCATGAGAAAAAGTTTTGATGAAGTTTTTTCAAGCATTGCTTGTAGTATCTAAATTTTATAAAAATCGAATACTGTCTTCCGTGAATCAGGTTAAAAACTTATTGTTTATTAAAAAAAACCTATTTTTTGCACTTTTTTTCTTAAATTAAAAAATGGCTCCAAGGATTTTTTAAAAAACTTGTTAAAATCACATAAATGTCAATACGCGTCGATTGACACCTTAACTATGCAAATCGTATGATTGGTTCCGGAGATATAACGCATGACAGAAATGACCTTCAAAGGGTCAAAACAACAAACCCCCCTGACCGAAGTGTCCCAAAAACTAATCAGCTCTTAAGATTGCAAAGACGCTTCGATTGACAACTCAACAAAGTCGATACGACGTTATTTACGTGAGTTATGCTCGTAGAAAAAACTGTCCACGAACGCACGTACGTACGTACACACACACACACACACACACATACATACTTCTCTCTAAAAACACTTTATATATACTCTATAGGTCTTAAAACGTAAAGAAATGTTGAAAATTTCAATTTCGATTTTCGAGGCGATTACAAGAACTTCCCATATACTGGGAAGTTAAAAAAGTGATAAATTAAGATTTTTTTATAAAAATAAACTTTGTTGGACGAGTCAGGATAATTTTTTTATCGTGATTCGTCCAACAAAGTGATCAATGTTAATAAAATTGCTATAGTTGGAGATGTTCTTGTAAAAAAGTCAATAAAATATTTTTTCAATACCCAAAGAAAAAATTGGATAAAAAATAAAAAAAACATTAAAAGTCGTCATAGTGACTTCTAATGGTTTTTGTGTTTTTTAAGATTTCATACGAATATTATTACCTGATGTCTCTTAATCTAAAGTTGCCATGTAAATCAAACCGTATTCATATTTGCACAATTTTTAACTGCCCAGTTGCCCGTGGGCAGTTATTGAAATGGGGCCGATGTTGCGAATCTCAAATTTTGACATATCATCACGTTTTAAGGTCTCTAAAATCCAAATCCATAGTTTTAAAAGCTGTGTGTGTATGTACGTATGTGCGTTGAAAATTATTTTTCGTCTCGATTATCTCACCAAAGCTCATATTGACGTGGTTTCATTTGACGCGCAATGAACTAGCTTAAAACTGAATAAGTTTTCAGCAAAATCCATATGGCGTTTTTTTTTTATTGAGGATGAAAATACTAAAAAGAGATAAAACACGAAGCTGTTGAAATGCATCATTTATTCTTGCAGATTCCAAATACCTTCATAGTAAATTTTTTATCATTATGTGTCTTAGCAAAATTTTGACAAATGTTCCAGAAAATGTTATTGACAAAATAGTTTTAAAAAAAAGAGATTCATTTATAGAATTTCAAACTTATATTGTCAGGGTTGGGGGAATGGTAGTAGTGACGCTAGTGCAATTAAAAATTAAGTATTGTTATAAATTATACAATTTTGGTAGTAGTAATCAAATATTGTTAGTTGTAATGTGATATTTTATATAGCAATTAAAGTTATTTAGTAATGATCAAACATTCTTAATAACGAATGGCTATTATCAATAAAAATTAAATATCCGCAATAACGAATAATAATTGCTAACAATGATTGAATATTCTCACCAACAAAAATATGTTGTTAATAATAATGAAACGTGCCTGCAATAATGAAAACTAATGATAGTTCAAAGAAATTGGATGTGAGGATATTGTTCGATATGAAAAAATCAGAAATCTGTTCGCAATTTAAAGTTGGTTTATTATTAAGCAAGCAGACGTAGAGTGTGGATATAAGTAGAAGTTGATAAAAGTAAAAATTACTTTTAACATGGCGGCGGAACGAAAAAGGAAAAATATATAGAGGAAAATAAAAGATAGAAGACAATGAAGAGGAAAATAAAGAAAAGAAGAAGAAAGAAAAGGCGGGGTACGAGAAAGAGGAAAAGGAAATCGGAGACCAGATGGATACGTCAAGAAGCAAGGACGTGGTGAATTTGGTGGGGGTGATTGTGGATTTCGGCTGAAGTGGAAGACGAGAAAGCAGAGGAGGACGAGGAGGTCAAGGTTTTGGTAGAGGACGACTATGTGATGGAGGCGTCCTCCTCTGCCAAAGATTTTATGCCTAGATAAAAGAAAATAGTAAAATTAATTATAATTTAAAATAATAATCATAATTCACAATATAAGTAATTAATAACAATATGAATAACAAACAAAAAGCAACGTTTCCATGATTCCAAAACACATTCATACAAAAACAATGCACCATTCGTATTTATAATGACAAAAGGTTGATAAAAATATTATAACATTATTTCCCCTACTCTAATGACGCAGCTTCTAAATATGTCTCTTCTGTCCAATTCAAACTTCTGCCAATTACTGCTTTTAGAAATAATATGTTTGAAATTTTCAACAAATAACACTTAATATATTTTTTATGACTTTCCATAAAAAAATTCACCCAGAAATTATAAACAATGAATATGTGAAATGAAGAAAGGGGCGTCCATTAGATAAACATACTCGTAAAATCACTTTCAAATAGAAAACTGTTGCTTTTAGTAGTTAAGTTTTTTTTAGTTTTCGTGACATTTAAATTACCGCTTGCCCAATTTGTTGTAATATAATAGTTTTTCACATGAAATTAAACAACGATGTTTTTCAAGATCAACAGCAAAATAAAAAAAATATTTGTTAGTCTCATTGATGTCTTATTGTGAAAACATACAAATTCAGTGATTATGTAATGCAAATTTTGAATGGAACTATTCAAAATAGCCATCACGCGACCAAATCTCTCCAGTCAGCGTAATAACAAAATCTGCGTTCAATAGCCCAAAAATCATAATTTTCCCAAGATTTTTGCAAACGGTCTTGCGTTTTTCAAACATCGATATGAAAATTACAAGTTACGCAGAAAAAGTTTGGTAACCTGTCCACTCCGATTGATCCGTGTTAAGATTCAACTAAAGTCATGCCCCACCGCCAAAAGCCCTATGTAATCATTGAACGCTTGTTGAGGTAATACAATTAATATTAACTATTCCAAATACTGTTATGAGGACAGCTCATTATTATTTTTTAAAGTAGCATTATTTTCATAATTATTTTTGTTTATTATTTATGTGGGAAATTACTTAGAAGTTGACCGTGTGGACTTTTAGGGTCGCACCTTGCGCCTCTTATTTAGAAATATTTCCGTAAATTTTAGTTGATGATTACCATTTTCAATTAGAGAATTATTTTGGATCAATACCTACCGAATAAAAAATCGCATTTTAAAAATGTTTAAAATCTGTGAGAAATATCATATTTTTTAAATTATTAATTGTTCTGCTCTCCTAGTTTTCGTAGCTCAGGAATTATATGTTTCTCCATTTTATCTTCGGCAATTTTTGAAAGTGTTCTTTACTGTTGTAGTCCAAGGTGAAACTATTTACCTCAGATTGAATGCAACCTAAAAGCAATGTCTGCACCTTGCTCAATTTGTTTGCCAATACGTTTGGAAATGCTTCGATAATGTGTCTTCCGGCTGCCCATGTGAGTTGAGAAAAAATAATTTGATATTACACATGAAATGCACGTAATCATGTGCAATAGTTGAATAAATAATCGGAAGTTGTTCGAATAAGTCTAGGATACTAAAATGAACTATTTATCTATTTTAAACTGCTCGAAAAAGCACTCGTCTGTATTCGACAACATATTTCGTGTAGGTAATTTCTGGATATATCGATTTGTGAATAATTTTCAATGAAATAATTTTTGTGTTTACATGATATTATTTTGCTTGTTTGTTTTTGTCTTTAGTTCAGCCTTTACCTATGTTTTTTATTGGGTGAATTTAAATTTGTATCTAAAGCAAACGGTTTGGATAATTCAGAATCATTTAAACACGAAGGTAACCTCACCATAAGATAATGAAATCAACAGCTCAGATGTTTTACGTAGTGGCATAAAAACTACCCGTTATATTGATACATGGTTTTTCGTTTTATAATTCATCAAATAATGTTTTGAACTGACTGTGCGGATTATTTTAACTTCCAAATATATAGAAGTTTTTGTAATTGCTTCGAAAATCGAAATTAAAATTTTCGACTTTTCTTTACGTTTTGAGGCCTTTAGAGTATATTTAAATAGTTTTTAAAAAAAGGGATGTATGTGTGTATTTACGTACGTACGTACTTACGTTCGTGGACAGTTTTTCTACGATCATAACTTACGTAAACAAAGTTGTCTCGAATTCGTTGAGGTGTCAATCGAAGGTCAAATCTGTCATGCGCTTTATCGTGCGAACCAAACATAGAATTTGCTCGATATATATATTGAAATTTGTGTGATTCTACCAATTTTTTAATTTTTAACTTCCCAGTATATGGGAAGCTCTTGTAATCGCCTCGAAAATCGAAATTGAAATTTTCAACATTTCTTTACGTTTTGAGATCTATAGAGTATATATTAAGTGTTTTTAGAAAGGGAGATGTATGTGTGTATGTGTACGTACGTTTGTGGCCACTTTTTTCTACGAGCATAACTCACGTAAACAAAGTCGGATTGACTCGAATAAGGTGTCAATCGAAGCGTCTTTAGATTCTTAAGAGTTGATCAGTTTTTGGGAACCTCGGTCGTAGGAGTTTGCTATTTTGCCCCTTTGAAGGTCATTTCTGTCATGCGTTATATCTCGCGAACCCAACATAGGATTTCCTTGATCAAGGTATTGATCGACGCGTATTAACATTTATGTGATTCTATCAAGTTTTTAAAAAATTGTTGTAGCCGTTTTTTTAATTTAAGAAAAAAGTGCAAAAAATTATTTTTTTTAGAAACAATAAATTTTTAACCTCAATTGTGAAATATAATAACCAATGTTTATAAAATTTCTATACTCCAAACAATGCTTGTAAAAACAGCATCAAAACTTTACACATGACAACGTGAAAAACTAAACAAGCCGCGAGGTGCGATCCTTGAGGTCCACACGATCAACTTCCCAGTAATATCTACATAAATATTAAAAATATTGAGCACAAAAAAAATATTTAGGAAACTAATACTACTTTAACTAATAATAATGAGAGGTACTCATAACAGTTGTAGAAATGAGTTGATATCAACCATATCATCTACTGGAGCGTCCATTGGTTATGTAAGGCTGTTGGTGAATGGCAAGTGGATTGGTTTGATTGAATATTCACGGGGATCAATCGGAGGGGGCAGGCTACAAAGCCTTTTTTACGTTATTTGTTATTTTTATATCGATACTTGAAGGACAAAAGAGCGCTAGCAAAAATGAGTGCGCTTTTTGTTATTACGCCCACAGAAGATATTTTCTCGGTGGCCATTTTGAGTAGTTTTGTTCAAAATTGTCATGACCGGCCTAATCATTGAATTTGTATATTTTTACGATTTTACATCAATGAGGCTAATAATTATTTCTTATTTTCAGTTGATCTTAAAAAACATTGAATATGCAGTCAATAATCAATTTAATTACATGTAAAAAGTAAAATGTTTTACACATAATGATGGAGGAAGTAATTGAAATCTTACGAACACTAAAACGTTGATTGGTTCAAAAAAAAATTTGATTGAAATTTTGTTTTGGTTTTCAAAATTTAAGCAATTTTTTTATAAAATTAAAACACTGTGAGAACTATTCAAAATCTGCTCAAATTATGCAAATATTATCAAACTTTGATTGAATTTACAACAACGTTTTTAGAATAAAAGATATTGAGTTATATCATTCGAATCCCCTCTTTAAATGGTAACTTTGAATGATTTTTTATTTTTAATTTAGTTTTTTTTCATAATCATAGTAAAAAGTTTTGTTGGTTTCTCTTTAAAAACTAATAAGAATGTATAAATTTTATAAACTGGTGTTACTGTGCTGTGCAAATCAGGTAAAAAAATTATTTTTTATGAAAAAAACCCTAATTTTTCGCATTTTCTTTTATTACATTAAAAAACGGCTGAGACAATTTCTTTATAATGTTAAACACATCGCAAAAATGTTAATACACGTCGATTGACACTTTAATGTTGCAAATATTATATCTGGTTCGTGAGATGTAGTGAATGACAGAAATGACCTTGAAGGTCATGATGACTGTTAATGTTTTTTTATTTTTTATTTAATATTTTTCGCATTTATGACAACAAATTTTAAAAAAAATTTCACAAACACTTTTTGGAGTATATAAATTTTATAAACATTGATTACTGGGCTACGCAAATCAGGTTAAAAATTTATTGTTTATGAAAAAAACCCTAATTTTTTGCACTTTTTTTCCTTAAATTAAAAAACGGCTGCAGCAATTTTTTTCAAAATTTGACAGATTCACACAAATGTTAAACAGCGTCGATTGACATCTTAATAATGCAAATCGTATGTTTGTTTCGCGAGATATAACGCATGACAGAAATGACCTTCAAAGGGTCAAAACAACAAACCCCCCCGACCGAAGTATCCCAAAAACTAATCAACTCTTAAAATTGCAAAGACGCTTCAATTGACACCTTAACGAAGTCGATAGGACTTTGTTTACGTGAGTTATGCTCGTAGAAAAAACTGTCCACGAACGCACGTACGTACGTACACACACACACACACACACACATACATACTTCTTTCTAAAAACACTTTATATATACTCTATAGACCTTAAAACGTAAAGAAATGTTGAAAATTTCAATTTCGATTTTCGAGGCGATTACAAGAACCTCCCATATACTGGGAAGTTAATAACAAATAAAAAACCATTAAAAGTCATCATGATTTTCAAGGTCATCTTTATCATTCACTATATTTCACGAACCAGATATAATGTTTGCATCATTATGGTGTCAGTTGACGTATATTAACATCTTTGTGGAATTTTAAACATTATAAAGATTCATTTCAGCCTTTTTTAATTTAATAGAAGAAAATGCGAAAAAGCATAGTTTTTTTCATAAAAACTATTTTATAACCTGATATGCATAGCACAGTGATATCAGTTTATAAAATTTATACAGTTTTATCAGTTTTTGAAGAGAAACCAGCAAAAGTTTCTTCCATGATTATGAAAAAACTCAATTAAAAATAAAAAATCATTCAAAGTTACCATGTAAAGAGGGTCCATACGAATGATATTACTTTATATCTTTTATTCTAAAAAAAATGTTGTAAATTCAATTCAAAGTCACCATGTAATATAAGTTCATACGAATGATATTACCTTATATCTTTCATTCTTAAGACTTTGTTGTAAAGCCAATTAAAGTTTTAAAATATTTAGATTAACCAACAAGATTTCAATCAAATTTGCATTTGCGGTTACCATACAATTAGGTAAATCTGTAGATGTTGTTAACTTGATTTTTGAGTTCATAATACTTCATTCGGAATACTTACGATCGTATCTTTCCGAATCTTTAAGCCCATATTTGACTGAAAAAACCCTTAATAAAGTTACATTTTTATATGAAAAACATATTAATATATAATTTCCACACAAAATATATCAAAGCACAATTGCGCCTTTACTGTCTGACAATGACAAAAATCTGTACTTTCAACTAAGATCATATTGTATAATTTTACATTTTAAACTACTACAATCGAAACTTTGAATTGCATCTTAATATATGCATCTACTTGTAAACTACTGCTGGCAGCCCTGCAAATTATTTACAAACATATCATCTCATGTGCACATTCATCGTTATGCCCATCCAAATGCGAGCTGCACCGTCTCTTCGCGTGGAAAGTGTATTTCTCTTTACCTCTCTTACGGGAGGAACTTGTGAGAGACTACTGAATGGAAGCACTCTTGCGACACGTGCCATCCCTTGATAGCTTGGTTCAAGTGCTCATTCGTCAGAGTGATATCCAGAACTTCTCTACGGCTTGCCGTAATGAAGGTAGGATCCTCACCTTTGTTCGCTAGGGCTAAGTCATGTAATAAAATGAATTCAAATAGTGACTCATCCCGTTTATTCGTGTCGGTGCTACCCCAGATGCGATGATGGGCATTGGCGTCCGCTCCGACTACTAAAGGGATGCCTCCTGCAGTGGCTTCCCTTGTGATCCTCTGCAGGCTAGTTGGAGGTGGCAGAACATCATGCGTCATATAGCAGCAGACAGCCCAAAGGGGTTTGGACTGTCTTTCCACTGCTATCGCAACGGTGTCCTGGTCACTGAAATTATACAAGGTTAAAAACTTGAAGCCTTCCTTTACGATTATGCAAGCTCTTGGTTTACCTGCTGTGTTGAAGGATACTGTATTGTATCCCTTCAAGTTGAGCCCGCAAACTCGGTTTTCAACAACCCAAGGTTCCTGGGCCAGTATTAGCTCCTCTCCTTTTTGGGCCAGGTGGAAGAGCAGTGCGGCGGATGCCGCCTTAGAGTGCTGGAGGTTAATCTGCAGAAACCTCAGCATCGCGACACAATGTTTTATCCGCCTCCTCGTCACATAAGGACATCTCCTCCTCCTCGACCAGGTCGCGGGATCTGAGAAGGTCCCCAGCCAACCCCGCAGTGGAGGTGGTGCTTCTTCCGTCACCGGAGAGAAGATTTGACTCAGATAGGTCCACGGTCGGGTCTACTGATGTTTCCACAGTTCCCTCGCTTCCACTCTCCTTGCTCGATTCCCGTACTGCCTTTCCAGGACGGTCCTTACGATATACTCACAGGGTGGTACCCGAGAAACCGTAGCTTATCACCCCGCTCTTCGACTCCAATGGAGCTAGCGACTCCTCGTTCAGGATTATTAGGGCTTCTCGCTGTCCATTGCTGGGCTCGCTTACCTTGGCTACCTTCCAGTTGTCCACCGGGAGGTCAGCATTACTGAGCTTGATTAGCTCAACAATTTCCTCCGGTGTGGATGGCTCCGCCGGTATCCATGCCCTGGATCGCGGCCGATTCAGGATGTCTTCCCTGGAGACAGCGTCCAGCTTTGCTCCAGGCTAGACTTCTCCCAATCTACCTATAGCCTGCTTGTAAAGATCCGCTGAACGTTGATCTGTGCAGGCTATCAATTTACCGTGGCCCTGGTACCAGCCAGCATCACCACAACTTGGTGGAGGGCCAGGGTTTGCCTCGAATATGGGCTTGTACACCCGAAGAAGCGCGATTTCCACCATCTTCCAATTTGACGGTGAGATGGTACCATCGCTACTGCTTCTGTCGATAACAGCCCATATCAGGCTGTGCTTGGCAGCTTCACTGAAACTCCTGCCCTTAACAGGATTGGGTGTGACCAGTTTTGGTCTTTTACTAACCGGCAGTTGGACGCTCGGTTGAATTGGGGCAGACTCATTAGATCTACATCTTTTATAAGTTGCTTCTTTCTTTGGAATAGAGGCTTTGTAAGCCTCTACTGTGGTGGTTGCCCATTTCAGGGAGATTTTATCCTTCTGGGAAAGATCATCTGGAGGTAAATCTTTCAGCCTTTCCAGGACTTTGAAGGCAGAACTTCTGTCTCTGTAAGCCGTAACTGAGGCGTTTTGTTGCTTCTTAACACCTGAAGTGGAAGCGGTGTTGGATGGCGCTTCGGAAACAGTGCGGGCCGGCTTGTTCGCCGTTACCTTGATGTTACCGCTAGCGCCAATAGGCTTGACTGAGGGGGTACTTGCCCCTGGCATAGCTGCCTTGGAGCATGCATCTCTCGAATAAGTAGGGGGTTGGCTGAGTATCGCGGTCTTCTTCCCACTAGAAGGACGCGTCACCTTCGGCCACTTCCCTTCCGGGCCGAGTGGATCTTCCTTTTTAATATTTTCGGGATTGATTGCGATTTGGATCCGTCCTCACAGCCGTTATCTCCACTCGTTGTGTTGTTCCCCTGAGACCCCATGGTTATCTATGCCGAAGCAGGGAGGCCATGCGAGGGTTGGCACATTCATCATATATCTATATGATTCATATTAACTCATTCCTGTTACTGCTATGAATACCTTTCATTGTGATTACTTAAAGTAGTATTATTTCCAAAATTATTATGGTGTTTAATGTTGATGTTTATGTAGATATTACTGGGAAGTTGACCGTGTGGACCTCAAGGGTCGTACCTCGCGCTTGTTAATTTTTTTTAAAAAGAAGGGCAAAAAATTATGTTTTTTTCACAAACAATACATTTTTACCTTAATTTGCAGAATACAGTAATCAATGTTTATTCAATTTGTAAACTCCAAACCGTTTTTGTAAAACAAAAATCAGCAAAACTGTATGTAGAAATGATTACAAAAATGAATAAAAAAAATCATTAAAAGTCATCATGACCTTCAAGGTAATTCAAGTGATTCATTATATCTCGCGAACCAAATATAATGTTTGCATCATTGAGGTGTCAATCGACGCGTCTTAACATTTTTGTGATGTTTTTAAGCTAATAGACAAATCGTTGGAGCCGTGTTTCACTTTAATTAAAAAATTGCAAATAATTATAATTTCTTCATACAAAATAAATTTTTAACATGATTTGCACATCGCAATAATAAATGTTCATAAAATGTATAAACTTTTATCATTTTTTGTAGAGTTCAATTCAAGTGGTATTTGAAACTTTTGATTTTCAATGGTTCGGTATGCTTAAATTATTGAAAAATAGTGGAGTTTTCTTCACTATCTTCACTCCTTGTTAATATCCGTTTCATGCTTTTTGAATATCTGGTGTTTTTGAAAGATTTTTTTAATATCAAAATAGTTCAATGATGGTTATTTTAAAATATGAAAACCACCTCCAGTAAAGATGAAACAAAAAGCAACCACAAAAAAAATTCAAATGGGTAAACATATCTTGTGTTTAAATCAAAAATCGGTTAATGCATTCATTCGTAATGATTTAATACCGAGGTCAAGCTCTAAGGGCCTTCCACTATATGATTGTTTTTCAAAAGAAGTTTCTTCTTCGCTGTTTATATTAAATTTTTGAAAGCAGGTTGTTAATTTTTTTATGACTATAAAATTTTATTAAAGTTCCTGTTGAAATTTTTACCTTAAACTTTTTCGGAGCTCATTTGTAAAAAATATTTCACCATTATCAAACCGAATTTTTCAAAGACATTCAAGCATGCTTCTTTGTAATAAGAATATCAATTCTATTTACTAAATGTTTCGAACTACTAGTTTTTTTTAAATTTTATTCATCACACTACATACGTTCTGATCAGAAATTTCGAAATTTTTGAAACACTTAACATTGAGTTTTGTCAAATTTGTTCCAAAAAATTATGCTACGAAATTGTCTAGATTTTTGGCTTTTGTTTTTATTGATATTTTGTTTTATCACAAACCGTTTTGAAATCACGTTGTTTGGTTCCTGTTTCCGCTACATTTTTAAAAGTGAAGACTTATTCATGTTTTAGAATTTGGATCATACATGTATTAGCATTTTCTTATGAGTAAATAATTTACGCTTGATGGAAGTGATTTTCAATGCAGAATCAAGTTGAGAAGATTTTCGAAAATGTTGATAAGCTTATGCAGTTGACTATTCTGCACTTTTGTGGTATTAGAAGTACAGTGCTTATTAATAAATATGAGTCAACATTGAAATTAGTAGGCGTCTTCCATGAAATTAAAATTCCGTCATTGTAAAGGTCCAAAGAATTTGAACATGTTTGATTCTCCTGTATCACTATACCTCTTCATCAGATAATGATAAGAGTAGGTCTTTGCTTAATAACATATATATTAAATATAAATATAAATAAATAAAATAATAATATAATAAATATATTTTCTAGTATTACAGGCTGATTTTTTATTTCAGGTTACACTCCATCGTCTGCTTTGTATTTATTTATTTCATTTATCATTTTTAGTATGTTCTTCTGATGCTGCCAACCTTATTAAATGTTTTGAGTAAAATGTAACCGTAGAACTTTGAACCAAATAACCATGACTTTATGGCGAGATAGTTTTCAAATATAGTTTTTTGTCTTTCAATTTTAATTTTTAAAATAGATTTCATAGCTTGGATTGTATGTTATTATGTAGCAAAATCGATTTCAATTTTTACTTGTCAGTATATGGGAAATTCTAGTAATCGCCTCGAAAATTGAATTTGAAATTTTAAACATATCTTCACGTTTTGAGGTCCTTAGAGTGTATTTTAAGTGTTTTTCGAACATGAGATGTATGTATGTGTATAAAAGTACGTACGTTCTATGAAATTTTTTCTACGAGCATGGCTCACGTAAACAAAGTCGTATTGCCTTTGTTGAGGTGGCAATTGAAGCGTTATTGTAATCTTAAGAGCTGATTAGTTTTTGGGATACTTCGGTCGGGGGTGTTTGTTGTTTTGCCCCTTTGGAGGTCATTTCTGTCATGCGTGATATCTCATGAACCAAACATACGATTTGCATTGTGTATCAAAATCAATCGATGCATATCAACATTTGTGTGAATCCATCAAATTTTGAAAAAAATCGGTGGAGCCGTTTTTTAATTTAAGAAAAAAAGTGCAAAAAATTAGGTTTTTTTACTAAACAATAAATTTTTAACCTTATTCACGGAAGACAGTATTCAATTTTTGATAAATTTATATACTTCAAGCAGTGCTTGTAAAAACATCATCAAAAGTTTTTCTCGTGATTACCTAAAAAATTAAATAAAAAATAAAAAAACATTAACCGGCATCATGATCTTCAAGGTCATTTCTGTCATGCGTTACACATATCTCGCGAACCAAACGTACGATTTGCATGGTAGAGGTGTCAATCGACGCGTATTAAAATTTGCTGAAATCTCTCGAATTTTGAAAACATCGTTGGAGCCGTTTTGTAATTTAAGAAAAAAAGTGCAAAAAACTAGGTGTTTTAATAAACAATAAATTTTTAACCTGATTCACGGAAGACAGTATTCAATTTTTATAAAATTTATGAACTTCAAGGAATGCTTGAAAAAACGTCATCAAAACTTTTTCTCATGATAACAAGAAACGTTAAATAAAAAATCATTAACATCATCATGATCTTCAAGGTTATTTCTTCCATTCACTATATCTCACGAACCAGATATAATATTTGCATCATTAAGGGGCAATCGACGTGTTTTAACATATTTTTGATTATTTTAACATTATAAAAATCCGTTTCAGCGGTTTTTTATTTTAATAGAAAAAAACGCAAAAACTTAGGGTTTTTTTCATAAAAAAATATTTTTTTTAACCTGATTTGCACAACACAACAATAAATGTTCATAAAATTTATACATTCCTATCAGTTTTTGAAGAGAGATGATATGATTAATATTAACTCATTTCTGTTACTGCTATGAATACCTCTCATCATTATTATTTAAAGTAGTACTATTTTCAAAATTATTATTGTGTTTAATATTTTTAATGTTTATCTAGATATTACTGGGAAGTTGACCGTGTGGACCTCAAGGGTCGCACTTCGCGGCTTGTTACTAAGTTAATCGTGCTGACTTTTCTACCTACGATTACAAGTACTTCGAGTCTAACAATTTTCGACACTGTGATCTTAGCTCTGCCACGTTGTACTGCTTTCAACTAATACGTAACTTCTCTAATTTGGCGAGGAGTGTAGTACTAGGCTTAAGTTTGGCCGAAAATGTTACTTATTTCAACTTCAAATATTCCTTGCTCCTAGATTATTAGGTTCTTCTTTGTTCGAAAGAGTTTACAGTTAAAATTATCGTCTTATGTTACAGCAAGGAGGGGACTCATATTTTGACAATTTTCGATCAGTCTTTTGATACAAAATTCACGCAAAGTAGAATCGCTAGAGACTTATTTCAAGCCAATATTGACGAAATTTGTGAAATAGTTTAATTAATACGCGATCTATTTCATCAATCCCTTTCTTCCGTGCTACAATTGATCAAAACACAATGGAAAAAAGCAACATGCACCTACAAATTTCAAATACATATACATCATACGCGGGCTCAATTACGTTTTGATTAAAATTTCACTAATTGTGACAGGTCTGTACGTTGTGACGGCATAGCCGTGTGTGATATCACTTTAATTTTCTCCCCAGAATAATTCCACCACGTCAGCCTAGATACATAAAAATGAATCCAGTGTAATGTGTAAACGGAACGCAATGTATTAATCAGGCTGCTATTGTCCTAGGCAAAGGACTCATTCCACACACGTAGCGCCGCAGTTTGCTTCCGGTTGTAGTCGCCGAACAAAATTCCTTGAATTTTTTGATGTTTCGCGTGCATACTGCTCACTTGGCGAGGCCCTTCTTCTTCACGCCTAGAATTTCTAGTCACTCCTCAGTTTGGTTAATTAGAAGCATAAATTTAACGACCCTCATTTACATGAAACACAGAGGGAAAACACTCTTTATTGACGTGAAGTGGAGAAACAAGCGCCGAATGGGTGGATGAATGTTAGACCGCTTTGCACTCTTGTACGGGGAGGATTTACTTCCGTTTTGTCGAACACAACATATTTACACAATTGCTGTGGTAGTTAAGAAGTATTTTAGAGCAGTCTTTGAGTGGTAGCAAAGCCATTTTTTCAAAAGAACACTTTTCTTGTAATTAATGCTCGTGAATGCGTGTAAATTAACATGTTTTTTAAACCGCGACAGAAACTAACGTTATTTTTCAGTAATTTTTTTACTATGATCAAATGAAGGGCAGCGAAAACAGCTACTGTGTCTAAATTAGAGGAATTACCGGGAAAATTCACTTAATGTAAGCAGGCAGACATTTTTATGGAGTTAATAAATATATTTCCGCCTTCAAAGAAATGAATTGAATTTATGATCCGAAAAACTTGAAGTCAAAAAAAACAATCCTTGAGTTTGGTACTGTTTGAACATTTAGGAGTATTTCAGGAAATTTACACCAAAAATAAAAAATAAGGAGCCAGGAATACTTCTACATGTCAGATTCCAGGTTTAACTTCGTATAAATGTATCCGCAAAGATCGTTGATAAGGGTAAATATCAGCACAGATAACAAATCTATCGCTTTAAGAGAGAGTGATTCAATGGTCATCTTTTGATTATTGAGAGCTCTCAAAATATAGAAAATTTAACGATTAATTTATCTCATTCAGTGGAGTTCCTCATGGACCTTGTAAACACTCTAATATTAATTCAAACATATTTAATCTAGAATTGTCTGTCTTTTCGTTAGAATTCCTTTTTCTTCCATTCAACAATAGATTATAATATTAACTTTTAAAATTATTTTCTTGTGACTACTTGTGTCAAACTTTGTTTTCACAAAAGCCCTTCTGTGCAAAAATATCCATAGAGATAATTGTTCAAGCCAAAAAAAGCATTCACATCATTTATCACTTTCAAAAACAATAAAACAATATGCAGTCTGGAAAAAATCGTACACGCATTGTATGTGAATATGTGGAGTCTATCGCATATAAATGCTATTTATGCCTTACGCCCTCCACATTTCGCTTATAAACTGGAAGAAGCTCTAGGAAAGATATGTCATCTGAAAGATATAATATATGGAGATACACAAGTGTGGAATGTATGTACGTACATTGGTGTACACATATCAGCACATGTGGCATTTCCATATATTGAAGAAGAAATTTTTTTCTGGGAAGCATTTAATATGCATGATGACAGAAAAGCTCTGTGTTCTGCGTTCTGTTCTCTGTGTTTTGAGATTTCCATCATTTTTATGGGTTAACGAAGAAGAAAGTTTCACGAAAGTTTGATATTTTGCTGATACAATATTTTTGGCAATAATAGAATGTTTCACTCGGGTTACAAATTGAAATGATTAGAGCATCATGTCTCAATATAATTGATTATATGGGTTTCAGGATGTGATTTTCCCTGAAGGCACTTGTAGTATGAAATATTTAATGAACATCCGCTTCATAATTTGGTTGTGTTTTCATGTCACATTGCTTTAATATTTAATGAACGCAATCAGCTTTATATCATTGATACTAGATGTAAGAATGCAAAGAAATTTTACTAATTTGTTAGTATACAAAGTCTCGTTTTGGAAGTAAAAGGACATTTGTTGCGACAACGGTTTTTTGGCCCTCTGATTACGGAGAATTTATTCAGCAAGCACAACGATGCCGGTTCTTGCTCAGCGCGAGATATATGCCCTCATAACGAATTGCAACATTTGCAATATAAACCAGTACCACTAGCACCTAATTACGATGAAGCTAATGAGCACTCAAACCTGGGCAAATTCTTTCGCTAATTGCTTTTATCAAATAAGTGAAATTAGAGAAAACGACAATGTAGTGACAAGTTATTAAGCCGATTAGTATATAAGCAAAACCAACTATCCAATAAATTGTCAGTTGTAAACATACAGTAAAAAGAGGAAAATATATTGTTTTTACTTTGCCGAGTTTTTTAAGAACTACATCCTGCTAGGAACAAATTTCGCGTGGGCGCGATTCATTTTAGCCGAAGTACTACCTCCATGCCGTTTCATCTCAAATTTTTACTAGAAAAGAAATGAGGGAATTGGATTACGAATGAGTGACGACACTGACCCTGCAATATAACTGTCATTTCCCTATACTCCATATAATTTATTTTGTAAAAAAGAGAAACAAGCCGTGAGGCGCGACCCTTGAGGTCCACACGTACAACTTCCCAGTAGTATTTACATAAATATTTAAAAAACAAGCCGCGAGGTGCGACCCTTGAGGTCCACACGGTCAACTTCCCAGTAATATCTACATAAACATCAATAACATTACAACAATGAGAAGTAATAGTAACAGGAATGAGTTAATATAAATCATATCGTCTACGGGAGGGTCCATTGATTATGTAAGGTTTTTGGTCGATGAGGATAGATTGAATATTCACGCGAATCAATCGGTGGGGGCCTTTTTGGTCTTGAAAAATTTTGTTGGTTTTCAAAATTTAAGCAATTTTTTTTAATTAAAAGACTATAAAAACTATTAAAAATCTGGTCAAATTTTGCAAATATCTTAAAACTTGGATTGAATTTACAACATTTTTTTTAGAATAAAAGATATAAAGTAATAGCACTCGTATGAACCCTCTTTACATGGTAACTTTGAATGATTTTTTTATTTTTAATTTAGTTTTTTCATAATCATGGAATAAAATTTTGCCGATTTCTCTCCAAAAACTGATAAGAATGTATAAATTTTATAAACTGGATCAAAGTGCTGTGCAAATCAAATTAAAAATATTTTCTATGAAAAAACCATAATTTTTCGCATTTTCTTCTATCAAATTAAAAAAACGGCTGAAACGAATTTTTATAATGTTAAAAACTTCACAAAGATGTTAATACACGTCAACTGACACCTTAATGATGCAAATATTATATCTGGTTCGTGAGATATAGTGAATGATAAAAATGACCATGAAAATCATGATGACTTATAATGATTTTTTATTTTTAATTTATTTTTTTACGTAATCATGAGAAAAAGGTTTGATGAAGGTTTTGCGAACATTGTTTGGAGTACATAAATTTTATAAACATTGATTACTAAGACTTGACAATAAGGTTAAAAATCTATTGTTTTTGAAAAAAACCTAATTTTTTCCACTCATTTTTAAAAAATTTCAAAACCGCTCCAATAATTTTTTTCACAATTTGATAGAATAACACAAACGTCAATACGCGACGATTGACACCTTGTTAAAAAAAATCGTATGTTCGGTTCGCGAGATATAGCGCCTGACAGAAATGACCTTCAAACGGGCAAAACAGCAAACCCCGCGACCGAAGTGTCCCAAAAACTAATCAACTCTTAAAATTGCAAAGACGCTTCGATTGACACCTCAACGAAGTCGATACAACTTTGTTTACGTGAGTTATGCTCGTAGAAAAAAGTGTCCACGAACGTACGTACGTACGTACGAGCACACACACACACACACACATACATCTCCCTTTCTAAAAACACTTTATATATACTCTATAGACCTCAAAACGTAAAGAAAAGTTGAAAATTTCAATTTCGATTTTCGAGGCGATTACAAGAACTTCCCATATACTGGGAAGTTAAAAAACACAATAATAATTATGGAAATAATACTACTTTTAATAATAAAAATGTACCTCTCATAGAAATTATTGGAATGACTTAATATTAATCGTAACATCTACGCGAGCATCAATTGATGACGTAAAGATTCTCGTGGATTGTTTTGATTTAATATTCACGTGGATCAATCGGAGGGGGGACAGGTTACAAAGCCTTTTCTACGTTATTTGTTATTTTCATATCGATGCTTGAAGGACAAAACAGCGCTAGCAAAAATGAATGCAGTTTTTTTTATTGCGCTCACAGAAGAGATTTTGTCGCGTGATGGCTATTTTGAATAGTTGCGGTCAAAACTGGTAGAACTTCGGCATAATCACTGAATTTGTATTTTTTCATGATTTTACATCAATGAAACTCATAATTATTTCTTATTTTCTGTTGATTTTGAGAAACATTGATTATGCAGTCAAAAATAGGTTCAATTGCATGTAAAAAGTAAAATATATGTATGACAAATGAAGACGGAAGTAACTGAAATTTTACGAATACTAAAGACTAAAACTCCTAAAAACTACAATTTATTATTTGATGAAAACTTTTCAAAGCAAATGATCTCAACAAGTGTTGAATGCAAAACATTTTACCATGCAAAACGTTGATTATCACAATTGCAAATTTGATTTGATTTGTATTGGTTATCAAAATTTAAGCAGTTTTTTTATTAAAGTTAAAACACGGTTCTGTGAAGACTATTAAAAATCTCCGCAAATTATGCAAATAATAATAAACTTTGATTAACTTTACAACAATGTCTTTAGAATAAGAGATTTAAGGTATACAAATTCGTATGAACCCTTTTTACATGGTGACTTTGAATGGTTTTTTTTATTTTTAATTCAATTTGTTGTGAAATCATCAGAAAATATTTTGCTAGTCTTTACAGAAATTAATAAAAGTTTATAAATTTTATGAACATTTATTATCATGATATTAATTTTATTAATTAATAATTAATTTTATTATGAAAAAAACACTAAGTTTCAATATATTTTTTATGAAATTAAAAAAATTGCTGCAATTTTTTTTAAAAATTTAAGAACATCATTAAAATGTTAATACGCGTTGATTTACTTCTTAATGATGCAAAGATTATATTTGGTTCTCGAGATATAATGATTGACAGAAATGACGATGAAGGACATTATGACTTTTAATGATTTTTTTATTTTTAACTAAATTTTTTTTGTAATCATGACAAAAATATGGTTATTTTTTCATAACAAGTGTTTGGAGTATATAAATTTTGTAAAAATTGATTACTGCGACTTGAAAATAAAGTTAAAAATTTGATAATTTCAAAAAAAACTCCAATTTTTTGCACTTTTTTTCAAAAAATTAAAAAACGGCTCCAACCATTTTTTTAAAAATTTGATAGAATCACAAAAATGTTGATATGCGTCGATTGTTATTCTGATAAAGCAAATTGTACGTTTGGTTCGCGAGATATAGTGCATGACAGGGTTGACCTTCAAAGGGTGAAAACAGCAAACCCCTCCGACCGAAGTGTCCAAAAAACTGATCAGCTCTTAAAATTGTAAAGACGCTTCGATTGACACCTGAACCAAGTCGATATGACTTTGTTTACGTGAGTTATGCTCGTAGAAAAACTGTTCGCGAACGCACGTACGTACGTACGTACATCCATACACACACACATACATACATATTTTCTTCTAAAAACACTTGAAATATACTCGTTAGACCTCAAAACGTAAAGATATGTCGAAAATTTCAATTTCGATTTTCGAGGCGATTACAAGAACTTCCCATATACTGGGAAGTTAAAAAAATCATCATTAGGAATCAAAACAAATTAATGTTAATCATAAATTCCAATAAATCTCAATGATAACATAAGACAAAATAAATGAAAAGAATAATTTAACAAAAAAATATATTCCCCAATATATAATTAACATATTATCCAGCTTATGAAGAGTTCTCTTCCCTGCTGAAGCTCCTTAAAACTGAAAAAAAATTATGTACAATCTTTGTGCCTGAATTAAACTTTCAAAATAAATTCTCCAATCAATAATGATTTCAAATAACAACAACAAAAAACAGCTTATTCGTTTTTGTCCCGTCTTACATTCTATAGAATCACCGGACCAGGACACAAAAAGAAACAGCAACATTATTTTTAGTTTTCCCAATTAGGTTCGAATTGACTCTGTAAACTATACTCGAACAGCAGAAGTATACTCTCTTGAAAATCTATGTTTATCTACGAATATCAAATCAGACATCACTATACGAATGATGGGTGTCTCAATATCAGTTTCAATGTTAAGGAGCAAGACATCTTAATATAAATTACAATAAAAAAAGCATGCAGCGTCGATGCATCACAACCTTTAATCTATCAAAACTACCACATACTGTAATCAAATCTAATTAAATAACGCCCAAATCAACTACAAATGTTCAATCTTTTAAATCCATGGTCTTCTTGGTATGTCTGGCTTCGGATGGAAGTTGTCACCAAACATTTGAAAGCATTTTTTTTGAATTCGTACATTTTCTGACAAAATTCACTCTCGCTAAGCCATCAAATAGTCCATACTATCCACTGCACTCCGAATAAACCTGGTGGAAGTTTTACACACGAAAGAACAAATTTCGGTCTTGACTATTCTTTATTTGACTCACTGATCTTTTAAGCCAGTTGATAAACACTTAGCTATTTCACTTCACTTAAAGTTTTCTATTATTTTCTTTTTATCACTGTGTTAACTGACCATTTCGGGCTACGTCCCCCTTCACTTCCAAGCCTGAATTAGTCGCAATGAATTTGCATGACTATTCTGAGAATATCATACCATGGTACATTTTGTTTAAACAGTAATGATAGCTGTATTTTGAAAAAAAAAAAACAATTTATTTCAACACCCCAAAATTTACAATGTAGCACTTCCAAATCCATACTAAGATACCATTTTACATACATACATACATTTTTTTCGAAATTATATTTACCTCTAACATTCGTTCACCTTATTGGCATGCTCATCAATTATTTGGAGAATCGCACATTTGTATTTTGCCTGAGCATTGAAAAGTAAATAGTTCCTGTAAAAAATGATACTGGCTCGTGTCTCCTTGATTAAAGAAAGGTTCTCACATATTTAATATTTTGATGTAATACAAGAAGTTAAAAATTTAACACAGATTTGTTATATATCAAAATTATCGATCCTTATCATTGATTGGTCTGGTATAATTGGGACGAAGGCTCCTTTATCTAATTGTTCGTGAATCTGGATCCAACTATCAGAAAAAACTGTTTCTTTTTATGCACCAGTGGCCTTGCATTTATGCTTTACCATAAAATCAAACGTATTTAGAATTTCCCTAATCAAATAATTTCTCGGAAATCAAAATTCGAATACCAAAGCAATTTACAATCAATTCATAGAAAAAACCAAACATGCTTCGTGATAAAACTCATAATATGAGAATTACATGCGAACAAAATCGAAACCCAAAAAGGCATTATGACCAGACGCATTTTTTCGCCACCATTATGATATCAAATGTAATTCATATTGCGATTGCCACCGTCATCGATGTCGTGTAACATTGGTATGTGGGCAATAAAAAGTTTTGTAGCTATGCCAAACATACAAACAAATATTCACACATTCGATTTGTCCTAGATAATTTCCAGTCACGTTTTGAAAATTGGCAACCCAAGCAAAAGGGAAAAAGTATCAATTTGCACCCCAATATAAATATTTATGCTGCTTGCAAATTTTTATAGGATCAGATATGTATGACTATGTGGTAAAATTATGTTAATGCATTATGTCTGGTCGTTGTCTTGTAGTCTAAGATTTCAAGGCAAAATTTTGCATACATCTGCTTTTTTGAAAAAACCGCATTCAAATAAGAGATGAACGATAGTATAATACATTGCCAGGCACAATTTGGCCAAAAGTACATATGTATGTATAATTACCTCAATAGTATTGGATGTTTTAAATATAAACACACTCGTAGAATGTATTCATGAATTTTTCTTGGCAAACTAATGCATCCAATACATTGATGATTTTTTCATATTAAAGTGAAGTTGCTCAAAAAATTATGTGTTCCTAACTAGTGACGTGCAATTTTCTTGTATGATATTTTCCTGAAAAACGAATTTATCAAAGTTATGCATGTATTTTTCATACAAACTTACATTCGAATGATTGTTTTTGAATTAAAGTTTCCGCTTTAAAGTTAATTTTTTATTTCACTGCTCCGCGACCTGCTAGTTGGATTGTTGTGAGCTATGGTAATGAAAAAAGAATGTATTGAAAATATGCATGGATAAGATAGATAAACTTATGCACCGATCACATATATGATTATTTTAAAATTAGAGTATTGGATCTATAGTTTCTTTAAAAAAATAAGGTGGTTTGCCGTAGCTGGTCACAATTTGAAAAGTTTTTCATGACGGGCGAATGATTCCAAACAAATGGCAGCCAAAGGTTGCCAGGTTATAACGGCGATGCACTTAATTTTTTTAAGTAACATGAGAGTTTGTCTTTTAACTTAGGACCATAATTTTCGTAATTGATATTTGAGTTTGTCGGAAATAATTTGGAAATTTATTCGATACATTTTCTTATGAATTTTCTTAGAACTGCGGCAGCTAAGGCTTTCGGGTGATTACGAGGGAGTTCCTTATTTTTTGGGCAAGCTTAAAACTGTTATCTTATTTTTACCTATGCATGAGTTAGCATAAAAAAAATTTAATAAATTTGTAACCTTGGATTTTCAACGACCCATCCTATGTATCCTACATAATAAGCGGGCAAGATGTTGTGGCAATTGCGCGAGCTACTCTATTAACTTCCCAGTATACGAGAAGTTCTTGTAATCGCCTCGAAAATCGAAATTTAAATTTTCAACATTTCTTTACGTTTTGAGGTCTAGAGAGTATATATAAAGTGTTTTTAGAAAGCGAGATGTATGTGTGTGTGTGTGCACGTCTGTACGTTTGTGCACAGTTTTTTCTACGAGCATAGCTCACGTAAACAAAGCTATATCGACGTCGTTGAGGTGTCAATCAAAGCGTCTTTGCAATCTTAAGCAGGTTTGTTGTTTTGCTCCTTTCAAGGTCATTTCTGTCATATCTGTTATATCTCGCGAACGAAACATACGATTCGCATCGTTGAGTTGTCAATCGACGCGTACTAACATTTGTGTGAATCTATCTTAAAATTAAAGATAAAAAATTGCAAAATTTTTTCTTTATTAAATAATTTTTTTTCATAAACAATAAATTTTTAACCTGATTTGCGAAACACAGTAATCAATGTTTATAAAACTTCTATACTCCCAACATTGCTTGTAAAAACAACATGTAAACTTTTTGAAGACATATAAAAAATTAAATATAAAAAATCATTAACAGTCATCATTATCTTCAAGGTCATTTCTGTCATTCACTATATCTCATAAACCAGATATAACATATACATTAGTAAGGTGTGAATCGACGTGTACTAACATCTTAGTGATGTTTTTAACATTATAAAAATTTATTTCAGCAGTTTTTTAATTTAATAAAAGAAAATGCGAAAAATTAGGGTTTTTTTCATAAAAAATATTTTTTTTAACCTGATTTGCAATGCTCAGTAAAACTGTTTATAAAATTTATACATTCTTATCAAATTTTGAATAGAAACCATGAAAACTTTTTCCTGGATTATGAAAAAAACTAAATTAAAAATAAAAAATCATTTGAAGCTACCATGGAAAAATTGTTCATACGAATGATATTACCTTGCATCTTTCATGCTGAAGACTTTGTTGTAGCTTCAATCAAAGTTTTATAATATTTGCATAATTTAAGCAGATTTTGAATAGTTTTCACAGTGTGTTAATTTTAATAAAAAAATGCTTAAATTTTGAAAATCAAAAAATAATAATCATATTAGCATTTGTGGTAATGAACGCTTTGAATGGTAAAATGTTTTGTAGTCAATATTTTGCAAGATCTATGCTTTAAAAAGCTTTCATCAACTATGAAAATTTTGTTGTTAGTAGTTTTGTTCTTCAGTGTTCATAAGATTTCAATTACTTCTCCCATCTTCATTTGTAATACATTTTACTTTTAACATGCAAATGAATTGATTATATACGGCATATTCAGTGTTTTTCAAGATCACTTGAAAATAAGAAGACCATTATCAGTCTCATTGATGTAAAATCGTGAAAAAATATAAATTCGGTGATTATGCTGAAGTGATCGCAATTTTGAACGCAACTATTCAAAGTGGCCATCACGCGCCATAATCTCTTCATTTTTGCTAGCGCTCTTGTATTTTTCAAGCATGGATGTGGAAATAACAAATTACGTAGAAAAGGCCCTCACCGATTGATCCGCATGAATATTAAATCAAATCAATCTACCACCATCCACCAAAAGCCTTGCGTAATCATTGGATGCTCTCATAAATGATATGATTAATAATAACTCATTCCTGTTACTGCTAAGAATACCTCTTATTATTATTATTTAAAGTAGTATTATTTTCAAAATTGTTATTGTGTTTAATGTTTTTAATGTTTATCTGGATATGACTGGAAAGTTGACCGTGTGGACCTCAAGGAACGCACCACGTGGTTTGTTTTTGAACGCAATATTAAAGTTGATAGTTGAATTTGAAAAGAATCATCAATGTATTCGATTCATTCGTTATTCATGCATATACTAAAATTGTGGATGCTCAAGGGGTGCAGTGGGTTTAAACTCTTTGTTTTTCAAAGTGGTTATATAGCTTATAATTTAGATTTAGAAGAATCTTCCATTTATTTGATGACACCATTTATATTTACACCACCACAAAAAAATTAGAAATAAATTGGATGCATTCGTTTTACAAAAAACCTTTTAGCTCTATTACGACAAACTATCTCCCCAATTGAAGCAACCTTACATAAAGAGCTTTGATTTCACACGATATTATCATAAATTTGATCCATATGTATGCAGTGAAAGACTCACGCATGTCTTTTGACTATTCATTTTCCATGAAAACATCATACTACATTTATAATTTTTTGATAAAAACTAAACTAGAAAAAAATAATGCGGCATAAATTCACTCAAATCTTCAGGCTCGAATAAAAAATTATTATCTATTTAACAAAGAAAATTATAGTTTTCTGGGTAATATTTCTTTCATTTTTCAATACCACTTAAAAATGAAGCATTTAAATATTCCAAAATCACTGTGAGGATACTTCAGTGTGTGTAAGTGTGAGAATACTTCAGTCATTTCAATACAAAAAACTTGAATAAGCGTCGGACGAAAGAATTGAATATTTTAAGGCCAGGATTTCATTTTCTTTAAAACCTGGTTTAAGGTTCACAGACTTTTGATACACAACCTTTTAACAAAAGTGTATCTATAGTAATTCCAAGATTATCCTTTAAATTGTGTCAACATTAATTACTAAGTTCAAGCACTTGTACCAGGCTATCTTTTGCGTTAGCGATGAAAACTATGAATCGTTCATTTTAATGGAATTAACCTTACAACGCCTTCTGCTGAGTGCAAGATAACTACTGCAATGCGAAAGATTCAAAAGATATAATTCTGAACAAGGTAGGATTGAAAACTTTAAAGTAAACTTCTTAAACTTTCTCTACTGAGTTAGTTGAGTCGCTAGAAATCCGGTACAAAAATGTTAAGTCATTAGTGTAATATATAAGAAATATATAATTTCAAATAATGTTGCAGATTCCAAGATTGTTTGAAATCTACTTAAAGTGCCACATTATTACTTTTTTGTGAAATCGAAATAAATGCTCGGTCAAAAACTTGAAGTCCTAGTCAGAAGCGTATTAATTAAAAGCAGTGATGTGGAACAAATATCGTAAGCCGTCAGAAACAGATGGCAATAAGAATTCACTCAACTCTGCAAAATTTGCAATTCAGCATACAAAGAACATAATAAAGTAATACTGTGGAATGAATATAACCAGGAGAAAGTCATTGATGTTCGATTTGGCATGATGTGAGTGGACCAGCAATGTAACTTTCTGGCCAAGACGAAGCAATCAGTACCAGTAAGTGTCGTTAGTTTTACCACTTTTTACAAAACTCAATTTATTTCTTATAGAGCGAAACAAAGAACTAAATTAACAGCAAACAATTACATGACCAAAGGGACTGGTAATAGTGTTCTTTCTGTTCTGATGCCGTTCGAAGGCTAGGATCCAGGAGCTGTGAATCATCCTATTGGAATCTATAGCAATGTAGGTTTCCTCTTATCGAATATTCTCACTTCCGGGAATTTTTCTTTCAGTCACTAAAGAAACACCAAAAGGGTTGCCTTTTGATGTCATAGTATTGATAAGAAACGATACTGTTCTATGAGAATAAAATTAAGAAAGTAAATAAGGGATCAAGTGTTACTGAGCTTCGTTAAGTACAAAGCATTTAAATATTTTTAATGTCCTGCAATTCTCCATCAATGAGTAACATACTTCCGACGAATTCAAGTCAACTACACAACATGATATTCAAATTTCTCTTCTAAAGATGTCATACTTTATTCTTAGTTTTAATGACATATTTACATTTCATTCACATTTAATTTGGATGTTGAGCGAAATATCACTTTCCTTAGCACTCTTGTTTCATGTGGAATTGCTAGTGTTGTTAACTTCCCACTATATGGGAAGTTCTTGTAATCGCCTCGAAAATCGAAATTGAAATTTTCAAGTTTTCTTTACGTTTTGAGGTCTATAGAGTATATATAAAGTGTTTTTAGAAAAAAGTATGTATGTGTGTGTGTATGTACGTACGTACGTACGTACGTATGTGCGTTCGCGGGCAGTTTTTCTACGAGCATAACTCACGTAAACAAAGTTGTATCGACTTTGTTAAGGTGTCAATTGAAGCGTCTTTGCAATCTTAAGAGCTGATTAGTCTTTCAAAAACTTCGGTCGGGGGGGGGGGGGTTGCTGTTTTCACCCCTTGAAGGTCAACCATGTTATGTGCTATAACTCACGAACCAAACATGCGATTTTCATTAATAAGGTGTCAATCGACGCATATTAACAATTTTATGAATCTATCAAATTTTTTAAAAAATCGTTGGAGCCGTTTTTTAATTTTTTAAAAAAAGTGCAAAAAATTAGTTTTTTTTTTCAAAAACACAAAATGTTTAACCTGATTTTCAAATCTAAGTGATCAATGTTTATATAATTTATATACTCCAAATAGTTCTTGTGAGAAAACCAGCAAAAGCTTTTTTCATGATTACAAAAAAATTAAATTAAAAATAAAAAATCATTTAACGTTCAATGTCATTTACATCATTCATTATATCTCGAGAATCATATATAATCTTTCGATCATAAAGGTGTAAATCGACGCGTATTAACATTTTTATGATGTTTTTGTATTTTAAAAAATCGTTAAAGCGGTTTTTCCAATTTATCAAAAAAAAATTGGAAAAGATGTGTTTTTTCATAAAAAAATTCATTTTTAACTTGATTTGCACATCGTAATAATAAATGTTCATAGAATTTATAAACTTTTATCAATTTTTGTAGAGAAACCAGCAAAAACTTTTCTCATGATTAAAAAAAAATTAAATTAAAAATAAAAACTCATTCAAAGTCACCATGTAAAAACGGTTCATTCGAATCATTATCATTATATATATATATATATATATATATATATATATATATATATATATATATATATATACTCTTATTCTAAAGACATTGTTGTATAGTCAATCAAAGTTTATAATATTTGCCAAATTTGAGCAGATTTTCCATAGTCTTCACAGCACCATGTTTTAACTTTAATGAAAAAACTGCTTTGAAACCCGCCCCCCCTCCGATTGATCCGCGTGAATAATCAATCAAACCAACGCACCAAAATCCTTACGTAATTAATTGACGCTCGCGTAGATGTTACGATTAATATTAAGTCATTCCAACAACTTTTATGAGAGGTACATTTTTATTATTTGAAGTAGTATTATTTCCATAACTATTATTGTGTTTAATATTTTTAATATCTATGTAGATATTACTGGGAAGTGTGGACCTCATGGGTCGCACCGCACGGCTTGTTGTAGTTACAATTCGACCAGAAAACCATTATTTCTATATCTCGAGTTAAGAATTATCATGCTCGACGCATTTGGTGGACGACTCAGGACATTACTTCTATTACCAGATTCATTAGGGACATTCTCGTTGGGTTTTTGGCTTTTTCTAAATTCATTCAGAAGCGATCTTAGATACTTTGTAATATTGAAGAGAAAAATGTGTTTCTGCAGCATAACTCATCTTAGCTTGTGTGCTTGTGTGTTTACCCTTTTATCTATATAACGCCTTTGTATAACCAAATATAAGAGTAGCTTCAAAAGATTCTAAATTAATTTCTGAAATAACGAACTCATTACAGCTCTGATGTGATCTTGATGACATAATTGCCGACCCTCAAGAAATTCCCCAATCCCCAAAGATGATGCGTCAGGAAAAGATATCTCCAAATCGTAGTTTTCAATGGGATTTCAAAAGTAACGATATAGCAACTTGTGCAGGTTGTTACGGTTATGTTTTCTTTTCATGGCTGGCAAAAAAAAAAATAGTAAGGAACAATTTTAACTTCAAAAATTACTTATTTTTAGGTTTAACAAGCTAACGTTCAAAATGTCTTGTTGTTAATTTAAGTTAAAGTCTTGTATATGCTTTGAATATTCTAATTGAAATTTTCAACATTTCTATACTTTTTAAAGTGTTTTTTGAAATAAATCTGTACGTATGTACGTGTGTGTTTCAGTGGCGATGGGTGAAAAATTACTGTGGGTAAGCCGCTTACTATTTGAGAGACATGGACTATTGCAACAGTATGTATTTCTGATTGGGAGTTTTCGATGATTTTCTACCATCAATTTTCACAGCTGATTTGCAAGCCGGGAACGCTACCGGCTTTTTGATTTGTTTCCATATCCTATTGAAGAAAATCGAGCTGCCATTCCAACAAACGGGAGTTGAATGCCCACGGCACCTTAAATTATTGGTGAATTCGAGACTCGGAAAGCTTTGCTGCAACTCTTACAGATGTTGATCGCTTTGCTGGCTATTATGGAACTATGAGGATGTGTAGGATGAAGAGAATGGAGTATGATGGAATAAACACTGAGATCAAGTGGAATGATTATGCATGTTTACAGTGATGCATGCAAGTATATAAACACTTCATTCCCTTATAAAACTGAAGTGTTAGACATTTTTGGAACATATTTGGAAAGGAAAGCCGATGGGAATCGGCTTATATGAACGCCTCGCCACTGGTGTGCTTAGCAATTTTCATTTCTACGTCGATAATTTATTTAAAAAAATCGCATCACTTCAATCGAATCAATTTGCCATTGACACCAATTGATTAGATTTTGGTAATTTTCGTTCGGGTGTCGTTTTTGTTTTGACCACAACGTCACTTCCGTCATGCAACATGTTTCACGAACCAAACAATGGTTTTACGTTAACAACGTGTCCATCGAAACATAATGATATTTGCAAGATTCTATCACATATAAAAGAAAAAAAATTAGGAAAGACGTATTTTAACTTGATACACAAATTAGCAATTTTTTTTAGATATATTTTTCACTCGCAATTATTCATTAATGTGAAAAGTTTTTGTTAAAAAATTAATAATTTCCTTTGTCATGATTACATAAGAAGACAAGCCGCGATGTGCGACTCTTGAGATCCACACGGTCAACTTCCCAGTAATATCTAGATAAACATTAAAAATATTAAACACAATAATAATTTTGAAAGTAGTATTACTTTAACTAATAATAATGAGAGGTATTCATAGCAGTAACATTAATGAGTTAATATTCATCATATCATCTACGGGAGCATCCATTGATTACGCAAGGCTTTTGGTGGATGGGTGATGATGATTGATTACCACAAATGCAAAATTAATTGAAATTTTGTTGGTTTTCAAAATTTAAGCCGCTTATTTTATTTCAAAGACTGCAAAAACTATTAAAAATCTGCTCAAATTATCCAAGCATTTAAAAACTTTGATGAACTTTACAACAAAGTCTTTAGAATAAAAGATATAAGGTAATATCATTCAGAGGAACCCTTTTCATATGGTAACTTTCGATGATTTTTTATTTTTAATTGAATTTTTTTCAGAATCATGAAAAAAGTTTTGCTGGTTTCGCTTCAAAAACTGATACGAATGTATAAATTTTATAAACATTTATTACTGTGTTGTGCAAATCAGGTTTAAAAAAATATTTTTTATGAAAAAAAGTTTTTGCATTTTCTTCTATTAACCCTTTCAGTCACGGAAAAGCAAAAATTTACGTTACGTAATTATAAAACAACTACGAGAATACGTTGCGATTACTGACAGTTTGTTTCAGTAAGATCGAAACTGTTATGCTGATTCATCTATGCAAACACAGATATCAGCCGTAGTATTGGTGGTGACTAAATTATACCACCGTAAGTAATTATTCGCACTTTGAAAGGTGGTTTCACAGTGAAACCACTATTCCTGAAAGGGTTAAATTAACAAAAACGCTGAAACTGATTTTTATAATATTCAAATAATCAAAAAGATGTTAATGCACGTCGATTGACCTCTTAATGATGCAAATTTATATCTGGTTCGTGAGATATAGTGAATGGAAGAAATGATCTTGAAGATCATGATGACTGTTAATGAATTTTTATTTATAATTTAATGTTTCTTGTCATCATGAGAAAAAGTTCTGATGCTGTTTTTTCAAACACTGCTTACAGTATATAAATTTCATAAACATTGATTACTGTATTCCGTAAATCAGGCTAAAAAATTTTTGTTTAATAAAAAAACCTAATTTTTTGCACTTCTTTTTCTTCAATTTAAAAACGGCTTCAACGGTTTTTTTTTCAAATCGGAAAGATTCACGCAAATTTTAATACGTGTTGATTGACACCTTGACAATGTAAATCGCATGTTTGGTTTGCGAGATATAACGCATGATAGAAATGACCTTGAAAATCATGATGCATGTTAATGATTTTTTTTATTTTTTATTTATTTTTTATGTGATCATGAAAAAAATTTTATGAAGTTTTTAAAAAAACTTTTTGGAGTATATAAATTATATAAACATTGACTACTTCGACTTGAAAATAAAGTAAAAAATTTATTGTTTTTGAAAAAACCCTAATTTTTGCACTCTTTTTTAAAAAAACTAGTAAATGGCTCCAAGAATTTTTTTAAAAACTTGAAAGAATCACACAAATGTCAATACGCGTCGATTGACACCTCAAGGCGATCGTACGTTTGGTTCGTGAGATATAACGCATGACAGAAATGACCTTCAAACGGGCAAAACAGCAAACACCCCCGACCGAAGTTTTCCAAAAACTAATCAGCTCTTAAGATTGCAAAGACGCTTCGATTGATACCTCAACGAAGTCGATACGACTTTGTTTACGTGAGTTATGCTCATCGAAAAAAGTGTCCACGAACGCACAGACGTACGTACGTACCAACACACACACACACACATACATCTCCCTTTCTAAAAACACTTTATATATACTCTATAGACCTCAAAACGTAAGGAAAAGTTGAAAATTTCAATTTCGATTTTCGAGGCGATTACAAGAACTTCCCATATACTGGGAAGTTAATAAAAAAAAAGATGAAAGAGGTAGTAATTGAAATCTTACGAACAGAAAAAAACTGAACTAGAACAATATTTACTCGATGAAAGCCTTTTAAACCATATGATTTTGATAAATATTGATTACAAAACATCTTACCATTCATTGCGTTGATTACCACAAATGCAAACTTGATTGACTTTTTTTCTTCAAAATTTAAGCAGATTTTCATTAAAATGAAAAAAGGCTATGAAAACTCGAATTGAATTGAAATTGGCTCCAACAATTTTTTTAAAACTTGAAATAATCATAAACATGTGAAAACTCGTCGGTTGAAACCTTAACGATGCAATTTCTATGGTGATTTGCGAGAAATAATGCATGGAAATCTTTTTTATGAGAGATATGCTCGTAGAAAACACTGTCCACGAACGTAGTTTGACCGTACATACACACACACATAAATATTTTTTCTTTCCACAGACACTTTTAATATACTCTAAAGACTTCAAAACGCAACGACATGATGAAAATTTCAATTAAGATTTTCGATGCGATTGCAAGAATTGCATAACTAAGAAGTTAAAAAATTTAATAACTATTTCAAAAGAAATTTCTATTCTCTAATTTTTGCTTATAGCAATCAATTCTTTATAAACTTAGATTCTTTAAGAGTTGCCATTAAATAAAAAAATAGAAGATGTTGTCATACTTCCAAAATGTTTCCAATGAAAAACAATAAATATAAAATATTTATGAAGAATATGGTGATCTCTTTTAATTACGTAACGATCATTTGTGAAACTTTTCAGTTCATTCATTCGAAAGGCGCGTCCCATTTCAAGCACTTCTCTCCTACAACATTAGATTTTATATGTTTTAAATATTATCTGACATCGAATTGTATATTTCATGTTGCTCAGATCAACTGCAATCAAACAAAAATTGCATTCAAATATCTTTGAATCTCATTTTTTCCCAAAACATACGCTTATGTGTAGTAATTGTCAAAAGGGTAAAAGCCATTTACGTAAAAATGGCTCCATAATTTGCCCTTCTTTTGATAGATCCGCGTTAAGGATTCAATTCCCACCTACCAAAATCATACAAATTTAATGGACGCTCCCTCAAATAATACGAATAAATTTATTCAATACATTTACTCTTATTAGTTCTTATCATTATCTTATCATCAATATTTTTTTTAATATTTATATAGATATTACTGGGAAGCTATCTATGTGAAACTTAAGGGTCATCCCTTGCGGTTTGGTAATTCTTGTTATCATTTGGAATTTTCAGAACATTCACTATGAGAGATTATTTCCCGTTTCTCGATGACAATTTTAGATTATATTCGTTTATTAATTGTATAAGCCATATATATGTGGCATTTTTGAATTTGCAATACATGCTTTCTCAAATGAAAAATAGAAAGGCTGGCTTGCATAATTTTGTGAGCTATCTTATTTTGCTGAAATATTGCGTATCTCATCTATTTCAATAATTACTTTTATCATTGATTTCCATATTTGGGCATATAATCTACACAAAACAAATTTATTTCATATATAGTGTGGTTCAGAAAAAGTCGGTCTCTTTGAAATGTTCAGAGTTGCTGACAGGCCTGGTCAACCTAGTCACTTTTTTCATTAGGATTTCTTGGGAGTAAGACCTTAATTTATTGTAAATTATTTGTTAAATACAGATGTTTTAGTCATGATATAATTAAGTAAAATATCAAACAAGAAAATTGACTCTGCACAAACCTGGTGAAAATACTAATTTAAGCCGAAATAAAACGGCTAAATTGCTCAAAATACCCAGATCTACAGTGCAGGATGTTTTGAAAAAAAAACCATGAGCGATTAGCAGTCGAAAAGCTGCCAGAGTCAGTCCGAAAAATTGAACCCAAGGACCCTGAACTTGAGCGAAAGATAAAGGAGCACTGCAAACAGAATCAGAATCTTTTGGATCATTTGTTGATAAGCAAACACAATACCACTCAAGCAACTACGCATAAGACAAAAATTGTTGGATTTGATTTGACCGAAACGTAACTTAAACTAAAACTAAAGAAGTGATGTCCAAAGGCCGCGACCGGAAGCTGTTTGAGATCTTTTTTACAAAGCTCAGATAGTGCGTTACGGACGAAGAAACATATTGCGTTGCCGATTTAGCCTAGATTGCGGGAGAAGAATTCATGTGGAAAAATCAAAAAGGACCTACCTCTGAAAAGTTTACGAACAAGAAAAATATCCTTATTCTGGGCTGACCTTGTGACCTGCTATTATAGCCACCAAGCAATGATGATGTACATGGAACACAGCATCTATATCGTTGCATAGAATTACAACCCGCCAAACTGCCCAGAACTCTGCCCTGAAGAAAGTATTGAGGTCTTATGAAAAGGATATTGAGGGACACCAAACCTTGGTCTTCAGTTTGGTGCAAAACTTGGTATATCAGTTTCGTCGAAATGGCAACAGAAAAATTAGTTCGACGAAAAGGATGAGCAATCGTTCATGGCGGAACGTTTATTTTTTAGAACAAGTGAAAAAAGTTTTTTTTATAGAGTTATACTACCATCAAGCAATTAAACTGTTTCATGATTGCATTCTCTTTCCTTTTCATTTATACATTATGCTGGAATTTTTTCGGTCAATGTGTTTTGAATCACATTTGCTAGTTTTCAATTGTTATTGATAAAAAAGTTTAATTTTAAAAAAAAATTACTAGAGTATACCAATCGTAATTTACGAAATTAGTATGAGCGATCGGAGACAAAACTCTATAGCCCGATATAATGCAGTGATAACTACGACACAAGTCCGTGTCTCATCAGGCAAAGGGCTTGGGTTGTGACTGTTTTCAACAAAATAGATATAATCAAGCATTTATCTAACTTCACAGTGGTTGGTGGATATATTTTTGGCATTCACTACAAGTAAAATAAATTATCATTTTAATAAATCCTTTAGACGTGTTTGCAATTTGTTTATTATTAACAAACAAAATTGTGACGCTTGAGCTTGTGGCTATGTAGTTAAGACCACATTAATCTATATTACAGGTTTTTGTAATCAATTCAGCATTTTTTTATTATTCAATCGATTCTTTAGCCCCAGTATTGTCCCTAGCATTTGCAAAGCCGATGAATACATACAGGAGCGTTACCAAAACGTAACGAGACAAACTAACAAGCTTTCCTATACTCGTGTGATAAATGATCTCTTACTGACTAAAGAATACTCTTCAGAGCTTGTTTTATCATTAATTGTTTTTTCCTTGCACCACACAGCCATGCTTTTGTTTTCTACGTTCACCATATTTGCGCTTTTCTTTTGTTTGCCGCCTCGTGCGCCCTTATTTTCAGCCACGAAAACTACATAGATGTTCATTATAATAGTGTTTCGTCATAAATTCATTACATTATTTATAAGTAGAAAATTAACGCAGAAGCTGTTGTCAGTTGGCAAAACGCATTATCTTCGTCGACCTAAGGAAGTAATTAATAACACCAAAGTTGCTGGTGTTGGAAGGGCTATAAGACATTTTGGAATGTAGCCAACATGATTTTCGCATGGCTGGTAATATTGTCCCTTCAAAGGGTTGAGAGAGTCGGGACAACACTAAGAAAACGAATTTCACAGTTGATTTGGCTGACCATGCTTGCCCTTTAACGAAACTGTTGTATTTCTTGCAAAGCATTCCTTCTGTTTTCTTTTTAGTTTTTTTTAGTTGTTTATTATAATGTTAACAACTTGCACAACCTGTTTCATGGTTCCGCTGGGAGTACATCATTTTCTTATTCATTCTTACATTCTTTGTCCTGATAACTGCATGTTCAGTTGAACGAACAGTCACGAAATATTTACCTTTTCATTCATTTTTGGTCAGGAATGATAAAGAAGTGAAGATTTTCCGCGAATGCACATGCCGAAAGCTTCTTTGATATTTATCATTGCAAACAACTAAAAAGAGTTTGAAGTATTCTGGGCAAGTTTAAAGTACAAGAATGTATTTACTTCCAAAACTAATATTATTTATCATCGAAATATTCCTAGTCTATATTGGAGCTGACAAATGAGCAATAATTTGCTGGGCAAAGTTTGATTTATACACGAACCTACGTCCATTAAAAGTTTATTGATGGCCAGTGATAAACTACTACCACCGAAGGTTTTCGAGAAAATGTTTGATTGATTATCCAGAAAAATGGATTGCGAACAAGTTGATATACATATACAACCTAAGAACTCGGAACTAACCTCATAAATCGGCCTTTTAATATTCCTAGGTTGTTGACCAGTACGCACAGTCGTTGTGATAAATGATTGCTATATTTTCGCTCTAGAGGAAATTGCTTTATTCGATATCAACGACTATTTGCAGAAATCGGGAGGTGTTTCCTGTCAGTCATTTCGCTAACAATAGATACTCAACAGAGTAAATAGTTTTTGTATGATTGTTCTGTCATAATGAGGCGACTAAGCTTTCTCTATTTGAGTAAGACAATTTCAAGACAGTCGATTGATGGAAAAGGTTTGTGAATTGCCGACGTGAAGCACCAAAACAGAGGTGAAAGGTTTTCATTTAGCTGGAGATATTTTTGGGAGCTTAGTGTTGTAGATGAAACCACTACCGCAATGTGTGAATGAGTTTGATAAAGTCTTGAACCAATTTCAATAGCAGGGCTATATTTTAGCCAAACTGAGATCCTCCTGTTAAAATAATTTTACTTTGAAATAATGCATGTTATCGTTTGTCATTTTTGTCTTTTGATTACTTATATTTTTTTCATAAATTTAGCATCTATTGATCCGAATTTTTATTCATTTTTGCACACAAATATCATGAATTTGAATTGTCTCAAAAGCAAAACAGCAATTCAATGAATTGTTGCTGGCGAAACTTTTTTATTTCACATTAAGAATCAACTTATAATAAAATTAGTAAACTATTATGATACATACATCTATAATCAACATAAGAACTGGTTTGTATTGAAAACGGGTACATAAAGTTTCGTTTTTGATGCATTCTTACTGATGTTTCATGTTTCAAACATTGTCACAATAGAACGTTGTAATTGACATCACAGTTGCTTTATAATCCAACAAAAAACATAAACATTCAATGTTTAAGAATTGTAGGCAAGAGGAAAAGTCCAAGGTTAAACCCCCTCAAAAACTATGAAAAACTTTACTTGAAACTATGAAAAGAATTATTTGTGGAGATATCAAGATTTCAACCAATGCTCATTGAAATTGTTACGATATTTATGTAAAAATTATGAATAATGAAATTTTCAAAAAAAATCTGAGTTAATTATTAAAAGATGCTTTTGAAAATATGCAAACGTAGGAAAGTATATAATTATTCTTGAAATGTTCATGTTTATTTTCGATAGTACAATATTTGTTCAATAAAAAATTTATGTGTTGTATTCAATGTAAATAAGTGTAAGAAATAATGTCTGCTCAAGTTGAATCAGGTTTATTGAGAAAAATTTCATTAAGTCATTTCAGAGATGGTTTTTATAGAACAGAATTTTGAGTGAGAAACAAGTTAGATGATAAAATAAATTTATTTCAATTAATTTTATTTCTAGACATTATACAAGGCAATCATGTAAAAATTCCCAGTATGTGAAATGTTCTTAAAGTGGTCAGGCGACAAAATATAGAAGGAAAATCTTAGATTTGAATTTCACTCAAGTTCTCGATTGAAAACTTTTGTCTTTGCAGCGTTGATATGAAAATAACTACCAATTTTAACACTCCACGTAAGAATTCAATTTAATCCTCAATGGACGATTTCGTACATAATACGATTAATATTAACTTGTTATACTTGCTGATTATTATTTATAGTACTATTCTTATTTTCTTTAATATTTTCAATATTTCTGCTAGGAAGTTGTTCGTGTTGATTTCAAGGGTCGCAGCTTGCGGTTTGGTATATAGTTCAACTGGAACTATTTTTGAAAATGATTTTCGTTTTGGGAAAGTATAATAAAATAAAAAAGATCGTGCAAAAATTACTTTGCGCATTCAAACAGAGAGTAAGAAAAACTCTCCAACTAAGATCTTAGTAATTTTTGAGCACTGTATTCTAAGTTGCAAACTAGCACCCTCGAATAAATGACTGTCAAAGGCATTCAAGTCATCAATTTTCATATTTTGTAAGCTAAAATATATAGCACAAAATATTTTATTTCGATTTTCCCACTTAAACCTTCGTCACAATAAAAACTTTTCGACGTCTTATTTTTGTTTGAGCTACTGCAAAGTTGGTGTATCCATGCACAACTTCTGGAAAGCAGGTTTCGTCATATATCTGCATAAATTTCTAAATCATCCCAAAAAACACTAATATGCTTATTAAATCATTGTCATTTTTTAAACAGAAATCTTGACACTCATAAAAATTTCGTCACTATCTAGAAGAACTTTTAGAAAGCTATTTAATAATTGTGAAATAGATTCAATTATATCGCATTTATTTCTGAGATTTAACATTCAAAACAAAATCTATCGAGATGGTGTAAAATCAGAGTAGCGTATTGCCAGTAAAGATAATGTTTGATTTTAAATCGCATTTTTGAGTTTTTTATTTGCACCAGAAATGAAAAAAATGTTTTGCTTAATGACACATTCTGCCAATTAATTAATTTAGTTTCTTTCGCAAAATTTACACCGTAAATGATAATTTCAAAGTTTAGTGAGGAAAATATACATTAAAGGTGCATCATCGATGAAACTAATAGTTATTTCTTATTTTCTGTTGATTTTGAGAAACATTGATTATGCAGTCAAAAATAGGTTCAATTGCATGTAAAAAGTCAAATATATGTATTACAAATGATGAAGGAAGTAACTGAAATTTTACGAAAACTGAAGAACAAAACTCCTAAAAACTACAATTTTTTATTTGATGAAAGCTTTTCAAAGCATATGCTCCTTAAAAGTGTTGACTACAAAATATTTTACCATTCAAAACGTTGATTATCACAATTGCAAATTTGATTTGATTTGTATTGGTTTTCAAAATTTAAGCAGTTTTTTTATTAAAGGTTAAAACACGGTTCTGTGAAGACTATTGAAAATTTCCGGAAAGGTTCTCGAGATATAATGATTGACATAAATGACCATGAAGGACATGATGACTTTTAATGATTTTTTATTTTTAATTTAATTTTTTTTGTAATCATAAAAAAAAATTTGGTGTTTTTTTTACAAAAACTGTTTGGAGTATATAAATTATATAAACATTGATTACTGCGTCTTGAAAATCAGGTAAAAAATTTTATGTTTTTGGTAAAAACCCCAATCTTTTGCATTTTTTTCAAAAAATTAAAAAAACGGCTCCAACGATTCTTTAAAAAATTTGATAGAATCACGAAAATGTTAATTTGCGTCGATTGACTTTTCGACAAAGTAAATCATACGTTTGGTTCACGAGATATAGCGCATGACAGGGTTGACCTTCAAGGGGTGAAAACATCAAATCCCCCCCCTGGCCGAGGTCCCACAAAAACTAATCAGCTCTTAAGATCACAAAGACGCTTCGATTGACACCTTAGCGAAGTCGATACGACTTTGTTTACGTGAGTTATGCTCGTAGAAAAAACTATCCGCGAACGCACGTACGTACGTACGTACATACACACACACACATACATACATACTTCTTTCTCAAAACACTTAAAATATACTCTAAAGACCTCAAAACGTAAAGAAAAGTTGAAAATTTCAATTTCGATTTTCGAGGCGATTACAAGAACTTCCCATATACTGGGAAGTTAATAAGAACAACTCTTGAAACCTTGAAACTTTGCTGAAAATCGGGATTGCATTTTCAAATATTTCCTTTGAATTGTTTTTGTCTGAAACACAAGGCAGCATCCTGTACGCAACATCTTTGGAATGTGAGGACAAAAAATTTAGTTTGTCTTCAGCCTTAAATTTTACTTCAGGCGAAAAGCTTTGCTTGAACAATGTCAGTCGTAATCCCGTTTAGAATGAACCTTCACGACAGATTATGCTCACACTTTTGTCCACACTTCCTCAGAGGTGCCAAATTTGGCATCTTTGGCATCTTTGGATGATGTCGCGTAATTTTTGCGCTATCTAGTGTGCTAAAACCCTTCTTTAACAGAACTCAGATCTACTTTTTTACGGGTCCACAAAGAGCGAGATGGAAACCGTTATTAAGGCTAAGTTTTGACTTCTGTCTTTTTTTACATCTATAAAGTCATTCATTGGTATTTTTAAGTTATAAATTAAGAATGTTTTCAGTCAATGTCAGAAATTATTGTTAACATTAATTCCTCTTTTTAAGCAGAACTGTTCCCGGTGAAGAAGTTTTTAACTTCAAAAATTACATTTGGAGTAACCATACTTCCAAAAGAGTTGCGATGAACCAGGACTTGTGTTTGAATTCCAAATGGTAGTAAGTATAGAACAGTTTTTGAAAATCTTATATTGACACAGTGAGTGAGTGATTTCACCTTAAAGTCCCCTTAAGCATCGAATAACATATTAACGGAAGATAGACTTCTGCTGTTTTGCAGGTATTCACATATTTATTAACTTGATAAATAAAAAAGCGTGAAGACATTTTTAACCTCTCAGTATGGGAAGTTTTCCTATCCGCCCAAGAAATCGAAATTGAAATTATCAACATATCTTTACGTTTTGTACACACATTTAAAGTGTTTTGGCAAGACGTCTCTATGCACGTGTGTGTATATATGTACATACATTTTTGGCCTGTTTTTCTTCGAGCGTATTCATCTCAAGAGCTGATTAAATTTTGGGAGATTTCGGTTGAGTGTTTTATTATGTTTTGACCCATCCAACGTCATTTCTGTCATGTAGTATATTTCGCGAACCAAACATTGGATTGGCATTGAATTTGCGATGACAATCAAAGCGTATTAATATTTTTATGATGCTATCAAAATTAAAATAAAATTTTTGAGCCATTCTTTTAATTCAATAAAAAAAATTGCAAAGGTTTCTAAAAAATAAATTGTTAACCTGGCCTTCTTAACAAGCAATCAATGCTTATAAAATTCAAATATTGTAAACAGTTTTTGTTAAACCAAACAGTAAACTTTTTATAGGATTACCAAATAATAACAAGCCGTGAGGTGCGACTCTTGAGGTCCACACGTACAACTTCCCAGTAATATCTACATAAATATTAAAAACATTAAACACAATAATATTTACAGAAATAATAATACTTTTAATAATAAAAACGTACCTCTCATAAACGTTATTGGAATGACTTAATATTAGTCGTAACATCTACGCGAGCGTCAATTGATTACGTAAAGATTTTCGTGGATTGGTTTGATTTAATATTCACGTGGATCAATCGGAGGGGGGACAGGTTACAAAACCTTTTCTACGTTATTGGTTATTTTCATATCGATGCTTGAAGGACAAAACAGCGCTAGCAAAAATGAATGTAGTTTTTGTTATTACGACAACTGAAGAGATTTTGTCGCGTGATGGCCATTTTGAATAGTTGCGGTCAAAACTGGTAGCACTTCGGCATAATCACTGAATTTGTATTTTTTCACGATTTTACATCAATGAAACTCATAATTATTTCTTATTTTCTGTTGATTTTGAGAAACATTGATTATGCAGTCAAAAATAGGTTCAATTGCATGTAAAAAGTAAAATATATCTATTACAAATGATGAAGAAAGTAATTGAAATCTTACGAATACTAAAGAACAAAACTCCTAAAAACTACAATTTTTTATTTGATGAAAGCTTTGCAAAGCATTTGATCTTAAAAAGTGTTGACTACAAAACATTTTACCATTCAAAACGTTGATTACCACAATTGCAAATTTGATTTGGTTTGTATTGGTTTTCAAAATTTAAGCAGTTTTTTCATTAAAGTTAAAACACGGTGCTGTAAAGACTATTAAAAATCTCAAATTATGCAAATAATAATAAACTTTGATTGACTTTACAACAATGTCTTTAGAATAAGAGATTTAAAAATTCGTATGAATCCTTTTCACATGGTGACTTTGAATGATTTTTTTTATTTTTCATTCAATTTGTTTTGAAATCATGAGAAAATATTTTGCTAGTCTCTACAGAAATTGATAAAAGTTTAAAATTTTTATAAACCTTTATTATCACGATGCTAATTATTATTAATTATTAATTAATTTTTTTATGAAAAAAAACAATAATTTTCAATATTTTTTTATGAAATTAAAAAATTGGCTTTAAAGATTTTTTTTTAAATTTTAAACCATCATTAAAATGTTAATACGCGTTGATTGACTGCTCAATGATACAAAGATTATATTTGGTTCTCGAGATATAATGATTGACATAAATGAAGGACACGATGACTTTTAATGATTTTTTATTTTTAATTTAATTTTTTTCGTAATCATGAAAAAACTGTTGAAAGTTTTGTTACAACAAGTATTTGGAGTATATAAATTTTATAAATATTGATTACTGCGCCTTGAAAATAAAGTTAAAAATTTGATGTTTTTGAAAAAAACTCCAATTTTTTGCACTTTTTTTCAAAAAATTAAAAAACCGATCCAACAATTTTTTTAGAAATTTGACAGAATCACAAAAATTTTAATACGCGTCGATTGACATTTTGATGAAGAAAATCGTACGTTTGGCTCGCGAGATATAGCACATTACAGGGTTGATCTTCAAGGGGTGAAAACAGCAAACCCCCCCCCCCCCCCCGACCGAAGTGTCCCAAAAACTAATCAGCTCTTAAGATTGCAAAGACGCTTCGATTGACACCTTAACAAAGTCGATAAAACTTTGTTTACGTAAGTTATGCTCGTAGAAAAACTGTCCGCGAACGCCCGTACATACGTAAGTACATACACACACACACATACTTCTTTCTAAAAACACTTAAAATATACTCGTAAGACCTCAAAACGTAAAATAATGTCGAAAATTTCAATTTCGATTTTCGAGGCGATTACAAGAACTTCCCATGTACTGGGAAGTTAATAAGTTTCGAGGTGAGACTATTGAGGTCCACACGGTCAACTTTCCAGTAATATTTACATAAATATTTAATAATTTAAAAAATAATAATAATGAAAACAGTACTAACTTGAACTATGACAATGATGGGTACCAATAACAGTATTGAGAATGAGTTAATATTGATTGTATAATCTAAGAGGGCGTTCATTGATAACGTTAAGATTTTGGAGGGGAGGTTGGTTGATTTTTTATGCGGAACAATCGGACAGGGGGCAGGTTACAATTCATTTTCAATGAATCTTGTCATTTTCAAATCGGTGATTGAAAAAAATGGGCGCTAGCGAAACTATTGCCAAAACTATGATTTCAGGGTAATTGAATGCAGTTTTGTTTTAACGCTGATTGAAAAGATTTTGTCGCTTGATGGTAATTATGAATAGTTGCGTCCAAAATATTCATGACTGTTGCATGATCACTGAATTTGTATTTTTTACCATTTGACATCAATGAGACTAATAACTATTTCTCATTTTGCAGCTAATCTTGAAAACATTTAATATGCCGTCAATAATCGCTGTTGAATCGCATATAAAAATATAATCTATTACAAAAGATGAGAGAGGAAATAATTGTAACGCTACGATCACTAAAAAAACTAAAATATTAAGCTACACAAATTATATGTTTTTATTGGATGAATGCTTGGTAAAGTATATGATTTTAAAGAGTATTGAATACTTTTGATTCTGTACCATCACACTATTTTACTTTCGAACACTGATCATCATGTCTTATTTTGAAGTCGAATATAAAACAACATGCAATACGCATTAAAATTCGATGTCAGATTATCTGCAAAACATATTTTTTTTTTACTTAAGATAGAGAAAAAAGTAACTGAAATCTTTAGAGCGCTTACAATAAATGCACCCAAAGCATTTGATAAATAATCCTTACATATTTAATGGTTGCTCTTAAATTCATTATAAACATTCATTATAAATATTCATTGTTTATTGTTTTTGTATGAAAATTTTGAAAAGGAGAAGAACAAACAAGAGTTTTATTTGATGAGAGCTTAAAACATCTGATTTCGAAAAGCAATGATTGGTAGAAATTCAAATAAGATAGAAAGACTTTTTTTTAGAAAACACGCCATTATAGTAAGTGAAATAAAGTAATATTCTAAAATATTTGCAATCATGAAAAATGAGATGGTTTTATCTTGAAAAAAAATTTACCATTCAAAACGTTGATTACTACGTCGCGACAATGTGAGAAAAAATCATATAAAATAATATTTGATGTTGATAATTCTTTCTATGCATATTTTTATTCAAAATAATACATTTTTTTATTTTGGCATTGAATATCTTAACAATGACACAATATTCAACGTTTTAATGTGTTTTTACGCCACCAACCGGCTTTAACAAACGACAGGTAACACGCTCACAGTGACATGCACGTACTCTAATTGATGTACCTCCTAAACTAATTCAGAACCCATTCTGAAATTTTTATGGTAAAAGCTTTAAATCTTAAACTTTGTTTACAGCAAAAGAAATTAAAATCAAAATGGTCAAAGTTATTAAAAAAAATATTGGAAATATTTACTTTCGGGTTGAAACTAGAAAAAAAATTGCATTTGAAATCTCATTTGAAAATCAAACAGAACAGTTAATTTTCTATACGAAACACTACATTTATTATTTAATTATATTTTACTTCAATATGAAAATAAAATTTCATAGACCTCCATATCTAAAAAACTTAAACTCACATATAAAAAATATTATGTGCACACGCGCACATACTCTAGAAGTACAAATTAGCTCAATATGAACCAATTTCAGAACCTCACTTTTTTCGTTCCTCGCTTGACGTGAAATTCCCCTACTGTGAAAACTATTGAAAATCTGCTCCAAATATGCAAATGTTAATAAGCTTTGATTGGCGTAAAAGCTATGTCTTTAGAATAAGAGACATCAGGTAATATCATTCGTATGAACCCTTTTACATAGTGAAATTTTTCAAAAACTAATCAGCTCTTAAAATTGCAAAGTCGCTTCAATTGACACCCAAGCAAAAAAGTTGCGACTTTTTCACGTGAGATTTGCTCGTAGAAAAAACTGTTCACGAATGGACATACACATTCATCCAGACTTATTTCCAAATACAATTTAAATAAATTCTAAGGACTTTCAAATGCAAACATGATTTTCGGGGTGAATTACAGGAATTTCCCATATCATGAAACGTTGAAAAATAAAAATTGCAAGCCGCGAGATGCGACCTTTGAGGCCCACATGGTCAAATTCCCAGTGATATCAACATAAATACTTAAAATATTAAATACAATAATAATTAGGAAAAAATACTACTTTGAACGGTAATAATATGAGTTACTCATAACAGTAATTGGAAGGAGGGGGAAGGGTAGGTAGCTGTGGGTAGGTTACAAAGCATTTTCTACGTTATTTGTTATTTTCATATCGACGCTTGAAGTACAAAAGAGCGCTAGCAAAAATGAATCCAGTTTTTGTTATTACGCCTACTGAAGAAATTTTCTCGCGTGAGGGCTATTGTGAATAGTTATGTCCAAAATTGGCATGACTTCGGCATGATCACTGAATTTGTATTTTTTCATAAGACTAATAATTACTTCTTGCTTTCAGTTGGTCTTGCAAAACATTGAATATACAGCCAATGACCAAATTAATTGCATGTTAAAAGTAAAATGTGTTACAAATGATAATCTAGAAAGTAGTTGAAATCTTACGAACACTAAAGAATAACACTGCTCAAAACAACAATTTTTTATTTGATGAAAGCTTTTTACAGCATTTGATCTTCCATACTATTGACTTCAAAGCATTGATTACCACAAATGCAGATTTGATTGATTTTTTTTTTCAAAATTTAAACAGTTTTTTTGTTAAAGTTAAAACACGGTGTTGTGAGAAGTATTTAAAGTCTGCTAAAATTATGCAAATATTATTAACCTTTAATTGAATTTTTCTTAAGACTGAGGTATATTAATTAATATCATTCGTATGAACCCTTTTTACATGGCGACTTTGAATGATTTTTTATTTTTAATTTAATTTTCTTGCGCTATCATGAAAAAAGTTTTGTTAGTTTCTTCACTACCACTGTTTGGAGTTTATAGCTTTCATAAGTATTGATAACTGCGTTTCGCAAAACAGGTTAAAAATTTATTGCTTATGATATATTTTTTGCACTTTTTTATATTAAATTAACAGCTCCAATGATTTTGTTAATATTGAAAGACTCACGCAAATAATAATACGCGTTGATAGACACCTTAACAATTAATTTGAGGAAAAACAGTTAATTTTTAACCAATAAAACCACAACTTTAATTTTAATTATTAACATATATATTTCGGGACACAGTTAGTCCCTTCTTCAGTGTTATTAAAACAGAAATTGAAGAAAACCTTAATACCTAGTTCTTAAATAGCTATAACTTGTAATCCGGCTATCCTAATTGTATCCGCAAGATACTCTAATTACTTCACGAGTTTAACAAGTCCTGAAAACCCATTTCCCAGGTCATGGTTGATTCGTCGCGTTTCCTGGGTTCTCGCTATAAATAGGCTCTCGTACGCATCGAGTTGAGACCTTTTTTGGACCTGTTTTATGCATGCTGCGTCTTCCATACCAATCATGTGGCCTTTCTCAATTATATGTTTGGCCACCGATGACCTTACTTCCGTTTTTCTAAAAACCCTTAAAATATACTCTCTAGACCTCAAAACTTAAAGATATGTTGAATATTTCAATTTCGATTTTCGAGGCGATTACAAGAACTTCCCATATACTGGAAAGTTAAAAACCATTAATAGTGACCAATAATAATGATACGAATAATATAACCTGATGTCTCTTAACCCGCGAATGGTGACGCATATGTCTGTGAGACCGGTTTTGTAGAAAAATATGTGTATGAAAATATCATAATTTTTTAGTGTTGCAGGGGATTTTTATTATTATTAATAAACGTGATGTGATGTAATAGTTTTTTGTGTTTAATTATACTTTAACCTTGTATTTTTTAAGTTCTATTTGGTACATTTACAGAAAATGTGTTATTTTGGATTGATCTTCACTCGAAAATTTCGGTCTCTGAGACCGACACGTCACCAACTATGTAAAATAATTTTGCGTCACTACTGGCGGGTTAATTCAAACTCATGGTTGTTATGTCCATCAACGCGAATATCGCATATCTGCATAATTTCAGCAAATTTGCAATCCGTTTTTTTTTATTTTATGGTAAAATGCTTATAAATAAAAACATTATTTTCAAACAATGTTAGATTTGTGGTAATCAAAGCTTTGAAAAGTAAGCAGTTTTGATGATATCTCATTAAAAAATGACGTTTTACATGATTAGATATATATTACACAATCTGACTTACTCTAATGACGTGAATTCTTAAATAGTGTTTCTAACTTATTTACTTTTCTGCCAATAATTGCTTTTTGAAATTAAATGTTTCAAGTTCTCATTAAGTAAAACATTATAATTTATCTTATACTTCCAAAAACATTCATACCGAAGCAATAAACAATGAATGTGTATAATGAATACCGGAGCGTCCATTAAATATTTTAAAAACCATTTGTCGAATGTTTCGGGTTCGTTTATTGTAAGGGCTCATAAGATTTCATTTCCCGAGCAGGGTTTCATGGCAGTGGAAACAACGCCAAGCGTCGGCCAAGCATTGGCGTACAACGAACGGCCAACGGTCAGCTGCCAGTGCTGGCCCAGTACTGGCTGAGTGCTGGCTGACTACTGGCCCAGTAGTGCATTCGAGTGCTGGCCCAGTGCTGGGGGTTGGCACTGCGCCAGCACTGGCGATCGGCACTGGCCCAATGCTTGAAGCCATTACTGAAATATAACAATTTATAATATAAGCAGAATGTTGAACGATTCGGAGGAAGTTCCCTAGTGAGCTTCAGTGCAAGTTCGTTGTATTAATAAGTATTGCTTAGTTATAATGCGCGAATTTATAGTATTGCATTAATATTGAAATGTCAAGTAAATGGCAAAGAAAACATGTCAGAAATCACTGCATTATTTGCAATTCTTGTTGAACTCATAGTTAATATTGATTGAACGCATAATCGTTCATTTTGTGGGTGTAGGCTGAACAGTATTCTTTTTTGTAGTCGTCGATATTTCGAAGAAATGTGTTGCAGGCGAAGGTAAATGGCACGAAAGTCACGTTATTTTTTGTTCTTAGAACGAACACACTAGTATACAACTTTTCATTATTCATTTTTACACCCGGAATGCTTTTTACAAGAACTAGAAGTGTCCCTTAAAAACAAATGAGTATGTTTTCAAGGGTATTTTAATATTTTTTTAGACGTACGAATAAATTTTGGATTTCGTAGCAAATTTTTCTTCCAAACTAAATTGAATAGTTTTTAACAAAACCAGGAAACGTTCAAGATGATTTTGAATCCTTTTGAAGCGTAAATACAACGTCTTCTTGCATAAAAAGTTTTTTTTGATTAAATCAAATTTCGTCAATTGAAGAAGTTAACCATATTTTTTTCTGATAGAAATATTTGTCGAAAAATGGTCAATTCGTATTCAATTGACCATTTTTTGAAGAAATTAATTTTCCTGATAATATTTGAATCTTTTAACAACACTTAATTTTGCTTGCAAAAAAATGTGACGAGGAATCTTTGATCAAGCTTTCATTGAAACATTTTATGTGGACTAAAAAGCAATTTTTTGATCTAGTTTGATATGAATATTTTTTTCTTAAAACAAAACTAACTAACTTAGGCTGAAAAGATTTTTGAACTACTAGATCTGTGAACAATCATAACTTTTTGTTGATGTAGAAATACGAATGAGCTACGAGAGACTGGCAAAAAAACAATTCTGAATGCAGAAGCTTTTTCATTTGCACTTCAGCAATTGTTCCTCATACAATGCAATTAATTGCAACGCAGTCGACTTTGAAGAAGGGACTTTTTGTTTTATTCTTGGAATTTTGAATTCTATTCTTATTTTTTTAATAGAAGTTCAACTGATAGACGTCCCATTGCAACAGTGCGGCGGCAGTTTTATTGATTTTGTCCTTGGCGCCATCATTAAAAATAAATAAAATAAATTTAGATGGATGATCTAGAATTTTATAAAACTGCATTTTGGTCATGTTCGCTGGACATAACATCTTCGTGCGACTCGTGCTTTTCGACATATTGATAAAAATGTCTTCTTTTCCAAATTGCATTCATATCCGCCACTAAACGGATGACTGGCACATTCCGTGTCTCAAATAAGCAACATAAACGACTATTTGCAATGCAAATGCCACGTTACAACGCTCAGTGCTATTTCGTAGCACTCCCCCATTGCTGGCAAGTTGCTACATTACAATACTCAGCCGACGCTCACCCGTCGCACAGTGACGGAGAGTCGCCGACGGCGGCCCGCTCACGCTCTCATCGATGCTCGGCTGACGGCTTGCTTTCCAATGTGTTCGAATGTGTGCACGTAAATTCTTAACTGTCTCTATGGCTTCGACGCTACAGCGCTTGCTTCGTGCGATGGACGTCACGGGTTCAATTCTCAGTGGCAAAGGCGATACATCACTAACTCATCATTTGGAAGCCGGCGTCTTCTTCACATGCCGGACGACGAATATCATGTGGGAATTGTATTTTTATACAAATTTTCGTGGCTCTTGCCGCCGCCGATTCATTTTGCCATTTGAGTGCTGGCGGAGTAACAAATTCGTTGCATGCCAGTACTGGGCCAGTAGTGCGCCAGTACTGGGCCTGTACTGGGCCAATGCTGCTTGTGGATCTTGGCCCAGTACTGGCATACAACGTCCGCCCGTAGTTATCATCCAGCACTGATATGTTACTGGGCCAGCACTGGCGAACGAGACTCAGCGAGCGTAATGTGGTGCTGAGCCAGCAATGGCTTAGCACTGGGCCAGTTGTGCGACCGTGTTCGGGTTACTTCTTTCTCTATCTTACGTAAGGTTTTTATGTTTTGCATATAATCTGACATCAATATTTACTGCATATTACATGTTAATTTTAGATCAACTTCAAAATAGGAAGTGATTATTAGTGTTCGAAAGGTTAAATGCTGTAAGATAATAACTTATTCAGGGAATTCATGTTTGTATAAGACAAAATAAATAAACAAATATCTTCTCATAGTTTCCATTATAATTTTGACTTTATTTCGAAAGTTTCCTTTAACGGCAACTTTTAAAAAACTGTCTTCTTTCAATGGAAACATTGTTTTACACATACTCCGGGAAATCCATAATCAAATCTATCACAGTTAATTTTCAATCGCAATGTTTGCCATTATTCGAACCGCACTGTCACTTTCCCATTTGAACGCAACACACAAAACATATAATTTAAAATAACAGTAAATTACTATTTCCAAATGAATGGTACAAGCACTTGTAAGCGAGTGTAATACAGGGTTGTTTTAAACCCAGTATTATAAAGCTTAATTTATAGCGCAATAAAAATTTCTAGGCTTTAAATATAATTCAAGACTACGGTGAGCGTGAATGTGCGACGATCAATTAGAGGTGATAACTTGTGTAATCGTGTCGTTTGCACTCCTTTTATCGCTGGCCTATCGTACCAAATTTTATGATATGTAAACGCTTAGCAAGGATCCATAGAGTCCTGTTTTGATGACAATTTTATCTCGCAATTTGCCATTCTTTCATATGGGAATAACATTAAGGATCCATAAATATCCTTGGGCTCAAAAAAACAGCAAAAGTCCGCGTTCTCTTTACATAATATTCCCATTTTTGTGTCGCATCGAGTATGTCCTGTATTAAACATACATAAGAATACCTTCAGGAGGTTGAGTTATCTCACATTGAAATATTCTTCTCAGAAGTACCCTACTCGTATGTCTCGCTTTCCTTTTTTTGTATACTTTCTCAAGGAAATATTATGAACGTTCAGATGTACATACCTACAGGAAGCCGTGAACGTTTTTTTACGCCCAAGCCGGCATTTTTCAACTTTTCCCATTCTAGTGGAAACATTTTATTGCCAGGAAGCTTTCGGTTGCGCTGTTCCTTCTGAAAGGACGTTAGCGCCCGTGCTGCTGGCTGTGACTCCAAAGGGAATCGTGTATAGAAGGAAAATCATTTCATATTATTGTCGCCTTACAGTTTTTCTCCATTTACGGAACAACGGTACCTGACGTGTCCTTTACGCCTCCCACTCCTTCTAATCCGTAGAACGTTTCAATGGAAAACTTGTTCTACTCTGTGATTTTTGTTGGACTTATGTGTTTGAATATCATTACTTTTGAAACTTAGACAGTCACTAGTGGCGACTCTGAACTATTTTTCATATCCGTGTTTTCGTCACCTTTCGTTACGATCTTTCGAAGATATTATTGAAGTGAATGCTTCACAAAGTAAAATTTTCTAGAACTTGATAAATATTTAGATGGAATCAGGATATAATTTTCCTTGCGGAATTCAAAGTTTCAAATAGTAAGACTATAGATATGAAAATTTGGCCAAATCATCGTCTAGCGCTGAACAAACATGTGTTCCTCATACTGCAGAAATCATGTACTTTTGAAAGGCATACTGTTATGCATTTAATGAGGTCTTCGATTACAGCCAGTTCATAAAAACTTAATGAAATTTATGAAGTGCATATTAAGACAAGCTGGGTTCATAACGGGCAAAAGTTAACCAAAGCAGATTCTGAGTCAATATTGACAAACTGAATAAAGAAAATTCTATGTAATTTTCCAGACTCTACCATTGGCAACATATATCATGACTTATATTCTCAGCATTTATATTTGGCCCTTTGTGGGATCCTAATTGAGAATATATAATTGCATCACATCTTGGGGCAAAAACATGATTATGTCTTTTTTTGACTCATTGATTCAAATTATTTTTGAATCGTTTTGTGATTTTTTGATGGAAGTTGCGAATGAAACTACTTTTCCATTCACAGTTTAGATCTTACTTAAAAATAGTTAACTGAATACCCCAAACATTCAGAATAGTTCTTAAAATTACAAGAGATATAAAATATGTTAGAGGTGCGTCCTTAGGCAAATAACTGAAAGCATTTTAAAATTCGAAATGGGTCAGTAGTCGAGCACATTTTACATTCAACCCTTCGCCATAGGCATTTTTCATTGACATTTTCATCATTCACACGTCTGGAACGCAAATAGCTCATAGTAATGTTTTATTCTGAAGAAAAAACTCCTGCGTAGTAGTATTCTCATCAATTCACTTTATAATAAAATATTTTCAAAGCCTATTAGGAAACTGACTGGAGAAATATTGGAGGGCCAACAGTACCTATAATGCAGTGTTGCATGCAGTTAGTAAAAGAGGTGTAGGCCTAGCCAGAAACATCATTATCTCTCGAACTCAATGGAAATTGTTTGCCCAGCAGAAGTGTGCGACAGATTTTTAATTTGAAAAGTTCTCTTATTTTGAAATTTTCTTTTTTTTTGAATCGCGACAAATAGCCAGTTTGCGTGTGAAGAAAGTAGGCGTAACAGATAGATGGCATTAGCTTCAGTTCTGTATTATAATTGTTCAATTTTTTTAATATCCCTGCTTTCATGATTTGTATTATTCTGACATTTTTATGTTGAGAGAAATCATCTAATGAGTAAGAATAAACGCATCGGAAGTACATTCCTACCAAATTACGTACGTACGTACGTACGTGGACACTTTTTTCTACGACCATAACTCACGTAAACAAAGTCGTATAAACTTTGTTGAGGTGTCAATCGAAGCGTCTTTGGGGGGGGGGGGTTGCTGTTTTGCCCGTTTGAAGGTCATTTCTGTCATGCGTTATACCTCGCGAACCAAACGTATGATTTTTTTGAGCAAGGTGTCAATCGACGTGTATTAACATTTTTGTGATTCTATCAAATTTTTAAAAAATTTCTTCGGCCGTTTTTCAATTTTTTAAAAAAAGGTGCAAAAAATAGGTTTTTTTACAAAAACTCAAAATTTTTAACCTGATTTTCAAACCTAAGTAATCAATGTTTATATAATTTAGATACTCCAAATAGTTCTTGTGAAAAAACCAGCAATTTTTTTTCATGATTACAAAAAAAAATTAAATAAAAAATAAAAAATCATTAAACGTTCAAGGTCAGTTACGTCATTCATTATATCTCGAGAACTAAATATAATATTTCCATCATTAAGGTGTCAATCGACGCGTATTATCATTTTTATGATGTTTTTTTATTTTACAAAAATCGTTAAAGCGTTTTTTTTTAGTTTTTTAGAGAAAAAAATGGAAAAGTAGTGTTTTTTTCATAAAAAATTTTTTAACCTGATTTGCACATCGTAATAATAAATGTTTGTGGAATTTATAAAATTTTATCAATTTTTGTAGAGAAACCAGCAAAAACTTTTCTCATGAATTTAAAAAAATAAATAAAAAATAAAAAATCATTCAAAGTCACCATGTAAAAAGGGTTCATTCGAATCATGATACCTTAAATCTCTTATTCTAAAGACATTGCTGTAAAGTCAATCAGAGTTTATTAATATTTGCAAAATTTGAGCAGATTTTCAATAGTCTTCACAGCACCATGTTTTAACTTTAATGAAAAAACTGCTTTGTAACCTGTCCCCCCTCCGATTGATCCGCGTGAATAATCAATCAAACCAATGCACCAAAATCCTTACGTAATCAATTGAGGCTCGCGTAAATCTTATGATTAATATTAAGTCATTCCAATAACTTTTACGAGAAGTACATTTTTATTATTTGAAGTAGTATTATTTCCATAGTTATTATTGTGTTTAATATTTTTAATATCTTTTTAGATATTACTGGGAAGTTGACCGTGTGGACCTCATGGGTCGCACCTCACGGCTTGTTTTATTTTTTATTAAAACTTACCACTTAACAAGCTATTTGATAAAATATTTGCAGTTGAGTTATAAAGGGTTAAGTCAAAATTTATGAGGACAATAAATTACAAACAAATATAAGATACTCATTTGGGATTATCGTGAAGATACTCTGACCAATTCATTTGTTCTGCATCTGTTACTAACTTTACGAATAATGTCGTATGAAATTTTTTCTGAATGCGAGTAATTTACGCAAACAATGCCTTTCCTATTAGCTTCCTTCAATTAGTTTCCACAGTAATTCCCTACACAATGGAGTATATTCAGCAGATTTATCAAACAACTGTTATTACACTCATTTTTACATGTTATCTCAGTTGTTGTTGTTTTCCGAGTTGTGCAGTCACGTCTATAGCCAACTCGGGGTTACTTTAATCGATGCCATAACACATCAAATGCTCTCCAGGGTAATAGGATGTAAGGGAAAGTTTCATGACCTCGAGCAACACTGCCACTCGTCACAAGCTCAAATTCAAACTTTCTTCTTTTTATAGTCGTGGCAAACAAAAACAAGAAAAATTTGTTTACCATAAAACTGAAGAGAAGCAAAGTAAGCCGAAGTCATTATTTTCACGGAAGCTTCCTGATGCTGCTGTAAAATAAATTCTAGGGTATCTTTTTTCCGACCAGTCTGATAAGTAGACGGACGGGTGGATTGCATTCCACAGTCCGCGACCATGGTCTAGTATCATATAAGAAGAGAGCGAAAAAATGAAGCATTTCAGCAGAAAGCACTTAAATTTTACGACTTTAGAACTTAAGTTAAGTGTCCCGCAAACTTGAGCAATGAAAATTACAAAAGAATCACACGGGGGACTTATTTTTCAAGCGGGTGCATGATACCAGCATTGAGAAGACATATGCTACGTACTAGGACGAGGGGAGCCTAAAAGATTATATTCAAGGATTCTAAGATTTCGGCATGGACAAGTTGATAAAGTGCATGCGTTTTCCAAATCACGTGGCCTTACTAAGAAGTGAATCAAACAGTGAAGCTCAACATATATGTGGCAGCAGCTTTTTCAAGTTTGCAAGTTCTATTTCCTTCAAGGCATACCAAAATCACGCACTCCTATCGCTATATGATTCCAAGCTCCATTGAATGCTACGGACTTTCGTTTTTCATTTTTGCCTTGAAGAATTGAAGTTTTTTCCTTCTAAAATCATCTCGGATCTCCCCAAACTCAATTATATTGCATACCGGAGCTATGGGCATCCTGGCGAAACTGCGCGCATGCTTTCAGGGAGTCCTCGAAAAGAGAGTTCCACAGAGATCCTTGTTTTCGGGGAAATGTAAGAGATGTTGATTCTGGGAACAGTTTCACTTCATTCAGGAACTCCAACTTGGAGCGAAACAGCGCATGAATGTGTCGTGCGTGACCGTTCGTTCGCCACTTTAGGTGGATCATATGTTCCGTTGCGCCAGTAGGCTCTTCACAGGCCCCACTGAATGGGCCGCTACTGTAACTTTATTTCGAAAGAGAATCCATTTGAAAAATCAGTTACGCGTTTGAGGTTGAACGTGTTGTTTGTGTTGAAAACGTGCGTTTTCGGCAAAAGTTTTCAAGTCAAATACAGAACGAGTGCTGCCACGAAGAAGCGCGTTTAAGTATAGCGTGCAGGCTGGGAGCCCGGACGACTCCCTGAAGGTCGAGAAATCTTGAATACCCTTGAAAAGAATTGCCTCCTTAATCCGCCGCGTGTGTGTACAGTTCTGGGTCTGGTCCTCGGAAAGTGTTTTTGAGAACCGCAATCCTGTCTTGATTCGGGCTTTTGGGTCGGATTCCGTTTGCGTAAATGTTCAAAGTCGAATGGGCCTGAACGCCCAGCGGGAGTGTGCAAATAATTATATTTATTGCAGTGTGTGATAGTAATTCTCGACGATTTCCAGCTCTAGTTTCTTAGTGATCGTTCAAGCTGTGGTGGGGCACAGCACTCCATATTGATATTATTTTACCCTTTCCCGGAAATAACAAATACGCGCAGCATTGCATGAAAATAGGAAATGACCGTGGATAAGTACGTATCTTCAAAATTCATCCGTGCAATTGTGCTGTGGAATAGAGAATGAGCAATATGCAAATCGACTCTGAGTTGAAGTGCTCGCACCTGCTAACAGTGATTACAACCATGAGTGGTTTGCAGAGCAGCAGCAGTGTTTCCAGCGTGGATTTAGTCGTTGCGAAAACAGATAGGATGCTTCGTGAATATGTAAACTAGGAGATTCAACTGGAAACTGGTATCAGGCTTGGACACTCGTATTCAGCATATGTTCAAGGTATTCAACCGGCTGTCGTAACGTTTTGTTGTTCTCACTGCAGCTGCAAGCCGTGTGCTCTATATCTGAATATCAAATGATCCGATAAGCCGGGATGAACTTAGGTTATAATCAAACAGCACAGAGATGCCCGGGAAGCAACACGTGCATGATTCCCTGCTAGCTAGTATATTTTTTTTAGCGCTTTTGTCAAAAAAATTGATCATCAATCAAGATTCAACATTGAATGCGCCCTGCCTTCAATGCTTTTAATGTGACGTCGCATTTGCTAAAAATGATTCAACAATATTCATAATTTCTGTTTAAATTCACAAGCATTTTCCCTTCCACGTAACTGCTCTCTTAATTTCCGCCTCCTTTCAACACTTTTATTGCAAACGTTCCACAATGAACGAGTGGCAGCATACCTTTCGCATTAAAATTGTTTGTAATGACGAAATAATTAGAAAAGTTTCTTTTTCGAATTGCTCCGAAATGCCAACTAACTTTCCCCGACTGAAACACTTTATCAGAAAATTTCTGTCGTTTCGGGCGCTCAATTCCTAATGGCAAACACGAATACGAAACTTTATGCAGTCCCACAATACCCTGGTCCACCTTTGTCAGTCTTCCTACAATCGAAACGAAAAGGATTCGTGGCCGTTGCAAATAAAGTTAGGCCGACGAATAGAGCAACGTTTTTGGATCACTTAATATTTTTCTTAATTTATTTTCCAAAGCATTCCAAATATTCGTAATTCGAGAGCTCTTTTGTGGCTGGATTGCGCTAATTGTTGGTGTAGTTAACTTGATGGGTAGCAAACAGACGAGATGAGAAGAAGTAAACGTTGACAATCATGTTGATCAATAGATTTTGATTCTTCCAAGAATGTTTGGGGGTTATTTCCGAAAATATTTTCCATGCTTTATTTTTATGAGTTTTTCCAGCTGAAATAAGCCAAACGTACTTCGAACAGACTTTTTGCCTTGCAGGCTTTTAAAATGGCACAAAACAATCTAACAAGCCGAGCAGTTTTCTAAAAGTTGCATGAGATCCGGATTTGGTCCTTCAAACTTTACGTTTCTTGAGAACATTGCACTTCAAACAGATTGTCCGGCACTCTGCGCCAATTTCCGTATATTCTGCCAAGATTTACGTAAAGCAAAGACCGTTGGAAATTAATTCTTTGAAAGTTTACAAAAGTTTTCGTGAAAGAAGATTGTCGAAAGGCAGGGTAGAAATCGAGATCTGATTTTGGAAGCGTTGCTAGCCAACGCAACATAAAATCTAGAGAAAACTCTATTAACGGAACCAGTTGAACGAAAATGGAAATTAATGAAGTTTTGCAGTGGTTTAATCGAAGTTTTCGCCATCATGGCAGCGACTGGCCATTGATTTATTTCCATATAATTTCACTTGAGTCAGTATGCACCCCTAGTGGCACGACGACCCTTAGCCACTTTTGTTTATTACGGGTGCTGGTGATTGTGGATTGCAGACAATTAAAATTGAGCCAACATTACTTTGCGCGAATAATATTCATGGATGGTTCGGCGTTCTTGCAATTTGTTTTGAAATATTTTTCGAAAATAAACGTGTACAACTTGGAGATTTATAGAACAAAAATAACTTTATTGGTGAAGAGAGCATATGAATATAATTAGTGATGAAACGTGTGGAAAGTTTTTGTTTTTGACAAATTTTACTTCCTATAGTTCCCATATTTAAAGAGTACAGTTTTAATACTGTTCCAATTGGTTGTCGCTTTGCTTTAATTGGCTGTCGTTTTACGTTGATTTGTAGCAATTTCATCTCAGTATTTGAAGTTGTAATTTTAAGTTCCTCCACTATTTATCATGCCATCGTATGTTTTGAGATGACTATGAGTATGTCTAACTTTCCTTTTTAATGGATCGGGACAATTTTCCTCATAACCTAATAGTCATTATCGGTTGAAAATCAAAGCCTGACTCACGTTATGTCTTCTGTAATAAATTTTTTAAATTAATTGCGCCCAGTAGTTGCGATCACAAGACTTTGGACATTTTACCAAATAATCTATTTTTTCCGAATTTGAGTTCACGTGTACTTTGATTCAGGTTATTTAAATTTACACACGGCTATTTTTATCATTGCTTCACACGATGAAACTTTCAAAGAGTATATACTGGTTGATGTAATAAATCACAGAATCCATACTTTAGTTTATGGAAAGCAATATGAATCGAGTTTCTATTTTATGACATTCTGTGAGGTTCTTTCGAATAGTTATTCCAAAAAACAGCATTCTTTTTCAAAGATATGACAGCGATGAGATTCATAACGAAAATTTCATTTGTATATTAACTAGATATTTGCTTTTACTGAATTTTAATTGTCGAATCAAAATGATACCATATATTAGACATCTTGAATATTTACTATTATATTCAATTTTTTAGCCTCCAAAAATTTTCCGCTGATTTACGTTTGGAAAAATACCGCTAATCGTGCCAATTTTTTGTATAATATCAAAGCAAGACAGTCCAAAAATTATATTTTTGGATTGTTTTCAAAAAAGGCAATAGGCAAGTTCTCTTACGAGGTCTGTTTTCTATTTGCTACAAAAGTGTGCCTTTTACGCTCTGCTCCAAACTACATCAGCAGGTGACGTGGTCAGAGGGTTGGATTCAAAGATTCAATGCATTTTCAATCCATGTTTGTATTTTTCTTTTATGAACTATGGTTGGCAAATTTGCTAGACAATGCAACATGAAATTCTCCAGAAAAATCTGTTTCGGCTGAAATGTTTTCGAAAGGTCGTTCAGCTATTTGATGTATTGACAACATTCTGCTAAGCAGCTGGAATATTTGTCAGAATGGTTTCAGTGAGCTGTCTGCGCATGCATTTTATTTTGATCACACTTAAGTTGCGACCCCTAAAATAGATTGGTAGTGTGCAAATATGAGAGGTTTTTAATTGAATCTCTCGTTTTCAAGGCGGCGAAAGTAAATTTTCGAAACTGAAAAACTTTTCATTCTAATTATTCTCACATGCTTAACTGAAATCTTGGTACTAGATGTTTCAAACCTACCTATCATTAATTTACTTTTAGATATATTCTCAAATAAAAAAAACAATTTCATCTCTTTTCTTACACCATTTTTATTTTTCCATAACTTAGATACGTTTACAGGTAGATGATTATTAATCAATCCAATTCGTTCTTATTAGCTATGATGTTTTCGAAATTAGCAAAAAAATAGTAAAAATATTGGCTACATATACAGTGGGTCAAAGCTTATTTCATGCAGTAGCTTCTTTTCATTTTCATACGGCATATTTTTAAAATGAAAAACTTTTATTATGAAAAACCAAAACAGAATGATTATCACAGTTTCATCGAATATGAAACAAACACCGAATAATAAATAAATGCGTCTCCCGCTTTTAAAATTCGAAGAAAAACAAATAAGCATCGATATGTATTACATGTCACTGCTCATCTTATTGCAGTAGTTAAGGGCTACCGATTTCGCACTCTGCCATTCAGTTCTGAAAGCATTTTTCGTGTGTCCTCCTTGATAATTGTCTTTTAATTGTCTTGTTGTCGTCTGAAGTGTGATTTTATTATTGAATAGAAAATAGGTCCTCATACGACAATAGTAAAAAGGGTGTTGGTTATAAACCATTTTAAAAACGGTGAATCACAACGCAAAATTGCTTCTTTAGTAAAAATAAACTCATGTACTGTCCAAAAAATTATTGACCGTTTTCTGCACGAGAACCGGGTGCATGATGAAGGAAGAAAAGCACCAAATAAAATTTTCAATGAAGCTGACGAGCGATACATTGCGTGGAAAATTAAGTCTAATCATGGACTGTCCGCGGCAAAACTGACCACCAAAGTGAACGAAAGCCTTGGAAAAAGTGTAGTATGGAAACTTGTTTATATTATTTCCAGTTTCGTAGTTACAGAGCCTCATAACTGAAAGTATGAACTGCATAAAATAAGCTGTGACCCACTGTACCAATTGTGTCTTCAGCTTCTTTTTTTGGGCAAGCAATTTGGCCAAATCAATTACAAGGTAATTTGCTACAAAAATCAATCGTGTGTTACTCTTGAAGACGAAGTGAAGTTTGGTCGGTTTTGTTTTATTCTTTAGACGAAAGATGTTTAAAATTCTTATGTTTGTGAAAACAAATATGTTTAAATGCACGAAAACATATAATCAGCCGCTTTCTGCATCTTTCAGTTCTGCTATGCAAATGAATGTTTGTATTCTGAAATCCAAAATATATTTGCACTTTGATGGATTCAGAATCGTATTTAACGAAAGAAACATTTGATAGTTTCATAGATGACTGATCAACCATGGAAATAGCTTTCAATTATTTTTCAAGTGTAAATTTTTACGTTCAAGCTTCGTTCTGTCTAACGAAGTCAGAGTTAGATCTAGAAGATACTTAGAAATTTCAGTTAATCTTCTTTGGTTGGAAGCGCAACATGTAAAGTCAATTCTGTAATACTTTTGAAAACCTTAATAATACTAGTCTTTTGAGAAAGACTTAAAAAAATTTATGCTTTGACTTGAAAGGAACTTTCAAAACATGCATTTTGCTAATATCTATGATTAGGTATGAGTTTTTTTTACATTTTCGAAATGACTCTTCAAACAGTATTATGGGAAATAAGAACGTTTTCATTAACTTTTCATCAAATCATATTTCATTAATAGCAGCACTCATTTTCTTTAAACTGAAGTAAGTGGTACTTCAAAGTTAAAAGCAGTCTTTTGTTTGTTTGTCAAGAAAGTGTATGTGGGTGATATGTTTCAGGCCATCAATATTTTAAGTCAATTTAAATAATAATATTTTTGAAACAAATCTTTATTTTGTGAAGGCTTTTTTTTTAAATTTAAGAGACGATGTTTTAACTTTCATCAAATTTTAAGAACTAAATTAAATATTAAGAAAGGATTCCTTATTTACCATTAGTTACTCAACTTGGTTATTTGGAACTACATTATTTGTCTAAGCTATTGATATTTCTTGATGATTTCATTGCGTTTGCGTTTTCTATTGACTGAGTTGTATTATTTTAGATTGCTTTTCATTTGGAAAGTAATTTTACTTTCAAACAAATCAAAGCTTGCGATTTGATTCCATTCTATTGAGCAAAATGGTTGGCCCGTGTTGTTAACTATAGTTTTCTGAGCCAAAAAGTGGCACAAAGTCTTTGAAACAGTGTGGAAATATGCCAATTTTAATAAAAATAATGAACACATTCCAGATATAGTGATGAAATTTGGTAATTGCCTTTACAGTCAACTAACTGAGTATCCTTTATCCACAATAAATAAATTGTTATACATATATGAGAAAGGGGAACTCATGAATGTTCAATATTATGTCCAGTTTTGGTTATCAAATGAGTAAATGTTTAAAAGCTGTTTTACGAGCATCACAAACCTCGTCGTTTATCAGGTTGATAAAAATTTTGCGGCAAACATAGACCAGTTGAGCAATAATTGCAAAATTGGAAGTTTTAATTACATTAGAAATTGAATGATGTGAAAATATACGGCATGTCTTTAGTAGCACTTGTCAAGAAAATTTGAATGTTAAAATATGAAGAATTCAGTTTTGTGTGAATCAAATTTTCCATAGATGAAAAGTAAAGTAAATATCGATTAGAAAGTTCAATGCCGTTTCTTCATATTTTACCATGTTCTGCTATGATTTTCATTTTGTACCAGTTTCCTTTCTATCGTTTAATAATAGAAAACGAATTGTAAATAGTGATTATTGTTTGGATCAATATCAAAATAAGTAAGTTGATACTGAATGCACACATAAAGTAATTTAGACCCGTGCGTGACGATAAGTATGATGGGAAGACCTTTACTGATAGCTCATAACTTTTCGTATGTCCAATCATACATCTAAATTATAAACAGTGTCCTTTTAAGTAATACTTTTCGTTATAAATGATAACCTAAAAAAGTTTTCAAATGGCTGTTGATTGCTCAATTATTCTTGTTACGATGGATAATTCCTTGTGATTAATATAGAATGGTACTTCTTAATAACATTGGAATAATTACTATATATTGTTAATAAAGTTAATTAAAACTACTGCTAATATTGGATTAAAAGCATTTTTTAGTCGTTAATTCAAATTAAATGAATGAAATAAAATGAAAACATCTGCCAAATCTAAAGTCTTCAGCAATCCAATGATATTCTGACTGAAACGTTGAAGCTTAAAGTTTTGTTATATGATAATAACAAGCAATTCAATAGAAATAATTTGTCATCTCAGCTTAAAATACATGCAATGGAATGCAATTCTTCGATGAAAAATGAATACAGGATGTATTTTTAAGAGCATTGAAATTATTAAACAAATAAAACACTCATACATCATTGTAATTGAAAACTTTTGGGTCTTCCTTACTCGCAGATTTTATGGCATATGACCATTGTGACTGCGTCTTTTGAAGGCCATCGTGCCGGTCCAATTTCGCATCACTTGTAACAGCAAAGCCGATCTTGTTTCGCCAATAACTTGTAAATGTTGGCTTTGAAGTAATGAATAGCTCCTAGTCTATCAATATAGACAAGAGATTTGACGTAAAAAAATAGTCCAGTTGAGTCAAATCACAAGATTTCGGCGACTAGTTCACAAGTCCTTTCTTGCGATGATTCGTCCACCAAAGACTCGGCCCAATAAAGTAATGGTTTCACGCACTGTATGGCATGTTTCGCTACACTGAAAGACCAATTTGTCCTTAAGACGAATGACATTGAAGTTCAAGAAATCACAAAACATTTGTCGGTAGCGATCGCAATTAATAGTAACGTTGGTTCCCTTTTGAGGTTTGAAAACGAAAGGACAAATTTTGCCGTTGGCATGCAAACTGCATCGTACGCTGACTTGTTCGGAATGTTATGGGCTTTCAAAGTCCGTTGAAGATTATCCTCACACCAAAAATTATCCGGTTATTTACGAACCCATTGAGCCAGAAATGAGTCTCATCGCTGAAAATCGTTTGATTGTAGAAATTCATCACAATATTCAACTCATTCCCAGCCTTTGTACCGAACTTACGACCCAATCGATGGTCCAATGTCTCCAGCTGCAGCACTATAGTCTGCGATTTTTCTCAAAATTCTCTTCTGGATGAACAGAGGCCAAGTTGTTGAAAACGGCGTCAAATCAAAAAATTTCAATCTTCAGTCAAACTACTTTCTACGGCAGCAATTGCTGCCTCGGTACGCACTTTATAAGATCGTTTTGGATAAGCCTTATCCAATATAGTATATTAAGACATAAATCATTCCATTGTATTATATATGAGCTGTTTAGATGGACGATAGCACTATAAATTGGACAAAGTGCATAAATTTGGCGTGAAGAACGCGCATTTTGGAAATAAATGTTCACTTTTCGAGACTTTATTGGGATGTGAGTCTTTGCATAGTGATTTTCTAAAATAAAAAAAACATAATTTTAAAATGGCAACATAATTTCACCGTTACAATGCGTGAATGAATAGTTCTATACTTTCCAAAATACACCTTCTATAAACACACATAGGTCACATTGGCTACAAATTTGAAACGATGTTGCTAACATACATTTATGAAAGCAGATAAGTATTGAATACTCAGAGTGACTTTTCAGAGATCATGTTCAAAAAGTTGATCAGAAAAACATAAAAGTTAGCTGGGAATGGTACAAGTAATGATCAAAAGTGAAACACACCATCTATTTAAAGTAAAACGTTACCATAATCAAAAAAGAGAAACATAGCTTCAATATTTTTCTAAAAAGTAATTAATTAAGATACTCTGTTGGCTGCATTGGCAATTTATTGATTAACATAGGTTTATTGGCAAATAACAATTCAGAAAAACGTACCTGATTGACTCTGTGCATCAACACTTGATTATTCAAAATGGCACGGGAATTATAACTAACCTGAGACCTTGCAAGAAAGTTATTATTCTTAAAAAACACAATGAAAGCTCTGACATAATGTATTTAATTCTTCCACCCAACGGAAACTTGAATTTCTTTGATTCAATTAAAAGATGATTCAAAAACAGTATTTTTGTTTGCTTAAGATTTTTTAATTTTGAATGGAAACGCTAGGGTTAATTTATAAATGCTAACGGACAGCATGGATTTAAACGGTGCATGTTTCTAATGACATTATCAAGGTGTATTTCAATACTGCCAGTATGTGATTTTCAATTAATCATGCGATCCACAATATTACCTAAATACTTATATTGGGTAGTCTAAAAAGTTTCTGCTTTTTCTATTCGAATTTCGATTGGTTTTTCCTATCGTTTCCGTTAATTCACTAAACTAAAAACATATTATTTTGAACGCCAAATTTTTGAAAATTTTCGCCCGTCACAATAAAACTTATGTGCTTTTTGGGTGAAAAACTGAATTAAATTTCCGAAACGAAATCAAGCGAACCATTCACGGGCTGTTCTTTCCGCTACGGTATCATCACCGTAAACTGCAACAATTTTTTGGCGTAGCATACATTGCGTTCTTACATTTTTAAATAAAATTTCAATATCTAGCGAATTTCTTCTTTATTTTCACTCATTTTTAATATGAAGTAACTTATCATTGAACCAACCAATACTGATTTATTTTTATAATAGTCTATGAAATATCGTCCTTCCATTGACATGTCATCTTTCAGAAAAGAAAAAAACAAGCCGCGAGGTGCGACCCTTGAGGTCCACACGGTCAACTTCCCAGTAATATCTACATAAACATCAACAACATTACAACAATGAGAGGTAATTATAGCAGTAACAGGAATGAGTTAATAAGAATCATATCGTCTACGGGAGGGTCCATTGATTACGTAAGGTTTTTGGTCGATGAGGACAGATTGAATATTCACGCGGATCAATCGGTGGGGGACTTTTTGGTCTTGAAAATTTTTGTTGGTTTTAATAATTTAAGCATTTTTTTTAAATAAAAGACTATAAAAACTATGTAGAATCTGCTCAAATTATGCAAATATTTTAAAACTTTGATTGAATTTACAACAATTTTTTAGAATAAAAAAAATAAAGTAAAAGCATTCGTATGAACCCTCTTTAAATGGTAACTTTGAATGATTTTTTATTTTTCATTTATTTTTTTTTATAATCAAGGAAGAAAATTTTGCCGGTTTCTCTTCAAAACCTGATAAGAATGTATACATTTTATAAACATTTATTACTGTGCTGTGCAAATCAGGTTAAAAAATATTTTTTATGAAAAAAACTATAATTTTTTGCATTTTCTTCTATTAAATTAAAAAAAACTGAAACGAGTTTTTATAATGTATAAACTTCACAAAGATATTAATACACGTCAACTGACACCTTAATGATGCAAATATTATATCTGGTTCGTGAGATATAGAGAATGATAAAAATGACCTTGAAAATCATGATGACTTTTAATAGTTTTTTATTTTTAATTGAATTTTTTACGTACTCATGACAAAATGTTTTGATGTTGTTTTTACAAACATTATTTGGAGTATATAAATTTTATAAACATTGTCTACTTATTCACGCAAATCAGGTTAAAAATTTATTGTTTATGAAAAAAACCCTAATTTTTTGCACTTTTTTTTCTTAAATTAAAAAACGGTTTCAACGATTTTTTTAAAAATTTGATAGATTCACACAAATGTTGATATGCGTTGATTGATACCTCTGTGATGCAAATCGTTAGTTTGGTTGGCGAGATATAACGCATGACATAAATGACCTTCAAAGGGTCAAAACAGCAAACCCCCCCGACCGAAGTATCCCAAAAACTAATCAGCTCTTAAAATTGCAAAGACGCTTCGATTGAATCCTTAACGAAGTCGATACGACTTTGTTTACGTGAGTTATGCTCGTAGAAAAAAGTGTCCACGAACGTACGTACGTACACACACACACACACACATACATCTCGCTTTCTAAAAACACTTTATATATACTCTATAGACCTCAAAACGTAAAGAAATGTTGAAAATTTCAATTTCGATTTTCGAGGCGATTACAAGAACTTCCCATATACTGGGAAGTTAATAATAAACTTTACAGACATCGGCAGAAATTTTTAAGACTACCCAATATTTGATGGTACTTTTAATATGACTTAGTTGCCATGATAAGCATCAGTTATTTTTGGTACAACTTCCGTAGCAATCAATGACTTTTCAAACTTTTCCGGAACATTTCAGGATGTAAGGTTCTGTCTAAATTTTACCAAAACAATTGTTTGCAAAATATAAATAAAATTAAATAAAAGTTACTTAAACTAATTAATTACTTGAAGTGATTGCAAAAAATTTTCTATAAATTGTTGCTAAATAGAATACTTTAGATTCGAGGTGTATCTTTACGCCAATCATTCATTCATCAATCAGACCACAATTGTCTTCTGTAATTTGGCGGCAAAATAGTTGGTTTTTTCCAGAAGCTTGACATTTTGGAAAAAATTCCTCAACCTTTCTATAAGAAAATTTCACATTTCATGTCGTTGCTTTGTTGATTTTTTTTGGATGAATCAAATTTGCAAAAACTTTCCACTGTTAAAAATGGATAGCTACATGTAAAAATTTACCAAATGCAATTTTTCTGGAATTTATTGTAGCTATCGCCATCAAGAGTAAGTTTCTAAAAGTCAGTCAATTTTTTCTCAACTTTAATGCCCAGAAATATTAAAACTCAAAATTTTGGGAAAATTTATACTTTTAAATTTAAAATTTTCCAAATTTCAAACGATTATTAATATTCGCAAGCTATTCGCAATAAATAAAATCTCGTCAAATCAGAAATATTCTTAGCAAACACGTTTAATAAAAAGTAAAAAGCATTTATTTTGCAAACCGACAATGTATCATTATCGCAAACATGCTTTCAGTTGCTTTTAATTAAATCAATCCTTCTTGTTTAGAATGTATCTGTGCATGTGTTGGCTTTGTTAAACAATTTGGACTCAATGTAGAATATTTGTGCGGGAATTTCAGAATAGAAATAAACGAGACCAGAACATCTCCGCAGTATTGTTAATATATTTACTTTGCATTTGTTGTTGTTTTGAAAGCAAACATGTTCTTGATACGGAATACTGACTATAGTATTTGTGTTAGCGATTTGCTTGAGAAGCAAGGTGTATGGATAGATTTCAAAGTGAATTTGTTACATTTGCATCATGGTTTGTTTTCGAATATGATCTCGATATAATCAAATTATGATCAGGAAAAATTAATATCTATACTTTCGAGAAAAAAAATTATTCAAAATTGTTTAGCAAGTGAGTAGAACAAGATCAGGAAATTTTCTCAAGAGTGGCAAACAAAAAACATTTTAATTGCACTGAATCTATATTGCTTTTCAATTACGTTGAGCAAATTTGAAAATCCTTCGACTGGGAGAATATCATTGCTTTTGAAATACAAAACAAGCAAAAAACACTCCTTACCAAACTCACAGCTTGTATTCAGTTCGTTTCGAGTCGAGCTTCGTTTAATCACAAATGTTTTAGTTCTTGGAAAGCAAGTACCATGATTAAATAGATGCTGATGAGCATTGGGGCAATATTTTATACAAAATGGGGTTTATATCTAATTATAAGGTTTATGTTGAGCTCTGTTTGTGAGGTTCGCAATAGAATCTATGCTTTAACTGGTGATGAGTGCTGCCAAAAAGAAAAAAAAAGTTACGTTTTGGTTGATTAATTATTCATCTAAAATATACTTTGCGGCCTATTCCAAAGCAGATTTTCTAAATTATATTTGTGGTCAATACTACAAAAGTATATTGGAAATATGAATATGTATGATTGTGTCATTTCATGTAGGTACGTTTATCTTATTTTTCAGTTCAGATTTGTGTGACATGATGAATGACGGATCTGAATCTTTTACGCCTTTGCAACTCACATTTGTTGAGGATGTAAATTTTTCTGTCAGTTTATTTATGATTAATTGAAACGGAAAGAATAATAAGAGAATCTCATTGAATAGAGGTTAGGTTAGCTGAAAGTGAGATTTGAATTAAATCTGGGCATCATTCATATCTTACTGTTTAGCTCCTACGAATATCCTGTCAAAGAAATTTTATAGACCTTTCGGGAACATATCTTAGAGCTAAATGCCTAATGAAACAATACGGCCTGTATTTTGCTAGTTTGGTTCGAGTATACTTTTCAAGTTTGTTAAACTTTTGTTCAAGATTTTTCATCGTAATTTGAAGTCTTTTATGGGTAAGAAACAGTTTCATCTAACAGGAAGCCAATTTGAACATCGGTATATAAAAAGACCACTCGCGTAACTAATATGTCAAATTAGATCTCAAGTGCAGATTTTAGTAGTTTACTAGTTGGTATGTATTATGGAGATGAAAATTCCAGAATTTAAGATAAATGTATCTACAAAACTATCCAATTGAATTAAACGCTACCCCAAATGATTTTTTAAAAATTATTTTAACTTTTTCAGAAATCAAGTTAACTGATCAGCGGTCGAATAATGTTTATTACTTAAAAGATGCCACACAAAAAACTTGCGAGCTATGAGTCATATGTACATATATATATAAACAGGATGATTCTAGCATCGTTTGCCTACGAAATGTATATTGTTACTGTATTAATCATACATGAAAAACTGATGTACGCAATATTTCGTATTGATTCAATAAAAAAGTTACAAGAAATTCGGGGGCGATTTTTCCAGCATATCATCACAAAAAATCGGTTTACCTAAAATATTGAATAGTTTATTAACGAAACTGATGCCGGATTTTTGAGAAACAATTTTCAATCAAGATAAACTTAGCAATTACTTATTTTCTGTTGGCAATCTTCGCTAGAATTAACCGATAAGTAAGTTTAGGATTATTATAAGGAATAATTATTGCATTGATTGAGTATGTATTTACATAGCCTCTGCAAAAAGTTGTTACTGTTGTATGTACTCAACATTTTGCCAGTTTATATTATTTAGAAAAAGGTTCCTATCTATTCTGGGAAAAGAGTTCTCCAATTGGGAAAATGGTTCATTTGTTTACATCCATCTGGGAAGTTTTTGTTTACATTTGACGAATGGCTAAGTTCATTTGGAATACAGGTCAATTTAGTTTGAATGTCCTTTGTTTTTTGAAGGTTTCAAGTGATCTTGAAACCTTACTATAAATGAACCAAACCTGAAAGAACTCTTAAATTTCGGCGTCTTTTAAGAGGTTGATCGAAATTTTGTATTTTTTTCCTTGGTAGTTGACACTGTTTAAAAGTCATATACACCGTAAAATAAAATTTTTGGTACACATTCACAAAAATATTTCATGCACTCAGTTCTTGAAAAATAATTTTAAATTGTTAGTTTCATGTATTGATTATTATGTTTTAAGTTTTGACTGATTAAAAAATGAAAAATATTCCTAGACACAACATTTACATGATGGATTCCAAACGCAAAAAATTAAGTAACAAGGAGAAATGTTTATTGGAAAAATCTTGCACCTACAGTATCTGCTGCTTCAATTTTAGGTTTCGTTGTAAAATAGTAAAATATTTTTAGAAACGTCTCCAAAGCAAAATTTTCGACTTTTTTAGTTTTTTTCATTGGTTTTATGAATGCAAAATTCAGCAATGAATAGCTTCTAATTGAAATAAATGTTCAAATGCCTTCAAATATATTTCCAAACACTTTTTCCCAAATCGAATTGGATTTTTTTTAACTTTCAAATATACAAATTAAAATATCTAGCAATTACGATTTCATGTCGTAGGAGGAATTGGAAACAATTTTAAGAAATATGTCTGATGTGTGTGTATGATGTGTTGTAACTCACGATAAAAAAGAATTTTTTTAACTGTCGCATGATATTTGTGATTTGAAATTTGAAATTATGGACTGTAAATAGTTTTAACGAAAATTTCAAATAATTATATTACTTCTAGCACAAACTATCAGCTCGATTATCGACCCTTCTATTAAAACTAGGACCCCGTGAAGAATATCCGTACTTCTAAGTGCCTGCTCAAACTTCAGTGCTTAAACTTATCTTTTTTCTTCTACTTCAAATTTTCTAATTAAATGGTGGAAAACTTCTCGTTATGTTTATAGAAATGTGTTTTGTTTCGATTAAGCACTGAATAAACAATTAAACTATTGGTTGTTTGTTCGAGCTTTTTGGTAAATTGGTTTAATAATAATAAAAGTCGTGACTTTTTCTTGCACCAAATTTTATTTTCGACTTTTCAAATATATATTTCGGCTACTACTTGTAGCCTGATATGTTCACGAGTCGTGAACATATCACTGAAGTCGAAAATAAAATTTGGTAAAGGAAAAAGTCACGAATTTTATTACTATTAAACTAGTTATTTTTTATTGTTACATTGATTTTGAGTAACCTGAGAATTACCGCCAATGTAAAAGAGCGGACAACAAGTGAGGTGATTACTGATTCCAGAATTTATATTGCATTTTGAAATTTTCGAAAAGGTTATTTAAAATATTCTGCACATCCTTGATTTAGTCAATAAAATCAAAAAAAAAAACAATTTCCAAAAAGCATGTTTAAGAAAATGCATATTTCTTCACGTCTTTGGTTGCCTCTTACCCCTTAAAAAAGTCTTTTCAAAGAAATATATATTAGGAAAAAAATTTCATACAATATCAACCAACAATTTACATTTATATTGAATGCGGGGATGAAACGATTACTATTAACTCATTTCAATTATTGCAATGCGTTCTTGTCATAATTAGAATTTGGAAATTTATTATTTTCATTATTTTTATTATGATTATTATTACTTTTATTTTTATTGTTTATGTGGGTATTACATTTGTTTGTATTTTTTTGGGTTGGGTTGCATTTGTTTTCTTAACATTTCTTAAACGTTATACGACTTGAGGCTAAAAATTGGTAGTAGCTAAGACTTTTATGAAATATGTAACTCAAATTTCAGGAAACCGATTGCATGTGTCACTTAAGGCTCTAAAATGGTAAAAGATGCTTATGTTATATTTTTTTAATTGTATGTTCAACCCGTATTGGAAGTGAGCGTTGAAGAACATATGGGGATTTTTTTTTTTCAAAATTGCTGCATTAAGATTTTGAAAGAGACATTTGAAAATTATGTCGAAACATAGGGTATATAATTATATATAATAGCAAACCACATCCAAAATAACACCGCCAAATGTTCGTTTTCGAGTTTTATATCAAACAATTTTTTGTTTGTAGGATTCCTTGCGATAAAGAAACTTCTTTTCATTTAATTTAATGTTCAATTTGGGTGTTTTGAGCGTCTTTTGGCGGTGTTTCAAGATTATTAAAAAGTCGTGTTGTTGCTTTTCACCAAAATATTTTGTATATCTTCACATACGTATTTCGGTTGCTACCTGCAACCTTCTTCAGTGTTTTGTACACGACACAAAAAAACGACTTTTTAATAATATTTAATGTTAAATTTAATAAAATACCCAGTCATTTGAAAATTACCAAGTCTGAAATGAATGCAACAAAGTATCACAGATATTAAAAAACATTGAATAGCATATATTCGTGAAATCTTTTTTGGAATATCATGTTCGAATCAAAACCAAATTATTTTGGAACTCAACACTAAATGATAGATATAGTATATGTGATCGTAAAATGATGAGCAACAACTAGTAGTTGCATAACGTTTATGCACAGAAACTTCCTGGTAACATTGTATTCAAATAGAGCTTCTTTGTTATGAAGTTTTCACTAACGACATAACTTATTGAATAATAGTGAATCTTGTAAAGCACTTTGGACACGTGACAACCCTTTCACATTAAAATCCTTCTTAATATGAAACTCTGCTACAAACATGCCTTTGCAGTATTACTGACCTATCCCTTTTTATCAAATCAAAGTACGAATTTTTCGTATATGTATATGTATTTATTTTAAGTAGGTGTTTTTTGTCAGACATCCAGTAGATAATGTAGTTTCGCCCCTCTTATTGTTTGCTCAGTTTGAATCGGATTTTCATTTTACTGAATATGGGAACTAGGAAAATATTTTCCGCTTATCTACGAGGATCGAATTTTCTAGTTATTTGAGTAATCCTTTCAGGGGGTATTTTGTTTCATTGTGTTACTTTCAAAGGGAACTTTGCCTTTAATTGTTCAACATGGAATCATATTCAAATGAAAATACTTAGAATTAATTTGGTTATTTAATTAAATTTTTCTGGTATTTGACGCAACGATGAAAAACAATGACTCACGCTTAAATCTATTAAGAAGGAATTACGATTGAATCAAAATTATTTTCTGGAATAAATTTCTAGACATACTTATAACACAATTTGGATAATAAACAAGCCACGATGTGCGACCCTTGAGGTCCACACGGTCAACTTCCCAGTAATATCTACATAAACATCAACAACATTAAACACAATAAGAATTTTGAAAATAATACTACTTTAGGTAATACCTCTCATTGGTATTTATAGCAGGAATCATATCGTCTACGGGAGGGTCCATTGATTACGTAACGTATTTGGTGGATGGTGGTGGTGGTGGTGATTGATTACCACAAATGCAAATTTGATTGAAATTTTGATGGTTTTGAAAATTTAAACAACTTTTTTTTAATTAAATGACTGCAAAAACTATTAAAAATCTGCTCAAATTATCCAAAAATTTTAAAACTTTGATTGACTTTATAACAAAGTCTTTAGAATAAAAGGTATAAGGTAATATCATTCGGAAGAACCCTTTTCATATGGGAACTTTGAATAATTTTCTATTTTTAATTGAATTTTTTTTCCAGAATCATGAAAAAAAGTTTGCTGGTTCAAAAACTGATATAAATGTATAAATTTTATAAACATTTATTACTGTGTTGTGCAAATCAGGTTAAAAAAAAAAAATTTATGAAAAAAACCCAAAGTTTTCTCATTTTCTTCTATTAAATTGAAAAAATCGCTGAAACGGATTTTTATAATGTTACAATAATCAAAAAGATTTTGAAACATGCCGATTGACATCCTAACGATGCAAATATTATATCTGATCGTGAGATATAATGAATGGAAGAAATGACCTTGAAGATCATGATGACTGTTAATGATTTTTTATTTTTTATTTAATGTTTCTTGTTAGCATGAGAGAAAGTTTTGATGTTGTTTTTTCAAGCATTGCTTGAAGTTTATAAATTTTATAAAAATTGAGTTCTGACTTTCGTAAATCAGGTTAAAAATTTATTGTTTATGGAAAAATCTCATTTTTTGCACTTTTTTCTTAAATTAAAAAACGGCTCCAATGATTTTTTTCAAAGTTTAATAGATTCTCAAAAAATGTTAATACGCGTCGATTGACACCTTATTGATGCAAATCGTATGTTTGGTTTGCGAGATATGTATAACGCATGACAGAAATGACCGTGAAGATCATGATGCCTGTTAATGATTTTTTTATTTTTTATTCAATTTTTTGTGTTATCATGAGAAAAAGTTTTGATGTTTTTTTTACAAGCACTGCTAGAAATATATAAATTTTATAAAAATTGAATACTGTTTTACGTAAATCAGGTTAAAAAGTTATTGTTTATAAAAAACCCTAATTTTTTGCACTTTTTTCTTAAATTAAAAAACGGCTCCAACGATTTTTTCAAAATTTATTAGATTCACAAAATCGTTAATACGCGTCGATTGACACCTTATTGATGCAAATCGTATGTTTGGTTCGCGAGATATAACGCATGACAGAAATGACCTTCAAATGGGCAAACAGCAACCCCCCCCCCCCCGACCGAAGTTTCCCAAAAACTAATCAGCTCTTAAAATTGCCAAGACGCTTCAATTTCCACCTGAACGAAGTCGATACGAGTTTGTTTACGTGAGTTATGCTCGTAGAAAAAAGTGTCCACGAACGTACATACGTACGTACACACACACGCACACACATACATCTATCTTTCTAAAAACACTTTATATATACTCTTGACCTCAAAACGTAAAGAAATGTTGAAAATTTCAATTTCGATTTTCGAGGCGATTATAAGAACTTCCCATATACTGGGAAGTTAATAAAATCTTGTATTCGAATGTTTTTAAGTTTGTTTTTCTAAGCTAGAAAAAGAAACAGAGAATAAAGATTAGTGCTATAACACGCATCGTGATTTACCGTCCTAGAGTTCAATTTCTTGTTAAATAATTTTTTGGAAGTTTGAAATAGAAAAAAAATTCAATGCGCACTTAACAATAATGTCGTTTGAGTCTTCGAATCATTTCCACACAAACCGAAAACTAACTTAGTATCAACTAATTCCCGTGTTGTAAATAATTTCGAATGAAATCACTCTCTGAGAAAAAATCAAATTAAACTAAATGCTGCCAAATACGACACTAAACTTTTTATGATACGTCTGGGTGTGCAAACTTCTATACCCTAAAAAAATTCTTTTCTGCCAGGACATGACATAGCAAGAAGGGAGATTTTCTGAAGAAAAAGTTTCACCAACATAATTTTGTCATATCAAAATTTTTCCATAATTGCATTAAAATTTAATTTCATATTACCGGGATGAAAGAAAAGTTGCCGCGCGTGATAGGAAACTTTTTCGGGACCCTGTTACAGCCACAAAAACCAAAAAAAGTCCAACTTTCGACGATGACTGAGCAAAAAGTTAATCGATAAAATCAACAGAGGCGTATGAAAGGATACATACTGCTCGTCGCGTCACCGGGTATTATGTTAATTCTAAAGTTTATCCGAAACTTTCGTTCATACTTTCTCATAACATTTTTACAATAAATTTTAGTGGTTTTCCCAAATTAATAAAAACTAAGCCAGTCTCAGCAAGAGTAGTACGATGATGATGCAAAAGTGGTTCGTTGAACACATGCATTCATATGTGTAGTTAGTGGTGAATGGGTTTGATGAATTGCTGTAAAAACTGGGCACCTTTTATTCATCAGTTTGAACTGAAGCTTGTTTTGAGATGACATCCAACGGATGGATATGAGCATAACCGGCAGCATTCCATGAATAAATGAATGGGTAGATATTTCAATCAACTTCGCTACCTGTGCTCTTTTCGTCGGCAATGTGCTATTGACATTATTGGGAAGCCTACCGTTTTTATCGGTGAACCTTTGAAAACATCGTGAATGCACATGCGAAAATTCCATTTCTGCTTTGGGAAGCTCTAAATGTATTTATGCCATGGCAATAAAATAAAAACGATTTCATTATGTTGTGTGTACTCGTCCCGGAATTTCCTGTGAAAGTAATTATTGCTAGATGAGATTTTTTTCCTTTGCAATAATTAGTTTCTCTTCTGAAGCAACTTACAGCCATCGTATTCCTAATTATTTTTTGCATTGATTTCATTTATATATCGTCGTATTTGAATTCGAAAGTAGTCTGGGGTAAAAACTACAATCGAGATTGTTGAAGCAAAGTCATTAGTTAACAATAATTTTTTATTGCATAATTGAACCTCTCCGAAAAAACAAAAAAATAATATGAAGCTTTAATACCCAAACAAGATAAATAAGAATAGTTATGTTAACTTTTAAACAAGGTCAATACAACAACTTCGTATATTCGACTATTTATAGGTTTCATATTGGTTTCACATATCGTTCTTTCTGTACCAAATATATTTCCAATGCTGCATTATTCATGCAAAATCAATGAAGTTTATAGGCGAGACATGTTAAAATTGATATTATCGTAGTGGATGGGCTTAAGGTACATATGTAAATCCTTATACGATCTAATCTCATACAATTTTTTATACATTCCATGAGCAATCATTCTTCGCCAATACGAGCCTGACTGCTAATTATAGAAACATACATCATTGTTTGCCAAAAAATATCAACTCAAACTGATAGATGGAATGAAGGTTTTTTTAGCAACATAAATCTATCTATGTTGAAGCCTTATCTCAACAGAATACCCCCTTGCAACAGTAATCAGAAGTGAGTCGCCGCTAATCCAAAGTCTGGAATGCATACTTGTGAACTCGCTTGGGTACACAACTTCTGATCGGCTGGCATTGTTTCAAAGTCCAACCCTTTGCTTCGTCTAACTGCCGTCTTGCTAATATAAACAAGCCGCGAGGTGCGACCCTTGAGGTCCACACGGTCAACTTCCCAGTAATATCTACATAAACATCAACAACATTACAACAATGAGAGGTATTCATAGCAGTAACAGAAATGAGTTAATAAGAATCATATCGTCTACGGGAGGGTCCATTGATTACGTAAGGTTTTTGGTCGATGAGGACAGATTGAATATTCACCCGGATCAATCGGTGCGGGCCTTTTTGGTCTTGAAAATTTTTGTTGGTTTTAATAATTTAAGCATTTTTTTTTAAATAAAAGACTATTAAAAACTATATAAAATCTGCTCAAATTATGCAAATATTTTAAAACTTTGATAGAATTTACAATTTTCTAGAATAAAGGATATAAAGTAAAAGCATTCGTATGAACCCTCTTTACATTGTAACTTTGAATTTTTTTTTTAATTTAATTTTTTTCATAATCATGGAAGAAAATTTTGCCGGTGTCTCTTCAAAAACTAATGAGAATGTATAAATTTTATAAACTGGTATCACTGTGCGGTGCAAATCAGGTTAAAAAATATTTTTTATAAAAAAACCATAATTTTTCGCATTTTCTTCTATTAATTTAAAAAAACGGCTGAAACGAATTTTTATATTGTTGAAAACTTCACAAAGATGTTAATACACACCTTAATGATCCAAATATTATATCTGGTTCGTGAGATATAGTGAATGATAAAAATGACCTTGAAAATCTTGTTGAGTTTTAATGACTTTTTATTTTTAATTTAATTTTTCACTTAGTGATGGGGAAAAGTTTTGATGGTGTTTTTACAAACATTGTTTGCAATAAATAAATTTTATATTGATTGATTACTATTTTTCGCAAATCAGCTTAAAAATTTATTGATTTAGAAAAAAACCTAATTTTTTGCAGTTTTTTTCTTAAATTAAAAACACGGTTCCAAAGATTTTTTTAGAAATGCGTCAGAATTACAAAAAATATTAATACGCGTACAATGACACCTAAACGATGCAAATCTTATGTTTGATTCGCGAGATATAACGCATGACAGAATTGACCTTGAAGAGCATTATGACTGTTAATGATTTTTTATTTTTTATTTGACTTTTTTTGTAATCATGAGTAAAACTTTTGATGAGATTTTTATAAAAACTGTTTGGAGTATGTAAATTATATAAACTTTGATTACTTAGACTTGACAAAAAGGTTAAAAATTTATTGTTTTTGAAAAAAAAACACAATTTTTTGCACTTTTTTTTTTTAAATTAAAAAACACCTCGAACAAATTTTTTAAAACTTAATGGTATCACATAAATGTTAATACGCGTCGATTGACGCCTTGATCAAGGAAATCGTATGTTTGGTTCGTGAGATATAACGCATGACAGAAATGACCTTCAAAGGGTCAAAACAGCAACCCCCCCCCCGACCGAAGTTTCCCAAAAACTAATCAGCTCTTAAGATTGCAAAGACGCTTCGATTGACACCTCAAACAAGTCGATCGGACTTTGTTTACGTGAGTTATGCTCGTAGAAAAAACTGTCCACGAACGCACATACGTACGTGCGGACGTACGTACATACACACACACACACATACATACTTCTTTCTAAAAACACTTAAAATATACTCTATAGACCTAAAAACGTAAAGATATGTCGAAAATTTCAATTTCGATTTTCGAGTCGATTACAAGAACTTCCCATATACTGGGAAGTTAAAAATTTAAATTGTTTACGAAAATAAAACATTCGGCATTCGTAGAGGAAAGACAAGCTACGCTGCAAGATCTTTTGGCAGCGACAATCTCAAATCTCGTTGAAAATGAAAAGCATGAAGGAGCAGAAAAACGAAAAGTCGAAGCTTATCATTTGGTTCCGACTTAAGGTCAATCCAATCGGGAGAAAATCCGGTGATAAGGTCTGAACACAGCATCCGAATGTACGGGGAGCACATATTTGAATGTGGTATATGGAAACCTCGCAGGCACCTCCTAAGCCTCCGATCAATGTCCAACGCATCTTTCAGTCTGCGATCGTTTGTTAACTCGAACACAGTGGGAAGTTGTGCTCTAAGGACTAACTAGTGTTTCCAAAAAAAAGACAGTTGTGAGTGAAAGGATAGTGTGGTGGAGAAAAGCGTTATCGGGCGTGTTAGCTGTTGAAAATGGGTAAGGAAACGTATATAATCCTCTGTTGCAAATAGGAAATAAATTCCTACATATTTTGAAAGTTTCTATAGCGTGGGTTATCTGTATCTGGTTATGTCTTAGCTTACGCAACTGATAGATAGATAGGAAAATGGCAAGTGAAAGTCAGGGTTGCAGAGAAATATAGTTTCAATAAGGAGAATATGTAATGATCGTGCAAATATTAACTATTTTTCTATATCAGCTGTAATTTCTTTTTAAAAAACTTACTTTAAATAATGTCGCTGTTGATTGGAAAATATATGCTAGGGTCAAATTTCATCGCTATTCGGTTTGAAAGACTAAGCTTGTAATTAAATTCCCTGTCCACGGACAGTATACTCTTATAAAATGAATAAAAAGGGACTTTTATCTGCAGATTTACTTGAGAATTAAAATTAAGGCATGTAAAAGAAACACAAAACACGAAATAGATAGTGAATAATGTTCTTTCAAAACCAAATGAGAAAATATCACCCGAAAATTGATATCTCCTAAAAATCTCCTAGTATTTAAGTCTTTCCTTGGATGATCATAAAGTAAAATATAGTATAATAAAACGTTGCTATTTTGCATCTAAATTGAATTTTCAATCTACATCTTATAACTTTACATACATAATTCAAAAACTGTTAATTTTATGAAATTCTACGGCATTTTTGTTTTTTTTACGCGTAATAATTACGTTAACTTTTTCTTAGTTGGTTTATTGGAGATGTATCCCAAAATATAATTCATTTTAATTCCTTTTATCTTTCATAAAATTTAATCAGTTCTAAAAACTAATCAGCTCTTAAGATTGCAAAGACGCTTCGATTGACACCTCAACAAAGTCGATACGACTTTGTTTACGTGATTTATGCTCGTAGAAAAAAGTGTCCACGAACGTATATACGTACGTACGTACACACATACACACACACACACATACATATCCCTTTTTAAAAACACCTTATATATACTCTATAGACCTCAAAACGTAACGAAATGTTGAAAATTTCAATTTTGATTTTCGAGGCGATTAAAATTAGGTAGTATTAATGGTATAACTTCTATTTCATGCTGACTTTTAATGTTTTTTTTATTTTGGTTTTCTTTTTGTAATCATTTAAAAACTTCTATTAATTTTTAACAATAATTGTTTAAACCATCAAAATTGTATAAGCATTGATTGTGTGTAGAGAAAATCATGTGAACACTGAAATTTTCAATTTTAAAAGCAATGTTTTTGCACTTTTTTATTGAACTGTAAAATTCCTTCCTTTTTCCCCAAAATTTGACAGGATTTTGAGAAAGTTTATACGCTTTGATTCACGACTTGTTAACGTAGATCCACTGTTAAGTTTGCGAGATATTGTGCACGAAAATATGGCTTTGAGGGTCAACGTTTAACAAAATCAACTGGTTAGCTTCCAAGTTCCAGAGTTATCTTTGTAGAAAAAATGACCGCGCTCGCACGCATGTACCCACACACCTACAGACTTCTTCCCAAAATCATTTTAAATTTACTGAGAAGACTCTAAAACGTGAAGATATGTTGAAAGTATCAATAATCAATAAAAAATCATGAAATTCATCTCTATGTGTCTTTGCAGAAAGAACGTTATCTGCATCTTTCACATATCCACATATTTTAATGAATTGTTTTCCTCATTTCAGATAATCATCAAACATATCCAATTTAAGAGCACAACACATCAATTCGACCATATCCATATGTATATAGATCCTGCAGCCAAAAGCTCAATTCAAAATTGATGTATTGTAGTTATTGTTGAAAGAGGCTCAACAGCAACAACAAATAAAAACAATCTCCTGGAATAGCAAGGCAACGAAAAGTGTGGAGTATTTTGTATGTCCGTAGGCCGGGATCGACAATGGATTTAACATTGTCAAAGTTCCTACGACTCACGGTAGGAATTTGCACTCTTCTTCCGTTCCTGACCAGCCTTGTGTTTGGACAAATCGATTGGGATGATGACGATGACCCAGGTAAGTACTATATTCAATAATAAATTGATTACGGACCATTACGGTGTCATGTGCGGGATAGTATCTGCAACATTTGAAAGTATTTTGAAGATTTTGAAGAGATGCTAATCTCTTCATTCAACTGGTGATACTTCCGCCCAAATGAATTTTTGTTGAACCATTATTTCAAAGCATAACACCAAAAAATGCTGTATTTACGAGGAATACTGAGCTTTGCAAATTAGGATTTATCAAAAAGGTGTGTTCAAACATAAGCATGCATGTCAAACTAAAAGTTCCTTGTATATTCAAACTCCTGACACACAAATGCAGGGAAGTATGTTTTCAAATTTTGGATTGACAGGTCCACGAACAATCTATTCCTTAGTAGATTTGAATAGCAACTACAAACAACTGTGTTTTACCAGTGCAACAACACATTCTAGGTTTCGCGGAGTGTCTCAGTTCGAATAATTGTTCATCTTATAAATACATACCGATAGGTTTTAGTTTCTTATATCTATGAAATCGGCAGCAATCAATTAGAGTGTTTGCACTGAACAGTTCAAAACAAATATGAATACACGCGTACCAATATCATTTTCGAAAAAAATTCTGTGTACAAAGAGAACAAAAGCGATATGTTCTCTAAAAACTTTCTGGTGAACTCTGCTCGAAGTGCACATAGAAAAGCACTTGTATCTGCGTATTATTCCTCGCAAGATACTGAATGAGCACGCCCTTCAAAGAAATCTGAAAGTTGTCAAGGAAAAAGTCCCTACGATTTGTGTATTGTTCTTGCAACACAAAACGCTGAATTACTTGCTTTTTTCGTCATCACAAAACAACGTCTCTGTAGCGTGACAAAATTTTTTTCTCTGTTTGAAGTGTTTACTCAGCATTCCTAGTAACCCATCAACCATTTTCACGTCAGTGAAATGTAAAAATTGTAGATAATTGCAAAAAAACATGTCCTAGTAAACACAGGATGAGTTGCGATTCGACAAGAAAGATGTGCAGAATAGAATGGGATTTCAATGGTGGCATCATACAATAGAACATTTAAGAGTTGAGCCCATCAGATTATAAACGATTAAAGTGTGTGTAAATATTTGTATGGAAATGTGATGAAAAGCATGGACCCACCTACTATCTAAAAGTTGATTGTCTCCATTATTTGGAGTGGATTAAATAAGGTGTCCATAAAAACTCTAAGGGAAGGATAAAGTGCTTAAAATATGTTTTGGGTTCGTAGCGCAACGTATGTGCAAGTACTGATAGATCCGCAAATTTTTAAAATCTTTAGTTAGGATGAATAGATTTTGGTTTTGAAAAATGTTTTTAGACCTACGTTTGAGGAAAAGATGGACAGTTGTTTAACTCTTCCTTGAAAAACCTTAGACACATCGACCGAAAAATTGTTGTTTGTTGGAAAACTACTATTGGCTGATTTCGCATGGCACACTGGATTTTATGAGAGAACATGGTTAATCATTCAAATATTTTAATATAATAAATAATCATCAAAAGCTGTGTTTTGACGAAAAATGAAGCGATTTTAATGTATAAAAGAAATGATTTGCTTCTTTGGTTTTTAATAAATCCTCCACTTAAAGCAATGTAATCAGCCAAATCACGCTCATATTTTCAATCAAAACTGATTTTTACACTCTTGACTTACAACCATACGATGAAGGGTTCTACATTTTGTTTCGATTTATACGTTTTCAAGACATCATGAAATCAAGCTCATGTTTAAAATATAGAAAGAATTCTCCTTGAAACATTCGAATTTTGTAATTTAATTGTTCATATTAAACCTTGTAATTATTTCAAATTACTGCAGGTGTTTGACATTATCCCCAAAACTGCTTCAATTTAAATGCGTATCCAAACTTAAATTGTTTCGAATTGCCCTTAAACCTGGCCATTACCCTCGCCAGGAGCCTGTGATAATTTTGAATCGAAATCGGGTCCCCGCCATGGTTTTATTCATTGTGCTTTAGTGGTCTTCTTATATCCCGAAATATAATTGAAATTCACAAACGGCTAATTATGAGCCATTAAGAACGGTATAAATACAACTCATCAAATAGTAAAACGGCAAAATTCAGAAGTAGCGTTGCGTGATTGAACTCTGCTAACATTTCACCCGTAATTATAGTCATTGCGATAATGTAGAACCCCGTCCCAATTGTCAGGAGTCACTAAATTGAAATTTCGTTTAAATTATACGGTTTCCATTGCACTAATGAAACTTGATGAATGAGTCAAACATTTTTAGAGCTCATGATTGATTCAGATGAATGCTCCTGGAATTCGATTGTTGAAAAAGATGAATCAGAAAGTTTTTTATGGGAAAAAATTGCTATAAACACAGAGTATTGACCCTTCTGTTCATATTGATTACAGTATCAAACGAATTTTACACTCATTGATTATGATTGTGTTTCTAACGAGGCCGCATATGCCCACCAATAAAATGAACATATGTATTTTAATTGTTCATTATTCAATATCGATCTCAAATGTACTTACGTACTTGCTAAGTTTTATACTTAACGTATGAAACCTTTTAAGATTCTTCATATTTCCAAGATAAATTGTGCACAACTAATGTTTTCAATCATTCCCTAACTTTTTACTTTGCATGTTGCCGGCAGCGTCTGGCCAATGAATGGATGAACGATAAATGTGTTCAGTTGTTAGTAGCTTGTTTTTTGGAAATAAACCTCACTTCTAATTAGGTATTGTATCCAAAACAATATGCAATCGATATATTATTTCATGTAAATATATATTCAAATGAATATTCATCCAATTGACAAATGTTTTCATGGCAGGCCAGCAACTTGTTTATTAAATGGCGAAAAAGGATTACCAGTTCAAGGACGAAACTTTACTACGTTATATTTTATTCTCGTATTATGTACACCAGTGGGCATTCAAGACATACAGTCCTTAAATGATGGAAGTGGTTGAAAGGAGTAAAACCTTTGAATAATCGCGAAATATGAAACTTTCGCTTATAAAAACAAAACACATTTCAGTTCGTGACCTTAGTTCCAATGAAAAAAACATAAAATTATTTCAATTCCAAAAAAAAAATTCAATTTGAAACTCATAAAACATACTCACCACTTAAATGAAGTAGTCGTTCGTTCCAGTTATAATGATTTTCGATTTTTAACTTCCCAGTATATGGGAAGTTCTTGTAATCGCCTCGAAAATCGAAATTGAAATTTTCAACTTTTCTTTACGTTTTGAGGTCTATAGAGTATATATAAAGTGTTTTTAGAAAGAAGGATGTATGTGTGTGTGTGTGTGTATGTACGTACGTACGTGCGTTCGCAGGCAGTTTTTCTACGAGCATAACTCACGTAAACAAAGTCGTATCGACTTCGTTGAGGTGTCAATCGAAGCGTCGTTGCAGTCTTAAGAGTTGATTAGTTTTTGGGACACTTCGGTCGGGGGGTTTGCTGTTTTCACCCCTTGAAGGTCAACCATGTTATGCGCTATATCTCACGAACTAAACATGCGATTTTCATCAATAAGGTGTCAATCGACGGGTATTAACATTTTTATGAATTTATCAAATTTTTAAAAAAATCGTTGGATCGGTTTTTTAATTTTTTTAAAAAAGTGCCAAAAATTAAGGTTTTTTTCAAAAACACAAAAGTTTTAGCCTGATTTTCAAACCTAAGTAATCAATGTTTATATTATTTATATACTCCAAATAGTTCTTGTGAAAAAATCAGCAAATTTTTTTTTCATGTTTACAAAAAAAATTAAATAAAAAATAAAAAATCATTAAACGTTCAAGGTCATTTACGTCATTGATTATATCTCGAGAACCAAATATATTCTTTCCATCATTAAGGTGTCAACCGACGCGTATCAACATCTTTATGATGTTTTTATATTTTAAAAAAATTGTTAAGGCGTTTTTTACGATTTATTAATTTTTTTTAGAAAAGTTGTGTTTTTTTCATAAAAAATTCCATTTTTAACCTGATTTGCACATCGTAATAATAAATGTTTATAGAACATATAAACTTTTATCAATTTTTGTAGAGAAACCAGCAAAAACTTTTCTCATGATTAAAAAAAAATTAAATTAAAATTAAAAATCATTCAAAGTCACCATGTAAAAAGGGTTCATTCGAATCATTATACCTTAAATCTCTCATTCTAAAGACATTGTTGTAAAGTCAATCAAAGTTTATTAATATTTGCAAAATTTGAGCAGATTTTCAATATTCTTCACAGCACCATGTTTAACTTTAATGAAAAAAACTGCTTTGTAACCTGTCCCCCCTCCGATTGATCCGCGTGAATAATCAATCAAACCAATGCACCAAAATCCTTACGTAATCAATTGACGCTCGCGTAGATGTTACGATTAATATTAAATCATTCCAATAATTTTTATGAGAGGTACATTTTTATTATTTGAAGTATTATTATTTCCATAACTTTTATTGTGTTTAATATTTTTAATATCTATGTAGATATTACTGGGAAGTTGACTGTGTGGACCTCATGGGTCGCACCTCACGGCTTGTTTAAAAACTTGTTCCTAATGTATGTATTTTTAACTTCCCAGTATATGGGAAGTTCTTGTAATCGCCTCGAAAATCGAATTTGAAATTTTCAACATTTCTTTACGTTTTGAGGTCTATAGAGTATATATAAAGTGTTTTAAGAAAGGGAGATGTATGTGTGTGTGTGTGTGTATGTACGTTCGTGGACACTTTTTTCTACGACGATAACTCACGTAAACAAAGTTCTATCGACTTCGTTAAGGTGTCAATCGAAGCGTCTTTCCAATCTTAAGAGCTGATTAGTTTTTGAAAAACTTCGGTCGGGGGAGTTTGCTGTTTTTCCCGTTTGAAGGTCATTTCTGTCATGCGCTATATCTCGCGAACCAAACGTACTTATTTTTGAGCAATGTGTCAATTGACGCGTATTAACGTTTGCGTGATTCTATCAAATTTTTAAAAAAATCGTTGGATCCGTTTTTTAATTTTTTAAAAAAAGTGCAAAAAATTAGGTTTTTTTTCAAAAACACAAAATTTTGAACCTGATTTTCAAACCAAAGTAATCAATGTTTATAAAATTTACATACTCCAAATAGTTTTTGTAAAAAAACCAGCCAAAGTTTTTTTTATGATTTCAAACAAAATTAAATAAAAAATAAACAAGCCGCGAGGTGCGACCTTCGAGGTCCACACGGTCAACTTCCCAGTAATATCTACATACATGAATATTAAAAATATTAAACACAAAAGAAATTATGAAAATACTACCACTTTAAACAATAATAATGAGAGGTACTCATAACCGTGATTGAAATGAGCTAATGTCAATCATATAATCTACTGTTCAGCGTTCATTGATTACGTAAGCCTTTGGTGGGGGGGGGGGTGGATTGGTTTGATTGAATATTCACGCGGATAAATCGGAGGGGGCGGGCTATAAAGCCTTTTTTACGTTATTTGTTATTTTTATATCGATGCATGAAGGACAAAAGAGCGCTAGCAAAAATGAATGCATTCTTGTTATTACGCCCACTGAAGAGGTTTTCTCGCGATGTGTCCATTTTAAATAATTTTGTTCAAAATTGCCATGACTTCGGCATGATCATTGAATTTGTGTTTTTTCACGAGCCGCTTTTTAAGTTTTTTTGGATCATGCAAAAAAAAATTGACCAGTTTCTCTTCGAAAACTATTAGGAATGTATAAATTATATAAACATTTATTACTGAGCTGTGCAAATCAGGTTAAAAATTTATTTTTTATGAAAAAAACTATAATTTTTCCCATCTGCCGTTTTTTCCATTTAATAGAAGTTAAATGGAAAAAGCAGCAGAACGGATTTTTTTATAAAGTTAAAAACATAACAAAAAAGCTAACACACGTCGAATGACAACTCAATGATGCAAATATCATATATGGTTCGTGAGATATAGTGAATGATAAAAATGAGTTTGATAGTTTCGATTTTCGAGGCGATTACAAGAACTTCCCATATACTGGGAAGTTAAAAATCATTAAACGTTCAAGGTCATTTACGTCATTCATTATATCTCGAGAACTGAATATAATATGTCCATCATTAAAGTTCCAATCGACGCGTATTATCATTTTTATGATGTTTTTATATTTTAAAAAATCGTTGAAGTGTTTTTTTAATTTATTTAAAAAAATTCGAAAAGTAGTGTTTTTTTCATAAAAAGATTCATTTTTAACCTGATTTGCACATCGTAATAATAAATGTTTGTAGAATTTATAAAATTGTACCAATTTTTGTAGAGAAACCAGCAAAAACTTATCATGATTACAAAAAAAAATTAAATTAAAAATAAAAAAATCATTCAAAGTCACCATGTAAAAAGGGTTCATTCGAATCATAATACCTTAATCAGTCAATCAAAGTTTATTGATATTTGCAAAATTTGAGAAGATTTTCAATAATCTTCACAGCACCATGTTTTACCTTTAATGAAAAAATTGCTATGTAACCTGTCCCCCCTCCGATTTATCCGCATGAATAATCAATCAAACCAATGCAGCAAAGCACATACGTAATCAATTTTACGAGAAGTACATTCTTATTATTTGGAGTAGTATTATTTCCATAATTATTATTGTGTTTAATATTTTTAATATATTTTTAGATATTACTGGGAAGTTGACCGTGTGGACCTCATGGGTCGCACCTCACGGCTTGTTTTTTATTTGCTTGCTTTTCACCAATAACGCGTCGAATGATGACTTTAAAGTCATCAATAGTTGCTGGTTTATCAGCATAGACAAGGGATTTGCAATACCTTTATAAAAAGTATTTTAATAGAATCCAATTTCATGATCGAGGCAGCACAGGTTAATTTCTTGTAGAGATTCGACCACCAAAGATTAACCCCGAAAACGTGATAGTTTCACGCGCTATATGGCATGTCGCGTCATTCTGTTGGAATCATTTCTTTCTTCAAATGATGCTGGGAATCAAAAAATTAAAAACTATTTGTCGGTAGCGATCGCCAATAGCGGTAACGTTGGTTCCGTCTTCAGATTTGAAATAGAAACGACCAATTATGCCACCGGCATGTAAAGTGCATCATACGGTGACTTGATAACTATTTTTACAGCAAAAATAGCGAATTTGCTTGCAAACACATAAATGAGCCTTATCGGTGAAAATGATTTGATGGTAAAAATAAGATTTAATTTCAAACTCATTCACCGAACCTAGGGTGCAAACGATAGTCGACAGCAATTGTTGCACTAGTTGAATTTTATATGGCTTCAGTCTAAGATCTTTCTTCAGAAGTTTCCATGTAGTCTACGAACATACACCAAGTGTTGAGAACGGTGTCGAATCAATAAATTTGGATTCTCACTCACACTACCCTCTACAGCAGTAACAGCTGCTTTGGTACGCACTGGAAGAGATCGTGTTGGTTGATCATTGTTCAGTAGAGTATACGTTGACATTAATGTTACCATCGTGTTGCGTAGGAGTTGCTCAGATGGATGATTATGAGCACCATAAATGAGACGAAGTGGCGCATAGAACTCATATTTCGGACATAAATTTTCATTTTTATGAAACATTGTTTGCGTGTAAGCCTTTGAATAGTAATTTGCCGAAGTAAATTCAACACAATATCAAAACGACAGTGATGTTTGATAGCTACAATGACAAATATTCTTACCAAAAATTTTAGACCTCTAAAACCCACCGGTTATTTAGTGGGATTAACGAATTAATTTAACCCCGCCGCGAGACAGACTGGTAGTGTGTATATCATTTTTTTGTGTTCTGAGGCAAAATGACGTCCCATTACTATTTTGCTGCTCTATTAAGGTGGGCATTGCTTGTCATTCGATGTTTCATGATCTTTTTTTCGAGCTTGGACCATCAATGTTCAATGAATATTGAATTTGGCGACAGAGCAGGCATTTTGATTTGGTGTGAGAAATACAAATTCAACCCCGTTTTTACTAGTTAAGACATTTGATTATGGCTGGTGTCTTGGCTGAAGTAGGAATTATCCTTTTAATTCATTTTTTTCGCACTTTGCAGCAAATTAGCCTTGAAGATGTTCAAATACTGAAACCGATTTATGTTATTCTCCATAAACATAAAGTTTCGTACTTCCGAAGAAGACATGCAACTCGATACTATAACATTTCCACCACAATATTTAATAGTACTGCATGAATTTAGCAATTGCAGATCAGAGTTTAGCTGTCTTCACACACAGCTCCTTGCTTCGGAAAATGTTAAATTTGCTCTCATCAGCAAATATAATGACATTCTAGAAACTTTAATCCATCGCCAAATATTCTAGAGCAAATTTAATTCGGCATGTTCTGTTTCAAGCATTTTGGTAGGAAATTTTTATGATGGTTCTCTAGTTGTAATTTGCATTTCTTGAAACTCTCCTTTTAGTTTCAGGGTTGCACTTTTTATTCAGTTACTTTCCAGCTCGCTGCAATAGCATGAGTTTTCTTTAGCTGTCCCACAACCCAGCGACAATCTGAAGCGGAATTTTCTACGCGATTTTTGCACACAAATCGTTTAATTATATGTTGAACAATGAAAGCTAGTTTGCACACTATTCCGTTTCTTTGTTTTTGAGTTTTTTCCTATTAAAGTCTGAACTTTTATTTCATGCTCTTCAGCCGTGGTTTGCGGACACATTTTTGTTAAAAATCTATTTTTTAGTTACACTTAATCGAGATTAAAAGTAATAGTATCGTCCCATTCTCCCACGAAATCCATCATATAAGTTTACACGTATCGTACGCCGACGACACATTCCTACATACATCTGTTCACAGGAATTCAAATTTCATGTAACTGCAATGCAGTCTCGAATTTTGCATATTTATTGAGAATAAAGTAAATTAGATCACACCTGACCAAAGGTAAAGCGCGTGCATTTTTGCCGAGCCAGGTGCTTTCACTAATTCACTTAATTTTCAAGTTACGTGGAGGACATTTTATCCAGACAGCCTATCAATGGACATAGCGCCACGCATTAGATTGAAGCTCGGCAAAATTAGTTGATTAAGTAAATTCAATAAAGTATTGTCGTAGTAAGGAAGTGTTTTTTTCAACTGACAACAACCCACAATTTTAATTATTACAAACAAGCCTTTACTAGAAATGCTTATCCGCATTTTAAAACCTCAAAAAATTAATAAGTGCGGAAAATACTCCACACATTCTGTTATTCTCATGTTCTATCTGTGGCATGTTGTTTAAATTGTGAGGTGTTTTGTAAGTTTAAAATGAATTTGCTTGTTAAATGAATTGTTTTGTTTCTTTGTTTGTTTGTTTCTTTCCATTCAACCTAATAAATAAAAGCACCAAATGAAATATGTTTTTCTTTTTGTAAACTCACGTTACATTTTTTGCGAACTTTTAAAGTATGTTCTCGTATCGAGTACTCACATTTGTCAAACTGTTAGCGTAGTAGTTATTGGAGCTGCTATTTACCTTAAACCTCGATTTTGTTCCTACGTTTCAACAAATTTAATTTTTCAAAAAATTTTCAACCAATATCTCACCTTCAACGTAAACTGATTTAATACACTCATATTTAACAAATTACAAAAAGGTCAATCGTTTTTCGTGTCTCTTTCCGCAAAGTTGGTATGATTGATATTTTAAACTTGAAACCCAATCGCCTTGACACCCACGCCTTAAAATCACTAATTCATCTTCGAGTCATGTCCTTGTTGTCTCCAAATTTCCTTGTAATATATTCTCGTTATTCAGGTCGTGTGATTTATGGGATTTAAAATAATGACTGTTAGCAGAGAATCACCGCAAAATTGAAAGTAAAGGAAAAGATAATGGGCGGATGGATATCAAAAGAGAAAGCGATAGATTTGTAAACTCTACAAAGTTTTTTTTTCGCGTGAATTTCACCCGCACTTGTATCTCGAAAATAATTTTGTTAAACTACATGGAAAAGAGCTTCAAAGGCTTTCCCTCGGCTTAGTATCGATTGTTTTGCTGATACTTCAATTTGTGCAAACAATTTATATGAGTAGCGAAAGATGATGGATGATTTTTCTTTGCTGAAGAAACAAACGCTCGGGAAAATAAATTGCCAAAGATGTATTGGATTTGAACGATATTTTCAAACGTTATTTCTGAAAAATTTATTTGCAACTAGTCTAAAAATATGCTACAGTTTTTTATACGAAATCGTTTTGACGCTGCAAATTGTTAAATTATCATTTTTACCTCCAGCAAAGAAATGGCTAAGCAAATGTACGGCAATATAATTAAAATTTTCGAAACTTTCATGACCTTGCTTGTTTGATTACTTTCACGAGCTGCGAGTGAAAATCAATATTATACAGCCAAGCCATTGATTAATAAAAACTAGCTGATGCACAAAAGCGTCACACAGAATGGAGATGGAAACATCGTGCATAAGGAAATTTTCATAATTAAAGGTTCGCACAGGAAAGGAATTCTCCTATAATTATTTTCGTCGTCCTGAAGCATTTTTCAAGTTATTTGTGAATTGAATTTCAACAACAGAGTTTCAATCATGATTGCATGCTCATTCTCATTGCAACAAAAACACGTTGTATTGAAATGTATGGTATGTGTAGCGAGGCGTCATTGGGTCAACAGTTCGTAATTTATATCATGCACCATATCTAGTGAACCAAACAAATTTGCATCGTTAAGGTGTCAATAAAAGCGTATTATTATTTGTATGACTCCATAAAATTTTGAATAAACTAGTCGACGCCGTTTTGTAATTTAATAAAAAAAAATGCAAAAAGTAGGGTTTTTCCTAAAAAAATTTACATCTTAATAAGATTACAAACAATCAGTATTTATCAAATTCAAGTTTTCTCAACAAAGCTTATTTACAAAAATCGTTAAAACTTTTTTTAATTTTCACAAAAATATAAAACCCCAAAAAGCCATTTACAGTCACTGTTAATAAGGGTTGATACGGAAAAAGTTAGTTAATTTCTCTAATTCTAAATATATTGGCGTGACGTGAATCAAAGCGTACTAATATTTGCATGGCTTGAGCAAATTATAAACAATTATTGTAATGCTGTTCTATAATTTCAATGAAGAAAACTGCTAAAGATCTAATTAAAAGGTTTTTTATCACATTTTAAAGATTTCAAAACTCGACTGTTTTGAAGATTCCTTATTTAAATAATACATTAAAATTTTTCCCGATTGCAACACATATTCATTCAAAAACAATAAACCCAAAGCTGGTACGAATACTTTCACCTAATATAACTTAGTCTTAAATGAGTGGTTGTAATACTGATCAAAGCACATTATCATTGTTCGAATGTCCAATACACTCTGAACTCTGTGTAAAAAACAAATTTAACTTTAGGCCAGGATATTTTTTTCTAAAAAAGATCTTTAGTATAATTTGCAGTTCTGTCAATCATTGCTTTTTTAAAAATCGGAGTTTTTGAATTCCTGAAAAACACTACAGTGTTGCATACTTTAAAAAATGTGATATAAGTGTGACCCTTGAAGCACACACGACTAGTGGGGTGAATAAAAAGTTATAATTTGTTTTTATTATTTATGACTATTATTTGTTATTACTTTTATTAATATTTATTCTAGATTTTTAAAATTACTTTTATTATTATCTTCCCAGTATATGGGAAGTTCTTGTAATCGCCTCGAAAATCGAAATTGAAATTTTCAACTTTTTTTTACGTTTTGAGGTCTATAGAGTATATACAAAGGGTTTTTAGAAAGGGAGATGTATGTGTGTGTGTGTGTGTGTACGTACGTACGGCTGTACGTTCGTGGACACTTTTTTCTACGAGCATAACTCACGTAAACAAAGTCCGATCGACTTGGTTGAGGTGTCAGTCGAAGCGTCTTTGCAATTTTAAGAGCTGATTAGTTTTTGAAAAACTTCGGTCAGTCGAAGCGTCTTTGCAATTTTAAGAGCTGATTAGTTTTTGAAAAACTTCGGTCATTTTTGTCATGCGCTATATCTCGCAAACCAAACATACGATTTTTTTGAACAAGGTGTCAATCGACGCGTATTAACATTTTTGTGATTCTATCAAATTTTTACAAAATTCTTGGATCGGTTTTCAAATTTTTTAAAAAAAAGTGCAAAAAATTAGGTTTTTCCAAAAACAATAAATTTTTAACCTTATTGTCAAGTCTTAGTTTTCAATGTTTATAAAATTTATATACTCCAAACAATGCTTATAGAAACATCATCAAAGCCTTTTCTCATGATTACGTAAAAAATTAAATAAAAAATAAAAAATCAATAAAAGTCATCATGATTTTCAAGGTCATTTTTATCATTCACTATATCTCACGAACCAGATATAATATTTGCATCATTAAGGTGTCAGTTGACGTGTATTAACATCTTTGTGAAGTTGTTAACATTATAAAAATTCGTTTTAGCCGTTTTTTTAATTTAATAGAAGAATATGCGAAAAATCATGGTTTTTTTCGTAGAAAATATTTTTTAACTTGATTTGCACAGCACAGTGATCCAGTTTATAAAATTTATACACTCCTATCAGTTTTTAGAGAGAAAGCGGCAAAATTTTATTTCATGATTATGAAAAAACTAAATTAAAAATAAAAAAAATCATTCAAAGTTACCATGTAAAGAGGGTTCATACGAGTGCAATTACTTTATATCTATTATTCTAAAAAAATTGTTGTAAATTCAATGTTTTAAAATATTTGCATAATTTGAGCAGATTTTTAATAGTTTATATAGTCTTTTAATTAAAAAAATTGTTAAATTTTTTGAAAACCAACAAAATTTTTCAACACCAAAAAGGCCCCCACCGATTGATCCGCGTGAATATTCAATCTGTCCTCATCGACCAAAAACCTTACATAATCAATGGACCCTCCCGTAGACGATATGATTCATATTAACTCATTCCTGTTACTATTACCTCTCATTGTTGTAATGTTGTTTATGTTTATGTAGATATTACTGGGAAGTTGACCGTGTGGACCTCAAGTGTCGCACCTCGCGGCTTGTTTTTATTAATTTTTTATCTAGCCATTAAAGTTTGGGTAAAGGAAGACGCCTCCACCATCTGGTCGTCCTCTATCAAAGCCTCGGCAACTTCGTCCTCCTCCTCGTCTATCTCCTCGTCATCATTTTTGTTCTCCTCCTCGTCTTCCATCTCGACCTCAGAATCCACAACCATTATTGAGAATATTTGATTATTATTAATAATAATCATTCGTTTTTAAGAATTTTTCATCGTTACTGAATAATTATAAATGAGTTTATAATTACAATATCAAATTACAATTGATACTATTTGATTGCTATTAACAATTTTAAACTATTTAAAACAATATCCAATATTTCAAAGTTTGGGATTCGCAAAATCGACCCCATTGCAATAACTTTCCGCAGGGAACTGGGAAGTTGAAAATATTTACATAGAAAAAATTAACAATAAATATTAAAATGAAAAAAGAGCGCCCTTCAAATATTAAGGATTGCTTGTCAAATCTTCGAGTTCATTTACTGTACGGATTCATCCGATTTCAGTTAGCTCTTCTTCTATCTTATATAAGATTTTTAATGTTTTACATCAAATTAAACATGAAATTTTTAGGGTTTACTTGTTTAAAAAAATTATTGTAAATGTTTGAAATTTGTATGGTGGTATAGTACAGATACAATCGTAGTCAATACTGTTGAAGATCATGTGCTTTAAAAAGCTTTCATCAAATACAAAAATTGAACTTTTTAGTGGGGTTTTAACTACTTTCTCTGTCACTTCTGCGGATAATCCGCAAAGAGACTCAGACCAACCAACACCCCCCCCCCCCCAAGCAAGCGTTTTCCTTGGCTTTTCAGATTATGGAATTTTCACCCAGAAGCAAAGTGCAAAACTTGAGGTTTATAGTGATAACCTTCCAGTAGAAACTAACATATACATTGAGGTGCAGTTTTGCAAAAGGGTATAAGCGCCAAAATCGAAAAAATCGAGTTTGATATCGATTTTTATGTAAAATTTCACGAGGAATCGAATGGTCACGTTCCGGTTTGTCGAAACGGGACGATTCCCGCCTTAAAAGCATGAAGTTTTTCCAAAACGGTACTAGTTCTATAGTTTTTTCAAAATGTTACATATTTTATATCCTTTTCCTGTAAATAAAATTGATACGAATGTGTCAACAACATCACATAACAGTGAGATTCAAATTAAATTGCATCAATAGAAAACCCATCTCTTGGGCTAGGGTGGAAATGGTTTTGCAAAACGGTATAGAAATCGGATGTATACTGTTTTAATCATAAAAATAATAAAAAAAATATTTGTATCATTTTCACATTTAACAGTAACCGTCATTTCTTATTTTGCAGTTGATCAAAACAACATGTAATATGTAGTGAAATTTTGATAACAGATTACACTTAAAACGTTTAAAAACAAACGTTGAAGAGGAGAAAATGATTGAAACCATACGAACCCTAACGATGAATGAACTGATTTATTATAAATATTTATTGTTAAATGTTTTTTATATGAATCAAAAAACATCTTTGATTTTTGATGTGATAAAAACTCGATAAAGCATCTAATTTTGTAACGAATTGATTAGCGGAAGTCCACATAAGATAAAACATTTTTTTTTTTGAAAAATAATTAATATTTTTGCAATGTTTTAATTAAATTGAAAAGTTAAAAAACGTACGCATAGTGATACACATTGATCGATACAATAAGAGAGTCCATTTAGTAAGTGGTATAAGGTACTATGATTCGTATCAGCAGTTTATTTATTTTTTGTATTTATTGTTTCTAACTTTTGTATGAATATGTGTTGCTATCATGAAAAACAATAATTTATTTGTTTATGAAAAACCACTAGGGTATCTGCTCATCTACAGTTTTAATTGTCAGAATTACAAAAATTTTATATAAAAAATATTTTATTATTTTTCTAATTTGTAAACATTTCTTTTACTAAAATATTAAACGGTTGAATGAAAATTATTGAACATCTGCTCAAATAATACAAATGCTAAAACACTTTAATTGATTACACTTCAATGACTTAAAAATACAAGAAATCAGGTATTAAAAATTTGATTGGATCTGGTAAATGCTCATACGCTTTGATTGACACCGTAAATCCAACGTTGGGTTTGCGGAATACGGTGTATGAAAAAAATTACCCTCGTAGCGTCAACACAAATAAAATCTCCCAACCAAAGCTTACCAAAACCTGATCATCTCGTCAGATTGCAAATGCGCTTGGATTGATACCTCAACCAAGTCTATACGACCCTTTCATCGAAATTGATCTTCGCACATAAAAATGACCACGTTCGTGCACGTACTCAAGTACTCCCGTACATAATCACACTCAGATATAGACTTCTTTTCAAAGGTCATTAAATTTACTCTAAGGACCTTAAAACGAAATGATATGTTGAAAATTTCAATTCGAATTTTCGGGGCGATTGCAAGAACTTCCCATATACTGGAAAGTTAAAAAATGTCGACTGAAAAAAATTGCGATTCATCGTTTGAAAAACAACTTTTGAAGTAAGAAAACAATCCGAAACACTATTTCTGGTATGATATGGTGTGACAAATATAGATTTTAAAAAATTTTCATTAATTAAAAGCTCAACAAGATATATTTTGTTATAAAGTTTTTCGTAATCATGTCATGAATTGATTGAAGTATTTTATTTCACGGTTTCATATGCTTGCTGCGAGTTATCGAAACCTTCCAAATGCTCTTTGATTAAATGATTCATAAAGAATTCTTGCAGTACTTTGGTTCTCAATAGTATACATTTTTGAATTTTTTTTCGTTATCAAATGCAATTAGGAATGAGTTTCCCAATCACAAAGTAATGCAGCTTCAACTTGTTTCAACTGCAATAATCAAATAAAAGAAACATTCAGTCACATGCAATCATTTTTGTGTGCATGTATTTCGAATACATATCCAAAATCAAATGCAAATTTCATTTTGCAAATTACATTTATTCAAAGTTTGTCATGTGGCCACAACAGACATCGCAATGCAAAATGATGTTGGCAAAAATCACCACTTTTTAAAGTCAGAAACTGATTGATGGTATTGATTGAAAACTCAAATTTGTAAATGCGAATTCAGTTGTTAACAAATTGGAGTAGATTGGAAATGAAAATTGGATGAAACAGTAAGGATGGCGGCTTTAATGTTTTTAATCTACCTACCAGCATGTGCTGGATTCGATTTCAAATTATTTGGGCTGCTATTTGCTTATGAAGGATAGAGGAAAATTGTGGTAGAAATCCTGAAGGATCAATTCATTGGTTTATTGCGTTTGATGATTTTATGCAATTCAATGGAGAATTGAACATTCTTTTAAACAGTAAGCGATAAAAATTATTAACTTCCCAGTATATGGGAAGTTCTTGTAATCGCCTCGAAAATCGAAATTAAAATATTCAAAACACCTTTACGTTTTAAGGTCTGTAGAGTATATATAAAGTGTTTTTAGAAAGGGAGATGTATGTGTGTGTGTGTATGTACGTACGTACGAACGTACGAACGTACGTACGTACGTATGTACGTTCGTGGACACTTTTTTCTACGAACATAACTCACGTAAATAACGTCGTATCGACGTATCGAGGTGTCAATCGAAGCGTCTTTGCAATGTTAAGAGCTCATTAGCTTTTGGGAAACTTCGGTCGGGGGAGTTTGCTGTTTTGCCAGTTTGAAGATCATTTCTGTCATGCGTTATATCTTGCAAACTAAACATACGATTTTCTTCATCAAAATATCAATCCACGGGTATTGGCATTTTTTGTGATTCTATCAAGTTTTTAAAAAAATCCTTAGAACCGTTTTTTAATTTTAAAAAAAAGTGCTAAAAATTAGAGTTTTTTCACAAACAATAAATTTTTAACCTTATTTTCAACTCAAAGTAATCAATGTTTAAACAATTTATAAACTCCAAACAGTTCTTATAATAATACCATGAAAATTTTTTCTCGTGATTACAAAAACAAATTAGATAAAAAATAAAAATTCATTAACAGTCATCATGATCTTCAAGGTCATATTTGTCATGCGTTATATCTCGCGAACCAAACGCACGATTTGCCACATCAAGATGTCAATCGAAGCGTTTTAACATTTTTTTGTGAATCTGTCAAATTTTGAAAAAAAAACGTTGTGGCCATTTTTCAATTTAAGAAAAAAAGTGCAAAAAATAGGTTTTTTCATAAACAATAAATTTTTAACCAGATTTACGGAATACAGTAATCAATTTTTATAAAATTTATATACTCAAAGCATTGTTTGTGAAAAACTCATGAAACTTTTTTCTCATGATTACAAAAAACATTAATTAAAAAATAAAAATCATTAACAGTCATCATGATCTTCAAGGTCATTTCTGTCATACACTATAGCTCACGAACTAGATATAACATTTGCATCATTAAGGTGTCAATCGACGTGTATTAACATCTTTGTGATGTGATAATCTTATCAAAATTCGTTTCAGCCGTTTTTTTCAATTTAATAGAAGAAAATGCGAAAAATTAGGGGTTTTTTTCATAAAAAATATTTTTAACCTGATTTGCACAACTCATTAATAAATGTTTATAAAATTTATATATTCTTATCAGTTTTTGGAGAGAACCGGGCAAATTTTTTTTCCATGATAATGAAGAAAAAAACTAAAAAATCATTCAAAGTTATCATGTAAACAAGGTTTATACGAATGATATTACTTTATATCTTTTATTCTAAACAAACTGTTACAAATTCAATCAAAATTTTGAATTTTTTGCATAATTTGAGCAGATTTTTAATAGTGTTTACAGTCTTTCAATTAACAAAACTGCTTAAATTTTGAAAACCAACAAAATTTCAATCAAATTTGCATTTGTGGTAATAATGCTTTGAATGATAAAATGCTTTATAGTCAATACTTTGCAAGATCATATGCTTTCAAAAGCTTTCATCAAATAAAAAATTGTAGTTTTTAGTAGATTTATTCTTTAGCAATCGTAAGATGTCAATTACTTCCTCCATCATCATTTGTAAAACATTTTACTTTTTACATGCAATTGAACCTATTTTTGACTGCATATTCAAAATTTATCAATAGAATGTATAAAGTAATTATTAATCTCATTGGTGTAAAATCGTGAAAAAATATGAATTCCGTGATTATGCTGAACTCATGGCAATTTTGAACGAAACTATTCAAAATGATCTTCACGCGAAAAAAGGTCTTCAATGAGAGTTATAAAAAAACTGCATTTATTTTTGCTAGCGCTCTTTTGTGCTTCAATCATCGATGTGAAAATAAAAAATAACGTAGAAAAGGTCTCCACCGATTGATTGATCAAATCAATCTACCCACATCCACCAAAAGCCTTACGTAATCAATGGATACTCCCGTAGATGATATGATTAATATTAACTCATTCCTGTTACGGCTATGAATACCTCTCATTATTATTATTTAAAGTAGTATTTTCAAAATTATTATTGTGTTTAATATTTTTAATGTTTATCCAGATATTACTGGGAAGTTGACCGTGTGGACCTCAAGGGTCGCACTTCATGGCTTGTTTATTATTGTATTTTTCCCATAGATGTCTTCATAAATAGACATTTTTATCGGGAATGAAGTAGTGAATTATATGTATTTTATATGTGAAATTAAGGTTCTAATCTTTTCAACCAAATTTTTTGCTTGAACCATTAATCTCTCCAAATTATTTCAAAACTCAAAAAATTATTTCAAAACTCATTCAACAAAGTGATACGTCCCGGATCAAATTAATTGGCTGGCATTTCCATCGAATTGGAAGCTCAGTGAACTAAAAAGGTGCACTCGATTTTCACAACACCAACAGAAACTTCAAATTTCAGTCTAGTTAGTGAAATTTCTTCAATGGATGGAAAGAATCTTCAAAATATTGAATTACGACGAAGAAAACCTTCGTAGCTTTGTAGATGGAAGTCCTTTGCAAATTAATACTCCTGCACGCTTGTAACATGTGCTGGCTCATTTACATGACTCGCATTACTTCACTGAAATAGTCTGCGTGTGATTACACAACAATTTCCTTTAGTATCATATTATTTTGATCTGGGCTTTGAACCTTGTAGCGAAATTAATTTTGTTTTACTGGCGGTTCTTGGAAAACTACCACATATTCCCAAACAGCGTACGTCTTGATTCTAGATATTCTTCACCTCAATGATATGATATTTATAATTAATTGATGCGTAGTAATGTAATCTTTAAACATAATATTTTGGATTGAATACCTCGTAAGTTCGCTGAAAATTATAGCGGAAACCTGAAAATCTTGTGGAGAGATTGTGGTCGTCGGTTAATATTAAGCGGATAAACAGTGCCTCTCTCAGGAATCTGATATTGATTTTGTGCGTTATATCAAAGAATTTTTTTGGATCACATTACAATAATGAAATAATTGGCTAAAAAAAATTTCTAGCATCTGTAACATGGTAGATAAAGCTTTCTCTTGGTATTTCCTGCTTTTTACTCTGTTGAATATTTCACACGAAGTAAAGTTCAATTCACATTAAAGTAGTCATTCTAAAGGCTGTGTTCATGGAACCTTCACTTTAGAAATCACAATGTAGTGTCAATTCATGGAAATTCAAAATTTTGAACAACTACCAATTGTCTCCTTTTTCCATGATTTCATTTTGAATAAAAAATATTTCTTAATTGTAGAGGAGCAAAATGTTACTAGATTACATATTCTTCTTTCTTATCTTGGAATATTTTGATTTTAGTTTGTTTCTCAACTTACACCACAAATTTTGTGAAAGTGATAAATTTTATACCTTCCAGAAGAGATTCGCCTGTAGGTTCTAACTAGAAACGTTAGGCTCCAGTGTAAAAAGATGACTTTTGAGCTTGATCTAGAAACTCTTGCATGATGAACAACAACGCTCTACTTACGACTTGCAGGCTTGACTAAACCTTAAACACGTATGGGACTACGGAAAATTAATAGTTGGGTTTGAAAAATTTAAAAGGAAAAAAGGAAATAATTAAGTTTTTTTTCGAAAGTCGGATGTATCCCAAAATTTCATTAAACTATGACGATGATTAAGCTGCAAAGCAAATTTTTTTGTTGATAATGAGACCAGTAAAAAAACTAAATCAATTATATTTTCATCATATAATTCACTTTATTATACTCGTATTAAATTTGGAAATTGAATCGTCTTTAGCAAAAAAACCTGATCAGGAAATATCACGCAATTTATTTCCGCAAGACCACATCAAAAGTTTTAATGATTTATTTGAAGAGAGAATTTTCAATCATTGTTTGAAAATATAAATCGGTAATTTTAAATATTGAAAAACAAACATAATCTTAAAGTTTTATTGAACAGAAATTTTCAAAGAACTTTAACGTAAGGATGTCTCATTCAATTTTGTTTTCATGAGCATTCACATTATTTATATGATTAACTTCATGTTGATCGCATTTTAGTTACCCTTTTCAGGAATATCATTCAAATGCTCAAATTTGAAATGTTGAAGAGTGACAAAAATTTCTGTCGTTTTGACTGGAATTTCAAACGCTTTTTTCTATTGTGTTCTTTAACTTTCTTAAACCAAAAACGTATCATTTTTGTCTATAAATTGTCATCATTTTTCTCTGAAAATTATTATTCCGTCACGGTAAAACTGCTGTTACTTTTAAGTGCAAAACACAAAACATAACGTTTCTTGATGCTATGTGTGGCTTTTCTACTATTTATGGCATAAATGCGCTCTCACCACACTTTAGCCAAGATTTTTTCGCACGTTATTACCTTCCGTGATCCGAGGAGTGACTTTTCACTGAGCAAATCAATTTTTTTTAACTTCCTAGTATATGGGAAGTTCTTGTAATCGCCTCGAAAATCGAAATTGAAATTTTCAACATTTCTTTACGTTTTGAGGTCTGTAGAGTATATATAAAGTGTTTTTAGAAAGGAGAGGAGATGTATGTGTGTGTGTGTGTGTGTGTGTACGTACGTACGTACGTCGTGGACAGTTTTTCCTACGAGCATAACTCAAAGTCGTATCGACTTCGGTAAGGTGTCAAACGCAGCGTCTTTGCAATTTTAAGAGCTAATTAGTTTTTGGGATACTTCGGTCAGGGTCGTATGTTGTTTTGCCCCTTTGAAGGTCATTTATGTCATGCGCTCTATCTCGCAAACCAAACGCACGATTTGCATGGTTAAGGTGTCAATCGACGCGTATTAACATTTATGTGAATCGATTAAATTATTTAAAAAATCGTTGGAGTTCTTTTTTAATTTAAGAAAAAAATGCAAAAATTAGGTTATTTTTTCATAAACAATAAATTTTTAACTTGATTTACGAAAGACAGTATTCAATTTCTATAAAATTTATATACTTCAAGCAGTACTTGTAAAAACAACATCAAAACTTTTTCTTATGATAACAAGAAACATTAAATAAAAAATAAAAAATCATTAACAGTCATCCTGATCTTCAAGGTCATTTCTTCCATTCACTATATCTCACGAACCAGATATAATATTTGCATCATTAAGGTGTCAATCGACGTGTTTTAAAATCTCTTTGATTTTTTTCATAAAAAATATTTTTTTAACCTGATTTGCACAACACAATAATAAATGTTCATAAAATTTATACATTCCTATCAATTATTGAAGAGCAACCATTAAAACGTTTTTGATGATGCTGGAAAAAAAATCAATTAAAAATAAAAAATCATTCAAAGTTACCATATGAAAAGGGTTCTTCCGAATGATATTTCCTTATATCTTTTATTCCAAAGACTTTGTTGTAGAGTCAATCAAAGTTTTAAAATATTTGGATAATTTAAGCAGATTTTTAATGGGTTTTGCAGTCTTTTTTAAAAAAAAAACTGGCGTAAATTTTTAAAATCATCACTATTTCAATCAAATTTGCATTTGTGGTAATCAATCATCATCACCCATCCACCAAAAGCCTTACGTAATCAATGGATGCTCTCGTAGATGTATAATTAATATTAACTCATTCCTGTTACTGCTATGAATACCTCCAATTATTATTATTTAAAGTAGTATTATTTTCAAAATTATTATTACGTTAAATATTTTTAATGTTTATCTCGATATTACTGGGAAGTTGACCGTGTGAACCTCAAGGGTCGCACTTCGCAGCTTGTTTTTATAGTAATAATACCACGTTTCAAATCACATGTCAATATTCAAGAAAGGAAATAGAATCATTCACAGTTTCATTCACAAAATTACAAATTTCAAGAACAATGCCAAAATTTTTGAAATTTTTTATATTTTTACTTGAAAATCTTATATATTTTATATTTTTCTTGTTCACTTCACTGATGAATGGTTCTTTCCTGGAGACTCTGCCGTTAAATATTTTCCCTGAAAATGTGGCGAACTGTTTGAGGACTTACATATTTTCCCACATAATTATTCACAAATTTTATAATTCTTGAGCACTAACTTTTGGATTTTTCAAAACTTCTTTAAATTTCATTCTTTCTTAACATTCATTTGACAGTTTTTGGTTAAGACTTATTTTCAACTCTTTTTTCACTCTAATGTCTTTAAATAATATATTGCTCAGTCAAAATATTTCCTTCGCCTGTTTACTTATTTCTTCGAAAGGTTTTCCAATTTCACGTTTAATTGTAATACTTTTTCTCAGTTTCACAGTCTATTAAAATTCTACTAAATGTTTCCTCCTTACCATGCTTACAGCTCAAACGCTCTAATTAAATTAAATTTAATAGCAACTTGTCCATTGTTAACGGGAAATTTTCAGTTCGATGTAATTCTCTGAAAACCTGGATTTGTGAGAATTCGATAGATGAGAAAATTCTACAAGTGAGAGTGTTAGTTCTCGTTCTTGAAACCTCTTCAAGTGAGAAATAGGAGCCTCTATATTAGAGAGTCATTTTTCATGCTTGGACCTCTATAAAAGAGACGAAAATTGCGCTACGTCTCTTTAAGCGGGAGGCGGTCCTATTTGTTATTTATAATGCTTTGTAAATTTCTATAAACTATTGCGCATATGAACTAACAAAAAAAATGACACCAAAATGGGCGGGTTTGTTTCCCAGGCCATTGTTCTTATACTGCATTCTTCTGTAACGCCCAAATTAAATACGAAGAAAGGGTCGACCAGCCATGTCCAAACGAAAAATAAAAGTGATAAACTTAAATGCTGAAAGCGTTCGAGGGCGGGAAATCGTGAAATGAAATACAGAACGAGATAAGTTTGCTCAAATTCATCTTCTATAAAATCATAAAGTTCAAAGATTTCAAAGCAGTCCCAGTACTCTGAGGGACACAGGAGGAGTTTTGTTTCTGAATTCCTTTACGTTGTAAAAAGGCGAAAAAAGACGATTTTTCAAGCATTTGTTTCTCAAAAACTTTATCATTTATTGCCATGAATAATTTGTTTTTAGTATTATTTCATATTGGAATAATATAAATTTTTTTTTTATTTTTTTTATTATGCTTTTTTGTAGAGGGCGCGGAAATTAAGCTTTGAATAAATCGATACTCCAGGGCGGATATGTATTGGTAGATCTGAAACAAAAAAATTAAACGGCGGCCACCACCGCTTTTAAAAAAAACAGTTCCAAAAAATGGCGGACTTCTGACAAAAAAGTCAAAAATCGACCGTTTTTTCGTAGTTTTTCAACTTCAAAATTTTTTTATTCAAGTTTTTGCTAATCTTCTGGTGGATTACGGTGTAATAATCTTTAACAAATAAAACACATTAAAGTTCTTGAAAATTGGTGCTGTAGATCCGGAGATTATCTATCTGCCATATTAAAATACATTATTTTGCATAAGACGTGTTGAAAGTTTTTGTTCCATTTCGCTGACAAACATTTTGTGAAAAATGAAAAATTAGACACTTTTCAAAAACACGGAATTGATATGTAGAAATCTAATTAAACACTGAACACATGTAATAAAGCCGCAAATATAATATACGAGTATATAGAAGAAACCGGTATTTTAGAAAAGGGGAATGAAAGAGACCCTACACGGCCGACAGCTGATCGAACACAAAGAGACGAAAACCCACACACACTCAAAGTCGCTATTTGTGTATTAAACTTTCGAATTTCGAAAAGATTTTTTGGAGGTCATTGTTAAAGATCTAAGGAGTCGAAAAATGCAAAAGAAATCCCATTTTTCGAAATTTATCAAGTGGACTAGTACCTTAAATGCGAATAGTGTCATGGTGGGTAAAATGCAAAGAAAACCTTACTGTTCTTCATAGTACGAACATGATTGGCACAAACAAACGCCCACTTTTTATCATATTGAAATCAAAGAGACCCAAATATTTTAAAGGTCTTTACCAATTGATTACGACAAAAAAACGAGGGATTGAGTAACAAAGTTATTATTTAAGGATTGTTTGAAGAAATTTGGTAAGGAAATAAAGATGAGAGGTCGAAAAATTATATTTTGCATTGATAACTGCTCTCTCTACACGGACACGCTTCCAAATGTGAGAGTCAGCTTTTTGCTTCAACCGTTAGATCAGGATATCATAGCTGTTGATCATATTCTTAAATACCTAGCAAAAAACATTAGGACTAGGCTTGTGTTTCACGAAATCAGTGGTTCAACGCCAAATTAAGATGACTTTTTTTATGTTGACGACGACGTTGCTACTACAGGATAAACGGATTTTTTAAAGTAAATAATCAGTATAACAATGCCTACATACCTACATATATAATGATTTTGGTTTTTTAAGAAATGTCTGCACCAAATTCAAATAAAAATGTTTTTGGTATGGAAGCAACGACTTCTTGTTGGTTTTTACACCCCTGTTAGTGAGAAACATCGCCAGCACCACTTTAAATGAAACATTTGGTTTAGTGAAAATCCTTCATAAGAGAGAAAAGATTCCGGTCCCTCGAACTGTCGCTTATCGAGGTTTGACTGGATTAGTGTGACATGGATTTCTTAGTAAATGCACTTTACAAGCATATTTTAATTAAAATATGTATATATTTACAAAATTTCTGTTTAGTCTAGCATTATACACTAAAGATTTATTTTGATATAAAAAAACTATGGTTTAACCTGAAACATAACATTTCAACGATTTTTCTTAAATATTGTGCAATAACGAATATGAGTGTGCGAGACTTTATATAACTTTACAACCGTCTGTTATCAAAAATGACTGAAACTCTTTAGACTACTAAGTTTTTTCTAGAATTTATTTGCTCAAATTTTAGGATTTTGACGAGATTTATTTATTTTTATTTATTTCAACGTGGCTAAATAGTAAAATGTCAATTTTTCAAGAATAAATTTTTGGATCTCTATTTGTGATTCGGTCGCAAATGACATCAAAGGCTATTTATTAACAATTCAGGGTGATAACGTTTATTTCTAATTTGATTAGTTTTTTAAAAGAAAATGAATAAATGAAGGAATTAACCTGCAATTCGCTTAATCTTTAAAAGAATTAAACGGCATAGCTTTCGTTTTTGAATGCTGTTCAGCCGCTTCAAATTTCAAGAAATTATGATGAATCGAAACTTAGACGCAAATGCAGAACACCAATACAAACAAACACGGTATTGTCCAAAATTTATAATAACAAGCCGTGCGGTGCGACCCATGAGGTCCACACGGTAAACTTCTCAGTAATATCTACATATATATTAAAAATATTAAACACAATAATAATTATGGAAATAATACTACTTTTAATAATAAAAATGTACCTCTCATAAAAGTTATTGGAATGACTTAATATTAATCGTAACATCTACGCGAGCGTCAATTGATTAGGTAAGGATTTTGGTGGATTGGTTTGATTGATTATTCACGCGGATCAATCGGAGGAGAGACAGGTTACAAAGCCTTTTCTACGTTATTTGTTATTTTCATATGGATGCATGAAGGATAAAAGACCGCTAGCAAAAATGAATGCAGTTTTTGTTATTACGCACACTGAAAAGATTTCTTCGCGTGATGGCCATTTTGAATAGTTGCGGTCAAAATTGTCAGCACTTCGGCATAATCACCGAATTTGTATTTTTTCACGATTTTACACCAATGAAACTTATGTTATTTTCTGTTGATTTTCAAAAACATTGTATATGCAGTAAAAAAAAATAGGTTCAATTGCATGTAAAACGTAAAATGTATGTATTACAAATGATGAAGGAAGTAATTGAAGTCTTTCGAATACTAAAGAACAAAACTCCTAAAAACTGCAATTTTTTATTTGATGAAAGCTTTTCAAAACATATAATCTTGAAAAGTGTTTACTACAAAACATTTCACCATTCGAAGCGTTGATTACCACAATTGCAAATTCGATTGGATTTATATTGATTTTCAAAATTTAAGCAGGTTTTACATTAAAGTTAAAACATGGTGCTGTGATGACTACTGAAAATCTGCTCAAATTTTGCAAATATTAATAAACTTTGATTGACTTTACAATTATGTCTTTAGAATAAGAGACTTAAGGTTTAATCATTCGTATGAACCCTCTTTACTTGGTGACTTTGAATGATTTTTATTTTTAATTCAATTTTTTTTTGTAATCATAACAAAATTTTTTGCTGGTTTCTCTACAAAAATTGATACAAATTTATAAATTTTATGAACATTTATTATTACGATGTGCAAATCAGGTTATCAATTTTTTTATGAAAAAACACTACTTTTCTACATTTTGTTTATTACATTAAAAAAACGTTTTAACGATTTTTTTAAAATACAAAAACATCATAAAAATGTTAATACGCGTTGATTGACACATTATCGATGATAGATTATATTTGGTTCTCGTGATATAAGGAATGACGTGCATGACCTTGAACTTTTAATGATTTTTTTATTGTTTATTTAACTTTTTTTTGGAATCATGAAAAACACTTTTGCTGTTTTTATAAGAACTGTCATAATATATAAATTATATAATTATATATGAATTATATAAACATTGATTACTTCGGTTTGAAAGTCAGGTCAAAATTTTTTTTGTGTTGAAAAAAACCCTAATTTTTTGCATTTTTTTTTAAATTAAAAATCGGCTTCGACAAATTCTTGAAAAATAGATAGAAATAGATTGATAGAATCACATGAATGTCAAAACGCTTCGATTGACACCTTGATCAAGCAAATCGTACGTTCTGTTCGCGACATATAGCGCACGACTGAAATGACCTTCATAGGGGCAAAACAACAAAGCCCCGACCGAAGTGCCCCAAAATTTTTTCAGCTCTTAAGATTGCAAAGACGCTTCGATTGACATCGTAACAAAGTCGATACGTTTTGAGTACGTGAGTTATGCTCGTAGAAAAAAGTGTCCACGAACGTACGTATGTACGTACGTACGTACGTACACACACACACATACATTTCTGTTTCTAAAAACTATTTAAATTAACTTTAAAGACCTCAAAACGTCAAGAAAAGTCGAAAATTTCAATTTCGATTTTCGAGGCGATTACAAGAACTTCCCATATACTGGGAAGTTAAAAAAGTTGCTGATTTCGAAAAATTTACCCGCATCTAGAATGAAGCAACCTGAAATGGCAAATACTAATTATTCACTCTTGTCAATGCCTGCACTACTTTTGGTTGAGTGCTGCAGGCCACTTAATTAAAGCTCACAACCCTTTATTAATCTAATAATTTAAAAATCATTTAAGCGTAATGTCCCAGGTGCATTACGTCCAATTGTCAATTCAATCAACAGGATATAAGGACTCGACTCGTGTTACCAGAAACGTTACCCAACACTGGTTTAATTAAATGCACAACGGAAGCCATTAGTGAAAACGCTCGTTCTATTTATCAATTCAGCCCCTTATTTCCTGTAGCGCGCTCAAGGAGCTTTGTCAAGTGTGCTGTTTAAACCAAAGAATCAAGCTGTTGTACATGTGGTATATCCTTAGTGGAGCAACTGCTAGTTGTCATGTTCAAACAAAACGATGCCAGCCAGGGCTGAATCAACTAGAACGCAAAGGACATGGTGATAACCAACATACTAGCTGCAGGTATGGTAATGAGTAAATATCCTTTGAGTTTCGGGACACCAGGATGAGAAGTCATCAAAGACATGAATTCTTTGCCTAATCCAATTTACCTATGATGCTTTGGTAGACGATCCAATCACAGAAATCAGCAGTTGTCTGCTTATTAGTCGTATTACAACATTCCCGCATATTTTCCGAAGGCACTGCTTCATAACACGGAAGTGATGTGCTGGTGGGATTGGTTTTGTGATGTGGATGCAGGATGATGTTGATACGAATATCCCAGCAGTAAGAATGCTAAATGCAGAGTGTGAGAATGAAAACAATAAGAACGTTTCCTCGGAACATTCTATACAGTTTTTTTTTTAATTTCTGTTGTGATCTGTTTTTCGATAGAGACGTTTTTCAAAACTAAATTGTATTTTTTGTTGAATTTTGATAAAGTGGTTTCAGGACATCTTTTCAAAGAAAGGTAACCTGAAGACTTATCTTGCTAATATGTAAAAAAAATCGTTGACAAGTATAAAACAAACATATACATCATTTGTCTCATTTGGATGTGAAACAACGAATTAAAGAATTTTCGCCTTCAGAAACAAATTACCACATTAACTTATTCATACTTGAATACATTGTGCTATTCTTTACTACGCCATTTGTACAATAATACAATAAGAGTATAAGTGCTTAATTGACTTATTCAATCTAGTCCTCACTAATGCCATTTGCGAATTGAATTATTTGTGGGTTAATTGAGCGTCTGGGAAGACATGTAGCAATTTTCATGAGGCCACGGCTAAATCTGCTTACGTTGGCTATAACTGTTAACGCTGATTCAATATACAAAGACCATTAATTCATCATATTAATCTGTTCATCTTCAGAGTAACCGTTCAATATAAATAATATCTTGCATAATATTCTGTTCAATCAAGTATATCTGTTTTTGATCTTGGAATATCTGTCGATTTAATGACAACAAAGTAGTCTTGTTTTTGCAATACGTCAATAATGATTTCCTGCCATGTTATTTTGATTTACAAACTTATGTAAAACTGGATTTGTTCTAATGAATCAATCTGATCTATGGATTCCACTTATGGTGCCAATGTGTCGAATTGGCGAAAATGAAACTGAGGTTTTTTGTTATATAAGCAAATTATTTGACTGTAACAAAATCTGAAGAGCCTATTTAGATACCGAAAGAAATTCACTAAATAATTTTATAACTCATCATTTATGAAAATTACTTGCAAACTTGTCTCGTCATGATGACTTAATCACTAGTTGATGTTAAATAATAATATTCAGTAACGTTTTTTTCCAGTTTTTGACTAGAATCCTATTTAAAAATAGAAGGTCGTATCTGCAATCTGAACTAGCAAGAGGCTGACCTTATTTATTAAGTACAATAAATGTACTAATGTCACCCTTTTGTGATAGGAATGTCTCTTATGTATGTCTTTGACTGGGTTGAACTTTTCAACTATTATTGGTATGATTTCATCTTCAAAGATTTAACAACCACTTTCTTTTGTGCTATCTCTTGTTCGTAAAGAGTAAAATAGTTAGCCTTTTTCCTCATAATGATCGTACGCGAGGACTAGATTCATCGAAGAATACTGAAGGATCATTGTTCAATCGACATGCTGCACAGAATGTTGCTGAAAACCTAACGTATTTTTCCTATGGTGGATCAAGTAAACACATAAACGATTTTTGCATCCTTCAAGTTGTAGCTCGGTAGAATTTTTTCATCCACAAATTTTACTAAGGTTCAGTTATTCTTCATCATTAAATTAAAACAAAAATTATAAAATTTGCGTATCCTTTTGCTTTCTTTATTCGACTATAAGTTAATTGATAATTGCTCTTCTTCGCATTGTCATCTGCTTTGACTCAATAAGCTTTCATTTTTGAAATATATTCTATTACATATGAAATTAAAAAAAAATATAAATATTAAAATTTAAAATAACTACATCTATTAATCAAGTAGGTTTTTCTCGCGATGAACAAACTTCATTTTGGCGATGCTTTTCTTAGTGAATATCAAGTAAATTTTTTAAAAGGCAGAAGACAATCTAATGCATTTTACTCTTCTAAGAGTAAAATGTGTTGAAAATCGATGTTTATGAAATACTTACTATTGTTGATTTAAGAATAAATTTCAAAAAATTATTTTTCTTTCACAATAATAATTGTTTGGCTTGCATACTCATAGCACAGTCAGTGCAGCTTCTAAATTCGTGGAATTCGAAATTGCTTTTGTTTTGTTCATTTGCTATCAAAATGTTTAAAAAAATAGGCTATAACATTCATGTTTCAAGAGATCATAAAATCAATTGATTTCACATTTCATATGGCTCTCTATCACACTTTCTAGTTGTCGTTGTTGGATTGTTGACAAATATGAAATTAATTTATAAACAAGCCGCGACGTGCGACTCTTGAGGTCCACACGGTCCTAATAATATTTACAAAAGTATTAAACATTTTAAATACAAGAATAATCATGAAAATAATACTATCTTAAATAATAATATATAGGTACCTCAACAGTAATTGAAATGACTTAATATTAATCGTATCATCTACGGGAGTGTTCATTGAAAACGTAAGGATTTTGGTGGATGGGGTGTTGATTGAATATTTACGCGGATAAATCGGAGGGGGGACAGGTTACAAAGCTTTTTCTACGTTATTTGTTATTTCCATATCGATGCTTGAAAGACAAAAAGCTCTAGTAAAAATGAATGCAGTTTTTGTTAATACGCCTACTGAAGAGATTTTGTCACATGGTGGCCATTTTGAACAGTTGCTTTCAAAATTGCCATCACTTTTGCATATTCACTGAATTTGTATTATTTCACGATTTCAACGAGATTAATAACTTTTTCTTATTCTTAGGTGGTATTGAAAAATATTGAATATTCAATCAATAATCAGTAGAATTGTATGTAAATAGTATTAAAAGTGATGAGGGAAGAAGGAATTGAAATCGTACAAACACTAAAGATGAAAACAACTAAAAACTACAATTTATAATCTGATGAAAATCTTTTCAAACATATGATCTTGCAAAGTATCGACTACAAAACATTTTAAACATTCGCAACGTTGATTACCAAAAACGCAAATTTTGTACAATTTTTTTCAAAATTTAAGCAATTTTTTTATAAAAATAAAAAAACCATACTCTGACTTTTGAAAATTTGCTCAAATTATGCAAATATTATGAAGGTTTGATTGAGTTAACAACAACGTCTTTAGACTAAGGGATATCATGTAATATCATACGTACTAACTCATTTTACATTGTGATTTTTATCGATTTTTTATTTTTACTTTAATTTTTTCATAATCTTGAAAAACATATTGCTATTTTGTCACAATTACTGTATTAGTAATTGATTTCATCTTCACAAAATACTACGTGTTGTGTTTTTATAAAAGAAAAACTTCGATTCAATCGCTGAGGAAGACCGAACGATTACGGTCGAAAATCGATTACGAATCCAAATAAAGATACACAAATCTAAAAGGAAGTTTTTCTTTTATAAAAACACAACACAATTACTATGTTGTGCAGGTTAAAAATTTATTTGTAAACAAAAAACTTTATTGTTTCTATTTTTTTTTATTAAATTAAAAAACGAATTCGATTGACGTTTTAACGATGCATATCCTATATTCTGTCCGCGAGATACAGTGCATGATAGAAATGACCTTAAAAGGGTCACAACACAACCTTCAAAGGGTCAAAAGACTTTCCGTCTAGTTTGTGATACCAGCAATCATGATTCAAAAGTTTCATATAGTCCAAGTTGTTCTTTTTAAAAAATCAATTAATGTTTCTTCATGTTTACAAAAAAAAATCATGGAAAAAAAACAATTAATAGTCACCATCAATAAAAGGTTGGAACGAATAATATAACCAGATCTCTCTTATTCTAATGACATTGTTGCCATTCGGAGCGTATTAGTCTTTTGCGTGATTTAAGCAGAGTTTCAATACTTTTCATACTAGCAGTTTGTTATTTTAATGAAAAAGCTGCTTAAATTTTAAAAAAAATTATGTTGTTTTCAATCAAACTTTCGTTTGCATTAATAAACGTTTTGACAGGTCAAATGTTTGAAGATGTTTTAGTCACATAAAAAACCGTTTTAATGATTGCAAAAAGTAACACGATTAATAATGAATGAAGTTTAATAGGTGTAAAATTTCCTAATTTCACTTACTCCAATGAAATGGTTTGTAAAAAAGTCTGTTCTATCTCATATTCACTTCAATCAGAGTTTTACGCAATCAGATGTATTCAGTTCTCATCAAATAAAATATAGTTTTTATACGTTCAAAAAATAATCTTAAAGAATCAATAAGCAATGAATATGTACAATCAAAAAGTCATTAAATATGTAAGGACTATTTGTCAAATTTTTGAGGTCATTTATTGTTAGGTTTCGTAGATTTCCGTTAGTTCCTACTTTATCTTATGTTAGACTTTTTATGTTCTACATATAATCAGACATGGAATTTTCACTGTATGTTACAAATTGTTTTGAGATAAACTTTAAAATAATGAATGATTATTAGTTTTCCAAAGTAGAATTGGGTGAAAGTACAGATACAGTTAAAACTTTACAGTTCAGATACAGTTAATACTTTTCAAAGTCTTAAAAAGCATTCAGCAGGTTCTCGTAATTTATTAATTTAGTTTTTTTGGTATCGTAATATGATTTCAATTACTTCTTACCGCATCTTATGTAATATTTGATATTTGCATAATCAATGTTTTCCATGGTCAACTGCAAAATAAGAAATAATTATTTGTTTTAATAATGTAAAATGGTGAGATAATACAAATTCAATGTTTATGAAGCACCCATGAAAATTTCGGGCAAATCTTTTCACAATGGCCATCATGCGACGAAATCTCGTCAGTCGGCGTAAAAACAAAAACTCCATTCAATAACTCTGAAATCACGAATTGTAACTTTGATTGATCCGCGTCAAGATTTCGTCATTTCAAAAATGATATTTTCGTTAACTTTCGAGAAGCAACGAATCGCAGAAGTGCAGATTAGATAGATTTTTTTTTTTTTGAAAAATAATTTGTTATATCTGCAAATTTTCGACCAAATTGAAAAACCATGTACCGAATTTATTGAAAATTGATACAAATCATAGAAACGATCGATCGAAGCTTAGTGATTGATGCCAAAACCACATCATTAGAGCAAGTGAAATAAGATTATATTATTTGTATCAATCTTCGTTCATTGTAAATATTAATAGTTTATTATGTCTGTTTGGCAGTATTGAAAAACTTTTATTACTTTTATTTTTTGTTCGATAAGTAAACTTTTAACTTTCAACATTTGACTTTTTAAAGCGTTGATTCTTTGAAAATAAAGTTTTTTTTACATTGTTAAGTAATTTTATTTAAATAACAAAAGGCTGCTCACTAATTATTGAAAATCTTCCCTAATAATACAAATTTTAAAACGCTTTGATACATTTGACAATAACGCCTTTGAAATTAGAAAAATAAGAGAATAGTATTCGTATCAACCGTTATTCATTCATTTAAGAATGGTTTTTGTTTTTTTATTCATCTTTTTGGAATCATGAAACAAACTTTTATTAATTTTTTGGCAAAAGCTGTTTAAGGTACAAATTTTGATAGACATTTAATGCAATAAGTGAAATTTTTGGAAAAAAAATATAATTTAGTAAAAAGCAACTAAACTTTTGCGTAGGTTTTTATTAAATACATAAACCATTACATTAATTCGAAAATAAATTGAATCATGCAACTGCTATGGCGCTTTAAGGTACCAATCCACTTTAGAAGGCGAAAAAATACCATTTTTCACGAATTTTTTTCTCAGATACTTATTATATATTAACATGTTTTTAAGAGTCTCATTTCATATTCGAATAATACAAAAAAAATTATATTTTATTTATTAACCCCTTTTACAGACAGCGCTAAATTTAAGCTTTGAAAAAATCGTTACTCCACGGCAGAAAGAGATTCTATGGATTGGTAGATCTGAAACAAAATTTTTCAACACAACTTTAAAAAACAATGTTTCATACATCGTAATCTACGACCATTTTCAAAAAAAATCTGTTAAAATATGGTGGACTTGTAAAACAAAATTTCAAAAATCAATCCTATTTTCGTAGTTTTTTTGACGCCAAAATTTGTTTCTACAATTTTTTGCCGTTATTCTGGTTGATTACAGTGTAATATTTTCTAGCAAAGAACACGCATCAAAATTTTTGAAAATTGGTTGAGTAGATTCCGAGATTATCTCTTTGCCATGTTAAACAACGTTCTTTTGCGAAAAAGGTGTTTAAAGATTTTGTTCCATTTTGCTGATAGATGATAAATATTTTTTTAAAAATAAAAAAATTATACATACATCAAAAACACGCAATTGATATGTAGAAGTCAAAATTAGCACTAAGCACAGGTAAAAATGCTGCAAATATCATATATAAAAGAGAAACCGCTATTTTAGAGAGGTGGAATGAAAAATCCACTACGCGGCCATTTGATAGAACATCAGCAAAGAGCCGGAAACGCGCACACACTCATTCACTATTTATATATCAAACTTTATAATTCCGAAAAGATATTTCTGCAGGTCATTTTTGAAGTTCTAAAGAGTCGAAAAATGCATAGAAAATATCCATTTTTTGAAATTTGTACCTTAACATACACCTTAATGATGCAATCCAATCTTTGGTTTGCGAGATAAGGTGCATGACAGAAGTGACCTTGAAGGAGTAAAAAAAAACCACATCAATGGAGTTTTAACTTCCCAGTATATGGGAAGTTCTTGTAATCGCCTCGAAAATCGAAATTGAAATTTTCAACTTTTCTTTACGTTTTGAGGTCTATAGAGTATATATAAAGTGTTTTTAGAAAGGGAGATGTATGTGTGTGTGTGTGTGTACGTACGTAACTACGTACGTCTGTACGTTCGTGGACAGTTTTTTCCACGAGCATAACTCACGTAAACAAAGTCTGATCGACTTGGTTGAGAAGTCAATCGAAGCGTCTTTTCAATTTTAAGAGCTGATTAGTTTTTGGGAAACTTCGGTCGGGGGGTTTGCTGTTTTGCCCGTTTGAAGGTCATTTCTGTCAGGTGCTATATCTCGCGAACTAAACGTACGATTTTTTTTTAACAAGGTGTCAATCGACGCGTATTAACGTTTTTGTTATTCTATCAAATTTTTAAAAAAATTCTTGGAGCGGTTTGCAAATTTTTTTAAAAAAAGTGCAAAAACTTGTTTTTTTTCAAAAACAATAAATTTTTAACTTTATTGTCGAGTCTTAGAAATCAATGTTTATAAAATTTATGTACGCCGAACAATGTTCGCAAAAACTTTATCAAAACTTTTTCTCATGATTACGTAAAAAAATAAATTAAAAATAAAAAATCATTAAAAGTCATCATGATTTTCAAGGTCATTTTTATCATTCACTATATCTCACGAACCAGATATAATATTCGCATCATTAAGGTGTCAGTTGACGTGTATTAACATCTTTGTGAAGTTTTTATAATTATAAAAATTCGTTTTAGCCATTTTTTTAATTTAATAGAAGAAAATGTGAAATATTATGGTTTTTTTCATAGAAAATATTTTTGACTTGATTTGCACAGCACAGTGATACCAGTTTATAAAATTTATACATTCTTATCAGTTTTTGGAGAGAAACCGGCAAAATTTTATTCCATGATTATGAAAAAACTAAATTAAAAATAAAAAAGTTAAAAATCATTCAAAGTTACCATGTAAAGAGGGTTCATACGAATGCTATTACTTTTTATCTTTTATTCTAAAAAAATTGTTGTAAATTCAATCAAAAATTTAAGATATTTGCATAATTTGAGCAGATTTTTAAAAGTTTTTATAGTCTTTTAATTAAAAAAAAATTGCTTAAATTTTGAAAACCAACAAAATTTTTCAACACCAAAAAGGCCCCCACCGATTGATCCGCGTGAATATTCAATCTGTCCTCATCGACCAAAAACCTTACGTAATCAATGGACCCTCCCGTAGACGATATGGTTCATATTAACTCATTCCTGTTACTATTACCTCTCATTGTTGTAATGTTGTTGATGTTTATGTAGATATTACTGGGAAGTTGACCGTGTGGACCTCAAGGGTCGCACTTCGCGGCTTGCTTCAGAATGTAATCAGCTCGCGAGATTGCAAATACCCTTTAATTGGCACGACTCACTCACGTAAACATGAGTTATTTACGCACATATTGATTTCTTTGCAAATAAAACACTATTCTAAAGACCTTAAAACCTAAAAGTTGTAAGTTGCAATTTGAATTTCCAAAAACTTTCCAAATATTGGGAAGTTAACAAGTAGACCCAAAAGAGATTGTCGTCATATTTCCGGGGAAAGTTTAATACCACATTTCAAAGCACGGATGGAATCAATCGCAGAAAGTCAGTAACATTTGCCTCTAACTAAATCAACCAAGTTTCATTTTTCAATCATTTTAATGATGCACATTACATACAGATCAGCAAAACTGATTAAAAATAAATCGATGGACCCACATGAGCATCCAAGAAAGCAAACCTTTTAACTAAAGAACATTATGAGTTTATCACCAATAAGGTCGTTGAGAAAATTTTTCGGGCTACGTATCGATATATTTGACTAATTTGATTTGTACTCTATTGACACCTCGACATTGATCTGAAATTGGATAATCAAATCGATGATTTTTTCTTAAGGTATGTGTGGCTCAAATTAAATTTTTGTTTGTAGTTACTGCAATATATAAATGTATTCAGATCTACAAACCACTAATTCCTGTTGATGTAGCATTTTTGTTGAAATAATTTTAAGAGTCTGATTCTTTTCGAAAAGTGAAAGCAAGTCCGTGCTGAAATTGCAACATAAATTCATTCCGCAGTATATTATATCGCCAAACATCTGTCAACTTTGATTCTGAAAAATAAAATAAAAATCTTACTAAAAGATTGCTTTCGATTCACAAATTATAACCACCAAATAGTTTTTCCTTGAAAACAGTATTTTTCGGCTATGCATTCAAGCATATCTGTGAATTTCATCCGATGTCGGCGCATGATATAGATATTTCAAATCGATCCGAAAATAGAAAAATATTTTTTTATCTAGATCAAATTTCGTTTAATCAAACCCACTTTGATTTCTGGCATTTGCAAGAAAAAACAAAAAACATTATAAATTGATATCGTCCCTGAGAACGTATAAAATATGAGAACTCAATTTGGCTCTAGGTTCGATTGCTTTTTCCTAAGCAGAGTCACGGAGTTTGCACATTCAATCGAAATAGAATTGGAAAGGAAATTCGCGAAAGGCAGTAAACAAAAAGGTAAACCGGCAATAAAACCTTGTTGCGAAATTGCGTTTTTGCTACTGACAGAACTAAACTAGAACTGGAAATGGAAATGGCTATCCAACGTTTCTGTGCGAACATCAAACGTTGTGCGGAGGATTTTTATCAATTTGCGTTTGCCGACTTATTCTTCATAATATGGGGATGAACGCACGTGAAACACTTCAGTAGCAGACGATCCTAGAGCTGAGTTTTATGTCTTTGTGTTACGTGAAGCTCCCTCCCAGGCTTAGTTGCGCTTGTTTACTAAGAAAATTTCGCTCTTTTCGTGAGTGGAAGAAATATTTTCACATCATAAAAGCTTCCATTGATTTACTTCACGTCGAATCACTTGTGTCCTTGCCGAACATTGCCACTCTTCTGGCTCTCCCAGCTGAGTGATACTGTAACTTAATTCGTACTTCGATAACCTCTTAGCAGCAGAGTTACCGAATATTTGACTCAAATTCTCGGACAATCAGTGAAGGGTGGGTGCTACGAAATGAGTTTCCATCAGCTGCGCCTCCAGCAGACCAAAAACCTATGCCATTGAATTCTATATTCTGAGAATTGCAAAAAAGCTTGAGGACAAATCCCAAAGTATTCGAACCATTTTCGTCTTTCAAAACTTGGATATGTTACTATAGGCTTCGGCAACTCCTGACGCTTTTAAAGTGAAAAACAGCACAAACAATTGTCGTATTGGCGAAACATTTTCTGGCTATCGAAAATATATGACACGCTATCTACAGTAGTCGTATGTGCTCTTGTAGCGATAGATGATGGGCAACAATACAACAATGTTGCTGAAAAGGAGGATTTAACGTTTAACTGCTATCCAAGCGAGAACCGAACGCCTGACCCTTGGGACAGTCAATGCCTCACTTGAAGCGAAAAATGTTTCTAAATTGAAAGAAAACGTCTATCGTCAAATATTTGTCGAATGTCAACAGGCACCCGAGGAATACATACGTTTCATTTAGGGCAGGACGTATCTGAGAAATATGTATTTCTGCCGGCTTTTGAGAGGATTCTTTTTATTTATGTAGGGAGTGTTGGGCACTTAGAGAACGTAAGGGCGTTAAATTATTCGCATATGTCTTTCAAGTGGCTGATTCCTAGTTTGGACATCGCCATTTTGCTTGGTTCAGTGGGAACGTAATTGGGGCGTTCCTTCATGAAGGGAAAAAATGCCGCTTAAAATTTTCAGGTAATTTTTTTAAAGATAGAAACTACTATGCTTAATTGCTATTCTATGCTTAATGTCTCATTGATGCAATGCTATGAAATCTAGCAGATATTTGGCAGGGGTTCATAGCCTCTTTTATCTAAATATTATGAGCTGTTAATAGTTCACCGTTATTTGCAACATTTTCGATAACCGAAACGCAATATTTTGCTTTCTAAAGCAATTGTGATGAATCATGAAATAAACAAGCCATGAGGTGCGACCCATAAGGTCCACACGGTCAACTTCCCAGTAATATCTACATAGATATTAAAAATATTAAACACAATAATAATTATGGAAATAATACTACTTCAAATAATAAAAATGTACCTCTTATAAAAGTTATTGGAATGAGTTAATATTAATCATAACATCTATGCGAACGTCAATTGATTACGTCAGGATTTGGGTACATTGGTTTGATTGATTATTCACGCGAATCAATCGGAGGGCGACAGGTTACAAAGCAGTCTCTTCATTAAAGTTAAAACATGGTGCTGTGAAGACTATTGAAAATCTGCTCAAATTTTGCAAATATTAATAAACTTTGATTGACTTTACAACAATGTCTTTAGAATAAAAGATTTAAGGTATTATGATTCGAATGAACCCTTTTTACATGGTGACTTTGAATGATTTTTTATTTAATTTTTTTTTGTAATCGTGAGAAAAGTTTTTGCTAGTTTAACTACAAAAATTGATAAAATTTTATAAATTCTACAAACATTTATTATTACGATGTGCAAATCAGGTTAAAAATGATTTTTTTATGAAAAAAACACTACTTTTCCAATTTTTTTTTATAAATTAAAAAAAACATTTTAACGATTTTTTTAAAATATAAAAACATCATAAAAATGATAATACGCGTCGATTGACACCTTAATGATGCAAAGATTATATTTAGTTCTCGAGATATATTGAATGACGTAAATGACCTTGAACGTTTAATGATTTTTAACTTCCCAGTATATGGGAAGTTCTTGTTATCGCCTCGAAAATCGAAATTAAAATTTTCAACATTTCTTTACGTTTTGAGGTCTATAGAGTATATATAAAGTGTTTTTAGAAAGGGAGATGTATGTGTGTGTGTGTGTGTGTGTGTACGTACGTACGTACGTACGTACGTTCGTGGACACTTTTTTCTACGAGCATAACTCACGTAAACAAAGTCTGATTGACTTGATTGAGGTGTCAATCGAAGCGTCTTTGCAATTTTAAGAGCTGATTAGTTTTTGGGAAACTTCGGTCGGGGGGGTTTGCTGTTTTGCCCCTTTGTAGGTTGTTTCTGTCATGCGCTATATCTCGCGAACCAAACGTACGATTTTTTCAAGCAATGTGTCAATCGACGCGTATTAAGTTTTGTGTATTTCTGTTAAATTTTCAAAAAAATTCTTGGAGCGGTTTTCAAATTTTTTAAAAAAAAGTGGAAAAAATTAGGTTTTTTTTCAAAAACAATAAATTTTTAACCTTATTGTCAAGTCTTAGTAATCAATGTTTATAAAATTTATGTACTCCAAACAGTGTTCGCAAAAACGTCATTAAAACTTTTTCTCATGACTACGTAAAAAATAAATTAAAAATAAAAAATCATTAAAAGTCATCATGATTTTCAAGGTCATTTTTATCATTCACTATATATCACGAACCAGATATAATATTTGCATCATTAAGGTGTCAGTTGACGTGTATTATTATTTTTGTGAAGTTTGTAACATTATAAAAATTCGTTTTAGCCGTTTTTTTAATTTAATAGAAGAAAATGCGAAAAATTATGGTTTTTTTCATAGAAAATATTTTTTAACTTGATTTGCACAGCACAGTGATCTAGTTTATAAAATGTATACATTCGTATCAGTTTTTGGAGAGAAACCGGCAAAATATTATTCCATGGTTATGAAAAAACTAAATTAAAAATGAACAAATCATTCAAAGTTACCATATAAAGAGGGTTCATACGAGTGCTATTACTTTATATCTTTTATTCTAAAAAAATTGTTGTAAATTCAATCAAAGTTTTAAGATATTTGCATAATTTGAGCAGATTTTTAATAGTTTTTATAGTCTTTTAATTAAAAAAAATTGCTTAAATTTTGAAAACCAACAAAAATTTTCAACACCAAAAAGGCCCCCACCGATTGATCCGCGTGAATATTCAATCTGTCCTCATCGACCAAAAACCTTACATAATCAATGGACTCTCCCGTAGACGATATGATTCATATTAACTCATTCCTGTTACTGCTATTATAACATTTGCTCATTGTTGTAATGTTGTTGATGTTTATGTAGATATTACTGGGAAGTTGACCGTGTGGACCTCAAGGGTCGCACCTCGCGGCTTGTTTAATTTTTTTTAAAAAACTGCAAAAAATTAGGGTTTTTTCATTTTTTTTTGTAATCATGAAAAAATATTTTGCTGGTTTTTTCACAAGAATTATTTGAAGTTTGTAAATTATATCAACATTGATTACTTAGGTTTGAAAATCAGGTTAAAAATTTTGTGTTTTTGAAAAAACCCTACTTTTTTGCACTTTTTTTTTAAATTAAAAAACGGCTCCAACATTTTTTTTAAAAACTTGACAGAATTTCATAATACGCGTCGATTGACACCTTAATCATGCAAATCGTATGTTTGTTTCGCGATATATAACAAATGACAGAAATGACCTTCCAACGGTCAAAACAGCAAATCTCCCGGACTGAAAATTTCCAAAAACTAATCAGCTCTTCAAATTGCAAAGACGCTTCGATTGACACCTTAACGAAGTTGATACGACTTTGTTTACGTGAGTTATGGTCGTAGAAAAAAGTGTCCACGAACGTACGTACATACATACATACATACACACACACATACATCTCCCTTTCTAAAAACACTTTATATATACTCTATAGACCTCAAAACGTAAAGAAATGTTGAAAATTTTAATTTCGATTTTCGAGGCGATTACAAGAACTTCCCATATACTGGGAAGTTAATAAAGTGAGTCTCACTCATCATAGCGTTTGAAAAGTTCAACCCAAGTTTAAAATAATTGGGTAAACCTTGAAAAAATATATTATTTTCACCGTGTTTTTATTCGTTATATTACAAATAAAATTTATTCTTTTCGTGAATCGATAGCAACATAAAACAGTCAGTATACTCCACTACTTACATCAGTGCTTAGTTTTAATAAAAACTAACGAAACTACCTATAACATACGTTGTTTTCATCATCTATCAAACCTTTTTAACAATTAACCCGAGGATTAGAATCCATTTGTAATGGCGCGAGGGTGGTATCGGTCAAATAACATTTCAGCCTACAAAGAACACAAAGTAGCAATCCTGTCATCAACATGCCAAAAGCAGACCATCAAGCTTTTAGGAAGTTTACCCCATATTGAAAAAAACTAATTAATAGTCACATATTACATATCTTGCAATGTATGAGATTAGAAATAGATGGACAGAATATTATTGAAGCTTTCAATCTAGTTCATAGTGACAGGCAACAAAGTTCGGGAAAAGGTCATTCATTTGTTGTTGAAAGTCACAAATGAATGACCTTTTCCCGAGACAGGTTTTTTTAGATTTCAGTTTGATTGACAATTAGAGATTTATATACTTTTTATTTAATGAAAACGCAACAGTACATGGGTGATTTGGCGTTATCTTTAAAATTGCTATTAAAATGAATGCTTTCGAATGATTATTACTACATAAAGATTGCTTTTAACACCTTCTTATTATTTATAAAACATAATGCCATGCTAGTCAAGGTGATGTATTTATATCATGTCTATCATATTTGCAGTACATTGTCGATTATTTGTGGCCCAATTTACCGAATGTTTCAATTTGTATTTTTCTTAAGTGCGTCAATTATATGTGACTTGTAACAGTAACAATGACTTTAAATATTTCGCCATGAAAAAGTCCAACGGTAGCAAATGTTACACCAAACACTGACTGGGTTTCATTTCACCAGAAACAAATTGAAACTCTTATCCATTCTTCGAAAATTCGCACTAACTTTGAGATTGATTTGCAATCTCCTCAAGCGTAGCTCGAGCTTTTTCTTACAATGGTGCTTTGATATGTTTTAACGTGTCAAGCGTGTCTTTGTTGGCATGGTCGAAATAACACGCACATCAAAACAACAAACAACGTATGAATTTTTAATTTTTTGCTGCTTCAATGATCTGTATAAAATCTTAGTAACATATATTGTACATGTGTTTGAAGCTAGCAGTGTTTTCTTTATGACATTTATGATGATACTACCTCAAAAATATTTAATTTTATGTATTATTAAAAAGTAAAACATTTTTGGGTGGCCAAAATTGTATAATTTGAGTGTTTGATTGATCTCTGATCTTTACTTTGCGGCATTCTGTTCCACGTAAAAAAAAATATATCAATTTTTATGATGTATGATGTTAAATCTTTTATTACTTTTTCATCCTAAAAGCCTGCAGAATATTTTCAATTGTTAGTGAGTGTGCAACAAAACGTTTAAAGCTGGTTACAGAAAAAAAATCTTTTAGTAACAACTTAACAAAGTACTTTAACCATCAGTTCGACTTTTAGTTCCGTTGAAAAGCTCAATCCAGACGAAATGCATGAAAATGAATTTGCAAAACTTCACGAATGTTTGAATGCACGTTGACCGAACAGAAGTAGAAAAGCAGCTTATTATATGGGACTTATAACAGAAAATGTTTGCAGACTCTCATTGTCCGCTGCATGTTTCACTTGTTTTCATTGGTTTATTCCAGCAAAAAATGAAAAGGTATTTGTTTAAATCCCTACGAATGTATGCAAATTTGCGCCAAAATAATGCTAAAAGCTGCATAGATCAGCGGCACTTAAAAACTACAAAAACGTCTTTTCTCGGTTTTTCCGAAGGTGTCGTCGTTGCAAGGGTAATATCGGTTGTGTGTACATTGGTTCCAGTAAAATATTGTTTTATGAGGTACGAACACGGTACATGGTGGCATTATATCTACCATTCTCGTGTTCTGCGAGAAAACCTAAACAAAGAATTCTCCAACCTTATGGCAACAAGCGTTTACTATCTCAGCAAGGCTGCAAGGTGGTACTGAAGTACAATATGAAGTGAAAAAGTACTCGTCAAGGTATCGTGTTCGAACAAGAGGAGGAATAATAACGTAAGCGAGCGCTAGCTAGGCCCATTTTCAGTCGCGAGTGCCTTGGAAAATTATCATGCAAATTGCCGCCTGTCTTCCACGGTTACTTCGTACAGTAACTGGCGTTCTATCCGTTGTCTGACCTATTTTCCTTAGGTTCGCCTCCTTCAGATGTGTTTAAACGTTAATGATTTCCGCAACCGCCACCACTTTTGTTTGTGCCACTTTAATAGGCGGCATTAAGTCTCGAAGCTTTGCATATCCCTCGCCTGAACTGCAAGGCCTTTGGCTGGAGGTGATTTTCTATTTTTTCCGAATTTTCTCCTTCTCTCAAACGTCTTAATTTAGACTTCCGGTAAAAGTGGTTGAATTGCTTCCTTTCCGTCTGGGAAAGAAAACAATAGATACCACTCAGAATTAAAGATTGAATGACGCCGATAACAGAAAAAAGGAACTCTCTTTTTCTGGGATAGGCTTGTTACTATTCTGGGCTGTGCTATGCGGAATTAAAGTGTTCCAATCGAAAGTGGGTGACTCCTTTATACGTTGAAAATTTTATTCGGTATCTAACTCTATAGAACCAAGTCCTTTTTTAAATATCCAAGTTAATGCTAAACCTATACTTTGAGATAAGTGACGAAAAAACGTAAATCATCAATAAGAATTAATTGAATCTAAAGAAGGCTAAATTTTGCGTTTGGATACTATTATTGGTGTAAATTTTTTACTCAAAATTAACAATAAGTTTTAATAATAATTTTATGCTCCGAACTAATTGAATAGTAAAAAAATCTCAAATGTTTGCTATAACCAATAATGTCCTTAACGTAGAAAGTCTCGCAAGATCAACTCTAATAAAATACGTTCTAGTCAGTCTGATCGAGTAAAGCGAATTAAAACAAGCCGCGAGGTGCGACCCTTGAGGTCCACACGGTCAACTTCCCAGTAATATCTACATAAACATCAACAACATTAAACACAATAATAATTTTGAAAATACTACTACTTTAAGTAATAACAATGCGAGGTATTCATAGCAGTAACAGGAATGAGTTAATATGAATCAAATCGTCTACGGGAGGGTCCATTGATTACGTAAGGTTTTTGGTCGTTGAGGACAGATTGAATATTCACGCGGATCAATCGGTGGGGGCCTTTTTGGTGTTGAAAATTTTGTATATGCAGTCAAAAATAGGTTCAATTGCATGTAAAAAGTGAAATGTATTACAAATGATGATGGCTATTGAAATCTTACGATTACTAAAGAATGAATCTACTAAAAACTACAATTTTTTATTCGATGAAAGCTTTTTAAAGCATATGATCTTGCAAAGTATTGACTACAAAACATTTTACCATTCAAAGCGTTGATACCGCAAATGCAAATTTGATTGAAATTTTTGGTTTTCAAAATTTAAGCAGTTTTTTTAATTAAAAGACTATAAAAACTATTAAAAATCTGCTCAAATTATGTGAATATTATAACACTTTGATTGAATCTACAACAGTTTTGTTAGAATAAAAGATATAAACTAATATCATTCGTATGAAACCTCGTTACATGAATGATTTTTTATTTAATTTTTTTCATGATCATGGAACCATTTTTTGCTGCTTTCTCTTCAAAAACTGATAAGAATGTATAAATTTTATAAACTGGTATCACTGTGCAGTGCAAATCAAGTAAAAAAAATATTTTTTTATGAAAAAGAAACAAAGTTTTTCGCATTTTCTTCTATTAAACTAAAAAAATGGCTGAAACGAATTTTTATAATGTTGAAAACTTCACAAAGATGTTAATATACGTCAGCTGATACCATATTGATGCAAATATTATATCTGGTTCGTGAGATCTAGTGAATGATAAAAATGACCTTGAAAATCATGATGACTTTTAATGATTTTTAATTTTTAATTTATTTTTTTACATAATCATGAGAAAAAGTTTTGATGTTGTTTTTACAAACATTGTTTGGAGTATATAAATTTTACAAACATTTAATACTTGGACTTGAAAATAAGGTTAAAAGATTATTGTTTTTTTAAAAAAAACCCAATTTTTTGCACTTTTTTTAAAAAAATTAAAAAACGGCTCGAAGAATTTTTTTAGAAACTTAATAGAATCACATTGATGTCAATACGCGTCGATTGACACCTCAACCATGCAAATCTTACGTTGGATTCACGAGATATAACGCATGACAGAAATGACCTTCAAACGGGCAAAACAGCAAACCCCCACGACCGAAGTATACCAAAAACTAATCAGCTCTTAAGATTGCAAAGACGCTTCGATTGACACCTCAACGAAGTCAATACAACTTTGTTTACGTGAGTTATGCTCGTAGAAAAAAGTGTCCACGAACGTACGTACGTACGTACGTACGTACGTACGTACACACACACACACACACATACATCTCCCTTTCTAAAAACACTTTATATACTCTATAGACCTCAAAACGTAAAGAAATGTTGAAAATTTCAATTTCGATTTTCGAGGCGATTACAAGAACTTCCCATATACTGGGAAGTTAACAAGCTGCGGTCAACTTCCCAGTAACATCTAAACTCCTGGCCAAACTATTAGGCGCACCTGAATTTTTTGAAGTTATCAGATTATAGTCTTTATTAACATTAAGCACTTTGTTTCTTTTATTATTTTTTCGATAAATATCAATTTTGCCACTTAATTAAATAAAAAAACATCCAGAAATAGAAAAATAACATTTTTTTTTTGAAAAAAATTATATTAATTTCATAAATATGCACCAAAAGAAAAAAATCAATATTTTGTTAAGCCACCTTTGGCGGCAATCAAGGCCTCGATCCGATGTGCAATGCTATTAATACAGGCCTGCACGGTATTTTGCATGCGTGGATGATGGTTCCACACCTCAAAATTCCTTTTAGTTAGCCGAGTTTTAGTCGTTATATTTTCCTTTACTATCTCCTTCTTCATAAGCTTCCAAAATTTTTCGATCGGGTTCATATCTGGCGAGTTTCCCGGCCAGGTTAATAGAGGGATATTAGTCTGCTCTAAGAAATTTTTTACTGAACGGGCAGTATGGCAAGGAGCTCCATCTTGTATGAAAAAAAGCCTCTTCTTGTGAGACCTAGTACCTTATTTGAGGAATGAGCCGATATTTTAGAACCTCCTTGTACTGGTCCTGTTTCATAATTCCGTTCAAAACGTTGAGGCGTCCAGTGCCCTTACCGCTTATAACGGACCAAATCCTAACCTTTGTGGAATGTTTTAGGGTTTGTCTCACACATTCTGATCGAAATGTCTCCTCAGGACGTCAACAAACATATTGAGCTTTATTTGATAATATCTCAAAAGTGCTTTCGTCACTAAAGCACACCTGTAATAGGTTTAAAAATGATCATTTAAGATACCCGCCTATAATTATTTAAGAAAAATATCGATTTCCAAAACATTAAATCTTTGTCTTTATGCTCTCTAACCCATATGAGACGCTTTATTTTCATAGCCTCCGTCAACTTTGGTTTTTTGGCAGATCTGCAGGCCCTAAAATTAGAGTTTTCGGCACTAAGTGCGTTCAGACACATGAACACTGGACCCTTCTAATCAGCAATTTATTTGCTTTATGGTCGCAAACCTGTTATTCATGCAGATAATCTTGGAACAACGTTCCGACCTCAGCGTAAATAACGGTTTTCTTCCACAGTGCCACTTCCTTTTGGGGCTTAATTTTTGCTCTAAATCAATTTTGTTAACTTCCCAGTATATGGGAAGTGCTTGTAATCGCTTCGAAAATCGAATTTGAAATTTTCAACTTTTCTTTACGTTTTGAGGTCTATAGAGTATATATAAAGTGTTTTTAGAAAGAAGTATGTATGTGTGTGTGTGTGTGTGTGTACGTACGTACGTGCGTTCGTGGACAGTTTTTCTACGAGCATAACTCACGTAAACAATGTCGTATCGACTTTGTTAAGGTGTCAATCGAAGCGCCTTTGCAATTTTAAGAGCTGATTAGTTTTTGGGACAATTCGGTCGGGGGTGTTTGTTGTTTTGCCCCTTTGAAGGTCATTTCTGTCGTGCGTTATATATCGCGAAGCCAACATACGATTTGCATTATTAATGTGTCAATCGACGCATATTAACATTTGTAAGAATCTTTCAAATTTTGAAAAAAATTGTTGGAGCCATTTTTTAATTTAAGGAAAAAAAGTACAAAAAATTAGGTTTTTTTTCATAAACAATAAATTTTTAACCTGATTTGCGTAACCCAGTAATCAATGTTCATAAAATTTATATACTCCAAAGAATGTTTATAAAAACGCTATCAAAACTTTTTCGCATGATTACGTAAAAAATTAAATTAAAAATAAAAAATCATTAAAAGTCATCATGACTTTCAAGGTCATTTTTATCATTCACTATATCTCACGAACCAGATATAATATTTGCATCATTAAGGTGTCAATAGACGTGTATTAACATTTCTGCGATTTCTTTAACGTTATAGAAAATTGTTACAGCCGCTTTTTAATTTAATAAAAGAAAATGCAAAAAATTAGGCTTTTAGGGTTTTAGGGTATTTTCATAATAAATAATTTTTTTAACCTGATTTGCACAGCACAGTAACAAATATTTATAAAAAAACTTATACATTCTTATCAGTTTTTGAAGAGAAACCAGCAAACCCATATTCCTTAATTAAAAAAAACTAAATTAAAAATAAAAAATCATTCAAAGTTATCATGTATAGAGGGTTCATACGAATGATATTACTTTATATATTTTATTCTAAGGAAATTGTTGTAAATTCAATCCAAGTTGTATAGTATTTGCATAATTTGAGCAGATTTCTAATAGTTTTAACAGTGTTTTAGTGTTGACAAAAAAACTGCTTAAATGTTGGAATTCCAAAAAAACCTAGACCGTAGATGATATGATTAATATTAACTCATTCCTGTTACTGCTATGAATACCTCTCATTATTATTATTTCAAGAAGTATTATTTTCAAAATTATTATTGTTTAATATTTTTAATGTTTATCTAGATATTACTGGGAAGTTGACCGTGTGGACCTCAAGGGTCGCATTTCGCGGCTTGTTGTTTTTTGCATCCATGGCAAAAAGTTTTGCGGTTTTTTTTCCAAAAATTGTTTGGAGTATATAAATTTTATAACTATTGATTACTGTGTTTCCCAACTCAGACTAAAAATTTTTTTGTTTATGAAAAAAACGTACGTTTTCGCGCTTGGGTTGAATAAATAAAAAAACGGCTCGAACAATTATCTTAAAAATTTGATAGAATCGGACAAATGTTAATACGCGTCTATTGGTTCCTTAACAATGCAAATCCTATATTTGGTTCGCGAGATCTAGCGCATGACAGAAATGACCTTCAAAGGGTCAAAACCACATACCCCCTTGACCAAAGTTTCGCAAAAATCAATCAGCTCTTAAAATTACAAAGACGCTTTGATTGACACCTCAACAAAGTTGATACGACTTTGTTTACGTGAGTTATGCTCGTAGAAAAACTGGCTACGTACACACACAACCATCTCTCTTTCTAAAATCACTTTAAATACACTTTATGAACTTTAAAACGTACAGAAATGTTGAAAATTTCAATTTCGTTTTTCGAGGCGATAACAAGAAATTCCCATATACTGGGAAGTTAAAAATGTTTGCTATAAACAATAATTTACTAAACGTAGAGAGTTTCGCAGTATGAACTCTAATAAAACAAGTCGTGAGATGCGACCCTTGAGGTCCACACGTACAACTTCCCAGTAATATTTACATAAATATTAAAAATATTAAACACAATAATAATTATGGAAATAATAATACTTTCAATAATAAAAATGTATCTCTCATAAAAGTTTTTGGATTGACTTAATATTAATCGTAACATCCACGCGAGCGTCAATTGATTACGTAAAGATTTTCATGGATTGGTTTGATTTAATATTCACGTGGATCAATCGGAGGGGCGACAGGTTACAAAGCCTTCTCTACGTTATTTGTTACCTTCATATCGATGCTTCAAGGACTAAACAGCGCTAGCAAAAATGAATGCAGTTTTTGGTATTATGACAACTGAAGAGATTTTGTCGCGTGATGGCCATTTTGAGTAGTTGCGGTCAAAACTGCTAGCACTTCGGCATAATCACTGAATTTGTATTTTTTCACGATTTTACATAAATGAAACTAATAATTATTTCTTATTTTCTGTTGATTTTGAGAAACATTGATTATGCCGTCAAAAATAGGTTCAATTGCATGTAAAAACTAAAATATATGTATTACAAATGATGAAGGAAGTAACTGAAATCTTACGAATACTAAAGAACAAAACTCCTAAAAACTACAATTTTTTATTTGATGAAAGCTTTTCAAAGCTTATGATTTTATAAAGTGTTGACTACAAAACATTTTACCATTCAAAACGTTGATTATCACAATTGCAAATTTGATTTAATTTTTATTGGTTTTCAAAATTTAAGCAGTTTTTTATTAAAGTTAAAACACGGTTCTCTGAAGACTATAAAAACTTTCGCAAATTATGCAAACAATAATAAACTTTGATTGACTTTACAACAATGTCTTTAGAATAAGAGATTTAAGGTATAAAAATTCGTATGAACCCTGTTTACATGGTGACTTTGAATGATTTTCTTTATTTTTAATTCAATTTGTTTTGAAATCATGAGATAATATTTTGCTAGTCTCTACAGAAATTGATAAAAGTTAATAAATTTTATAAACTTTTATTATTACGATGTTAATTTTATTAATTATTAATTAATTTTTTCATGAAAAAAAACACTAATTTTCAAAAAAAAAATATTAAATTTAAAAAATGGCTTTAAAGATTTTGTTTTAAATTAAAAAACATCAATAAAATGTTAATACGCGTTGATTGAATTCTTAATGATGCAAAGGTTATATTTGGTCCTCGAGATATAATGATTGACATAAATGACCATGATGACTTTTAATGATTTTTTATTTTTAATTTAATTTTTTTTGTGATCATGAAAATAAAGTTTGGTAGTTTTTTACAACAAGTATTTGGAGTATTTAAATTTTATAAATATTGATTACTGCGACTTGAAAATAAAGTTCAAAATTTGATGTTTTTGAAAAAAAAACTCAATTTTTTGCACTTTTTTTCAAAAAATTAAAAAACGGCTCCGACGATTTTTTTACAAACTTGATAGAATCACAAATATGTTAATATGCGTTGATTGACACGTTGATGAAGCAAATCGTACGTTTGGTTCGCGAGATATAGCGCATGACAGAATTGACCTTCAAGGGGTGAAAACAGCAAACCCCCCGACCGAAGTGTCCAAAAATCTAATCAGCTCTTAAAATTGTAAAGACGCTTCGATTGACACTTTAGCCAAGTCGATATGACTTTGTTTATGTGAGTTATGCTCGTAGAAATACTGTCCGCGAACGCACGTACGTACGTACGCACATACATACACACACACACATATATATATATATTTATTTATATATATATATATATAAATATATATATATATATATATATATATATATATATATATATATATATATATATACTTCTTTCTAAAAACACTTAAAATATACTCGTAAGACCTCAAAACGTGAAGATATGTTGAAAATTTCAATTTCGATTTTCGAGGCGATTACAAGAACTTCCCATATACTGGGAAGTTAATAATTTGTAATCAGTCTGATCGAGTAAAGCGAATTAGAATTATAGGAGAATGGTAATTTTATTCAAAATTATTGCTTTTGTAAATTGTACGGAACACATATATGAAAATTCTACCAATAGCAATGCAGCGTTTAAATGAAATTTTTTTTTATTTTTAAAAAACAGATTAAATATCATCCACTTCCACTCAAATTCACAATTCAGATATTAATTGTAAAACCGTTAGAAAGAATAATTACTAATAATATAAAACAATTTTATTCGAAGACTTTCTTCGACTATCTAAAAAAATTCAGAAATCGAAATTGGCTCGAATCTAAAAAATATCAAAAAAATGGACTACACTTACCAATTTACGTGATTTAACTACTCTTTGCTTCCATAAAGTACGAATCTAATTTTTCGAAATTCATGTATTACTTTAGCTTTAATTATCCTCAATACCAAAAACCAGCAAGGTTCCTTTTCTTACAAAACTTTGAAAACTTCTTGTTTTAGGTGACAAATTGGCCGGACCTTAGGTATTGGAGCCATGAATCTTGAAAAATAAATTCTTGACAAATTAGTCTTATTTTAGTAAGCACACGAGTTTGCGTAACCCATAAATAACTTTGAAAAATAGCCTGGTGATTTGAAATAGCATTTTTGAATTCTTTACTAGTGTTTCTTCATGCGGTACGAAGCATGATAGCATCCAAAAAATATATAAGTCATAGAAATGAAATGTATGATTTATATCTTCGTATTCGTTTTAAAAAGTCCAAAATAACATGAAATGCGGTGAAAGATTTGTGAAGTTGTAAAATAAAAATATGTTTGTTATTAACTTCAAGTAACAACAATAAAGATATTTTTGAGTTCTCAAATTCGCCCAATAGATCCAATTAAAATATTTTCCTACAATTGCCATCTATTTTTCTGCTCATAATTGCGAACAATCAAATCTATTTCGTATGATTCTGAAAGAAAAATAAAGCAATTCGTAACAATGCTAGACGATGCAACTAAAGTCAAATTACTTCGAAGGTCAATTCTGTTTTCGCCTGCCAGGATAAATAATTGACTTTGGCAAAGACTTATCTAACGCTAATAAATATCAAACTCAGCATTATTTTCACCATATTTTTCGATATTAGTTGTTTTTACGCAATATTCTTAGATGACTTCTCTTAATTTGTGGTATATTCATTGGTTTCTCCTAGCACTACTCGTTCAAGAAGGACAGGACCAACACATTTAATCTGCTTATGAGCACATCCATCTTGAGTTTCTTAGACATTTGACATTATCAATAAAAATCTCATTCTTTTTCATTATTGCTAGAGTTGTATGTGTACGTGTATTTCCTCGAGGCGTAAGGTAGTTTCACAGCTTATTCAGAGTGGCCTTGTAGACACGATATAATTTGGGATGTTGTTGCGATAATGAAAATTAAAACAACTTATTAATGACGCGAGGGATATTTATGTGAGCAGTTTTTATGTACACATAAGTATCTAATATTACTCTTGAGAAGACGATTAATTTTTTTTTAATTTTTTTTAATTGACTCGTACTTCATTGGAAGAAACTGGTTAACTGAAATGATATTTATTGATCAATGCCGTCTTCTGAATCGTCAATTTTCCATGATGTCAAACAAAAGCTAACACTAACCTAGGAAAACAGTTTGATATTGAGATGGAAAAGAATGATCCAAATAAAATTTACTTGTTTTAAAACAAAGCGTATTGATTCTTCTTTGTAGGTAAAATTTTTGATTCGACATATTTTGGCCTTGCATAAAACAAGCTTCATCTTCAGACGAGAATTTGTAAAAATCAATTCAACGTAACATATTGTAAGTTACTGCGGATTTGCTTTTGTTGACCTTATTTCAGATGAGCAGCCATACGCAGCGAAAATTCAAATCACTCACTTATTGAAAATTAGATTTCACAGATAAGGCCAAGTATTTTCTGTTCTTGTAGGGTGAATTGGGCTTAAAGTGAAACAATACAATAGTTGCAGTTAAAAAATCGTTGTATACATGCACTAAATCTCAAACTGTCTATGTGTCTGGCAGTCGAAGCTCATATGGCAGACAAACAAGACCTCGTTCGGTACAAAGTGTACAACGTAGAAACCTTCTGTGCTAAGTCACCGTCTTTAAATTTACAACCCTTAGCCACATTTACACGATGCAGGGATCCGAGCTATGTTAAAGCCATTACCGTCGGATTTATTCGAGTATTAAATTTAATGTATGATCATTAGAATGTTGTATGGCTCTGCAAATACTACATATCTAACATGGCACGTAAGTTTACCGTCACTCTCAATACAGTATGACACCTTGGCTCGAGCTTACCTCTGGATAACTCACCTAGCAATTAAGTGAGACTACAGTTGGGCAAGTATCGGTAATTAACCCTTGGTAAAACGTTTACTTGCATTTGCTGCTAGCATGGCAATATACTTGCCGGAAAAGCACTCATTGAAACGATTCCGCATTTTGAGTTCGTAGTCATTCGGCGTCTTTGGAGTTTGAGCAATCAAAATATTTTGGTGGCTAAGTTAAGCAATATTGTCGCATTCCCGGTTATCTTTTGAGAAGGACAATTTCAAGACTATGCAAATGAATGAATCGCAAATGTTAAACTTTCCCCGTACTCAATAAGACTCTCTCTAAAATGCTTCAGAATTTAGTGATGTTTTAGTTTCGACAATCATCGAGGCACGGAAGTATCGAAATATTGCAGTTCACGCCATTCACCCCGACCCTTACTTGTATCATTACACTAACTTATGTAGGAGTAACTGTGCTCAGTTTATTTGCTAGGAGTCCTTACGGGACCAAAATTTCTGTAGATTTTGAGTAATCACAGTTTTGTTGGCTGTATCAATCTTACCTTGCTCAACAACATGTCAACAATTTTAGAATAGTAACATGAACATATTTTATTGTCAAAAATGTCTTTCAATCAAAAATTATTATAGGTAATTTCGGTGAGGACATTCTTACAGGGAATAACGGAGTCTTCTTATAAGTTCAATTCAAACAAAATCATCCTTTGATTTTCAAAATGAACCAACAAGAAAGAAAATGTTGAAACGTTTTCCGCTCTTAAGGCTCTTTAATGAATTAATTCCGGTTTCAAACAATATTGCAAATTTAGACCCGAAATGTTTGGGTGAAAAAGCAAAAGGTCAACTCCTGCAGCATCAATATTCTCTAGCTACTCAAAAAATTCATTAACTGAATGAAATAAGTATCCTGATCTGCTAAACGCTAGATTGAATGAAAGCCTCTTAAATTTTTTAGAGTGTACGCTCAAAATGGTAACGAAATAAAGTTTCAAAGCTGTTCAAAAAACGCACTAATCGTAAACAGGCATCATTTTGCGATACGCTTGAAAGACTGTAATTTCAACACGTCTTGTTTAGCCCATTTTCTGCATTATCACAATTTCAGTGCTGAATAAAATGCACACTCCCATAAAAATGCCATGAATTAAGAGTTATCACCTTGAAAATTTCATTTCTGCTAGAAATTCAATACGTGCTAAGCACCAATATTTTTGCAACCCATAATTTTCAAAGCAATCGTTAATGCAAGGTAAAATATGTTGGCCCAATCTCTAACCTACCTTTTGCTACATAGACACACTAACGGTTTTCGATTTTCTTAACTTCAAACATAAAATGAATGAATTTGTGATTCGCTCAACCGCCGCGATAAGTCCTCTTCATGGTCTCAATGTGAACAAGCCGGCAAGCAAAAGTCATCTCACCATATTGCCCGCCCCCGTATTTTATGACTCCTTAAATAGCGCATTGTACACCAGCAAGTTGGAAAAATTTTCGCGAAAATTGGGAAAGCCATCACGTGTAGATAAAGCACGACCTTTTATCATTTGGCGGTGAAGCCCGGAAAAGCAATTTCTCGCAGAGTCTTTTGTTTGATAATTATCAACCGATAAAAAATCGATTCGTTGACAAAAAATTGAACCGCTGAATCTTTTGGCCTCTTTGTTCTGTCTTGCCTATAGAGAGTAAATAAAATATTTGATTTATTATTGAAATCATTATTTGATTTATTGATCGTAAATCTTAACCGAGATATCCATTCGCTTGCCAGCACCCTCAACAATAAGTTACTTAGATAGTATCGAGTTATTTCTTGGAATCGCTATTGGAGTTGGTCTTTGGTCTGCATTCCTCCAGGCAAATATCCTCATTCCCAAAAATATCAATGGAACTTTGATCGTATGAGCCAACCAGACTGTTCTCCTTCGTCTTTGGGTTGGATGGAATTGGCCATGAATTATGCCCAAATGATGCTCACAAATGTGTATACATAAACACATGATGGTATTCCAGTATTGGTGATTGGAAGATCATAGTTAATATCAAAAGCAAATGAAGTTAAAGATTTGTAATCCAAAAACGCAACTTATTTCCTATTTCTTTCATAGTTACGTTAGATTTTTTTCACTTTTCTCTAGTTCAACAGTCAATAATTCAAATTAGTTAACCAAAAACCCCAGCACTTATGACTTAAATTTCACGACTGTTGAAGAATCATTTACATACTTTGAAAAATCGTAGGTATTTAAATACGTACACATTGGTTTATAACATCGAATGTTAACATCATTAACATATAAAATACTTCATTCTTTTGCAACTGCGGTGATACTTCTAATCGAAAATGATTTCTTTCTTGTCTTCATCTTGTTCGTTTCAGTGAAACAGTTTCGGCAGCAAAACTTTGGTTGAATTATTATGCAGAAAGTGAAACAGAGCTATTTTTAAACATTTTACACTGACCAAAAAAGCGTGTTAAAATTGTCGTCAACTATTTTAGGCCAGGTTAACTTATATCCCCACCTTGTCGCCTGATCTCCGAATTTACTTTATGCTAAGTGAGTCGTTACTTTGAATTTGTAAGGCTTTCAATAAAACTTTCGATTATGACATCATTTTGATGGCAAAATAAAGGAAATTTTTGCGTAGGTTCAATATATCGTATGAATTATATTTGACTGGTCCAGTTTCGTAACATTGCAGTCTTTGGATAGAATGAAACACAAAAAAAAGTGCTGCACTCACTTGAAATGCGAAGCAATATAAATAGCATGAGTTGTAAGTTCCAGGATCAGCATCAATGATAGTCTGAATAGATTTTCAGCATTTTCTGACACTCCTATTTCTTTAACTTTACTTTAAGAAAAATACTTTATAGAAAGCATGTAAAAAAGTTAATATTTTAGAGTACTTTAGTGTAAGTAGTGCAAAACAAATCGTCGATGTGTTGATATTGGGTGGACATTTAGTTGACGTGGTTTTTGGTACTGTTTGTCTTTAGTGCAATAGTTGTGGAGTTGCAGTTCATGCAAATCCATATCATGTAAGTTATCAGCCGAGGAGCCAACAGCTTTGTTTTTCCCTTTGTACAAAATACCAACATGCATAGATAAACAGAAAATGCAGATCAAACCAAATTGAAGTGCTTTTCCATGCTTTTACCCATATTTCTTAAGGACACTGTATCTCAAAACAAATAAGCTTACCTGCCTCTACGAACCGAAGTTTGCCGGCAACATGGGCAAACCAAACTCCTCGTAGTTGTCTCCTCGAACGGTTATGGCCGTGTCTTTTTCGTCCGTGATGTTACGTGTTCACATAAACTACAACCACTTCGAAGCAGAACGTTCCCGAAATATGTTTGGTACATCAGCTATATATTATTTACAGGTATTTTAGGGGAGATTACAACGAATAAACGATATGTTAGTTTTATATGAGATGGAGCTGTATCTAGTCGATCTAAGTACTGTTCTAGCCACATTGTTTACGTTCTGCTTAAGCGTCCTCCCTATGAGTTCTTGTGTCGAGTAGTCTGCATGTGCTTTACTTCAACATCTTAATGCTTTTCTCCAGGATATTATCTGTTTTATATTAATAACATGCTTTAGGGTGAAATATAAGGACGTATCGAGAGCATATGTATACCATGTAGCAACTTTTGCTTATTTGACATATGTATTGTATAATAAAATCTTTAGATTAATTTGATGGAGATTTCTTTAGAATCGACGTGTAATCGTAGGTCTACTTATGTGAATGACTATAAACTATCTCAATTTTCCTGGTTTCCATCAAATAGATGAGCATGAATTTGGAATCTGATTTTGACTTTACTGAAGTTAATCAAAGAGTCATCCGAGATCATATCAGTTCAAATCCATGTTTAGTGAAAAACTTTTGGTATGCACATTTATCGCGACCAGACTTAGGATTCAAGTACTTTCAACTGTAACATAATTGATGAATAGGTGGTTACACATATGACCAAATTGTTTATTTAATGGTCATCATCAACAAAAAATATTAAAATTGCAAGCTATATGCAATTTCAGTTCAAAGAATTATTGAATGATGTGATTTAGACTATTTCAGCTTTTCTGCAGTACATTCATATTGCTCAAATCCAAGCATACCATTAAATTAATTTCTTCCCATGCACATTCTCCACTTCAATTTTCATATTTTAAGTTTTCGTGCTTTTCATCTTCCCTTTACATCCAGCATATACTGTAGAAACTCACCAAGAAGCAAGCATCTCGTTCTGCACTCCAAAGAAATCCATTTTCATTCATATTCGAGCAAAGCTGCGAAATATTGCAAGACTCGTCGCAAAGTATCTTCCTGCATTTTTCACTTTCACAAGTCTGATTCTTGCTGGTCGTACTTTGCATTTATCCGTTTTTTTCTTCTTTGAATCTATTGCACCTTGCATATGGATTTGAAATATAGAATAACAATTGGGTTTGAATCTGCAGCCTTGAGATCTGTTAATGCTGGTATCTGCCACGTTATATGATTTATTACTAACATTCAGTATCACGCAACATATGCTCTACGTGCAACTAAGCAAACAAGAACTTTTGTACTTTGAGTTTGTAAACGCGATTCCTAGATTTGAGTGCAACATCAATGGATAGGTGTTCAAGTATTTACTTCTTGAAAATTTCGTTTGAATTCCTCACTTAAACGTGTGTAAACCATATTAAAAGAAGAAGAAAAGCATCCTATTGATGTAGAACAGTTTATACGCTCCTATTCACAAGGATCAGTTACACTTGCAAATAAAAGGATGGCTTGCATTCAGTTATCACTTCATGTGAAGTAGCAATACAAAATAAAAAATCTTATGTTATTTATAGTCATAAATACAAGATGCTTTCCAAAATAAAAAGGATTTTTTTTAAACAGCACATTGCCACTTTTCGATGGAACTCTTTCGGTATGCATTTGGACCGTGCAAATCGCTATGCACTATATAAGCCTCAAATAGGCTAGGGTTTAGCCAAAATATTAAGTCCCTTTCCTCGTGTTCAGCAAAACGTCCACGCATATTTCTGAAATTTTTTGGTTGCATGTATTGTACCAGTGAAATAATAAAATTTACAGCTAAATTTCAAATTTTTAGAAGCGTAGGTATGATGCGTAGATTACCATACTATTAAATCATGGCTTTACGTTATTGAAATGTATTAAAAAATAAATTGTTGGTGAACACCAAAATTGATTTCAAACATTTTAGGTTTTTTTTAAACTCTTCTATGTCAAACTTTATGAGAGTATTTTAATACAAGGAACGGAATTCAAAATAACCAACTGATGGTATGGATGGTTGGATTTTATTCAGGTAAAAATCATTATTTTCAATCAACACAAAGTTTGGTATAAATCGTTTTTGGGCTATACGTACTTGTTCCCAACTTAAATAAAAAGCTTAATAAGAGTTTGTATTTCCATGAAAGCCCATCAAAATTTTGCACTGCATGCGAATTTCTAGCGCAAAATGTTGTATTTTTATCGGGACGGAACAAGTTCAAATTGCAATTGATTTTTATGTACGTTAATACAAAATCAGTATTTTTTTGCATATAAAAACCATTGAAAAAATGAATATTAATTAGAATTTTTTTCCCGAAATTATTTTAAGTTTGTTTTGATTTTCGAAAAAATACTGGTTTGCATATTTACATGTGATTGTTCTTGTACGGGAAAAACGCGGTGAAAATTTTTGTGCCCTAAATTTTCAACCCAATAAAGAGAACAGTCGGCATATTTTGTATGTATAAATTGACAACAAAAACGGTTTCACTTGGTCTAATTAGTGGATTGTAATAGTCTGTAAAAATTAAAATTAATACCAAAAATTCACCGCCCGGCTAAAATTTTTATTGCAGTTATTTTGATACACAATTTTTTCGTGATCTTAAGATAAATTTTTAGAAAGCATTTCAAAAGATGACACCATCATCGAAAAATCGTAGCTAAATCTAGTTAGTGAAATATTTCCAGACTTGAGATTCTAGATATTATTAAATATTTCTATCAATGAAATAACAAAGATATACAGTTCCGCAATATCTTAAAGTATCAAATATTCAAGAAGTTATTGGTTGGTATTGTTGATTGACATTTTTGCTTTTAAATTGTCTTACAAGAAGCACACTCTCGATCAGCAAACTTTTATCAGAATTTATTTTTAAATTAAATGAGCTCATGGATAAATACCAAAGAAAGTACATGGATACATTTTAATATCTTTTCTTAACTTGATTATCAAAATAAATGATGCGGCAATGTCATGGACACAACTTAAACGGAAGCTTAATTTTCCTTATCCGCATGACACTAAAGACTATCTCGTCCCAAATAGAATGAACCCAAAGTCGAGCCCAGATTTTATCTGCAGCCAGCAAATCGATAATTAATAGTTGACGTGCAAAGGGATATTAAAGGTCTTATCAGCTAAGTTTAGGCCTAGCTGCCTCACAAAACATATTGAATTTCGTTAACTTGAGTGAACTTCATCGGAACCTGGTCACCATGAACGTGTCATTATGTCATTCGCTTGGTTAAAGGCAAATTTACACACGAAAATGTACACAAAGTCAGGTGCTTTGTCCTTTTTCCAGCCTAGCCAAGCTACCAGGCTTGACAAAAAAGTGCTGGTAGCTTCGTCGTCCCGGTAAGACATTAGACCATTTCACAATAGAGCGAGGACAACGGGAAAGTAACTACCCTGTTGACCTTTTGATTTGGAAGCATTATGACTGAGTTTTGTTCATGCTGTTTGCATTTCACTTTCAATTAGTGGGACATTTCCCATTGTCTGCTATGCGAGAGTACTGATGGCAGAATATGTCGAAAAACAATTATGTGATGTGCTCTGATGGAAATAAGACTCAATTATAAGCGTATGAGGTTACAGAACGTAATTAACGTGCTTTATCACAATTTTTGAGCTTACTTTAAACTGTTTTTACTGGTATGGATCAGTGATCTTCGAAATAACAAAGAAATTACACAATTGATATGTGATAATTGTGAGCAATTTCATATATGTGAGGACAAAATCAGCCAAATGATACAGTAAATAAAACTTCAGCAGCTAATAAATCAAACTTTCAATTGAAGGATACGCTTGTTTAAAGAAAATTCATACCTTCCTGCCCGACAATAAAATTTTCTAATATCAAAATAATCTAATTCAGTTGATGTTAAATTGATTGAAAACTGTTTAGGAATATCTATTTTTAAATAAAAAAACAGGTAAGATATGATTATTTCTTTGAATAAATTCAAGAAGCCATGATATTAACATCCTTCCCACGAAACCTTTTAATTTCCGGCTTAAAGTTTACTATGAACCAAAACACTTTAAAAATATAATCCCAAAGGAACTCGGCGTTGGTTGAAGATAGGAAAAGTTAAGCTATGTATGTGTAGAACGATTACTCGAGTTGATGGGTTTGTACCTTTGAAACGATGTAAGCTGACGTGGGATGTTACAACCAAATCTCGACCTTGAAAAGTATCGCGAGGTCACATTTTTAACACGTTAAAAATGAGCCTACCAGCAGCATGTGGGATCCACCAAGCCATGCTTGGATATCTTCTTAAACATATCTCATTCAGATAATGAGCTATCGCGGAGACTGAAAAACGGAAAAAAGCAGGCAGTATCTCTTAAAGTAGGGCAAAAATGAAAAACATAGAAAATGGAAAAATTACGAACAGAAAATCTCAGTCTGAAACGCTTAAAGCCAGCTAAGCTTCATCCAATAGTTTGTACGGTTCGAATTATCTTGACTTCATCCTTCAGGATTTCTCGTGCTCCAAGTGCAAAAGTATTAAAGTTCACGCTCTAGTTCAGGATGTCGTCCGGATGTCACAGGAGGTGTGTGCACTTTCAAGATATAATCACATAATTTACAGGCAGGTTGACTTCCTATGCTTGCTTCGCGTCGTTCTCAGGGCTTGGCTATGTGACATTTGCACATAAGCCCAACATATACAGATATATCAATTTTTCCAGCTACAATAGTGGAAATTACAGTTTACGGGTTGACATAGCATCTGGATCAGAATGTCACTTCAAGAAATCGTTGTTTATGGTTTTAATGTAGGAATTTAAATTGAAACTGGGTTTTGTTACGGTTTTGTATTAATTGAAATTGAATATTTACTTTAACTGTATGACACTGATTTACTTTGTATATGATTATTAAACTTTTTTTGCGCTCATGTATTAAAAGTGTGATTTAGAAGTGAAAAGATTTGTTTCATTTAAGAAAAAATAAAGCATCAGCGGGTGAAAGTATGCTTAAAAATTACTTGTTATTGTACTTGTAGCCACATGAAATTAAGGATTAAGCAGAGTCAGTTAAATTTGATTGCACACTTTGTAGGTTGGTTCAAACCATTTTCGCATATCAAATCTAAAGCAACTGATCCTTAATATTCTATACAATCATTAAACTTTTAAAATCATTCAATTTAGGTATGATGTATTTTACAGTGAGTTGGAATTAAATAATATAGGCATCATAAACTGCCAAAGCTGTATTGCTTGCATGTGAATTTTGTGTATTTAATACAATGTTGCTTAACCGGCTAAGAATATGAAGTATATTAGTAGAAAAACAACCTTTCGCGGTGAGTTTGCTTTATGTTTCACATTGAGTTTATTATCGTAAGGCAAATCATTGAAACAAGTGACATTATAGCAAAAATCACAGTGAACAAAAGTTGAGACCTTAATCACATGAGAGCTATTACACGTGTGATACGGAACACTATTTATATGTTTAAAGCAAAGATGCTTCTGACGTTCCATAGAAATCCAGTAAAATATTGCTACCTCAAAAAAAATGGCATGGCTTTCCGTTATTTTTCATTTTAAATTACTTTTTAAAGAGATATGTGGTGTTTTTTTCAAAGAGGTACAAAAGTGTTTAAACAAATAAAACACAGGTAAATTATACATATGTAAGACAAATAAATTGTTTTGTTTATATTTTTTTTTATTAATTTGAATATATAAAAATATTATAAATGGTGGGGTGTCCGGTTGCCTTGGAGAACTGCCGCGTCTGTAAATATAATAAAAACAACACATAAGTGTGATGGTCGAGCACAATGAGTAGTGACTCAACTCCGATTCAACACAAGACATAAACTATATTCAACTACCCGTCACTCTTTCATTAAGGGAAACTTCATAGACAGTCATTCGTCTTTGTACCTTTATATGGGAACTGAACTATCCTCAAGACAGAGCGCACGAGACGATACGGAACCTACACGTAAGCTGACATCAACGGAGAGCGCACGAGATGCCAGCAGGGGTGGAGAGGTGAGCCATCAACCAATCCCACGAGGAGGAGCGCCATCCTTAGCTCCAAGGTTTCTGGTTAGATTATAAACCTTTGACCCGGGCAGTTGAATATTTTGGTTAATTCTACTGTAACAAATTCAGTATACAAAAACACAATCACACCGACCACAACACTTAATAAGCAAAATTGCTAACCTTTACAGTAAATCTTGGCAAGTTGCCACGCTCCTTAAAAGGGCGTACAGACGACCAACCTGGTTGTCAACTAAGTCGTCAACTTGCCATGTTGGTATCAATGTTGAACGTCTGTAGGCATGTTGACGGTTGAAGTTCATGTTGAAGTTGAGGTTGAAGTAAAATCAAATGTTTGTGATTTTTGTGGGAGGGGCTTAATGTTGACAAACATGTTTTGCCGTCAATGGCCATGTTGACAGACATCAACGTCAACATCATTTCGAGTCAAGAATTTGTCGAGTGCACATCGTTAAGTTTCAATAGCGAAACTGTGCAAATCGATCAATTTTTGTGAAGAAAATCCCTTCTTCACATAGTTCATCAATAATAAAATATGAGAAAAATATTTCATCACTCATTTTGAACAATGCATATGAAAATTATCTACCGTACATAGTCTGAGCAGACGTCCTCTTACCATGAAATTTTCGACAAAGTGATGTTGACGTTCAAGTTGACGATTCGGTTGTTCAGCCTGTAGTCTCAACCTCAACCAGGTTGACGACTTAGTTGACAACCAGGTTGGTCGTCTGTAGGCCGTTTAATTCTCCTACTCGTCTACACTCACACAACTTGCACAACTCTCGCGTATGCACTGATAATGACGCGCCGATTCTAGATGCAAGGATCACCCGCCAAGATCAGGCAAGTGCTACATTTGTCGCATATGTGCATAACATGGGATGTGAAATAACATGCAAAACCAGTCCGCTATTTTGGCATCGAGGACAAAGTAGCGAGCCGGCGTCTTAACTTTTTTCTACGAATAAATCTTCAGGATATGGGCACTACATATGCGCTTGCAAGGATGCTACGCTACACTCAATATGGGATTTCAAGGGTTTTGGGGCAAGAATTTACATGGATCTAACACATATGATCATAAAACAAATATTTTTATGGTATTCAGTGTTTTAAATTTTTGGCATATGATCACGACACACTTCGTCTTCAAAACGTCATTCGGTTCAATTTTGCCACACTTTCCCCATTATGGCCGGCTTTATTACGCCAACGATGCGATAAATGTTGGACTTCAAGTAATCAATAGTTGCTGATTTATCAGCATAGATATGTAAGTATTTTGAAGTACTATCACGAAAAAAATGCCAATGGAGCAAAACAACATGATCTGGGTGGCCAGTTCACAGGTCCATTTCTTGAGATAATTCGCTCACCAAAGATTCGGCCCAATAAAGTAAGGGGTTTTCATACTACATATATGACATGGTCGAAAATATGTTTTTGGCTGGAAGTTTGCCTAAGTTAAATTAAGTATAATGTCAACAAAATTAAATTGCTACAATGACAGTTATTTATATCAAAAGTGTCATAACGACACCTAGAAGGAAAAAAGGAGTAAATAAATAAATATGACTCATAATTATTTCCACTTGAACTATGACTACAGCATACTGTCATAGCTGTTTTGCCTCAACATTTTTAACACTCTTTTGCCTTTACATTTTTGCAACATACATAAGTGCAAATACTTTTTCCACGCATTGTCATTCCTGGCTTTAGAACACTTTTATAGAAATATCCAAGCTGTTTTCTCCGTATTTATCTAAGCTTATGGTAGTTTGCTTTGACGTTCAGTGCTATAAGTTTTTGTTTTGTTTCAAATGAATATTTATTTTTGGGTGACAGGAGTATGTCACTGAAGACAATGCTTTCCAAGAATATATTTCACTAGACTGATGCATTATTTTTTGTTCCATAGAATATGAATCATTTAAAAGATACAATGCATGCAATATTTTTTTTACTATTTGCTACAATATATTTGTTAAAGTATACTTGAACGCCATATTTTCAATAATTTGATTAAATAAAAATCAAATCAAAGCTCAAATAAGGCAAGAGAATAACCAAATTATAAATTTAACACAGTTTTACAGTTGGAAATTAGGTATATTCAAATAAATTCTTCTTATTTTACAATTCGTTAGTGAAAGAAATTTTGATGAGCTCAAAACAAGAAAAACCGCATAAACATTTTCACTTACATTTTCGTTCTTAAAAAATGATGAAGGATACGCCATTAGATACTTGTAACTTAAATATGCAAAAAATTAACCCGGATTTTGGTTGAAATACTGTAAGTTTATAATGAATTTCATGGAGAATGATTCAATCGAGTAGATTTAAGAGCCTCAAGTTTCGCTTCGAAGTAAATTTACATACTCTGTGACGGAACTGGGGAATGAATTCCTCAAAACCATCAAAACACAATTCAAACTGAGTTAAATGTCGAAGCTATTTTCATCACACTATAGCATTCAGTTAATAGCAATGCGATTGTAAGCGCAAGTGTGTTTTTATTCGTCATAAACTACGTTTCCTTCAATTCACACCTTCTTTATGTAGCCGTTACGATAAAAATTTCCCCCATAAATAATCAAGACTACGAGCAGCTCACAAGATTAGATTTCTAATTCCTGAAAGTAATCTAAGTTAAATTTTCATTATGTGCATTTCAGGACGTTATTGTAGGAGGAGGACGAAAGCAATAATTTAATTTGAAACTTTGTCAGAAAGGTATTGCAAAGCTATTTGATTCTTGCAATTTTCGACGATGGTCAGTTTTAATAAGAGTTTAATAGGCTTTGTGTGATAAGCTAGCAAGTTTACAAAATTTATAGTCTACCTGGGCATTAAACAAAATTTGGTGATGCTTAGAAATGAGGAATTAATTCAGAAATTGACACTATACATTTTGAGCTTCCTCGGGTATTTAGAACAGCAATCAAGAAGGAAGGAACTATTAGTTGGTAACATAAGTTTTCCATTAACGTTGACTGCGTATCAAAATTATTTACTCTCGATGTCTCTTTTTTAAGTTTTAAGGATAGTTATCGGTACAGTTTGAATTATATGTAATTTTAATGGATATTTTTACCTCCTTTTTTTCTAATCCTTCTTATCATTCCAACGACGGCTAAAAATATAAATGAATATTTTTAAGCCTGTTAAATCTTTGGAAAAAGTTAAAACTATCAAACTTAAGGATTCAGCGAATCTACTTGATTTTATGGTGATTGGATTGTTTTTGTGACACTAGTTTAGGATAATGGTTCATGTTACAAAGCTAAACTCGGGATCTACAACTCATAACGTTTGCAGTTCTATTACTTATGAAATTACTGAAAGATTTGACTAAGCTACTTGTTTGTTTTCGTTTTACAATAATTTTAAAAATTTCTCAATAACTTGTCAAAATTGAAACTTTGAAACCTCGTTTTGTGTTTCCTAATTACGATTTCCAAGTCTTCGATACTTCACCGTCAATAAACCACAGTATATTTGGGGTTTTCTGAAAAACAGTATTTAATTTTTATATTTCTCCATTAACAAAATTTCTGACAATGAATATAAATGGACAATGATGATTATTATTGAAAAATTCCAATGTTTATTAATCTTATAGTCAAGATGAGATCTTTATAAGTATCTTCAGCCTCGACAATCCATCTCTTATCTTATAAAGGATTGCTTCTTATGACAGTACACTAGGAGACCCAGAATACCACGAGCATAGTCCTTTCTCATTTAATTTAAGTGTTTACCAAATCAAATTGATGATTTTCCAAATAAAATTGGTAGTTTTCTAATTCAAATTGCAATTTTGGATCTGAAAAGTTCTAACTTCATTTAGAAATGCACCAGTGTGGTTCAGAAAATAGATTAAAAATCTAAATACAATGTCAAATGCAAGAAACTTATGATTATTAAATTTAATAACTGTATTATTAATAAATTATTACCTATCAATTTGTGTATTATTGAAATTCAATTATTATTACAATTCAAATATTGAGAATACTGATATTCTTTTATTGTTGTTGAATTATATAAATTGCTAACCCCATTTGTAACCTGAAAATAGTAGTGTTTTTAACTTCCCAGTATATGGGAAGTTCTTGTAATCGCCTCGAAAATCGAAATTGAAATTTTCAACATTTCTTTACGTTTTGAGGTCTATAGAGTATATATAAAGTGTTTTTAGAAAGGGAGATGTATGTGTGTGTGTGTGTATGTACGTACGTACGTATGTACGTTCGGAACACTTTTTTCTACGAGCATAACTCACGTAAACAAAGTCATATCGAGTTCGTTGAGGTGTCAATCGAAGCGTCTTTACAATCTTAAGAGCTGATTAGTTTTTGGGATACTTCGGTCGGGGGGGTTTGCTGTTTTCGCCCCTTGAAGGTCAACCATGTTATGCGCTATATCTCACGAACCAAACATGCGATTTTCATGATTAAGGTGTCAATCGACGCGTTTTAACATTGATATGATTCTATCAAATTTTTAAAAAAATTCTTACAGCCGTTTTTTAATTTTTTTAAAAAAAGTGCAAAATATTAGGTTTTTTTTCAAAAACATCAAATTTTCAACCTAATTTTCAAACCTAAGTAATCAATGTTTATATAATTTATATACTTCAAATAGTTTTTGTGAAAAAACCAGCAAAAGTTTTTTTCGTGATTATGAAAAAAATTAAATAAAAAATAAAAAATCATTAAACGTTCAAGGTCATTTACGTCATTCATTATATCTCGAGAACTAAATATAATATTTCCATCATTAAGGTGTCAATCGACGCGTATTATCATTTTAATGATGTTTTTATATGTTAAAAAATCTTTAAAGTGGTTTTTTAAATTTATTGAAAAAAATTGGAAAAGTAGTGTTTTTTTCATAGAAAAATTCATTTTCACCTGATTTGCACATCGTAATAATAAATGTTTGTAGAATTTATAAAATTTTATCAATTTTTGTAGAGAAACCAGCAATAACTTTTCTCATGATTACAAAAAAAATTAAATTAAACATAAAAAATCATTCAAAGTCACCATGTAAAAAGGGTTCATTCGAATTATAATACCTTAAATCTCTTATTCTAAAGACATTGTTGTAAAGTCAATCAAAGTTTATTAATATTTGCAAAATTTAAGCAGATTTTCAATAGTCTTCACATCACCATGTTTTAACTTTAATGAAAAAACTGTTTTGTAACCTGTCCCCACTCCGATGAATACTCAATCAATGGACGCTCCCGTAGATGAAACGATTAATATTAAGTCATTCCAATAACTTTTACGAGAAGTACATTTTTATTATTTGAAGTAGTATTATTTCCATAATTATTATTGTGTTTAATATTTTCAATATCTTTTTAGATATTACTGGGAAGTTGACCGTGTGGACCTCATGGGTCGCACCTCACGGCTTGTTAGATTTGTTATTGTTTAGGCTACTTTATATTATAAAAGTGATATGTTCACTAGGCTTGTTACGAATAGTGCGTTTGGTTGGTTGTTTGTAGTGGCACCCCTCTTTATCAAAAGAGGCCAAGATAGGCCCATTGTGATATTACAAATAGATAAGGGCGGCACTAGAACCTATAAGATGACCAGAACCATTTCGATTCTCGTATGAAGCATGCAGCCGATATTTAAATCAGCTACTTCCGTGAGGCTGTCCAGGAATGGTTAACCTAAGGTTTTCATGCGTTTCCTGGACAGTTTTGGGCATTCGCACAGAAAATGTTGGATTGTTTCTTCCTCTTCTTCCGATCTGCAGCTCCGGCAGAAATTGTTGAAGGGAACGCCCAACCTTTCTGCATGTCTGCCGGTTAGACAGTGCCCCGTCAGTATGGACACGATAGAACTCAAGGTGCACGGCATTCCATTACAATCATGGTTGAGGTGTACACGTTGGATAATGCTTGGATAGCAGCTTGACTGACGGAGAAAATATTCAGGTTTCTTATGGAAGTATGGTGAAGAGGCCAGTATTTCCCTCGTGCCAGAGATGTAGTGCTTTTAATCGAATTGCAGAGCACTTGGCGTGCTGTCACGTAAGAAACTCCGTCGGGAGCCAATTCTATAGCATAAACAGTGCCTTTGTCGGAGTAGTGCGTAAGGCCCCGGTGATTTCAATAGATGCAATCTTTCTGACCCTGTTCAGCAGGTTTGCATTGGATGTTTTTACAATAACTGGCCACCAAACAACTGCGCCGTACAGAAAGATTGGTTCCACTATCGCCGTATAGAGCCACAATACGATTTTGGGTTTCAATCTCCACTTTTTCCCAATAGCTTTTTTGCAGCAGTAGATTGCGCATTCCGATTTTCGCCTTCTTTCTGTGCGTTTAGTCGAAGGCTTATTAGCATGGTATGTTATTTTCCAATGTTCAGCTAGCTGTGCTATTTGGATGACTTAATAATCTTTTCTTTTACTTTTAAATGTCGTTTTAAATTTCGTCAGCTTTCATGCTTATCGTGTCACACTTTAAAATTTTATCCCTGGAATAATTTGCAGTATCCATTTTTTCTAGCTATGTTTGGTTGTGTTGAAATCCACACAGTTGTACTGCATAGGCCCAAATGAGTTTCAGGAATGATTTCTCGTGTAGAAAATCAGTTTATAGACTAAGACTTTTTATTCATATGCCAGTACAATTTTTTAAACTGCAGGTATACTTGATTGCTTTTTTAGTAATGTGGAATTTTCAGGTTGCAGTGCTTTTTTAGGTATTTTTCTACTTTGGTTTGAGATTATTTTGCATTCTTGATTTTGGCCGAGTTGCGTGTTTTTATGTAAGAGTTAATTTGATTTGCTGGGTGTTTGCAGCGTTTATTTTTGTACTTCATATTATAGACAATTCTGGGATTTCGTATGACTAATATTAAGGCTTTCTAGTTCCAGTTAAAAGGTTACACGTTGATAAAAAATGTGTACGCTAGTGGGAAGATCTGTGGTACATATATTGGATATAAAGTACCAGTCTTAGTACACTACCCTGGGATACTCCATTCTGAATTGGGTAGTTATTGCTAAGAGCTACAACTGACTTAAAAAACAATGAATGTGCAATGAAAACAATTCCTTCAAATAAGGAATAGCAAATGCTAGTTCAGATCTTTGGAAATATATTTCTAGGCCCTCGAAGAGCGAGTATGAATCCAGGATTAAAAATAAAATCAGCGCTTAAATTTATTTAGTTGATCGCGATATGCTTAGTTTGGCTGCCTTTCCGCGAAAGAATATTTGCGTCAGTCTTAAGAGTCCAATATGCCACCATATTGCTTTTAGAAATCTTTTCGAATGTTGCTTTTTAACTTCCCAGTATATGGGAAGTTCTTGTAATCGCCTCGAAAATCGAAATTGAAACTTTCAACATTTCTTTCCGTTTTGAGTATATATAATATATAGTATATATATAGAGTATATATAAAGTGTTTTTAGAAAGGGAGATGAATGTGTGTGTGTGTGTGTGTACGTATGTACGTACGTTCGTGGACACTTTTTTCTACGAGCATAACTCACGTAAACAAAGTCCTATTGACTTCGTTGAGGTGTCAATCGAAGCGTCTTTGCAATTTTAAGAGCTGATTAGTTTTTGGGATACTTCGGTCGGGGGGTTTGTTGTTTTGCCCCTTTGAAGGCCATTTCTGTCATGCGTTATATCTCGCGAACCACAAATACGATTTGCATGGTAAAGGTTGTAATCGACGCGTATTAACAGTTACGTGAATCTATCACATTTTGAAAAAAATGTTGGAGCCGTTTATTAATTTAAGAAAAAAAGTGCAAAAATTAGGTTTTTTATAATTAATAAATTTTCAACCTGATTTACGGAACACAGTAATCAATTTTTATAAAATTTATATACTTCAAGCAGTGCTTGTAAAAACATCATCAAAACTTTTTCTCGTGATAACAATAAACAATAAATAACAAGCCGCGAGGTGCGACCCTTGAGGTCCACACGGTCAACTTCCCAGTAATATCTACATAGACATCAACAACATTACAACAATGAGAGGTATGCATAGCAGTAACAGGAATGAGTTAATATGAATCATATCGTCTACGGGAGGGTCCATTGATTACGTAAGGTTTTTGGTCGATGAGGACAGATTGAATATTCACGCGGATCAATCGGTGGGGGCCTTTTTGGTGTTGAAAAATTTTGTTGGTTTTCAAAATTTAAGCATTTTTTTTTAATTAAAAGACTATAAAAACTATTAAATATCTGCTCAAATTATGCAAATATCTTAAAACTATGATTGAATTTACAACAATTTTTTTAGAATAATAGATATAAAGTAATAGCATTCGTATAAACCCTCTTTACATGATAACTTTGAATGATTTTTTATTTTTAATTCAGTTTTTTTATAATCACGGAATATAGTTTTGCTGGTTTTTCTTCAAAAACTGATAAGAATGTATAAATTTTATAAACTGGTATTACTGTGCGGTGCAAATCAAGTTAAAAAAATATTTTTTATGAAAAAAACTATAATTTTTTGCATTTTCTTCTATTATATTAAAAAAAAGCTGAAACGAGTTTTTATAATGTTAAAAACTTCACAAAGATATTAATACACGTCAACTGACACCTTAATGATGCAAATATTATATCTGGTTCGTGAGATATAGTGAATGATAAAAATGACCTTGAAAATCATGATGACTTTTAATAATTTTTTATTTTTAATTGAATTTTTTACGTGATCATGAGAAAAAGCTTTGATGTTGTTTCTACAAAAATTGTTTGGAGTATATAAATTTTATAAACATTGTCTACTAAATTACGTGAATCAGGTTAAAAATTTATTGTTTATGAAAAAAAACCTAATTTTTTGCACTTTTTTTTCTTAAATTCAAAAACGGCTAAAACGATTTCTTTAAAAATGTGATAGATTCACACAAATGTTGATACGCGTCGATTGACACCTCTAACATGCAAATCGTATGTTTGGTTGGCGAGATATACCGCATGACAGAAATGACCTTCAAAGGGTCAAAACAGCAAACCCCCCCGACAGAAGTATTCCAAAAACTAATCAGCTCTTAAAATTGTAAAGACGCTTCGATTGACACCTTAACGAAGTCGATACGACTTTTTTTACGTGAGTTATGCTCGTAGAAAAAAGTGTCCACGAACGTACGTACGTACGTACGTACGTACACACACACACACACACATACATCTCCCTTTCTAAAAAACACTTTATATATACTCTATAGACCTCAAAACGTAAAGAAATGTTGAAAATTTCAATTTCGATTTTCGAGGCGATTACAAGAACTTCCCATATACTGGGAAGTTAAAAAATAAAAAATCATTAACAGTCATCACGATCTTCAAGGTCATTTCTTCCATTCACTATATCTCACGAACCAGATAAAATATTTGCATGATTAAGGTGTCAATCGACGTGTTTTAACATCTTTTTGATTATTTTATCATTATAAGCATCCGTTTCAGCGGTTTCTTTAATTTAATAGAAGAAAATGCAAAAACTCAGGGTTTTTTTCATAAAAAATATTTTTTTAACCAGAGTTCCAAAACACAGTAGTAAATGTTTATAAAATGTAAACATTCCTATGAGTTTTTGAAGAGAAACCAGCAAAACGTTTTTCATGATTCTATACAAAAGTTCAATTAAAAATAAATTTTTTTTCAAAGTTACAATATGAAAAGTGTTCTTTCGAATGATATTACATTATATCTTTTATTCTCTACTCTTTTATTATCTTCTATTCTAGTGCCTTATATCTTTTAATTTAAAGTAAATCAATATTTTAAAATGTTTGGATAATTTGAGCAAATTTTTAATAGTTTTTGCAGTCTTTTAATTAAAAAAAGCGGCTTAAATTTAGAAAACCATCTAAATTTCAATTAAATTTGCATTTGTGGTAATCAATCATCATCACCCATCCTCCAAAAATCTTCTTATTCAATGAGCCACTCCCGGAGATGATATGATTAATATTAACTCATTCCTGTTACTACTATGAATACCTCTCATTATTATTATTTCAAAATTATTATTGTGTTTAATATTTTTAATTTTTATCTAGATATTACTGGGAAGTTGACCGTGTGAACCTCAAGGGTTGCACTTCGCGGCTTGTTTCCTTATTTGCTCGTGATTGCCAATTTTGGATGTACAACTAGAAAACGAATCGAAATTTCGACTTGCAGCGTGGTAAAAAAGGTCCCCAAATGATGAGTCCTAAATATACAGTCTTCAATTTTTTGGGTGAAATTTTACATAGCCCGGACCGCCTCTTTGCGGTCAACTATTTATTTTTCGCTGTAAAAACCTCACGTCAGCCATTCATGTTCCGCCTAGGTTCACTTAAATTGTTGAAAGCCAGTAATGAACATGCTGGGAAAGAGGCTACGCAGAAAGCTAGTTGCTCTCACAACCATATATCATAACATTCGTAATACGAGATTTCAGTAAATATTTTATGAATTTTATGTAGCCAAGATAAAAAAAAATCGTATGAGATATGCATAGTTATTTTGATAATTACTTTTTGTATTGAAATATCAGATTATTTTTTTATCACATAGAAAAGATGTGTTTGCTTATTAAAAACGTAAAAAGATGTAATTAGGTCAAAACAGAATAATGCAATGACTTACCATCTTTCTATTCAACGATTTTACTTTTGATATATAACATTGTTACGTTTTCATAACTTCTGCTATTGACCTTGGGTCAATATCCCCAGCTGCTACCAGCTCCTAGGCAAGTTGGTAAAAAATATCTGATTATTGATAGCAAATAACAAATGATCAAATAATCAAGAACAACTTCACATAATTTTTTAAAGAAATTTCGCTATGATACATAATTCTCTATTTTCAAAATGATGAATTGCAATGGCTGTCATTTGCATTTGGTTACCTTGACAAAGACAGTGATATTTGGTGGAAGCAACTTTCCAATGCTTTAAGCTTTCTAGAATCCAAGCTATGACCTATTGATAATAGTGTCGCTGTTCCTATTTATGTCAGTCTGTAATTGAAAAAAAACATTTACTAAACACATTATAATCGTCTCAAAAATTCAAATGAAATTTTCAACATAATTTTACGTTTTAAAATCTTTAGCGTATTTTCAAAGTTTCTTTGAAAAGTAGTATGTATATGTGTGTTTGTACATATAGACGGGCGGATCTGTAGAAAAACGACTAAATTTGGTCGTTGAGAGGGGGCACGCTGATTTTTGCAGAAAAAGTTGGGGAATAACTCGTATAACAATAATTGATTTATGCTCCCTCTCCAAAAAGTCGGGAACATTAAAAAAAATCGAAATGTTGAAAAAATCGAAAAAAAATCGTGTTGTTTGTGCTTGTCTCACTCCTAACTTTAAAACGGTTCATTTTAGGTAAAAGTCGTCTGAGAATAAAAGTTGCGTAATAAAATTTTCTATAAGATAGAATTAAGTAAAAATCCTCAAACATTTAACCCTTGTCGCAAATTGCAAGAATTTCAAAAAAACAGTGGGAAAAAAGCGTTTTTTTATTTAATTTATTTTTGCCACTTAAAATGCATTGAGGACCTTTATATTTTGCTTGAAAAATCTCTACAACATCATAAAACAGTAAACAAATTTTCATCAAAATGGATTTAGTAGATTGCCCATAATAATTGTGCAATCTAAATTTATTTAAAAAAAATCAAAAATTTTGAAATCTTGCAAGTCAGAAAGTGAAACTTATAAAAGTTTGAAATTTTTTCACATATAAAAGAGCACTTCATCTATCACATGCACTTTACAAAATTAAAATCGGATAATTATGGCTGTCTCAGCAATTTTTGCTAAACTTGGTAATAAGCTCTAAAGTCCAACAAACGCCATATTTTGCGAACCAAACACTGGATTGGCGTCGTTAAGGTGTTAATCAAAGAGCATTTCCATTTATTTGATTTTGTTAAATTTCAAAAATGTATGGCAGCCGTTCTTGAATTTCCAAAAAAAAGTGCAAAAATTACTTACTTGCACTATAAACATTAAATGCTTATCAAATTCAAATATTTTGAATAGTTTTGTGTTTCAAAATCAGTCAAATTATGTTTCATGATTTAAAAAAATCAATAAAAAACAAAAAAAAACTTAAATGGTCGTTAGGAATAATTCTACCTTTTCTCTCTCATCCTAATGGAATTGTTGTCGTGTCAACCAAATCTGTTTTTTTAATTTTAATGAAAAACTGCTCAAAATTAAAAAAAAATTTTCAATTAAATTTGCATTTTGTGGCATTCAACGCTTTGAAAAGTGAGATATATTCAAGATTTTTATTGAAAAAAAACCCTAGTTTTTCATGATTGCAAACATATATCTAAAACAATAAACCATTCATATTGCTGCAATGATGTTGTTGTAGGAGTGATCGATAAATATCATCATTTCTATGTTTGTTCAAATTTATAACAAAATCTTTGCAGTTTTTTTTATTTTTAATAAAAACACTACAAAAATAAAATTGCTTTTCTAGAAATAATTCTTCTATCCTATTTGTATTTCTGCTAATCATAACATAACACGCGATGGATGTGCCCTATAATAAACATTTGAATTTTTCGTACATGAAAGTACTTATGTACTTAAATGTAACGTCCTCAGATTTAACCCTGAAACGCTAACCTGCGTCATCACATGTAAGAGATAAACTGATATTTTGTCGAAAGGCTTTAGAAGTACAACGCCATTGGTTATTTTGTCGTTGAGACAATTTAGGATAGTGTATGAACCATAACTTATCACACCAAACAAATTCTTGATAAAGTTTTCTTGGAAATTTTACCCAGCAGAAAATAAAGAATATTGTTCTGAAGTACATTTTAAGGATTTTCATGCAGATAGTTTGAATTTTCACACTAATCAACTTGAATCTCATGACAGAGTTGTCTTCCAAAAAATTTCAAATAAAGCTGGTAGCTGTTAGTTTGTTCAACTCACACGTCACGGCTTGTTATATTTCTGCGTTTATTTCATTTTCATGCATGCATGTTTGGAACGGATTTTTTTTAGTTCTCCAAATTTTATTTGCCTATGGATCCTATGCAAAGTACAATTATGTTCTTTCCGCAGTAAGTAATTTCATTCAATTTGAAAATAGTTTAAATTGATTACTAAAATAAGAACTACATCAAAGTCTGAATCCTTATAAAGTGTTCATATTTTCAAATATAATTGAATGTTGCCATTCAAGTAAAAAAATATTGATTTAATTATTTGATGAATCGGATTGAAACTGATATTTCCATAATTAATAAATTAGTTAATAACTGTCAATTTTTTTTATTGGGCCCAGAAAATTCGTATAAATATGATTTCCTAGAAGAATTTGAACTTAAACTTTCATGACTCCGAAATGTGTACCAACTTTCACACAAAACTTCTTTACTTTCTGATGGTTTCCATGTAAAATTTACTCCTGTCCAAAGTTCGTAACATATTAGTTGAACTAGAATTTGAACGGTTGTACAATTTGAAAATTTTCGAAACACTAGTTCACTTTTTGCCGCACTTAGTGTGATTGCTTTTCTTGAACTCAGGATGCGGACTGAAGTTTGAAATTAAGTTCGACATCCTAATGAGGATGGAAACAGACATGTCTTATCTAAAGTTTCAGTCCTGTATTGGAACTCCAATAAAGTGCTACATACACGGTGGTATCACGTGGGTGGCTTTTGAAAAGAGGACTAGCTATTGCATCTGTTTCACTTGTGTTAAATATTTAGAGCGCGGGAACGGGTGAACACTGAAATTTTAATTAGTTCCGCAGTGCACTAATCCAAGTTTAATAGGTTATTCGATTCGGTTAAGCCAAATGGAAAGAAATTGGCGTTTACCGCCTGCACGAAGTCGTCGTGCGCTTTACAGTGGAATTTTCCAATTAACCTCGAATCAAGTATTTCTTCTCGGCAAGTGTTTTCTTGATTATGTCATTTAATTCTTGGAACGTGTCAGTGGTCCCTTACATAGCTTAATGTCTTAAGTTGCACAAGGTAAATAAGTTTTACATTGCCGTCGTTGCCACTTGGAGTCCTGCGGGCATTTTCTCCTGCCGGAAGTTGGGTTGACGGCCGTAAATTAATTAGACATAGAATCTAACATGATCATCATGTTGTGGCTACAGGGCAACCTTGCACCCACTCATAACATATGACTACTGTTGGATTTTTTACGATATTAAAGTCTTTGAATGTATAATTCATTTTCTCCAAATATAGATTTCAAGTGATTTTAAGCCACAAATTCTAAGAGTATAATACCTTCACAATATTTATGAAACACAATTTTGGGAATCGATTTGGGTTTTAAAAATAAGCATCGTAATAAAGTGATAAAAATTATGCATCAATTATTCCATGTTGAAATATAAAACCTATCATGCGAAGATCTTTGATGGATCTGATGAAAAACCAATTTGGATTGTTTTCCTGTATACTTGAAATATGCAAATTAAATGCAAAATATTAAGGAAAAACTGGCATCTCAGATTGTTGCTCAATGGCAATATCAAAATCACTCGCAATAATGTTTCGATGGTTGGAAAAATTTAATTTTAGTTAAAATCGATAAAGCTTGTATCAAAGACCAAATAGTTGAAACTGCGTACCGGCATATTTGACCTATTGTCGCTTACAAAGTTTTTTTTGTTATGGTTGTAGGCAGCGATGCATTTGTAGGTATACCCGCAGAAGTATTGGTTTGCCTAATTTTCTTTAGAAGTGATGTGCGCCCTGCGAAAAGCTCTAAACAAAAGTTCTTTGTAATTTTTGAAGCAACGCACGTCGCGCCACACTAACTTTAAATTGGAACAAAATATGAAATCAGTCTCTGAAAATTTATACCAATTGAAAAAAAACCTTAAGAAGTATTAGGGTTTTCAAATTTTTTTCGTATTGGTAAAATGTGTCACTTCAGGTTCTTGAAACGGTTCAAGCTTACTACACGATATCTCAGTGAGAAGGAGATATTACAGACTTTAAAAATAAAACACTTTTTATCTTATCTAATATTAGCTAATAAAACAAGCCGTGAGGTGCGACCCTTGAGTTCCACACGGTCAACTTCCCAGTAATATCTACATAAACATCAACAACATTACAACAATGAGAAGTAGTCATCATCATGATGACTGTTAATGATTTTTTATTTTTTATTTGATTTTTTTCGTAGTCATGAGAAAAAATTTTGATGGCATTTTCTTAAAAACTGTTTGGAGTATATAAATTATTTAAAAATTGATTACTTGGACTTGGCAATAAGGTTAAAAATTTATTGTTTTTGAAAAAAATCACAATTTTTTGCACATTTTTTTTAAAAAATTAAAAAAACAGCTCCAACGTTTTTTTTCAAAATTTGATAGATTCATTCAAATGTTAATACGCGTCGATTTACACCTTAACCATGCAAATCGTATGTTTGGTTCGGGAGATATGTATAACGCACGACAGAAATGACCTTGAAAATCATGATGGCTGTTAATGATTTTTTATTTTTTATTTAATTTTTTACATTATCATGAGAAAAAGTTTTGATGTTGTTTTTACAAGCATTGCTTGAAATATATAAATTTTATAAAAATTGAATACTGTCTTTCGTAAATCAGGTTAAAAATTTATTGTTTATAAAAAAGACTCTAATTTTTTGCACTTTTTTTTCTTAAATTAAAAAACGCCTACAATGATTTTTTTAAAAATTTGATAGATTCACACAATTGCTGATACGCGTCGATTCACACCTTAGTCATGCAAATCGTGCGTTTGGTTCGCGAGATATAACGCATGACAGAAATGACCTTCAAAGGGTCAAAACAGTAAAACCCCCCGGACCGAAGTATCCCAAAAACTAATCAGCTCTTAAAATTGCAAAGACGCTTCGATTGACACCTCAACGAAGTCGATACGACTTTGTTTACGTGAGTTATGCTCGTAGAAAAAAGTGTCCACGAACGTACGTTCGTTCGTACGTACACACACACACACACACACATACATCTCCCTTTCTAAAAACACTTTATAGAGTATATCTATAGACCTCAAAACGTAAAGAAATGGTGAAAATTTCAATTTCGATATTCGAGGCGATTACAAGAACTTCCCATATACTGGGAAGTTAACAATTAAGATTTTGAGACTACATCTCCTACGTTATCTTATCTGTATAAATTATCCAACGGATATAAAGAGAAAAACATGGCAATCAAAACATACCTAAGAGAATTAGAAATTGATTACTTGACCAAAATAGAATTGAATTACTCCCCAAAATTAACGAACGATTAAACAAACCAGGAACAGCCGCATGAGCAAACTAAATTTTGGACGGCCATCATGTTTTCATCATGACGATGGACCTCAGCGGAGCTCGCCTGGCATTTATGTAGTGCTTTGGATCCTGGATTCCTATTACGACCAAGTTATTACGCAACTGCAAGTGTTGAACGCACTAGCCTGAACAATTCACTGTCTCAGTCGAGGATCAGTCTCTATCTGTTGAAAATCAGGAAAAGAGAAAAGACCCTGAAGCAAATTCTGATCGCTTCGTATTTATTCATGTGTAGTTCGTAGTTATTCATTTATAATACAAAATTACAAGGCTCAAACCAATACATTAACGGAACGTAAAAAAAAACAAAAAAAAACAAAATATTTACAAAAAGAATAGAAGTTTACTTATCAAATCTTCAGAAAATGATTTTAATAAATAAAAGAGAAACATCATATGAAATAATAGGAACAGCAACAATATAACTAATAAAAATATGGAAATTAATGTAACCAAAAGAAGGCGACAAAAAGAATGAAATTTATTCGAAAAAAAGTCCTAAAAAAATGAAAACATTATAATTAGTTAAACTGAACAGTAAAAAACTGTTGACAAAAACCGATTTTTCTCACTGTGCTTAAAAAAATTTGCGAGGAAAGTAGTATAGTTCCTTTTTGTTTCCTTACCTTTCTTCAAATGTTTTAACGTAAATTGACTACATATTATGGTTATTATTTGCTTAACCGCTGTGTACAATGTGTACAACAACAAAAATTAAAAAAAAAAAACGAAGAAGAAAAGAGAACAAGGTGAAATGTGACGCCTTGGCGTGCGATGCTCCATCATAATTATGAGATTTCTTTCATCTTGTTATAATTAATATTTTTTAAAAGTATTTATTGAATTCCCAGCGTTTTTTAAAATCAATTAAAGAAGGCAGTACATTAAGATAATAATCTACACTCTCTAGACTCCCTTTTTCCTTTTTAGTGTTTTCAGTAATAACTCTGTATGTGGCATCCCTTAGAAATATTCCATCATTTAACACACACCCGATTCAAGGTCCAAATTGTTAATAGAATGATTAAAAGCTTCGGCCGCCGCATGTAATCAATCGTTGAATCGCAATTACTTAATACAATCATTTATCAGAGGTGAAGAGGCTGCCAACTTTGCAGGCCTAATTTCCAATAGGTAGATAAGGATCAACTGAACCCTCAACATGAATAACGCCTCAACCCCATCGCGTATCCTTTACGAATCGTTCAACACATAGTGATTATATGACAAGAGAAGGAAGTGCATATCATTAAATTCTCGTTTATAAATGGTCGAAATTCGATTAAATGTTGAGGACATGAGCCTGGCAAAAGCCAGAGCTAACATTTACGTGCGTCCTCCACTAAACCCTTTTCGAAAATTGCTGTTTAATCATGTTAATGCTGGAGAGGAACCGGTATCCGGTATGTTGGAAACCGGCAACCGGATAGTCTGCCACTCACCGGAACGTTTAGGCAATATGTTTTCTAGATTGTTAGGTATATCAAAATAAATGAGGGCACGTAGCTACCCGCTGTGCTACATGACCCTTTTCCTATAATATACTCGTCCAAATTGTAGTTTCATTCAATACTTTCATAGTATGAATATAAAAATTGATCCTTATTATGGTTACATGACTATGCTTGAATATTACATATTAGAGTTTTCGTGATTGAAAGGCACAATTTGTAGACAAAATAGAAATCTATCTATAGCAAACAACGCTTATCTTAATATCTGATTAAGATACAATGCAAAATGCTAAGGAAGCTGTTAAAGTTTTGCCTTTCATTTGACGTTTGCATTTATGTATGCTCGTAACTAACAAAAATTTTTGAAAAATAATCAAACTTCGCTGGGATTTCCAAGTATCCAGCTTGCATGAAAAGCGATTGGATAAATTACATACGCATTAAAATACTAACTGAAAATCTTATTATTAACAAATGGATACGTTTGCCACAAACATTCACTAAAGAGGAATATCTTAGATCTAGAAGAGTGTGCCTTCATGTTTCTTATCAATCATCCATTTTATTCAAATCACTACATGACTATGTAAATACTTACACTGTACCAATAATGTCTTCGTACAGCAGCTATTTGGAACTTAAATGATGAAAAACAATAAATTGTTGCAACAAATTTGAAAAACTTTTGGGGCAGATTTGTTCATTAAACAGTTTTATTTAATTTAGAGACAAAAATTAATCTATTTAAAATATTCATTGCAAAGTTATTAACTATAAAGAAAACAAAGTCGACAATTCGCCTCAAATAATGTCTTCGTACACTTACGACACAGTTTATGAAAAATCTTAAAAACTATAGATAATTTTTTTTGTTAATATTTTAAGGCGGTGTGGTATCGATTCTACTATTTTTTGCATAGCTTGGCTCTATTTTTGCCCATTCCTGCTAAAGGGCCTGTTTCAGCGTAGTTTTCGAGCTAATATAATGAGTCCTGATCCTTTTTTTCCAGCATGTTCCACTTGTGCTCAATTGGATTGCGGTCAGGACTTTGCGGTGGTGTTTTGAGCAAATGTGGAGTTATGTACGCCAAGAACATCCTAGTATTATGAGCCATTTGCTTAGGATCGTTATCTTGTTGAAAGTAAAAATCTTTTGATACACCCAATTTTTCAGCACTTGGCTTCAAATTTCTTTTTAGAATTTCAATATATGCCCAATGATCCATGATTCCTTCAATTATTTCTAAGTTTCTAACTCCGCTTGCAGCCATACAGCCCCCTACCATTACGCCACCGTCGCCGTGTTTTACAGTTTTGAAAGGGGTGTTTGGGGTTGTAAGCATCTCCTGGCTTTCTCCATACTCTAAGTCTCCCATCAGACCCAAACATGTTATATTTGGACTCATACAAAAATATAATATTGCGCCAAAACTCAAGAGATGCATTTTGGAATTGCCGAGCGAAGTCCAAACGTTTTTTTCGATTAACTTCACATACCAGTGGCATCCTACGAAGTGTACCAGACTTAAATCCGGCATCAATCACGGCTTTTCGTACTGTTTCTGGATGAACTTCTTTTCGATTGGGTTGAAGGAGCTCTCCACTACTTTTTGGTGCACTTATGAACGGATCCTTGGCAATCATACGCCTGATTTGCAGCCGATCTGCATCAGTGAAAATTGCAGGGCGTCCTGATTTAGGCTTATTTTTTACGTGGCCTTCATATTTAAAGCGCCCGATTGCAGATTGGATAGTAGAACGGCTCCACGATAGTAGTTTGGCTATTTCCGCGTATGATTTTTGCTCGTTTACGTGTAAATTCAATATAAGTGTACGCTCGTTCAACGACAAGTATTCACCAGGCATTATTTCGATTTAAAACTGATCAAAACCAACGAAATTTACATTTATGTTCCTTTATTTCCTGTTAGTACAAACCGGTTTGAGTGGGAACTAATTATGATCAATAACTGCCAGCAAAGAGATCGAAGGGCAAGCGAAAGTTTAAATGTACGAAGACATTATTGGAGGCGAATTGTCGACTTTGTTTTCTTTATAGTTAAAAACTTTGCAATGAATATTTTAAATGGATTAGTTTTTGTTTCTAAATTAAATAAAACTGTTTAATGAACAAATCTGCAATAAAACTTTTTTAAATTTGTTGCAACAATTCATTGTTTTTTATCATTTGAATTCCAAATAGCTGCTGTACGAAGACATTATTGGTACACTGTATGTGCACGCAACGAGAGGAGATGGTCTATTTGAATTCAATCATATATGTATCGAATTGGTTTTCTCGGAGACACAAGGCTGTATTTAGTGGAACGAAAATATCAATAGAAAAAAATGTATTTGACGTAAGTAACTTTCTTACTTATTCGTCCAATCATTAAAAAGGTATTTTTGTCATAGTTTGTCGTCGGGTCTTCTCAATCCAAGTCTGGATGAGCTTGGAAATGTCTATGGATATATAACGAAAAATATACGCGTCGTTTGGCTCAGAAAAATAATTATTTTGACTTGAATTCAATTGTTTCCTCACGTTTAGTTCAATTTCGGGGGCAAAATATGCATAAATAAGGTGAATAAATTTATAGGTTGAGGATTGAGTTTTGAAATTTGGGCTGATTTTTCCATAACGTTTTTTTTAATAACGCAAAGTTAAAGATGAACTGTCGCCTAGTATGATGTAAACAAACATCAAACATTTTTACATCTAAATCTTCTTCTTCAAAAAGCAACTATTATAGGATGTTTTCATGAGGTATAGAGCTTTTCATAGATACATATATGTATATGTTATTGTTGATCTCCAATTTTGCTATTATTTCAAACATATGTTTCATTTACTTTGGCGTATTATGATGCCACGACTAACATCCGAACAACGCCCCATAATAGTAGAAATATATATCCGCAACTCGCGTTTCGTGCGCCAAACTTATAGAGCATTTCAATTTACGGTGCTCATGACTGTCCACCTCAGCAGCTTCTGCGCAATATAATGGATATATTTATGTCTACGTATAATCTATTGGACAATGTTCATGTAGCACGAGCTCGTACAGCGCATACCAAGGCAGTTATCACTCCTGTAGAGGGTAAGTGCCTCAGAATCCAAATTTATCGATTCGACACCAATCTCAACAATTTCGCCTCTGTCCGTCCACTGCATGGGAAATTATGGGGAAAGATCTTGGACTTTGACTAAAGCTCTATAAGATGTAACTAGTACAGGAATTGAAGCCATTGGACCGTCTTTTACGTCGTCCGTTCGGAGAATGGCCTGTGAATGAGTTGAAAGTTGAACCACATGGTTACCGCCAAATCATTTCTAGTTAAGGGGCTAATTTCTGACTTAATGAGTTTGTAAGTACCCAAAATTGCAATTTTCGCTGTAAGAATGATTCTCAAGGTGCTTTGAAAGGCTTTACTACATCCCACCCCAAGTCACTGTGAAATGTGGTTTGCATTCGGGTGGTAGAATTGGTTTTTTATTTTTAAAATCTGAAGACGGAACTAACCTTACCGTTAACGGCGATCGCTACTGACAAACGGTTTGTCATTTTTTGATTCCCCACATCAATGTCAATTGTCTAAGAGAGAAATGATTCCAACAAGATGGCACAACATGCCATATAGCTTGTGAAACCATCACTTTATTGGGCCGATCCTTTGGTAAACGAATCTTATCAAGAAATGGACCTGTAATCTGACCGTCCAAATCATGTGATTTGGCTCTGTTGGGCTTCGTTATGTTTAAATACACCGTAACTTAACTATGCTAATATACCAAGAACTATTGATGACTCTAAAGCTAATATTCAACTCGTCATTTGTGGTGGGAACCCACAAGATGTTATTCCTAAGACGTAGTCTCGGTGGTCATATGCTAAAAAATATTTCTAAATATGTAATCTCATAAACTTTGCAGGCAAATAAAACAAATTATTGGCCATTTCAATAATTTATATGTTTAAACAATTCTATGCCTTTTAACCAAAACCGTATAGCAAAATTAAAAAAAATTCAGTGTACAATTTGAACATTTTTGTTTGAGAAAAAATTGTTTTTTGAAAGTTAAAGGGAGCATTTACGAATAGAAAAAGCAGATAAATTCAAATGAAGATAAAACGTTCATATCATCTTAATATATCTGCGTTGTTTTTCATTTTCACGACTGCATGTTTTAAACGAATTATTTTACTATTTCGCCAATTTAGTTTGCCTTGTTTGTACAGAACCCTCTTAAGAAGTTTTTTCGCTGTTGACAGCGGCAAATTAATGATAATCAAGATGATAATGAATACTTTGTTCATATGGTATAAATTATTTTGAAACACTAAATGCCATGAAATTTGAAAGCTAACAAAGCCCAAAAATTGCCCATTTAAATAATTTATCCGTGTTTTATTTGTTTGAAAGCTTCTGTGACTGGAAAAAAACACTCTTTATAATCTGGAGAAAATTTTCTGTGGAAATACAATAATATTTCATTTCGAAAGCCAAGCATTTTCATAAAAGTACAGTAGATATTTGAAAATAAAAAAAACACATATCCTTTTCGACGCCTATTCAAAGTTGCTTTTTATAACGTTGACTTTTAGCAACGCTTGAAAATGCAATTTTATGACAAAATGTTTTTAGTTTGCATATTTTGAAAATCATAATTTACTGAAGAAACCTATAAGTGCTTAACACTTCTCATTTTGTAGATATGCAAAGCTTATGACAATTGTTAACGTTAGTGCCAGTCTATCACCGTGATGTCACATACGCCATTTGCCATTTCAATGTCTCAATTTTAGATGCAGCTATAATTTTAACATCTTTTTCCAGAATTATTTACGAATGTATTGTACCTTCACCTGAAATACAAAAACCTCTAATGTGAAAAGCAAAAGTTGGACATCAGATTCATATTTTTGTTACTTTAATTTTTATTTAAGCAAAACTGAATTCACTTTTGTTTAAAAATTTCATCAACCATTGTCAACAACTTTTCGGTTACTAATTACAGTGTAACTCATAAACAAGATCAAAAATCTCTATACTTTTCAAGAGGGATAGAACTTAGCATACTCTTGAAGTTATGGTGATGTAGGTACCATTTGTTCGTTTGGACAAATTTCATTGCAGCTAGAAAACGACAGCAAACAGATAGAATTTAAAATTCAGCAAGAGTACTTAGCACCTTTTTAAAATTCAAGTCGTAACACAGTTACGCTGCAAGATTAGGGCAACATGTGCAACTCGAGCTCGTGCATTGATCTTTTTTTCCATTTCCCAGCACAAATTCCTGCCATGTAAGCAACGAAGATGTCTCGCTAACAATCAGTCAATGTTGGCTACGTAAAATATATTTGAAATGCAATACGCGCCAACATTTATCTATCATGATTGGCATCAATTGGAAACTGATATCGGGTGCAATCTTGATGCGGCATCCTTGTTGAAGTCAGATTATTATTGTGCTGTCATGATACATAATCGCATTTTCATTTCTATAATAGTTATGTGATAAAATGGTCACATGTTGGATTGTTGTTCACTAGTAAATGAAAAAACTTTGAAGTAAATTCACCCCTTTTTATAGAATTGATTATTAATCGCAAGTTGCCAATCTCAATCATTTATACGATTACTAACAAATTTGATCAAAAGTTCAAGACTGTACGATGTTTAATACATTAGTATGCTTTCGAAGTTGGAATAATGTTGTTGCTACTCCTCTGAACTCATATTTCTATGATACTTGAACAGTTCAAATTTTATCTGCTTATCGTGAAAATCAGATTTTTATTGTCACAGCACGACCACAACAAAAATTTTCCCCGTTGCTGTATAGTTTATACCGTGCAAATCTATTTTGCTAATGTATTAAAATCTGACGTCATCCTTACCAAACCGCGAATCGTATAAATGATTTATATTATAGTGCATCCTTTTAATCGGCTTTTCTCCGCGTGGTTATCTTTTCAGTGTCAACGGTATCGGTGGAAGCAGTGCTTGGACGAACGGCAAAATTACCTTGCGATATTGAACCGGATGCCAAGGATGACAGAGTATATATGGTGTTATGGTTTCGGGAGAGCGCAGAAAAGCCACTTTATAGGTAGGTGTTTACTATTCATAACTTACTTATTTTGTTTTGTGTATGTGCAAGGCTCACTAAATTGGAATCATGTCGAAAAACTTATAAAGGACGACATAAATTTGATACCCATATCATGGATTTTCATTAGGATCAGATTTTAAGCTTGCATAATAAATAACCCAGAAAAGAAAATCCTTTTATTAAAGTTGTGGATCAACACCTTCATTTGCATGCATGGATAATTCTGTGGGACGCCAATGAGCGTAGAAAAGTTTGGAAATAAGGAAACCGTAAAATGATGAAGCATTTAATGAACTTCAAATCAAATTATATCAACGTGATATGCTGAAATGGTGCTAATATTTCCGTCCGTATTTTGTATTTCGTTATCAACCTAATGTGGCAATATTAAGGTTTAAAGAAAGTGTAGCGTATCAGGATGACTAGCAATTAAAAATTCACGTCAGTTGAAAAGTGAGTGCCGGCAATTATGAACCCACAAGAAGTAGCAATCAGCAAATACTGCTCTGCAGTGTTTCATTATCATTTGCAACTTAATCTCCTGAAAATGTTGCTCGAGAGGCTCACAAACAATAGCATTAACAAAACTGTAAGATTAAGATGATTTATTTGGATTATATCCTTTATGAGAGCCAAGCAGGACATATTTGTCCAATGGCTCTATTTGGAGCCAAAACTGGCGCTTTTGGATATAAACAGTAAGTAAAATTGGGAACTTCTAATATAGTACTTTTAGGCAGAGCGAAGCATAATTTAGCGTCAATATTTTATGCCAGCAAAATGACCTAATTGTTCCCCGGAGTAAAATACATTTTGTAGGGTTGGAATAAATCTATTACATCCGTTGCGGCTTAGAAAATTATCATTTAAATAAAACAGAGGGACTAGTAAGCGTAGAAAAGTTCAGCGCCATATGTCCAAAGTACCATCTTTTTAACGTTCATATATTTGGAAAACTTGTAGAAAATACTATAGGCTGTGGATTTATATAGCCAAAACTAATATAAATGCATTAAATCAATTGGAAATTAGTTCGCCGCTCAGAAATAATCTTACTCATTTGGAACAGAAACCGAAAACAACGTTTATTTGGGCTTTGAAAATGCATAAGTTTTGTAGTAGAAAAAAAGTTTTTTAACATTTTGAAGAGAACTTGTTTGTGAGATATGTGCATATTATGTATTTTCAACGCAACTTCGATTTCAACCTCTTCCAGAATTAATGGAAATAAAAGTAATTTCCGATTATTTTTCTAGAATTGATTTTCGCCGCATGTCCATTATTAAAGCATGGCTTAAGCGTGCTTCCTGCTAATTCTAAATATGTTTCCATATAGAAAACACGACTATTTAGTGTTGTCGCAGCGTACCTTTTTCTCAAAATATTAACTTCTGAATATTGTTCCGGGCTATGAATGAAGACAGTTCACTCATGCAAAGCAGATCCATCATCATGTATATGAAACTCTACTACTATGTGCTTCTAATTATCTGGGCCAACATCATTAGCTTTCTCACTAGGCTAAGTCACTTGTTCCAACACATGCCCACATGAGCTGAAGTTAATTTTATAACATAGCTAGAAGGAGTTGTGAATTTCACCCGCTTGGTTATGTTTGTTTGCTACTTCCAAAAGCTTCGCTGGGAAATTCACGTCTGCGATAAACCACGTATATGCTGACAAAAGGGTTTTATCCTCCTCGTTCCTTGTTGAAATGAAAAGCGCCCGAGAGGAGTCCTACATCGAGAATTATAAGCAACAAAACTTAAAACTTTTATTTAGTTCCATCAAAGTTCCTCGGAGGACTCTCTGTGTGTTCCAGGCCATGTGCAACGACTAGGATGAAAACGATGGATGCAAACAGAGGGAGATCAAATTTGCAGCTTTGCAACTCGATATAGTCCTTTTAACTTTTTATCCGTCGCCACAATGAATATTCTCATTGTCACCTCGATGGTGTCCTTACGAAAAATCCCCTATTCTTTGGCAAACTGCGAAATCACGTCCTTTCCCAACTGCGAAACTTTACCCTTTGAGTTCTGTGTCGCATCCGCAGCAACTTTTCAACCAAGTGTACTTGTTCCGAAAGCGCCACAATACGAAAACGGGTTGGGGTGGAATCGCCCTACTTTCGATCGCAACTCGTTACTGCCGATGATATCTCGCCTTTGCGTGCAAATTTCAGGCTAATACTTGAAGTTTCGAAAATATTGTATTTAGTTCGTGCGCCAAGCAAAAGCAAGCTAACAAAGTATGAATACGGAAGACTTGGCCATTAAGTGAGATAAGTAACAAAACAGGGTATTTGAGCTGAGAGGCCGCTTTCCCCATTGAAATTGAGGAAACATATTAAGGACTCTTACACTTTCCTAGCATCGCGTTTCAAGCCCCTGTAAACGACCTAATAAATTCATAGATTTTCGTTCGTCATAACATCCATTCGCTTTCATGGCCAACAGCTTCATGCATTTTGTGGTAAGCGAAGCTCATTTTGTTACTGGTTTTTCCTTCGTCTATGAATAGTTTACGACTTATTTGACGCACGACACGCATGTAAGGCATGTCGTTCCTGGAAAACTATTCGACGAACTGCAAGATGGTTTGTTCAGTCTCCATGGTAAATTATTCAGAGATTATGCAAAAGTTAATGCCGTCATAAGTCAAATGGTGCTATTGTTTCGGAAATTATCTTTTTGATTCGAAATAAGTTATAAAAATCAATGGCTCTCTCCCGTTGCAACATGGCATTCAGAAATTTCCCTGCACAAAACTTTAATTCATAATCATTGCCGCCCAAACTTTTGGATACATTCAAATCTAGAAAATAGACTGTGAAAATTAAACGCTAAATGCGATGGAGTAATTTTGTGCCACCAGAATTTTTTATATTAGTTCAAAAGTGTGGTTCGAGAAAGATAAATTGGTATTTCTGATGAAGATTTGAAGATGGGCAAATAAGAATACATTTACTCAAAAGTAAGCAGGACATTGCAGAGATGATTTATTTTTCGCCAGATAGGGTACTAAAGCTTACAGTTAGTTTATCAGTTACTACACAAATGGATGCATTAAAACACTTTTCTTTCCTATTGGTGCTATGTTCTCAATGCATCGTCAATTCCTGAAAATTCTGAAATACATACATTGTGTACTGTGCCGCGTGTCAATTCACGGTGAGTATAAACGGTGCAGATAAAACATGCCATGAGAAAAACCAGGTCAGGTCATGTAGGTATGTAAATCTTGCTTCACATCGTTTCGTCCTGTCGACACCACCAATGCGTATAAATTAAGGCATCAAATATTTATTTTTGTGACTTTTAACGATGGATTCACGGCAAACACAAAAAGCGGTGGAATAGACATCATACTCAATGGAAACTTTATTTATCAGGAAAACCTTTGGCTTTTTTGTTTAATTCGCACGTGCATAGATAAGACATGGCTGGATTGAGGCAATGTTTCCGCGTATATTTTGTCAGAACGAAACGCTGTATTTTTTATTCTCAACATTTGATCGTTTAAAACTAGCCAGTGGCCAGTTGAAGTTTGAAAATTTCAAAATTTGTGTTCAATTTACGTTTTTTAACTTTGGTTTAGTTACAAAAGAGTTTGGCTGCTTTTCCGCGAAAGAATATTTGCGTCAGTCCTAAGAGTCCAATATGCCATCATATTGCTTTTAGAAATCTTTTTTAATTTGTTTCCCAGTATATGGGAAGTTCTTGTAATCGCCTCGAAAATCGAAATTGAAATTTTCAACTTTTCTTTACGTTTTGAGGTCTATAGAGTATATATAAAGTGTTTTTAGAAAGAAGTATATATGTGTGTGTGTGAGTGTATGTACGTACGTACGTACGTACGTATGTGCGTTCGCAGGCAGTTTTTCTACGAGCATAACTCACGTAAACAAAGTCGTATCGACTTCGTTGAGGTGTCAATCGAAGCGTCTTTGCAATCTTAAGAGCTGATTAGTTTTTGGGAAACTTCGGTCGGGGGGTTTGCTGTTTTCGCCCCTTGAAGGTCAACCATGTTATGCGCTCTATCTCACGAACCAAACATGCGATTTTCATGATTAAGGTGTCAATCGACGCGTTTTAACATTGGTATGATTCTAGCAAATTTTTAAAAAAATTCTTGGAGCCGTTTTTTAATTTTTTTTAAAAAAGTGCAAAAAATTAGGGTTTTTTTCAAAAACATCAAATTTTTAACCTGATTTTCAAACCTAAGTAATCAATGTTTATATAATTTATATACTCCAAATAGCTTTTGTGAAAAAACAAGCAAAAGTTTTTTACATGATTACGAAAAAAATTAAATAAAAAATAAAAAATCATTAAACGTTCAAGGTCATTTACGTCATTCATTATATTACGAGAACCAAATATAATCTTCCGATCATTAAGGTGTCAATTAACGCGTATTAACATTTTTATGATGTGTTTATATTTTGAAAAAATTGTCAAAGCGGTTTTTTTGATTTATTAAAAAAAATTGGAAAGTATTGGTTTTTTCATAAAAAAAATCATTTTTAACCTGATTTGCACATCGTAATGATAAATGTTTGTAGAATTTATAAAATTTTATCAATTTTTGTAGAGAAACCAGCAAAAACTTTTCTCATGATTACAAAAAAATAAATAAAAAATAAAAAATCATTAAACGTTCAAGGTCATTTACGTCATTCATTATATCTCGAGAACTGAATATAATATTTCCATCATTAAAGTGTCAATCGACGCGTATTATCATTTTTATGATGTTTTTAAATATTTAAAAAATCGTTAAAGCGTTTTTTTAATTTATTTAAAAAAATATTCGAAAAGTAGTGTTTTTTTCATAAAAAGATTCATTTTTAACCTGATTTGCACATTGTAATAATAAATGTTTGTAGAATTTATAAAATTTTATCAATTTTTGTAGAGAAACCAGCAAAAACGTTTTTCATGATTACAAAAAAAAATTAAATAAAAAATAAAAAATCATTCAAAGCCACCATGTAAAAAGGGTTCATTCGAATCATAATACTTTAAATCTCTTATTTTGAAGACATTGTTGTAAAGTCAATCAAAGTTTATTAATATTTGCAAAATTTGAGCAGATTTTCAATAGTCTTCACAGCACCATGTTTTAACTTTAATCAAAAAAACTGCTTTGTAACCTGTCCCCCCTCCGATTGATCCGCGTGAATAATCAATCAAACCAATGCACCAAAATCCTTACGTAATCAATTGACGCTAGCGTAGATGTTACGATTAATATTAAGTCATTCCAATAACTTCTATGAGAGGTACATTTTTATTATTTGAAGTAGTATTATTTCCATAATTATTATTGTGTTTAATATTTTTAATATCTACATATGTAGATATTACTGGGAAGTTGACAGTGTGGACCTCATGGGTCGCACCTCACGGCTTGTTTCAAATTCTATTCACCAAAATCGTTCTATTAAAACCTCTTACATGTCGCTAACCGTGCTCTTTAGAAAAATGTTGTGAATGAAAATTTTATAGATACGAACATTTCAAGTAACATATGCATCATAAATTAATCATAAAAATATGAACTAAAACCCACTCGAAAATACGTGAGATGATTTTTGGGGGAGTCAAAATTTCATTGTTTTTACCATGATTGCAAAATACATCATACACTTCAAAAGAAAAAAAGATAAAATCGCAATAATTCAGAAGATTATGGGAATGAAAGAAATGTAAGAAAGCTGGAATAATGATACAGAAACAGGACTAAAAATAAAAGCAAAAATTTCTAAGCATATAAAATATGAGGTTTGCCAGAATTCGACAGAAAGAAGAAAGTAGAAAAGTAGTTTATTGATAATGCTATCAAGTAAGATCAAAATATAAATAAGCAGAGAGATTAAAGGGATTCTATTGCTTTAAGAAAATCTTTTGAAAATAAATGGTAACGAACCCAAAGTATGTTTATCAACGTACAGAAATATTTAAGCTTAAGCAGATTTTGTGTATAAATATGAAGCAAATACAGGTGCCTACTGCCTTCTTGAAAGATTAAAAAAACCGACAGATGTAACCTTTGAAGACCACACGAACAACTTTCGAGCAAAACCTTAAAAAAGTAACAGCAAACATGTTGGTGAAATGAATCTTTTAGAGTTATTAAATGTAGTTTCTTTTTCTACTCCGTCTGAACTATATTTTGCTGCATATTGGCCATTTTGGATAGCTGCATCTGAATTTTCTATGGATAGACATCGAATATAAACTATTTCAACATTTATAAAAACCTTAAATTCTTTATTTGATGAGAGCTTCTGACAGCATCTGATTTCAAAATATATTAATTAAAAGAAGTGCAACTTGGACACATTTTTTTAACAGAGCAATAATTGAATTTCTTTGCAATTTTGGAATTCCCAGTGTATGAAAAGGTCTTGTTATCGCCCCGAAAATTCAAATCTAAAATTTCGACATACCTTCACGTTTCGAAGTCTAAAAAATTTTAAAATATTATTGAAAATAACTCATGCATGCATGGTAGTTTTTTTCTACGAAGATAAATTTCGATAAAAAGTTGCATTGACTTCATTAAGATGTCAATCGATACTTTTTTCAATCTCACGAGCTGAATATGGTAAACTGTGGTTAGGCTTTTTTAACTTCCCAGTATATGGGAACTTCTTGTAATCGCCTCGAAAAGCGAAATTGAAATTTTCAACATTTCTTTACGTTTTGAGGTCTATAGAGTATATATAAAGTTTTTTTAGAAAGAGTGATGTGTGTGTGTGTATGTACGTACGTAGACAGTTTTTTCTACAAGCATAGCTCACGTAAACAAAGTTGTATCGACTTCGTTGAGTAGTCAATCGAAGCGTCTTTGCAATTTTAAGAGCTGATTGGTTTTTGGCAAACTTCGGTCGGGGGAGTTTGTTGTTTTCCCCCTTTGAAGGTCATTTTTGTCTTCCTTTATATCTCGCGAACCAAATATACGATTTGTTCTGTTAAGAAGTCAATCGATGCGTATTAATATTTGTGTGAATCTGTCATATTTAAAAAAAATCGTTGGAGCCGTTTTTTAATTTAAGAAAAAAAGTGCAAAGAATTAGGTTTTCTTCATAAACAATAAATTTTTAACCGGATTTGCGAAAAACAGCAATCAATGTTCATAAAATTTATATACTTCAAGTAGTGCTTGTAAAATAACCATCAAAACTTTTTCTCATGACTACAAAAAAAAAATAAAAAAAAGCATTAACAGTCATCCTGATCTTCACGGTCATATTTGTCACGCGTTATATCTCGCGAACCAAACATACGATTTGAATCATTAAGATGTTTATCGACAGGTATTAATATGTTTGTGAATCTATCAAATTTCGAAAAAAAAATATTAAAGCCGTTTTATAATGTTTTTTAAAAAAATTGCAAAAAATTAGATTTTTTTAAAAACCAATAAATTTTTAACCTTATTTTCAAGTTGATATAATAAATATTTATATAATTCATTTACTCCAAACAGTTCTTGTAAAAACATCATCAAAATTTTTTTCTCATGATTACAAAAAAAAATTAAATAAAAAATAAAAAATCATTAACAGTCATCATAATCTTCAACGTCATTTCTGTCATTCACTATATCTCACGAACCAGATATAATATATGCACCATTAAAATGTCAATCGACGTCTATTAACATCTTTGTGATTTTGCATGATTTTTATAAAAATTCGTTTCAGCCTTTTTTTCAATTTATTAGAAAAACATTCGAAAAATTAATTTTTTTTTATTAAAAATATTTTTTTAACCTGATTTGCACAACACAGTAATAAATGTTTATAAAATTTATACATTCTTATCAGTTTTTAAAGAGAAACCGGCAAATTTTTTTCCATGATTATGAAAAAAAAACTAAATTAAAAATAAAAAATCATTCAAAGTTATCATGTAACGAGGGTTCATACGAATGATATCTTTTATTCTAAATAAATTTTTTGGAAATCAATCAAAGTTTTAAAATATTTGCATAATTTGAGCATATTTTTAATAGTTCTTATAGTCTTTTAATTAAAAAGATGCTTAAATTTTGACAACCATCAAAATTTCAATCAAATTTGCATTTGTGGTAATCAACGCTTTGAATGGTAAAATGTTTTGTAGTCAATACTTTGCAAGATCATATGCTTTAAAAAGCTTTCATCAAATAAAAAAATTGTAGTTTTTAGTAGATTCATTCTTTAGTAATCGTAAGATTGCAATTACTTCCTCCATCATCATTTGTTAATTATTTTACTTTTTCTATGCAATTGAACCTATTTTTGACTGCATATTGAAAATTAACCAATAGAATGTATAAAGTAATTTTAGCAGTTGCTATTTCGATTCGGGATAAAATGAACGAAAACAATCGAATTTTCCGACACGTTTATTCTTATCACTTTTTACAAGATAGACCACTCGTCGAGGATGTCGGCGAGCAACTCTCTTAAAGTAATTTAAGATGAGGATTATATACACAGTTGTAAGGAGTGGAGTCAGGGCTATAAAAAAAGGGACAACTTCGTTTGTGCAATAAACATTAGACTTGAAAAAATGAAGGGGATTATGGCATAGTACGCAAAGGGTGATTAGGACTCAGTGTCGCCTATGTTTATGATCGACGACCTTGAATATGGTTTTATTGCATCCAAAGGCGGCAAGAATCTTGAGAACTATACTAGGAATTTCATCATATATACAGTACTTATTCTAAGAAGATATTTACATTTTATTTGTGAGGATTTAGATAAGAGTTTTGTTGTTAAGTATTCGTAAGATTTCAATTACTTCCTTCATCATTTGTAATACATATATTTTACTTTTTACATGCAATTGAACCTATTTTTGACTGCATAATCAATGTTTCTCAAAATCAACAGAAAATAAGAAATAACTACCAATCTCATTGATATAAAATCGTGAAAAAATATAAATTTAGTGATTATGCTAAAGTCATGGCAACTTTGAACGCAACTATTCAAAATGGTCATCACGCGACAAAATCTCTTCAATGAGAGTAATAACAAAAACAGCATCCATTTTTGCTAGCGCTGTTTTGTCCTTCAAGCATCGATGTGAAAATTAAAAATAACGTAGAAAAGGTCCCCATTGATTGATTGATCAATCAATCTACCCGCATCCACCAAAAGCCTTACGTAATCAATGGATACTCCCGTAGATGATATGATTAATATTAACTCATTCCTGTTACTGCTATGAATACCTCTCATTGTTATTACTTAAAGTAGTATTATTTCCAAAATTATTATTGTGTTTAATTTTGTTGATGTTTATCTGGATATTACTGGGAACTTGACCGTGTGGACCTCAAAGGTCGCACTTTGCGGCTTGTTTAATTGATTTGTTAGAATTTTCAATAAATTTAACTTTTAAGTTATTTTTATTTGTGACAAAAACTGCAAAAATTGATATATTTGTTTTCAAAGAAATAATTCTATCTAATTTGGAGGAGTGTCGTTCATTTTTTCCAAAATTTGGTGTTTTATGGGTTGTTGTTCGTTGAAAAATCAAAGTTGATTATTTACTTCCTTAAAAAATATTCATAATTAAAAGAAAACAATGAATTTTTTTAAGTATCAAGGAGCATACGTTTATTAGGTCCAGATCATATGCCAATTACAAGGTATATAGACTACGAGACATAATCTTCCATGTTTCCAAACTCGTCCAGGCTGCGCACGTACGTAACTGATGCCGAAAAATTGTCAGTGCAAATTTTCATCTAGCTTCGATGAGATTGAAATTCTATTCTACTTCGAAAGTTGATGGATATGTTATTTGCGTAAGTAAATTTTATATGAAAATTACGAAATTCATGCATGATAAATAAATAAATGCCAACGATGACTTTGATGTACTTATATGATTAAGCATCTTCATAATAACGATGTGGGTATCAACGGGTGTGTTAGGTTTATCGAGATATAAGGGTATAGATTGAGAACACCGCACGTTCTATAGAATTGAATCCTGCAGAAACATGACAAACAAATTTAATACCAGTAATTGAAAAAAGCGAAGTTCAGTTAGCAGTTTTATCATATTTGCGTTTTCTTAATTCAACTTTGTCCACTTTATAAATTTCAAAAAATGAATTTTTTCGCGTTTTCCGACGCCATAGAACTTCAAAAATAACTTTCAGAAAAATCTTTTCGAAATTAGAAAGTTTAATATATAAATGGTGACTTTCAGTGTGTGCGCGTTTTCGGCTCTGTTTTAGGTGTTCGATCAGCTGTCGACCGCGTAGCGTCTCCTTCATTCCCCTTCTCTAAAATACCAGCTTCTCTTACATACATTTTATTTTCGACTACTGCATGTGTTAAGTGATTGTTTAGACTACTAATTAATAATTGCGTATTTTGGAAAATTTTCTAATTTTTCATTTTTCACAAAATGTTTGTCAGCGAAATGGAATAAAAACTTCAAACGCTTTTTTCGCAAAATTACGTTTTTTAACATGGCAGACAGATAATTTCCGGATCTACCGAAACTTCAATGTGTTTTATTTGCTAAAGATTATCCCACCGTAGGTTGGTTGGTTGGTTGTAGTGGCAGCCCCCTTTGTCAAAAGGCGGCTCACTTAGGCCAAGATAGGCCCATTGTGATACCACATTTTAATAGGGAGCGGCACTAAAACCTGTTGGGTGACGAGAACCATTTCGATTCTCGTATGAATCCGGCAACGCAGCTAATATTCAAATCAGCTACTTCCGTGAGGCTGTCCAGGAAGGGTGAGCCTAAGGTTTTCATGCGTTTCCTGGACAGTGCTGGGCATTCACACAGAAAATGTTGGATCGTTTCCTCCTCCTCCTCCGATCTGCAGCTGCGGCAGAAATCGTGGAAAGGGACACCCAGTCTTTCTGCGTGTTTGCCAATGAGACAATGCCCCGTCAGTACGGATACGATGAAACTTAATGTTTCACGGCTCGTGTTGAGGAGCTGCTTGGTGCGCTTTGAGCTTAGTGTGTGCCAAGTTTGCTTGGTTGTCCTGCAGGTTTCTTCCAGCAGCCAGGCCCTGTTTCCAGCCTCTATATAATACTGCTTGAAACTAAGCTTGACGGAGGCCAACGGATGGCCGACTTGGGGTGTTAGTGTATAATCCTGGAGCTAAGTGCCAGCTCTAGCTAGGGCATCAGCTTCGCAGTTCCCAGGTATATCACTGTGAACCGGCACCCAGCAAATAATCACTTCACAGTGAAGCGACATCGCGTTCAGTAGTGTGCGACATTCCATTACAATTTTGGATGAGGTGTACACGTTGGATAATGATTGGATAGCAGCTTGACTGTCGGAGAAAATGTTGAGATTTCTTATAGAAATTTTCTGATTTCTCAGCCAGTCCACTGCCTTATGTATTGCGATGATCTCTGCCTGAAAGAGATTGCAGTGATCTGGTAGCCGGAAGGATAGTCTCAGACCTAGCTGTTCGGAGTAAACACCACAGCCAACTTTTCCATCCATTTTTGATCCATCAGTGTAGATGTCGACCGATTCCTGTGTCCTATTTCCTTCCATGATCCAGTCATCTCTGCTAGGGATGACGGACTTGAAACTGTGGTGGAAGCAGGGAATCGGAGGAGTGAGGTCTACTTTCCCTGGCGTTGGTCCATCCCTCCTTAATATTGTGGAGTGGCCGATATTCCCATCACGCCAGAGATTTAGAGATTTCAATCGAATAGCAGAGCACTTGGCCTGCTGTCTCGTTAGGAGCTCCGTCGGGAGCCAATGTAATAGCATAAACAATGCTTTTTTCGGGGTAGTGCGTATAGCCCCAGTGATTGCAATAGCTGGAGTTCTCCTGACCCTGTTAACCAGGTTCGCGTTTGATGTTTTTGCCATTGCTGGCCACCAAATAACCACGCCATACAGAAGGATTGGTTCCACTATCGCTGTATAGAGCCATGATACAGTTTTGGGTTTCAGTCCCCATCTTTTCCCAAAGAGCACAAATTCCGTCTTTTGCGGATTTATCTTTAGACCACACTTTTTGCTCCATTTGGTAAGAATACCTAGGGCAAAGTTTAGTCTTTCCGATAGGGTGTTAACAAATTTTCCCAATATTGCTATTGCAACATCGTCAGCATAAGCTACGACTTTGCAGCCAGTCGCTTCTATTTTTGACAGGAGTTCATCCACCACTAGGTTCCATAGAAGGAGTGATAGCACCCCACCTTCTGGTGTGCCTCTGCAAACCCTCCTTCGTAAGGTACTGCTTCCTAGCGTGGAGTTGATGTTCCTGCTGCTAAGCAATTGACCGATGAACCCTATCAGGTTGTCGTCGGCATTGCTTCCCCCGACTGCTTTACCAATAGCCTTATGGCTGATATTGTTGAAAGCCCCTTCGATGTCTAGAAAAACCGCCTGCGTATATTCTTTGACGCTTAGCGATTTTTCGATGTAGCTGGTGAGCGAGTGAAGACCTGTTTCAACCGATCTCCCTTTTGTGTATGCGTGCTGCGCATTAGAGTGTGGTTTCAAAATAACTCTCAGATGGATCTCTATCAGTCGCTCCAGAGTTTTTAGCAGAAAAGAGGTGAGACTGATAGGTCTGTAATCCTTAGGTGAGGAGTGGGATGTTTTACCCGCTTTAGGTATGAAAACTATTTTTGCTTCTCTCCAATGCTGTGGAATGTAAGCCATCCGTACACATGCTTTGAAAATGGCGTTCAGCCATGGCAGTGCTATATTGATACCCTGCTGGATCTCGACAGGTGAGATGTTATCCATGCCAGGGGATTTGAAGGGTTGAAATGAGCTGATTGCCCAGCGTAGGAGCCTGTCATTTACAGGCACAGTAGTTGGCATGCACTCCGGGAGCGTGTTTGGATCCGCTTTGTCAGCCACACCCTCACTGCCCGGGAAGTACGTATCTACGAGAACGGACAGAGTCTCGGAGCTGGATTTCGTTCAGATTCCATTTGCGTCCTTAACGGACCCTAAAAATGAGGGTGAGCTCGTCATAACTTTTCGCAGGCGACTGACATGCTTGGAGTGTTCTATTTCTGCACAGAAGCTTCTCCAAGAGGTGCGTTTAGCCTTTCTGATAGAGGATTTGAACTCCTTCAGTTTTGTTTTATAAGAACACCAGTCATTAGATTCTTTAGCCCGATTGAAGGACTTCCTACATTCCTTCCGTAGCTCCGCAATGTCACTATTCCACCATGGGGGTTTGTACTTCCCTCTAGGCTTCGTTGGACTACATGCAGAACTTGCTGCGTCATTGAAGGCCAATGTAAGGGTCCCAACGGCTTCCTCAAGACCGGGTATGTCTACAATCTCTGGAGGTCCGCCTTCTAGCGCAGACTCGAATACCGATTGGTATTTGACCCAATCCATCCTCTTTTTGTTAATGAAGGTTGAATTTGTCGGAGGGTCAGATGCCAAATCGAACCTTATGTATAGGTGATCGGAGAACGAGCACTCTTGCGATACGTGCCATCCCTTGATAGCTTGGTTCAAGTGCTCATTCGTCATAGTGATATCCAGAACCTCTCTACGGCTTGCCGTAATGAAGGTAGGATCCTCACCTTTGTTAGCTAGGGCTAAGTCATGTAATAAAATAAATTCAAATAATGACTCACCCCGTTTATTCGTATCGGTGCTACCGCAGATGCGTTGATGGGCATTGGCGTCCGCTCCGACTATTAGAGGGATGCCTCTTGCAGTGGCTTCCCTTGTGATCCTCTGCAGGCTACTTGGAGGTGGCAGAACATCATGCGCCATATAGCAGGAGACTGCCCAAAGGGGTTTGGACTGTCTTTCCACTGCTATCGCAATGGTGTCCTGGTCACTGAAATTATACAAGGTTAAAAACTTCAAGCCTTCCTTTACAATTATGCAAGCTCTCGGTTTACCTGCTGTGTTGAAGGATACCGTGTTGTATCCTTTCAAGTTGAGCCCGCAAACCCAGTTTCTAACAACCCAAGGTTCCTGGGCTAGTATTCGCTCCTCTCCTTTTCGGGCCAGGTGAAGGAGCAGTGTGGCGGATGCCGCCTTAAAGTGCTGGAGGTTAATCTGCAGAAACCTCAGCATCGCGACACAATGTTTTATCCGCCTCCTCGTCAGATAAGGACATCTCCTCCTCCTCGACCAGGTCGAGGGATCTGAGTAGGTCCCCAGCCAACCCCGCAGTGGAGGTGGTGCTTCTTCCGTCATCGGAGAGAAGATCTGACTCAGAGAGGTCCACGGTCGGGTCTACTGATGCTTCCACAGTTCCCTCGCTTCCACTCTCCTTGCTCGGTTCCCGTACTGCCTTCCCAGTACGGTCCTGGCGATATACTCGCAGGGTGATAGCCGAGAAACCGTAGCTGATCACCCCGCTCTTCGACTCCAATGGAGCTAGCGACTCCTCCTTCAAGATTATTAGGGCCTCTCGCTGTCCATTGCTGGGCTCGCTAACCTTAGCTACCTTCCAATTTTCCACCGGGAGATCAGCATTACTGAGCTTGATTAGCTCAACAATTTCCTCCAGTGTGGATGGCTCCGCTGGTATCCACGCCCTGGACCGAGGCCTATTCGGGATATCTTCCCTGGAGACAGCGTCCAGCTTTGCTTCAGGCCAGACTTCTCCCAATCTGCCTATAGCCTGCTTGTGAAGATCCGCTGAACGTTGATCTGTACAGGCTATCAATTTAACGTGACCCTGGTACCAGCCTGCATCACGACAACTTGGTGGATGGCCAGGATTTGCCTCGAGTATGGGCTTGTACACCCGAAGAAGCGCGATTTCTACCATCTTCCAATTTGACGGTGAGATGGTACCATCACTACTGCTTCTGTCGATAACAGCCCATACCAGGCTGTCCTTGGCAGCTTCACTGAAACTCCTGCCCTTAACAGGATTAGGTATGACCAGTTTTGGTCTTTTACTAACCGGCAGTTGGACGCTCGGTTGAATTGGGGCAGACTCATTAGCTCTACATCTTTTATGAGTTGCCTCTTTCTTTGGAATAGATGCTTTGTAGGCCTTTACCGTGGTGGTTGCCCATTTCAGGGAGATTTTATCCTTCTGGGAAAGACCATCCGGAGGTAAATCTTCCAGCCTCTTCAGGACTTTGAAGGCAGACCTTCTGTCTCTGTAAGCCGTGACTGAGGGGTTTTGTTGCTTCTTAACACCTGAAGTGGAAGCGGTGTTGGAGGGCGCTCCGGAAACAGTGCGGGCCGGCTTGTTCGCCGTTACCTTGGTGTTACCGCTAGCGCCAATAGGCTTGACTGAGGGAGTACTTGCCCCTGACATAGCTGCCTTGGAGTATGCAACCCTTGAAGAAGTAGGGGGTTGGCTGAGTATCGCGGTCTTCTTCCCACTAGAAGGACGCGTCACCTTCGTCCACTTCCCTTCCGGGCCGAGTGGATCCTCCTTTTTAAATTTATCGGGATTCATTGCGATTTAGGTCCCCCCTCGCATCCGCTATCTCCACTCGTTGTGCAGTTCCCCTGAGACCCCATGGTTATCTATGCCGAAGCAGGGAGGCCATGCGAGGGTTGGCACATTCCCTTATGAGGATATGTGCTCAGAGCCGGGCCGGGGATTAATCAGGAGTCCAAACTCAACTGAGCCTACACGGCCAGACTAGTGGCGACGAGTTTTGAACGTACCGTGAGGCCTGCCAGGGTTTTACTGCGACGGAGGCAGCATTGGCATTAGCCTGAAAGCCATTTCCGCAAGATGTCACTCTTGCGTACTCAGGTGACAGAATACCACTACTACCAGCCCAAAGCATCAGATATAGTCGTTAAGACGAGAGAGTTGTCCAAAAACAATCGAGAGTCGTGCCGTGGTAGATCATTTAGCGTTACCCAGGATGCACCGCGAGGAGGCGATCTACCCTACATCCCACCGTAATCCACCAGAATTCTAGCAAAAACTTGAAAAAAAAGTTTTGGCGTTAAAAACCAACGAAAAAACGGTAGATTTTTGCCTTTTTTCACAAGTCCGCCACTTTTTTTGACTTTATTTTTTATAAAAACGGTGGTGAATTACGGTGTAAGAGACCTTGCTTTTTGAAGTTTTGTTTAAATTTTTTGTTTCAGATCTACCAATCCATAGATTATCTATCCGCCGTGGAGTAACGATTTTTTCGGAGCTTAATTTCAGCGCGCTCTATGAAAGAAAATAGTAAATGAAAAATAATTTATTTTTTTGTATTATTCAAATATGAAGTAATACTTTCAAAAAGATTCATTCCAATATATCATAAAGTTTCTGAGAAACAAATGCTTGAAAAATGGTCTTTTTTCCGCATTCTAAAGTGGACTGGTACCTTAAGGATCCGTCGGAATCGTGTCCATTTTAAAGAGTCTACAACACTTCCGCTTGTAATTTTGCAACTTATTTTTGATGTCTTGATTAAAAAATTCTGGCAAAAAATGTTTAAAGCAAACCACCGGATTTTTCACTCCTTCATTTCGGATCTGCCACATTTTTGCAGCCATATTTTCCGCAGGGATGTGTCCCTTGGGAAACGGAAATATTTTACATTTTTCCCCTCATTGGAGTTTTTATTCCGTCGCTATCTTTTGTCCTTATTACTTTTACACCCCATCACGGTACAACTCACCGTGTTCACTTGTTTCGCGTTTGCCTAATAATTTCGATTTGTAAACTGCACGTGACGGTCACACAACAAACAATACCTGCTAATACAATTCCATGTTCGTAATGAACCATTTTGCATTTCTCTTATTTCTTTATTTGCACACAATACTTCTACTGCATGGCAGCACCAATGCGTAAATTTCATGTTTTAATTTTCATTACCAGGAGCGTCAGCCCTAATTTTCATGAAATTTATGCGACAATTCGGCATCAGTTTCGTCATTTTTAGAACGAGATAGGACGAGAGGATGCGCATGATCATACCAGTAGTCTATATACCTTGTGTCAATCATTTTAGTTACTTTTCTTTCTCTCTTGTGCTAGGTTTCAAATGTTGTAAATATAACCTTTTACTGAGTTTTCTGCGCATACTACATCAACTGCCAAATAAGAAATGACTAGTAGTCTCACTATAGTAAAATGGAGAAATACCACAAAAACAATGTCATTTCAGCATTTACAGAAACCTGTTGACAAAATCTGGTGCAATCGGCGAATAAACAAATATGCTTTCAATATCCCTTGAATGTCAATTTTTCCAAAATTAACGCTAACACTCTTCAAACGTCAATATGAAAATAGCCACTTACGTAAAAAAGGCTTTGTATCCTGCTTTTTCTCTTATTGCTCCGTGTAAAAATACATTTTAATTGATTGCATGCTTCCTGTTGTTAAATGAAAATGCATATTATACTTTCAAGGCCGCCTTTACAAAAGGTTTCCTCCGCACATATAAAAATAAAAAGTAAAGTATCAAAGCATATATTTTTGATTTCTTTTAAGTACTTCTTCATAAACAAACATTCGTTTTAAAAGAATAATCTGCAAACAATCTTTCAACTCCCATGCATTGCAAAAGTTTGTCAAAAATACAAAATATTATTCCAAGCGTTAAATGTTTTAAGTAGAGTAATCTTGAAGCAGCAATTAAGATAAGTACATAAAGTACTTGATCCGCATATGGTTGTGGGGGAGGGGAGGAGGCAAGTGACATGTCTGGAGCGTTCAGTTAACAACTTCTTTCCCGGAAAGATAATTCCAACAGGATGAAGATGACGCGACGAAATTCAAAAATATTATCATGTTCCATCCAACCGTAAATTCTTGAAATCGCTTTCTGTGTCGCCATTCCACATCTTTTTTGTGACGTTCAACCCTTTTTCTAGTGTAAACGATTCGTTTCCACTTCAAGGGTAGACTTGAAGAGACTTAATCTGACAACATTTCGAAGTACCCCACATACTTTTGTACATGACTTTTGAGTGGGAACGGGCTGTTTGTTCACGTAATTTCACATCCAGAAAATGAGTTGCATTTATTCTTCCTTTCAATTAAGATATTTTAAGCTAACAACTCGAGCTCTCCGTTTTTCGGAAAGTTTTCATTGGAACCCAGGAGTTCTTGGCTATTTTTAATTGGGAAAGTTTAGAAAGTTTCGATTTCATTGCAAAATGATAAATTGGCGAGTGTAATGGTTGGTGAAAATTGTTCAACAAACTAAGCCAATAGTAATGGTAATCTTATCTTGTTAGTGAAAATTAATGGTGCGTGCAATTTTCGAAGATCAAATGATTCCGTGAAAGTCAATGCTGTTCATAATTTATTCGTGATGCAACTAATTACGTACATACCTATTTGAAAATTGCGGAGTCTCATATGTGATACAATGAATCACCTGGAGCATCTAAGAGCATTGCTTTTAAAGGCAACTAGCCAAGTGGTCTACGAACAATGGTACTAGGTATATACTATTGAATTTGAAGACTCGCAATTTAATTGAATGGGCTTGAACATTCGCTGACCCACATTTTTAAAAAAAAATATTTTTGGTTAGTGATCCATAAACGTTGAATAACGTGATTGAAGCTACCTATAAAACTATTACATTTATCAAATATGGCAGTTTTTAACTTCCCAGTATATAGGAAGTTCTTGTAATCGAAATCGAAATTGAAATTTTCAACATTTCTTTACGATTTGAGGTATTTAAAGTATATATGAAGTGTTTTAAGAAAGAAGTATGTGTGTGTGTGGATGTACGTACGTACGTGCGTTCGTGGTTCTGCGAGCATAACTCACGTAAACAAAGTTCTTTCGACTCCGTTTAACTGTCAATCGAAGGGCCTTTGCCATCTTAAGAGGTGATTAGTTTTTGGGGCACTTCGGTCGGGGGGTTAGCTGCTTTGACCCCTTGAATATCATTTCTGTCATGCGCTATATCTCACGAACCAAACAAAGATTTTGTATCGTTAAAGTGCTAATCGACGTGGTTTAACATTTGTGTGATTCTGTCAACTTTTTAATAAAAATTAAAATTTACAAACAAACTGCAAAAAATTAAGGTTTTTCATAAATAATAAATTTTTAACCTGATTTGTAGAATGCTGTAACCATTGTTTATAAAATTTATATACTGCAAACAAATTTTGTAAAAAAAACAGCAAACTTTTCTTCATGATTATGAAGAAAATTAAATTAAAAATAAAAATTTATTAAAAGTCATCATGATCTTCAAGGTCATTTATGTCATTCACTGTATCTCGCAAACTAAATAAAGTATTTGCATTCTTTAGTTGTCAATCGATGTGTTTTAACATTTTTGTGATGTTTTTAAGCTAAAAAAATCCTTTGAGCCGTGTTTTAATTTAAGAAAACAAGTTGCAGTAAATTAGAGGTTTGTCATAAAAAATATATTTTTAACCTGATTTGCGCAACGCAGTAATAAATGTTTATAAAATTTCTAAATGTTTATCAGTTTTTGAAAAGAAATCAGCAAAACCGTTTTCCATGATTACAAAAAAAAATTTAAAAAAAATTCAAATTCATATTCAAGTATCCCCTCTACCTGCGTCATCAATTGACGCTCCTTTGAATGATACGACTAATATTAGCTCATTCCAATTACTCTTATGAGTACCTCTAATTATTATTAGTTAAACTAGTATTCTTTTAATAATTATTATTGTGTATAGTATGTTTAATATTTAAGTAGATATTACTAGGAAGTTTTCTTTTAATAATTATTATTGTGTATAGTATATTTAACATTTAAGTAGATATTACTAGGAAGTTGAACGTGTCGATCTCAAGGGTCGCAACTCACGGCTTGTTTTATTTGTGCCTGGGATATATCCATGAATATGATTTTTAATCACACAAAACTATGGGGTTTAAAACAAAATGTGGTATCAAATGTTGTTTAAACCCCCAAATTTAATCACCACAAGCGTATGTTCCCCTCACGTATTCTGTTCAATCAATTTCTTGATAGCGAATTCGCTAAGAGCATTTTTCTGTCGTTGCTTCAGAAAACATCAAAACGCTCTTAATAGCTGCTTGGTCCAATGAAAAATTCAACCGTTTTAAATCAATAAGTGTGCCAAATTGAACATGTTTCCATTTATAATGCAATACAGGTGAAAAATTAATCTATCTAACCAGGAGCAAAAACATGACGCAAAAATCTAACCCTAATAGCAAAAATACTTGCAGACTATTAAATCTAGTGGCAAAATACTTGATGATCATCTTAAAAGGTTACACGCACTAAATCCTTTGATTGTACGGCATTAACTCCAGTACGTGACTCATATAAAAATCCAGTCGGTCACCCGTTTCGAGTATTAGATCGTTTAGCTTCAACCGTAAAAGAAATAAAAACTTGCAAAGTCCCTTTTCCAGATGTTTTTCCCAGTAGGTTTCAATGATGTGGAATGCTTCAATGCTTGTCCGCCCGTTCACCCTCTGGTTGATCACGAACGCTTGAGCACTGAGACGTTCGAGTCGCTAGAAATGAACTTCTCGCCCGCCGTTAACTAATAAATCAGCGATTATGAACCTAATCTGCCATAAATCCTACTGTATAAAAACTTTTCGATATCCCACCAAAGACTTGGATCCTTTTGTAATTTTCATTGCCCACTCCGCACAATGATATATTGGAATGTTTGTAATATGGTACTGCCGAGAATAGCTCCGCAATTATGGCCGAGGAAGTTTTTGCTTCAGTTGGAGTCGATGCGTATCGGAAATGAAAAGGGACGCAAAAGGTGGCTCCATTCAAGTAATGGCTAGGCTAAATATTATCTAATTCTTGTTGATGAGAGTATCCTATTTCTCGGACATGGGGCATTACAAATAAATTATTGTCAATGTGTTTGGCCCAACTTCCATTAACATACATGCATGCATATAAGCATAATGTGTGGAAATCAACGAGCGGAAACTCGGAATTTCTGAAGTAATTTCCAGGAAACCTGTTTGAACCTCATCTTGGCACATTACAATGGGCCCAGAAGTAAAAGAGGCTCTTGAAACTTTTACAATTTGCCGTGCATTAGCAGACAGTAGGTACCATTCAATGACGGTTAGCAGCCAATATTCAGGACGCTATAGGTACTGAGAAGACGTATCCGGAAATCTGAAGAAAACAAAACAATCTTTGGATTCCTACTTGAATACTTTGGTGATGTTTTCGCTGGAAAGATATGCTTAAGAGTGGCGCTTTTATAAGTTTTGTCGATATAGCGTATTAAGTTATCCCAGGACGTATTAAGATAATTTGATGAAGGTTGATCGAGGTTTCCCTCGTAAAACTTTCGTAATGTTCGCAAAGTTTTTACACTTTGACAATTGTTGAATTGCATTTTCTGGCAGAAATCATCGGAAGGAAAGAGACAATGGAACGGTAGGAGTCTTTCCGATGAAAGGATGTATTTTATCTTTCTATTCACAATCAAAATTACTCATTTTGGAATTTTAGAAAGATTCATCAAACGTATTAATGGACGTCGAATAAAATATTAATATTTTAACGCTGGTTTTTAATTTAAAAAATCATTTAGTTACTTAGTTATTTAAGGTTACTAAAATTAAGCTTGATTCTTGATAAGCAAGCAATTATAATACACAAAACAGCCAAAAAGCAATGTAAAACTTTTAAAATTCGTCTTGCAGCTCAAAAGAATTAAAATTAAAACATTTTTGGCGAAGCTATGTACAACCTAAAATTCTTTTTAGTTAACGCAAATACACTGTAGTTATCCAAACAATTCAAATGAAAAACAAAACAAAAAATGGTGGCGATAAAAGCCACCAAGGCGGATTTTATTATGATAATAAAAATTTTGTCTCTTTCAAAATATCGGCTGCAAAAATAAACGGTTTCTTAATTTTAAAAGTGACGTATAATTAGTTTGGTAGTTTTCTCGTAGAAATAATAGCTGTTTGAGTAAAAATCTGTTTTTACCAATACTTTGAAAATCTAATCAAAAGAATCCAAAGCTAGTGTTTAGAAAATATATAAAATATGTTGAATGCATTTTATCAAAGTTTTCTAAATAAATCCCTAGATATCTTGTTGACGAGTTTAATAAACAAATATTATAGAGAAAAGCGGAAAAAGTCCGATGTCATCCTAAAATCAAATTTTTTTTGTGAAGAAACATGCACAATCTAAACAAACTTTCGCGCCACTGAAATGTACTTTTGTATTCATCCAGAAAATGACAGTGTTTAGACCTTTGTGGTTGTTTGAAGTATATCTTTTTAAAATTTGTTCTAATAAATCGACAATGGCTATTTAATTGTCAATTGATTGTTCTAATTTCTAACATACTTACTATACATACTCTTTAAAAATCTGGATGTTCGCGTGTCTTACTGTGGGTTTTGATGAGTTTGTATTTTATGGTTATAAGATGCCCATACCGCTTTTTTCATAATTTCAAGTGATTTTTTTCCCCTTATAATCATCAGACCATCAATAACCTTGCTAAATAATCATTTTCTGCCACGTTTACTGAAGTTGTTCCTCTTGCTTGGCGTAAATGTATAGGTACCAACAGACTTTTTTTCGTGATGCGTGCATTACTTTTTTGGCGCCAAAAATTTTATATGGCTTTAAGTTAACAATTTCTGATTAAGTTTTAATGCTTTCATCGCCTACGTAGCAACTACATCGTACATTATAAAGTCTTCAGGATCTCTCGAAGATTTTAAGACAATTATACACCTCCATTTTTGCAGCTGACGCCTCGTTGCTGACAAAATATTTATTCGAGTGTTTATTGCGACTGCAATAATTTAAGACTTTAAAGTTAAACTCGCATGGAAAGTACTTTACGGAATGCATTGAAAAATCCGAATCCGATCAATTTTAGTTCCACGGATAACCACTGAACCATAAAATAAGGATGGTTAACCCTGAACGCTTTTTGAAGCACTTATGCAACGGAAATTAAAATCGTACACCAAGTTCTACGGAACACTCTTAAAGCTAAAGAGCGATGTTTTACGTTTTGGTTACAAAGTATTTGTATAGAATTATTTTTAGTACACCTTCAGACAGTGGCATTTCATTAAGGAAAATATTATTTTTGCGAGTGCGTGACACATTTCTTCAAGTACGTGAAACATTTTCCGAGTGTTGTTGAGTTCGTGAAAAACATTACCGAGTGGTTTAAGTACGTTAAACATTTTATTGACTGCGGGTGTCATCCCCTTGTACTCTTTTTTCAACTCCGCGCGTCCATGCACTTGATGCTTTCGTGACAAAACATAGACAAAACATTCGCCATTCATGCGTTTTGCGCGATGTTTAACACGCATGATTCCCAAATTTCACACTCGTTAGAAAAAAAAACACTTCATTCATTTTATCAAAAATAGCTATTTGGAAGGCGAAGGGGTGAATTTTTGAATTGCCAGTATATGGAAAGTTTTTGTTATTATCCCGAAAATCATAAATTGAAATTTTTCAGAATTTCTCCGCGTTTTGAGGTCGTTAGACTATATTTACAGTGTTTTTGGAAATAATGTACGTTCGTTCATGGAATATTTTTTCTACGAGTATCTCTTATGCTGAGGAATTCGTATCAGAGCGCATTCGTAATCTCACGAGTTAATTACGTTTTCGGTTGATTTTTCATTTTTGACCTCTACCAGGTCATTTCTATCAAACACCATACCTCGCGAACCAAACATTGAATTTGCGTTGTTAAGTTGTCAACCGAAGCATATTAGCATTCATATGAAACTTAAGAAATTCTAAAAGATTCTTGTTTAAAAATCCTTAAAAGTTTTTCATGAGGCCTAAAAAAGTCAATAAAAAATAAAAAATCATTAATAGCCGCTATGAAGAAAGGGTCGATACGAATGGTCTCTCCTATTTTATTGGCATTCTTATCATATTAATCGAAAGATATTTACATTTGCATAATTTTTGCAGTTTTTATTACCATTAAAAGCTGCTTGAAATTCAACAATAAAAAAATGTTTTTTCTACGAAATTTGCATTTGTGTTAATCAACGTTTTCAAAGGTCAGATGTTTTATTAAATAAATGAAAACAATTTACAGAATTGCAAAACATATTCATACAAAAACAATGCACCATTCATATTATAATAGAAGTCGGTTGAAAAGAATAACTTTACTGATTTCACCTACTCAGGTTTCAGAAGAAGTCTCTTCCATCTAATTTGCACTTTTGTGAGTGTTTTTAGCTCTTATCAAATAATACATCATAGTTCTCTTATACTTCTACAAAACATTCACAAAAAACCATAAACAATGCATATGTGTAATGAATAAAAGAGCGTCCATTGAATATGTAAGGACCATATGACAAATTTTTGGGGCTCAATAATTGTAAGGGTTTGCAACATTTCAATCACTTCACCATCATCTTTTGTTATACTTTTTATGTTCTACATACAATGAAACACCGTATTTTTGTTGCATATTCAACGTTTCTCAAAAGTATCTGGAAATTAAGAAATAATTATTAGTATCATTGATGTAAAATGGTGATAAAATACAAACTGGCTAAGCAGTAGCTATGTAAATTTTGGACGCATCTATTCAAAGTGGCTTTCACGCGACAAAATCCCTTCAGTTGGCGCGGAAACAAAAACTGTATTGAAGATCCCTCAAATCGCCATTTGCCAACATGTTTACTTCCGCTTTTTTCTCTCTTAAGCATCCATGAAAAGCGCAAGTTGCTTAGAAAAGGCTTTGTTAAGTGTCCTTCCTCCGATTGACCTGCTTGAAGATTAAATCCGAACCAGTATGGAACAGAAAATCGTACAAACATTTGGACGTGTACTTTTAGGAAAAAGAAGACACGCATACTTATTGTATACTTTCATTTCTAAAGATACAATTTCCCACAGTTTGATTTCGAAACCCAAAATTCGAACTTAATTTATTATTTAAATGCCCAAGTTTTACTTCATAAACACAATTTTGAATTTCTAAAAACACTAGTAATACATTCATCTTATTATTTTATTTTGCTTGAATTTGTGGATCGAGATATTGGAGACCCCTGTATCAAAAACCTTTTTCGCGGACAACAGTGTAAACAGTAATTTGTTCTTCCCCATACTAAGTATTTATGACTTCGTTTGATTATTTAAAAAATGAGCAAACAGAATTTGATAGATCTTTTACATTTGGAATAATCCATCTATTGTCTATGAAACTCGATAGTGGGGCAGGCTTTTTACATTCGCTAAGACGTTGTTATTGCCTTTTCTACCGCGTATTCTGTTTATATTTATTGGAACATTTATTAGCATCATGAGAATTGGAGCTACAGACCGAACCATACAATATTCTTTTATATGTTACGTTTGATTTGATTGATGTTGACGGACTATTTCATAATGATAGCGTATCGGAGTTTGTTTAATTTGCAAAAGGAAATACTATTAAGCCCTAGGAACTGAGAACCGGTAATTTTTAATCACTTGGCAATTATTAATTATTAATAGTAGGGAATGAATACAATATGAGTTTTCCAAGAAAAGTATGCAGTAATCAGAAAGAATGACACGAAGTCTAGGTAGCACATAACAACATTCAGCCCAAAAGGCTTGAAAGAATGAATACATTGAAACGCAACTTCAATAAACGCAAATGCTTGCGAACATTTTAAAACATCTTTGCAATTTCTGAAAATATTGCATCCAGGAAACATAACAAGCAGAAAAAAATAGGATAACAAAAAGAGATAAAGGTACAGTAAAATAAATACACAGAAAGAAACCATAAAATTTCAAAGACAATACTAGCTTCCGGTAACTTTCGTGGAAATAAGAAAACTGCTGAATTTCTTGAAATATTTTTTTCATGGATAAACTGAACAGTCAAAACAAAGCAAATGGATTTATATGCAAGCCAAAACCCAACTAACTAGGTATGTATATATCAAAAACTTTACAGTACAAGATGTTAAAAAATATTTTGAAGTTTGTTTAATGATGCCCATAATTCATTTTTCAAATATTCGAAGCTATTGGAGCCAATAGCATAAAATTTCAATGCCACAAAAATATTTTGAAAAAATCTGTACCCACTTTTCGATTATATATATATATATATATATATAAATATATATATATATATATATATATATATAAAGTTAAGGCACTGTGTACCCAACGAGTAAAGTCATATTAGTGGTATTTTTTACAGTATATCAGGAACTAGGAAGATATATTTCAGTATCATACAACAAAAAAACCAAAAACACAATAATTTTTAAACATAATAAAAAAGTGCTTGTTTATCATCGAGAAACGACCCCAAAAAGTTAAGGCACGATATAGTTTTATCTGAAATTATTTGATTTGTTTTAGATTTATTTCCTTTACATTTTGGAAATTTACTCACTATTAATATTTTGTGGACCTTCTTCGCATTCTTATGACTTTCTGGAGGCGTTTCAGCATCGATTTGACCAACGTTTTGCAAACGGCTGGTGAAATATTTTCCCATTCTTCAATACTGGCTGTTTTAGTTCGTTTTTATTTTTTTACTTTACAAATCGCAACTTTATTTTTAGGTGGTACCATAGATGCTCTATGAGGTTTAGTCTAGGGACTGAGCACTTGTTTTAATCACTTTAGGACTGTTATAAATAGCTCAAAGTCGGCATTGCTCCGAGGTTTGTTTTGGATCGCTATCCTGGTACAGACCAAAAGAGTTTAGAATCGCCATATTTTCAGCACTTTGTCTAATATTCCTTTAAAGGATATTTAGATGGTAATGTTGATCCATCCTGCCATTGATAATTTCTAAGTTTCTAGATTTAGAAGCCTTCATACAACCCTAAAGAATAATGTTCCCACCACCGTGTTTCACTGTGAGATTGGTATGCTTGAAATTGAACTCAGTATTTGGTTTTCTCCAAACATACCGCCTCCCATCAGATTCAAACAGGTTAATTTTAAAAATCTTTATAAAATTCAACAATTGGTTTTTTGACCTACAGATTTTTCTTATAACGGCGCGTTCCGATCTGAAGATCATCTTCAGATTACATACAGTTTAGAATTATTTCTTGGTTTTGTTCTTAAATAATCAATGGTTGAAAGAGTAGTGATTGGAAGAGAAGGGTAATTTCCTTCAGCAGGTTTTCCTTTCTCTTTGTAGCCCACCTCAAGGCATTCCAGGTAGTCCAAGTTTTCTCCCTTGCTTATTTTATGGAGAATTTTAAAATTAAAATCTGTGAACCTCACACTTGAATTTTATCGATTTATGGGCACAAGATGAATTCGGCGTAAAACCGTTTCGGCTAACAATATCTTATAAACGCTTTCTATTTTTGTTAAAAAGTCTACGGTTTGAAAGTACCTCTGATCGAAAGGAAGGACAAAAACTTTATAATTTTGCTGCTATAAAAAATTTGTGTGAAAATTTAAAGAACAAGCCGGAAGGTACGACCCTTGAAGTCCACACGGTCAACTTCTCAGTATTATCTACATAAACATCAACAACATTACAACAATGAGAGGTATTCATAGCAGTAACAGGAATGAGTTAATATGAGTCATATCGTCTACGGGAGGGTCCATTGATTACGTAAGGTTTTTGGTCGATGAGGACAGATTGAATATTCACGAGGATCAATCTGTGCGGTGCCTTTTTGGTCTGGAAAGTTTTTGTTGGTTTTCAAAATCTAACCTTTTTTTACTAAAAGACTCTAAAAACTATTAAAAATCTGCTCAAATTATGCAAATATTTCAAAACTTTGATTGAATTTACAACAATTTTTTAGAATAAAATATATAAAGTAAAAGCGTTCGTATGAACCCTCTTTAAATGGTAACTTTGAATGATTTTTTATTTTTCATTTTGTTTTTGTTTTTAATACGGAAGAAAATTTTGCCGGTTTCTCTTCAAAACCTGATAAGAATGTTTAAATTTTATAAACAGGTATTACTGTGCTGTGCAAATCAGGTTAAAAAATATTTTTTTATGAAAAAACTATAACTTTTTGCATTTTCTTCTATTAAATTAAAAAAAAGCCGAAACGAATTTTCATAATGTTAAAAACTTCACAAAGATGTTAATACACGTCAACTGACACCTTATAGATGCAAGTATTATATCTGGTTCGTGAGATATAGTGAATGATAAAAATGACCATGAAAATCATGATGACTTAATGATTTTTTATTTTTTATTTAATTTTTTACGTCATCGTGAGAAAAAGCTTTGATGTTGTTTTTACAAGCATTGCTTGAGATATATAAATTTTATAAAAATTGAATACTGCTTTTCGTAAATCAGGTTAAAAAATTCTTGTTTATAAAAAAACCCTAATTTGCTGCACTTTTTTTTAAATTAAAAAACGGCTCCAACGATTTTTTCAAAATTTGATAGATTCTTACAAATGTTAATACACGTCGATTGACACCTTATTCATGCAAATCGTGTGTTTGGTTCGCGAGATATAACGCATGACAGAAATGACCTTCAAAGGGTAAAAACAGCAAACCCCCCGCCCGAAGTATCCCAAAAACTAATCAGCTCTTAAAATTGCAAAGACGCTTCGATTGACACCTTAACAAAGTCAATACGACTATGTTTACGTGAGCTATGCTCGTAGAAAAAAGTGTCCACGAACGTACGTACGTACGTACGTACATACATACACTCACACAAACATCTTTCAATTTCGATTTTCGAGGCGATTACAAGAAATTCCCATATACTGGGAAGTTAACAAGTGTTCAGCTGCTTATACCCGTAGTGATAATTTAACCATAGATGAGCAATTGACTTCAAAAAAAAGGTTTACATGCCAAATAAGCCAAACAAGTCCGGAAAAAAGTGCAAGCCATGATTGGCACAATGACATATTATTTGTTCAAATTTGAAGTATATTCTGGTAAACAATCAAATGGAGAATATCAGTTGTCTAACTTTCCAGGTGAGATAGTAAAATGCTTAGTTGAACCGATAAAATGCAGTGGCTGTAATATAACAACAGACAATCGGTACACTAGTATGAAACTGGCTACGAAGTTGCTAACGCCTGAATATAAACTGACTCTTGTGGGTACATTGAATAAAAGGAAACCTGACATCCCATCTAAATTATTGACAAACAAAAACATTAATTTGAGGAAAAACAGTTAATTTTAACCAATAATTCAAAGTGTGCATGAAATCCCATTTGGGTATATTTGGCCACGCCCTCCCCGCCGGATGACGTAACAACAGATCATACCAATGTATTTTATATACCTTGGCAGGTACTGTTCATTATGTCCTAGAAAGAACAACAAAATAGTGTCAACCAATTGCTATAAACGTTGTCCATTTATTTGTCAACACTGTAGGGTATATTGCGTCGAATGCAGAACAGAAGAATCTGGTCATGAGTTCGATTTTTTTAAACGTTGATCTCAACTAAGCCAAAAAGTTTAGTTTTGACAAAGTTTAGAAAATTTTATTTCTGAATTTAAGTTTAAAGTCAAAGTTCTGTTTTTGTTTCTTCAAGTTAATTATAATAAAGAATTTTAAATTTTTTATTTATAAACACTTCTTTCCAACATTTATTTTGGGTCACTCGAGACCTCATGCGACTAATTAGGTGATTTTTTTAATGCGTATAGTTAAAGGTTAATAAGACAATGGTTATTTTGCCGTATGTATTGGATTATTTTCTTGCTGGAATGTAAACTCATTTCCAATTAGAGCAACGATTTTTTCACAACAATATAACTTTCTGCTGTCAGAATGCTTCCAATTCGCGTCAAATGACTGACACCCCACTAAGCCCCCATAACCCCCATACTATTCCATTACCATTCCCATACTAGATGTTTTATTCATACACGCTTCTTTAATAGCTTCAACAGACTTTTGTCACACCCTAAATTGCCCTTTTTGTGCGAATAACTTAAATTAACTTTTTTCAGACCAGAACGCTTTTTTCAAAAGCCTTGAGACATATTCACGTATGTCTTGGCAATTTCGCTTGTTTTCATTCGTCTTGTTGATGAAAAGGCGCTTTGTCGAGAATATGTTCTGCAATCCTGACTGTCTAAGTCTGCGATAAACAGTGCGACTACTGAAATTAAGCTGCCTCGATTTCACAATGATTCCTGACGATAACTTCGGATCTTGTTTTATCATTCGCACGATTCTTCTAGCGTCACAAGACGTTGTTGCCCCCCTGCGATCTTTCTCGGAATATTTTCCACAACCTCACAATTTTCAAACATCCCCTAAATGTACTGCACTGCTCCAACTTAGATCAAGTATTTTTTAGCGCTCATTCGAAACGTTTCACCGTTCAAAAAATCAAGAAGTTATTTTAAAGCACTATATGGATGCAGAACCGAACATTTGGGTTTTATTTAACTCAACTTGTATGTCTGGCGTTTCAGGATTCATCTATAGTTTTGAAATTAATAATGGCCAACGGGATGCTGATGAAAAAAGACCATCCATAGAATCGCGTGTTAAAGCTAGTGCTGATTTTTATCAGATTATCATATATCTTTATAAATACGACTTATTCGAAATTTACAACAATTTCTCTGATGTTACGTTTCTTAAAAAAGTGGTTTGCATTCATGGGTATAGTTCGTAAAAGCAGATTGGTAAACTGTGAGTTGCCAGCCATTGATAGATCTTCAAGAGGAACAATGTAAAAAGTGGTTTGCAAATTTTCATTAGCAAGTCTATAGTTGAATTTAATAATGTACTTCAATTAATTTCATGATCAAAACGTTACATACATGCAGCAATTATCATTTTGAGACTGACGAGTTATGTATCAAAAATGCAAAATGATCAAAATGTGCACCATGTAATATTAAATTTTGATTAAAAAACTGGTGCCTTTTCTCTCTCTTTCCCCCCTTACTCTAAGTTAAAAACTTACGATTCGTCATGTACGTTTATTGTATTAAACATAAAACTTGCACAGTGAAGAAAGCAAAACCAATCTGCGCATTTCAACCTCGAAAGTACCTCAGCAACCTAACCAATGTCGTTACCAAAGTAACTCGAACATGCATTGTCTCTGCGGACGAATAAGATGTTAGTTGTAACTTGTGAGATGCAACTTATCAGAATATCCACCGCAAGACTGCAATCCGAAATAATCCAATACCCAGACAATCTGCTCGGGCAGAAGAAAACGATTCCATTTTCGAACAATTTGAGGCTTTATTGCTGCTTTCGATTCAATGAGTTTTCACTGTTTGTAAATTTGGCCTGTACTTATTCGGCCCCGTCCCAGGGCGACCCTTTCAATTGTACAAATATTCCCATCTTCCTGGTCGATATTCAATAGAGCATTCTGTCTGTTTATTGGAAAAGTTGGAAATTGAAAGTTTGACTTTTGAATAAATTGCAAGCCGTAATGAAGGCAGTTTGTACGATGCATGGGGGTGGGAAACGTTAATATATTTGACATATTATATTAAAATACTTCAGAACTGTATTGTTTTCAAGCGTGTGAATGCAATAAGCTGATATTCAATGGGTCTGGCTGTCCAAAAAAAGCTGGTATCTCAGCCATTTTTGCGTAGAACGATGAGTTTTATTTACGCAATTGATTTTGATGCAACATTTATACGTTGAGCATGCCTGTAATTGCATTGCCTTTTAGAAATTACCAATAGTTTTGCAATAAGTATCAGTAGAAATGCATAAATTTTATATGTGTTTTCAATGCAATTGTTCAGTTGAAGCAGTTTTTTTTTGTTCAAATAATAAAACTTTGAAACAAACCGTTTTGTTAAAGACTCTCCAAATTTTGAATCTCGTGAAATACGAACATGTGAAATATTTTTTCTTAAAAAAAGCCAATAATACTCATGTCATCTGGCTGAAAGAATATATATATACACACAACAACCACATTTTTCTACTGATGTAGTATTTATTTTCCAGAGAAAAATAACCACTAAGGCTAAAAACCATATTTAAAATTTGATTTAACTAGAATATTCAACATATGATTGAAGCGTTATGCAAACAAGATACGAAGACATTGCATGAACAACACACATTAACCATCATATAACTATCATAATTCACGTATCTGTTAAAAACAATTTTAATATCCAATTCGGATTAAATTACACCCTTAAATCTTCCTCTTAATTTTCAGATTACTTTTCCATGGTCGAAATATTGATTACAATGCATGCATTTAAAATATTCAATTGCGTAAAAAAATACTCTAAGAAAAAACAAAAGTTAATCCTTTTCTCTTCATAATCGCGAAGGAATCCTCTTTATATTCCAACTACAAATCTGACAAAAATCATCGCCTCTGATATTTGGTAGCGCTTTATGAACACCAAACCCATACAATAAAATTAATGCCGGTCTCTTTCAAGAAAACAGAAAATGAAAATTTCCTGGAGTTGAAGCTTACATTATAGTCAATTCAACGTTATTGTCTAGCGATAGGTCTGCGACAAAATTTTCGACATTAATCTCCAAGGGTTGAAATTGGGGGGTTTTATTTAATTTTATTGTTATTGTCAATGCCTCGAGCGCAGCATCGTAGTTGACTGAAAATCATACAATTTTCAAATTTATGACCATCAAATCCTCGCCAGATAAGCTGTTTAAAAGCGGCACTCTTTTAAAACGCACCATTTGGCGTGTTGACCGCAGAAAGCTCCAGGACTATGTGTACTCGAGATAATTTTCTTTAAACGCTCGTTTTTACCATTGTTGTAGTATGTTTGCTTGCCTATGATCACAAGAGTTGGAAAAACTGGCGATAAAATCTTGAAGAAAAGCAGACAAACGTCGCAGTGAGGATCCTCTTTTCATGATTCAACCCCAAATGGTTGTGGCAAGCTGCGGCTGGCATGCGAAAATTTATTAGACTGCCAAGCGAATGAGTATTCCTTAACGTCAGCAAACACTCTGCAGGAGTCAACCTGAGTCTCGTTCCAGAATAAGGGTGTGTGATTTCAATTTCTTGCAAAAGAATACGAAACACGAAAAATGTGCTTCCAAGGGGAATGCAATGACTAAAATATGAACTACATTTCAATGGTAGCGAAAGTATATTCACATTGCTTTTGTTGTTGGGTCACTACCGTGTTTAAAGAATTTCGTCAACAGTTAATTATTTTAGTACTGGGGTTAATGTTTATGTAGGCGAAATAAAAAGTTGTTGACACGATACTCTACTGCAGAATATCTCAATAAGCAAAAATTATTCCCTGCATGTGAACTTTGCTTTTCGACCAACATCAACCCAGTCAAAACCAATATTTTTTCAGAATGAAAATTATTCAGTTCAGTTAGATTCAACGCCTCGTTTTTGGAAAGATATAGTAGAGTTGAAATGATGCTCAGGAGTCATATTTAATAATTTATTTTATCAGAATGAAAATATCATTTCATTCACAGAACGACTTACTGTTTATATGTGCAGGCCATTCCTCAAAAGCAGTAACCATCGAAATTAGGAAATCTAAAAATTCGTCTTCCTTTTTTTGATATATTTTTAAAAAAATCCTTAATGCATTGTCCGTATAAATAAAGTTGTCAATATTTCCTTGAAGCTGAGCAAAGAATAAAGATGCGAGACAAGGCAAGGTCGAAACTAATGGCGAAAGCCCATATTTCGCATGCGATAGTAAACGGACAAACGTGCTGCCGCTTTTCAGTGGCGTACATACATAATAGGCAAAATATTAATTCAAGTCATTTTTCTCGTGGGAGCATTGCTACAAAGCCAAGCACAAAGCTGTGTCGTTGATAAGAATTATTAATGAGTAAATAATGGAAGTAATCTTCTGGAAAGGTTGCTGTGTACCAGTCACACTTTTTCAAATGCTCCGTATCTATTATTTGAATCATTTTCCCTCGTAATTTCCTGCAATTTCTGGAGCTGTCCCGGGACCTTAGGCACCCTATTCGATTCACGCCTCACTATTTACCTTTGCTACGGACAAGGCTTTCATTATCATTAGTCCGTGCCGTCATCATCCAGTTGAGCTTTTTGGTTCAAGGTAGCAACAGCAGCAACAAACAATACTAGCAAAGTGATTACAATTATCAAATTAAACATAATGCTATTTCTGGTGAACAAATTGATGTTGATCGAAAAGGGTTTACTTGGAGTCGGAACAAAGATATAATCAAGTGTAAATTACGGACGACATAAACTTGTTCTTTCGCTTGAACGAATCCTGCCCGGATGCTTCCTACTGCTGCTTTCAGCACCACCACTCTGGCTGATAGCTCCTGCTATGACGTTAATTTAATAATTTTTGAAGGATTTTCTTGGCGATTAGAACGTGCTTGCTTGCTTGAGCTCGTAAAGTCATCAAGGCTTTTAAAACTTTTCGGTATTAATATCCGTCAAGCAGAAGTGTTTTGGGCTTATAAGTGGAGTAGGAGATAAGAACAATTATTAGGAAACTTCAGGAGCCATCCATGCATATAACAAATCATCCGCAGGCTCTTTTTAAAATAGAAACATGAGCACTTCGATTCAATGAAGGGAATTTACCGCTGCTAAAATAATAATACATCGAGTATAACTGTGTGGGACACATGCATGTATAAATTAATTAATAAGTGTCAAAATTCTTCTATTTTATGATTTTGAAGGTTTAATACACCCTATAGGTGGAAGCTAATTTAGTATGCAGAATGATGGTGCCACACAAATCATGAATACAGGGAACACCATGTGAACATTGCGTCGACTTTTTTACCATTCCTAAAATACTAGATTCTAATGTACCATGTAACCATATGGCACAAATGAAGTAAAATTAAATAGACGAATTCTTGCCTTAAACTTTAGGCATTATTCCTAGTTTTTCTTTGTTATTTTTCCAGTGTTTTCGAAAGGGCAGCTGAATCCATTCAAAGACTACATTGACATTGTAGGCTAAACATTAGACAATGAGCTATAAATGCTTGCTGGAACATTTTTTGCTAATTTCAAAGATATTTTGCGGTTGATTACTAAGTGCTTTGCTGCTAGCATTGAAGTTAGTTAAACTTACAGCGCAGCTTTTATTCAGTCAATTTTTTTTTAACTAAATAGGCCTTGTTAAATTTCTTTTTAATAATTCCTATTATAAACAAAATATGTTGTTGCATTCATCTGTACCAAGTTACTGAACACTGCTTTCCCAGAGAGATCGTCTTCATCAAAATTTTCAATTACTATTCGAAGATTCATCGCCCTTTGTCGTTTGTTTCTGAAGAATACAAATTCAACAAGTATGAATGTTTTTGATTGCAATCTGCCTATTTTTTCTGAATTCCAAATTGCATGGATCAAATTGGATCACTGTGAATAATCGTTCGTGGTCTAAAATGCTTGGAAAAATTCATTCGTTCAATAAGTTTCTTCCAGGTTAAATTAAGTGGCTGATATTTTTCCATTCTCCAAAAATAGATATGTAGAAAAATTCAAAATAGTTAAAATTTATTAAAGAAATATCGAAATATCCATGACTTATCTGATGTTACCACCCTGTCGGTCTAACTTCACATCACTTTTTCAGCATAGCTGGCCTATTTTTCCATTTACTCGTACTTTGTTTTGAAGATGAAGCCCAAAGGACAGGAGCTGCGACCTCAGATACTTGAACTTAAGCTATCTATACCATTGCCCACGCATTGCATTAAAAAAAATTCTGCCTACCCAAAATGCACGGTCAAACTCCCAATTGACTGGACTATCGTGAAATATTCTCTTTAAAGTCAATAGTTGCTGGTTTATCTGCATAGACAATTGACATGACGCATTTCCATAAAAAGTAGTCCACACATGATCTGGACGGCTAGGTCAGATTTGGAAAAGTAAAAAAACCATAATGTCGCTGGCATGCCCAATACATCATGCAGCGGGAAGTAATGGGGCTTTCAACGTCTATTGAAGACTATATTCTCGCCAAAAACAACTTTTTTTTGCTCATTTACGAACCAATTAAGCCAGAAATGAGCCTCATCACTTAAAATGAATTGACGATGAAAATTCGTTGCAACTTTCAACTCATTCTCAACCCATCCACCGAATGTATGGCGCAAACGATGGTAGAATTGCTTTATTTGTTGCATTAATTGGATTATGTAGGTCTTTAGTCGTAGGTCTTGTCTCAAAATTTGCCATGTAATGGACGGATATAGGCTAATTCGTTAAAAATGGTGTCGAATCCATAAATTCCGATCCTGTTTGGGTTCTAATAAAACATATTGTTTACAGCAAAATATGACTGCTGGAATGACAGCTTACTCTTTTTAAAGTTTTATACTTTTAAAAACACCCTATATAATTTTATATGAGATCCAAACTGAAGTTTAGGCATAATTGAAGTTCTAAGTATTTTTAATGTCGATGATTGACAATAAGGGCCATTTGAAAAACTTTACACTTTGTGCACAAAACGTCATCAAAAGTTTTTACTTACATTGCAAGTTTTATATTTGTGTGTAAATTCTTTCTTTTTGCTATATAATAATTTTATATGAACATATGAAAGACGATGAGTAGATTCAAGCAAATCATAAACAATTTCTTCAAAATTGCCACCAGGAACCTTTTAATTGCCATGCATTGACAGAAAATGTTAATTTTAAAATGTAATTTTGACAATTCAAAATTTCTATTTCGAAACGACAGCATAGTTTTCCGATTAAAGTTGCTGATAAATAAGAGTATTTTTTTCCGTTTTACAGTTTCGATGTGCGCGGTCGAGCTTTTGAAAAGGCTCTTTATTGGTCGGAAATAAATGCATTTGGTCCTCGAGCATATTTCGTGACGAAATCAATACCTGCCACCTTGACCGTACAAAATGTTCAGTTGGACGACGAAGGGGTAAGTTGTACATAATATTGACCAAAATGTATGCTTATCAAAAAATTTCTCAATCAGGTGTACAGATGTCGCGTAGATTTTCAAAATTCACCCACAAGAAATCATCGAATAAATTTAACGGTTATTGGTAAGTAGCATTGTTTGTTAAGTAATCAACCTGAATTAAATTTCATAACATTACCACACTTGCCATTAATATGCTGGACGTTATGATGGCAATCGATAATGATGGTATAACACACTATCCGAGCGTGATTCAATTTGAAAATTGGAATTATGTTTCGGTAAATTTAACTGAATAGTGAGAATGGACGCAAGATTTGATTTATAAAATCAACAAACAAATACTTGCTTCGTAAAATGTGTTATGAACTGGTAAAATGACGGAAAAAAACAAGCTCTCCGATTTTCTAATGGATGGATTAGACCATCATTAGTCGATTAAACTTAGCGTCAAGAGGGTAACAAATTAAGCCTTGAATTACAGAGTTTTTCAGTTTGGTGTTTTATCTATCTCATAACTGCGGAGCCATTCGGCTTAACATCCCCGAATTTTCAAGAAAATTAAGATTTTGTAAGGAAATCGCATAATCAATAACGTGAATAAACAGTTTTGGGCAACTAAAATGTATTCAGTAAGCGATTGGCAATAAAACAAATTATCTGAAATATATAATTGTTTATATTTCATTTAAGTAGCGTACTTGAATGCATTACAAACGATGGAAACAGTATTTGATTCAGTTAATTATATCAATGCAAACACCACTTAAAACGACTGCTTATCAAGGGCCTTTCGAACTCTAATTTCCTTCTTATAACATTTATTAAATAAATTGAAAGTGTTTTATAGCTACAGCAAATCACACGTTTTAAAAAGTTATATTTCATCGCTTCAGCGGTTAAGGAAAACTTTATGAATGTTTGTCGGATCCATTCGCGCCATAATTCAAATTTTTCTCAAGAGTAAATGTTTCAATTGCAATTAAAGTCATATACACAGTGTGTAATTATAGTTCACGATATTGCAGTTAAACTTTGAAATATTCTTTACTCAACAGATTAGTTTAGCTTATTTGGTAAATTTAATGTACATCACCAGTCTGATTTTGTTAAAACTGTAGCAAGGTGAAAGTTTAATTGAAAGTCTTAAGAACGCTTATTCTTGCCAACGCTGAGTGATTTCGACGTTCTACTTGTAGCTAGCGAGCAGCACAGTGGCAGAACCATCATGGCGGGAAAAAGTTGAACGTAGAATAACTTTTTCCCTTTATTCAATTAAAGTCTCTTCGAAATTTCCTAACTAGGTTAGCACATAAAGCGTTCTCCCTTCGATAACGTTTTCTTGTACTTTTCGACGTGTGAGTTCTTTTTGCTGTATCCATTTTTGTTACAGTTCATTCCATTCGACTACAAATAAAATTGTAAATAAAATTGTTTGGTGTTTTGCGTATCAACAGTAAATTTAGTCATTCTATTTGATTTTGATGAACAGGATTGGTCAGAACTTCTTTTTGGAAAATAGTATTTAAAGGAAGTTTCAACTCTTACATAAAGTGGGCACAACTTCGCCCTCTTATATCAGGATGAAATTTGACACAGAAGAAGAAGATATTAACGATATTCAATCCCTGAAATATTCGACCTCAATAACACTCCGATTTTCTTTTTTTGAAAACATTAGTGAATGTAGTTGGTTTTGAGGTAAATCAACATTGTGATACGACTAATAGAGTTTTTCTAGAAATCAGCTAACTGTTCGTTCATTTAAATATGTAAATTATACTAAAAAACTAACTGTTAAACGGTTGGATAGTTAAAAACTGTTGTATTCGAAGCAAAAACAAAATGACGGTATGATTATCTCTTGTTTCTAGAATCAACCCTGCATCTTCTTCGTGCCTCAGGGCTAATTTGACGAAAAACAGTAAAGCAAAGCAATCTAGCCATAAACAAGCAAACAAGTACAATCTTGTGATGTTTATTTTTATAGGGAAGTAAAAAGTTTGAACGTGATCGGGAAATGAATTCTCGGGAAGATTATATTAAAATATATTATCATCGCCAGTTTTTGACTAAATGACTCGCTTGCAAACTTAATAATAAAATACCACTTTTATTTCATCTTAAAGAATTTGTTTTCCTACTGATTTTCTCGAAACACATTGTGCTTATAAACAATCATTTTTAAATGTGCCAGTTTTCAAAACAATTTTTTTTTCGAATAATTATATGACAGTTACCATTCTAGTGCACGTAAGTAATTATAATTCAATAAATGAATAAATATTTTAACCTTATGAGCCATACGCAGTCCAATATTTTAGGGATTGAATATACCTAACACCTATGTGCCAAATTTCATCCCAATCTGAGAGGACGAAACCCTGCCTCCTTCTTGTTAATTTGATTACATGTTCAACGAATCAACGTTTCAAAGTTTAAAGCCTTATATATTCATATAGTCGATGTTGTTTTATTTTTATTTTCCATTAATCAAATATTAAGAGTCTTCACATATGTCCTGTTTTTTGAATTCTGTTTGCCTTAATTTTTTGCTAATATTATTATTGTTACCTGCAGAAAACGATACGTGTATTCCAACCCTCGTTTTGATCCAATTGAAGAATATTGTTAACTGCTAATTCAGATCTGCTTATCCACTTATCTGAAAGCAAGTTTCGTAGTCTGAATTACATTTCCTTCCGGAAAAACTGCAAAAACGAAAACGAATATATGCGGGAGATAAAATTTTCTGCTACGAACGGAAAGCTGAACAGGAAAACAGAACACGTTCCTTCCGTTCCAGCATTTCTAAATGTAGGAAACTGAATGATTCTAGCCAGGGTGGAAAAAACCCAGCCTCGCCTTTTAGATCTCATCATCACATAAATCGTTTATAATGTGCTTTTGGTTTCCTTTTTAAGAGCAACCTTTTATTTTTGAGTGACGTGTACTTTACTAACTTGATTACTCAAAGGGATCATCCTGAAGCTGTCATGGTTCTGAAGGAAGGCTTCTTTCCTTGTTTTAACGGACAGAAACTGGTACGTCTCCCACTTTGATAGGTCATATGTCTTGTATTTTTTGGATATAATGAGGGTTTTTCTGTAAAATGGAGCCAAAGAATTGCATTTTACATGTTATTCTGATGATGTGATAAATTCACTTAAAAGGATAAAAGGTGAGGAGAATACAAATGAGAATGTTCTCATTCAAAACGTTTCAATAATGTTCAAAGACAATTGTATTTGAAAAATTTCAAATTTCACTGAAACTTCATCCAAAGCTTTGTTCCGTTGTTGCTTTGTAAAAAATTCAAATGTGAATATGTTTTTCCACTTATAAGTTGATATTTATAAATGCTTTTCTACCTTATGGTACAACTGAATCCCGACTTTGAAAATTCATGTTATTGATTGACAAAAGAATCAACGAACACGAAATAGCTGTATTATATACAGTTGCGGATATATAATTAGAAACACTGGTAGTTTACTAAAAAAACAAATTTTTCAATGAATCTTTCGATACAATTTTTTCGCCTTGGGTTTGTTTTAAACTGACAGAAAAACAAAAGATTAGTGTTTTCAGTTTCAGTAACGATGGAAAACGCTCAGAGATACAATCCTCTCGTCAGACAAAAGATTGTAGACTTAAAAGTTAGGCTTGCCATATCGACAAATTGCTAGCCACCTAGAGTGTTCCATAAAAATTGTTTATGGAGCAATGAACCATATGGAAAGCCGCCAGACTGCCCAAAATATTCCCCGGGCTAAAAGAGCCTGAAAGACAACTCATAGTATAGATAGAAAAATTATCGGCACATCGCAGCGGACCCGTAAAAGATCAGCTTACGAAATTTGTCGCAAGCTTTTAGAGATATTCCGGTGAGAACAGTTATAAGAAGCTTTGTGAAAGCCGGACTACATGGAAAGATTGCCAAGAAGAAGCCCTTCGAAACGGCAACTAATCGGAACAAAATAAGGAGATATACACGGGAGCAGTTCACCTGGAAAAATAAGTGGAAGTTTATGCTTCAGATTGACGAAATATAAATGAACTGAATTGGCCTTAGTAGCAACAGATATGTAAGAAGATCAAGAAGTTTAGAATTTCAACTTCGCACATAGCTGGCTCCATCAATGTTTAGGATGTTTCTTGTGGTTTTGTATTGGACCAATACAACGTGTGGAAGGAACATTAACCCAGGAAAAGTAGAAGATCTTAAAAAGCATAATGTTGCTATGAGCTGAGAAAAATCTTTCTATTATTTGGAAGTTTCAGGACAACCACGAGCTCTAATACGCACGACACCCAAAGAAGCTTCTGGGGGACTACAGCGTCGCCGTTTTAGACTGACCGTCAACGAGTTCGCATTCAAATCCAATCAAACACTTATGGAGAGACATAGAAGAAGGTAAAACAGGAAGAAATTTCACAAAAGTGGACGAATTGTTCGATACGGTGAAAGAAGTTTGGGCATCCTCATACATTTGAAGAGATGCAGGAGATTGATAACGACATCGCTGAATCGCTTAAAAAACGTTAGGTCTCACCACAATTGAAGTCCGAACTCGCAATTTGCTCTGGGATGGTACGCACCCTCTCACTGACAGTTATGCTAAATTCGATATACGTTCCGTCAAAGTGTGGAACATTTCGTTACAGCTTACGTGGAAGTTGTAATCTTCGTTAAGCTTGAGTTTTTCGGATCCGGAAACTTTTGCTGACGTGCTGAAAGTGAGGTTATTGTTGACTCGAAGTGAGAAGTAAGTTAAATATGGAGGACTGTAAACTGTGACTTAGGAAAGTTTATGAATTCGGTGAAAAAATGAATGAAGTGAATGAAATCAATCGGAAGCAAAAATCGTGCAGTGTCCAAAAAATCTTTCACGATCGAAATATTATCAAGCTAGTTTTTTACAGATGCGGGACAATCAGCTTTTCGAATTAAATTTTTTGAATTGCAACGGCAACTGTCACTGATAACAGCTCATTCCATATCCAAGACACCCGTCATATCAAAGACACTTTAAACGTTTTTATAGTTGAACTTACAGTGGCGGACAAAAGTCTGCGGCAGTATCTTATATTGAGATTCTCGTTGATTGGAAGCTTTAATCAAAAATCCATTGAAGCACACTTTTCAATAACGTGACTATATTTATTAAAAATAGAAAACAATTTTTTTGTATAACAAACTTAAAGAGAAATTCATAAAAACATAAAAAATTTAAATGGACATAAGTCGACGGCAGTCTGTGCTGGATGACTTATACATAAAAAAATTTTAACAAAACATATCGGAATTTTCAAAAATATTTCCTGGCTTAGTACTTGGTTGGACCCCCTTCAGTATTAATTACTGCTTGCAAATTTTGGGGCATAGAGGCGACAAAATTACCAGGTTCTGCGGATTAATTTTTTTCCATTCTGTGATGAGCGCTTCCCTCAACAAATGTTCATTTTTTAAGCATTATTTCCGAATTCTTCGCTCCAGAATCTGCCATATATATTCTATTGGGTTTAAATCTGGGCTTTGAGGAGGCGTATTCAGCTAATTGGGAGCGTAGTAGAACAAACATTTTTTGATGAAAAGTGCTTCGTATCATTGTCCTGTTGGAAAATCCAGCTTCCTCTAAGGCACAATTTCTTAACTGATGGCCTTAAATGCTGTTCCAACAGGTTTTTATAAACAAAGCGGTCCAAAGTAGTTTTCCAAACCATAACATCACCTCCCCCATTCTTCACAGTAGGAATCAATTTTTTGGTCTCTAAAGCTGTATTCTTTTTTCTCCGTATTTTACTGCGACCATTACACCCGAACATGTTGTATTCCGACGCACCGGTAAAAAGGACTTGATTCCAAAAATCATTGCCCTTGCTGATATGAGTCATCGCGAACTCTAAGCGCAAAAGTCGTTTTTTGCGGATATTAATGGTTTTTTACGTAGAGTTCTGCTTTGGAACCCATTGGAGTTTAATATTCTCGAAATTTTTCTTGCATGGACATCCTTTTTCCTTACCGCAGCCACCTGGCTCGGCAAATCTGAAGCACTTATTTTTGGATTTTTGTTCACTTCTTTTAAAATTGCACAAATGTTTTTGCGTGAAAGCTGCGCGGCTTATTTTCAATGGAACCACTGTTTTCAAAATTTTTGATAATGGTATAAATACAATTTAGTTTCAGTTTTAGTAATTTTTCAATTTCCGAGCACGATTTATTGTTTTTTTATACCCAACGACCAAATTCCGAACATCAGTAGAAATTTCTTTTCGCGATGACATTTTGCGGTCCTTACAGTTCAAAACTAGCGACAAACCTATAATAAAATTGCAGCTGCACATGCACTGAATGGCAGTGAGAGCAGATAAACAAATTTCGAAGAAATACAGTTAGGTTTACTTGGAATTTTTTTGTGTATAAGTCAGCCAGCACTGACTGCCGTAGGCTTTTGTCCATTCAATTTTTCATGTTTTTATGAGTTTCTCTGAAAGTTTGTTATGCAAAAAGTTTGTTTTCAATTTTTAATGAATATATTTACGTCACTGAAAAATGTGCATCAATAGATTTTCGATTAAAGCTTCCAATCAACGAAAATCTCAATATAAGATACTGCCGTAGACTTTTGTCCGCCACTGTACGTTTGATCAGATTTGACAGCTACTTAGCCTACCGCAAATCAATTTGATGAGCTCAACTTGCGGGTTCGGACGTCAATTCTGGTCAGACCTGGTGTGAAGTAGAAGAGTTTCCCTACTTTACTGATATGTTTTGTCATTTTTTTATTTTTATTTGAGATAATATTTGCTTACATAAATGAATTTTAAAATAATATTTACTATATTGCCCTGCCGTCCTGTAAAAGAAAACATCGACTGACGCTTTACTATTTTCAATTACCATTTAATCAGGTAAAAAACTAATGAATATTGAATGTGCTCAAAACATTCATAAGAAAGTACACTTTTTTTTAGTAAGCTACAAGTATTTCTAATTATATGTCCGCAGCTCTACCCCGGACAGTTTATTGAATTATCATTGCAGAAAATGAAAAGTTAGGATGGGGTTTTTTAAATATAGCAAAGAAGCGAGTAAACTTTAGCAAGAAAATTCGAGAATCATGATTGAATTAAATTAAAACCAAAAGAACAACAACAATTTGAAATCGTGTACACAAAATACTTTCGGTTTTTTAAAACTGGGTGTGTCAAAAACAATTTTTTTATTTAGACAAGAGAAATTTCGAAGCTGCAAAACATGGTCAACCTCATTTTAATTTTGTTTCTATCAATTTGTTTGTAAGGATTATAATTTATATTACATTAACAATCAAACGAAATTACGAGAGTCTGACTGATCTGTATGAAAACTGCTTCCAATTATTATAAAACTATTTACCCAGAATCATGAACTCTCACCTCATGCTATCTATTCAATAGAAGCATTCAGCTGGCAGTACGGCAAGATAAGCAAGATATAAAATAAATATCTATTTTAAGTGTAAGTTGCCCACTATCAGCAGCAATATTGAACTTTGCAATATTTTATTTCAAACTACACCAAATTCAAAAGCTTTCAAAATTATAGTTCACTATGATAGGTCTCTTGCTGAATAAACAAAAATTAGTGTCGGCCCGAGGGTAAAATGGAAAAATTCCATGTTACATCTCGTTGGGTGTAACGAAGAATATTTTCGCCAGTCTCTCAACTTTCCACTAACGTGTTGTACAAAGTGGCGGGTCCATATCCCATGCTTCCCATTAATATATTACACAAAGTTATGCTATGGTTAATATTGTCCCAGATCCCAGCTCTTAGCTTTCGCACCAATGATGGTTGGCTACAAGAAAAGGACATGACTGGTATGGTAGACCAGTGCGGCACAATAGAGATGCGAATCTAAGAAGATTTCTCAGCGGCCACTATCCTCTGTGTATCAGTTTCGTTTTGCGCCATAATATACACATTCCACTTAAAAGTTTGGAAAAGGGGAAAGAAGGATACGAGATTTTCCTTCCACTATAAGATGTATTAGCATTGATATATTTTCGCTCAGTGTATGTATACAAACATACGTGCATGCCTATGGTTGTGGTATTTAGATTTTAGGATACAGCTTCCTATGAAATAAGGACTCGCTACTATACCGTTCTACATTCATACCAAAAATCTTCCTGAATACATTGAGTTAACACTATGTGAAATCTTTTGTTTTTGTGTGAATTTTCATAAAATATCGATTTTTTTAAAGGTTTTGTTCATATGTACTAGACAAGTGGAAAAACTCGAAGTTATTTCGCCCCTGTTTTTTCATAAATAAGAACCCTGAAAATTTTGCCTTACGGTGTCAATTGTTTAACTTAATTCTTTGTTGGAAAAATTCAACAACTTTTAATAAAAAAGTCTTATTTATTTTTCGATTTATTGAAAGACCCATTTTTCAAAGTAGTGAACGAAAAGAAACTAGTAAACTATCGATCTCGAACCTGTTACGGTCGCATTTCGCTGCGACTGAATAGTTTTTAATTTAAAAAAAAAGAAGTCCTGATTGACTTTGACTTGAGTCAAAGAGCCAATCAGGACTCTGGTCAAAAAGCCTGCAGGTCTAACCCAAGCCACCCGCCAAACGTAAATAGCGCAAACACCACTCCACTGAGGCTCGTAGAGTAGTTTAAGAAATTGAAGTGAATAGAAATTTTAATTTAAGAATTGGATTATATAAACTCATCATTGAAGGCAAGAATGGTAGAATCAAGTAGAGATTAAGAACTAGTTCAATAGTGGTAAGTAAAAGATAAGTAGTTACTAGTTTAAGGAGACCATCACCGAGCCATCCCTGAGGAAATCATCGACATCAAGCATCGCAAGAAGTCTAAATTGGCACATCAATGCGCATTGCAATCCACCAACGCAGGTCGATGAATCCGATCGGCCATTTTTTATTTGTAAACTATGTGGCAAAGCGCTTTTATCTGGAGGAGTATTAAGGGAACACGAAATGATGCACCGGGACGAATTTCCATTTGTTTGTGACCAATGCCCAAAACGTTTTCGAGTTGCGAATAAATTACGCCAACACTACTGACGTCATGAAGTGCGTCATATTCGAGTCGGAAATGGTCAAACGTATACATTTCAACACGGACTGGCCATTCGCCGCTGAATCCATCACACTTACCACCATCGGTGAGTTCAGCCGGGACACCATTACTGTCCGATTTTGGGGGCGCAGCAATCAGCGTAGATTCGGCAACGGTCGCACCCAAGTCTTCGAGATGCGACACAGGATCCTTCTCGTTCCGACCAGCGTTATAGGGCGTGACCACTTCCAGATAGCTGAAATAGTTAATGGTTGGATAACCACGCACCTCATACACCGAGCACCCGGCCTGAATATATCGCGGTCCAATGCAGAGCTTCCCAGAAATTCACTCAACTATGTTCCGATTGCGAGATGTAAACACCGAACCGCGTATCATGTCCGACGACATGAAAACAAGACTCACAAAAACAATAACAACAGACGCGAGCTGTCACTGGGAAATGTCGGAGTGACATCAGTGGTGGCGAAAAAGCCAAGATGGCCGTTGCGCAGACAGCTGATTCGACCAAATCCAGTGAGTCCCACACCAGTGGTTCTAAAACCAGAGTTGGAATTGGAATGGTTCCGCAAACGAGCTGAGCCGTTACGCCGATTTTTGATAAATAGAGCTGGGAACAAAGGAAGGGGGCTTTTTGGTTTTTGGATCGTAAATTGGAAGAGTGGTCGTCTTGAAGGAAAATTTCAGCGAGTCAACGTCGAGAGCGGTCGTCAAAGGCGGCACACTTTATCGCGCGGTAACGTGTAGGGAAATCTTGTCAGGATTCGAGCGGAAGGCGTGAATTAGTGCGATAATCAATCGAGGCACGACGATCGAACGAGCGAGCGATAGGGAAATTGGCGAGGGCGGCGTGTGGGGCGCGACAAGGATAAGGACCGACGAGGAATTTTCCCGACCACGACGAGCTTCCCTGCACGGACAATCAACGGCGTAAATAGTAAGTAGATTAAGCTTTATCTTTAAGTTATACGTGTTCATACTAGAATCTAATATACAGAGTTGTAAGGAAGCCTAAGTGGAGTGAGTTTCTTTTTTTGTTATATAGTTTGATCACGGTGTTGGGTTGGTTTCGGTTCCTTGAGCGGGTTTCAGTGTCACGACCCAAACCAAACCCCAGTCCGGGTTTAGGTCGCTGGACGATTGTCGGCGCACGACTGGTTGGCACCCAAAAACAATATCAAAATTACCCCGCCCCTCTTCGCGGGCAAAGACGCCGGGCACAATCGTCCACCCCGCAGCCATTAGAGGCTTCGGGGGTAAAAGTGCGCGTACAAACCATATATTTCATCTCTGTAAGATCGCATCTCCAGGACGGACCATCTTGGATCATTCTTATATTTTGAAGATTTTTATGGCCTGAGTTTATTTGGAAGCAGATTATTGTATACTGTTATCATTTAAAAAAAGCTTTACAAATGGTGTGTAGATTCTGTTAACTAACGTCTTGAAAGCTTATTTGTGAAATTTATGACAGATCTTAGAAGAGGAAACGAGACTCTTAACTTAGCATCATTTTGTAAAACGAAAACATGATACACATACATTTACTTTTTGTATATCTTCAAACACTTAATTCGTTGCTGTTATCTACATCATTGTGTCTTGAACTCAAATTTACTACCTTATTTTAGTTTTGTAAATTATAAATTGTCAATGATGAATTATCTAATTAAAAAATTGTGTTCATTTCATGGCAAAAAACATTTTCAAACAAACCATGTTGACAATTTTTTTTACTTTACCTTGCAGGTTTGTTGGTTACGTTACGTTTTGCGTAAGGCACAAATATTAGAAATTAGAAAATTCAATTAACTCCAAAACGATTAGCCTCATAAATAAATCAGCCATTTGTTTGTAGGAAATTTCCAATTCTGCATTTTTAAAACAAATATTTGTTTTCGCACTTTTGCCTTCGCGTAATTTTTTGTGGCATCATTCGGATCGATCAAATTTTTTTGCGATATACTGAGCTTTACATGCAAAATTAAGTTTTTTTTTGTATTTCTTCGGCGGCTAATTTCCCTGTACTGTTAGTATTGATGTCATGTGAAAGAAAATATGTCGACAATGTTTAGGATTCTTCTGTATTCTCCAACATATCGTCGTCATCAATGCAGGACCTTGTAACAAAAATGTTTGGTGAAAATGTTTTTGGGTCAATTTTAATGTTTGCATTGCTTTTGAGAAAGTTTTTATTGCTTCCTGTGAAAATTTAAGGTTCTGCATTGACGCCGACGATATATTCAAATTCGTGTTTCAATTATATTGCATTAAATTTTTGGAAAAAAAATAATTCGTGGAGCTATTTGTAGCTTCAATTTAAAAAAAAAGTCTCATCAAACAATCGGAGCTTACTGAACTTCAAAAATTAATATTAAAATACTTTTAACCTGCATATATTACAAACAAGGAGTTGACTACGTTTACCACCACTTAAACAATATAACTTGGAAGATTAGGTTCAACTTTGATTTATAAAATCTTGGATAAAAAGTCTTTACATAAACTACTCGAACCCATTAATAGGATTTGTTTTCTTAGAAACCAGAGTTTTTTCATACAATTTTCCGTAAACTTTGTCAAATCACCCACTGAAAAAAATTAAGCTGTTCGGGGGCTCAGAAAATTAACCTTTAATTAAGATTCATTTCAAGCATTGAATTTTTAACAGATTTGACGATAAATCCCATAAAAATGTTTTTAAAAAAGTATTGCTGTGTTCCGAATATGTAATAATAAATTTGACCTATTTTAGCAAATTCAGCAATATGATTTAGCAGAAATGACAACTTGTCTTTACAAACATATTCTGTTCTTCAGTTACTTTCAAATAGCACTGCCACATCTTTACTCTTGCGAGGGATATTTGAATAATTCATGATTATTAAGTCCTTAAATATAGCATCTTGGAAATAATGTGCTTTTTAAATTTGTGGAGTGTATACTCAAGATTTGCTTCTTCAATGTATGAAACGTACGATTTGGTCCTAAACTAGAAGGTGTTCCAGTCAAGTATATGCATAACAATATTGCTTTGGAGAAATCGTGCTGAGTTTGTTAGGAGGACGAATAGTCAAATTATGCAAATAACTAAGAATTTCTTTAAAGTTCTATCTATTTCAGCGTTTGTGTTCCCGAAAAAGTTTACCGTAGCAAAATGTGTGAGTGCACACCACAACGTAGACAAAAAAAGTTGCTTTGTAGCTTTTCTTGGGGTTCCTACCTCAAAGTAAAATGTTTGCATGACTTCCGAAAAGGTTGGAGCTTTAATTTTTAAAAGTGATATTGTGTGGAATTTGTCGCATAACCCATCTTTACGCAGAAGAGCTTAACAAATTTAATGCAGTATACTATGCAGCAGAATGGATAAGTGTAGTTTTCTTTGAGAAAACGAATTTAAATTCAAATCTTGAAATTTTTTGTGAGTTTTATGTGGAAAGAAGTGCAAGTTTGTCGTATCTGTTGATGTATGAGATGAAACGTTGAAAAATCTTGACAAGTAGTTTGGTAGTCAAAAATTGAAAATATCAATAGTAGGATTGACTTTGCACTTTCAAACACTTTTAGATAATTCTTAATTAGACATTGAATGAAGCAGATTTCAGCTTGACAGTCATCAATAAAATTAAGATATTCGTAAAAATACCAAATACATTTACTATTAGTCAATTTTTTGTTTGAACTACGTACGAAACTTGAAATTTTTTCAAAAGCTCACAAAACCCAGTTCATAAATATTGGAAAGCAATGCCAATGATCACATAATTCATTAACACACCATTCACACTTAACTAGATACTGGCATGTTAGTGGGGGGGGGGGAGTATGGTATACAGTCAAGTGACTTTCAATACAATTACAATCATTTTACACTTTCAATCATTTTACATTGTATATCAAAAAATGAGTTACCCACTAATTAAACTCACTTGAATTTGTTTCGGATGAAAAAAAATAGTTCTTAGTTTTTGTTATATTCATGGATCGCTCCAGACTTTTGTCATATTCATTGTCATATTCACGAATTGATCTTTTGTCACGGAAAAGTGAGCACAAGATTCATTTTTGAACAAAAAAACTGTATAATGGCGAGCCTAAAATAAAAACAAATTTAAATACAAAAATTATTAAATTCAAAAGTCTCTTTAATCCTTAAACGGTCTATGCAATTTTAATTCATGCTATGGAAATCATGTCGACAAACTCAATATTCAAAGTGATCCACTCCAAATAAGAAGCATCGAAGGATGAGACCGCATCACGACTATAAGTACATATAATATCTAAGATAGTTTACTGCTGTGGTCTGTTGACAAACCACTCAAGGATTCATACCGTTGCATGTCATAATCCGTAGGCGTACCCACTTGCTCTAATAACTTGAACATTAAGAGCGGTGTAGCTCCTTCGATATATATGGAAATATCTAGCGACATAGAAGGGTTCCTTTTGTTTGCTCTGTCAAACGAGGAACGCTGTTGATATCCCGATAAAGTTGTCGTAGCCATCGTATCTACCAATCTATCTAACTTTATGTATCTTACACAGCAAATGCAAACTTGATTTTCGAGTTCTAAGCAATTAGCACAGATACTTACATAGATTGGCAAACTGTTTTTCGATGACTTCTTATGAGTTCAAGGATATTTGATTGATGCTTAAAGTTGATTTGGATAAATATTTGACTCGAAAAACAAGTTCTCTTGAAGACGATATGGCAATCCCATAGTGGCAAGAATAGGGGGCAATATGTAAATTTCAAACTAGAATGATCTGTGTTGGTCTGGAATAAATACTTGAATTTGGTTCAAATAGATTTTTAGGTTGCCAATGTACATAGCGTAAATTGTGGTCAAATAACTAGTAATCACTTCAAATATGCAAGATTATGTTTATGGAGAGCTTTTCATAAAATTAAATGTTGCTTTTCTGTGCAAGACCAAATTTTTTTGGCATGAATTATGTCGGCAGAACGTTGAAAATATGCTTCATCTGATCAAAGACTGCAAAATCCCATTTTCCCATTGTTCAGTATAATCATTCTTGCTGACAATTTTATTGATTCACATTAAACTGCGATTATTGAATCACACTTACAACATGATTGATTCGTTAAATTTTTCGAAAATACGCAAATTTCTTGTTTGTAACAATCAAAAATTATGTAAGATTTTGTCCTGAGTTCAAAAAGAAAATATTTACAAAAAATTAAGATTAAATTGAAGTCGATTGAATCTTCACGCGGATCAATCGTAAAAATGTAAGAATATTTTTGGAAAGTATTCAAAAAAGCGAAGAAGTCTTATTTGATGAGAATTTTAAACATATGATTTCTAAAAGCAATGATTGGCAAAAGTTTCAATTAGATAGAAAATATTGTTTTAGAGGACACGTCATTAGAGTAAGTGAAATCAGGACATTATTTTTATCACAATTGTTCAATTATAAATATGAAAAATGTCTTGTTTTTTTGAATTCGGTTTGGACTCATGAAAAATGTTGTTTTTGATTTAATAAGATATCTCCATATTGACACCAAAGCGTTGATTACCACAAATACAGATTTGATTGGTAAAAATATTTTTCCCCCAAAATTTAAGCAGTTCTTAATTAAAATGAAAAACTGTACTGTGAAAATTATTGCAAGTTTGTTCAAATTATACAAATATTAATGTACTTTTATTGGCATAACAACAATATCTTTTTAATACGGCTCGAATATATTTTCTTCAAAAAGTCTTTCCTATTCACCACCGCATTAACAACATTTTGAATTTGATTTCAATCCGCTTCCTGCATAGTACCAAAAAAATTAAGTTCTCATAAAATATAGGCTGCCAATTTAAAATGCTGCCTAGGCTCTCACGCATCTTACGATCACTTAAAAAATGCTTTATTATCACTGAAAAAGCCAATTGAAATACGGCAGAAGGTGCAAAATAATAAAACAAGCCCCGAGGTTCACGTCCACACGGTCCCAGTAAAATCTACATAAATATTAAAATAATAAACACAATAATAATTATGAAAATAAAACTACTTTAAATAATAATAATGTACTTCTTATAACAGTGATTGGAATGACTTAATATTATCGTATCATCTACGGGAGTGTCAATTGATTATTTAAGTAAGGATTTGGGAGGATGAGGGGTGGATTAGTTTGATTGAATATTCACGTGAATCAATCGGAGGGAGGGTAGGCAGGCTACAAAACATTTTCCACGTTATTTGTTATTTTCATATCGATGCTTGAAGGACAAAGGAGCGCTAGCAAACATGAATACAGTTTTTTATTACGCCCACTGAAGAGATTTTGTCGCATGGGGCCCATTCTGAATAGTTGCGTTCAAAACTGCCATAACTTCGGCATAATCACCGAATTATTATTATTTCACAAGTTTGAATCAATGGAACTAATAATCACTTCTTGTTTATATTTTCTCTTGAAAAACATTGAATATGCAGTCAATAATCGGTGTAACTGCTTCTAAAAAGTAAAAAAAGGAAAATGTATTACAAATGTTGATGGAGGTAATAATTGAAATATTACGAACCCTCAAGAACAAAACTACTAAATACCACATTTTTCATTTGACGAAAGCTTTATGAAGCATACGATCTTGCAGAGTATTAACTTCAAGGCGTTGATTACCACAAATGCAAATTTGCTTAGAAAATAAATTTGGTTTTCAAAATTTGCGAAAACTATTCAAAATCTGCTCATATTATGCAAATATTAATAAACTTTGATTGACTTTCCAACAATGTCGCATAAAAGATATAAAGTAATAGCATTTCTTTGAATTCTTTTTAAATCTTGAGTTTGATTTTTTTTTTATTTTTTATTTTATAAACATCCATTACAGTGTTGTGCAAATCAGACTAACAATTTACTTTTTATGAGAAGACCTTAATTTTTCGCATTTTCTTTTATTAAATTAAAAGACGGCTCAATCGGTTTTTTAAAAAGGTGAAAAGTTTACAAAAATGAAAATACACGTCGATTGACACCTTATTGATGTAAATAACATAATTGTTTGGTGAGATATAGTGAATGACATAATGACTTTTAATTATTTTTTATTTTTTATATTTTTTTTGTAATCATGAGAAAAAAGTTTTACTGTTTTTTTCTGTAAAAACTGTTTGGAGTATATAAATTTTATAAACATTGGTCACTGTGCCTCGCTAATCAGGTTAAAAATTTATTGTTTACGAAAAAACCTAGTTTTTTGGAATTTTTAACTCCCCAATATATGGGAAGTTCTTGTAATCGCTTCGAAAATCGAAATTGAAATTTGCAACATTTCTTTACGTTTTAAGGTCTATAGAGTATATATAAAGTGTTTTTAGAAAAAGAGATGTATGTGTGTGTGTGTAGGTACGAACGTTCGGAGACACATTTTTCTACGCGCATAACTCATTTAAACAAAGTCCTAGCGGCTTCGTGGCGGTGTCAATCGAAGCGTCTTTGCAATCTTAAGAGCTGATTAGTTTTATGAATACTTCGGTCGTGGGGGTTTGTTGTTTTGCCCCTTTGAAGGTCATTTTTGTCATGCGTTATATCTCGTGAACCAAACGCACGATTTACATTGTCAAGGTGTCAATCGACGCGTATTAAAATTTGCGTGAATCTTTCGAATTTTGAAAAATCATTGGAGCCGTTTTTTAATTTAAAAAAAGTGCAAAAAATAAGCGTTTTTTTCATAAACAATAAATTTTTAACCTGATCCACGGAACACAGTAATCAATTTTTATAAAAAATTTATATTGCTTAAAAAACAGCATGAAAACTTTTTCTCATAATAACAAGAAAAAAAATAAAAAATCATTAACAGTCATCATGATCTTCAAGGCCATTTATTCCATTCACTATATCTCACGAACCAGATATAATATTTGCATCATTAAGGTGTAAATCGACGTGTTTTAAATTCTATTTGATTAAAAATTGAAAATCTTTTGAACAACAGTTACTGTTTCAGCGTGTTTTATAATTTAATAGAAGAAAATGCGAAAACTTAGGGTTTTTTTCATAGAAAATATTTTTTGAACCTGATTTGCACGAAACAGTAATAAATGTTTATAAAATTTATACATTCCTATCAGTTTTTGAAGAGAAACCAGCAAAATTTTTTTCATGATTCTGAATAAAAATTCAATTAAAAATAAAAAATCATTCAAAGTAACCATATGAAAAGGGTTCTTCCGAATGATATTACCTTATATCTTTTATTCTAAAGACTTTGTTGTGAAGTCAATCAAAGTTTTAAAATGTTTGGATAATTTGAGCAGATTTTTAATAGTTTGTGCAGTATTTTAATTAAAAAAATAGGCTTACAATTTGAAAACCATCAAAATTTCAATCAAATTTGCATTTGTGGTAATCAATCCTCATCACCCATCCACCGAAAACCTAACGTGATTAATGGATGCTCCCGAAGATGATATGATTAATATTAACTCATTCCTGTTACTGCTACGAATACCTCTCATTATTATTATTTAAAGTAGTACTATTTTCAAAATTATTATTGTGTTTAATATTTTTAATGTTGATCTAGATATTTCTGGGAAGTTGACCGTGTGAATCTCAAGAGTCGCACTTTGCGGCTTGTTTTGTTAATGAATTGAAAAGCGGCTCGAAAATGTTTTTTAAAAAATTTGATAGGATTACACAAATTTGAAGACGCGTCGATTTATGCTTTACGGATGCAAATCATATGTTTGCTTCGCAAAATATAGCGCATAACAGAAATGACCTTCAAAGGGTCAAAACAACAAACCATTTTCCCCCCCATAACGAAGTTTTCCAAAAACTACTCAGCTCTCAGGATTGCAAAGACGCTTCGATTGACACCTCAACGAAGTCAACACAAATTTGTTTACGTGAGTTATGCTCGTAGAAAAAACTGTCCACGAACGCACGCACGTACGTACATACACACACATACTTCTTTCTAAAATCACTTAAAATATACTTTATAGACCTCAAAACGTAAAGAAATGTTGAAAATTTCAATTTCGTATTTCGAGGCGATTACAATAACTTCCCATATACTTGGAAGTTAAAAAAACGTTTTTTTGGCTCTTACCCGTTCAAATTGCCGCTTAGTTTTGAAAATGCCGAGCTCACCCATTGAAATTGAAGAACTGGTTGTTTTTTGACAATGGCGTGGTTTTAAATGAAACTGATTTGGCCGTTGAGTTTAAGGTACTTTTACAAAGGAAATTGCTTAAGGCTGTCATGTTGCAAGGCATCGTAAAACAAGCCGCGAAGTGCGACCCTTGAGGTCCACACGGTTAACTTCCCAGTCATATCTAGATAAACATTAAAAATATTAAACACAATAATAATTTTGAAAATAGTACTATTTTAAATAATAATAATGAGAGTTTTTCATAGCGGTAACAGGAATGAGTTAATATTAATCATATCATCTCTCTTCAAAAACTGATAGGAATGTATAAATTTTATAAACATTTATTACTGTGTTCTGTAAATCTGATTAAAAAAATATTTGTTTATGAAAAAACCCTAAGTTTTTGCATTTTCTTCTATTAAATTAAAAAAACCGCTGAAACGCATTTTTATAATGTTAAAAGAATCAAAAGGATGTTAAAACACGTCCGCTGACACCTTAATGATGCAAATATTATATCTGGTTCGTGAGATATAGCGAATGGCAGAAATGACCTTGAAGATCATGCTGACTGTTTTGATGACGTTTGTTCAAGCATTGCTTGAAGTATATTAATTTTATAAAAATTGAATACTGTCTTCCGTAAATCAGGTTAAAATTTTATTGTTTATTAAAAAATCCTAATTTTTTGCACTTTTTTTCTTCTTAAATTAAAAAACGGCTCCAACGATTTTTTTCAAAATTCAAGGGATTCACGCAAATGGTAATACGCGTCGATTGACACCATAACCATGCAAATCGTATGTTTGGTTCGCGAGATATATATAACGCATGACAGAAATGACCTTGAAGATCATGATGCCTGTTAATAATTTTTATTTTTTATTTAATATTTTACGTATTCACGAGAAATAGTTTTGAAGTTGTTTTTACAAGCACTGCTTGAAGTATATAAATTTTATAAAAATTAAATACTGTCTTCCGTAAATCAGGTTAAAAATTTATTGTTTATTAAAAAAAAACCAATTTTTTGCACTTTTTTTCTTAAATGAAAAACGGCTCGAGCGATTTTTTCAAAATTTGACAAGTTCACAGAAATGTTAATACGCGTCGACTGATACCTTAGTCATTCAAATCGTATGTTTTGTTCGCGAGATATAACGCATGACAGAAATGACTTTCAAAGGGGCAAAACAACACACCCCCTCGACCGAAGTATACCAAAAACTAATCAGCTCTTAAAATTGCAAAGACGCTTCGATTGACACCTTAACGAAGTCGATACGACTTTATTTACCCGAGTTATGCTCGTAGAAAAAAGTGTCCACGAACGTACGTTTGTACGTACGTACATACATTCACACACATACACACTCACGCATACATCTCCCTTAATAAAAACACTTTATATATACTCTATAGACCTCAAAACGTAAAGAAATGTTGAAAATTTCGATTTCGATTACAAGAACTTCCCATATACTGGGAAGTTAATAAGAAAACATTAACAAACATAATAAGCACGACACCCAAAGCAAAACGGAAATTCATAAGAAAGAATAATGAATACGGAAAGTTTTCGCGACCAAGAAACTGAAAAAAGAACAGAAACCGACTTCTATGCACTACAACGTAATGACGAAGAGAAAATTTACTAAATAAAGTGAGAAAATTGCATTAAAACTTTAATGAGTATGAATGAAAAATATAAATGGAAGTGTTTTCGTCGCTGTCATGATTTCTTTTATTGAAAAAAAACATTCCTTTTTCGAGACCTGATAAACCAATTAAAATGTGCATATAATATAGCGCTAATAGCTTCGAAACATAATTCAGTTAATAATCATGTTAAATATCAAGCGGAAAATAAATGTGAATTAAAATTTAAAAAAATCTCGCTTTATAAGTCGCTGCATTATAAATAAAGTTGACCGCAGATATTGTTCTCCTGTGGAAAATTTTAAAGCTACATTGTTTCAACTTCTCCTAGAATTTATTGATTAGTTCAAGTGAAAAGTGTCTTTCTCTTTTGGTAATTTGGGTAGATCAACTTCCCAAGGCGGATCGGATTCGACAAAATTATGATTGATACCTTTTCAATTTCTTATGAGAAAATGTATGATAATTTAGTTTAAATTAATTTTGGGTGATTGTAAATGATTTAATAAAAATAATGAGATGCAACAGTTTGTATGTTAATATTTGGGACAATTGTACGGAAGTAAAATTTTAGCGAAATCTTATTTAAGCTGCAATTTTTTGTGAACATAATTTTTCCATTGATGTATCCATTATGCAAAAGATGAAAAAATGAATTATCTGTGATACAAAAAAAGATTTCTTAGTGAACATTATTATTTTTCTTTCAGTTCCTCCTCACGTAATGATGATTTACGACGCATCCGGAAGAGATGTAGCCGGAATGGTTGGACCACTTCTTGAAGGCGACAATCTTATTCTTACCTGCGAGGTTAGAGGTGGTAAGTTGTGAAGCTTTGAAAACAGATTATATTTTGAAAAAGTTTTATTCTGTTAAGTATGAACAATCAATACATTTTTGCAGAAAATTAGGTACAGAATATACAACAAACTCATTTTTGAGAAACAAGCATTTAACGATTTAATACACATTGAATCTATTTTGAACATTTTTTTCAAAGGCAATGCTCGACATCTAGAAATTCGTTGAACTGTTTTTCGTTTCGTAGTTGGACACGTTAGCTAAATGCGGGTTTTAAATATCTTCCATTATCTTTTTGTGCTTATCTTTGGTTGTGAATCTGCTAAAGTGTCAATACAGAAAGTTTTCTATGAAATTAACTGAGTCCTGTAGATCCTTCCCCAAACCAGCAAAATTTACCAGATGATAATCAAAAATTTTCAATTAATGCCACATTTTTGGAAAGTAGCTTTCACAATTTCAAAAAGCTAATCGATATTATCCGTAAGGTGTGAAAGTAATTATTTGAGGTATTTCACGTCCATTTTTTGTTGCCATATTGCTCAACAGCAGGACTGTGTCCTTAAAAGACCACCAACTGTGTCATGCGGAACAGGAGGTGACCACAATATAAATTTTACCTGGAGAGATTTTATGAGGTTGCGAAGCATGTGGAGTAAACAATATGTCTACGTCCTCACGATGAAGCGAATGAGGGTTTCGTACTTTTTCAATATGAAATTGTTTGTAACAAATATTTCTCTGAAAGCTTTTGAAAATGCATTAATACGTCGGGTTTTGTTATTTGCTTGGTGTGATAGTTTTTTAAATAACTTTGAAAATTTTTATATATCATTCTTTAAAAAAGAAGTATAGGAGAGCTGGTTCATTTGAATGAAAAAATAAAACGGCATCGTTGCAACGGTTTCTTGCGCAAATTTTTTAAACGAGTCAGTTATTAATTTAAATATCAAAATCCATTCGAGATGCTGAAATGAAACTAATTGAATTAAATTTACTATTTGTTCTATATGTATGGTTCATAGTGTCATATTTTAGCTGTTAAAGGCTTGCATACTTTATTTATTTCTTATTGTTAAATCTTCTATAGGTTTCACGATACACGGAAGCTGGATATTTTTCAAAGGTTTACTGCCAAGATGTTTCAAGGTGCCACTGAACGAATCATCAAAGTGAACTTTTATATACTCTTCTTTAATAACTTCAGTAAACTTTTCCTTTTACTCACAAATTCCAATTCCCCGCCCATAAATCGAATTTTAGGTTAGATGTCCATTTCTCAGTCAATGCCAGAGCTCAAAGCGCTCTACGCCATATTTTCACGTCAAACACATCGCACGTATCTTCACCATCTCTGAAGGTTGACCACATGAAAATTAAATATTGATTTCTCTTAAAAGCTTCTTTTTGTACTTAGCCAAATCTCTTACATTTTCAGCCGTACGACGGATGAAGCTAGCTGGATAGCAAGAGTAGCAAGATGATCCTAATATTTTCTTTGGCGACAGGTGCATGTGAAAATTTTCAAGTATGTCATAAATGGAATGATGACGGTCCATAGAATTTTCTACATTTTCGTTATTATTGTTGGTATTGCTGGCATCGCCAGCCTTCGTTGATCGCATTTAGAGGGGGTCTTACGGGGATTGAATGCGACCCGAAATAAACAAGTTATTTAAAGGAGGAACGTGGTTGTCCTTTCCACTTTGAATTGCCTCTGTATTATTGATGACGGTGGACAGTGTTCATTTAGCATATGCGAGAACGTTTTGTATCGAATGGTGTTGACCCTCATTTGCTTTTATTGGCAATTAAAGTGATGGCACCTTAAGTGGCGAACTCAAAATTCAGCAATTTATTGTGTTTAAATGAAAATGTTGAAGTACTTTGTTCGTAGTTTTTTTTTCAAATTGCATTGATTATTACACTGAATATAATTTCTTTTTCAATGACCCGTATAATTCTTCTACGACAGGCCAATTTTGGGTGTGAACTTTCTTTTGAACAACAGTTACTTTACTTGATTAATAACAAATATGTTTCATTTTGCAAATTATGTTGAAATTCGAGTTAATAAACTAAATATTCGTCAATATTGATACACTAATATAATTTTGTTGAGGTTTTCGAAAAATATTGAATCTACTCGTATCTACACAGCTTTCTGATTCTTACTAACATCTTAGATTGTTCAAGTCGCATATCTATTACTTGAACATGTACAATGAGTTTGTATGATCGTAGTGTTGCGTGTATTAACCTCTTTTCAATTCGTTGGATAGATGTCCACTTAAAACTTGGATCAATAGAAAATTTGAGTTGATGATTAAATGTAGTATTTCGGAGTGATACCTACGATTTTAAGCTTATTTCTTGATTTTCCTTCTTACAAAACAAGATAAATTCTCTTCAGGCTTGACTACATATATTATTTACATTTGAAATTGTTCAAAAAATAGTAACAAATAATAAAAAATATTAATTATGTTAATTCTGCCTTTTTATTAATAAACACCAAAATGACGGACTTTCGTTGAAAGTCGAGAAAAAAAAACAGATATTGATGGCAAAATGAAAGATTCCAGCTTCGAAGATTCCCATTGGTGTGTAGAACAGCTTCACATAATAGAAACTTAAATGTTTAGTCAAAATTTCGTTTAGGAGCCACGCAACCTTAGAACAGTGGTTTCGAGAAAAACGCGTTTAAAGATTCAGTAACAGATTTTGATGCAAAACTTAAATTTGCACTTATCAGCCATGTTTCTTCGTGATCATCATTCAATTAAAATTAAAGACATTGACATGTTAAATGGAAAAGGAAAAGTAAAATGGCTCTAAACTAATTGCACATCGATTTGGCACGGCGGCAGTAGTAGCAACTAAGATTTAAGCGGACCGCTAGCACGCTTATTCGTTTCCGAGTGAAAATCTTTACAATATTAGAAATTTGAAAATTAATGTATGATATAATTCCGTCTCCCTTTTCTATAATAGGTGTACCAGGTATATCTGTATATTTTCTTCAAGATTTTAGTTTCATAAAACTAATAGCATTCAAAGCTATAAATATAAGAATTATCTTCTAAACTAACTAACGTATTCCCTCACAATTATTGCAGCCTCAGAATTTGTATTTTAATTCACAATTGGGGATTTAACTGGAGTAGTTCGGCCAAATTTCTCTCTTGATATTATTTTACATTATACTTACTATGTTCTTTCTTATTGACTACATTTTATCTATTACAGCTGTTTACGCCTTTATAGGAAAATAAATTTTTCTTTAGGTTTCGGTAAAATTCTAACAGATTACTCTCAATATAAAGGCATATGCATTTTTGAGGCTTATAACTTTTCGAACAAATAAAACGCAAGAACATTATTTAAATGGTCAATTTTTCGGTATTTTTTTCTTTGTAAATTTTATGGCATGTAGTGTTTTGAAATAATTTTTGGCATGTGACCACGGCAACTGCGTTTTAGGAAAGCCATAATGTCGATTCAATTTTGAACCATTTTCACCGCCTTATTTTGGCCATACCGCAGCAAAAGTTGGCTTATTATGTTGCTGGTTTATCAGTATAAACAAATAATTTGAAGTACCTTCACAAAAAATAGTTTTATCGAGTCAAATTACATGATCTGGGTGATCAGTTTATAGATCCATTCCTTTGAATGATTTATGGACCAAAGATTTGGCCCAATAAAGTAATGGTTTCACGAGGTGTATGGCATATTGCGTCAACCTGTGGGCACTGTTTGTCGCTCAGACGTTTGACATTGATATTGAGAGTCAAAAGATGCGAATTATTTGTTGGTAGCATTTTCAAATAACGGTAACATTGATTACGTTTTACGATTTGAAATTGACCAATTACGTCGACATGTAAAACACACCATGCAGCTATTTTTTAAGGATGTAACGGAGGTTGTAAGGGCTTTTGGGAACTATCCTCACACCAATATTGGCAATTTTGCTTATTCACAAACCCATTAAGCCAGAAATGAGTCTCATCGCTGAAAATGATTTTACGGTAAAAATGCGGTTCAAATTTCAACTTTTTCTAAGTCCATTCACCAAACGTACGAGGCAAACGTTTGTCCAATGCCGTTAATCGCTACACTATTTTGATCTCATTATGCTTTAGTTCAAGATCTTTCCTCAAAATTATCCATGTAGTCGATAGACAGACAGGGGTCAAAATGTTGAGAACGGTGTCGAATTGATAAATTTATATGCTCAGTCACACTACTCTCCACACCAGCAATAGCTGCCTCGGCGTGCACTTTACGAGCTTGTGATGGGCGAACATTGTCCAATAGAGTATACGTGGGTATGAAATATCTATAGTATTGCATACGAGCTGCTCAGATGGACGATTATGATTACCATAAATTGAGCGAAATGCTCTCTAAGTTTGTGCGCCAAACTTATAGAGTCGATTGATCCGCGTGAATATTCACGCAGATCAACACTCCACAAAAATTTATGTAGATATTACTGGGACCATGTGGACCTCAAGGGTTGCACCTCGCGGCTTGTTTTCTTATATATTATTCCTGAAAAATTAAGTCAAAATAATTTCCCAAATTATCGAAACACGCCGTAAGATGCGAATAATATGAACAGCTTTCTAGTTATATCCACATAACTGTTAAAATTAATAACATAAATGAAAATATTGTAAATAATGATAAAGGTAATGAGACAATACACTACACGAAACGAATTTACTTCTTTATATATTTGGTAATATACAAAACTTTCACGTTTTGCTTGATTACTACTCTTTGAAGCATCCGATCTTCCAAAGCATCGATTGCTGAAACTGCAAATCAGATTGAAGTTTTTTTTAGATTCAATATTATGCAGTTTTGTAATTAGAAACAAGTTCCATTGGATTAAAACGATTTTAATGTCGTTTTTTCAATGTCCCATAAGTAAACGAAATCAGGTAATGTTATTCATATCAATGAATGTAATGGCTTAGAGTCAAATTTTTTTTGATATTAACGATTAAGAAAAACTATGTATTCTAAATAACAAAATACTCTATGCAGCATTTGATTCTGTAAGAAGAAAATTGCTATAAGTGAAAATTTGATTTTTAAACATTTTTGTTTAAAAAAATCTATTTTTTCAGTTTTTACTGAATGAAAATACGACTGAATTGAATTTAATGAGAATTTCCTGGACCCGATTGATATCTCAACGACGTTTACACAACGTTTCAACTAGCTCAGGTCATTGCTAAAATGGCTCAGTTAGCACCTCATCAAAATCAATAAAGCCTAGGTTAAATATTGAAACCTTGACATGGAAAGATACGTTGAACATTTCGATTTCGATTTTTGTATCAATTACATTCACTCCCCTATTTATTGTGAATTTAAAAATATATACCTTTTCACGTAAATTTTTCTGACAAACAATATTTAAGAGAAAAAATCTAGATAGTAATGTAAAATTTTGTGGAACATATGGGCCATTTTTAAAAAAAAAACCTTTTTAAAGACTTATTTGCCAGATAAAAAAAAGCATATGATGATCAAACTTTTAATGCATAATGCATGCTATTCGGATCGATTGCAAAATAAGAAGTAATTATTAGTCTCACTATTGCAAATGGAGGAATAGCAGGAATACAATGTCTGTGTAGCGTTTATCGAAATTGCAAACACATCTACCACATACGGCCATTACTGGACAGAATCTGGTTCAGTCGGCATAGAAACCAAAATTGCATTGAAATCTCAATTTAGCGAAAAGTCATTTTTCTTTCAAGCGTTGATTTGCAAATAGCAACTAACTTGCCAAGCACACCAAAACGTTTGGTTCACAATCCCATTCTCACCACAATCTTTCCGATAATTAAGATGATACGATTAATAGGCACACAGTACACCTTCTGTGATGGGTTTAGTAAATTCTTTTTAAAGGATTGTATTTTGCATTATTATTATTAACTTCCCAGTATATGGGAAGTTCTTGTAATCGCCTCGAAAATCGAAATTGAAATTTTCAACTTTTCTTTACGTTTTGTGGTCTATAGAGTATATATAAAGTGTTTTTAGAAAGAAGTATGTATGTGTGTGTGTGTGTGTGTATGTACGTACGTACGTACGTATGTGCGTTCGCGGGCAGTTTTTCTACGAGCATAACTTACGTAAACAAAGTCTTATCGACTTCATTAAGGTGTCAATGGAAGCGTCTTTGCAATCTTAAGAGCTGATTAGTTTTTGGGACACTTCGGTCGGGGGGTTTGCTGTTTTCACCACCTTGAAGGTCAACCATGTTATGCGCTATATCTAACGAACCAAACATGAGATTTTCACTGTTAAGGTGTCAATCGACGTGTTTTAACATTGATATGATTCTATCAAATTTTTAAAAAAATTCTTGGAGCCGTTTTTTAATTTTTTTAAAAAAAGTGGAAAAAATTAGGTTTTTTTCAAAAACATCAAATTTTTAACCTAATTTTCAAACCTAAGTAATCAATGTTTATATAATTTATATACTCCAAATAGTTTTTGTGAAAAAACCAGCAAAAGTTTTTTTCATGATTATGAAAAAAATTAAATAAAAAATAAAAAATCATTAAACGTTCAAGGTCATTTACGTCATTCATTATATCTCGAGAACTAAATATAATATTTCCATCATTAAGGTGTCAATCGACGCGTATTAACATTTTAATGATGTTTTTATATGTTAAAAAATTTTTAAAGTGGTTTTTTAAATTTATTGAAAAAAATTGGAAAAGTAGTGTTTTTTTCATAGAAAAATTCATTTTTCACCTGATTTGCACATCGTAATAATAAATGTTTGTAGAATTTATAAAATTTTATCAATTTTTGTAGAGAAACCAGCAATAACTTTTCTCATGATTACAAAAAAAAATTAATTAAACATAAAAAATCATTCAAAGTCACCATGTAAAAAGGGTTCATTCGAATTATAATACCTTAAATCTCTTATTCTAAAGACATTGTTGTAAAGTCAATCAAAGTTTATTAATATTTGCAAAATTTAAGCAGATTTTCAATAGTCTTCACATCACCATGTTTTAACTTTAATGAAAAAACTGCTTTGTAACCTGTCCCCACTCCGATGAATACTCAATCAATGGACGCCCCCGTAGATGAAACGATTAATATTAAGTCATTCCAATAACTTTTACGAGAAGTACATTTTTATTATTTGAAGTAGTATTATTTCCATAATTATTATTGTCTTTAATATTTTCAATATCTTTTTAGATATTACTGGGAAGTTGACCGTGTGGACCTCAAGGGTCGCACCTCGCGGCTTGTTTTGTTTATTTTTAGTATTTATGTAGATATAACTGGAAGTTTTACATGTGACCCTACAGAGCCGCACCTCGGTTGTTAATTTTATTCTTGCCGATTGTATTGATTAAATTAGAAAAATAACAAGCCGTGAGGTGCGACCCATGAGGTCCACACGGTCAACTTCCCAGTAATATCTAAAAAGATATTGAAAATATTAAACACAATAATAATTATGGAAATAATACTACTTCAAATAATAAAAATGTACTTCTCGTAAAAGTTATTGGAATGACTTAATATTAATCGTTTCATCTACGGGGGCGTCCATTGATTGAGTATTCATCGGAGTGGGGACAGGTTACAAAGCAGTTTTTTCATTAAAGTTAAAACATGGTGATGTGAAGACTATTGAAAATCTGCTTAAATTTTGCAAATATTAATAAACTTTGATTGACTTTACAACAATGTCTTTAGCATAAGAGATTTAAGGTATTATAATTCGAATGAACCCTTTTTACATGGTGACTTTGAATGATTTTTTATGTTTAATTAATTTTTTTTTGTAATCATGAGAAAAGTTATTGCTGGTTTCTCTACAAAAATTGATAAAATTTTATAAATTCTACAAACATTTATTATTACGATGTGCAAATCAGGTGAAAAATGAATTTTTCTATGAAAAAAACACTACTTTTCCAATTTTTTTCAATAAATTTAAAAAACCACTTTAAAAATTTTTTAACATATAAAAACATCATTAAAATGTTAATACGCGTCGATTGACACCTTAATGATGGAAATATTATATTTAGTTCTCGAGATATAATGAATGACGTAAATGACCTTGAACGTTTAATGATTTTTTATTTTTTATTTAATTTTTTTCATAATCATGAAAAAAACTTTTGTTGGTTTTTTCACAAAAACTATTTGGAGTATATAAATTATATAAACATTGATTACTTAGGTTTGAAAATTAGGTTAAAAATTTGATGTTTTTGAAAAAAACCTAATTTTTTCCACTTTTTTTAAAAAAATTAAAAAACGGCTCCAAGAATTTTTTTAAAAATTTGATAGATTTATAAAAATGTTAATGCGCGTCGATTGACACCTTAATGATGAAAATCGCATGTTTGGTTCGTGAGATATAGCGCATAACATGGTTGACATTCAAGGGGTGAAAACAGCAAACCCCCCCCCCCCGACCGAAGTATACCAAAAACTAATCAGCTCTTAAGATTGCAAAGACGCTTCCATTGACACCTCAGCGAACTCGATATGACTTTGTTTACGTGAGTTATGCTCGTAGAAAAAAGTGTCCCGAACGTACATACGTACGTACGTACGTACGTACACACACACACACACACACACATACATCTCCCTTTCTAAAAACACTTTATATATACTCTATAGACCTCAAAACGTAAAGAAAAGTTGAAAATTTCAATTTCGATTTTCGAGGCGATTACAAGAACTTCCCATATACTGGGAAGTTAAAAAGTTAGTTTCTGGAGAAAAGCCTACAATCATTTTTTTCTGTAGAAGTAATTATCTGAAACAATATTTTTCTGAAATAGTAAGACCGAAGGAATTGAAATAATTTTATTCGTCCGTACGAATGTCATGTGTATACATTTGATTAAAAAGAATGTAACTGATTTTCGACGATGACGACACATAGAAACAAACCGCGAGGTACGAACCTTGTGGTCCACACGGTCAACTTCATACTAATATCTACATAAATATTATAGATATTATACACAATAATAATAATGGAAATACATAGTAATACTTTAAATATTAATAAATATAGGTATTTAAAACAGTAATTGGATTGAGTTAATATTAATCGTATCTTAAGGAGCGTCCAATTACTACGTACTACTGCGACTACTACGGAGGACAGGTTACAAAGCCTTTTATACGTAACTAGGTATTTCTATATCGATGCTTGAAAGACAAAAGGGTGCTAGCGAAAACGTGGACGAAATCTGAATTTCAGATTATTGAATACAGTTTTTGTGTTTACACCGACCGAAGAGATTTTGTCACGTGATGGCAATTTTGAATAGTTAAGTTCAAAATGGCTGCGACATTATCACTGAATTTTTTCAGGACTTTATATCAATGAGACTAATAATTATTTCTCATGTTACAGTTAATTTTGGAAAACATTGTTTATGCAGGAAATAATCGTTGCTTAATTGTATGTAAAACATAAAAACTATTATATAAGATGGGGGAGCTACCATTTTATTTTTACATATACACAATTTTATTATCGAATCAATTCTGATTTTGAAATTCTTAAAACAACATGTTAATTCGATATCTGAGTATATGCAACACATGAAAAATGTACCTTAACATTGAGGATCAGGTAACTGAAATCTTAAGACCCTTACAAAAAAGGAACTCTAAACATTTGACAAATGGTCATATATATATGGACATATGAATTGACGCTCCTTTATACGTTATACATTTTCATTGTTTAGTGTTTCTGTGTGAATACTATAGAAAGTAATAAAAGAACTACCAGGTTTTATTTGAAAAGAACGTATAATTGACAACAACTTAAATCATCATCTATGTACAAGCACAGCCATACATACAAAATTCTTCCAAAAAACACTTTAAATATATATATTAAATAGATAAAGACCTCAAAACGTTAGAATATGTTGAAAATTTCATATTCGATTTTTGAGGCGATTACAAGAACTTGTTGTTTAGTTGATATCATCGACCATAAATTATGGAGACAAGTTTTTCAGATCACAAATACTCAAAAAAATCTGAATGAAAAATATCTTCTGCGCTCGATGTTCGTATCCTGTCAGAAGTTACGACGAGGCTTTGGTGATAAAATAAAACAAATTACACTTTTGATTTAGTAATTCATCTCAACTTCTGATACACATTTGCAAGGAGAACATTTAGTCACAATGAATTGATTTCCTTGTTAAGTTTTTAATTGATTTTACTGAGCAAATTAGAATGCCCATGATCCATTGTGTTTCTATTTCAAAACCGTTGTTGTGCGACGATACACCGTACTGCCATCCAAAAAGAATGAAAACTTACTCATTTTCAACATTGCAGCATAGCATTAAACATTTTATTTTGAACAGAAAATAAATAGAGAATGCAACGAAAATGTCTGCTTGTCTAATTTTCTGTGATGAAGGCTATAACTAGTTAGTGTATAAAATTTAGCAGGAATGTATAAAACGGTTGGCACGACAGGAAAAATTTACGAAGCGGAACGTGAACATTTCCATCCAACAAATACGCCAGAAGGGGAAAATGGGGGCGTATATCGGAGCGAGTGGAAAGGATCATTACATACACGCTGACTTACGTGAAGAGCCAGTGGACTAGCTAGGTAGCTAGCCTGGTGCATCGGCTATGACTGAAAACTATTTTAATGTTTATAGCTTTCTACTTTGCAATGTGAAAAACATAAAACTTGCAAAAGCGCTTGCCACAAGTTACCTTTATTCGTACCTACATGTCTACCGCTGCATTTTTCATGTATTCAACGTTTTTAGACAACGCTAGTTTGCAAATGTCAAGGTGTGTAGGGCTGAATCTGTTAATTTTCGCATCGGTGCACATGTATCGTTTTTAATTTACGTAGTTTCTGTAGCAGAGATGAGCAGTATTTCGGGTACAAGTAGAAACAATACTAATTTTTGAATGCTGTGCTGCATCTGCGTTGAATTTGCTAGTCGAGTTATTAATTCAATGTAACACGAAGTGGTTACCGACCATAACTCAAACTCAAATTCTTAAAACTTTCAAATTCGTCGAAATGTGTAACGAAAGTAATATTTTCGTTCGATGAAAAGGAAACCTAGACTGATGTGAGTGTTATTTTGTTTCTACATTATAAACTTCGAAACAAAGAAAAACGAAAAGAGAAAAAAACTGATCTTAGTAGTATACTTATCAGTAATTTTGTTTACCTTTTCGATTGATCCATCTTAGATTTAAGCAATCACTCGAGTTTGACGATATATATTTAGCAGTCAGCATGACACAAAAACTACAATTTGCAAATTCGAATGTCACTGGTCTCCTTAACCATTCCCATTAATAAATTCACGCCAAGTTTTGAACATGATTTACCAAGCCAAAAACCTCAAAGAAATTATCGTTGTATGAAGAATTTTTTTTAAATCTTCCTGAATGTTTTAAAATCAAAATTTATTACTTTGGCAAATAAATACTTGCACTATATAAGCGTTATGCGTTCAGGTCTGATGTTTAATAATTATCAATACGTGGAAGACATCATATTAACATGGGTGCCATTTACAAAAGTTTGCGATTTGAGGCAGTGTTCTTGGTAAGTAATCGAAAAGGAGCAAGAATAAGTTTCGCACAGGCTGCAAGAAATTTTAAGACTTCTGCTTTTTTTGGTAAGAAGTGGGCTAAACTTTCAAAAAATCTGAAAATGGTTACTATAATCAGGTAGAGGTCTCAACAAAGCGACCTCTACAAAACAAAACAAGGTCATCCGTAGCTTGTTTGAGAAGAACCCGGCACTGAGTCTACGTAATGGGAGACAGAAACTGCTTAACAAAGGTGTAAGTATATCAACTAGTACGATAAGGCGAAAATTGAAAGAATCTGACATCAAAAGTAGAAGTGAAGCCGTTGTTGAACGAAAAGTATATCGAAAAGAGACTAAGTTGAGCAAAGCAAAATTTATACCACGATTGGACCAACGTGATTTTTACTTTATTACTCTACTTCATTTGTTTAATGTAATGACTGGGAAATAGCATCGACGAAAAATGATGAAAGAATTTTGCGGCGTAGAATAAAATAGTCGGCATAGGTGCACGTTTACGGATGCATGTCGGAAAAAGGATTCGTGAAGCGTATCTTTTGTACAAAATCTTAAATGCTGAATTAATGATCAAACGTTCTTACTAAGTTTGCCTAAATCTGCTGAGAATTTTTATAGAGCTGCAATAACGAGAACAAGTATCCTAGACATTGGAGTATTTTCTGTTCCAGCTGAAAAGAAGAACACCGAGTCACAGCTTTGGATCGGCCATCACAAAGCACAGACGCAAACCGGATAGAAAATGTTTGGTCGCTAATGAAAAAGAAACTAAAAAGTAAACATGTACATAAACTACCACATGGCAGCTGGCGTGGGCATTCAAGAAGAAATGGCAATGAAAATGAATCAGAATTGCACAAAAAGATGTCAAGTGGTATTCGATAATAATGACGACTGGATTCATATTAATATAATTGCAGAAAATGTATTCCTACGCAGTTGTAGGAATAAATTTAATCTAAACGATTCATCGTATTTTCATGATTTTTTGACGACACGTTTTTGTGAAACACACTCGATTCAAACTATTCGATTCAAACCAAGAAAACTCTTCGTACGTTCGATAAAATTCTTCAACAATTAACTATAAGTCTTAATGAGTAACTTTCAGAATTGAAAATAAATATACTTATAAATGGAAATATGAAGAGCGTAATCAATAAAAAACATAAACTCTAACTTAATGATGTTTTTTTTGCTACTAATTGACAAGCTTATTTAATTACATACCTTTTCTTGCACACGTAGTGTATTTTAAAAGGAGCAATTAAAATTATCAAGTTGATAGTCAGCTCAACGTCCACTAAGGGAATACCTGCTTTTTTTATTCCAAAAGTTGCATGTATCGTGGTTTATTCTACGCTTTACGCACATATGCCGTAATTATGTGATTATGATAACAGCTTATTAACGGTGACATAACACGAATCCTCTAATTAACACTGGAAGTTTTTAATGATAGAGAAATACAAACTTACATAATTTCAAGAGTGGTGTTGTAATTGAAATTGCCAAGAGATTTGAATTTTGAAAGACATATTGAAGCCAAATCGACGGACGGGTTTCATTTTTTAAAAACAATTTAACTAGATTTATTGCAGCCGCTTACAGAATAGAGTTGTTGAGAATTCTGGTATAGGCTAACATATAAAGTATGTTTTTGAAATCGTGTTTACAGTTTGACTGAATATTTAATGTAAGGTTATCATTTAAATTTTTCTTGAAGAACAATTATCATTCCAGAGATTATAATCATCATAGAATGGTCATGAATCTTTCAACTCAAAATTTTTTCCTTCATCATCAAGATATCTCATGAAATTTTGCATGCTTCTAGTTCTACGTTCGCTTTCTCCGCAAAGTGTCTTCTTTTCCAACTAAAGTATCCCGCAAAGACTGCGCCGTGAAACCGCTTTACTCCATTTCTGCTCCTTTTTACTCTGCTTCCTTTAACTACAATATTTCTCATGACGTTATAAAGAATCTTACTAAAAACCTTAATCCAAACACCAACTCTGGTTCCGGTTGTATGCCTAATGTATTTATTATTTTCCTCTCCTCTCTATGTCAGCCACCCTGCATCATATTTAATGAGAACCTCTCTGAAGGTATTTTCTTTAACACCTGAAAGCTTTCACATACTATTCCTATTCACAAATTAGGAAATTCTTCTCTTTCTGTTACTTACCGACCCATTGCAATCCTGTTTTTCCTCCAAAATACTTGAAAGCTTAATATACAATTTAATTCATACCTACATTAGACAATCGATGTTAGTGGTCGCTCTTCTATGGCAAACCTCTTGGAATTTACTGATTTACTGCTAAACAAGGCGACAAAAGTTAAACTAATTGCATTCAAAAGTTGTCCAAGTTTTATACACGGTTGTTTGCGCAGGTGGTTTAGATCTTATTTAATAGCTCACCAATGGCTTATTACAGTGAATGCTCAGATCCTTTCACTTCTCTGTCAGGTGTCCCCAAATGTCCCATTCTTCTATTCTTTTTTCTCTTTGTGAAAGATTTGGATATTTTGATTATCTACTGTACGCTGGTAACTTCATGTATGAGCGGGATAGCTTTGATTGAATTAGTTCAGCGAAAATCTACTCATAACCTGTTCTATAAATTCAGCATCCCTTCCGTGTCCTAAGATGAACATCTAACCCGCTTCAACCTCGTCACTCTACAACAACATAGACTTCACCTTGACGAGTGTGTTCCTTTGGAAGAATTTTTGTTTCTCCTAGACACTTCTTTTATTCACTCTTCATCCTACCATCTTTGCTATTTCTAATACAATCTCCAACCTGTATTTCAATTCACCTCAGATTGGCCTACAGATAAACTATGATTCAATCCCGTTTAGTTCTTTCGGCCAAACGTTTGCGTCACATAAAAATCACCTAAAAAATCTCTTTCTAGTTCCTAATTCAATTCAGTTTTTCGTGTGAATTTATAAGCATATCATATTTCTTGCTAACCGGAACCGGAACTCCAACATATCTTTCGCGTATCGCATTAATAATTGCAAAAATTCAAATGACTCCAGATGCAAATTAGCCAATTCACATGCTGCAATGTTTATGCTTTTTAAGAAACTGAAATCATTTTCAAGCTTTGCATTGCGTTGAAAGTTTTGTTATGGACACATTTGCATATCTGTACAAATGTATCTATCATAAGCATATGCTTGAATCATATCGAGCAAATCAAGATAAAAGTACTTGAATGACAAAAAATCAGGATTCCAACAAACTAGAGATGTACCTATTTCATTCGCTGCAGGCCAAGTTTTCTAAACTGTCGCGCTCTAATTAAATTACTTGCTGGTCGAGGTTGGCTGAAAACCTTTCGTTATTGGACAAAAGTACAAATAGGACGCAATCATGACCAGAAGTCCTGCAAAATTGGAGTATTATTACGGACTCACGAATACTTTTACTAGGTTGGGGACGAAGTTAAAGTGTGTTGGGTCTTTCGAATAGTAGAAATTGATTTAGAACTTTTTTGAATTGAATGTGTACCGAGTTTTTTTTACGGTCAATTGTAAACTTTTTACCGGCTAAGAGTATAAACAGTGTTTGCTTTACAATCAGAAAATCCATTAGTTTTCAAAATGTTAATTAAATTAAGATATTATAATAACTTTTAAAAAAAATTCTGCTTCATCAAATATCATCAACAAAATTTTTCAGCGCACAGAATCTTAAGTTAAGATTTAAAAAAAAAACCTTTGTGAGCTTTTAATGTTTCACAAGGTACTTTGTAGGCTTGATTTTTCTTGTTAGTTAGTAGATTGATTTGACTTGGGTTCCATATTTTCAATTGAAGTGGCGGTTCTTCAGTACCATCTGAAATTCCGTTGAAATAAAATCTTTTATTTTTAGGGAAAATTATTATTTTTTTATGAAAAAAATAATAATTTCATGTCTAATTATTTATTTATTTTATTTTAAAGTATTCTTATTATAATTTTTTATCATATCTGGACGTTTTTGCAGCTTCCGGAATACTTATTTAAACTGCTTTCAAAGTCAACCATGGAGGTCTGTAGAATAGATTTGTTGCGTGGAACACACCCACACATTGTGTTCATATTATCAAAACCAAAATATAATTCGAAATGAAACGATTTAAATTCTTCTGGATTAATCAATAATTGGTGCACGGAAATTCATAAAAAAATTCAAAAATTCACCAACATCACTAGGCATGTTGATTATATTGTTTTGCTGACAAGCAAGCAATCGGATGGTCATGTTATTAGTAAAAACACTAAAATTAATTCTTATTCGTAACGATGCGAATTTAATAAAGTGATAACAAGAGTTGCAATGAATAACAAACAATGTTTGCAGTGCATGAAGAGAAATAATTAAAATATGGCTCTCAGGAATGAGTTGCGCTTCATGATGACAATGTTTAATTGTGGCGATAATGCTTGTTATTTTGGTTTGCTTGCAATGAAAATAAATACGGTCAATGTTATTATGCAATGAAAGTATTCACAGCTGATGGGATTGAACCGTAAGTAATGATAGTCGAAAATTTGGAGTAGTTACAGGTGTCAGTTGCTGGTAACCTTGATCTAGGTTTTTATTATTTGTGGGAAGTAAATATTGGTTTCGACTACTTTCAATCGAAAATTGAAGCTTTTAATTGGTTTGATTATAGAATATGATTGAAAACTTTTATTAAGAATCAAATCTGGTTATAAATCAAATTTCATAGACAACCGCATAAAAATTAATGTTTATTAAGAGAAAAACTGTTTAGTAATATTTATATATGTCAATTAATTTTACTTTTAAACTGAATGTTCTTCTTTTTTATTCTTCGAAGAACAAAACAATTCCCACCAATTGAAGCTAGCTTACTTCATAATAGAAATGACTCAAAATAGGAAAAGTTTTTGTTGGAAAATTGTTGAAAAATTTTGTACGACTATTTTATACATAAGTGATAAGCTATAACTCGTCCTCAAAACATTGGGCTTAATTTTCAATTTTTCATAATAATTATATGTACTTAGTCGTGCCATAAATTCTGTCACCCAATTTCAAATGCGCGCTTTCTCAGAAATCACCCTGGAACTGTACCGTTATGTTACAATTTATAACAAATGAACTGTGTGGCGTAATATTCCGATCAGTTTGGTAACAGTTTTTGACTAGTAATCATGGAATGGGGCGTGAAAGAAAATCGTAACGCTATAGTAGCACTCCATAAGTGTGGCAAAAATGCTTCTGAAATTTTGAATTTGTTGAAACCGCTCAAAATAACAAAAAGATTTATTTATTGTGCTATAGAACGATTTAATGAGACCTCAGGCATAGATGATAGAGCAAGGACCGGTCGTCCACGTACCGTTAGAACAGCCAGTGCCACCAAAACTGTCCGAAAGCGCATCGGTAGAAATCAACTGCGCAAACAAAAAATTTTGTCGAGGGAATTGGAAATCTCCACAAGATCGATGAGTAGACTCATTTGAGATGATCTTCATATGTAGGCTTATCGTCGGTCAACAGCCCACATGTTGACTCCAAGATTAAAGGAAATAAGATTGGAAAGATGCAAGCGTCTCTTGCTTTGGCACGCAACTGATGGGCATGAAAACATCCTCTTTACCGATGAAAAAAAAATTACTGTGGAGGAAGTTTTTAATAAACAAAATGATAAGGTTTATTCAACATCATCAGAAGAAGCTAAAAAAACGGTTCCCATAGTGCAACGAGGCCATCATCCAGCTTCTGTAATGGTTTGGTGGGGTGTATCCCATAAAGGTGTCACAACACTCCATTTTTGCGAAAAGGATGTCAAAACTGGTGCGGCAGTGTATCAATCCAATGTGCTAAAAGGTGTTGTGAAACCTTTATCGTTTACTCTCTTTGGTGGACAACATTGGGTCTTCCAGCAAGACTCTGCTCCTGTTCACTAAGCAAAGAGCACACAGGAGTGGCTACGCAACAACATTCCTGCTTTTATTGCACAAGAAGATTGGCCATCCGGGAGCCCAGATTTAAATCCGCTGGATTATGATTTTTGGACAGAGTTAGAGAACAAGGCATGTAGAGCTTTCCACCGTAATTTGGATAGTCTGAAAAAATCTTTGGTGAAAGCAGCAAATGAAATGTTGTTGGATACCGTCCGTGCCGCTATAGACCAGTGGCCAAAACGTTTACAAGCTTGCATAAAAGCAAAAGGAGGTCATTTCAAATAAAGTTTATATTATTTAATCAACAATAATATACTTATCTAAATTTCTTTGAAATAAGCATATTATCTTTTATTTCTTAGATTTCATGCTGCTTTAAAGTTGTGACAGAATTTATGGCACGACTAAGTATATGCTGTTAAAAAGCAAGAAATTTTTCAAGGAAGATTTGTAAAATATTTGGCTCTACACAAAGATGGTCATGATATATGAAAATATTTTACTTAATAATCTGAGGTCAAATTTCAACAATAATCGGCATGCAACTTAACTTTTAAAACGAAATAAATTAAAAAAATTAAATGCATATGCTACTATTTTGGATCTTCGACTAGCAAATAAAGGCCGCCGTCGTTTTAAATTGATTGAAACATCCCAAATCACAATAGATTACTGTCGAGGCCTTTTGGCGTGATAATGATTTTATCAAAACCATCAAACAAACATGTTTCTAAATATTGAGCAATCAACGAACTAACAAACCCCTTTTAGTCTTACGGCCTCTCCCTCAAATTCAGTACTCCCATCTCTTATTCCGTAAATTTTGACAATACTCCAGTATTTCAGCTGGTCAATTAGTTACTAATGTCGGTCCTGTACCGGACGGTATTCTTAGTTCACTAATAAATCATCTTACGCTCTCCTTCAGTATTCATTTAATTTTCAACCTGAATCTTTTTTCGAGAGTTTTCTCTTTCCTTTAATCTTATGATTTTTCACTGTTAATAAATTATAGACTTCGATCCCTTCTCTTCTGCTTTATCGGGCTGTTTGGGCTTTCGGTCCACCGCAAATTTTCTTCTTCCCTTGAAAATTTGATTGTTTCTTATTAAACAAAGTGCTTCGCAAAATCCGGTCAACAACGACAAAAATACTCAAAAAATTAAACTCGGTGCCAGCTGCATAGGATGCACAACTTGAAGTTGCTGCCATTTACATTCGACACATTTCACCATAACCCTTTGTAATGGCCGTTTAGGCAGTATAGTGTATCTGGAGTATTTCCGTCTTGATTTTGTATTCGACTTTTGAATTCGAATGAGTGGGTTTAGCTAACTATCATCCTTTTCTTACCTCTGGTGTACCACGAGGCTCAAATTTCGGTCCTATTCTTTTAGTTGTCTATATAAATGGTTAACCCGCAATGATTAATTTTTCTTTCGTTTTAGGTGCCGATGATTTAAAGTTCTTTCCTGCTATAAAATCTCTAATTGACTGTAACATTTTTCAGAGTTGTCTCGATACGCTTATAAGCTGATGTTAGTCAAACTTCCTTTACATAAATGTGTCAAAACATTATTTCACGAAAGGTTTTTTTTTATTTAAATTTAAAAATTATCCACCTTAACTTTCTGTTGAAAATGTCAATAATTTTGGACAATTTTTTGGCTGCAGACTCTAGTCCAAATCCAATATTATTCAAATACCTACCAAAGTATCACGTTCACGCGGATTAATCATTAGAATACTTAAACCCTTTAAGAATTTTTCTTTTCTGACTTATTCATTCATATCACTCGTTCCTCCGAACCTGAAAAATTAAGCGATTTGAATCTTTCAACCAAACTAGCGAGCAAAATACTCGTAGATCGTTAAATCCGCGTAACGTTGGATGACCCGTGAGCTATTTTTCAAACTTGGTCTTACTTCAGTGTCCTTAATTGATTGACTCGCTTTTCTTGATATTTCGTCTCTTTAGTCACGTCGGGTATATCTTGACCAATGTTTCTATTTGAACTGTGCAACGCATGAGTTTCGTAGGATATTGAGTGCGTTAAAATTTCCAAAACGAGTATACATGGACATAAATCTTTGCATCGTATTGCGGATAAGGTCAAATGGTCGATTATGAACCGTTTAATAAATTTCCATTATTTTGAGACGTTTTTCGTCTTTGAATGGTAATTTTCCAAAGTAAATTACATGATATCGGAATGACAGTGATATCTGATCTGATCAAAAGTTTAAGATAAGCACTCTATATATACTTTTTATGAGTCAGTGATGTCAATTCTGGCAAAGATGTGCAGGCTGCGATGAGAAAAGTATGCAAAACGCATCGATGGAAGAATTACTCACAAGTATGTTATAAAAGACCGATAATCTCGATGAGGGATCAAGTCATATTAATCACAACGCAGAAGTCATTGGATCGAAACCACAAAACATAAAGCTTTCAGAAATTTAAAGTTCATTCACTTTTGAAAATCATGAATAGTATATAGTTTGAACTATCAAATTGACACAAATTTGTTGCTTCGACCATCCGGCAAAATCTTGGCGTCAAAATGAAACAAAACACTTTCAAAACCTCTATAGAAATCTGTCGTCACATACCAAACTGACATTCTCAATTTTTTGTTAACAAAACGAGAAATCGGCATACATTTTAAATAATTAATTCCATATTCTATTTGGATGAAGATATCTTTAAAACTACGCCAAAAAATAGACTTAGAAATCTTACGTTTAAAAATTGAATTATCAGTCTTATTTATTATTTCTTTGTTCAGCATTTCAAAATACTTAATATGAAACTTTTCATGACTTAGTAAGAACACTTTAAATACTCCTTATTTTTACAACAATTCTTAGAAAATATCGTAGAAATTTTTTTGAAATTTCAAGGGTTGTAGATTTAGTAAGAGGTTGTATTATAATTTCTTTGTATAAATAAAATTTATAAATTAAATATTTTGAGTCTCACTTTTCAGTGATTTTCTGCCACTAGGCTGATTATTCCATCGCATTGATTGAAATAAATATATAAAATAAGCAAACTATTTTTTGGCGAGTTAAATCCTTTTAGTACCCTTCAGTAGATATCATATATTATTTTTAAAATGTCTGTGTGTCGAAAATAAAACTGAAATGTGACAATTTTTCAGTGTTAGAAAAATATTTAAAAGGATTTCAAACAAACAAATTATACAGAACATCTCAATTCATTCTTAAATGCTTTCGTAAGATTTTCAGCTTGTGTTTCGAGTTGGAAATCTTTAATTTAGCAAAATAAAATATGATCCCTTGAAAGTTTAAATTTAAGAAAATTGCTTTAATGCAAAATCAGACATCATTATTCAAATACATCATTTAAATTGTAACAAAAATTTGAAAGGTTCATTTCACGAAGCAATCGTTTTTAAGTGAATTCCATTGGAAATACACTGAAAACGACCTTGTGTCGTGATAAGGTGTTGTGATTTTTTGGTGTGGTTCTGTTCCATTATAGTTAACTATTTTGACATTAAAACTTGATTAGTGATCGGAAAACTTCCTAATTTTGTATTAATTATTCACTGAAAGACAATATAATGGAAAACTGTTCACCTGGGCCACCTTTCCAGCAAGAAATATTGGAGAAATAAAAAACATTTACAATCATGCTCAATGAATCTATTATTCAGTTCTATCTACAACCATAAGCTCAAGAACAAGTAATTATTTTACGATAAAGCTTTTTTGGAATGCATCATACTCTTCAAATGAGAAAATAGTGCTGAAATGGAAAATGTATTCAAAAAATGATTAAGAAAGGCAACAAAACATAAATAAATTTTACATACTTTCGGGTCAGACTGCTTCCAGCATTTGTGTAACCAATAAGCTCGTTCACACTTCGTTTCTCCTTTGGGATAAAGACATTTCTTTCCCATATGTAGAGCAATGTCGTGCATTGACTCAGGCAATGCATCATGTAGTTTTTCCAAATGAACTTCACCGTCTTCGTGTAAGACGTCGGTCACATCAAATACGCAATACATGTAGCACTTCAGTGCTTCGTCCTCGTGTATTTCGCCATCGCTAAACTCCTTGATTGCTTCTGCAAAGTCAATTTGTGAGGTAATGTCAATCAGAACTAGATAAAATGACTTGAATTTGACTTCCATTCATGAAAATATGGGCTAAATATAGAGGTATCTACTATGCGATGTGACAAGTTCTTTGATTTCTGGATAATATCACAAATGGCCGATTTTCAATAAAGAGTGAGAATGTTCAGATTAGATACCTGTAAAAATTTGCATTATTTGCGAAATTACTCCTGATTAGAATCCATAAGCAAAGTATCTTTTAAATTGTAGCGTTCTTCGTAATATTCTATCTAAAGTTGGAATATTTTTTTTGCAACTTTCTATGAAACCAGCTAGTTGATAATTTCAACTGAAAATCTACGCCTATACGATGAAAGTTCCGAGTATCTGCTTTCCATCAAATGCTCCCCGGCAAACGTTTATCTTTGTACCGTCAACTCCCTCGGGTTTTCATTACTATCTAATAGCTATTTACCTCTGTCATAGTTTTCCAGCACATAGAGTGCACTGATTGTTTCCAATCCCGCCCGGCGCTGTCCCACTTACCTTCTGTTACTCCAGTTTCCTTCACACAGCGATCGTGAGCTGGTTTCAGGGCTTCTAGCAGCTCTCGCGGAGGATACTGAAAAGGAAAAACACACAGGACTAGAGAAGTGTGTCGTGCAAGAAAGTCATCCTAACCAGTCTGGCAATATGTAGTGTGTCGTTCAATAGTGGTCGCGGCCACCGCCATATGCGATGCTTCTCGTATGACACACCACAGCCGTTGCTCTAAATTAATACTTCATAAACTTCATATACCTCTGCATCTCTGCGGGGCTCGGGTTTTTGGCAAAGAACACCATAGTAGTCGACACAACAGCTATAGCACAGTACGGCAAAAATACACCAGGGAGAAAGCTTCATTGTCGATATGATGTTTCCAGATGCACAGGACACGGCAAGGAAACGAAGCTGCAGAAAACTAGTGGAAAATTATTGGCCACTCAGCCTGTCTGTGTCTAGGCTTGGCTTAAACGCTGCTATCTGCAGACAAAAAAACTGAAACACCAAGGAAAAGCCCCGAACACAAATTGATATGTCGAAAAGTTATGTGAACGTTCTCGTTACATTTCAGTTCTTTTTAAGCAATTCGAGTGGACGCAATTTTATAGCGCTTGAAGCAGCAACAGCAGCAGCAGCAAGCATGCCTGGTAGAAGGGATGAGCCTGCCTCCGCACGATACCACATGCAAGTTAAAATGTAATTACATGTTTGGCAGGCATGTGAAAAATTAAATTGTAATTTGCGATCCGCTGACATGCTGTCAATCATTTTGATAAATTAACAGCAGAGCAAACACTGCGATACTGTTTCATGCAGAGACGGAAACCGTGTTCACACCGCAGAACACCCTACAATCATCTGGTTGGATCCATTCACGACCTGAAACTTGTTTGAATATTATTTGGCAAATATTTGACAAACGAGTAACAAAACTCCTTGCGAAATATAAGCTGGGATATGATTCTCAAGGATGTCTCACAGTACATTTTGCTTCTTCAACTGGCAATGCCGCATGAAAAAATTGAGGAGATTTAATCATGAGTAGAGATACATCTATACAGCTAGGCTGTCTTACTAATCGATATGTGGAGCTAAAATTTCAAAATTAAGTCTCAAGTGTTTGTTTAAGCTTTTACTACATTATTATCCAACATTCGTCAAATAATTTTGTGTACTACGAAAATTGAAAGGAAATATGCTTATGAACTTGCTCGAAATGCGAACAGTCGTCGAAAGTGGTTCAATGTAATGAACTGAGCTAGCATTCTCTGATTGTCAGCTTGAAATACATGAATGTATAACATTCCGATATCACACTTCTAGGAAGAATGTAGACAAACTAGATACTTATATCTGTCTTCATTTTTGGTCAAAACAATTTTCATTACTTTTATGAACCTCACATAAAATTTAAAAAATTTGTGTTCCTTTTTAAAGGAAAACAGATGGATGTTTCAAAAGTTTGATAACACTGTTCAGAAAATCAGAGTGGCGCCTCAAGCTTTTTTCTCCGTCCTCCTTTTTCAATTAAACAAACGATAGAACTAGATGGCTTCTAGCGTTTCCGCTTTAACTCTTATTTTCACTTCTTCAACTTGATTCAGCTCCTCCCAAAAACAAAAGCACCAATTATTTTAAACATTTTTTTTGCACAAATCAAACAAAAAAAATATTTTTTAAATCAAGAAAATTTAAGAAGTGGTCTTCAGATAAAACGAATATCTGAGGAAAATATAATTAAACCTTTCAACTTGCAAATATTTACAGGAGACCAACACTGAAAATCATTTTAATTTCACAACTGCTGCTTTTCTGATTGTATTTGAGTTACGAATACAAAACCAAAACAAGCCATAGAGAAAATTAAGAGACGAGTGTTCGTCATTAATGGTATTGCTTTTTGTTAAGATTTTTTTGGAGTCTTCTTAGAAAATTTCTTCGGAATTTCTATGAAATTTTTCAATAAGAATTGTACATTTGACTTTTGATTTTTTTATAATATTAAAAACATTCAGTAGCTTTGTCTCCAAAATCCAACATAAATTGGAAACACAACACAACATCTGATTGAAATTTTTAGAAAGTGTCTACCGCAAATAAGTAAAACGTATATTTTCTAACTACGTGGTCAATTGCAGCCTAACCAATCTGTGGCATCAGAATAAGAAAGGGAGTTATTAGGTTTATTTCATTGCGTTAAGTTTGCTCACCTCTCGAATAAAATGAACTTAACTACAGGACTAATTAAGTTATTTCAACTTATTCAGAGAAAGTTCGTTTCATTGCTGGAAGATGGGCAACGAGTAAAGCAATTTGTTGGCATAATACCGTTTTAACTTTAATATTGAGTTAATGGCACAAATTCTATAATACTATCTAGTGTTTTTAGTATTTGGGGAGACGTGGATTTTGAGCATCAAGAAATTGTAGAATGTATTTTCGTGGTTCTATTATATCAAACTGCGTACAATTTATCATTTTTTAACCCAAAAACGTATACCTAGATGACTTTTAGATTTAAGGATCTCATTTTCACTCCACAAATTGTGTGAGCTACCTTTGGCTTTCTTTTCAAATTCCTGAAACAAACAAGCCGTGAGGTGCGACCCTTGAGGTCCACACGGTCAACTTCCCAGTAATATCTAGATAAACATTAAAAATATTAAACACAATAATAATTTTGAAAATAATACTACTTTAAATAATAATAATGAGAAGTATTCATAGCGTTAACATGAATGAGTTAATATTAATGATACCATCTACGGGAGCATCCATTGATTACGTAAGGCTTTTGGTTAATGGGGGTAGATTGATTTGATCAATCAATCGGTGGGAACAGATTTTGTCGCATGGTGGCCGTTTTGAATAGTTGCGTTCAAAATTGCCATGACTTCAGCATAATCACCGAATTTGTATTTTTTCACGATTTTAAATCAATGAGCCTATTAATTATTTCTTATTTTCAGTTGGTCTTGAAAAACAGTGCATATGCAGTCAATAACTGGTTTAATTGCATGATGGAAGAAGTAATTGAAATTGGATGAACACTATAGAAAAATAATTTAACATTACCTAAACTACCGTATTCCGTAACTCAAGGTAATGATAATTCTGTAAGTGCTCTTGCGATGATCGAAAATATTCAAAAACAGCTAAAAAATCGTGCAAATAATTATTAAACGGGGTTTTTCGTATTTTATAAAAGGGTGGAACATTTACACAAATATAAAAATACTCTTTAAGTGTGTCTACCAAATAGATACACTACTTTAAATCAAAGATAGGCTAGCTTTTGCCTTTAGCGCTCTTTGGATGACCAAAAAATCGCTAAGACAAGCCAAAAATTGGGTTTTTCGAGTTTTTGAAGGTGGCGCACCTCACGGAAAAATCTGAAAAAATTCACACAGATACTGTGCAATAAAATACATCATTTTCTGTTAAAATTGAACCTGCACCCGCTTATTTCGATAGTCGGAAAAATATTATAATGTTTTAATGATTTTTTAGGTTATGTAGAATACTCTGAAAATTCTTAAAAAATTTATGTGTATTTGTGATGCAAAGATACACCTCTCTGAATTTTTTCAGATTTTTCGATCAACTCGAATGAATTAAAAAAAAATGTTAAAATTTGGTTTCTGGTGGATTACGGGGCGGGGAGGGGGAGAACAGGGTTAATACCATGACGTAGGTTATTTTTTTGAGACCCCGAAACTAGTAATCAAGTGAAAAACACTTTTGGAAACAAGGGGATTTCGACTATCTTAATCCATGATACCATTTGAAAACATCACAAAAATGTCAAAACGCGTATATTGACACCCTAATTATGCAAATATTATATTTGGTTCGTGAGATATAGTGATTGACTTAAATGACTTTAAAGGTCATGACGAATTTTTATTGTTTTTTTATTTTTATTTAATTTTTTTTTTTGAAATCAAGAGAAGAAGTTTTGCTGATTTATTCACAAACACTGTTTCAAGTATATAAATTTTATAAACATTGATGACTGTTTTTCACAAATCAGATTAAAAATTCATTGTTTATTAAGAAAAACATAATTTTTTAACTTTTTTATAATATATTAAAAAATAATATGGTCTCAGTGTGATCCTTGGGGGCCACGAATTTCCCAGTGGGGTGAATAAAAAAGCTATAATTTGTTTGTATTATTAATTACACCGACGAGGATAATCTCAAATACAATCTTAGACCATATAACTACAAACAGCCAGACGATCAAACGCAGCACCAACTACACTTTTGAAGACTGGCCACGGTTAGACCATAGACTTATACGTTTAACAATTATAACACATACAATGACCAAAGTAAAACCAAGTTTGAAATATATAACCTACCTCAGAAAAGATAAATTCATTGAGACAACTAACAAGCTACTTAAAAACCTTAGAAAGGTTCCAGAGTTGGCCGGGATAATACAGGAAGCTAAAGATTTTGCCACGTTTACTAAATCCATCAGGACAAGGAATGTAACGTGGATTACTGAAAAAGTTATGACTGCCTCAAAGAAAAAACATAAAGCATATAAACTGCTAATTAAGGACCCTTACAGTCCTACAAAACAAAAACAATATTAAAAAAATAATATAAAATGAATGTAGCAAAATAATAAAAGAAGCGAAGCAACACTATTACACCATAAAGCTTGAGCAAAGCTCAAAAAATCATAGCCAGTTTTGGAATCTAGTTGACGGTGTTCTAAGGAAAGGCGAAAAAAGTAAGACACACAATATCGAAAAACTATCTTTCTCGAACAAGATGATCAGTGAACCGAAGGAAATCGCCAACTGCCTTAATCACCATTTCTCTAAAATAGGTCATGAAATAGTAACGAAATTGCCTACCATACGGACATCATCATTTCGAAACACATCCCCAATCTCTTCTTTTTATTTAAGAACCACCAATTAAAAAGAAATAATTGAAACTTTTCATTCTCTACGAAAGCATACTGCACCAGGTCCTGATGGTATCTCCGTTGATGACCTCAAATTAATCAAAGAAAATATTGCTGATATTCTCGCGAAATTAATAAATAAATGTATTTGGCAGGGGAGATTTCCGGAATACTTAAAAGACTCTGCAGTTATTCCGATTTTTAAAGGGGGTGATGAAACTGACCCAAACAATTACAGGCCAATCTCACTCTTGAATTCCTTAAGTAAAATCCTCGAAAAAATTGTAGATTCTCGAATCAAAGAATTCTTATTGCAAAACGAAATCTTGGATAGAAACCAGTACGGATTCCAGGTGGGCAAGGGTACAACAGATGCCATTCCTGATGTTATTAGATTTGTAAATGAATACTTGGATAAAGGCCACTACGTTGCAGCAGTTTTCGTGGTCTTAAAGAAAGCCTACGACATAGTTACACATGAAATTTTAACCAACAGGCTCGGTGAATAAGGAATTGTTGGAAAAGCAAATAAATTTATACGCAGTTACTTGACGGATAGATTTCAAAATACACTAATTGGAGGTGTCAAAAGTAAAACTGCTGAATTCGAGCCAAGCTTCTAAAAGTAACCTCTTGACCATTTCCAGACTAGTAACGAAGGCGTATAAAACCATTCACAATCTCCCTATGCTAACTCCAACGAGCGAAGTTTTCAAAACACCCCAAGAATTGAATTTGCACGGTATGATTTTCATAGAAAGAGCTAAATTCATACAGACGAATTTACACCATAATAAGTATACCGCTGTGAAATTAGATAGAATTGAGGGAAAAAACACTTACAGAATGAGAAACATGAATAATATAGCTTTAGCATTTGCCAGAACTGATCGGCTCAAAGAAGACCCCTTCAGCAAAGCAGCCAACTTTTAAAATACACTACTGGACAAAATTAAAAAGATAGCGAACCCAACTTCCTTTAAAACGACACTAAAAAAATATCTCCTTCAGGACCAACTTTCGCAATAAGTCACAAGTACAATCAGCTCCACTAAACTCAAAGCCAAATATGTAATCAACAGGAAATAATTCATAAACATATAGTCTGAACTATTAATTTAAATAAAAGGACACTAAAATTTACAGATTTGGTACCATCCCTTATACCGATTCTTATCGTCTGGGAAGTATGTCCTAAAATTTTAAATACGGAGAATTACTAAATTTTGATGGAGAGAGTGAATGAAGGAAACGGAGGTGGTTTTAGTCGGTAGAAATCCGACATGCCGAGAGGCAGGAGCTGATCGGTATCTTTTGAAGATTTACACCTCCCAACGTTGAAAAAATATTTATTATTATTAAACATTATTATTCTAAATTATTATAATTACTATTATTATTTTTTTCAATTTTTTATCTAACCATAAAAGCTTTGGTAGAGGAAGACGTCTCCACCACCTGGTCATCCTCTACCAAAGCCTCGGCAACCTCGTCCTCGTCATCCTTCTTGTTCTCCTCTTTGTCCTCAATCTCGTTCTCCATCTCGGCCTCGGAATCCACAAATATTATTGCGGGTATTTAATTATTATTTACAATAATCATTCGTTAATAAGACTGTTTGAACGTTACTGAATAATTATAATTGACTTTATATATACAATATCAAATTATAACTAATATTATTTGATTGTTATTAACAATATTAAATTATTTGTAACAATATCCAATTATTAACTGCATTAGCGTCTCTACTCTCATTCACCCAAACCTGATAATGTAAGTTTGGAATTTTATAGATTAATCTTTATTTTTTGTGAAATAATATTTTTTTACAAATTTGATCACAATTTTGCTGACAAGCACAATAACAAAAACATTACTATGAAGGTATTTGGTATCTGCTCGAATTAATAGTGCGTATCAGCAGTTTAAAAATAAGCAATTTTTAGTCGGTTTTCAGTTTTTTCATCCTAGATAAAAAACGGCTTAACTGATTCTGCTAAAAGTTTCAGTTTAAGTTACGTAATTACGCGTCGAATGAAACCGGTCCCACGTCAATGCGATCTTTGGTTCTCGAGATAATCGAGACGAAAAATAATTCCGAACACACATACGCAGAGCCGCACATACGTACATACACACTCCAGACATCTCTCTAAAAACGATAGATTTGGATTCTAGAGACCTTAAAACGTGGAAATATGTCAAAATTTGGAATTCGCAATATCGACCCCATTACAATAACTTCCCATTGGGAACTGGTAAGTAAGAAACGGCTCATACAAATTTTTGAAAAATTCAAAAGAATCACGCAAATGATAGACCTTAACCATGCAAATCCTATGTTTGGTTCCTGAAATATAGCGCATGACATAAATGACCTTCAAAGGGCCAAAATAACACGTACGTACGTACATACTCTTAAGACCTCAAAACGTAAAGATTTTTTGACAATTTTTATTTCGATTTTCAAGGCCATTACAAGAACGTCCTATAAACTGAGAAGTTAATAATATTTCCCTAATGATATGAACTCATTTATTAAACCATTTTCAAAGGGCAATTTTCAGTAGAACACATAACTTGTTTTTTGTCAAGAATGCCATCTTTTACTAGATTTTCAATTTCGATCACGTGATACATTCACATAATATATTGAAAACTTGGTTTTTCTAAATAAGGAGTAAGAATTACATGGCTCTAGATGAAAAACACCTCTTAAAAATGGATGACATTTTTACACTTTGGTTTGAGATTGCATTTCTGGTTCTACCTCCTTCCTCGTTAAGATCAAAAATTGCTCATTAGGTTGCCTTGAAATACAGGATAAAGCCAGTGACATTTGTTAATAAATGAAAATATTTAGAGAAATACGAGTACTTCGTTGAGAAAAGCATGAGAAATTTCATGCAAAAAGAATATCTTCATCACTGTATACGGTCCGCCACCGGTTTGACGAAGCGAACATTGCAAGCAGAGCCACAATATCAAAACCGATCGAAATCGACGTCTGGGTATATATGGAGAATAAATTAAGAGGGAGAAATATACGCGGAATCAACCATCTAGGAAAAGTTTAGAAAAAGATATGGAAAAATTTAGACGCAGAGTACGCAGAAAATTTGGCTCTCAGCTGTTCTCGTTGATGCGAGATGATTATTTTAAAAAATAACGCGGCTTTTTTTATCAATAGATACTATGAAGTGCTTTCCAACAATGAATTAAGTTTTTGGTTATTATTATTATAATTATATTGTTTCTTTTAATTGCCGTCACGTTCTTAAAAAACCCACTGTAATTTGTTGTGCTCCGTATTTCTCTATTTCTAATATTTCTGTTTGTTAATATACAAGATTTTTACAATGTATGTAAATGAGCTCAAAGGTGCCTCAAAAATATATATCTGGTTATAGTTTCTACTTATACCTTATGAACTAAATTTTTTTAAGAAATACAGACGATTGTCTGTGATTTTATATCATGAGATGTATCAACTACATGGTAAACATTTCATTCCTTAAATTATGCAATGTGTGATACTACGATAGGCGGTCTAATTTTTTGCAAGCTTTTCAAATAACAAAACTTTTATAGAAGACTTCAACAGAAGCCGAAATATATTCATATCCTTACACAGTTCCCGCATTGACTATTTCTTCACTTCTGAGTGATATGAACATTGCTTGACATTCCGTTGCAAGCACTAAATTTTTCTCGAGCTTGCACAATTTATGGTTTCAATAAAGCATTGAAAATTTTCAGCTCCAAGTTCTTGCAAGAAAGAAGATGATTTTTCCATCTTTTGTGGGTAAAATAAATTGCATAAAGTTTATAGCAATTTCATCTCCATAATTTACTACAAGCCTTTTATTGTAGCGGCTACAATATTTGTTTTTGGAAATATAATTGAAGCGTTTGTCCTTTAGCTGCGGGTGTGAAGTTCGAAAATTTTGCTCATATTGAAAAAGCTATCTGTACAAGTAAATCACATTCATAAATCACTCAGTCCTTGTAAATTTTGCTCAATATTTAATATAGAAGATGAATGGACTCTTGCTTCAGTGTCCACACATAACTATAAAAGTATTATATAGTCTAGGCACTTAATATAAACTTAATCACTCTTGCCAATTTAACCAAATCTAAAAATCTACCTTTGATTCATCCCTCAAAGTTAAATATGCCAGCTTAAACGGTTTTATCGTCATTAAATAAAAATCATTAACGCTTAAACTTTTTAAAATAATCTACGTTATTAACAAATCCTTTTCAGGTTTCCATTAACTTTGTGTACCCTTTTCAGTCCGTTAATGAAATGAAATGAAATTTTTAATAAAAGCCAACCCTTGTTGTTACATGGTCGTTTGCTTGGAAGTTTAATAAAACTCTATTGAGAATGTATAAGGGGTAAATTGCAATTTTACTGATAGAGAGAGAAAGAAAGAGTTGTAAGCTAGGCAAGTAAATGCATATTCTTGTCGAATAGTTGTATCCGTTTGCAACTAAGGGTGTTAATCAATTGGTTTTTAAAATTTCAACACGATGTACATATGTATACACATATTAGTTTCGATTTCGTCAAAACAGAGAAGATGACGATATTTTCCCAGAATATTAGGTTTGAAATAGTAGTTTGAAAATATTGTTTAAAAACGGCGGTGGGGATAAATTCGGAAAAGCTGATAAAAAGCTAAAAAATAAATTTCACTCCCGGAAATTTCTCGCGGTAAGATATATTGAATAAAATCCCAAATTTCAAATTCTAGATTTAAACATGCCCTATTTGTTATTGGTACTATTGTCATTCAGTTGAAAATTAACCCTATGTCGAGCTTGATGTGTCATTCAGGAAGCAAGGTCTTCAACGCTTTATACAAGAGAACGGCAAACTGTTGCAAGTTAGTCAATTTCAAAATGAAATCAGCAGCTGAAAATATATTTTATAGCACTAAAAATAACCAGAGTTTATGAGGTAGCAATATAGAAATAAATTTAGCGAAAATGAACGACTGATTTCAAAGGAAGTTTAAACATAAATTTTGTAAGGTTCTGCGACTGGACCGATTGAATGTTGCAGATTGAACTATTATTGAATGAAAAGAATTGGTACTAGCTGCATTAAGCAGCTGAAGACTGGTTACAAAAATTGGAAATTTTTATCACCGTCTTCATTTTTTTTTATAACTAGAATCTATACAAACTCATACAGATAAAAATTTCAGCACCGTAGTTCAGTGATGAATTTTGAAGTAAATAGATCTTAATGGCCGAGAAGAGTGAAAAACGATTGTTGGTAAGCACTTGCAACATTCAAGTCGGTCCCAAATATGCAGAGCAAAAGTGTTAAGTATACCCATGGTAAATCGACACAGAGGTAAACCCACTAGTGAATAGTCATCCTATTTCGCTCGCACGTTTCAACCACTCTACGTCATGGATTCAATGAAATTAGGGCTGCAAATTAGCAAATCGAAGACGGCGCATATGGCAAGACAAAATATAACGAATTGTCACATTTGAATTAGTCGTTTCGAAAATGCTTTCCTCTTCACTAAACAATCCAATAATTGTGGAACTAACGGCAATTGGGTACTTTTGTTTACTATCCATGCAGGTTTGTCTTAAATATTGCACCTTCATTATTATTTAATTTTCAATTTTTACCGACCCTCATGCTTCATATGCACATAATCTAACTTTTCTTTCAATACTTGTCATACTGAAATTAAAATCACAATTTGTTTGCCGCAAAGAGATGCTGAAATTCCTACTGGGCAATATATCATAATCACTCGAGCACACTTAGTCATCGCGCAAGGTATATAAACTACATCATGTTAGTCTATTGCTCAACCGCTGCGACTAATTTTCTGCTGCCAAATGAATAAGTGCGTTTGCAGAAACAGCTTACGCTATCAAAATGAAACAAAGTTGCCGAATTAGTTCACAGTTTTATTAGATTTTTGTTTGGCATTTTTATTATTTTCAATCATAGTTGAATTCAGTACTCGAATTTTATCTAAAAAATTTACAACGAAAAAACAAATGTTTAATTTCTTTTATCAATTGAACATTTTCGGCTAAATTTAAAAGGGTTTGGATGTAGTTCGGTCCAACTTTGAAACCACCCAAGTTGTGGATATTGAAGAAATCATCCAGCATTTTTAATTTAGCGACAAACTCGGTGCTCGGTTTGCAGAATCCTCCTTCTGATATCTGATCCGTCCAAGTAAAGCTGCACGATGGCTGCACGATTACTTATATCTTACCCAATTGCATTCGCTATCCGTAACCTACGCACTTGCATTTATTTACAGTATCTTACCCATTTGTATTTGGCGAAATAGACTCTATTCTCTAGACTCTGATTTTATTGCCTTGCTAACTAACTAGATGACAACAACTGACACGCTCAATCGATTTGATATTTCTCTCCGCTTCATTTTAATGACATGTGATTTTAAGACTAGCTCTGGTATATAGCATTTACCATTGCTTATACGTCTATTGTGAAATATATAACGAGGTGAACAGGGCTGCCCAAATATTTTCCAATCTATTTTTAAAACAGGGTGGCAGCACTACTGGGCGTGTCTGTGCGATATTACGTCACTCGGCGCGGAATCCTAGGGCAATAAATCATACCTCTTCTGGTTTATATACCTTGGTCATCGCGACATCTCTAGAGACTACCTATTTGTTCATATACCATGAAATATAGGGTATATAAACTAGACCAGGTATGATTTATTGTTCCAAGATCCCGTTGCGAGTGACCTTATGTCACACAGACACGCCCAGTAGTGCTGTCAACCTGTTTATAAAATAGATTGGAGAATATTTGGGTAACCCTATTCACCTCATAATATGTGTATTTCACATAAGAAATAAAAGCGACAGTAAATGTTACATGCCAGAGCTAGTCTTAAAATCACATGCCATTAAGAAACGAGAAATTTTTAATCGATTTTGCATGTCAGTTTTTTTCGTCTAGCTAGTTTGCAGGACATTTGAATCAATTTTTAACAACAATAGTAGGATTGTAACTGTTCGGCTTCCAGCGCATCCATCGCCAAACCAATAACAGTCACAAAAAGTTTTATTCGGCAACGAATGAAGGAATTCAAAATTTTTTATAATAAACACTGCATCAAGCGCATAATTATATCTAGCATAGTTTGGAAGCGATGATGAAAAACGTTAAATGTTTCAAAGTCTCGCCATACAATTAGAGTGAAGTCTCTGAAAATTATATTTGACTTATATTATATAATCATCACTTTTCAACTATACTAGGTAGCATTATCTTTTTGGACCTGATATTTAGACAGCTGCCTTCAAACATAATCCCAACCTCCTGGAGTTGTAAAATTGGTGTTTCAATTTCAACTACCCATTGTGTCAAAATCAGAGCAAGACTGTAATTGTACCAAGAAAAGAAGGTTCCAGATTGAGACCGGGATAAACAAAAATAGCAAAAACGCGGGCTCAAAAGCTGTTCCATTGGAGGTTTCAGTCGAAGCCCAAATCAAGATCATTATGCTACAGCAGAAGCAAAATAGATAGCAGTTAAATTTAAAAAAAAAAAATAGCCTCAAAATATACTGCCAAATATCTAGTTTGGCAAGCGTTTTATTCCTGTGGCAAAAAAGCCTGCCATTTGTCACTCAAGGTACGACCAACAACGATATTTACATGAAAAACTGTCTAAAAACCGATTGCTACCATTCATAGAGATTTTTTTCTGGCCAGGTCGCACATCCTCACTTACAGTAAGAAAGTAAAGGAATTTTATTTTTAAAACGATAAAATAGTTGTACTGAATGATGCTAACCCAACGTACTGTCTAAAACTTAGACTATTGAAACATATTGGGCTGACATTAAAATTAAAGGCAACTAAAGCCAAAGTATTTAGGGATGTACTGACGTTTATATATATATATATATATATATATATATATATATATATATATATATATATATATATTGATTTCATAGGCAGCAGCTTGGGAAGCTACAGGGTACAGCGTTTTACTAAATTGACCTTATTTTTCAAAAAAAAATTCGTCGCTTTGGATCCGCCATGCTGTTTTTTGTCTCAAAATTTGTACCTCGGATTCATATTCATTCCTTCGATTACTGTCTTTTTATCAAATATGTGTATAATGCTTTTCAATTTTGGCCTGCATTTTGGCATTTAGCCCCACTATGCATCGTCATCTTTTAAAACCCCAATTTATCGATTATCGGCTCCAAAAGTGCAATACTAAATTATTAAATCAACTCTACAAGTTGAAGGCAGTTCAAGTCGTCCTTGCAAATGACTTTAGACTATACATTCCATATTTTACTGGCAAATTGATATCAAACTAAATCAAGAAATTCATTCGCAATCTCATTTGTTGTTGGACTGCAAACTGAATTTTGTACATGCTTACAGATGTGCCAAATGCTGGGCACTGTGTCCTATTTTTGATACATTAAAATTAATTTTGACTGTTGGACCAAAGCATACCATGTTTTGTTGAAATACAACTAACCTTGCTAGTACACGACCATTCAACAATCATGTTTTGTGATTTTGATCTTACACAGAATATTTCCTTTCTTCAAATGTCAAGCCAATGTAGTCGCAGGACCCTGATCTAGGAAATTTTCCACTGAACCCTTTCAAATTTAGACATTTCCCAGCTCTTCGTGTAAGGACGATTTCATGCTTGAACTAGTTGGCAACTAAGGCTCCTTTTGTTGTCGTCTAGAATACTTAAACACGAAAGCAGGCTACTATTAATGGACACACAACGTGAGCATCCTGTGCCGTAAATACTCGTCCTTTCCTTTTGGAGTCCCACAAAGAGTTTAAGCGAGACTACCCTCAACAAACATGGGCGGTGCGTGCGGCTGATATTGTTCTAGACACAATGCTCGACTAATGCCAACCAGATGATTAATGACACTTCGAACTATTGAGAAAAGTAAACTTATTACGTCAGAAGAAGCAACTGCTGGCTCACCCCCAAGACACAGAAAATTAGAACACGACACCTTCATTCTGTGTCATACACTAATCGCATTCTATTGTCTGTTGCTTATCTCGCTGGATTGGGGGAAGAGGACTCTTTTATTTAGTCCTGCCTTGTTGTGGCAAGGCAAACCGAGGAAGCGACCGTCGCTTATTGCTTCTGACAGTGATTCTACAACGTAATAATGTAAAAAAAGAGGCGTTTTTTTTCTTGTGCGGCTCCTCCGGTTTTTATCGCCTGAAAGCTTGTAATGATGATCTCTGATTTTGTTCCCTAATACAAGATAAACTTCGTTAAAAAGGTGCCCGAAAAAAGCCTGCTGCCAAATATTGGAAAAGAAAAGCCAGCTTCGAAAACGAGCTGCACGGAGAGAGCGCGCACAGCGTCTTTGAGGCTATACTCGCCAGTTTTCTGTTATTAAAAAATAATATTATATTATATCTGTGTCCCGCTTGAAGGATGATGTTGCAGATCCAACATGACAATCATTGTTTCCTTTATGTTCCTGTTCGCCTGGCTTCGAAGTGAGCCGTTAACGCTCACGAGGATGAGACAAGCAGTGTGGTTTAGGCGATTCATTCGGTGATGGACGTCTCACGGTTGAAAAAAGGGCATTACCAATTCACGACGAAAATACATCATTGTGGGTGAGCCAAACAAAAACTAGATGATGCTAGTACTTTATTGTCCGCTTTAAGGACCTTGCTGATGCGATGCAGAAAAAAGTAATTATCTTGCTTGAATCGTTTACTCCTCTACCTCTGTTCATTACATTATTCTTCTTTTTGACTGCGACCAGCGGGACTTCCCCTTATTTTACCTTTCATCGATTTGTGTTGCAGATGATTTCTTATTTCCATGATGGCCAACGACAATGTCATGAAGACTTTTAAGCTCATGATGATGATAATTTATTTCTGAGTAGGTCTCTTCCATTTCGCTACTTGCTCGCTATTCCCTTAAAGAAGATAATAATGATGGTTTTTGCTATTGGTAAGGTCAGCCTGCAAATAGGGCTGTTTCGTCGTTTAAGTAGAATTTCGTACTGACGAAACACTGTTTTGTTTGAATAAGGACAATACATCTGGTGGAAAGTTTTGCCTTGCAAAGAAAACCGAACTAGGATATTGAATTTGACTGGAATGAATAGTCTGAATATATTTGTGTATAGCATAGAAATGTTTCTTCTTCGCAGTAAAGTAGGTGACTTGAGTTTCATTATTGAAATGACTTGTCAGTCATTGTGATACACTGGTAGCGTACCAGTTTGCATTTTCCATCATTGTTAGCAACGAAAAGGTAAACTGGCCTTTGAAAATGTACTTTATTTGTAAGCTTAGCGAATATAAGAGTGTTTTTGATGCTGGATGAAGAAAGTTGACTCATCAAATAAATTAGGGAAATGCTGTTCGAAACACGTAAGCTGCATTTATATCAATGATTATAAAACGCTGATTGGCTAATATATCATTTCAATTTTTGATTCGTGAGCAAGTATACAAATTCATCAAATTATTTCTACACCATTGAAAATTTCATTCACTGTTATTATTCTTTTCTCTCTCAAAATCCAGACACTTAGGGTACTTTTCGGGAAACGAATTCTTTTTACCGTTCTAATGAGCTTCTGAATATCCAAGTAACGTTTTGCAGAGCAGCAATTCCAAGTCCGTTCCAGAAATGAAAAACTGCTCATAATCATTTTCGTTACATGCAATGTGTTGGGTGTTTCCTCATTTGAAATGGAAATGTAGCCACAAATGTGTTAAGCTCAAGTGCTGAGCAGGAGCAGGAGGCACTGTTGCCCGTGTAAAAGCTCTTTAGTCTTAGTATCGAGCGAAACTTTATTGAATTACAGCAACACTCATTTTTGCGTATTTTTTATTTGCAGGACGACCTGAACCGGTGGTGACATGGTTCAACGGCTCGCAACCACTTCAGATTGGCAACGGAGTGCTAATGGGACGACATGTTACCGTGAATCGTCTCGAAGTGCATCAACTTACACGAGATGCACTCAATAACACTTACAGATGTGAAGCATCAAATACAAAGTTGGCACCACCGTCTATTAAAACCGTGCGCCTTGAAATGTTATGTAAGTACTCATTATGTTATATGTGCTACACCTCGTTCTTCGAGCAGCTTTGAAAAATCCATCCGCAAAGATGGCTAGCGTATATGTAAGCATGTTAATGAGAGTGGATGCAAAACAGGATTGTGAAGCGATTCAGGCAAAAGTGGCTTCGAACATTCAATAAATGGTGTTTGCACGAATCCTTGTAAAAGTAGTCGGAGCCATTAAAAACTTACTTGAAATTCGCTTCTAGTTTCTCGAGCCGAGTTATCGTTGCAAAAGTATAAGAATGCATGAAAACAGTCTTCATTTCGTGTATAGCTGTAGATTGGCATATGCCTTTCCCATTCGAGGACATGCAGAGAATTTACATGATATTGAATGTCAGGGCTAAAAGTGAAGAAAATGATGCTGAAAGACCAATACATCCTCAGCTACAAAACATTTTCAAATATCTATAGTCAAATATCAATAGAACATTATAATTGAACAAGCCGCGAGGTGCAATCCTTGAGGTCCACATGGTCAACTTTCCAGTAATATCTACATAACTATCAAACACAAAAAGCTTTTTCTACGTTATTTGTTATTTTCACATCGATACTTGAAGGAAAAAACAGCGCTAGCGAAAATGAATGCAGTTTTTGTTATAACGTCCACAGAAGAGATTTTGTCGCGTGGTGGAATAGTTTTGCTCAAAATTGGCACGAAATCGGCATAATCACAGAATTTGTATTTTTTCATAAAATTAATGATTATTTCTTATTTTAGTTGGTCCTGGAAAACATTGAGTATGCAGTAAATAGTTAGTTTAATTGCATGTAAAAAATAAAATGTATTACAAACGATGATGCAGGAAGTATTTGGAATCGTACGAACACTAAAAAACAAAACTACTAGGAACTACAATCTTTATAGTTGATGAACATACAGATATGAATTAAAATAAAATCTCGTTAATAGTCACCATGGACAAGGAGTTGATACCAATAATTTAACTTGACTGCTTTAATTCTGATGGCATTGCTTCCATGCCAATCAAAGCGTATTAATATTTGCATCGAACCTACGTACTTCGTAGATGAACACACACATGCAGACTTCTTTCCAAAAACTTTCTATAAGTACTCCTTAAAACTTGAATCTATATTGGAAATTTCAATTTAAATATTCGGACCGGTTATAAAAACTTCACATATACTGGGCAATCAATCAAAACTTCTGCCCAACTAATTAACCAATCAATCAATTAGATAAATTTGGCTAGATCCTTGCAATTGAGTAGAATCAACGCGAATGTATATTTAAATTTAATTTTTAATGACAAAGACAATGTAGGGAACTTTTACAAAAACATTCGCTTCAAAAGTTTTGGCCGCTAAAATTATTGCAACGGTTAGCAAAAATTATCTAAAACGCTGCGAACGTAAACCAGCATTAAAAGCTCTACAAGAAGATAATAATATAAAATTATAAATTACAGACTTGACTCTAAACAACAATCAACTGATTATAAATTTTAGCAAACTGGAACAGACAGTAATCAAACCAAAAACGAAAATGATTCTTAAGATTGAAATCAAACAAAAAGTAAAAGATATATGATTTTCGATTAAAAGACTTTCAAAGTCTTTGAGAACGTTTAAAATTTGAATATAAAATATTTCAAATATTGTTGTTATCTTTCAGGACACAAAATATTGTTAATAAGATTGCCAAAGGAAGTAAAAATAAAGAAAACTACAGAATATCACAAATCCTCAATCAATCCACAATATATTGAAATTAAATTAGTAAACGATTGCAAACAATAAATCGGCAATTTTCAAGGAAAAAACCAAAAAATTGGAATGGAAACCAACAAATTATCAAATCGAATCAAAATTACTGGCTTGCAAAGACCTTTTTGTTTTGGAAAGTTTGATTCATTCATCAAATATCGATCAAAATAAAATGGAACTTTACATCGACATTTTCTTCCGAATTCCGGAATTTATATTCGACATAAAAACTCACCAATAAATTTTTTCTTAGCTCATGAATTCATAAAAAGAATTTTAACAAAAGATACTTCTCAACTTAATTTTTAATTTTAAACCTATCTAAAGTCTCGAGCACTTAAGGCATTCGATATATTACAGTTCCCGATCAAATATTCTCACATAGCATCACATTGGTGTGCAAATCTACTAAAAAAATGAACGGAATAAGCCGAAGATGAACTTTGTGTTGGTTGCTTGGTGGGTTGTAGTGAGAGCCCCCTTTGTCAAAAGCCGGCTCACTTAGGCCAAGATAGGCCTATTGTGGTACCACAACGAGATAAGGTACGGCACTGAAACCTGTGGGATGTTGAGAATCATTTAGATTCTCGTATAAAGCCGGCTATGCAGCTAATATTTAAACTGGCTACTTCCGTGAGGCTGTCCAGGAAAGGTGAGCTTAAAGTTTGCATGCATTTCCTGGATATTGATGGACATTCGCAGAGAAAATGTTGAATCATGTCCTCCTCTCCCTCCGATCTGTAGCTGCGGCAGAAATCTTGGAAAGGGGCACCCAGTCTTTCTGCATGTCTGCCAATGAGACAATTGTTACATGAGCAAAATCCTGGCTCTGAAACAAAACTAATAAGAACAACACAAGACATCTGTCTTCTCGCTGGTGCGGTTCGGCATGCCTAGGAAGCGTTGAATGTTTACACATATGACCAGCAAATGGTGCGATCATTGCAATATGTAAATGGTGTGAATGTGTCTAGTTAGATATTAGTTGTTGCTGTAGAAGATTAGAAAACACACTAATATGCTCGCCTGTGCAATAAATAGATCATGTGTGGTCCTTTTCCTTTTCTAACATTGTTGTGTGTTTAACGCCGCATGAAGAAGTGCACCTGTGTAAATAATAAAAGTAGGACGCTTGGGCATGCGAGGATACGTGGATATGAAAGGATTCATGGCAGGCTAGTTTTGACCGAACGGCAGGCGCGTCAGCAAGTTGGCGAATTTCGTCGTGCCTAATACTCTTTTCGTAACACAATGTCCGTAAGTACGGATATGATAAAACTTAATGATTCACGGCTCGTGTTGAGGCGCTGCTTGGTGCGCTTTGAGCTTAATGCGTGCTAAGATGGTCTGTTTTTTACAGCAGCAAGGCCCTATTTGCAGCCTCTATATAATACTGCTTGAAACCTAGCTTGACGGAAGCCAATGGATGGCCGACTTGGGGTGTTAGTGTAGAATCCCGAAGCTCAATGTCAGCTCTTCCCAGGTATATCACTATGACCAAGACACCCAGCAAAAAATCACTTCACAGTGAAATGATTTCGCATTCAGTTGTGTGCGACATTCCATTACAATTTTGGATGGTGTATACACATTGGATAATTATTGGATAGCAGGTTGACTGTCAGAAAAAAGACATTGTGTTGAACGTAATAAGTTTGTTTTACTGGTCATCTTTGTTGAATATGAATGATGCGATAATTATTCCTAGTTTCCAGCGACAAGCGCTAATTTCAATGGCACGCAAAATGCCTATATTTCTATTGGTCTGGTGCTGCACAATATGGCAGAAGAGCAACCCGTATTCAAAACACTTGCCGGATACGGCAGAATAGATTCTGAATTAACTCTGATTTTATTTCTAAATCCACAGCTCTTTTATTCTAAAATCTATGAACAGAAAACTTAGTCTAAAATTAAAAGTAGGGATGTAAATCTATGTACTGTTTCAAAAATCAATATGCTCATGCATTAAAGTCACATTATGTGTGACCAAAATTAATTACTTTCACGAACAAATCGCGTTCCCACGGATAGTCGTTGTCATTAAGATCAAAATTTTGAGTTATTTAGAGCATAACGCTGAACAATGCATGTACGTGGGAATTGTGCATGCTCGATCTGAATATATCCTTATGGCTGATCGTCATTATGAGTGATTTAGAATGTCTAGTCAGATTGATTGAAATTCTAGCTATTTTTCAAACATAACTTTCAGTTCAAGTTTACGATAACTTACACATGCATTTTATCGAAAGTCAGATTAATTTAATTGAAACAAATAGTCCATCTTCTATATGTTTAAATTAATCAAAATATTTTCCGCCAGCAAATGTTCCTGAAAATACATTAAGAATTGAGCTGTGATACTCAAACTTCTCGGGACAGCCATGTGAAAGCTAAATTAATATAATCTGCAAAATGGCGCCAAAAGGTCGCATGAAAATTCAACCATAAAAAACAATTTTTTTTAATTTTAATACAATGTTTTTATTATTTCAAAAAATGTCCTTAATTTTTTTGCTTCTCAAACTATTTCATAATATTTTTATTTAGAATTTTCATACAAATATTAGAATAAATTACTTAAAAATAATTCCAAAGTTTCGATAACTGCTCTCCAGTTTAAACTCACATGCACAAAATTTTATTGAGAATTTCTGAATTTCAGTGAAACCAATTCATGTAAATATAACGGAGAAGCCTAAAACATTCACGTCTGGAAACGAGTACATTATGTCATGTGCAGTTGATGGATCTGTACCTGACACCGAAATCAAATGGCTGCAAAGTAATCGACCCTTCAAAAGGGGGAATGTAAGTATTTTAGTGGATGACGAAAAAGTTAAATTATAAAATAATGAATTAATTTGAAAATATGAAAATTTACCGAATATGTTTGTTTGCGTTTCTTTAATGCGCCATCTCAAGAAGAATATATAAATAAAAACAATCAAAAATGATCAAAGTTTCGTTGATTATTTTTGAAAAAGGTATTTAATTTTAAAATTTTAATTTTTTCCTGATTAAAAACTCACAAAGGAGTGCTTATGTTGCGATTGGTTGCTCGAAAAAATATGATGAAACTTATTCAAACGTCACTACGTTGCATCACGTTTTATTCCCTTATCCCCAAAAATATTCATAAAAAAACCCTGAAAAGATCAAATGAGATTGTGATTTTTAATTCGAATTTCAAAGACATAGTCAACAAACATCGCATTGAATTCGAAGGCATCGCCAAAGGTTCATCATGCTATCTTTTTTTCGAATTATTTTTTTAAATAAAATGAGTCATCGGCCAAGTCATTTAAAAAGTCTTTCCTCGTTTCCTAGATAAGCCTATCAACAAACGCCAGCACGGTTACCTCTAGTTTAACATTCCACCCATTGCCTGATGATGATGGAACGATTTTGAAATGTGAAGGATCCAACCCACGTCTTCCAAATTCAGCGTTGGAGGATTCACTCATCTTAAACGTTATGTGTAAGTATTGAATTCGTTTGGCTTTTTGAAATGTATGCATGTATGTATTTATGTACGTATTAACGTCGAACTGATTACATTACTGTCAGAATATATTTATAACGATTATAAACGCGTGATGGATTGTGTTGCCGCAATATTTTGTGTGGAAGAATTTTAAGCTCAGCGATTCCTGTAGATACATAATAAGTTTCATTGTTTCAACCTATAGCTGAACCCCTGAATAATGTCTTTTTTGTTTTCAATAAAGCACCCACCAATTTAGTGTTTGAATTTTGTACGCTTTTCACTTTCCGATAGAGGTATTGGGAGGTTGTCAAAATTTTCGAAACAGATTTAACATCAATTCCTTATAACGTCGAAAGAAGTTTAATCCGGCTGCAATCCAAACCATTATTCAATGCGAACAGCTTATTTTCTTTGCGTTTCTGTACAAATTGATTCAATTCAAAAAGCATTTCTACTTTGAAATTTACTTATTTCCTTCGTTTTTCTAAACTTAAGCAATAAGAAGAAAATTTAGTCCAAATATATTTGAAACAAAGCCATTGAAATCTTGGAGATAAACATTTAGATAAAAATTGAGCCTCTATTTGCTTTTGAAACTTTTAATACATTACTTTAACATATTTTCCTATGCACTTTTTGGCTTTCACTCAAGGTAATGTTCGTAAAATGCGATTAAACCAATTGTTTCTAAAAAAAACTTCTCTAGCTTTTTTTTGAATATACATCTCAAATTAAAAATTAAGTATAAATAAAGAAAACCATACAAATACAAAGGTTTAAGACAAAAATTGTCCTCCAGTTTCCAATTTCATAGCACGTAAGATTCTATAGGCAATCAGAAAGTTATCATGGCTATTTCAAAATTTAACTTGAACTTTTGGTCTTTGGAAACGAGCGTAGACTGAATTCGCAAGTAAGTAATGACGCTGACGCTGTTTAAAAAAATTGAATAAGAAAATAAAGTTTTTTTGGGGAAAGTAATGAATCATATTATCTTCAAAAAGATTGTGCATTAGAATAGAGCAAAGAGCAAAGGAGCAATTTTTATTCGAATTTTTTTCGGCAGATACATCATACTTATGAATTTTCCAACGAGTACGTTATTTTTAGGATTTTTTTTAAATTTAATAATTGAAATCATTTTTTGCAAGCGTTTAGTAATTTTTGAAGGCAATCCAACAAATCAGTCATTCTTTCGGATAAGTGCAAAGTATTATTTTAGATTTAAAGAGATCCAAGCGAGAATCAAACCTTTTTGAAGGACTCGAAACCAATATTATCAAAATTATCAAATAAGCTTTAAATTTTTAAAGTTTAAAATGCAATTTTTTCAGAACAAGTCGTTTACAAATGTTTCTGTAAAATTCGTAGCTTTTGAATTGTGAGGCTCAGAAGTTTTTTAAATAATATAAAAACTATATACATAGAATGAACGAATAGTTTTTCAAATGTGTAGTTTTTATTAAAAATCTTGTGGTTTTCCCAAATATCAGCACTTGGGTCAGTCTGTAACAAACTTAGCCCAAAATAAAAGAAGCCTCAGACTAAGATTTCTGATATTTTTCTTAGGAAACTAATATCTCTCGCCTTTCGAAAATTTCGTAACTGAATTTCAGGCCTCCTTAAAAAAGTATTTTTGATGAAAATAGACTTTGATCCCTTAAAAAATTAAGTATTGATTTATACAATAAACATCATATCACTATGAATGTAAAATGGAAAAACCATTTATTACTGATGAAGGTATAATAAGTCAATATTGGACATCCTTGTTTTGAAAAAGGTTACAATCAGAAACCGATAGAAACCCCATACCTGCAAGATTTGTTCACGACAACACTTTTTCTGTTTTCTAAACACAAGACCCTCACCTTAAAACACAGTTGTCCAGAGAAGTCTTCAGGTGAATGATAAATTCCTTTGAATTATTCCGCCAACATTTTATAACACTTTCGCGAGTCGTGGGTTCATGCTGCAGGACGTCAAGAGAAAACTCATGCATTACGAAAACTTCCAAGAAGCGCTATGAAGAAAGAGAAAGCCCACCCAGCAAGCATGAAATATTTACATAAGTATGAATTGTAGACGGGAATCAAGAAAAATTAACGTTTCTTCTTATCGTCGTATGTACAGAAAACAGGCGAGAAAAGTTTTATAAGGCACGCTTCTCTTGGCTTTTCGTAACTTTGTTGCAGGAGTCTGATTTGTCGCTATGTCTACAGCACGGACGCTAATATTTGCATAAGTTTAATTTTATTGTGCATTTTAAAAGCATTTTAGAGGGCTTTACCTCGAAGGTTGACTCAGATTTTTCATGGCTTGTAATAACTTTTTGTAGGATTTTCTGCGATTTTTCCACATAAAAAAGTGGTCACATATTCAAAAGAATAACCTTGCTTGTTAGAAGAATGTTGTGCAATACGAAAATTTTATGTTGGCCATTAACTTTCGATTCTTAGTTTCTTTCTGGAAAGACAAATAGCCTGGATTTAATGTCTGTATATAAATCGTGTCGAATGAAAATACTAATAAGGACTGCTACTTTTCACTGCTAAATACACTATTAATAGATCAAGTGCGGAAGATATTAATGTAAAAGGATAACAAACGGTACTCATTTGATTTATCTTTTCGGTTATTTTGAAACGTTTGGACCCTATGAGAGTCCAATAAAGTTTCCTCAGTCTCGAATTTTAAAATGTGCCTGAAGCGAAAACTTCAATTCAACCGTGCGCTCATAACGCATGAAAAGTTATTCGTAATTTCATTTCTACGAAACGCCAACAATTGTCCCACGTTTGCCACTTCACCAAATTTCATGAACACTCCAGAGGACAACTTAATGGCTTCGCCACGAAAACATTTAGAAGAAAACTCTTATCAAGATTAAAGTTTCGTCTCGGAAAGTTTTCCTGTTTTTCCACGATAGTCATCAGTAGTCAAATATAAAATATGCCTTTCATTGTCATCATTTGCGCTTTTCCCAATGCAAACTTTTCCGAGCAATCTTGCGCAATTGTCCCTGGAGTGGCTGCCAGTCTCTTCGGAAGAATCTTTTGCTCGGCGCTGATGGCTATGGAACTTCACACTTTCGTAAAATATGCCAAATTTAGAAATGGCAGATGCTCCCGATTAGTGAAAGTATAACGAAAATGATTAATGTAGTTGCTGGAATGCTAAATTTATAATTAATTGTTCAGAAATATTCAGAAGTGTCATTGTTTTAGACTTGCAAAAGGTGCCGTACCACAAAAAGGTGAGTGATTTGGTTGATGGAATGAATGAAGAAGCTTATTCGACGTTTTTTGGCTATTAGAAAGAATTTCATTCCGTGAGTTTTTCGTTATTGATTTGTTTTTCGAGCTGGCTCGTTTGTTTTCAATTCATCTTAATTAGCTTATGTTGTTTATAGAAATTCAGCCAAAGCCATTTATTTTCGTAGATTTGCTATTTTTATGAGACCATTCATACCCAATACCTATTATGAAGAAAAACTGTCAAACTATTATAAGAAAACTGATTTTTAGAATTACAATGCTCCTTGTTTGGCCATTTTTAAGTTCAAAGTGCTGTTTGGCTGACCGCCATAAATTCAGTAAGTTGAAAATTTTTCGGGCTGAATTTATCAGTTAGTAATGGCCAAACAGTTCCTAACCTAGGATATAATTTATGATATATGGACCTTGAATAATATTCACAGAATATACCTATACTGCGAATTATTCTCATGCCAACGCAGTGGATAGAATTCAACGCCTGTTGCCTATCGATATTATGATGGTATTACGTGTTCCAAGTTGGAAACCTTGCAAGGAGCTCTTCATCCTTGAGATTAATTTAATTAAAAGCTGGAATGCGGCGGACTTTGCTGAACATTTAGTAGTTTTTCTTATTTTCTTTCTACTTAGAAGCTCACGAAGGAAATCTTTTAGTGTCGCTAGGCACGTATTACACGATTTAAGAAATATGATGAAATCTCACATGAAAGAAGTTGATAGTACAATCATGGATGAGGTCGTGTGGTATGCTAGATATGACATAAATTGTTTTTATCGTGTATTTTTGTTCACGCAGAAACTTCTTGTTTCACCTATCGCAAATGCATTTTCTGGTAAAATATAGAAAAAACTGATTTTGTTTGCGCTTACCTACCAAATTAATTAAAAATGTTATATGAAAAAGGATGTTTTTAGAACCGGGTATTTTCGGCCAAGATTTTGTTGAATCGGATATTTTTACGGGAAATTTTTGTAGCTGGTTACCTTTGTGTGGATGTTTATGCATAAGTAGTTTTTAAATTGGATCAATATTCCTGTATTCAGATAGTTCTTGCCTTTGGTATTCACAAGCTAATTATTTCCTTTATTTTCTCTATTGCATTTTGCTCATGACATTGACATCTGATTGATAACATCTTTTTTGCTGAGATTTGACTGTAAATACCTGAATTTTACATTCAGTAATATTAATTCTCGTACGTAAATATCAAAATATGTTCTTGTACATCAATTTTTGTGGCAGAATTTTTATGTGGCTTTGAAACGAGTAAGTACGAGGTGTTGGCTCATGAGATAGTGCCAGCTACTTCAAGGGAGTCTATTAAGGCTATCACAAATTCTTAAATATTGCGGTAGGTGAATCTTTTTTCAAAAACGAATTGTGTTTAATTTAACCTTTCATTTCATTTGAAAATTGGCTCGGTTATTACAAATTGCTTTTTCATCGATTCCGCGGTCTCACCACGCTTTGACCAATATCTTTTTCACAGATTATTGTGGTACGTGGTCCATTATGTAGTCATCCGTAACGAAACTTTTCAAAAATTATTCAATTTCGTTTTTTTTTCAAAGGTGATCCACAAATGGACACTCGATCCATTAAATTTTTCATTCTTAAATCAAATATGATATGGCATCATCGCCATAAACTGAACCATTTTTCAGTAGCCTGCGACTTATGCTTCTCTATTTTGACTAGAATTTCAAAATCCATCCAATTCCTTCCGTATTTTGTTACATTTTTAATAAAGAATAACTTTTCACGGAACAAACCGGAGCCAAAACTTTTTTCTACATATCACCTTTTAATCAAAATAATATGTCATTTGCAGTCAAAAATAACATGTCATTATCCAAAAAAATTAGATTACTGCCTTCTGATTTCGAAAAAGGCACAAACTATTTAGCTATTGATATCATTTATAAAACAAGCCCAAGATTTGAAATGCAGTCAGTTTCATGATTGTGAACCTTATACAGTTTTATTTTTTATAATTCAAAATGTCCCTTGTATTGCTGAAGTAATTTTTCGCGAGATTTTATCAATAGTAACGACTATGTCACCATATTGGGAGAATACTAGAACAGGCAAGTACATGACATATTTGTTTATTTCGAATATCTTCCAAAATTCAATCCAAAGATATTTTGTCGAACTTCTGGCAGGATCTACGTTTGAAACATTTATTTTCAGTAAATATCTGGTGCTGGGGAAAACTGTGTCTACAAAAAATATCAAAACAAACACTGAATGCAATATTTAGCATTCATTTTTTGAAATTGCTGCCCTCCTAGCTCTTTTATTTAGTTTCAAATAGTTTCCAACAATATGTTTTTTGTCCAGTCAACCAATCTTTTCGGTGTTACAAATGTTTCGACGAGATTTTGACATGAAAATCAAATTGACTTTTCAATATTTCTAGCCAAACAAGATTCAAGCACAACCTTATTGACGGAAAACCAAACCAGGAGAAGATAAATAGTTAGCAAAGAAAAACTTTGCACGAGTAACACGAATGACAGGATATTTATTTTTTCCGCAGCTTGTTTGCATATTTTTCACTTGAATACTTAAAGTTGTAGGAAACTTGGCTGGCATCTTGCCGCTCAGATATTCGTCCAATCCCAAACAAAATCATTCATCTTAAACACAAAATTGCTCCCATCCTTATCCACTCTAGTTTTCTAGTTTAGTGGAAAATGTATGGTGCATAGAAAGTGCGGAGCCTGGGAAGTATTGTCACCGTGCCCCTTTAGCTGTTGCAATGATCCTTCGTCGCAACTCACTGCATTTTTCTAGAACGTCTAAGGATGAAGATAAGAATGATTAAAGACTTGTGCCATTACGGCATCTACTAACGTTTCGCTATTGATTGCAGATGCTAGACTTTGCAGGAATGTTGGCCTTATCGGCTGGGTTTCTCGCATGTAAAACACCATTTCGTTTATGGATCGAGTTGGGAATGTTTTTGCTCAATGTCTGTTTATGGCAACCGCAATAAAGGGAAATGAGTAAAAAGACTTGTACTCCAAAGCCAACATATGCGAAATGTTGTGGAGTTTTATATTGATTTACTCGGATGTGGAATTGCGATGACAGCTTGCAAGAAAATTGATATGACACTGAAATTAGATTTTTTGAAAAGTCAAAAATAGTTTCTGTCTATCAAACCATGAAGTTCTAACTTTTCAAAATTTATTCACAAGTAAAATACAATCCTATCTTAAGAAAAATCGTAGACTTAAATACAGTTACTGAAAAATCAGAAATAGGTTTTAAAGTACAGAAGAATAACTGGACAGTCGCCGAATTTCGTTCATTTCTTTTACGGTAATAACGAAAACATGTAACATCTATACCCAAGTCAGGTCTTCTTAAACTAACATCTTGAACTCGAAAAACTCAAAAAGGATGTAATTGCCAGTTGATGATATACTTGTTTAAAATATATAATCAGGAATATTTTTTCTTCCTAAATGAACAAAATTCCAAGAACGAATGTTTCGCTTCGAAGAAGAAACAATAAAAATTTAATAACATCTAAAGTTGATAATTTGTTGTATTGCTTGTTATTATATATGGAATAGTTTAATATTTTGTCTGAAACTAAACCAAAAAGTTTGTGATGTATTTAGTTCTATGGTTTAAGCATGAATGAAAAAAGTCCGGCTTCCTATTCAGTACATAGCTACAATTTACTTGTGTATTTTCTCATATAAACTTTCAAAGAAATTTTTTGGAGTTAGCCGCGAAGTGCGACCCTTGAAGTCCACATCTGTAACTTCCCAGTAATATTTGAATAAATACGAAAAGCACAAAGTTCACTAATAATAAAGACAATAATGCTAGTTTAAATAACAATATCTTGAGGTACTGGTAACAGTAATTGGAATGTGTTAATATTATTCTTATCATCTTAGGGATCGTCCATTGAAAACGTTGGGCTTTTCATGGATGCGAGCTCGTATTGAATTTTTAGCCAGATTACTAGGAAGAAAAAAAACTACAAGACTTTTCTACGTAATTTTTTATTTTCATATCAATGCTGGAAAAACAGAAAGGCGCTACCAAAAATGGATGCAGTTTTTGTTTTTAAACCGGCTGAAGAAATTTTGTCGCGTGATGGTCATTTTGAATAGTTGCGACCAAAATTTTCAATCCTGCGGAATAATCACTGGATTTGTATTTCGTTACCATTTTACATCAACGAGGCTTCTAACTATTTTTAACTTCCCAGTATATGGGAAGTTCTTGTAATCGCTCCGAAAATCGAAATTTTCAACATTTCTTTACGTTTTGAGCTCTATAGAGTATATATAAAGTGTTTTTAAAAAGGGAAATGTATGTGTGTGTGTGTACGTACGTACGTACGTTTGTACGTTCGTGGACAGTCTTCTCTACGAGCATAACTCACGTAAATAAAATTGTATCGACTTTGTTAAGATGTCAATAGAAGCGTCTTTGCAATCTCAAGATTTGATTAGTTTTTGAAAAACATCCGTCATGGGGTTTTGCTGTTTTGCCCGTTTGAAGGTCATTTCTGTCATGCGTTATATCTCGCGAACCCAACGTACGATTGCCTTGAGAAAGTAGTCAATCGACGCGTATTAACATTTAAGTTATTCTTTCAAGTTTCTAAAAAAATCCTTCGAGCTGTTTTTTAATTTAACAAAAAATGCAAAAATTGTTTTTTTTTTTCAAAAACAATAAATTTTTAACCTTAATCAATGTTTATATAACTTATATACTCCAAACAGGTCATTTAAAAATGCCATCAAAATTCTTTCACATGATTACAAAAAAAAATCAAAAAATCATTAACAGTCATCATGATCTTCAAGGTCATTTCTGTCATGCGTTATATCTCGCGAACCAAACATACGATTTGCATTATTTAGGTCTCAATGGACGCGTATTAACATTTTTGTGGATCTGTCAAATTTTAAAAAAATCGTTGGAACCGTTTTTATTTAAGAAAAAAGAGCAAAAAATTAATTTTTTTTCATAAACTTTTTAACCTGATTTACCAAATAAAGTAATAAATGTTTATACAATTTATATTTTCCAAACAATGTTAAAACATAAAAAGTCATGATTTTCAAGGTCATTTTTATCATTCACTATATCTCACAAACCAGATATAATATTTGCATCATTATGGTGTGAGTTGACGTGTAGTAACCTCCTTGTGAAGTTTTTAACATTATAAAAATTCGTTTCAGCCGTTTTTTTAATTTAATAGAAGAAAATGAGAAAAATTGTGTTTTTTTTTCATAAAAAATATTTTTTTAACCTGATTTGCCCAGTGGCACCAGTTTATAAAATTTATACATTCTTTTCAGTTTTTGAAGAGAAACCAGCAACATTTTCTTCCATGATTATGAAAAAAAATTAAAAATAAAAAATCCTTCAAAGTTATCATGTGGGGGTTTACACGAATGATGACACTTCATATCTTTTATTCTAAACAAGCCGCGAGGTGCGACCCTTGAAGTCCACACGGTCAACTTCCCAGTAATATCTTCATAAACATCAACAACATTAAACACAATAATAATTTTGAAAATACTACTACTTTAAGTAATGACAATGAGAGGTATTCATAGCAGTAATATGAATGAGTTAATATGAATCATATCGTCTACGTGAGGGTCCATTGATTACGTAAGATTTTTGGTCGATGAGAACAGATTGAATATTCACGCGGATCAATCGGTGGGGGCCTTTTTGGTCTTGAAAAATTTTGTATAGGGTAAATCGGGTACAGACGCCGCACTTTTTATAATATTATTTTTAAATTCTTACCAGAAGCCACAAAAGTCTCAAAATATATGGTTGTATGATAAGCGGACTATTTAGTTGCGGTAAAAAAATTAGAATCGTGTATTAAAAAATAGTTTATATGAAAAATAATTAATTTTATAAACCTCTACAATGTGGCATCTCTACCGGATATGCCGGGAGAGATGCCGCACCTTAATTTTTTTTTAAATTTAACTGAAAGACCTATTACTGTGAACAACTGTGTTTTATAATAGGTATATCTACTTATTTATTGATGAAATATTATTTATTGCTGATGATATTTTTTTCCCTTAGTACGGATCGATTACAATCTACACATTTTTCATGGAACGGTGAACAGGACTCGTGAAACCATCTTTTGCAGACTAGGCATTCTATCCAATCGTCATTCTTGCTTGTTCCGATGTAGTTTTCCCAACATTGGCACTAACGATCAGTATCGATTTTGGTTTGACTTTCAGATATATCCTTTTTCGCATGTATTTTGGAATTTATGACGGGTTTTCGTGTTTTTTCCTGTTTCGTATTTGCTCTTCTTTCCATTTCTTCAATATGAACCCTCTCAGTAAGAACACAAGCTAACTGTCTCCTGGCATGGGTCTTTTTCACGGGTATTACGGGTACTGAAGAAACTTGAAGTAGAACTTTCCCAAGCGTCACTTAATCTACATCTCTTCCAGATTCATTTGATGAATTGAGGTCTGCAGTAAAGTATGATTCTGTGGGTTTCTGGTTATCAGATGATCGCTTTTGGACTGTGTTCGAGGTAGAAGGTAATGCATCCGAACGATCCCTCACGGAGTCAGAAATTGTAAAAAATGGTCTGAAATTCTATTTCGATTTAGCAGGTAGATGCCTGTTGATACATCCATAATGCATGCGGCATCTCTACCGAATATAAGGGTGAGATGCCGCTTATCTACAAAGCTCCACTAAGCTTAACAGCATCACTTTACAACTATGTAAACACTAATCAAGAATCTTGATGGCATCATCAATGCAAAAAAAATGGTATTTTATGTTACTATTTAAACGACTTAACATTTTCCGTCATGTAACAAAAACTTTGAGTGCAAATTTGCCATACTTACTGTGTAAAATTTTTTAAATTTTGCACGTATCACTGTCTAAGTCAAACTTTCATCACCTGTCAGCTAGTTATGGGGGACGTTCACTCTAATAAGCGAAACACCATCAGCATTCCGATAGCGGAAGTTAGTATACTCGCTAATGCGTCATCTCTCCCGACGCGGCGTCTTTCCCCGATTTACCCTATGCAGTCAAAAATATGTTCAATTACATGTAAAAAGTAAAATGTATTACAAATGATGATGGTTATTGAAATCTTACGATTACTAAAGAATGAATCTACTAAAAAAATACAATTTTTCATTCGATGAAAGCTTTTTAAAGCATATGATTTTGCAAAGCAGTGCCTAAAAACATTTTAACATTCGAAGCGTTGATACCGCAAATGCAAATTTGATTAAAATTTTGTTGGTTTTCAAAATTTAAGCAGTTTTTTTAATTAAAAGACTATAAAACTATTAAAAATCTGCTCAAATTATACAAATATTTTAAAACTTTGATTGAATTTACATCAATTTGGTTAGAATAAAAGATATAAAGTAATATCATTCGTATGAACCCTCTTTACATAAAAAAAATTCATTTTTCAAATTTTCTTCTATTAAATTAAAAAAAACGGCTGAAACGAATTTTTATAATGTTAAAAACTTCACAAAGATGTTACTATACGTTGACTGACACCATAATGATGCAAATATTATATCTGGTTCGTGAGATATAATGAATGATAAAAATGACCTTGAAAATCTTGATGACTTTTAATGTTTTTTTATTTTTAATTTAATTTTTTACGTAATGAGGACAAAAAGTTTTGACGATGTTTCTATAAAAATTGTCTGGAGTATATAAATTTTATAAACTTTGATTACTTCGACTTGAAAATAAGGTTAAAAATTCCATGTTTTTGGAAAAAATCCCAATTTTTTGCACTTTTTTTTTAAATTAAAAAACGGCTCCAACATTTTTTTCAAAAACTTGACAGAATTTCATAAATTTTAATACGCGTCGATTGACACCTTAATCATGCAAATCGTATGTTTGTTTCGCGATGTATAATAAATGACAGAAATGACCTTCAAACGGTCAAAACAGCAAATCTCCCGGACTGAAAATTTCCAAAAACTAATCAGCTCTTAAAATTGCAAAGACGCTTCGATTGACACCCTAACGAAGTCGATACGACTTTGTTTACGTGAGTTATGCTCGTAGAAAAAAGTGTCCACGAACGCACATACGTACGTACGTACACACACACACACACACATTCATCTCCATTTACAAAAACACTTTATTTATACTCTATAGACCTCAAAACGTAAAGAAATGTTGAAAATTTCAATTTCGATTTTCGAGGCGATTACAAGAACTTCCCATATACTGGGAAGTTAAAAACGTTTTGTTTCGGGATTTGGGTTTAGAGTGTCTTTACTGAGGAACATCACGTTTTAAGATAATTTGACACCACTCGCATAGAAACTGTTTGTTTTGGCATTTCATAGTCATATTTACAAATAATCTGTCTTAACACGCCACATATAAAGATTATAAATTTATGTTAATATTTTATCCGGCAACAAGATTTAGTATCTAGACTACATAATAGTGTATACCAGCAACTTTAACCTGAATTTAACACATTGCTGCAAACCTTTAATTCTGGGATCGTCCCCAAAAACAAACTTTTTTTTCTGAATTTTTCATTGTTTGCAAGTAAAATTTTTGAAATTTATTCGCCATTTTATCAGGAAAACTTGGAACAACCGTAACTGTCATTTGCCAACTTTTTTCTTAGACTAGAAAAAGTGACTGATATGTCCATTGCGGTGATTCTTTGAAGGATAGCTTTAGCCGTCATTTGCTTATTCATCACAAAAAGAGAAGAGGCTATAGTTATATGTAATTCATCACTTTGGCATTTATTATGATTTACATAGTAAAGTTGTAGTAAAAAGCAGAAATTTTTAATAATTTAGTATATATGTTTTTATTTTTTTTTGCTCAAGAACAGAATTCACTATATTTTCCCCTTGTTGCATGTAGATCACATTCAAAAATTTCTGCAACAATGTTGAAAGCTATCAAATTTTGGCTTCAACTTTCATTTCATATTCCATTTTTACAAAACTTCTACAACTTTAACTGCAAATAAGAATTTTCACACAAAAAAAACTAGATTCCAGCGTATTTTACCTGTCTGTATGTTAGTTTGCCTAGTTAAGATTCACAGCAAATTAAGATAAAATTTACAGAAAATTAAATCTTTCCCTCAAGATTGCAAATCACCGCTCTTCACTGTAAATAGAATGAAATAAGAAAATACAAAGAGTGAAAAAGGAGCGCTTATCCTACAATGTCATCGTGATATACGGATCCATAAGAACGGTCAAGGCGAGCAAAAAACAAGAAATAACCGTGCGAAAACCGACAGGAGGTATGTAGGGCAGCATCCAGGAAAACCATAGCAAAATGCTTTATCCCGGGAAGATTATAAGGCTGATAAACATAATCCGGCAGAGCTGGGCCAACTAAAGATTCCAGGTAGATGTGGTTGTGGCTCTAGTGGATGCTGTTTTCTTCCTTGCTACCTGAATTCCTACCAACCTTCTTAATGCCACTATTAGTTGACACATATTTCTTCGTTAATACCAATTAGACTTTAGGAAAAGAATTTTCAGCACGTAGTATCTGCAAAGGCTGTTGCTCTGTACTATACCAACCACATACACTGTACAATAGGAAGACTTTTTGGCTGTTCATGATGTGTCCTTGTTATGCGGTACGATATATGCGCATAGATTTTGGCTAGACACACATTTTGCATTAGGATTTGGTGGTCATGTCCGCATTCCGCATAAAAATACATTAAAAATGAACAAATTAATAAACAGACGTTATCAACCAAGTGTATTCAAACAGTGTATATTTTTTATTGGTGCTGAACACTCATGCCATGAGCTGTAGTGAAGATTTATTTAATGTATATATATATATATATATATATATATATATATATATATATATATATATATATATATATATATTCATATATATATATATATATCGTATGGCTGGTTTCATCCTTCGAGTGTCCCAGTCCTTTAAAAATATATCCTCTCTAGTCCATTTATTCATATCTCCTTGAATATTGTTCCCAAGTTTGGTCTCCGCATTTGTATTGCTTAATATCCTTGATTGAGTCCGTACAACGTAAGTTCACTCATCAACTATTCTTCAGGTATGGTATCACGCATGTGTCCTACATTGATAGACTTTCCTTTTTTGATGTTATATCCCTTCAGTCGCGTCGAGTTTATCTCGATCAATATTTCCTTTTTAAGCTGTGCCTTCATGGGAGTTCGTGTAACTTGCTCGCTACTCTTAAATTCCACAATTATTTGAGACAATCACGTTCTAATTACGTTTTCGAAATTCAGTTTGCGCGTACTAATGTGCGCTTTCATTCCCCAATGCTTCGGTTGCAACAAATGCATAATAGCTTGGAGCTTGGTTCTTTCCCCCACTCGTTGTTTATTTTTAAGGCGAGGTTGCTTGCGGCACTAAACCGTTATAATTTTTCTTCTTAACTTTTTTCCCTTTATTCTGTAATTTGTACATTTTTCTCTTTATGCACTTGTTCTTTTTTTGTTTTATTATTATTATTGTAATTTGTTTCACTTTGTAATTGGTTTAAGCTGTTAAGTGAAATATATATATATAGCTACAATTTTGAAATGGTTAAGGTTTGTGGTAAGAGCAAAATTCAATAGAAAGGAAGATATCCCAAATGAGTACTAACATTTATACAAACGAACGAAAGATGAGAGAAAATCTCAAACGAAGATCGAATAATTGTAAGATTTGTCCCTAATGAAAAATTAGTTTCCATTCGACATTATCAACATTATACGTGTACTTTTTTCGAATCAGGTGTCATTATCGATGCTTTATACTTCATTACTTTTGTGTGCTTGCTGCCAAGAAGGTTTCCAGAATGATTTTGCGATGTGAAACCCGACAATTTCTGTGGAAACAAATTTCTATAAAATCAAATTAAGTGGTGTGACGACAATATTAAATTTTTAGAAATGACATTGTTGTAGTCACCCAAGTCGTTCTGCATTCCAAAAATTCTGGTTAATATACAATCAATGAAAATTTCCAGCCAAAAAGAGACATAAACTGGGTTTTCAAAATCACTGCGAGTATCAACAGGAAATCAAATCAAATTTTGGTATATGTGCAGTTGTTTCAAATTGCAGCATGATGGTAACTAGTTTTGACTTCAAATACCTTTCTGAAATAGAAATTTGCTTAAAAATGTGGTCTAAGTGCGATACTTGAGGCACACACGACTTACTTCCCAGTGGGGCGAATAAAAAGGCCATAACTTGTTTTTATACAGAATTACTATTATTAATAACTACTATGATTAATAATTATTATCCTAAATTATTATAATTACTTTCATTATTATTTTTTATCTAGCCATAAAAGCTTTGGTAGAGGATGATGCCCCCCCCCCCCCCCGCCTAGACGTCCTCTACCAAAGCCTCGGTAATCTCTTCATTATCCTCGTCCACCTCCCCGTCATCCATCTCGTCCTCGTCCTCCATCTCGGCTCCACAATCCACTACCATTATCGAGGGTATTTAATTATTATTATTAATAATCATTCGTTATTAAAAATGTTTGATAGATAGATAGATAGATAGATAGATAGATAGATAGATAAAAAGTTTTTTAGTGTCGAGATACAATTTTGTGGTATTACAGAGACTTATGCTAGAGATATTTATTTATTTATTTAAACAAGACTAATATATACAGATGAATCCAACAATCTATTGTAATAAGTAAAATAAACTAAATTAAAGCAATAAAAGAGATAAGAGAAAAGTAACTTAATATAAAAAAGGGAGGAAAGGAAAAAAAATATTCAGATTCAGAAATTATTCAGATACAGACTATGGTGCCACCTTTAAATCTATAGTTCTTTACAATTAGACTTGCAGATAGGTTTTGCTTAAGATTATAGTTATCAAGTTTGCTAGGAAAAACGTGTAAGAAACCTGGCTTGCGAATACTTACACCTGAAAAAACTAACCTAATCTAGAACTAACTTAAGGATAAGCTTAAACATCTAGATTGCTATTAACAATATTAATTTTTTTATAACAATATCCAAGTATTAAAAGCATTAGCTTCAGTACTCCCATTTTCCCAAACCTGACAATATCATAAGTTTGGAATTCTTTAAATTAATATTGATTTTTTTAAATAAATTTTTTACAATTTTGATCAAAATTTTGCTAAAACGCACAATAATAATAATATTACTAAGAAGGTTTTGGGATCTGCCTGAATTAATTGTGCGTTTCAAAAGTTTCAAAATTAAGTAATTCTTTGTCTTTTTTTCAGTTTTATACATTCTCAATAAAAAACAGCTTAACCGATTTTGCTGAAAAGTCATTCAGTTCTAAGCTACGTATTTACGCGTCGAATGAACACACGTCAATGCGATCTTTGCTTCTTGAGATAATCGAGACGAAAATCATTCCGAACACATATACGCACATCAGCACATACACACATACATACACACAGACATCTCCCTAAAAATGATGGTTTTAGATTCTAGAGACCTTAAAACGTGGAGATATGTCCAAATTTTGGATTCGGAGAATCGACCCCATCATAATAAGTTCTCACTGAGAAGTTAATAACTTTCATACAAATTAGTCTGATATTGTTATTTGTTAATTTTTTTTTTTAAAATAGTGTTATTGTACAGTAGTTGCTCTCTTAATTTTGTTTCATTCCAAACGTGTTCCCAAACGTATTACATATCCTATTACATAATCGTGCCAAAGGACTGATTGTTTTTGACTCAAAGATGGATTTTTGCTATATTTCCAAATGTATATTACAAACATCAAACAAAAAGTTGTAAATATAATCAAAAAATGAATACATCTGTAAACATGGTTTTGAACAGCTGAAAAATTTGTTGAAATTAGTAAGGCTGTTGGAAAGCAACCTTCTTTAATAATTCACAGACTCTAAGATCTCAATTTTCGGCTTTCTATCTCAGCGAAAACTTTCATCAAAGAAATCCTTTCCTAGAGGTGTTGAAAGGATTACTCAATTACTAGAGGGTTGCAAGTCGATGACGTGAAAAAAAAACATGACGAGGAGCATAATCAACTTAGTTATTACTAAAAGAACTTGGCAACTGACAAGGTACGAAGTGCCATAATCCAATTTATTTACAAGATGAAAGCAAAACGAAAAAAATCCAAAATTACGGTAACAGAATTTACAAGGGACGATGTAATGAGTGTCGTTGTGAAATGAGAAATAGCGGATGGAATTGTGGGTGATGAGGGTCGATGAATATCTGCTGTTATTTTTTCGAGAAATCCATCAAGTTTTTGAATAAACAGATGTATACTAAAGACTGCGTTACCGATTGAACATGTAAATTATGAAAAAGAGGGCAATCAGAAAAAAGATACTTGCCATACCTAGGCATTTTCGAGAAATTTGATTTCAAGCTATAAAATTTATCAGAAAAGATATGGACGATATTTCATGTTTTTATTATTTTTCATAAAAATTTTCTCATTAAACTTAGGACGGGCCTTTGCCCAACGTCGAAAGAAACTCGGTACCAGCACATTTTAACTAGAGAAACAATGAGAAATATGAAAAAGACTTATTTTGATGAATTTTTAAGAAAAAAGGTATTTTGATGTTTTCAATAGCAGCTGAAAATAAAGGGGTTTCGGATGCATCAATTTTTATGGAAATTAAAGCAATATTTTATCCTAGACTGAATTAACAGTCATACAATATACATATTTTATTTAAAGCCATTGCAATTTTCCAAAATGGACCATTTATGCTAGGGAAATATAAAGTTTAGAATCACAGACCATAGTCCTTCCGTCTGCAGCCATTCATTTTGCCACAATGGTTCCGTTTGCGTTCCATTTAATCACCAGTTCTTGCAAAAAAATCTTTATCACCCCGGACAACAACTAAAATTGTAATTCATTTTTTAAGTTGGACTATAAAACCATCACCAGCTCATTATGCCACTATCAGCGCGAGTACATGCTATAGTCCAAAAAAATATGGTCGACCGTAATTGAAGTTATCATTGTGATAAATTTTTATATTATTACGTTTTCCAGATCCACCACAAGTGACTCTATCATTAGGCTCCACACTTAAGCCAGACGATATTAAAGAGGGTGACGACGTTTACTTCGAGTGCCACATCAAAGCCAACCCCAAGGAACATCGCATCATATGGTCCCACGATGTAAGTAAACTATGATTGTCTAAGAAACTCGATTTTTCTTTTTCAAACAACACTGTCAGTTACGCCATTTTTTATTCGGGAAAATTGTTATGGCATAATGGATTTCGGTCGTTAGATAGAGCAGCTTATGGTGCAAAGCACCGTTCTTTAAACAGAAAAAATTTTACTGGCTACACAACCATTATTTGACACTGAAAGTGAAACACTAAACTGTACGCTATATAGCCTCAAATGCTCACATAGTAAATATTGTATGATTTCAGGTCATAAAGTATGAAATTTGCAGTGATGCCGTATTTTATTTAATTGTTGGTGTTAATCAAAGGTTACAAATTTGTGCCTCATGATATGTTGAATGTTGAGGTTTTTATCCTCTCCCTGACTTGACAGCAGTGCTTTGCACGCTTCAAGGCAAGGTCTATTGACAAGCACAATTTTATAGACTTTTGATATGAAGTTTTTATTACTTTTAGCAAACAGTTCAAGAGGTGGTAAATATTGCAGCTTATATTTTGAATGTAATTGGAAATAAATATCTAAAGCTTTGTACAACGTTAACGTTATAACCACAAAGTATTTTCTAAATAGCAATTGAAGTTAGAACAATCAAATGGTGCAGCTATGCATTTCATCAGATTCAATATTCAGCAGTCTAATGAACATGGCTTGTTGATGAAATCAATTCAATACAAAACAAGCCGTGAGGTGCGACCCTTGGGGTCCACAAAGTCAAGTTCCCAGTAATATCTACAAAGATATTAAAAATATTAAACACAATAATAATTATGGAAATAATACTACTTTTAATAATAAAAATGTACCTTTCATAAAAGTTATTGGGAATGACTTAATATTAATCGTAACATCTACGCGAGCGTCAATTGATTACGTAAGGATTTTGGGGGATTGGTTTGATTGATTATTCACGCGGATCAATCGGAGGGGGACAGGTTACAAAGCCTTTTCTACGTTATTTGTTATTTTCATATCGATGCTTGAAGGACAAAACAGCGCTAGCAAAAATGAATGCAGTTTTTGTTATTACAACTGAAGAGATTTTGTCGCGTGATGGCCATTTTGTATAGGTGCAGTCAAAACTGCTAGCACTTCGGCATAATCAATGAATTTGTATTTTTTCACGATTTTACATCAATGAAACTCATAATTATTTCTTTTTTTCTGTTGATTTTGAGAAACATTGATTATGCAGTCAAAAATAGGTTGAATTGCATGTAAAAAGTAAAATATATGTATTACAAATGATGACGGAAGTAATTGAAATCTTACGAATACTAAAGAACAAAACTCCTAAAAACTACAATTTTTTATTTAATGAACGCTTTTCAAAGCATATGATCTTAAAAAGTGTTGACTACAAAACATTTTACCATTCAAAACGTTGATTACCACAATTGCAAATTTGATTTGATTTGTATTAGTTTTCAAAATTTAAGCAGTTTTTTTATTAAAGTTAAAACACGGTTCTGTGAAGACTATTAAAAATTTCCGCAAATTGTGCACATGATAATAAACTTTGATTGACTTTACAACGATGTCTTTAGAATAAGAGATTTAAGGTATACAAATTCGTATCAACCCTATTTACATGGTGACTTTGAATGATTTTTTATTTTTTATTTAATTAATTTAATTTATTTTGTAATCCGAAGAAAAGTTTTTGCTGCTTTCTCTACAAAGATTTATAAAAATTAAATTCAATTTGAGAAAATATTTTGCTGGTCACTCTACAGAAATTGATAAAAGTTTATAAATTTTATAAACATTTGTTATCACCATGTTAATTTTATTAATTATTAATGAATTTTTTTATGAAAAAAACACTAATTTTCAATTTTTTTTTATTAAATTAAGAAAATGGCTTTAAAGATTTATTTAAAATTTAAAAACATCGTTAAAATGTTAATACGCGTCGATTAACACCTTAATGATGCAAAGATTATATTTGGTGCTCGAGATATAATGAATGACATAAATGACCATGAAGGTCAAGATGACTTTTAATGATTTTGTATTTTTAATTTAATTTTTTTTTGTAATCATGAAAAAAATGGAAGTTTTTTTACAAAAACTCTTTGGAGTATATAAATTATATAAACATTGATTACGGCGTCTTGAAAATCAGTTTAAAAATTTGATGTTTTTGGAAAACACCTTAATTTTTTGCACTTTTTTTCAAAAAATTAAAAAACGGGTGGAACGTTTTTTTAAAAAATTTGATAGAATCACGTAAATGTCAATACGCATCGATTGATAAAGCAAATGGTACGTTTGGCTCGCGAGATATAGCGCATGACCCCTTCAAGGGGTGAAAACAGCAAACCCCCCCCGGACGTTTCCCAAAAATTAGTCAGCTCTTAAGATAGCAAAGACGCTTCGATTGACACCTTAAAGAAGTCGATACGACTTTGGTTACGTGAGTTATGCTCGTAGAAAAAAGTGTCCACGAACGTACGTACGTACGTACGTAAAAACGTACACACACACACACACACTCACACATACATCTCCCTTTATAAAAACACTTTATGTATACTCTATAGACCTCAAAACGTAAAGAAATGTTGAAAATTTCAATTTCGATCTTATTTATTTATTTCGCCAAAGCAAGGCAATCACAGTCAACATATAAAAATTTAAATATATAAAATACACATTACAACAATATACTTAACCCTAAAATACGTGCTACATTCAACGTTAATTTATACTGTTGTATGCACGTCACAATTTTGGGATGGATAATGGAAGGGCTTTAGAAATACTGGATTTAAAATTGAACTTGGAGATGGTAGGGGAGTAGTGTTTGCTCAAAGTGTTAAAGATTTTACAGCACCTATTAACTGGTTCATTATCTGCATACCTAGTAAGATGCTGATGTTCAGTTAGTGAACGTGTATTACGCTTACTTCTTACAGGCACATTAAGCTTTATTTTATTTGTCAAATACTCCACTTTAATGTGGCCCCTAATCACGTCAAATGCGAAACAAGAGGACAACATTGTTCTTCTGGTTTTAAGAGTAGACAAATTCAGAAGCTCCAATCTAACTTCATAAGGAGGCAAGATTTGATAGTCATCAGGTCTATAAAGGTCTCTGTGAGCAAACAACAAGAATTGTTTTTGGACAGATTCTTTTCTCGTATCATGAACTCCGAAATGTGGGTTCCATACATTGCAGGCATATTCAAGTATTGGGCGAACCAGTGAGGTAAATAATGATTTAGTTACCCACAGATTTTTAAACTGTTTGGCTCGTCTTTTAATAAAGCCAAGCTGTTTATGAGCTTTATAGAGAATAGTATCGTAGTGCAAAGTGAAGCATAGTTTCTTGTCTAGGACAACTCCAAGGTCAACAATGAATGAATAAATTTTTCGAGGCGATTACAAGAACTTCCCATATACTGGGAAGTTAAAAATAAATTTGTGAAGATAATAACATTTGATTGTTTACATTAGCCGGAAATGTTAGTTTATTATCTCATTTTATCTTTCTCTATCAAACGCAAATAAACCTTTATTAAAAATATCGGAATATCAATAGAACGAATATTCTTGTGTTGATATTAATTTCTCTAAAAGTTAAAACCACAGTTCATTGGTATTTTTATCTACATCTGATCCTTTACTCTTGTCTTTATTTGTACATCTTCAGCTGTTGCATCGCCGATTCATATATTCAATTTCCAAACGAATTCAAGCAATACACTTCAAAATCCATAACATTTATTTGTGCAATGTCCTGATTGAATTCACTGTTCATTGCCTAAGACTGAGCCCAAATGGAAATACATTCAAAGACAACTCGAGTTATTTGTCACCTTTCGATATCGATTCCTGCTTCTTTGACATTGTCTGACATCGGATGCCACAACACCATTGCTGAGTTGATCCTGACGCAGGTGGTGACAAGTTAACACAATTCTCCATTAATCGCTCGGGAGCAATTTATTCTAGACAGAGAGTCACCCTAATGCAGTCTGACATTTTGTCAAGCTTTAATATTGTATCTCTTGGATTGTTAAGTGCTATTAAAAATTATGTCACACCTGAGTGAAAATAATTCAACTGACAATTTGTTTTAATGGCTTGGAATAAAAACAATTGGTTGGGGCTTTGTAATGAACATCTTCAACATGTGAAATTACTGCGAAAAAGTTTAGTACTTTAGTACTTTTTCGAAAAGCAAAGAAATGAAGATTCTTTTTGTGTTTGGCAACCGGCCAACATGTTACTAACGATACAGTCAAAACTAATTTTTGCCGGTAATCTAACAGCTCTCTAATTAAGAATTAGATTTCATAAAATCCCAGAAAATTAGTTTTCAATATGATGCTCGACAAATCAATTTTGTAAAAAGATCATAGGCCCTTGAAACCTCATCTAAATAAGTTGTTCTAAAGAATTTGTTTTAAAATCACTGGTAAAGATATGAATCTGATTCTTGTTGAGCTTAATAAACATACTCCGAAATTTTTTAAAACGAATTTAAATAGTTTTCTCCACAAAAATTTCATGCAATCGTAGCTTCTTGGTAAATAGGCATGTCTCTTGCGTTGTCGACTTTTGCATGAAGAATTTTTTGAAAGAAAAAACCAGAAAAAATTCGGTAAGATTATGGTTCTGGTTCGAACCTCGATTGTAGATATTTATGCATAAATTCCTATACATTAATTCCTATATTTTACCGTTTTTGGCAAAATATATATAAAATAATAAAAAATTGGCTCGTTTTAAAATTTTACTATACATCAAAATGTATTTTCAATGGTTTGACGCTAGGTAGTGTCGAAATTTTTTTTCTCTTGTCAATTTTCGAGACGTTTTTTTCTGAAGATTCGTAAGAATTTGGAAACTTTAAAAGCTCAGAAAAATGTACGAATGCGCAAGTCTTTTTTTGAATTTGAAGAAAATATTTTTGCACATACACTCATCGAAATAATTATATAGGCAATGTTTGTCTCGGTTTTAAAATTTTTATAACGGAATTTACTTCGAAACAGGTTTCCATTGTTGAATACTATGACAATGTTCAGTTTATTTTGTTATGAAATAAGCTTAAAATCCACGCTCTCACACAAAGAAAGAAGAATTCTCAATTTCTCTTTTATTTGCTGCGTAATATTTATATAGGCAGCTTAACAATTGTGGTTGTTGTGTGAGCATTTCGTCACCCAAGACAAAAAACACGTAAACTTAAGTCAGTTGAAGATATTATATCACAAATTACTACATTACAAAATCAATCTTCACTTTTTAATTAGTATGCCCCATGGAAAGATATTATCTGAAGAGGAGACGGGGAAAATCATTGCCTATAAGGATCTGGGGTTTTCAAATCGGCTAATCGCGAGAAAATTGCAGCGATCTGCTGGCGTGGTCGATAATTTCTGCAAAATGGGCGAAAAATATGGCACAATGAAACGTAAAGGACGAACATCGGCAATCACAGAACGTGGTATAAGAGAAATAAAACGACTTGCCACTGGAGAACATTTTTCGGCGAAAAAAATTTGTGCGGCAACTAAGGCAGGAGTTGGTGTTCGTCGAATATAACAGATTTTAAAGGTGATTTTAAAGTTAACATATGGCAAACCTGCCCTAACTCAAAAGCATGAAAATGCATGATTGAGATTTGGCGAAAAACACCGTTTTTGGGTCGATGAATGGAAAACGGTGATTTTTTCCGATGAAAAAAAATTCAATTTGGATGGCCCAGATGGTGTACACAAATAATGGCGTCCGAGGAAGACTACGCCAGAAGTTCGAAAACGACGAAATTTTGGAGGTGGTTCGCTTATGGTTTGGGCTGGCATAAGCTATATGAAAACTACGCCAATTTTTTTTGTAACAAGAATGGATTCTGATTATTATGTACAGTTGCTTGATAATGTTTTTGTGACATTTTTGGAAGAGATGTCTACATCAGAATTCATTTTTCAGCTGGATAATGCCGCAATTCATGCTTTGCGTAAAACAAAATCGTTTTTAGAATCGCGTAGCATTCCCACTCTTGATTGGCCAGCAATAAGTCCCGACCTAAACCCGATAGAGAACCTTTGGGCTAGAATTTCATCAAACGTTTATAACCACGGACGGCAATTTAATAGTGTAAAGGAGCTTAAATTGGCTATTCAAAAAGAGTGGAACAAAATATAGCCATCCTACATCCAAATGCTTATAGACTCTATGCCAAACCGTTTAGAAGAGGTGGTCAAGAATAGAGGGGGGTCACACTTCATCTTAGTTTTATAATGTTTTCTTTTTTCTTCATGTCAGCAAAAGTGCCTTTATATATATTTCGTACTAAGTTTTTTTTCTTCATAATTACTTTCAAAGTGCTAACTTAGGAATTAGTTATTTATCATAAACTTTAATTGTTTCTTCTTTTCAAATAAAATCCAATATATTTAAAGTGGAATACTCTTAAGTTTTTGTTAAAATTGCAAAAAATGTACTGTCTATATAATTATTTCGCAGAGTGTATACTATCGGAAAACATATAAAAACATTTTTTATGGTCAAAGTTGTATGACCACTTTTTATTTTTATTTTTAACTATCACATCAAAAACCGATTTAAAAATATGTGTATTGAAATTTTCTAATCAATATGACGCGTGATAATTTTACACCAAACAATCTTGTTTTATTTTTCCTCAAAGTAGGATTTTTTGGTAACCTTAATTCACTTTTAAGGCAGGTATATATCGCCGAATAAATATAACAAAAGAAATGGGCTAGTTCTAGCTGTTCTACCGTTCTCGCTTTTATGAAATTTTGCAATGGCTGGGTAAATACCTAAAGGATATTTCTGCCATGTTCCATTGAAAAAAAATCATGAAGGATACTTAATTAAAGGTAGTTGGACGTTTGATCTACTCCGCTGCGTTGAAAAAAAATCTAACATGGCAGTTTCTTATTGCACTGCCATTTTTAAATAGTATCATTTTCTGAGCTCAAAGCAACTCCTGGAAGTTTATTACGTGGAATTATTATTTATTTGCAGCATAGTTGTGCGATGTTCTTTAACAGAAATTTATGAACTCTTTTCCTGTTGGAAAATGAGAAAGCTTTGAAGTTTTTCCTTGCAAAATTACATTTCACTGATGCTTTTTATTAATGTTTACATTGGCTAGAGTAGCACTGTAAGGCATTTATTTCAAGCGATTGTTGGAAATGAATAAAATTAAGTTTGTTTTTAATTTTGAAGAGCATCATTATCCTTTCTTGAAAACTGCCAATATAAACTAAAATTTCACCTTTTTAAATCCATTGTGTAGTGTTCATAGTCTGCTTGATGAAAAAAATACTGATCATCGTAATCGCTATACAAAATTTCACACATTTTTGATTTCAAGAAAACATTTTGTACATACTTTTAAATTTAACTAAAAAACTGAATTGTTGAGATCATTAAGCAAATAATTGAAATAACATTAAACTTGCCATCATACTTGCTTTTCTTTTGTTTTCAGAATGTTCCAGTAACGCAAAATGTTTCATGGGGGGTCATTATTTCAACGAGATCCTTAGTACTCCAGAAAGTTGCTCGATTACATGCCGGCCTATATTCTTGTACTGCTTCAAACGATAGAGGAGAAACACAAAGTGCCTTAGTCAATCTTCGAATACGCTGTAAGTAATGGAAAATTCTTCGTTTATGATGAAATTCGACTGAAAATTTCATTCTATTGCCATTTTATGTAGATAGTGAAAGAGCATGATCCTTGGATTTCGTGTAAACATTTCAAAGGAATGTGCTCAGAATCATATAGACCTTCATTTATTTAATGCATGATCGAACTCACGGAATTCACAAAGTTAACGCAAATTTTGCTTGCTTTTCTTAAAGCTGTACTTGCACGCATGCTTTCATCAATGTTGGTAATGAAATTACAGTATGTTCAATAAAGCTTTAAATAAATTTTGTAACATTAATTTCTAATTAAAAATTCTTTTGGGATATTTACGGTTATTGGGGGCTATCCCTTATACTATCCCGAATACCTTCAATCAATTTTATTCAATTCAAGTCCTGAAGGGATCGGGTAAATTGAGGATGATGTAATGTTTAATTAATATGCATACCGTTAGTGTGTTGCCTAATCGATTAACCTAACCCTCTGTTTGAATAAAATCGACCACCTGCTTGCGAAAATCACTTTATCTTCTCCACTCACCGGTTGCCTTTCATTTTGCAGCCACAATGCGCCTCTATGTTTTGTTTGCATGTATCTGATACAGAATCGATATACTAGGATCCCTTCTGCGGTGTCTATTAATAAAATATCGTAAAGATACCCCTGTCAAATTCTTGTATTGATTATTGATAGATTTCAGCTCAAATAGCATTATCAGAAAACATGTATTTACTCTCGCGCTTGATTTGCCCGTATTTTGTTTACCATTAATTAATAATTTCATTACTATTTGATATGTTTCATGATGAAATCATTTCTGCATTGACTGTTTTGAAATATTATTCAATTGGATAGGAAGTAGCGAATGAATTAATTAGTTTGTCTGAAACAGTTTGGGGAAGCTGTTGACAAAAAACGATGGCTAAAAATTACTGCGGCCACTGTAATTTTTTGAATGGAGCTTATTTTCGCCGAATTTCGAAAATCAGTAAGTCAAAAATACAATTCAGCAAAGGATACCTATCTTATAAAAACATTTTTAATCACTTGCAATTTTTAAAATGAATTCTTGAAAATTCTGTTGAACAATCTAAGTGGCATCAGAAACGTTTCAAACTGTTCAAATAATATCAGCTCAATTTAAACATTGAAAAAGTAACAGAAGGTCCCAAAAATCTTTAAAATTTGTATGAAGTTATGAATAATTTTTTTAAATGCCATTCAAGTAATGACCAATGTCCAAGAATTCACTTTCATTCCTTCAGAAAAGAAGGAAAATCACGTTTCATGGTGATTATTCGGAAAGAATTGGTTTAGCTCCTGATATTGTTTTCATGAAATCGTGATGTTAACTTATGCTTGTCTTCTAACTTTTCTCTATCAGAAACAAAAATATTTTTGAATTTTTCATTATTATCTTCCCAGTTTATGAAAATTTCCTTTTGAAATCTTAAAAATATATTTGATACAGCATTTGCATGATTCTATAATGTTGTAAATGTTTATGCGAGCCGTTTTATAATTAAATAAAAAGAGAAAGATAATAAGGAATTTTCACCTCTAAAAAAATTTGCACGTTGTTTGCACTGCCAACATAAAAAATGTAAACAGTTTTTTGTCAAAAAATGAATAAATTTTTGTTTCAAAATTACAAAAAAAAAATTGAAATAAAAAGCCATCGATATGAATAAAAGCAGATAGTTTCGCATATTCTAGTGGCATTGTTGTCACGTCAGTCTAGGAGCTGCTATATTTATGAAGTTTAAAAAGTTAGCTTAGAATGTAATGTAAAATGTTCAATCAAATTTGGAAGCAAAATCTTGGTTGCCACGAATGCAAGTTTGAGTAAAGATTTATTATTAAATAAAAAACCATTGTTTCTAAAGATTGCAAAACACATAAATACAAACACAATAAACTTTCCATAGCTATTGTGAATAACGGTTTTTACAATAATAATAACTCCACCTTTCACTCGTTAATGTCGTATTTGTGGTATTATTCGATGCCTATGATAATTTTTATGATTTATGGGAACTTTCAAAAAGTTTAATTCAGATTTTTTTAAGTAGGTAATCCAAAATTCAAAAAAGTTAAATTCTTTTTCCAAAATAAAACGTTTTTCTATCTAGTCTACACTATTGTCAACTAATGTTTTCCAAATCAGATGTTCTAAGTTCTCATGACACAAAACATCATAGTTTTCTTATACTTACAAACAACGATGAATATGTCTAGTGAATAAACGAGCGTCCATTAAATATACAAGGACCATTTACCAAATATTTTGAGTTTATTTACTGTAAGGTTACAGTTACTTCTTCCTTACAGTTACAGTTACTTCTTCCTTTAACTTTTTAAGATTTTTATGCGTTAAGTTCAATCATACATCTAATTTTTACTGCGTATTGCATGTTGTTTTAAGACCAACTCGAAAATAAGACAAGCCGTGAGGTGCGACCCATGAGGTCCACACGGTCAACTTCCCAGTAATATCTACATAGATATTAAAAATTTTAAACACAATAATAATTATGGAAATAATAATACTTTTAATAATAAAAATGTACTTCTCATAAAAGTTATTGTAGTGACTTAATATTAATCTTAACATCTACGCGAGCGTCAATTGATTACGTAAGGATTTTGGTGCATTGGTTTGATTGATTATTCACGCAGATCAATCGGAGGCGGGACAGGTTACAAAACAGTTTTTTCATTAAAGTTAAAACATGGTACTGTGAAGACTATTAAAAATCTGCTCAAATGTTGCAAATATTAATAAACTTTGATTGATTTTACAACAATGTGTTTAGAATCAGAGATTTAAGGTATTATGATTCGAATGAACCCTTTTTACATGGTGACTTTGAATGATTTTTTATTTTTTATTTAATTAATTTAATTTATTTTGTAATCCGAAGAAAAGTTTTTGCTGCTTTCTCCACAAAGATTTATAAAAATTTATAAATGATACAAACATTTATTATTACGATGTGCAAATCAGGTTAAAAATGATTTTTTTTATAAAAAACACTACTTTTCCAAAAAAAAAATTATTAAATTGAAAAAAAAAACGCTTTAACGATTCTTTTCAAATATAAAAACATCATAAAAATGTTGATACGCATCGATTGACATCTCAATGATGCAAAGATTATATTTGGTTCTCGATATATAATGAATGACGTAAATGACCTTTAACGTTTAATGAATTTTTATTTTTAATTTAATTTTTTTCGTAAACATGAAAAAAAATTTGCTGTTTTTTTCACAAAAACTATTTGGAGTATATAAATTATATAAATATTGATTACTTCGATTCGAAAATCAAGTTAAAAATTTATTGTTTTTGAAAAAAACCCTAACGTTTTGCACCTTTTTTTTAAATTAAAAAACGGCTCCAAAATTTTTTTTAAAAACTTGATAGAATTACATAAACGCTGATACGCGTCGGTTGACACATTAACCATGCAAATAGTATGTTTGGTTCGCGAGATATAACGCATGACAGAAATGACCTTCAAAGGGTCAAAACAACAAACCCCCTCGACCGAAGTTTCTCAAAAACAAATCAGCTCTTAAGATTACAAAGACGCTTCGATTGACACATCAACAAAGTCGATACGATACGATACGTAGAAAAACTGCCCGCGAACGCACGTACGTACGTACGTACGTACATACACACACACATACATACTTCTTCCTAAAAACACTTTATATATACTCTATAGACCTCAAAACGTAGAGAAATGTTGAAAATTTCAATTTCGATTTTCGAGGCGATTACAAGAACTTCCCATATACTGGGAAGTTAAAAACATTATGAGTCTCATTAATGTTAAATAGTGAAATTATATAGATTTAATGTTTCTGCAGTAGAAGTATGTATCAGAGTTAGCCATCCATTACTGAGTTGTGAGTGATTTATGAAAATTTTATTATTTTAAAAAGCAGCATGAAAAAAAACGCCTAGCGTACTTAACATTCTCTTTCATATAAAATTGTACAGCTCCCAGTTGGTTTTTTGTGAGTTAATTCAACTGGCTTGACGAATTTTTGATTGAAAACTCGTCATTTGAATTAGCTAGTTTATAGTGCTTTGTAGTAGCTTCCCACTGTTGCGATTTTAATTTTTCAAAAATACAATCATTTACAAAAAATACTCTTTGGGTTAAAACTAATATACAAAGATGATACCTTACCAACTATCTAGAGTTTTATTTTTCTATAGTAAAAACTTTTGAGTATATTGTGTTTCTTCAAAGTTTGGTTCGTGGCTTTTCCATACAAATGATGGAAGAAGTACTTTAAATCTAGGGATTCCTACAGAACAAAACTATCAAAAACTACAATGTTTTTATTTGATGAAAGCCTTTTAAAGCATATGATCTTGCAAACCGATTTAACATTTTTTTTAAAAATTTGATGGAATAATATAAATATTAAAACGCGGCGATTAACATTTTATTGATGCAAATATAATATTTGGTCCGCGAGATATAGTGCATGACAAAAACGAGCTTGGTCATGATTACTTGTAATGATTTTTGATTTAATTTTTTTTTAAATTGCTTTTTTTTTTACAAAAACTGTTTAGAATATGTTGACTCTTTAAACTTTGATTACTGGGTTGTACAAATCAGGTTAAAATGTTACTATTTATGCAAAAAATCCTCACTGTTCCACTTTTAATATTAAATCAAATAATGGCTTCAACAATTTTTTTTTAAAAATTGATAGAATCACACAAATGTTAATAAGCACCGATTGACATATTAACGGTTTAGATCCTTTGGTTTGTTCGCAATATATAGCGTATGAAAGAAATGACTTTCATGGGGTCAAAACAAGACAGAAGTTTCTAAAAAACTTATCAGCTCTTAAGATTCCAAAGACGCTTTGATTGATTCCACAACAAAGTCGATACGACTTTCTTTATGTGAGTTATGCTCCCACACATACGCTTTATGAACACACACATACACATATCTCATTTTCTAAAAACACTTTAAATATACTCTAAAGACCTCACAAAGAAAATATAATTTTCGAGGCGATTACAAGAACTTTCCCTATACTGGGAAGTTAAAAATGGATCTGCACTCTCTGAATTACGAAAAGAGTCCTTTCATTTTCCCTTTTGCAAAGGATAAATTGATGACTATTTCATTTATTTAAAAGCAATCAGTCAAAGCGAAGTTATTTCAAGGAAGTTTTTCTCTTCCTTACAATTCCACGATGTGACTTTGAACTTATGTAACTACTTGTATATTTGTTAAAATGAAATAACACAAGTTAAATACTGTAGACTGCCCAGAAACATTATAATACAAATATGACTTATTCATAAAATATAATGAAACATTAGAAACCGAATAACCAACATCAGCTCATATTAAACAAACCTCTATTTAGTTCCACTAGTCTGAAAAGACTTGTCACAACAACGAAATACCGTCCACAAAATTCAAATATAAATATAAATACTATGCACTGGATAAAAAATGAACACATTGAAATTATGAGAGTTTACTATTTAATTTCATCTGGCAATCCATTTTCTATCTTTGCAAGCTAACTTTGTTGTTTCTCGACTGCTTATTCGAATTATTCAGAGGAACTAAAGAAAGACGTTATCTAAAAATCGTGTGAAAATATCAAACGGAATAAATACCCATAAATATGACCGTTCCATGATCTCATGAACTACGCTACATTTTGAGAAAATTTTGTTACTCAAAATAAACATTAAATTGGCATTGTTTTATGAAGACGAATCAGTGTCAAAAATTCAGAAAAGCTGTGAGCAACAGTCTCTATCGTCGGCTGCACTTTTCCATATTTTCGAAGCTTCAAACAGGCTGGATGCCTTAAATATTATAAACACAAGCACATATTGCCGTAAAATAAATAAAACAGTAATAAATACAAAACGATTCAAAAATCGGCATCATTTTAGTAATGAAAAACCTTATGGGAGATTTTTTCAAGAAACATTTGACAAGTTTTGTGTTTTCCTCAAGTAGATTCCAAAAGAAGTCGCGTGTTTCAAAAACTTCAGTAATAACTTAAATGAATTTAACTATGATAGACTTCGGTTGTACTGTAATCAATGACGTTTGATAGAAATAATAATGGTAGAAGCACCAATACAAGGTTTGTTTTGCTGAAATTTATTGTATTATTTTTTTATTTCAAAACATGTTTTTAATTTATCATCAATCAACAAATGCTGCAAAATAACGCAGAAGAAGAAATTCAAACAAAAGCAAGTTAAAAATGTTAAACCATTTTTTATTAATTCAATCTATAATACTGCGTAGGGTTTTAAGCAATAATAAATAACCTTTCACTGAAAATTTTGGCCTTGATTAAATATGTTTCTAATGCGAAAAATAACTAACAAACTTACAATCGAATATTATTTCACGTTTCACAAGACATTTATCCATGAAATCTATGAAAACAAGCCGCGAAGTGCGACCCTTGAGGTCCACACGGTCAACTTCCCAGTAATATCTAGATAAACATTAAAAATATTAAACACAATAATACTTTTGAAAATACTACTACTTTAAATAATATTAATGAGAGGTATTCATAGCAGTAACAGGAATGAGTTAATATTAATCATATCATCTACGGGACGGTCCATTGATTAAGTAAGGTTTTTGGTGGATGGGTGATGATGATTGATTACCACAAATGCAAATTTGATTGAAATTATGATGGTTTTCAAAATTTAAGCCGCTTTTTTTAATTAAAAGACTGCAAAAACTTTTAAAATCTGTTCAAATTATCCAAACATTTAAAAAGAGAAGAGAATAAAAGATATAAGGTAATATCATTCGGATGAACCCTTTTCATATGGTAACTTTGAATGATTTTTTATTTTTAATTGATTTTTTTTCAGAATCATGAAAAACGTTTTGCTGGTTTCTCTTCAAAAACTGAAAGGAATGTATAAATTTTATAAAAATTTATTACTGTGCTATGCAAATCATGTTAAAAAAATATTTTTGATGAAAAAAACCCGGAGTTTTCGCATTTTCTTCTATTAAATTAAAAAAAACGCAGAAACGGATTTTCATAATGTTAAAATAATCAAAAAGATTTTAAAACACGACGATTGGCACCATAAATATTATATCTGGTTCGTGAGATATAGTGAATGGAAGAAATGACCTTGAAGATCATGATGACTTTTAATGATTTTTTATTTTTAACTTCCCAGTATATGGGAAGTTCTTGTAATCGCCTCGAAAATCGAAATTGAAATTTTCAACATTTCTTTACGTTTTGAGGTCTATAGAGTATATATAAAGTGTTTTTAGAAAGGGAGATGTATGTTTGTGTGTGTGTGTGTACGTACGTACGTACGTTCGTGGACACTTTTTTCTACGACCACAACTCACGTAAACAAAGTCGTATCAACTTCGTTGAGGTGTCAATCAAAGCGTCTTTGTAATCTTAAGAGCTGGTTAGTCTTTGGAAAACTTCGGTCGTGGATGTTTGCTGTTTTGCCCGTTTGCAGGTCATATCTGTCATGCGTTATACCTCGCGAACCACACGTACAATTTTTTTAACAAGGTATCAATCGACGCGAATTAGCATTTTTGTGATTCTTTCAAATTTTTAAAAAAATTCTTGGTGCCGTTTTTTAATTTTAAAGAAAAAAGTGCAAAAAATTAGGTTTTTTTCAAAAACCCGAGAATTTTAACCTTATTTTCAAGTTCAAGTAATCAATAATTATATATCTTGTATACTTCAAATAGTTCTTGTGAAAAAAACAGCAAAAGTTTTTTTCATGATTACAAAAAAAATTAAATAAAAAATAAAAATTCATTAAACGTTCAAGGTCATTTACGTCATTCATTATATCTCGAGAACTAAATATAATATTTCCATAATTAAGGTGTCAATCGACGCGAATTCTCATTTTTATGATGTTTTTATATTTTAAAAAATCATTAAATCGGGTTTTTTAATTTATTAAAAAAAATTGGAAAAGTAGTGTTTTTTTCATAAAAAAATCATTTTTAACCTGATTTGCACATCGTAATATTAAATGTTTGTAGAATTTATAAAATTTTATCAAATTTTGTAGAGAAACCAGCAAAAACTTTTCTCATGGTTAAAAAAAAGTTAAATTAAAAATAAAAAATCATTCAAAGTCACCATGTAAAAAGGGTTCTTTCGAATCATAATACCTTAAATATCTTATTCTAAAGAAATTGTTGTAAAGTCAATCAAAGTTTATTAATATTTGCAAAATTTGAGCAGATTTTCAATAGTCTTCACAGCACCATGTTTTAACTTTAATGAAAAAACTGTTTTGTAACCTGTCCCGCCTCCGATTGATCTGCGTGAATAATCAATCAAACCAATGCACCAAAATCCTTACGTAATCAATTGACGCTCGCGTAGATGTTATGATTAATATTAAGTCATTTCAATAACTTTTACGAGAAGTACATTTTTATTATTTGAAGTAGTATTATTTCCATAATTATTATTGTATTTAATATTTTTAATATCTTTGTAGATATTACTAGGAAGTTGACCGTGTGGACCTCATGGGTTGCACCTCACGGCTTGTTTATTTAATGTTTCTTGTTATCATGAGAAATAGTTTTGATGATATTTTTTCAAGCATTGCTTGAAGTATATAAATTTTATAAAAATTTATTACTGTGTTCCGTAAATCAGGTTAAAAATTTATTGTTTATGAAAAAAACCTAATTTTTTTCACTTTGCAAAATTTGATGGATTCGCAGAAATGTTAATAAGCGTCGATTGACACCTTAACAATACAAATTGTATGTTTGGTTCGCGAGATATGTATAACGCAAGACAGAAATGACCTTGAAGATCATGATGCCTGTTATTGATTTTTTATTTTTTATTTCATTTTTTTTAATCACGAAAAAAAAAATTTGATGTTGTTTTTGCAAGCACTGCTTGAAGTACATAAATTTTATAAAAATTGAATACTGTCTTCCGTGAATCAGGTTAAAAATTTATTGTTTATGAAAAAAACCTAATTTTTTGCACTTTTTTTTCTTAAATTAAAAAACGGCTCCTACGATTTGATGGATTCACACTTATGTTAATACACGCCGATTGACACCTTGATCATGCAAATCGTATGTTTGGTTCGCGAGATATAACGCATGACAGAATTGACCTTCAAAGGGGCAAAACAACAAACCCCCCGACCGAAGTATCGCAAAAACTAATCAGCTCTTTAGATTGGAAAGACGCTTCGATTGACACCTCAACGAAGTCAATACGACTTTGTTTACGTGAGTTATGCTCGTAGAAAAAAGTGTCCACGAACGTACGTACATACGTACACACACACACATACATCTCCCTTTCTAAAAACACTTTATATATACTCTATAGACCTCAAAACGCAAAGAAATGTTGAAAATTTCAATTTCGATTTTCGAGGCGATTACAAGAACTTCCCATACACTGGGAAGTTAATAAAACGTATAATTTTAATTTAGTTTAACCTTCGATTGCAATATTGAAAAGTACGTAAGTAAGACAAATACCACAAGTAGTTATTTCATAATCTCTTCCCTGATAGCTTCTCAAAAATAATCAACGATATTTCACTGCATAAAAATTCGATTTAAAATGGTCATGAATAAAAAATGCCACCACTTACATCACCATATTCGATCAAATTATTCCGCCCCATTTCACACCCTCGAAAAGAATTTAAATTTTTATGATAAACAGCTTTATAGTTAAATGTAAATTCTTTTGCTGCTTATTTGCAGATGCGCCCGTATGTACCACGCCGACAGTAGTTGTTGTCGGAGCTTCTTTGGAGGAGTCCATTTCGATACCCTGCCGAGTGAATTCCGATCCACAGGAAATTGAATTTGAGTGGACATTTTCAAGCAGTGGAGAACACTTCGAAGTTCCATCAGGACACTACACCACGGTGCAAGAGGCATCTGGTGGCACCCATCGGATAGTAATCGAGTCAAACGAGACGCACATAGAGAGTTTCGGTATGTTTTCATGCTACATTAAGATTTGCAAGGATAGCTTAAATATTCGAGCTAGGATTTGTGATATGTTTCGAGCTCGAGTCTTCCACATTACTATACCTGATTGATGTGGAATATTTATTGAAACTTGTATTCATCAGTAGCAGCCAACAGCGTGATAAAATATTTGATAGCTTGAATATTAATAGTAGAATGAGGTAGTTCTGTTTATAGTTTTAATACTGAACTCATGATTGTCCCAGTAATAATAAACCAAAGTTAAATAAACTACATTCAAAAAATGTGTTTCCGTTTTCGAAAGGTTTTGAAAAATTCTCAAATAATATACGCTCATTCGAAAACATGAAACAATTTTAATAGAAAAGTAATTAATTTCGATCAGTATAGTCCATATATTGTAAATTACAAAAATGTAATTTCTATCGTTTTTTGCAGTTGAAACGGTCAGCGAGCTGATGTACACCCCTAAAAGTGAACGGGATTATGGAACCCTTGCTTGTTGGGGTAAAAACTCAATTGGCAAACAAACCGAACCATGTTTATTTCAAGTGGTACCCGCAGGTGAGCTGGAATCTTTTTCTCTTACGTAGTTTATAGCAAATTCCCTGCAGAAAAAGTTGAAGCATTTTTGTGGTATGTACCAAACTATGATTTTTCATTCCAGCTAAACCTGCACCTCTGCGGAATTGTACATTGCGTCCATATGTTGTTGCTGCAGCCGCATCCTTGAACTCGTCTAGTGTGGCCACAGTGCGCTCCAGTAGCCTTGTGTCCTCCGTGTATAATAGAGAATCGACAACTGGAGAGCACGAAAACTATGGTCGTTCGGAGTATATACGTGAGGCTTCTGCCTATTCGAACATTAGAACGAAAGCTAAAATAAAACGTGACACTGCCAGGAGCTTGCTCGAAAAACTGAGTGACGGAAACAAGAGCAAGCCGGTGTGGGAAGATACTACAAAAACTATTATGATTTTCGAAAATAATGGGGGCACACTACTCGGCATCCATACAAATGAAGTGGACAACATCGTGACGGGAGACGCCAAACGGGAGCATGGCAATTTCAAGCTTTCAGAATCAAATTCATCACAGACTACTAGCAGTGGTGGTCAAAGAATATCGAAGCGACAGGCCAGCTACTATGATGATGCGAAAAACCAAATGAATGATAAATTACGACGCAACGGCACAGACATTGGCGAGGGTAAATTAGATAAGTTTAAATCGTCGAAATCCATCAGAAAGATCCAGGCTACAGCACATGGTACTAACAAAAGTGGAATTGAAGTTTACACAATCAAGTCAAATAATTTATCGGATAGTACTACATCGACCACGTCCTCATCGTCACCAAACAATCCTTCAAAAGCATCCGACGCTACTAACCCGGTTATGGCAGCAGGGTTTGATACCCTTGTACCAAACTATGCATTCCTGAAAACGGAAACAACGAATAACGGCGGGGATGTCAGTGGGAGTAATCACTTCATAGAAAACTACGAGAATATTGTCTACTCAGCGATGGAACTTGAATGTGTCGCCGGATACGATGGTGGTTTGCCACAGTATTTCATCCTTGAAGCATATGATTCACGCTCGAAAAAAATGCGTTTGAATATGACCAGCACCTATCCGGATGTGCCAGTTTTTCGGATCGACTTAACAGGTAATTACTTTGGATTTACCAGCGAAGATTCATTGTACCGTAGATAAAGTTCACTTAGTGAGATTATGTTTATTATTAAAGCGCGAAACACTTAAAATCAATTTTTTGTTTAGATACAAGGTTTCTAGGCACCTTGCTAACATTTTGAAGTTCGATAAAAAATTTTGAAGGAACAGTTTGAATTAAAAACCAAAAATATACAAAATTATAAACAGAGAAACATTATTCAGTCTTCAAAAGGATCAATGAAATCAATAAATTTCGACGTTCGAATAAAGTATCAGTACGAAACCCATCAAGTAAAGTAAAGTTCTTTCCTGACCAGTTTTCTTCTTCAGTTCTTCAGAATGAAGAACTATTCAAATATTTGAAATATAAAATAATATAAACTTTATTGGATTATTTAACTCTTATTCACTATCATGTAATAAATGCCATGAGCACAACATATTAAAGCCTCCTTCTTACACTGAAATGCGTGTGTACTATTCGATGCAGTCTCTCGCGAACAATTATCAATAGCTGCTCGAATCACTTAAGAATCTAGTTTCTTTAATTTTTTATGCGCAAAATTTCTCGAGAGTAAAATTCCTAAGAGAAAATTTCACTATTGGTTTTTTGAATCTTTAATTTATACTATTTTATACATAAACTCTTATTCGGAAATTGATTTCTAACCATCATCGAATAAGCTATCGATTACATTCATTTGAGAAAAGACAACAAACGATTCAACACCATGTATTTCTTACTTTCCACATTTTAGAATTGTCACCACCCGACAACTTCTTGGATTTTCCACCTACACTTCATCTGATAGCGTACAGCGTAAATCAAAAAGGCAGATCAGAACCCATCATCCTAGAAGACATTGCGATTAATGAAGCGGAAAAACGAGCAGGTATGTAGCGTTATTTCTTCTCTTTTGAAAACCTGGAATAAAATCGAATTTTCCGAAATGCATTTCTTTATTGTATCGACAGAAACCTCTATCCAACGCTTATTTATGTGCTCCACTGCTCCACAAGGAATTCATATTCTTCCATGCCAGCTACACCTTGCTTACCTCACATTGGTGGCATCTTCCTTCGCTCAGGATATATCCACCTCAGTGTGCTATAAAAGTGTCGAAAAAATGTTCCTTCTGTTTTCCGTTAAATTGAATTATAAGCAATATCTTCAGGCACACAAGAAAGCAAAGCGCCGGGCAGAATAGAGCAAAACAATTTTCCGCAGTGGCTCATGTGGGAGCATTTTTCCAATAGATGATAGCTTGCTTCTGCTTTTATACTATTGTGGCGAGATATTCCATCCGGAATGAATATTTTTATGCCTCTATCAAATTCAATTGTAAAATGTACAATAGCTGCCTCTATACTAGATGATTCACATAGCCGTGCACGCGTGGTACTTTGTAGTTGTCTGCATTCGTTGAGAACAATTTATTGGTAAAAACTGTTAAACCAACTTGTATTAGGATTTTATTCTCTGCTCGCTGAAGTTTGAAGTTGATTCAAGAATCTAGGATAACAGTGCTCTTAAGATAATTTATCTGAACAGAAAAATAACTTTACCCCAGACAGCGCGTACTTATTTCGCCTGCAGCTGATTTGATTACTAGAATCCTATATAATAAGGAAAGAAGCAAGCATATATGGATCAGACAGGCTGACATCTTAAAAAAATCATTTTGCTTATTTAACTTTGTTTTATCACAGTGGCTACAGACATCATTTCACTATTTGATATAAACACTCGTATTCTTGCTACGCCAGGAGTTTGTAAAAGATTCAAGTTCATGACTTTCTGAAGCTGAATTTCTTAAGACACCCTCAAGTGATTTAAATCAAGGACATGAGCATATGTATGGGAACCACTTCTTCGCTACCGAGGGTGCTTCATCTTCTTTTCAACAAACTCATGCTATATTCACCATAATCACATTGTCGATCGTGATGGAATCGAAATGCAGTTTGATAGCTGAGCTCAAGTGCTCAATGCATTTCCCGCTAAATCTCATCTGATTTAAATTGAAAAACCAATACTATGACTTGACCTTTCTCTATATCATACTGTTTGAGTGTTTGCTAGTCGAAATACAAATATATATAAAGCTACACATGATGCTGCGAGTATTTCCATAGAGATAGACATTGATTGAAAAGCCTGAGGAAGAAATTCGCGAAGTTTCGAACGAAAATGTAGTCCTGGAATATACTATATACAACATGGAGTGTTATTCCGAATCGGAAAATTGATCAAATAAAATACGAACATATTAAGACAAGATGCCTTGAAAAGTAGACATGTTACAGGGATATATGGTATTTCCTCTTAATCTTTCCTGTTGGATTTCCTATGATGAATAAACATTTTTTTTGGCTTTTGATCTTTGAAAAAAGTTTTAACTTCCCAGTATATGGGAAGTTCTTGTAATCGCCTCGAAAATCGAAATTAAAATTTTCAACATTTCTTTACGTTTTGAGGTCTAAAGAGTATATATAAAGTGTTTTTAGCAAGGGAGATGTATGTGTGTGTGTGTATGTACGTACGTACGTACGTATGTACGTTTGAGACACTTTTTTCTACGAGCATAACTCACGTAAACAAAGTCATATCGAGTTCGTTGAGGTGTCAATCGAAGCGTCTTTGCAATCTTAAGAGCTGATTAGTTTTTGGGATACTTCGGTCAGGGGGGTTTACTGTTTTCGCCCCTTGAAGGTCAACCATGTTATGCGCTATACCTCACGAACTGAACATGCGATTTTCATGATTAAGGTGTCAATCGACGCGTTTTAACATTGGTATGATTCTATCAAATTTTTAAAAAATTTCTTCGAGCCGTTTTTTAATTTTTTTAAAAAAAGTGCAAAAAATTAGGTTTTTTTTTCAAAAACATCAAATTTTAAAACCTAATTTTCAAACCTAAGTAATCAATGTTTATATAATTTATATACTCCAAAGAGTGTTTGTGAAAAAAACCAGCAAAAGTTTTTTTCATGATTATGAAAAAAATTAAATAAAAAATAAAAAATCATTAAACGTTCAAGGTCATTTACGTCATTCATTATATCTCGAGAACTAAATATAATATTTCCATCATTAAGGTGTCAATCGACGCGTATTATCATTTTAATGATGTTTTTATATGTGGAAAAAATCTTTAAAGTGGTTTTTTAAATTTATTGGAAAAAATTGGAAAAGTAGTGTTTTTTTTCATAAAAAAATTATTTAATAATCAATAAAATTAACATCGTAATAATAAATGTTTATCAAATTTATAATTTTTTATCAATTTCTGTAGAGAGACCAGCAAAATATTTTCTCATGATTTCAAAACAAATTGAATTAAAAATAAAAAAACCTTCAAAGTCACCATGTAAAAAGGGTTCATACGATTTTGTATACCTTAAATCTCTTATTCTAAAGACATTGTTGTAAAGTCAATCAAAGTTTATTAATATTTGCAAAATTTAAGCAGATTTTCAATAGTCTTCACATCACCATGTTTTAACTTTAATGAAAAAACTGCTTTGTAACCTGTCCCCACTCCGATGAATACTCAATCAATGGACGCTCCCGTAGATGAAACGATTAATATTAAGTCATTCCAATAACTTTTACGAGAAGTACATTTTTATTATTTGAAGTAGTATTATTTCCATAATTATTATTGTGTTTAATATTTCCAATATCTTTTTAGATATTACTGGGAAGTTGACCGTGTGGACCTCATGGGTCGCACCTCACGGCTTGTTTCTTTTACAATTTGTAAGAGCCACTATTTTAGATAGCAATAACATTAAGATTTATTTTTGCAAACATACTACAGTTTAAGTTCGACCATGTATTTTGCCGAATTTACGTTAGATTAAATTCTTGAATTTAAATATCTGTACATCAAGTTGGACCTTAACGAAATTACAGATTCGATGAAATATTAATTTGGCTCAATAGTTGAACGTCAAGTTTGTTATCATATTTAAATACTTGAGTTATATTAAGTTGTATAAGCTCTCTACATAAAACTGTTAACAACAATATGTCGAACAAAAAAGGTAATTCAACTTAATTTCATGGCTTGCACTAATTTTTTAAAACTTTCTTACTAAGTTTTTGGTTGCACGAAAAACCAATTAAGCTAAACAATGACATAAAATCCTTTGAAATAAGCTTCGTGGTGCGACCTTTGATGTACACATTCACTTACTGAAAAATAATAATAATGAAAATAATAATTATGATTAGAACTCATTACAGCCAGTAAGATGAGTTATTCATCGTAACATTTCCTTAGGGAGCGGCCAGTAATAAAGAAAGGTATAAGAATGATTTGGTTGAATCTCTTCGGGTTGCAATCAGAAGAATGGAGTGTCACATTCACAATCGATGTTGAATATTACGTAAAATATATAAAATGTTGCTGAAGACAGATCGGGGATAACTAAAACCGTACGAACCCTTACAATTTTTTATATGATCCTTACTGGGCGCTCTCTTACTGACTATAAATAAAAAAAATTCTAATGTTTTTATATGAATATCTCATCGACATGTCAAAAAAAACCTTTATTTTTTTATTTGATGGCAACTTATTACAACACAACGACTTGATTTCAGAAGCATCCATTGTCAGAAGTTCAAAAAAATAGACCTTTTTTCCATTTTTTTATTAACCATTTCAAAACTGTTGCCTTTAATAAATTGAAAATTATTAATCATGATGCGAATAATAATATGCATACTGCCATACCAAAACCAACTACTTAGAGGAAGTGAAATAAGGTGACATATATCCTATGAACTTTTTATTCATCATAAATATTGAAAGCTTATTGTTTTCATATCAAAATATCTTATAATCATAACAAACTTGAATTTTTTTTGTAAGACCTCTTTAAATTACCAAAAGCGTTGATAGACACTAATCAAAATCTGGTTAATAAACTGAATTTTTTACTGCGGTATTTGAGAAGTTTTGGCAATAGCCTCGAAAATCGAAATTGAAATTTTCAATATATCTTCACGTTTGCAGTCCTTCAGAGTATATGTACGTACGTAAATCCATGAAAAGTTTTTTCTACGAGCAAAATTCACGTGAAAAAAGCAGAATCAACATCGTTGAGGTGACAATCAAAGGGTTTTTGCAAATTTAAAAGCTGATTAGTTTGTAGGAACTTTAGGTCAAAATTTTTTTGTGGTTTTGACTCTTTCAAGGTCATTTTTGTTATGCGCTTTATCTCACGAACGAAATATTTGATTTGCATTGTTAAGAAATCGATCAAAGCGAATTAACTTTTATATGATTCTATCAAATTTTCAAGAAAAAAAAATTAGCGGGCGTTCTTTTATTTAAATAAAAATAACGTGCAAAAATTAGGTTTTTTCATACCAAAAAGAAATTAATATAACTTACACAATCAGCAATCAATGTTTATAAAATTTGGATGCTCTAAACTAAAACTTTTTTCGTGATCGCAACAATATAAATTAAAAATGTGGTCTAGGTGCGACTCTTATTGTCCACTCAACTAACTTGCCAGTGGGGTGAATAAAGAAACGATGTTTTGTTTTTCTTATATATAGACATATATATATATATCTATATATATATATATATATATATATATATATATCTATATATATCTATATCTATATATATTATAAAATATTATAATTATTTTCAGCTTGTATCTTTTTCCTTTTTCTTCCCAGTAGAGTAGTGATAAGAAAAAACAATTGTAATAAATGGGAGGAATGAATAAAGTTCGGATAACATCAATCATCCTATTCAAAGCAGCTTCATTCAAATTGGTTTTAAAATTTTGTGAAGAGTCAACATAACAAAAGACGTTTCCGAATATAAAATAGCAATATTATTTTTCATAAATGCTATTTATATGTGCCTACAAAACTAAAAACAGCGTGGATTCTTCAAAAGTAATTTTTAATTTCAACCGCTTTTACTTAAAACCGTCATTGTTTTTTCAAATGGTAAATGTACATTATACTATGTGTTCCGAACATTTATTTTAAACGCAATATTTTTATATTACTTGCGTAACAATAAACTAACCTTAAATTGCAAAAAGATTGTTGATTTTGTCGTATCGAACAACATGCTCACATCCAATTTTATTCATATAACATTTTTAGAAAATTGATCAAAGTTTTGCTAAAACATACAATAATAAAAATATTTCTATAAATGTATTTGGGATCTGCACAAATGAATAGTGTATTTCATCAATTTCAAAACTAGGCTATTTCTTTGTCTATTTCTCAGTTTTTTCAGCCTTAATAAAAAACGGCTAAACCGATTTTGGTGAAAACTGATTCAGTTTTATGTTAAGTAATGACACATGGAATGTTCATGTTAATACGAGTTTGAGTTCTTGAGATAATTGAGACGAAAAACAATTCCGAACGCATATACACACACATACGCACATCCGAACAGACGTACAAACACACACACAGACATCTCTCTCAAAACGATGGATTTGGATTCTAAAGACCTTAAAACGTTGAGATATATCAAGATTTGGAATTCGCAAAATCAGCCCCATTAAAATAACTTCCAATTGGGAACTGGAAAGTTGTAAATATACATCCATTCAGTCATCATGAATAAGGGGTTCATACGAATAATACTACCTGATGTCTCTTATTTGAAAGGCAGTGTTGTTATGCGAACCAAACGTATTGAAATCTGAGTGATATATGCAGATTTTTGATAAACGAAAACTTTGGGCTTTCTTTATTTTAACGACAAAACTGCTCAAAATTGTTTAAAAAATATTTTTTCAATCAAATCTGCATTTATAGTAATAAACTTTTTGAAAGTTCAGATGTTTTAAACATATCTCGTTCCACAAAAAAACGAGGTTTTTTATGATTGGAAGACATTTTAGACATAAGCATCCATATTTATATTGAAAAAAGTTGATAAGAATAATATTACCTAATTTCACTTTCTCTTATGGTGTGATTTGTTAAAAAAGTCTCTTTTATGTTATTTGCCCTTCTACCAATCATTGATATTCGATAACAGATGTTTTAAGTTCTTAAAACTTCTAATGTTTTATTTTTTATTTTTCCAAAAACATTCATACTGAAACACTAAAGAATGCAAATGTATAACGAATAAAGGCGTGTCCATTTGCATTAGCACGTGTCAAATGTTTGGAACTCACGAATTGTAAGGGTTTTTAAGATTTCAGTTCCTTTTTCTCTATCTTATACAAAGTTTTAGATGCTTTTAATATAACCAAACATCGATGTTGAAAACTAAAAACGATTATTAATGGTCCCAGGTAAAATGGTGTAATAGTACAAATACAAGGGTAGTCAATACTAGTTAAAATCAATAGCTTTGAAAATTTCTATCAATTAAAAATGTGTAGCTTTTAATAGTTTTTTTGTTTAGTTTGTAAAGGTTCATAAGATTTCAATCATTACATCCTCCTATTTTGTAAAAAATAATAATTTTTGTATACAATTACGCAGCGATAATTTACTGCATTTTCAATATTTGTGCAGATCAACTGCAAAACACGTTTCAATAATTTAAAATGGTTAAAAACTCTTCGCAGCATCGACGGAGATTTGGGACGCAAATATTTAGGATAGCCATCATGCGACAAAATCTAAATCCCTATTAAGCCAACATTTTTGCACCGATTGATCCGCGCAAAAATACAATCTGAGTCCCCATCGAACAAAAGCCTTACGTTATCAAGAGACGCATGATCCGCGTAAAGATTCAATGTGACGTTCTCACTCTTACACCAATTGCTTTACGTAACCAATGGACACTGGAATTATTATTATTGAAAGAATTATTATTAACTTCCCAGTATATGGGAAGTTCTTGTAATCGCCTCGAAAATCGAAATTGAAATTTTCAACATTTCTTTACGTTTTGAGGTCTATAGAGTATATATAAAGTGTTTTTAGAAAGGTAGATGTATGTTTGTGTGTGTGTACGTACGTACGTACGTACGTTCGTGGACACTTTTTTCTACGAGCATAACTCACGTAAACAAAGTCGTATCGACTTTGTTGAGGTGTCAATCGAAGCGTCTTTGTAATCTTAAGAGCTGATTAGTTTTTGCGATACTTCGATCGGGAGGGGTTTGTTGTTTTGACCCTTTGAAGGTCATTTCTGTCGTGCGTTGTACATATCTCGCGAACCAAACATACGATTTGCATGAATAAGGTGTCAATCGACGCGTATTAGCATTTGTGTGAATCTATCAAATTTTGTAAAAAATCGTTGAAGCCGTTTTTTAATTTAAGAAAAAAAGTTAAAAAATTAGGTTTTTTTATAAACAATAAATTTTCAACCTGATTTACGAAAGACAATATTCAATTTTTATAAAATTTATATACTTCAAGCGATGTTTGAAAAAACGTCATCAAAACTTTTTCTCATGATAACAAGAAACATTAGATAAAAAATAAAAAATTATTAACAGTCATCATGATCTTCAAGGTCATTTCTTCCAATCACAATATCTCACGAACCTGATATAATATTTGCATCATTAAGGTGTTAATCGACGTGTTTTAAAACCTCCTTGATTATTTTAACATTATAAAGATCCGTTACAGCGGTTTTTTTTAATTTAATTGAAAAAAATGAGAAAACTTAGGGTTTTTTCATAAAAAATATTTTTTTAACCTTATTTGCACAACACAATAATAAATGTTTATAAAATTTATACATTCTAATCAGTTTTTGAAGAGAAATCCGCACTACTTTTTCATGATTCTGAAAAAAAATCAATTAAAAATAAAAAATTATTCAAAGTTACCATATGAAAGGGGTTCTGCCGATTGATATTACCTTATATTTTTTATTTTAAAGACTTTGTTGTAAAGTTCATCAAAGTTTTAAAATGTTTGGATAATTTGAGCAGATTTTAAATAGTTTTTGCAGTCTTTTAATTAAAAAAGCGGCTTAAATTTTGAAAACCATCAAAATTTCAATCAAATTTGCATTTGTGGTAATCAATCATCATCACCCGTCCACCAAAAGCCTTACGTAATCAGTGGATGCTCCCGTAGATGATATGATTAATACTAACTCATTCACGTTACTGCTATGAATACCTTTCAATATTATTATTTTTAATGTTTATCTAGACATTACTGGGAAGTTGACCGTGTGGACCTTAAGGGTCGCACTTCGCGGCTTGTTTTAAGTGTTTTTAGAAAGAAGTATGGATGTGTGTGCGTGTATGTACGTACATGCGTGCGTGCGCGGTCAATTTTCCAAGAAAACTAAAAACTAGAGAACCCAGTAAAACTTTTTCCATGATTACAAAAAAAATTAAAAATACAAATCCTTCCAAAGTCACCGTGTGAAAAGTGTTCATACGAGTAATATTACCTAATTACTCTTATTCTAAAGACATTGTGGTTGAATCAATCAAAGTTAATGAATATTTGCATAATTTGAGCAGATTCTTTTATTATTATTGTGTTTGATATTTCAAATATTTATATAGATATTATTAGGAAGTTATCAGTATTATTATTAGGGTCGCACCACTTGGCTTATTTTTGCATTCATGAATTACTGCGATGAAAATAATTCATGGCGTTTGAAATGTTTAAGCAATGACTGTGAAAGTGTAAATAACTTTTAAAAAACCTGTTTAGAAATTAAGTCCAAGTTTTTTTTATCTTATTAAATTGAAACGTGTTGATTTAAAATTATGGCGAAGCTTATTAAGTTATACAAATATAAACTTTGGTATGATTGACACCTTGAAATCATCAAAACAACTTTTTGTTCGCGAGATTTGGTGCATAGCAGAAATTACCTTTGATGGTTTAAAAAAATGCCGCACCGAGTCTTACCAAAAAAAATTTCAAATATTTATTTAATCCTCAATAATTCAAAACCAAACAAATCCAGCTTTCGCTTCAATTTTAGAAAATGAATGTCCATTTTGGTATCTTTTAACTCAAAATTGCCAGCGATAAAGTTTTGATGATCGAAAAAATTGATTTTATTTTCAATCGACAGAACTTTTCCTTAAGATCGGGTTTTTGCTCAAAACTGTTTTATAAGATGTGCCTACTACTTCTTCTTCTTCTACTACTACTACTACTACTACTACTACTACTTTTTACACTGTTGGTATCAAAAGATCCAAGTTCCATGAAACATGTGCAAACGATTAGGATTATCTAGCATTGCTTAGAATTATGAGTGTCTCCGTGAAAACAACAAAAGGTGAGTTGCAGTTTTTGGAAGTACTTGCCTGTTATCTACTGTAAACAATATATGAAAAAAGACGGTGAATTTTTAAAAAAAAATTAAGCGCACATATCTTTATTATTGTATTTTTTCGTATGTTATATTTTGATGTCAAACAAACTTTTCCTTAGCTTAGTTTTCCTTAGTTTCTAGCTAGAAACCGTGTTATTATAATATACTTTTCAATCGTCGTTTCGTGAATTCCACTTACTGGTCCTTGAATGCATCAGTTAACTTGATTCACAAATCATTTTCGGAAAACCTCACGCGATGCAAATCAATTGAAATCCTTGCACCGAAATATCCTTCGCTGTTGAAGGTCGTTTTTGTTATTTGCCAATTGCTTTTTTTCCGAGAATTCCTGGCGCTTCTTGAATGTTTCAAGTTTACTAAGATTTTTAAGGAATAGATTTGTTTTGCAAATGTTATTTAAAGGAGTAAACAGAACAATATTTAGGCTTTTCGTAAACTGATGCGAACATAAAAAATACTCTGTGGACCTATTACGTGTTCATCTTTTCTTCGCAAGCCGTACGAGGGACATTTTCCCACGAGTGAGCCATAAAATCCATTTGCCAATAAAATTTGTAAGCCAATTGACAAAGATAGATAAAACTAAGCGAGAAAGAAGCTTATGTCCATATCCTGTCATAATCACTACCCTTACGGCTAGTAAATTATAGCGCAATAATGGGAGCTGCTGTACTTTCGAATTTCATAAATCCCCATCGATTGCCCGATCATCATAAAACTGAACAGCATCCTAGTAAGTTTGGCTATTAAACAACGGAGTCCTTAAATGCACAATGGCATTGTCTCACTTGAAAATCTCACTAACGAAAGATTTATCAACCTCGTAAAGTACGAAAATGCTTGTTTTGTCTCTAGTTTTGATTCTTATCTGGTAACTAGCTGCCATTATCCTTGAATTCAAGCTTTTGTATGTGCAAAGAAACTCGACTTATTACAAAAACGGCTATAGATAAACAAGCTGAACACGATAAAAAATGGGCAAATTCGACACTAAAGGATCTAATGTTTACCAGTCAGTCATATGTGAACTGGCTGTCTCATCAAAAATCCTTCGGGAACATTTTATACCATCCTCAATAGCCTAGCACATGTGAACACATGTATGCGTACAATGGGGCTGTTTCTTCCCTTTTCTTCAAACTTTATGCGCTTGTCTATCAAAGACTCTCTGCATTCCTCCTGTCAAAGGTCTGCAATAGAGTTTTATCTTCAGCGAAAACGATTGAGTTTGAAATTGTATAGATAAACAAGACATCCTCACCCACATGTTCAATTTTTGAAGCTTGTGGCACTGATGCTAACCAACAGGGGCAGCTGGAAGCAGCAGAACAGAATGGAGTTCTAGTGAAATATTTTCGCAGAAAATCGGCTTTTTCTCCCAAAGGGATGCTATTTCATGGGGATATGCGCTATCGCATTCTCTAAAGGTGGCTATTCCACTCAAGTGAAGAGAACTGAGATGGCTCGCAGTAGACGAACATTTGTAAGCTTGCAAAAATCCATTTCGCTTCAGCAAAGCTTACTCGATGCCAAAGTGATAAAATCACACGTCGTATTTTCCGCTGGACTATACGGCAATACTCTCTGTGTGGAGTTGATAGCGTCAAGGCAAGTATTATGTCTGCTACACACCAAAGATGGATTGTTGACATTTAATTAATATTTCTGGTATTCTGGAGACAAACTATTTTTTATCATCGCAAGATAAAGGTAAACAGGAATTTGTTCACAGCTAATCTCTTAAACATCAACTATTGTTTATTGATTTAACTGGATAAATTCGGCAACTTTCAATCCAAGCAAATTTGAATAGATGACGCATAAAAAGACTTTAAATGCTTAATTTTGCATTAACAAAATTAAATGAAATTAAGCCCAGTGTCTTCAAATGAAACAAAATTATTCGAAACAATTATTGAGAAAAATTTAAGAAATTATGAGCCATTTAAAATGTTTAATGTATAAACTCTTCCAAGTACCTCATATTTTGATCAATTCAAAAATAAAAAGATAATTCAAAAGATCACTTTGAAAGTAATCTTAAACATTTAGGTTAGTTAGTAATATATTAGCCCAAACTTAAATCTATTCAATTAAAATATAGGACCGTAATTGTTCTAAATTAAAAGTCGATCAAAAAATAGGATCGAAATTTTTTAAAACACATTATTTTCTGACCGAATGGTTCTTAGTTTTGAAAATAATGTTGTTGATGTTGCAATGACATCAATGTTTAAAATTAATTAGAAAGCAATCTCATTTATTTTCAACTTCCCAGTTCCCTATGGGAAGTTATTGTAATGGGGTCGATTTTGCGAGTCCCAAATTTAGACATATCTCCACGTTTTAAGGTCTCTAGAATCCAAATTCATCGTTTTTAGAGAGATGTCTGTGAGTGTGTATGTACGTATGTGTGGATGTGCGTATGTACGTATGTGCGTTCGGAATTATTTTTCGTCTCGATTATCTCGAGAACCAAAAATCGTATTGTAGTGGGTTTCAAACTACGCGTAATTAAGTAACTTAAAACAAGCAAAATCGGTACAGCCGTTTTTTATTGAAGGTGAAAAAAGTTGAAAAAAAGACAAAAAATTGCTTAATTTTTAAACTGTTGAAACACACTATTAACTCGTGCAGATCCCAAATACGTTCATAGTAATATTATTATTATTATTGTATGTTTTAGCAAAATTGTGATCAAATTTGTTAAAAAAATGTAATTTGAGAAAAGGTTATTTTTTAAATTTCTAACTTATATTATCAGGTATGTGAGAATGAGAGGAGAGACGCTAATGCAATTAACATTGGGTATTGTTATAAGTAATTTAATATTTTTAAAAACAATCAAATATTATTCTATATAATTTGATATTGTAAATATAAAGTCAATTATAATAATTTAGTATTCTTAATAACGAATGATTATTGTAAATAATAATTAAATACCCTCAATAATGGCTGTAGATTTTGTGGCTGAGATGGAGAAAAGGAGGAGGACAAGGAAGAGTACAAGAAAGATAACGAGGCTTTGGAAGAGGACGACCAGGTGGTGGCGTCTTTCTCCACCACTAAAAAATAAATAAAAAAAATTATCATAATTTAAAATAATAATGTTTTATAATAGTAATTATTAATAATAGTAATTAATAATAAAAGTAAATTAAACATTTTTATCCATTCCACTGGGAAGTTAGGCGTGTGGGCCTCAAGGGTCGCACTTAGACCACATTTTTGGAAATAATAATTAAATACCCTCAATAATAGTTGTGGATTCCGAAGCCGAAATGAAGAACGAGGTTGAGGACGAAGTGGAGGACAAGAAGGATGACGAGGACGAAGAGGACGAGGTTGCCGAGGCTTTGGTAGAGGATGACCAGGTGGTGGAGACGTCTTCCTCTACCAAAGCTTTTATGGTTAGATAATAAAATGATAAAAATAAGAAAAGTAATTATATTAATTTAGAATAATAATGTTTAATAATATTAATTATTAATAATAGTAATTAATAATAAAAGCAATTTAAATCATTTTATTCACCGCACTAGGAAGTTAGTCGTGTGGGCTTCAAGGGTCGCACTTAGACCACATTTTATTATTTTTTAATTTGTTTGAACGTTTTCGACACTTCCAGCTTTTTAAACTAACTGAAAAAATCATCAAATATGTATATTACATGTATAGAGTTGAGTACACTATGCTTTACAAAAATGTATCGCTCATTATATTTCCCTTTAACCTCGTAAGTTTAAATACTTTGCCAAATATAAGCGTTACGCGCTTAGTCCTGATGTTTAGTACATTTTGATACTTGGGAGATTAAGCGTCATAACAATAACAATATAAAAGGCATTTTGAAGCCGTGTTCTTGGTAAGTCATCCAAAAAAACAAGAATGAGTTTTGCACAGGCTGCAAAATGTTCTTAAACTTCTGCTTCGTTCGTTACGAAGTGAGTTAAGATTTGTAAAGAATTTGATAATGGTGACGATATGAGGTAGGTAGGTAGAGGTCCTAATAGAGCGACCTCTAAAAGCCAAGATAAGGTCATGTGAAGCTTGTTTAAGAAGAACCCGGCACAGAGTGTACAAATTACGAGACAGAAACTGCTGAACAAAGGAATTAGTGTATCAACTAGTACGATAAGGTGAAGATTGCAAGAATCTGGCATCCAAAGAAGCAGTTTTTAGGAAAACTTGAGTGCTGATGAATAATGACCGAAACTTATAAAAATGGTTTGCTTACATCTGCTTCGAGTTTGTATGGAGCCAACAATCGCGATTGGACGATCAGTAACATCGGAGTCGTCTATGAACCAGTTGGAAAGAAGAAAACGGAGTCATAACTTTCGATTGACCATCACAAAGTCCAGACACCAACCCGATAGGAAACTCACGTGGCTATTCAAGAGATATTTTTCTATGTAGTATGCATAGGAATTAAGTTAGAATTGCACAGAAAGATGTCAGGCGCTATTTGATAATAAGCAAGACTAAATTCAAACTGATATAGTTGCGAAAAATATTTTCCTATGTAGTTGAAGAAATAAATTTAATTTACACGATTCATAATGTTTTTTATGTTTTTGGCGACACATTTTTGTGAGATAAGCTGTATGGAAAAAATATCAAAAATTATTTTTATAGTCCAGAAAATTCGTCGTTCGATAAAATTCTTCAATAACTAACTATAAATCGTAGTGAGTGCCTTTCCGAATTCAAAATAAATAAAGAAATGGAAATATGAAGAGCAATATCAATAAAATAACAACATGTAATCTTACTTAATGTTGTTTGTTTTGCAACTAATTGACAAGCTTTTATAATTGCATACGTAGAGCATTTTAAAAAGAGCAATCAAATTTATCAAGTCTTATCTCAACGTCTACTAAGGGAATACATGTTTTTTTTTTGTTATTTTCATTGTGTATTCTACGTTTTATGCACATATGCAATTATTAAGTGACTGTGATAACAGGTTGTTAACGATGACAATACACGAATCTTCTAATTTACACTGAAAGTTTTTAATGATATAGAAAAGCAAATTTAATTTTAATGTGTGGCGCTGTAATTAAAGTTGTATACAGGTTTGATTTTCGAAAGACATTTTGAAGCCAAATTAACGAATAGGTTTAATTTTTTTAAAAACAATTTAATCAGATTTATTGCAGCCGCTTACTGAGTGAGTTGTTGATAATTCTAAGAAAGTCTAACATATAAAGTATGTTTTTGAAATCACGTTTGCAGTTTGACTAAATATTTAATGTAGGGCTATCATTTAAATTTTTTTCGAAGAAAAATTATCATTCCAGAGATTATAATAATTATAGAATGGTCACGAATTTTTTAACTCAAAATTTTTTCCTTGAGTTTCATGCTTCTTCATTCAGTAATATGTTGCTTCATAACGTCCCTGATATATTTATATCTACTCCCGGTTTTATAAAACGGTGTTTAATATCTTCAAGTTATATAAAAGTTTCTCTTTGAATATAAGGAAGTTTAAAATTCACTTCATTCTTAAACAAAAGTTAACTTAATACAAAAAAGCTATGTTCCCATAAAATACTATTCAAATAATTTCCAAAATATAGAAATGAATATGCAGTATAAACAGATTTGTATAGCTAGTTTGTGATATTGTAAAGGTTTGATAGTAAAGAAATCGTATCCGAACTTTATAAAAAGATTTGTTTCCGATATTTGAAGTTCGACTACTTTTCTTAAACTTTATCAGTACTATGAAAAAAATCTTACAAAACGACATTGTCAATTGGTAAAATTCAATAAATGTATCTAATCATGACTCCAAACAAGTTTTTTCGTTTCTTAAAATATTTATAGTGGATTTTTTTTTTTGATTTTTAACTTCCCATTCTATGGGAAGTTCTTGTATTCGTTTCGAAAATCGAAATTGAAATTTTTAACATATCTTTACGTTTTGAGATTTATAGAGTATATTTAAAATGGTTTTAGAAAGATAGATGTATGTGTGTGTGTGTACGTACGTTCGTGACCAGTTCTTTTTACGAGCAAAAAACACGTAAACAAAGTATGTAGACTTCGTTCAAGTGTCAATCGAAGCGTTGTTGCAATCTTAAGGGCTGATTAGTCTACGGATACTTCGATCGGGGGGGTTTGTTATTTCGACCCTTTGAAGGTCCTTTACTTGATTTGCGAAGCACGGTAATCGATATTTATAAAATTTATATACTCGAAACAGTTTTTGTAAAAAACCAGCAAAACTTTTTGTCTTGATTACAAAAAAAATTAAATTAAAAATTAAAAATCATTAAGAGTCATCATGATATTTAAGGTCATTTAAGTCATTCACTATATCTCGTGAACTAAATATATCATATGCATCATTAAATGGTATTGACCCGCAGCGCTTTTTAACATTTTTGTAAGGTTTTTAAATTTATAAAAAAATCTTTAGATCCGTTTTTTAATTTAGTAAACAAAATGCCTAAAATTAGGTTTGTTTTCATAAAAAATAAATTTTCAACTTGATTTGCATAACACAGCAATATACGTTTATAAAAATTTATAAACGCTTTTCAGAAAAACTTTCTTTCATCTTTACCAAAAAAAAAATTAATTGAAAATAAAAAATCATTCAAAGTCCCCATGTAAAAAGTGTGCATACGAATGATATGACCTGTTAACTCTTATTCTAAATATATTGTTATTAAGTCAATCAAAGTTTATTAATATTTGCAAAATTTGTGCAGATTTTCAATAGTTGTCACAGTATCGTGTTTTTGTTTTGATAAAAAAACTGCTGAAAACAATAAAAAATCAATCAAATTGGCATTTGCGGTAATCAACACTTTGAAGTCAATCATTTGCAAGATCATATGCTTTAAAAAGCTTTCACCAAAAAAATTTAGTTTTTAGTAGTGATGAAACGATTAATATTAACTCATTCCTATTACTTTTATGAGTACCTCTAATTATTATTTTATAAAGTAGTAGTATTCTCATAATTATTATTGTGTTTAGTATTCTTAATATTAATGTAGATATAACTGGGAAGCTGACCGTGAGGACCTCAAGGGTCACACCTCACGTCTTGTTTTATATATATTCAGTATTGAGGATGTTCTGATGCCAAACACAAGGTGTTGTTAGTGACTCAGTTCGAAACAACCGAAAATTTGAAAACTTTTTGAAAATGAGAATAGGTTTTTGAAAATGCCTCTCAGTTCCTCAAGAACTAACGAACAATGTGGATAGATGCTTATATTTTCAAATACAATGCTCCAAAAGTCAAAAGTCGTTTTTATCGTTTTTTGCAATTCCAAATGGAGGAAAGTCAGGTGAATTTAATTTCGAAAAAACCTTATCTGCCAATTTGAACCTTGGTTGACTGTAGTGGCAGCTCTCTTTATCAAAAAGTGGCTCACTTAGATCATGATAGTCCCATTGTCATACCACAAAGATAAAAGGAAGGCACTAGGATATATGGGATGACGAGAACCATTTAGATTATCGTATGAAGCTGGCTATGCATTTTCATGGATTCGAACATTAACATAAGTTGGTAGCAATTTCTCTATGTTTTTGTAACACCTTCATGTAGTGGTGGTGGTCATTGGCGGACTGCATCATTCATTTCTGAAACACCACTGATTGACAATTGTACACAATTTAGTGACATGTCATTCTTTGTATTGGATATTTCAGTAAAAATAAAAAATTTAAATTATCAATCAAAAAGCTTTTAAAGGAATTCAATCTTTTGAACAGATAGCAACGTGTATACTTACTGCACTTAAGTACAAAAATGCATTCCTCTATTTTGAAAATAAGATGTACTTTCACAACCATAAATTACGCACTTCATATCACAAATTCTTGAATTTCGCTAAATGTCTCGTCGATTTATCAACACTGTGTTTTGGGCTGCTACACCCGAGTCTATCTTTTGTCACATAGCAGAAAAAGTTGGATCGTTTCTTCCTCCTCATCTGATCTGCAGCCACGCCAGAAATCGTGCAAAGGGACACCCAGTTTTTTTGCATGTCTGCCAATGAGACAATGCCCCGTCAGTACGGATATGATGAAACTTACTGTTTCACGGCTCTTGTTGAGAAGCCGCTTGTTGCGCTTTGAGCTTAGTGCGAGCCAAGTGTGTCTGGTTGTCCAGCAGGTTTCTTCCAGCAGCCAGGCCCTGTTTGCAGCCTCTATATAATACTGCTTGAGACTTAGCTTAACAGAGGTCAATAGATGGCTGACTTGGGGTGTTAGTGTATAATCCTGGAGCTCAGTGACAGCTCTAGCTAGGGAACCAGCTTCGCAATTTCCAGGTTTATCACTATGTCCCGGTACCCAGCAGAGGATCATTTCACAGTGAAGTAACATCGCGTTTAGCAGAGTGCGAAATTCTATTCTCATCTTGGATATCAGCTTGAATGTCGCTTTCACTTAAAGCCACAGTAAAAATCACTACACATTGGCAAAAATTGGCCTGGTAATCAAAATGCTTCGTCAGTTTTTGCACAGGAAGTCTGCCGTCGAAAGCCGTTTTTTTGTTTTGAAAATGCATTTTTTGCGTGACTTATAATCTTTCGGGACGCAACAATTTCTGACATTCTAAAGAATAATTAAGTTAACCAATATCGCAAACGACTTGTGACAAAATTGTTTTTTAATAAATTTTAATTGTGTTTCGCAATGAAACAAAGAAATATTGGTGCTCCAAAAACTAAGCCAACTTTTTTGGCAAATTACAAATAAATCTGAAGTAGTAAGCAAATAATGTTAACCTGAATGTTGCCTTGGAGTTGTAATGGAATTTGATACAATTGTCTCCGAAAATAACTGGCTCTTTAAAGCCAATAATTCAAGGCTCAGTTCGAAGCCTAAAAATATAATATCAACGATGCAGCAAGTAGTGCCGATAGGAATTCTTTGACTACAGACTTATCCATATCCTGTCTGAGTCTGAAAATTTGCGTTGTGGCAGTAACCCGCATAGACTGATACTAGTGAAATAATCATAAAAAACTGTTTCAGGCATAGTGGGTTTCCATATCATTCCAGCAGTGTAATTACAGTCGATATTGATGATTTTAATATGCCGAAAAGTTTATCCAGCGTCGATAATTGCCTATTGCAACAAAACAGTGGACAAAAAATTCGAGAGAATGATTTTTTAGAACAAAACGGCAACAACAAGACAATCAAAGCTTCTTTGCAATCTTAAGAGCTGATTAGTTTTTTCGAAACTTCGGTCAGGGGGGGGGTTGGTTTTGACCCCTGAAAGTCATTTCTGTTATATGCTATATCTCGTGAACCAAACATAAAATATAAACAGTTAAAGTGTCAATCGATTCTCATTAACATTTGTGTGATTCTATAAATTTTATGAAAAATTGTTGAAGCCGTTTTTTAATTTAATACAAAAAAAGTGCAAAAATTTTTTTTTTCATGAACAATATTTTTTTACTTGATTCGCACAACACAGTAATCAATATTTACAAAGTTAACATACTCTAAATAGTTGCTGTAAAAAACAAGCAATTTTTTCATGATTACCAAAAAAATTAAATAAAAAATCATTACAAATGATCATGATGAAGCTCTTTTTTCTCATGCACTATATCTTGCGAACCAAATATTATATTTGCATCATTAAAATGTCAATCGACGCGTTTAATCATTTGTTAGATTCCATCAATTTTCAAAAAAAAGTTCAATCGGTTTGCAAGATCATATGCTTCAAAAGGCTTTCATCAAATAAAAAATTGAAGATTTAAATAGTTTTGTTCTTTAGGGTTCCCAATTTTAAGTTCTTCCTCCATCATTTATAATACTTTTTTTTACATACGATTAAACCGATTATTGACTGCATAATAAATATTTTTCAAGACAACTGCAATATTAGAAACAATTATCTGATAAATATAAAATCGGGAAAAATACAAACTCAGAAAAATTTTGTTAGCGCTCTTTTGTCCTTCAATCGTCGATATAAAAATAATAAATAACGCAGAAAAGTAGTATTATTTTCATAATTATTATTGTGTTTAGTATTATAATATTTATGTAGATATTACTGGGAAGATGACCGTGAGGACCTCAAAGGTCGCACCTCGCGGCTTGTTTCTTATAGTAGTTATGTCTGACATAGCAGCGCATCATTTTCTTGAATAATATAGTTTGGACTCATGCAAAACCCATTGATGATGCAAAAGAAATAATCGTCATTTGCAGTAAAAGCTTGTTTTGTCTCATCTTAAATATCACATTTTATTACAGTTATTGTAATTATATGCAAGCATATTTTCTTTAGTTCAATTTATGCTTCAAAAAAACTACCCGAATAGAACCAGAAGTTATAAAATGTTCACATATTATACATTGCTTGAAGTCTATATTTAACAAAAATGTTTCTGGAGATACCTTGGACTGGACATGAATAATTATCAATATGAAAAGTAAACAATTACAAACCCTGATTGCATCAATCGTTGCAGAAGTGTTCTTCTAAATTCAACTTCATGACGTGATACGTAAAAGTTGCACACTTTCCAAACATGCTAATTTTTCATACATTTCTGCAAATAAAGTTCAAAGTCGGCCTGAATTAATAGTAATAAATGATTGTAACAAGCCTTTAAAGTTGTTAAAACATTTGAAGATGGAGTTCCAGACCATCTTAAATTTCGCAAAGTCTACAGTTTAACTCAGCTTTGCAAGAAATTGAAATATTGAATCCCATGGGGCAAATATGTATTCCATTCAACAATAATAAAGCAAAGAAGACTGAAAAGCATTTTCCCATATAAAGTCTATATCTGCTGGGATAACAAATATTTGTCGGACTTTGTTATTTGGCAAAATATCACAAATATCCGTAAAAAATATCAACGTTTATTAACCGTTCGAAGAGCTCGCTCAATTTTGAGCTTTGACTCCCAAATGTATTAAGAAATAAAAATTCTCAACAAAGAATAGTGCTGAACCTTGAGCCTAAGCACGAAAGCATCGCTGAAGGACACATTGGATGGGATTTCTTTCAGCTGCCGATTCAGTTCGTCTGCAGATTTTTCTTTCATACTCAGAAAGTAGTGGAGTAGTTTTCCTCCATGAAATCTTGAAGCTTTTGAAATTTCCAAAATGAGTGGGTCAACGGCTGTTGGTATGGTACTTTAAAAAGGAACACATTAGCAACATCCACATATTTACCTCAAAAAAATTTTCAAGGCAATTCAGTAAGATGAATGTATGTGGGAGCCTTTCAAAACGTTTCTTGGTTACCTTATATTTTTTTGCGTAGCAGTTTATGGATGAATAAGAAAAAGTTGTTATCTCATTTTCAATACGAAAACAGGATTTTTGTGTAATGTGCATGCTTATTTGCTTCGTTAGAAACGATAACAGGTGAGTTGACAAAACTGTGTTGAAAATACTGAAATTAAAATTAATTTGAGTAAGTTTGTTGTTAGCATTTCAAATGAGTTCATGTTTTATTAATTTGTTCTTCCTTAAACTTTCAACAAATTTAAAAACATTTCAAACATATTTTGATGCATGTATCGCAACATGAAGTGTGAAACACTATCCAAAACCGGTCCGCTATCTTTTCATCAAGGACAAAGGTGCAAGCCGGCATCTTTTATAGTTTCTGAGGACATGCTTTTAGAATGAGGACACTACATACGTTCTTATAAGGACGCTACGCTACTTTTCATTTGGAAATTCAATAACATTTTGTAACTTTAAGGATGAGAATTCACCTGGATTTCACACATTAAAGTTTAAGCATGCATCACAAACAGAAGAACACTCAGAGCGAAATACATTGATATCGCGCACTGCTCTATGTTGTAGTTCCAAAAAAAATTAAATTTTGTGCTCAATTGGACTGCAAGAAAATTAAATTACGAGATCACGTAAAAAAATATCTTTACGATCATTGCCGTTGTTTGCAGGAGATAAAAACGTATATAATTGAAAAAAGTATACTTTATCCTTACCTCAAATAAAGAATAACTTACTTTTAATTTTTTGGAAACATTTTCTCACATGAGAAAACAAATATGAAGACTGAATGCCGGAGCTATTGGTTTACATTTCAGAAAAACTGTTCAGCAATAAAAAAACACAAAACTCAAACATGTCGCTTTCCGTCGTAGGCATTGCATCTCAGAACACATTTTTTCGGAATATCATAAAGATTAATTGATATAAATTTGAAAAAATTTTCTGACGCAATTGGGTTTGTCTGAATGTGAAACATTGCCCAACAGTCTTATTCCCGTTCGGGAGCAAAATAACAGCATCACAGGTCCTTTCTACTCAAACACGTAATAATTGCGTCAATAGTTTGAATGCTTGAAGCATTCGCGAATATTTAGCCTACGTAAAATACGCATATATGAAACAGTTCCCAAATGCAAATTGTCGCAATTCGCTTCCATGTCAGTATATTTAGTTAAGGCAGCGGCAACATCCTAAAACAATAAAAAGGATGTCGAATCAAATAAAAGAAGGAGCTGTAACAAGCACTGTCGAAATGTTTCGATCCTTTGTACACACATGAGACTCCCGACCGTCGAAAGTTGCCTACGGCAGGTGGCATGAGAACATCTTAAGGTTCCATAGGACAAACATTGATTTGTCAAAATAAAATTGAAGTTCACTGGCCCAAATACGTTTTCCATTTCCTTTTATATGGTGATCAGTAAGCGAATTTGTTCTCCTTAAGAGAAAGCAAACAACATTGCCGAATAAAATCCGACAATTTCTTTGTAGTTCCAATTTGTGACTTTGTGTGTACCTATTCTGCCTGAGAAGCACCTCGTGAGCATCGACTTTTATTGCTGGGGCAAAACAAGGACGCGACAAGGATTGGCATTTCGGGTGACGGTGTAAATGTGCCTGCGAATATTATTTTCGCACATGCATTCTGTGTATTTGCCATATTATTGCGCGTTCGAATGGAATATTTGATGCTTCCAACAATCGCACGGTAACCAGCAGACGTTTGAGGTTGCCAATCGTGTCCTTCGAAGCGAATTTCAATTACTTGAAGCGGAAACATTTACAAATCATCAGCGAATTACTGTCAATATAGATTTGATAGACAAAGTTTGCATGACACGGCATAGCAGCACTATTACCTGATCTAATGATAATTGCATGATGGAATGGCCCATTTATAGCAAGAAAAATATTATCACAAGAGAATGAATAAAGATTAAATTGAATTTCAAAGGAACTCAGACAAAAGAAGACTAATACATTTCAAAGGAACTCAGACAAAAAAAGACTAATACATTGAAGCAAATCAAAAGAGCACAATATCTACTTTTTATCATAATATGTTTGAAAAGGAATATTTGTTAGTATTAAGCAAGCAAGCTTTTGTGCAAATGACCGGGCTAAGCTGTTAGCAGATAAAACCACTTAAGGGCGTTCTTTTTCATGGAGCTGAATGAACTAGGTTCTATAAAAATTAATCAAATTCTATGTTCCGTAAAAAATCAGGATGCTGCATAGAATGAATTGCAAAGTTAATATGTCTACAGGGCACAATGGACCAAAACGGTCTAAGTGAAGTGGGAACAGTTTTGTCTTAGCACCCTCGTAACCTATCCTAACTTCATTATCTGTATTGAATTGTACGTTAAATTTGAAAATTTTGAACAGTTTCATACATTATTTTGTGTCAACTGCAATTTTAGAACGCAAGAAGTTGCTCCAAATGACGACCTTACACTTTCCAATTCGGTAGTTCCGAACATTTGTCAATGAAAATCTGTCACTTTCATTTCATTCTGCAGGCAATTTTCATAAATTACATAAACAAAGCATTTGCTTCATCCAATCTGCTCCGCAACTTGTCCTTAACCCGCGAAATTATTTAATCGGTTAACGAACACAATCTCGTACTTAAACTTCCAATCCCTACGTAGATTCAATTGCATCGCATGTTAGGAAAGTGGCAAGTTGCCGTCATTAAAAATGAGTTACTCGCGGATTGAAAGAAAACACTTTGGACTATTACGTTCTTCCATTGAAAGGTGTGCATTTTAATGTGAGTCCTCAAACTTCTCGATAACGACTTTCAAACTCTGCCATCCGGATGCAAGCGTCCTGCACATTTTCTCAGGCAAAAATGAATTCTCTTCAACTAGATTGTCTTCTGTATGCTACATTCGGATATATCCCAGGAACGTAATCTTCCGTGATGGCTGTTAATATTTAAATTGACATTGAATCCCTATTTGGCTAGTTGTCTCACGTTCTTTAATTATTATATTTCAGACGGCGCTATAGGACTGTCGATTCTGCCACTTGCAGCGCTACTAACAGGAAGTCTTTTGACCATTGGTATCGGAGTTCTGCTGGTTGTTGTCATAGCTATCAGGAAACGACGTGAACAAAGCTCTGGAAGCTCGTGCGATGATAAGGATAAACACTTGGGTATGTCCTTTCGTTTAGTTTTCGTCAAAAGCTATTTCATGTTGCTGCAAATATTATAGGAATGGATGTTACAGTTACAGCGCCGCTGGAAATGGGAGCTGGACATCAACGTTTCGTTGTAGCATATACACTGAAGCAAGGAATTGAGAAACAGCCTGACATTCTTAACGCTCAAAAAGGTAGGTTTATCGAATAGGATACAGGATTCGATATATTTAACAATTGTGAACTGACTTCATAGTTTTAAAGATTAGAAAGATTAGGAAAAAGCTTTTTCAAGTCAGTCTTTGCATACGGAGAAAGTTTTAATATGAAATAATGCTGTAAAGACTCTTGTCTTATAAGCAGTTAGCTAGAAGCTAACAAAAATACGCTTTGAATTTGACATAAAAGTAAGAATATATCTGATCTGAGCCATTTATAAGTCAATACATATTTACTTACTTAACTTCCATACAGACTAAGTTTCATTTTACAAATAAAAAAATTCATTTTATAACCGATTGATCGATCTTTCACCATTAAAAACATTTCCGTTTGAGGTTGCAATCTAACTTATGAAGATTTTTTGATCAAAAATGACGCGTTAATTTAAAATGTGACTGACTGCACTTTATGTTTTTATGAACTTAGAATGTATAGATTGTTTGGCAAAAAAGGCGGTATATAAATAATTATTTAATTATAATCAATATTATTTGATTATCATCAATATGCACAGTATAAAGCAGGAAGTTTTATTAATAACCAACAAGCAAAGCAAACTAAAAAATGGAATGATTACCAACCTCAAAGAATAGTAATCACAATGAAATAAGATGGTGATAATCATTGAACTCAAAATAAAATTCAAATATTTTACGATGTCGACTTTGCTCGGAGCAGAAGGATCGCTTCTCGCGCTCATGATCCTATATTAGTCAGTATTATGTTAAATCTTTTCTCCTAAATGAAACAAAAATATCCCAGGAAATAAGCTTTATGTGTCTACATAAGTTATGAGAGAGCAGGAGCTTTCATTCTAGATTTAGAATTTTTTACGTCAGTAAAAAGGAAAATAAGCAGTAGTGGCTTTTCAAGGAAACGTGATTTGGCATTTGGTTGGTTGGGTGTAGAAAGTTCGCACAGAAAGTGTTTTATAGTTTTTTCCTCTTCCTCTGATATACAACTTCGGCGTAAATCATTGAGAGGGACACCCAATCTTTCTGCGTGACTGCCGATCAGACAGTGTCCCGTCAGTACGGAAACGACGGAACTCAGGGTTTCACGGCTCATATTGAGGAGCCGCTTTGTGCGTTTGGAGCACAGTGCGTGCCAAGTTTGCCTGGTTGTGCTACAGCTTTCTTCGAGCAGCCAGGCCCTATTCGCAGCCTCCACATAGTACTGCTTAAATCCTAGCTTTATGGAAGCTAGAGGTTGGCCGACTTCGGGGGTAAGTGTATATTCCTGAAGCTCGGTGCCAGTTCTCGCTAGGGCATCTGCCTCGCAGTTTCCAGGTATATCACTATGCCCCGGTACCCAGTAGAGAATTACTTCACAGTGAAGAGACATCACGTTCAGTTGTGAGTGGCGTTCCATAGCAATTTAAGATGAGGTATGCACGCTGGATAGTGATTGGTTAGCAGCTGGACTGTCGGAAAAGATGTTTAAACTTCTTATGGAAATTTTCTGACTTCTCAGCCAGTCAACTGCCTTATAAATCGTAATGACCTCTGACTGAAAGACAATGCAGTGGTCTGGTAATTGGACTAATGGTTGCAGGCCTGTTCTGAGAACACGCCCCATCCAACTCTTCCATCCATTTGTGATCCATCAGTGTAGATGTCGACCGATTACTGTATCTCACCTCTTTCTGTGGTCCAATCCTCTCTACTCGGGATGACTGACCTGAAACTATGGTGAAAATAGGGAATCGGAAATGCAAGGTCCAATTTCGCTGACGTTGGTCCATCTCTCCATAGTATTGTAGAGTGACCAATGTTCTCCTCATGCCAGAGTCGTAGAGCTTTCAATCGAACATCAGTGGCCTGCTGTCTCGTAAGTAATTCTGTCGGAAGCCAATTTAATAGCATAAATAATGCCTTTGTCGGGGTATTCCGTTGAACATCGGTGATTGCATTAGCCGCAATCCTTCTGACCTTGTTTAGCAGGTTTACATTTGATGCTTTTGGCATAGCAGGCCACCAAATAACTGCGCCGTACAGAAGAATTGATTCCACTATCGCCATATAGAGCCATGATACAATTTTGGCTTTTAATCCCTACCTTTTCTCAATAGCTCTTTTGTAGCAGTATATTGCGCATGCAGCTTTGCGTGCTCTTTCTGCTGTGTTTGCTTTCCATGCGAGTTTAGAGTCCAGAATTAGACCTAAATATTTGACCTGATGAGGTAGGTTGAAACTTATCTTATTAAGTTTAGGTGGGATGAATCGTGGAATTTTGTATCTTCTGCTGAAAAGCACAAGTTCTGTTTTCTGCGATATGTCTTTAGATCGCACTCATTGCTCCATTTGGTAAGAATACCTACGGCTAAGTTCAGTCTTTCAGATGTGTTGAAGAATTTGCCAGATATTGTTATTGCAACATTGTCGGCGTAGACTACGACTTTGCAGCCAGTCGCTTCTATTGTTGACAGGAGTTTGTCCACCACTAAGTTCCATAGGAGGGGTGATAGCACCCCACCTTGCGGGGTGCCTCTGCACGTTGGCCTTCTTAGGATGCTGTCTCCTAGTGTGGAGTTGATGCTTCTGCTTCTTAGTAGTGGTACGATAAACCTAATCAGGTTATCATCATCCACATTGTTTTCCCCGACTGACATTGTTGAATGCCCCTTCAATGTCTAGAGAAACCGTTTGCGTATATTCTTTGACGCTTAGCGATTTTTCGAAGTATCTGGTGAACGAGTGAAGAGCTGTTTAAACCGATCTCCATTTTGTGTATGCGTGCTGTGCATTAGAGAGTGGTTTCAGAATAGCTCTCAGATGGATCTCTACAGTCGCTCCAGAGTTTTTAGCAGAAAAGAGGTGAGACGGATAGGTCTGTAATCCTTAGGTGAGGAGTGGGATGTTTTACCCGCTTTAGGTATGAAAACTATTTTTGCTTCTCTCCAATGCTGTGGAGTGTAAGCCATCCGTACACTTGCTTTGAAAATGGCGTTCAGCCATGGCAGTGCTGTATTGATACCCTGCTGGATCTGGATCTGGTGAGATGTTGTCCATGCCAGGGAATTTAAAGGATTGAAATGAGCTGATGGCTCAGCGTAGGAGCCTGTCATTTACAGGCACAGTGGTTGGCATACAATCCGGGAGCGTGTGTGGATCTGCTTTGTCAGCCATACCCTCACTGCCCGGGAAGTGCGTATCCACGAGAACGGCCAATGTCTTGGAGCTGGATTTCGTGCAAACTCCATTTGCGTCCTTAACGGACCCTAAAAATGAGGGGGAGCTTGTCATGACTTTACGCAGGCGACTGACATCCTCGCAATGTTCTATTTCTGCACAGAAGCTTTTTCAAGAGGTGTGTTTAGCCTTTCTGATAGAGGATTTGAACTCCTTCAGTTTTATTTTATAAGAAGACCAGTCATTAGATTATTAAGCCCGATTGAAGGACTTCCTACATTCCTTCCGCAGCTCAGCAATGTCACTATTCCACCATGGGGGCTTGTACTTCCCTCTTTCATCGTCATCGAAGGCCAATGTAAGGGTCCGAATGGCTCCATCAAGACCGGATATGTCTACAATCTCTGGAGGTCCGCCTTTAAGCGCAGACTCGAATACCAATTGGTATTTGACCCAATCCATCCTCCTTTTGTTGATGAAGGTTGGATTTTTCGGAGGTTCAAAAACCACATCGAACATTATATATAAATGATCGGAGAACGAGCACTCTTGTGATATGTGCCATCCCTTGATAGCATGGTTCAAGTTCTCGTTCGTCAGAGTGATATCCAGAACCTCCCTACGGCTTGCCGTAATGAAAGTAGGATCCTCACCTTTGTTAGCTAGGGCTAAGTCATGTAATAAAATAAATTCAAATAGTGACTCACCCCGTTTATTCGTATCGGTGCTACCGCAGATGCGATGATGAGCATTGGCGTCCGCTCCGACTATTAAAGGGATGCCTCTTGCAGTGGCTTCCCTTGTAAGCCTCTGCAGGCTAGTTGGAGGTGGCAGAACATCATGCGCCATGTAGCAGGAGACAGCCCAAAGGGGTTTGGACTGTCTTTCCACTGCTATCGCAACGGTGTCCTGGTCACTGAAATTATACAAGGTTAAAAACTTCAAGCCTTCCTTTACAATTATGCAAGCTCTCGGTTTACCTGCTGTGTTGAAGGATACTGTGTTATATCCTTTCAAGTTGAGCCCGCAAGCCCGGTTTCCAACAACCCAAGGTTCCTGGGCCAGTATAAGCTCCTCTCCGTTTTGGGCCAGGTTGAGAAGCAGTGCGGCGGAAGTCGCTTAAAGTGATGGAGGTTTATCTGTATTTGAGGGGACCTTCAACTCCACAGTGGAGGTGGTACTTCTTCCGTCATCAGAGAGAAGATCTGACTCAGAGAGGTCCATGGTCAGGTCTACTGATGCTTCCACAGTTACCTCACTCCCACTCTCCTTGTTCGGTTCCCGTACTGCCTTCCCAGTACGGTCTTTACGATATACTCGCAGGGTGATACCCAAGAAACCGTAGCTGATCACTCCGCTCTTCGACTCCAACGGAGCTAGCGACTCCTCGTTCAGGATTATTAGGGCCTCTCGCTGTCACCTGAAGAAGAGGCGGTGTTGGAGGGCGCACCGGCAACATTGTGGGCCGGCTTGTTCGCCGTTTCCTTGGTGTTACCGCTAGCGCCAATAGGCTTAACTGAGGGGGTACTTGATCTTGGCATTGTTGCCTTGGTGCGTGCACCCCTCGAAGAAGTGGGAGGTTGGCTGAGCATCACAGTCTTCTTCCCACAAGAAGCACGCGTCACCTTCGTCCACTTCCCTTCCGGGCAGAGTGGATCTTTCTTTTCACCTTTTTCTGAATTCATTACAGTTGGGTCCCCCCTCACAGCCACTATCTCCACTCATTGTGCAGTTCCCCTGGTACCTCATGGTTATCCATGTCGTAGCAGGGAGGCCATGCGACGCAGACTTTTTCTGCCTCGCTTTTGTATGCTTTCTCACAAAAGGGCCGTTATTTCAAAAACTGTAGAAGCGAAATAAATGAACTTACTTGTGTTGAATACGTAAGAAATCATTAATAAATACGTGAAACAAAATCTGGAAAATATTTGTTTGTTTTTGACAGTTTTTTTTAGTTATAAACTGATTGACACCAGGTGAACGCAGATTTTTTCTGGCAAGTGTATGTAAATTTAACTTCTTTCTAACAAAACCATTTGCCAATGAATGGCCAAAAAAGAATCTACAGCAAATTAGATATTTTGTGTTCAAGCTGCACAAATAATGATCGACTAATTTGAGAAATTCAAAAGAAGTGTTGTTTCAACTAACCGGCAAAATTCATTGCGAATTTTGTGAAGAAAATTTGTTTTTGTCGCTTCATGATTTCATTGTAATCTAACATTCTATTTTGATTTTTTTAGATTCAGAGCAATGTATGGTGATGAAGCAAAAATTTAACTCTACTACACCACCAAGTGGACGACCGAATGCACTGTATCTCGGTAAAACAGCATTCACGCCACAAAGCTTTGTAAGTCTTCAAATAAATACTTTCAATGCATTTTTTACGCCTTCTTTTGCAGGAATCTCCCACTACCATTTTCACCGAAAATGAACAAAAAAGCACACCATCAAGCCATCACAGTACATTGAAGTACAAAGAAGATGGTCGGAAAACTTATCAGGAAGTCATCTACAACACACTTCCCGTAAAAAACGCACTGCACGAAAGTGTCCTTTCGAATAGTGTGACGTTATTGGCGTGCGGTGACAAAGGACGATATGGATCACCAACAAGCAACTACGGCAGTAACTGCAATGCGAATGCTGATCTGCAAAACAATGTGGCGTACAAGTCAGAGATCAATAAATCCAACGACTATGGATTATCCGTAGCGGACTATTTAGGTTCTAATTTAGATTTTAGTCTAGGCAACGCAGACTCGGCTGTTACTATGCCACGACTTACTAATTCCGTGGCTCTATCCACTACCATTAGTAAATCCAATCCCACTAGAAATCATATAATTACGGACACTTTACCGGGTCCGGAAAGCTGCGTTTAAAATAATCAGCAAACGAATGAAAAATGTAGTATTGATACAACAAGTAAACACTTTTCGAAAAAAATGAAGACTGGTCCACTTAATTTTAAAAATGAATAATTATTGACATTGTTGAAGCTGCAAACTTGAACATGTTACTATGTATTCTAGTATTTAATCCAATGCTCATAAAATCCAACACATATCGATTGATAATAAACTATCATTTGATTTTTTTGTACCTGTGCAAGTATTTGCTCATAATTGATTTATATTTTTATTGATGTAGAAGGGAGTCATAAGATATTAAAGAAAAAATGCCAGCATACCAGAAAGGCCACAAAAAATCATTTAGTAGTAAGAGTTATGCAGTTTTTGTAACTATTTTCCACTAAAGCTCATTTACAGCAGCTTCAAGTTTTAATAAAAGCCATCACAATTTTTCCAAAAAAAAAATTATATTAACCTGCACGAGCATCGTTATTCGCAATCAATTTAAAATATGGGAACCAGCTAATATTTACCGGATTGTGTGATTCTTTTCTAAAAAAAATTTAAAAAGATGTTTTCCTGAATTTTAAATTCAAAAATTCATACTTTCTAGTCAGTTAAATAGTCACTGGAAATAATTTTATCAAGCAGAAACTTTTATTGGCAAACATGGCTTATTTAATCAATCATTTGCTGAATTTTCCAAAAACCCTCGTCCTTTTTTGCCTTTGTTATTCATTTAATTTTCCTCTGAATTTTCATTTTAATGGAAATGTTTTGAAGATTGACAGTACATCATTGATAGTAAAAATTGTTCTTATCATCTCAAAGCTACATTCTTGTACCGTCCTTATCTACTTGTGGTATCACAATGAGCCTTCTGTGGCCTAAGTTAAACATTTCTTGAGAAAAGATCGCTGCCACTTTTACCGATTGATACTCACCCAGTCAAAATAAAACTTCGAAAAATTTGGCCATAATTTAACATGTAATTGATTTGTAATGGGATTAATGGAGAAAGTATTGTTCAAATAAATTACATTTCAACAAGTCACTAACAGGATTACTTTCAATGTCAGTCTGTATAAGGTCTGAAGTATGATTTCTTCGTAAGTAAGCGCCTTCAAACCCAAATCTTTAAAAAAATTACCCTTTTTAATGCATATTATTAATTGCCTTATGTTATTTTAGCATTTTTAATAGATCAAGACTTATTACTAGGAAATTGATGTTGCTTACAAATACAGTTAGACCTACTTCAACGTTCAGATAACATTTTGCCAACTATTGTCACTTCTCTATTTCATTTCAGCTATATTGCAAAAGTTACTTCGATTTCTCTTTGATCAACTTCTCATTTGTTTTGAAGTAACCATTCTTTCATGCTGCTGATCAGATTTTTATTGTTTATGCAGCAAGCAATTTTGCCTCGAAATCTTTTCCCTTTTCTACAATCAAACATCAAGCCTGATCTGGAAAAAGCATTTTCTATTATTACGGTATTGATGACTCCTGACTAACGCTCAAAAAGATTTGTTGTCCTTAAGTGAAACCCTCGTGTTTTATACGATGGTCAAGTACATATTTACAATAATGATTGAAAAATTCTTAGCCAATCAAATTAAAAATTTGATTCCAATACCTAAATAGAATTGTAAAACATATTGAACTGTAAAACTGATGAATTAGCTACTAATATCTATTGTGTACATAACCTAAACCAATTTATATAAGACCAGTGAGAACAATCACACTGACTGGAATATAAAACAAAAAACAGCGAGATAAGAGGTTAGAGTGCGAAAATATACATTAAAAGATGTGTAAATATTGTTGATAATAGTCATAATAATAACGGAAATATAGTATAAAATCAAATGGATAAATTGTTTGTGTAGGCAAATAAATACATTGTAAACTAATGGAAACGAAAAATATGGTTCTAACAAAGTTAGGTATGTAACTAAGTTTTCTATGGCTTTTATTTAGAATCTAATGACATTTTCGAGACACATATTACGAAACAATATCATGATGCCATATCCTGTACTGCAACGGCAATTTTATGCATATCTTAGTTTTTAAATTTATTTAAACCCTAAAATTTTCCTGAATGTAAATCGTAGTAGTTACCGGATAAATTGAATCATATTATGAGAAAAATATTCTTTGGTTTTCTGAACACTTTAACATATAAGGCTAACATAGGAAAAACTACAAAATAAATGTAAAAATGCTTTGATTCCATGTGATACAAAATGATCAATAAAAGTGTTTTAATTAAAAAAATGTCTATTTCTTTCTTTTTTTGATTTTACTTTCTATGTAGTAGCCAATTGTTCAGTTCACCTATATAATCTATCAAAAAAGGCTGATTGTATTTCAAGGATCGAAAAAAAGCTTACTCTAACATTTCGTAAGTTTTTGTTGCTATATTATTTCTCAAGGAGAAAGGAACCAGAAAATGAACGTTCGTTTTCTTCGGATTTTTAATTAAATAAAATTGAGCGTATTTTTCAGTGCTTTGCATTCCTTAGCCCGAAGAAAATTCTATTTGGGCATTATTAAATATATTTAACTTACAACTGCTTATATGTATTTATTTTTCAAACGATTAATGCTTGTATGACAAAAACAAAATTCGTCATTCGTACGTTTCGCGACGTGTTTAACTCGTAGCATTGCCGCACTCGTTAAAAACATCACTGCAGTCACTCATAACGAAAACAGTATTATCGCACAATGTTCATGTTTATGTACAGTACTCTCCGTACTCCGATTATAATAGAGTTTGTTATCGTGTGTGCATCAAAACATTGAACTAATATGTGGTTTTCGAATTCTTCTGACATATATTTTACGCTTTGCTTTTATTTATATAGATTAGATAGAAAGATTAGAAAATTCATGCATACGTATGTATAATGGACATACTTGATTCCTTACATAGTAAAATAAAATTAAAGAGAACGATATTAAGTACTGAAATAATTTCATTCGATAAAAATTGTAGAATGTTATTAATGAATAAATATCATTTCGCTAGTAGAAAATTGGAAATCCTTTTTATGACTATTTTAACAGGTTTTTTTTTAATATCAAAGTTTGCCGATGAAAAACTTGCTTTAACAATAATGAAATCTGCCAAAACCAGCACATATACATATTTTTTTATATTTAAGTTATCAAATAGCTTGAATTTGCATGAGCTGAAAACCCATCTTCGAGAGGCATTAACTGATGCCCAAACAATCTTCGATCTCTAATAGGCTATAAACCATCTTTTGATCCCCATTTTTAATTCTGATGCTGTCTTCCTTATCTCAATAACTTCCTATATACTGGGAAGTTCTTGTATTCGCCTCGGAAATCGAAATTAAAATTTTCAACATTTACATTTACGTTGTGAGGTTTTTAGAGTATATTTAAAGTGTTTTTAGGAAGAGAGATGTATGTGTGTGTGTGTGTGTACGTATTTCCGTGGAGAGTTTTTTCTACAAGCATAACTCACGTAAACAATGTTATATAGACCTCGTTGAGGTGTCAATCGAAGCGTTTTTGCAATCTTGAGAGCTGATTAGTTTACGGACATTTCCATCGATACGTATTTGTGTGATTCTATCAACCTTTTAAAATAATTGTTGGAGCCGTTTTTTAATTTGCTAAAACAAGTGCAAAAACGTACTTTTTTTTCATCAACAATGAATTTTTAATCCGATTTGCAAAACACAGTAATCAATAGTTATAAAATTTATATACTCCAAACAATTTTTTTAAAACAAACAGCAAAACTTTTCTCATGGATACAAAAACAATTAAATTAAAAATTAAAAATATCTCGCGAACCAATTATAATATTTGTATCACTAAGATGTCAATCTACGTATATTTACATCTTTGTGATGTTTTTAACTTTATAAAATAGATCCTTGGAGCCGTTCTTTTAATTTCATAAAAAAAATGCGAAAAATTAGAATTTTTTAAAAAAAAAATATATTTTTAACCTTATTTGCACAGCACAGTAATAAATGTTTATAAAACTTATAAATTCTTATCAGTTTTCAAAGAGAAACCAGCAGAACTTTTTAGTATGATAAAGAAGAAAAAAAAATTTAAATTCAAAATTTTTGAAAAGGGTTCATACGAATGATATTACTTGATATATCTTATTCTAAAGACTTTGTTGTAAAGTCAATCGAAGTCTAGTAATATTTGCATACTTTGAGCAGATTTTGAATAGTTTTCACAGTACCGTGTTTTAAATTTGATAAAAAATACTGCTTAAATTTTGAAAACCAACAAAAATCAAATCAAATTTGCATTTGTGGTAATCAACGTTTTGCATGGTAAAATGTTTTGTAGTCAATAATTTCCAAGATCATATGCTTTAAAGGCTTTCATGAAATAAAAAATTGTAGTTTTTAGTAGTTTTGTTCTTGAGTGTTCGTAAGATTTCAATTACTTCCTGCCTCATCATTTATAATACCATTTAATAACTTCCCAGTATATGGGAAGTTATTGTAATCGACTCGAAAATCGAAATTGAAATTTTCAACGTAGAATCAATCAATTACGTTTTGATGTCTTAAGAGTATGCACGTAGGTACTTGTGTTCGTGAACAGTTTTTTCTACGAGCATAGCTCACGTAAACAAAGTCGTACCGACTTCGGTGAGGTGTAAATCCAAGCGCTTTTGCAATTTCAAGAGCTGATTAGTTTTTGGGAAACTACGGTCTGGGGGGTTTGCCGTTTTTACCCTTTGAAGTTTATTTCTGTCATGCACTATATCACACGAACCAAAGATAGGATTTGCATTTTTAAAGAACCAATCGATGCGTAATAGCATTGTTAAGATTCTTACAAATTTTTAAAAAAAATGTTTGAGCTTTTTTTAAATATATTAAAAAATTGCAAAATAGTACGATTTTTTTTCAAAAACAATAGATTTTTAAACTAATTTTCAAAACGCAGTAAATAATGTTTATGAATTTAACATACTCCAAACAATTTTTGTAAAAAAACAGCAAAGCTTGATCTTATGATTATGAAAAATATTAAATTAAAAATAAAAAATCATTAAAAGTCATCATGACCTTCAAGGTCATTTATGTAATTCACTATATCTCGCGAACCAAATAAAGTTCGCATCATTAAGGTGTCAATCGATGTGTCTTAACATTTTTGTGATGTTTTAAGACTAATAAAGAAATCGTTGAAGCCGTGTTTTAATTTAATAAAATAGTTGTAAAAATAGGGTTTTTTCATAAAAAAATTTTTTAACCTGATTTCCACAACACAGTAGTAGATGTTCATAAAATTTATAAATTCTTGTCAATTTTTGAAGCGAAACCAGCAAACCCCATTTCCATGATTATAAAAAAATTGAATTAAAAATAAAATATCATTCAAAGTCATATTCAATCATCTCCCTCACCTACGTAATCAATTGACGCTCCCGCAGATGATACGATTAATATTAAGTATATCGAAATACTCATTATTATTAACTTCCCAGTATATGGGAAGTTCTTGTAATCGCCTCGAAAATCGAAATTGAAATTTTCAACATTTCTTTACGTTTTGAGGTCTATAGAGTATATATAAAGTGTTTTTAGAAAGGGAGATGTATGTGTGTGTGTACGTACGTACGTACGTACGTTCGTGGACACTTTTTTCTACGAGCATAACTCACGTAAACATAATTGTATCGACTTTGTTAAGGTGTCAATCGAAGCGTCTTTGCAATCTTAAGAGCTGATTAGTTTTCGGGACACTTCGGTTGGGGGGGTTTGCTGTTTCGCCCCTTTGAAGGTCGATTTTGTCATGCATTATATTTCGCGAACCAAACATACGATTTGCATGTTTAAGGTGTCAATCGACGCGTATTAGCATTTGTGTGAATCCGTAAAATTTTGAAAAAAATCGTTGTAGCCGTTTTTTAATTTAAGAAAAAAAAATGAAAAAAATTGGGGTTTTTTTTATAAACAATAAATTTCTAATCTGATTTACGAAAGACAGTATTCAATTTTTGTAAAATTTATATATTTCAAGCAATGCTTGTAAAAACGGCATCAAAACTTCTTGCCATGATTGCGTAAAAAAATGAATAAAAAATAAAAAATCATTAACAGGCATCATGATTTTCAAGGTCATTTCTGTCATGCGTTATATCTCGCGAATCCAACATACGATTTGCATGATTAAGGTGTCAATCGACGCGTATAAGTGATTGTGTGAATCTGTCAAATTTTGGAAAAAATCGTTCGAGTCGTTTTTCAATTTAAGAAAAAAAAGTGCAAAAAATTAGGGTTTTTTTATAAACAATAAATTTTTAACCTGATTTACGAAAGACAGTATTCAATTTTTATAAAATTTATATACTTCAAGCAGTGCTTGTAAAAAAGTCATCAAAACTTTTTCTCGTGATAACAAGAAACATTAAATAAAAAATAATAAAATCATTAACAGTCATCATCATCTTTAAGGTCATTCCTTCCATTCACTATATCTCGCAAACCAGATGTAATATTTGCATCATTAAGGTGTCAATCGACGTGTTTTAAATTTTTTTTGATTATTTTAATATTATAAAGATCCGTTTCACCGGTTTTTTTCAATTTAATAGAAAAAAATGAGAAAGCTTAGGGTTGTTTTCATAAAAAATAATTTTTTAGCCTGATTTGCACGACACAGTAATAAATGTTTATAAAATTTATACATTCCTATCAGTTTTTGAAGAGAAACCAGCAAAACTTTTTTCATGATTCTGAAAAAAAATTCAATTAAAAATAATAAATCATTGAAATTTACCATATGAAAAGGGTTCTTCGAAATGATATTACCTTATATCTTTTATTCTAAAGACTTTGTTGTAAAGTCAATCAAAGTTTTAAAATGTTTGGATAATTTGAGCAGATTTTTAATAGTTTTTGCAGTCTTTTAATTAAAAAAAGCGGCTTAAATTTTGAAAACCATCAAAATTTCAATCAAATTTGCATTTGTGGTAATCAATCATCATCACCCATCCACCAAAAGCCTTACGTAATCAGTGGATGCTCCCGTAGATGATATGATTAATATTAACTCATTCCTGTTACTGCTATGAATACCTCTCATTGTTATTACTTAAAGTAGTAGTATTTTCAAAATTATTATTGTGTTTAATGTTGTTGATGTTTATGTAGATATTACTGGGAAGTTGACCGTGTGGACCTTAAGGGTCGCACTTCGCGGCTTGTTTAAATAAAAATTAATTCCATAATTAATAATGTGTTGAGTATTTTTTTATTTATGTAGATATTGCTGGAAACCTCAAAGATCGCACCTCACGGCTTGTTTCATTTATATATTCCAACAATTTTCTCAAATTTTCCATGCTGTTTTTGACTGTCATAGAAAATTCGTCAGCATTGAAAATTTGAGCTTCAGCAATATCCTTCAAACTATCGTATTTTCTGTCCATTCAATGCCTTTTTTCGATTAGCTGAATTTTTCTCTTCATCAATAGTATTTCCCATCACTTATTCGCCTTTTTGGCAAGTTTAATTTGAGTCCAAAAACATTATAAAATTTGTGATTATTTTAAACTTCCCCGTATACAGCTGGTAGTAATTTAAATGTTTTTTAGGAAGAAAATATGTATGTTAATGTGTACGTACGTTCAATTGTGAATATATAATTAGAAACACTTGCAGCTTACTAAGAAAAACCCAATTTGGCAATGAATCGGTGGATATAACTCATTCGATGTAGGTTTGGTTTTTACCTGATTAATGATGACGGATGCTACCTCGATAAAGGCGACAGGGCAGCAAAGTTCTGAAAAACCCAAGACTTTAGTTGGACACGTTATTAGAAACACTGTATTTCAGTTTAGTTAGGATGGCATGCAAAATCGTCATGATCACCTCGAAAAAGGCAGTTGCATTTGTTGCAGTTTATTCGTGATTTTTGAAATTTTTAAAAGTATTTTTAATTTCAATAACGATGAAATGATATGAGTTGCACTCCTCTAGTTAGACAAAAGACTTGAGAGAGTTTCGCTTGACATATCGCCGGCCACCTAGAGTGTTCCATAAATTGGTTTAAGGAAAACTAAAACACATGAAAATCCGCAGAACTATCCAAGATACTCCCCTTAGCAAAAAGCGGCCGAAAGGCATATCATAGTATAGAAGCCAAATTGTTCGCATATGGAAACGGAGACCAAAAAGATAAGCTGCCGAAATTCATCGCTGATTTTTCGGGGAAAGAGTCGATATTCCGGTGAGAACAGTCAGAAAACGTCTTTTGGAAGCCAGACTACATGGCAGCACAGCCAGAGAGAAATAACTGATTGGAAAAAGAATGTGTAGTACTTCGCACGGGCACATTTAACCTGGAAAATGAATGAAAATTTAATTTTTATAGCGATAAAACAAAAATAAATCGCATTGGGGCTAGTGACATGATATATGTCAGACAACCAAGAAGTGATTAATTCGACCCACTCTACATTTCAACTGTTGTAAAGCACGGAAGAGGCTTTCCCAATGTTTTTTGGGAATGTTTCTCGTTGTTTGGTGTTGGACTAATACACCGTATAAAACTAATATTGACCAAGGAAAAGAACATCGACAACTTAGAAAACTTCATGTCGCCATGGACTGAGGATAATCTTCCTATTATATGAAATTTCCAATACGACAATGACGCAAAACATGCGACACGACATACAAGAAAGATTTTGGAGTAAAAAAGCGTCACCATTTTAGACTGTTCATTAACGAATCCAAATTTAAATCCAATCAAGCACTTGTGGGGAGCCATAAAAGAAGCCGTAGCAGTAAGGAATTTCACAATCATAGACCAATAATTCAAAGCGGTTAAAGAAACATCGGCATCCATTTCTCTGGAGAGGTGCAGAAAACATTCAACGACAATGCTATTCGCCTACAAAAGGTTGTGAAGCAAAAGGCGTTCCTGACGCGGTAATCACATGTTTTTTTTAATTCATTGTTTTATTTGGTAAAATATTTGCTCGCATAGACGAATTTGAAAATAATTTCTGTGTTTTTAACTTTCCAGTATATGAGAAGTTCTTGTAATCGCCTCGAAAATCGAAATTAAAATTTTCGACATTTCTTTACATTTTGAGGTCTATAGAGTATATATAAAGTGTTTTTTAGAAAGGGAGATGTGTGTGTGTGTCCGTACGTACGTGTGTTCGTGGACAATTTTGTCTACGAGCATAACTCACGTAAACAAACACGTATCGACTTCGTTAAGGTGTCAATCGAAGCGTCTTTGCAATTTTAAGAGCTGATTAGTTTTTGGGACACTTCGGTCGGCGGGATTTGTTGTTTTGCCCCTTTGAATGTCATTTCTGTCATGCACTATATCTCGCGAGCAAAACATGCGAATTGTATTCTAAGGTGTCAATCGACGCGTATTAACATTTGTATGATTCCATCAAAATTTTGAAAAAATTGTTGGAGCCGTTTTTTTTAATTTAACCCGCGAATAGTAACGCATATGTCTGTGAGACCGGTTTCATAGAAAAATATGTGTATGAAAATAACATAATTTTTTAGTGTTGCAAGGGAATTTTATTATTATTAATAAACGTGATGTGATGTAATAATTTTTTGTGTTTTATTATACTTAAACCTTGTATTTTTTAAGTCCAATTTGCTGCATTTACAGAAATTGTGTTATTTTGGATTGATCTTCACTCGAAAATTTCGGTCTCTGAGACCGACGTCACCAACTATGTAAGATAATTTTGCGTCACCACTGGCGGGTTAAGGAAAAAAGTGCATAAAATTGGAATTTTTTTCATAAACAGTAAATTATTAACCTAATTTACGAATTACTGTAATCAATGTTTATAAAATTTATATGCTCCAAACAATTTTTGTAGAAAAACTAGCATAAGTTTTTCTCATGACTAAAAAAATTAAATTAAAAATAAAAAAATCATTAAAAGTCATCATGTTTTTAAGGTCATTTCTTTCATTCACTATATCTCACGAATCAGATATAATATTTGAATCATTATGGTGTCAAACGATGTGCATTAACATTTTTGTTATGTTTTTGCCTCTACAAAAAAATTGTTGGAGCCGTTTTTCGATTTAATAAAAAAAAATGCAAAAAATTAAGATTTTTTCATAAAAAATAAATTTTTAACCTGATTTGCATATTACGGTAATAAATGTTTATACAATTTATAAATCCTTTTTATGATTACAAAAAAACACTAAATTAATAATAAAAAATCATTCAAAGTCGCCAATGTAAAAAGTATTCATATGAATGATATTACCTTATATCTTTTATTTCAATGACTTCGTTGTTCAGCCAATCAAAGTTTATTAATATTGGCATACTTTAAACAGATTTTGAAGTTTTTAGAGTACCGTGTTTTAATTTTAATATAAAAACTGCTTAAATTTTGAAAAGCAAAAAAAATCAAATTTGCATTTGTGGTAATGAACGCTTTGAATAGTAAAAGGTTTTGTAGTCAATACTTTGCTGGATCATACGCTTTAAAAAACTTCATCAAATAAAAAATTGTAGTATTTAGTAGATTTATTCTCTAGTAATCGTAAGATTTCAAATACTTCCTTCATCATCATTCGCAAGGCTATTTAGTTTTAACATGCAATTGAACCGATTATTGACTGCACATTCAATGTTTTTCAAGACCAACTGAAAATAAGAAATAAGTATTAGTTATCGTGAAAAAATACAAATTAAATGATTATACCGAATTCATGGCAATTTTAGATACAACTATCCAAAATGACCACCACGCGACAAAATCTCTTCAGTGGGCGTTATAACAAAAACTGCATTCATTTTTGCTAGCGCTCTTTTGTCCCTCAATAATCGAAATGAAAAAAACAAATAGCATAGAAAAGGCTTTGTGACCTAGCTCCCCTCCTCCCGAATAATCTGCGTGAACCTGAAACCTATAGTGTGTCATCATTCCCCTTACCTACGTAATCAATTGACCCTCCCTTAGACGATACGATTAATATGAAGTCATTCCAATTACTGTTATAAGAGGCACATTATTATTATTTAAAGTAGTATTATTTTCATAATTATTATTTTGTTTAGTATTTTTTAATATTTATGTAGTAATTACTGGGAAGTTGACCGTGTGGACCTCAAGGGTCGCACTTCGCGGCTTGTTATTTTTGTGATTCCATTAAAAAAATTTAAAAAATGTTGAAGCTCTTTTTTTATTTCAATAAAACATATTGAAAAAAGTTAGATGTTTTTCATAAACAATAAATTTTTAACCAGATTCGCAAAGCTCAGTAGCCAATGTTTACAAAATTCATATACCTACTTTAAACAGCTTTTGCGAAAAATCCAGAAAAACTTTTTTTCATTATTAAGAAAAATATATAAAACCATTAAAAGTCACCACGTGAAGAGGGTTCGAATGATATTACCTGATATCTTTTTATTTAACTTCCCAGTATATGGGAAGTTCTTGTAATCGCCTCGAAAATCGAAATTGAAATTTTCAACTTTTCTTTACGTTTTGAGGTCGATAGAGTATATATAAAGTGTTTTTAGAAAGAAGTATGTATGTGTGTGTGTGTGTGTACGTACGTACGTACGTATGTGCGTTAGCGAGCAGTTTTTCTACGTGCATAACTCACGTAAACAAAGTCGTACCGACTTCGTTAAAATGTCAATCGAAGCGTCTTTGCAATTTTAAGAGCTGATTAGTTTTTGGAAAACTTCGATCGTGGGGGTTTGCTGTTTTCGTCCTTTGAAGGTCAACCATGTTATGCGCTATAACTCACGAACCAAACATGCGATTTTCATTAGTAAGGTGTCAATCGACGCGTATTAACAATTTTATGAATCTATCAAATTTTTAAAAAAATCGTTGAAGCCGTTTTTTAATTTTTTTAAAAAAAGTGCAAAAAAATAGGTTTTTTTCAAAAACACAAAAATTTTAACCTGATTTTCAAATCTAAGTGATCAATGTTTATATTATTTATATACTCCAAATAGTTTTTGTGAAAAAACCAGCAAAAGTTTTTTTCATGATTACAAAAAAAAATTAAATAAAAAATTAAAAATCATTTAACGTTCAAGGTCATTTACGTCATTCATTATATCTCGGGAACCAAATATAATCTTTCGATCATTAAGGTGTCAATCGACGCGTATTAACATTTTTATGATGTTTTTATATTTTAAAAAAACCATTAAAGCGGTTTTTCCAATTTATTAAAAAAAATTGGAAAAGATGTGTTTTTTCATAAAAAAATCATTTTAAACTTGATTTGCACATCGTAATAATAAATGTTCATAGAATTTATAAACTTTTATCAATTTTTGTAGAGAAACCAGCAAAAACTTTTCTCATGATTAAAAAAAAATTACATTAAAAATAAAAACTCATTTAAAGTCACCATGTAAAAACGGTTCATTCGAATCATTATACCTTAAATCTCTTATTCTAAAGACATTGTTGTATAGTCAATCAAAGTTTATAATATTTGCTAAATTTGAGCAGATTTTCCATAGTCTTCACAGCACCATGTTTTAAATTTAATGAAAAAACTGCTTCGAAACCTGCCCCCCCCCCCGCCGATTGATCCGCGTGAATAATCAATCAAACCAACGCACCGAAATCCTTACGTAATCAATTGACGCTCGCGTAGGTGTTACGATTAATATTAAGGCATTCCAATAACTTTTATGAGAGGTACATTTTTTTTATTTGAAGTAGTATTATTTCCATAACTATTATTGTGTTTAATATTTTTAATATCTATGTAGATATTACTGGGAAGTTGACCGTGTGGACCTCATGAGTCGCACAGCACGGCTTGTTTCTAAAGCCATTGTTGTGTCGAAAATCGACACAAACAAAACACAAACAATACACAACAAAGAAAAATTTTTGTCATATAGTGAGGCTAGTGCAGTAGTTTATACTCTAAACTAATATTTTGTTTTCTTTTGTATGATTGAAGATGAATATTTTTGCCAGAATTTTACCAGGCGTAAAACTTTTTTTGATTTACCTGCACTTCAACGTGGGGCTTGGCAGCCGCCATTTTCTTTTCACATTTTTTTTAATATACAAATATAATGTTCAGATTTCGATAAATAAGCATACGAAATTTCAAAACGATATCTGTTGTAGTTTTGTTTATATAGCAGTTTGAAAAAAAGTCACTTTTTCCGGGCTATAGGTAGAATAACCCCTTAAGCAATCGAAGATTAATAATATTTGCATAATTTCAGCCAAGTTTCAATGGTTTCCACAGTACCGTGCTTTGGTTGGTTGGTTGTAGTGGAAGCCTCCTTTGTCAAAAGGCGGCTCACTTAGGCCAAGATAGGCCCATTGTGATACCACATTGAGATAGGGTGCGGCACTATAACTTATAGGGTGACGAGAACCATTTAGATTCTCGTATGAAGTCAGCTATGCTGCTAATATTTAAACTGGCTACTTCTGTGAGGCTGTCCAGGAAAGGTGAGCCTAAAGTTTGCATGCGTTTCTTGGATTGTGCTGGAGACACAGAAAGTATTGGATCGTTTCCTCCTCCTCCTCCGATCTGCAGCTGCGGCAGAAATCTTGGAAAGGGGCACCCGGTCTTTCTGCGTGTCTGCCAATGAGACAATGCCCCGTCAGCACGGATACGATGAAACTTAGTGTTTCACGGCTCGTGTTGAAGAGCTGCTTGGTGCGCTTTGAGCTTAGTGTGTGCCACGTTTGCCTGGTTGTCCTGCAGGTTTCTTCCAGCAGCCAGGCCCTACTTGCAGCCTCTGTATAGTACTGCTGAAAGTTAGCTTGACGGAGGCCAATGGATGGCCGACTTGGGGTGTTAGTGTATAATCCTGGAGTTCAGTGCCAGCTCTAGCTAGGGCATCAGCTTCGCAGTTCCCAGGTATATCACTGTGACCCGGCACCCAGCAAAGAATCACTTCACAGTAAAGCGACATCGCGTTCAGTAGTGTGCGCCATTCCATTACAATTTTGAATGAGGTATACACGTTGGATAATGATTGGATAGCAGCTTGACTGTCAGACAAAATATTCAGGTTTCTTACGAAAATTTTCTGACTTCTCAGCCAGTCAACTGTCTTATAAATCGCAATGACCTCAGCCTGAAAGACGCTGCAGTGGTCTGGTAATCGGAAGGATAGTTTCAGGCCTAGCTGTTCTGAGAACACGCCACAGCCAACTCTTCCCTCCATTTTTGATCCATCAGTGTAGATGTCGCTCGATTCCTGTACCCTATTTCCCTCCATGATCCAGTCATCTCTGCTAGGGATGACGGACTTGAAACTGTGGTAGAAGCAGGGAATGGGAGGAGTGAGGTCTTCTTTCTCTGGCGTTGGTCCATCCCTCCGTAATATGGTGGAGTGGCCGATATTCCCACGCCAGAGATTTAGAGCTTTCAATCGAATAGCAGAGCACTTGGCCTGCTGTTTCGTTAGGAGCTCCGTCGGGAGCCAATGTAATAGCATAAACAATGATTTTTTCGGGGTAGTGCGTATAGCCCCGGTGATTGCAATAGCTGCAGTCCTCCTGACCCTGTTAACCAGGTTCGCGTTTGATGTTTTTGCCATTGCTGGCCACCAAATAACCACGCCATACAGAAGGATTGGTTCCACTATTGCTGTATAGAGCCACGATACAGTTTTGGGTTTCAGTCCCCACCTTTTCCCAATAGCTCTTTTGCAGCAGTAGATTGCGCATGCCGCTTTACGCGCTCTTTCTGCTATGTTTGCTTTCCATGCGAGCTTGGAGTCTGAAATCAGACCTAAATATTTGACCTGATGAGATGGGTTGAGACTTGTCTCATCAAGTTTAGGTGGAACAAATTGCGGAATTTTGTATCTTCTCGTGAAAAGCACAAGTTCCGTTTTCTGTGGATTTATCTTTAGACCGCACTCTGTGCTCCATTTGGTCAGAATACCTAGGGCAAAGTTGAGTCTTTCAGATAGTGTGTTGACGAATTTGCCCGATATTGCTATTGCAACATCGTCGGCGTAGGCTACGACTTTGCAGCCAGTCGTTTCTATTGTTGACAGGAGTTTGTCCACCACTAAGTTCCATAGAAGGGGTGATAGCACCCCACCTTGCGGGGTGCCTCTGCACGTCCGCCTTCTTAGGATGCTGTCTCCTAGTGAGGAGTTGATGCTTCTGCTGCTTAGTAGTTGCACGATGAACCTAATCAGGTTATCATCCACATTATTATTCTCGAGTGCCTTCTCAATGGCCTTGTGGCTGACGTTGTTGAATGCACTTTCGATGTCTAGAAAAATCGCCTGCGTATATTCTTTGACGCTTAGCTATTTTTCGATGTAGCTGGTGGTATTTCCGCACAGAAACTTCTCCACGAGGTGCGTTTTGCTTTTCTGATGGAGCTTTTAAACTCTTTCAGTTTTAGTTTATAAGAAGACCAGTCATTGGATACTTTAGCCTGATTGAAGGACCTCCTACATTCCTTCCGCAGCTCAGCAATGTTACTATTCAACCAGGGGGGCTTATACTTCCCCCTTGGCTTTTTTGGACTACATGCAGATCTTGCTGCTTCGTTGCAGGCCGATGTAAGGGTCCCAACGGCTTCCTCCAGGCAACTTATGTCTTCAATCTTCGGAGGTCCAACTTCTAGTGCAGACTCGAATACTGCTTAGTACTTGACCCAATCCATCCTCCTTTTGTTAATGAAGGTTGGATTTTTGGGAGAGTCAAACGCCACATCGAACATTATATATAAATGATCGGAGAACGAGCACTCTTGTGATACATGCCACCCCAAATCGAAATTGAAATTTTCAACATTTCTTTACGTTTTAAGGTCTATAGAGTATATATAAAGTGTTTTTAGAAAGAAGTATGTGTGTGTGTACGTACGTACGTACGTGCGTTCGTGGACAGTTTTTTCTACGAGCATAACTCTCGTAAATAACGTCGTATCGACTTTGTCGAGGTGTCAATCGAAGCGTCTTTGCAATTTTAAGAGCTGATTAGTTTTTGGGACACTTCGGTCGGGGGGGGTTTGCTGTTCTGCCCTTTGAAGGTCATTTCTGTCATGCGTTATATCTCCGGAACCAATCATACGATTTGCATAGTTAAGGTGTCAATCGACGCGTATTAACATTTTTTTCGAAAGTATCAAATTTTTACAAAAATTATTTGAACCGTTTTTTAATTTTTCAAAAAAAGGGCTAAAAATTAGGTTTTTTTCCATAAACAATGAGTTTTTAACCTGATTTGTAGCACTCAGTAACTCATGTATATAAAAATTTTGTAGTACAAATAGTTTTTGTAAGAAAACCAGCAAAGCTTTTTTTCAGGATTACGTAATAAATGAAATTGAAAATAAAAAATCATTAAAAGTCATCATGATTTTCAAGGTCAATTTTATCATTCACTATATCTCACGAACCAGATATGATGTTTGCATCATTGAGGTGTCATTCGAAGTTTATTAATTTTTTTTTATGTTTTTACCTTTATAAAAAGTCCTTTCCGCCGTTTTTTCCATTTAATAAAAGAAAATGGGAAAGTTAGAGTTTTTTTCATAATAAATAAATTTTCACCCCGATTTGCACAGCTCAGTAATAAATGTTTATATAATTTATACATAATAGTTTTCGAAGAGAAACTGGCCAAATTATTTTGTATGATCCAAAAAAACCCTAAAAAACGGCTCGTGAAAAAACACAAATTCAATGATTATGTCGTGGCAATTTTGAACAAAATTATTTAAAATGAACACCTCGCGAGAAAACCTCTTCAGTGGGCGTGATAACAACAATGCATTCATTTTTGCTAGCGCTCTTTTGTCTTCAAGCATCGATATAAAAATAACAAATAACGTAAAAAAGGCTTTATAGCCCGCCCCCCTCCGATTTATCCGCGTGAATAGTCAATGAAACCAATCCACCCCCCACCCAACAAAAGCGTTACGTAATCAATGAACGCTACAATAGATGATATGATTGATATTAGCTCATTTCAAATACGGTTATGAATACCTCTCATCATTATTATTTAAAGTAGTAGTATTTTCATAATTTCTTTTGTGTTTAATATTTTTAATATTCATGTAGATATTACTGGGAAGTTGACCGTGTGGACCTCAAGGTTCGCACCTCGCGGCTTGTTATGAATATGTTTTGCAATCATGCAGAACGTTGTTTTTGTTTTACCAGATATCTTTAACACATTTTACCACTTAAAATGTTGACTACTACAAATACTAGTCAGTTCTTGCGGTTGCCAAAATGCTTCAATTGATTTCTAAATGATGTCGATACGTTTTTCTACAAAAATTATGCTCGTAGAAAAAACTGTCCACGAACGTACGTACACATGCGCACACACATACTCGAACAGACTTTTTTCAAAAAAAATCTTTAAATATACTCTAAAGACCCCAAAACGTAAACATATGTTGAAAATTTCAATTTCAATTTTCGAGGAAATTACAAGAACTTCCCAAATACTGAAAAGTAAAAATTAAAAAATTGAAAATACCTCAATCTATTTCGAATAGAATCGCAAAATAAGATCAGCTAAAATTATGCACCCTTTTCATTGAATACAGTTTCAGTTTCAGCCTTAAAAAATGATGCAATGCTATTCAAATTGAAAATCATTGCAACAAATAGTTATAAGTAAAAATTCTATACGAACATCACTTCAAACATTCACACCTGGTAAATATTTTGTTCGAAAGCAAGAGATTCACCGTCAAGAAAAGTATTTATAATTCAGGGAGCCCAATTTATTAGGCAGCACCTGGAAAATATAGTTTGCAGCTTCCTCTTCTTGATTAGCTATTACAAACTTCTCACCTGTTACGAAAAATATCTTACTGGAAGTATTTCAGGAAGATGCCGCTTGTATTGAATTCTTACGGTTTGCCGTTGAGATATATTACCCGTAATGGTGTGTGTATTCAATCAAGTCATTAAATCTAACGTGAAATATTAATATACTTTCTGCTAAGTATCTTTCCAGAAAGTATGCTTAATTGGTACGTATTCTTCGATAGTGCTCAGACTTGCAATCAGATCTGGCAGCAAAGTGCTTAGATTCTTATTCCAGTGATATTTGAACTATCTTACACGAGCCGAGCGTCAATGATTGGCTAATATTAAAATTGTTAAATTTTGAACACGAATAGTAAGACTGTAAAATGTAAGTCAGCTTTTTAGTAGATAATCGATTTGATCTGGAAAAATTGAAACTTTAGATGTTAAAAACATGGGATTTAAGTTATTTAGTGCCACATTTTTCTCACATTTATTGAATTACTAAATGATTTTTAGTGAAAAATGCTAAGTAAATTTATTTATTTTCCTTGTATTTGAAAAACTTTCAACATTGAACACATTTTCTTGGTTATTCAAGGCCCGCGGTGGATTGATGCAGGCAGCTGATTCTAAAATTATGGAGCATACACAAGTGAACCTATCCATCATTTGGGCTTTTCTTATACCATATAAGTCGTTATATAAATACATCTTGCATGTTACGGTATTTCCTTTTCGGCTGCCTTTCCTCCACTGTCAGTTACTTGGCGGAGAGGGTCACAAAGTACAACAGACATAGACCAGTTGGTATCTTATGGACGGATATCTTGGGTAATTATTAATTGAGAAATTTGAAAAGCCCAACGAAGCGATAAATGGGTACTCGGCCACTAACTTAAGAAATTTGGCAAGAGGGATGTGAGTTTCATTATCCAAAACGTGCACGAGCTCTCACGGAAAGCAACACAAATAACATTTTCGAGGAATCACTCCTATGTATACTCCTGGGAAAGCCCTATTTGTAATGGACGTAGGATCGGTCAATGCTTTTATTTCGTTCCACTCGCAGATTAATTTAGGGATGACATACCAAGGATTACAGTGTATTGAAAGCAAACTGATAGAAGGGTAGTCTCTTTCAGGGAGCTTACTGGTTCTTCGGTTTTGGTTTTCAATGTCATATATCTTGAATGAAGAAATTTGCTGAGAATTTAGTGTTTTCGTAATGGGCTTCGGTTGATACAGATTGCTTTTCATGCCGATTTTGTGTTGTCGAACTAATTAGTTTGTTTTGGGTAGTGCTTGCATTTTATTGACTAGAGAATATAGGTTTAAAGATAAACTCTACTAAAACTTTTTAAAGTGTTCTTACAAATTCAGAACGGAAAGGTTTTCAAAATAAAATTGAATCATTATCGCAATGGCGCGAAAGTTCAAATCAAGCCTTGGTTTCCAAAATTGATTGCTTCAATAAATACTTCCTTCAATTTTGGGATGATAAAAGCTGATCGCAGAGATCTTCAATTTTGGCCTTCCAAAGCTTTATTTGTCTCTTTATATTCAGCATTCTTAGGTCGTTCGTTTGCTGTTCTAGTCTTGTTTAAGTGGTTTAACAAGAAATGAAACAGACGCTTCCTGGTAAATGTCATACAGCTCTTTGTTGTATTGTTGACTCCACCTTTTCGGCTGTTGTATAGGTCAAGTAATTACTCGCAAGGTCTTCGGTTCAAATGTGTCGGTTGCTTTTAGGAAAGAGCCGATAAGAGTTCACGTTTTATTGCCATATAAAATTACCAGTGGTTCTTTGTATACGATGGCTGTTGTTTTCGTAGATGTTATCCGACTTTAATGTTGGGACAACAAAGATGTGTACTTCGTTGTTCAAATTAATTCCGCGTTAAACTTCGTCTGCATCAGTGCCGTCTCTGCCCAGCCGGACACCTAGCTAGACGTTTTTTACCTTCAGTCTTGATAATACTGGCGCATTACTTCGTGTTGGGCTCATAATTTTAGTTTTCGCGAGGTTTCTCTCAACCCAACTTCATTGGGGGCTGACGCAAGGTTTTGAAATGCGTCTTTCATTTCAGGCAGTAGACGAGCCAATACATTTATTCCATCAATATATGTTGATTTGAATGTTTTGGTTTTTGAGTCCTAGTTTGTAGTTTCTTCGTGCCTTGTTTCGAGGCAATATTGAAAATAGTTGCGGCAAGTTCATCTCCGATGTACACTCTTCTTCAATTTTGGCGTGAGCAGCTGTGTTTATCAATAGGAACTTAAAGAAGTACATAATTTGGGGGTATATTGAGGTCAAACATAACTTTGTGTAATTCGTCCTGGTCTATACTTTCATATGCCAGCTGGAAGTTTACAAATGTGTGATGCGTGTCATTTTTACATTTCCAGAACTTTTTCAGCCCCAGTTTCACCGAGAATATTTGGTCAGTTATAGATTTTACTGATATGGAGCAACCTTTCCAACGATACTCTCAGCAAACACCTCATCCTTATTTACTAATATTTTCGTCAATATTTGATAAGACATACACAACACTGATATGTTTTTGTAGCTATCACAGCAAAATTTGATTCCAATTTTTATAGATTAAGCATAATGATTTGAGTAATATATCATTTCGTCCATCTAGATTTTCACGAGTTTTTTGAGACAGCTGTCACCGTCCATTAGTAATTTTGCAGGAATTTTATCAATTCTAGAAACCTCATTTGCTCTCAGTTTTTGTTGGGGATCTTGTTTCTCTTCTAGCTAGGGTATCAACATGTTGTCAATGTGCCCGAGAGTGAAGCCGTTCTTTCTGAGGCCGAAAGACGATCTTGGGAGCATGAACTCCATCTGTTCTTAATGATGACTTAATTTCTGATCATCATTCCATCTTCGTCTTCACGGCATATACTCCTGTCGTATTTTGTTTATTAACTTCTCAGTACATGGGAGGTTTTTTTAATCGTCGCGAGAATCAGAATTGAAATTTTCAACATATCTTCACGTTTTAAGGTCCTTAGAGTATATTTAAAGTGTTTTTAGCAAGAAGTATGTGTGTGTGTGTCTACGTACGTACGTACGTTCGTTCGTGGACAGTTTTTTCTACGAGCATAACTCACGTAAACAAAGTCGCATCGACTTTGTTAAAGTGTCAATCGAAGGGCCATTGCAATTTTAAGAGCTGATTAGTTTTTGGGACACTTTTGTCGGAGGGGGGGGGGTTGTTGTTTTGACCCTTTGAAGGTCATTTCTATCATGCGCTATATCTCACGAACCATACATAAGATTTTCATGATGAAGGTATCAATCGACGCATATTAACATTTATGTAATTCTATAAAAAAAAATAAAAAATAGTGGAGTCGTTTTTTAATTTATTAAAAATGAGCAAAAATTAAGGTTTTTTAATAAAAAAATACATTTTTAACCTAATTTGCAAAACGCAGTGTCCAATGTTCATAGAATTTATATATTCGAAACAATTTTTATGGAAAACCTGGCAAAACATCTTCTCATGATTATGGAACAATTAAATAAAAAATAAAAAATTATTGAAAGTCATTATAACCTTTATTCATGTCATTCACTATATCTCATGAACCAAATATAGTGTTTGCATAATAAAGTTGTAAATCGACGCATCTTAACATTCGTGTGGTGCTTTTAAGTTTATAAAAAAAAAACGTTGAAGCCGTTTTTTAATTTAATAAAAACAAGCAAAAATTAAGGTTTTTTCATAAAACATAAATTTTTAACCTGATTTGCACAACACAGTAATGAATGTTTATTAAATTTATAAATCCATATCAGTTTTTGAAAATAAACGAGCAAAACATTCCTCCATGATTAGTAAAAAATAAATAAAAAATAAATAAAAATAAAGTCACCATGTAAAAAAAGTTCATACGAATGATATTACCTGGTTACTTTTATTCTATAGACAATGTTTTTAAGTCAATCAAATCTTATTAATATTTACATAATTTGAGCGGATTTTGAATACATTTTCTAGTACCGTGTTTTATATATAATAGGTAAAATGGCTGAATTTTGAAAACCAAAAAAAATTAACATAATTTGCATCTGTGGTAATGAAGGTTTTGAATAGTAAAATGTTTTGTAGTTAATATTTTGCAAGATCGAATGCTTTGAAAAGCAAGCAAAGTGTAATTTTTAGTAGTTTTGTTCTATAGTGTTCGTCAGATTTTAATTACTTTCTCCATCATTTGCAATGCTTTTTAGTTTTTACATGCAATTAAACATATTATTGACATTCAATGTTTTCAAGACCAACTGACAATAGCAAATAAGTATAAATCTGATCGATGTAAAATCGTGAAAAAATATAAATTTAATGATTATGCAGAAGTCATGACAATTTTGAACACAACTCTTCAAAATGGCCATCACGAGACAAAATCTCTTCAGTGGGCATAATAACAAAAACTGCATTCATTTTTGCTAGCACAAAAGAGCACTAGCAAAAATTAATGCAGTTTTTGTTATAACTCTCATTGAAGAGATTTTGTCGCGTGATGATCATTTTGAATAGTTGCGTTCAAAATTGCCATGAGTTCAGCATAATCGCTGAATTTATGTTTTTTCACAATTTTACATTAATGAGATTAATAATTACTTTATAAATTATATTGATAAATTTTGAAAATGCAGTCAAAAATAGGTTCAATTGCATGTAAAAAGTAAAATGTTTTACAAATGATGATGGAGGAAGTAATTGAAATCTTACGATTACTAAAGAATGAATCTACTAAAAACTACAATTTTTTATTTGATGAAAGCATTTAAATCATATGATCTTGCAAAGTATTGACCATAAAACATTTTACCATTCAAAGCCTTGATTACGACAAATGCAAATTTGATTGAAATTTTGATGGTTTTCAAAATTTAAGCAGTTTTTTAATTGAAAGACTGTAAAAACTATTAAAAATCTACTCAAATTATGCAAATATTTTAAAATTTTGATTGAATTTACAACAAGTTATATTTTATAAGAGATATAAAGTAATATCATTCGTATGAACCCTCTTTACATGGTAACTTCGAATGATTTTTTTAATTTTTAATTTAGTTTTTTTCATTATCATGCATAAAAGTTTTACCAGTTTCTTTTCCAAAACTGACAAGAATGTATAAATTTTATAAACATTTATTACTGTGGTGTGCAAATCAGGGTAAAAAAATATTTTTTATGAAAAAAACCCTAAATTTTTGTATTTTCTTCTATTAAATTGAAAAAAAAACGGCTCAAACGAATTTTTATAATGTTAAAAAAAATCACAAAGATGTTATCACACGTGGATTGACACCTTAATGATGCAAATATTATATCTAGTTCGTGAGATATAGTGAATGGCAGAAATGACCTTGGAGATTATGATCACTGTTAATGATTTTTTTATTTTTTATTTAATTTTTTTTTGACAATGAGAGAAAATTTTGATGATGTTTTTACAAAAATTGTTTGGAGTATACAAATTATATAAACTATGATTACTAAGACTTGAAGATAAGGTTAAAAATTTATTGATTTTGAAAAAAAAAAATTTTTGTACTTTTTTAAAAAAAAATTAAAGAACGGCTCCAAGGATTTTTTTTCAAAACTTTACAAAATCACAAAAATGTTAATACGCGTCGATCCACACCTTGATTGAGGGAATCGTATGAGTGGTTTGCGAGATAGAACGCATGACAGAAATGACCTTCAAACAGGCAAAACAGCAACCCCCCCCCATAACCGAAGTTTCCCAAAAACTAATCAGCTCTTAAGATTGCAAAGACGCTCCGATTGACACCTTAACGAAGTCGATACGACGTTGTTTACGTTAGTTATGCTCGTAGAAAAAAGTGTCCACGAACGTACAGACGTACGAACGTACGTACACACACACACATACATCTCCATTTCTAAAAGCACTATATTTATACTCTATAGACCTCGAAACGTAAAGAAATGTTGAAAATTTCAATTTCGATTTTCGAGGCGATTACAAGAACTTCACTGGGAAGTTAAAAAGACGGCTTAAATTTTCAAAACCATCAAAATTTCAATCAAATTTGCATTTGTGGTAATCAATCGTCATCACCCATCAACCAAAAACCTTACGTAATCAATGGATGCTTCCGTAAATGATATGATTAATATTAACTCATTCCTGTTACTGCTATGAATACCTCTCATTATTATTATTAAAGTAGTATTATTTTCAAAATTATTATTGTCGTAAATATGTTTAATGTTTATCTAGATATTACTGGGAAGTTGACCGTGTGGATCTCAAGGGTTGCACTTCGCGGCTTGTTTGTTTTGATCCTTCTAAGGTCATTTCTGCTAAGCACTAATTCGCGAATTTATAAGGTCTGTAAGATTTTAATTTCCTCTTCCCACATCTTTGTTAGTATTTTTTACATACAATTGAACAGCGATTATTGACAGTATATAAAATGTTTTATTCGAGATTAGCAACAAAATTAGACTTGATCATCAGTCTTTTTAAAGGAAAATGATTTAGTACAACCAATTTATCTTTTCAAAATGGCCACCACACGACAAAATCTTGTTTAATCGATGTAGATACAAAAACTGTATTCAATAGCCCTGAAATCCCAATTTCGCCAAAAAAATTTGCGGGACCCTTTTGTCTTTAAAGCGTCGATACAAAAATAACCAGTAACGTAAATGAGGCTTTAGAATCTCTCCACCTTCCAATAGATCCGCTTGAAGATTCAACTTGAACGTCGCGTCACACCAAAAACCTTACGTAATTAATAGATAAGATGATACCATTTATATTAACTCATTCCGTTTACAGTAATGAGCTCTTATCATTATCATTATATTAAACATGATTATGTTCGTTATTGCCACCATTCTTTTTATTAGTAATATAATATGTAGATATTACTGGGGATTGGCGTCGTTTTGTTGGGGTTTCAAAGCCAATGATTTGTTCTGTAGTCGATTTTATACACTCTTTAAATCTTGTTCAGGCCCATCCCACCTTACTGTCTTCCTCTGGCTGATAGTTATTTTGCAAAAAAATTATTCATGGCTACTCCCGTATTTAACGGAACTGTCTTGTGGTTCAGTCACTTCATATTCACCGAAATTTGCTTCTGATTAAGTAATAGAATGAGACACAGTTAGCGCTTGGAACAACCGAGCATCATGATATTTGCTACGAACTTTTCTCTGATGAAAACGTGGTCAGTTTGACTAAATGTGTGACGATCAGAGGAGGACCACGTCTTCTTACCCATGTTTTTGTGCGGAACTCATATTGAAATGGCGACAGGATTTCTGCTGCTGGCAAAATCGATCCATCATTGACCATTGTCTTTTGTCAACTCAATGACATTCCTCACAACCTATTTAGGATTGAAGATACCTGGTAGTGAAATGTATGTGGCTAGCATACATTCACTCATTCATTAGATTCGAACTGGTAATGTTTCATGTAATCTAAGAGCCCACTAAGAATATGCAAAAAAAACTCTGATCCCTGTTCTTTTGCCACTTTTGAATACGGTGTGTGTTTCTTGTATGTGTCACAAATGTCACTATCGAATCATTTCGTTCTTGGATCGGTGGAATTTTCAGTCCGCATTTTGTAGCTACTTAAGGAGACTTCAATCCGCTCCTTCGTGGTGCAAAGTGCTGACGTCACAAGTGCAAAAGAAAATTCCTTATTTGGTTTGCAGAGTCGTCGTTGTAAATTGCTCTTCCGTTTTCGAGACCTCGATAATGGTTCTTGAATCGGTTAGAGTTTTAAGAAGAATGATTTATGCATCTGCTAACCTTGATAAACCTCAAAAAAGAGGTAGAATATCTTATTTTCACCCACCCTAGACTCGGTAGCAAAGATTTTGATATTAGTGTGTTGTTCTCAGCACTTAATATCCACATATGTTTCGATCCAACATGGGAACACTCACTTTTTGAGTATTCTTCAATTTTATTCACCTCTACTTCTAAAGGCACTACGATAATGTTGAAACTTTCCGGTGTCGATCAAGCAGCCATCAATTGTGGCCTGAAGATTCAGCCTTTCAACCGATAATCTTGAAGTGTTGGCGTTTCCTGGATGTAGCCACGAGTAGTTATACTTCATCGGCTACTTCAAATGTTGTGTTACAATCACAAATCCCGCTCTGAGCGTCTAAACCCGACCAATTTTACATTTATCTTAAAATACATCTGAAAAACGAATGGAAAATGGATTCTGGCAACACATTTTTAAAAAGTTTAAGGGGTTAAACCACTGTAACTTTTTCAAGAAATTTGAAATTTTTTCATTGACTCTAAGAATACTTTACTATGTGCCGGATCACTGAAAAAAATTTGAGATTAAAAAAAAAATTTTTCATTGAAATTTTGAACTTTTAAGAGAGGCATCTCTGAGCTCGCCTTACAACTGTTCGATACGCATGGCACACCTATCGAGAAAAGTCAATGTCTGCATTTAATTTTTTTTTAAATCAATAAATTTGCTAATCGACGTCGTTGACATCGTGTTATGTAACGACTGACACTACCAGCTTTGAAAACCAGAGGCGCAAGCTGCGTAAACGAGATGAAGGCTAGAAAACAGGCAATGTGTCCAGTTGAAATTCAGCCGCTCGCTAACGTAGCTTACATTGTGTCTAAATTTAATTTGGTGTTACAAATTTTTATTACGGCAAATATATCTATTGAAAACATTCCATTATGGAATCGAAAAAAGTGTTTGTTGGCAGAAAAGGCACAAAAGTTTCCTATCCAACGCGACGTCGGCAAAATAAAAAACGACCGCCAAATCGTTTCGAAGCGGAACAAGACAAAAAGGGGGAAGTACTTCTGCCAAAAAATAAAAAAATAGTGACAATGAAACTTTTGAAGTGAAATTTGAGTTCGGTTACCGAATACTAAACTTTTTTGCGGTGTTTTCAGTAATTTCACAACACGTGAAGTGTAAAGTCTGTGACTCGGAAGTAGCTTTTCGCGAAGGAAGTCCGCGTGGTTTGGGCTTCAAAATTATAATGTCAACGGACATTGCTGTTTCCACATTTAATGATGGCCTTATAAGTATTCTGAGAATTATGAAGGCCTTAGAAATGGATATAGGTCCTCAAGTATACATCGCAGAAGATGCCAGGCGCATACAACGCGCAGAGCGTGCACAAACGGAAAGGGCAAACCAGGTACGCTCTGCAATAAAATCAACAAAAAAAAGATAACGAGGAGGCCAATGTAAGTAAAGAAGCTTTATGGCCCAGGCATATCAGACTAATGGTACGTATTTATTTTCAATCAATTTTCTATGCTTTCCTTTCGAAAATGCGTTACCAAAACTAAAACGCGTTTTTCTCAAAACACGTTTTTTGAATGCGGCACGCAGCATAACTTGCGTAATTTTCCCTTAATTCTCTTCAAATTTGAGCTGAATAATCACAATTACATTATCTAGTGAATGTCGTACGGAAATTTTGATAAGTTGATTTTTTCTATTTTTAACTTTCCAGTATATGGGAAGTTCTTGTAACCGCCTCGAAAATCGAAATTGAAATTTTCAACATTTCTTTACGTTTTGAGGTCTATAGAGTATATATAAAGTGTTTTTAGAAAGGGAGATGTATGTGTGTGTACGTACGTACGTACGTACGTACGTTCGTGGACACTTTTTTCTACGAGCATAACTCACGTAAACAAAGTCGTATCGACTTCGCTGAGGTGTCAATCGAAGTGTCTGTGCAATTTTGAGAGCTGGTTAGTTTTTGGGATACTTCGGTAGAGGGGGGAGTTTGCTGTTTTGACCCTTTGAAGGTCATTTCTGTCATGCGTTATATCTCGCCAACCAAACATTCGATTTCCCTGATCAAAGTCTCAATGAACGCGTAATAACATTTTTGTGAATTTATCAAATTTTGAAAAAACTCGTTGGAGCCGTTTTTTAATTTAAGAAAAAAAGTGCAAAAAATTAGGTTTTTTTAATAAACAATATATTTTTAACCTGATTTACGGAAGACAGTATTCGATTTTAATAAACTTTAGATACTTCAAGCAGTGGTTTTAAAAACAACATCGAAATTTTTTCTCGTGATAACGTAAAAAATTAAATAAAAAAAAAATCATTAACAGGCATCATGCACTTCAAGGTCATTTCTGTTCTGCGTTATACATATCTCGCGAACCAAACATACGATTTGCATGATTAAAATGTCAATCGACAAGTATTAATATTTCTGTGAATCTATCAAATTTTGAAAAAACTCGTTGGAGCCGTTTTTTAATTTAAGAAAAAAAAAGTGCAAAAAATTAGGTTTTTTAATAAACAATAAATTTTTAAACTGATTTACGGAAGACAGTATTCGATTTTAATAAAATTGAGATACTTCAAGCAGTGGTTTTAAAAACAACATCAAAACTTTATCTCCTGATAACGTAAAAAATTAAATAAAAAATAAAAAATCATTAACAGCCATCATGCACTTCAAGTTCATTTCTGTTCTGCGTTATACATATCTCGCGAACGAAACATACGATTTTTTTGATCAAGGTGTCAATCGACGCGTATTGATATTTTTGTAAATCTATCAAATTTTGAAAAAAAATCTTGGAGCCGTTTTTTGTTTTTTTTTTAAAAAAGTGCAAAAAATTAGGTTTTTTTTAATAAACAATAAAATTTTAACCTGATCCACGGAAGACAGTATTCAATTTTTACAAAATTTATATACTTCAAGCAATGCTTGAAAAAACTTTGTCAAAACTTTTTCTCATGATAACAAGAAACATTAAATAAAAAATAAAAAATCATTAACAGTCACCATGATCTTCAAGGGCATTTCTTCCATTCACTATATCTCACGCACCAGATATACTATTTGCATCATTAAGGTGTCAATCGACGTGTTTTAAAATCTCTTTGATTATTTTAACATTATAAAAAACCGTTTCACCGGTTTTTTAATGTAATAGAAGAAAATGCGAAAACTTAGGGTTTTTTTCATAAAAAATATTTTTTTAACCTGATTTGCACAACACAGTAATAAATGTTTATAAAATTTATACATTCCTATCAATTTTAGAGGAGAAACCCGCAAAACTTTTTACATGATTCTGAAAAAATTCAATTAAAAATAAAAAATCATTTGAAGTTACCATATGAAAAGGGTTCTTCCAAACCTTATATCTTCTATTCTTAAGACTTTGTTGTGAAGTCAATCAAAGTTTTAAAATGTTCGGATAATTTGAGCAGATTTTTAATAGTTTTTGCAGTCTTTTAATTAAAAAAGCGGCTTAAATTTTGAAAACCATCAAAATTTCAATCAAATTTGCATTTGTGGTAATCAATCATCATCACCCATCCACCAAAAGCCTTGCGTAATCAATGGATGCTCCCGTAGATGATATGATTAATATTAACTCATTCCTGTTACTGCTATGAATATTATTATTTAAAGTAGTGTTATTAACTTCCCAGTATATGGGAAGTTCTTGTAATCGCCTCGAAAATCGAAATTGAAATTTTCAACATTTCTTTACGTTTTGAGGTCTATAGAGTATATATAAAGTGTTTTTAGAAAGGGAGATGTATGTGTGCGTGTGTATGTACGTTCGGGACACTTTTTTCTACGAGCATAACTCACGTAAACAAAGTCATATCGACTTCGTTGAGGTGTCAATCGAAGCGTCTTTGCAATCTTAAGAGCTGATTAGTTTTTGGGATACTTCGGTCGGGGGGTTTACTGTTTTCGCCCCTTGAAGGTCAACCATGTTATGCGCTATATCTCACGAACCAAACATGCGATTTTCATCATTAAGGTGTCAATCGACGCGTTTTAAGATTGGTATGATTCTGTCAAATTTTTAAAAAAATTCTTGGAGCCGTTTTTTAATTTTTTAAAAAAAAGTGCAAAAAATTAGGTTTTTTTTCAAAAACATCAAATTTTTAACCTAATTTTCAAACCTAAGTAATCAATGTTTATATAATTTATATACTCCAAATAGTTTTTGTGAAAAAACCAGCAAAAGTTTTTTTCATGATGATGAAAAACATTAAATAAAAACTAAAAAAATCATTAAACGTTCAAGGTCATTTACGTCATTCATTATATCTCGAGAACTAAATACAATATTTCCATCATTAAGGTGTCAATCGACGCGTTTTAACATTGATATGATTCTGTCAAATTTTTAAAAAAATTCTTGGAGCCGTTTTTTAATTTTTTAAAAAAAAGTGCAAAAAATTAGGTTTTTTTTCAAAAACATCAAATTTTTAACCTAATTTTCAAACCTAAGTAATCAATTTTTATATAATTTATATACTCCAAATAGTTTCTGTGAAAAAACCAGCAAAAGTTTTTTTCGTGATTATGAAAAAAATTAAATAAAAAATAAAAAATCATTAAACGTTCAAGGTCATTTACGTCATTCATTATATCTCGAGAACCAAATATAATATTTCCATCATTAAGGTGTCAATCGACGCGTATTATCATTTTAATGATGTTTTTACATGTTAAAAAAAATCTTTAAAGTGGTTTTTTAAATTTATTGAAAAAAATTGGAAAAGTAGTGTTTTTTCATAGAAAAATTCATTTTTCACCTGATTTGCACATCGTAATAATAAATGTTTGTAGAATTTATAAAATTTTATCAATTTTTGTAGAGAAACCAGCAATAACTTTTCTCATGATTACAAAAAAAATTAAATTAAACATAAAAAATCATTCAGTCACCATGTAAAAAGGGTTCATTCGAATTATAATACCTTAAATCTCTTATTCTAAAGACATTGAAAAACTGTTTTGTAACCTGTCCCCACTCCGATGAATACTCAATCAATGGACGCTCCCGTAGATGAAACGATTAATATTAAGTCATTCCAAGAACTTTTACGAGAAGTACATTTTTATTATTTGAAGTAGTATTATTTCCATAATTATTATTGTGTTTAATATTTTCAATATCTTTTTAGATATTACTGGGAAGTTGACCGTGTGGACCTCATGGGTCGCACCTCACGGCTTGTTGTTTTTATTTTCAGAATAAATTTATGGCTTTTATCGTGCGTGCCGCCAGCAAAAACATGGAAAGGGAGAAAAATAAATGTGCCACTATTTCCCTTTCTTTTTCAAATCAAATGTTGTTTTTGTGTAAATAAAGAGTTAATTAGCAATTAACAATCATTTTTTGTCCATTTACTGGCTTGAATTTTTTTGAATTTTTTTCAAAAAACATGAAAATTTCGAGAGGTTACAGTGGTTTAATCCCTTAAATCGACTTATGATGTTTGAAAATTGTCAAATATTTCGCGGTTTGCGTTTGCACACACGTCAAACCTGATTAGTAGGCAACGGTTATGAAGAAAAGTCATTTTAATTAACAATAGATACAATTCCCCATTCGAAACGTTAAACTTTTCAAGCTGTTCAGTTAACTTTCAAACTCGAAAAGTTTTTGGAATTTCTCTGAGTTCATTGGATGGATTGAATTGAATACTGAATACGTGTGTATGTAAGTATATCGCTTCAATCCAATCCGAAGGCAGTGTGGATAATGTCAGACACTTCTGTCAAGATAACTTTCTGATATTCTCCTGGATTCAATGTAACATGAAAGCACTTTGCGCTTTTGTGTGTGAACTCACGTTACCATCTGCCGAAGAAACCATGTGTTCAGTTTCCCATACAGGCTCCGTATATGTATCCCGCCTGCTTTCTTTTCGCCTGATAATCAGGAAGTCATCTCATTCGAAAATCTTACTCATACATTTTCCACCCATCATCGTCATAATATTAAATCTTTCCCGATGTGTTTGGAGATTTTTTGGAGTATGTGGGTCGAGGTATAGGCAGCGTTTGCCGATCATTTGCATACGTACAAAAAGTGGGAGGAAAGGTTCAACCCACCCTACCGGAGATGGTCTACATTTGCGTTTCTAAAAATCAACTTCCAAGAACGATTGAAATCAAAGCCATTAGCTTTTGAGGAAGGTTTGATTCGCAGAGTGCTGAGTTGGCCAGTCTACTTTGATTTGCTTGATGCGAACGCGTGGCCAACTTGAATTTTAATTTTCGCGCGAATTGCCAGGGATGTAAGGTTAGGCATGTCATTTGTTTGCGGTGATTTACACGAGTTGCGAGCCAACTTGAAACCGAGCCTTGTAAACAAATATGAAATGAAATATTGAAAGCGATATGTTTTGCTTAGTGGAGCACTGTTTTTGACGACTCAGATAAAAAACAGTCTCGACGATTTGCATATCCCTGGATTATGTATTCCGGGCATGTAAGGATACCCATTGAAACACAGAGCCTCTTTTGCAAGAGCTAATACCAGAGAGGATTTACTGCAGACGTTACCACGCAATGATGAAACGTGTTTCAGATTTTTGTTTGCCTGATTGAATTGAACCGAAAATATTCCATTTGATCCATTTTCTGACGACAAAAAAACATAAATCGAGATGATATTGAAACACGTAATTCCACTGATTTAGTATCATGTGAAACGTTGCGATTTGTCACCCGAATTCGCCTGTTTCCGACTTGATTGAGCCATTTACATGTTTATCCAAGAAAGTTTTGGGTCGCGAATGATTTGCCCTTTACAACCATCGCTTCGTTTTTTAATACAATGGAGAAATTGTGTCATTCATTTGATTATAGTGCTTTCATTTGAAGTTGATTTGTACATTTGTCTCGAAAATGAGGCAAGCACAAAACAATTCCCATTAGATTTTGATTTCAGGAATAATGCCATGATTTTTTCTCTATTTGATCACTGTTAACTATTGTTTCGAAACAAAGTTCAATCGAAAATTGAAGCTCAACGACACAGAAAAAATAAATTGAATAAATCTAGCGATAAAAGTATGGAAAAATTGCAAGAAAGAGACCGCAGCTTTTGCGTCTAGTTTGCAATATTAGTTTATTTTTCCAAAAAACTTCAATATTTTACAACATTTTCGGTTATATACTAAAATGTAAGCACTTTCAAACATTTTCATATACATTCAACTTTAGAAATAGTCAATGGCGAACAATAATAACGTGTTATATATAAATCTGATTTGAATTAGAAAGCAACTGCATGCAGGCATTCATGCAGATACATATTTTCACTCGTTTTAATTCTGGGTCCACTGGAATGTCTCTTTGCCTCTTCGCCTCTCTTGTTCTCTTTTTGGTTTATTTCTACAAAAGAATCACTATGGAAACAAGCCGCGAGGTGCGGTCCACATGTTCAACTTCCCAGTAATATCTACATAAATATAAAAACATTAAACACAATAATCATTATGAAAATAATACTGCTTTGAATAATAATAATGTACCTCTCATAACAGTAATTGGAATGCCTTAAGGGGAATTCTCATGTGAACGCATAAATTTTACCTCTTTTTAGAGAATTTTTTTATAAGACAATATAATTCAATCATTTTAATTTTTATATGTTTTCATTTGTATCTTAAACTGTATAAAGAAATTTGTTTTTCTTCTTATTTTACATTTTATAAATATTTTTTTAAAATTAAATTAGACACCAAAAAAAGAAAGCAGTGCACAGGTCATGGTAATAGCGGCTGTTCATGTTGTCTGAAATATAAAAATTGAATGGATTATTGTTTAGTAGGTCTGTCGCTATCGTCCCTTAAAATTAATCAATTTCATTAAAAAAAAGAATTATGGCGGACTGTAGAAAAAAAGTTACGAAAATCTTATTTTTATGTTAAAAATCGTTTAAAAAATAAAAGTAAATATTTTCGAAAATGAGTAATTTTGGTACGGACGATAACTTTTAATGAGTATAAGAACATATATAAATTTCGAAGCAATCGGTTGAATGGTTTTTGTTAGGACCATAACCGTTTTAGAAAATGATGTTTCGAGAAAAATGCGTTTAAATTTTCAAGAGCAGAATTTTTGTAGAAAATTTATACTTACACCAATCTGCTATGCCTGGACCATACAATAACCCTTCGTTGGCTTCATTTGCATCATTTTCAGTCAGTTTTTGTGACCTGAGGGAAGCCCTTGCCTTTTTGGATGCCTCGGACGTGGATCGCTCTGCACGGGTTATTCGTCGTTCATCGTACTCCTCAGCATACAAGTAAGTGTTTCGGCCAATTTGCCTACCAAAAATCTCCATTATTTTAAGGATGGGTGAGAATCCTTCATTAAACATACACGCAGCTGTCCACGACGCAATTTCCAGCGTCTTTTTTCCGTTAAAATGATGCTCAATGTGATTTTCATGCCACTCCCAAAAACTCGTATGACTCTTCCCTGCCAATCCATTGCTCGCATGCTGTACACAATTTTGATTTGACAATTGAATCTACAATTTTGTAAGATTATTTCCGTATCAAAGAAACTTCACCCATCAGTAAGGTAAAACCACGCTTGGCCCATGATCCATCACCAGCAACCGTGATTTTATCTTCAGCACAACTGTTTTCAACATTTGAAATTTTTTCTTCTGCAACGGCTTCTTTGAAAACAGTATCAACTACTGACTTAACAGCAATATAAATTTGGTCAAACATACCATAATATCCATTATTTCTGATTCCGTTACACAAGTATATAAGCGAACAAAATAAATTTATTCCAGCCAGACCGACTCCAAGTAGTCGCATAATATACACAAAACGTCTATTGATTTCGTAAGCATTTTTGACCATAGGAGAAGAATTAATGTCAAATTCTTGGCACGAACACTTTACTCACAACTTGAATCCTAGTCCTCGTGATGATTTTTTTCAAAAATTTTACGTCACTATCGCACAGCTTGCACTTTAAAATTGATTGTAAAGCGGTAAACACTAGTGAGAAACACAGAATGCAGAATCCTTCGTCACTCGGTATTTTAAAGTCACTCTTGTCTTTTAATTTTTCAGCTGATGGGCTCGCCAACTCGGCAGTATACTGATTCCCTCGAAACCTCCCTTTTCTTTCTGTTTGCGCTGGATATCTTGTGGAGCTTCTCGAGCCTTTTCGATCCATTTTTATTTTTTTTCCTGTTTGATGTTGAAAATCAGAGCATCAAAAGGGTACTGCTAAATTTGTTCTAGGGTTTTATATAATTCACGATAAAAATTTATAACCACTATTCCACATATACACAGTTAGGTAATATACTAAAGTTGATAGTCTGAAACTCCGTACGCAGGTATAAAAGACCCGTGAAAACAATAGAAATGATGCAGCTGCAGACCTGCCGCGCGGCAGACAAGTCGCTTACGGCGCGTCAGCGACTATGAGTTGTAACTTATTTAATACTAGAAATTTCGGTCTGAATTTCTTACATCATATTTTTGATTTGTTTTACTGTTGCAATATGAAAAAAATCGATTTTTCGAAGAGGTAACATGAGAATACCCCCTTAATATTAATCGATTCATCGTCCAGCATCCATTGATTACGTAAGGATTTTGGTGGATGGGTTATTGATTGGAAATTCACGCGGATCAATCGGAGAGGAGTAGATTTCAAAGCCTTTTCTACGTTATTTGTTATATCATTATCGGTTTGATTGCATGTAAGAAGTAAAATGTATTACAAATGATGATGAAGGAAGTAATTGAAATTTCACGAGAATTAAAGAACAAACCCCCCCCCCCCCAATTTTTTGCTTATATGCTGGTGGGCTACGGTTTAATATACTCTAACAAATAAATCGCATCAAAGTTTCGAAAATCGGTTCATTACACCCGCAGGCATGTCAAAAAAAGTTGTTTTGCGTAAAACGTGTTTAAAGTTTTTGTTCCATTTAGCTGATAAACATTTTGTCAAAAATGAAAAATTAGTTATTTTTCAAAAAATCGCAATTCATATGTAAAAGTATGAATAAACACTGAATATATGCAATAAAGTCGCAAATATAATGTATATAGAAGAAACTGGTATTTTAGAGAGGGGAATGAAAGTGACGGTACGCGGCCGACAGCTGATCGTACATCTGCAAAGAGCCGAAATTGCGGACACAATCAAAGTTGCCATTTATATACGGGTCTATTACGACACTCGATTCGAGTGACAAAGTCGACTCACGCAAATGGTCGAGTAATTCGAAAGTGGCTATTACAACACTCGAATATATTCACTCGACAGACCAAAACAATGCTGCCATACTAAACATTGAAAATGGTATACTATTTTGAATGTGCAGCAAACTTCATTGCGTTTAGAGTCTATTTGACAGATTGTCGGCTCACGTGGTAGCTGTCGAAATTCAAAATTCAAATATTTCAAAATGATGAGCTGCATCGATATTTTTTTTGACGACGAGGAAGATGTGTATGCACCAAAGATAACAAGGAAGATGCTGCGGGATCGCGCAAATCCTTTGAATATGCCTGAAAATCAGTAAGTAAATGACTTGAAATGAATGGAACACCTTCTTAATTCATGAATATTAGTTTTATACAAAATTTCAGATTGAATAAGGATGCCTTTGTGTATGTCCTCAATGAACTGGCGAGCAAGTTTAAAAGCCGAATTCAGTCTAATGGAATACCTCCAATTTTGAAAGTGGCAGCCGCTTTGACGTTTTTTGCGGAAGGAAGTTACCAAAGAGGAGTTGGTAGTGACTTCGAGTAAGGAATGGCGCAGCCAACCATCTCGAATGTGCTGAAGGAGTTTTTACAACTTATGGAGCAATATTTATGCCCCAAGCTCATAACAGCCCGGATGACAGAGGCAGAAAAACAAATGGCACGGGTATTCTTCTACGAAAGAACCGGCTTCCCTGGCGTAATAGGGTGCATTGACGGGACGCATATCGCGATTGTTCCACCACAGAAAACTTATCAACACATATACCGGAATAGAAAAGGATATTTTAGCGTAAATGCAATGATTGTAAGTTTTCTCAACAGTAGACACTAGCAACAAAGTACAACTTATATTTTTAAACAGATTTGTGACCATAACATGCGCATACGATGTGTTGATGCAAGGTAGGAGGGTCAACACATGACTCTTTTGTATGGAATCTGAGTCGCACTAAGGGACGGTTGGAGGCAGAAAAGGAACCGAATAGTTGGTATTTAGGTAAGGATAAAATGAGAAATTATTTCGATCCGACTTTGACGCAAATCATATAGGTGATGCGGGATACCCTTTAGCCTCGTACCTCTTAACGCCATATCGATCAGCCGCAAGCGGGTCACGAGAGGCGAATTATAACACTGTGCACTCGAAAACACGCAACATTGAGCCACATTTGTCCTCTTGACACTATTTGGGGAAAAATGCTAATAATGTGTTTACAAATTGATTAATTTCCACGCTTCTTATCTCTTCTTTTGGCTTGCCTCCATTGCTTCTCACTTGAAATTTACTGCTCGACTAATTTTGACGTTTTCTCGACTGAAGTTTGTCACATTCGACAGTCATAATAGGCCATACGTTCTCACTCACATTTGTACCGAAAATATTCGACTTTCACTCACTCATTCGAGTGTCGTGATACCTAAACGCTCGAGACACGTTCGACTTTTACTCGAGTCGAGTGTCGTAATAGGCCCGATATTTAACGTTCGAATTTCGAAAAGATTTTTCTGGAGGTAATTTTTGAAGTTCTTAGTAGTCGAAAAATGTAAAAAAAAAACAATTTTTTGAAATTTATAAACTAAAATAGTACCTTAAATATACTCTATAGACCTCAAAACGTAAAGAAATGTTGAAAATTTCAATTTCGATTTTCGAGGCGATCACAAGAACTTCCCATATACTGGGAAGTTAGTAATGAAAAATTTATTAGTAAAAACCCATTGAGAGTTTTCAAGTAATTTTTCTAGCAATGACAATAATATTTTGGAATACTTTATCTCCAAAAAATTTTGCTGCTTTTTCTCGGTTTTTGCAAAACTTTCTCTATGCAGCTTTTAGTTTCGGAATATTTATAATCTATCTATTTCGGTAGAATGTTCTTAATTATGTTAGAAATTGGTTCCATTTGTAGCCGGCATCATCATCTATCTTCTCAAAACTTATTCGAGATAGTTTTTGTCAAAATAGTTGCTGTTAATAATTTTTCGTGTGAATATGTTTTCGTCAATTTACGTCGCAAAAAAATTCCTATGGTTTTGGTGAAATATTTGAATAATTGATGGAATTGTTGATATGTACATATTTGAAGTTGATGATTTATGCAGTCGTTTTTTTAAATTTTCTTCCAAAAATTTATCAAATTTGTGTTTAAATGTTTAAATAGTAATATATTTTTGTTACGGGCATAACCTGGTCTTACTAGAAGAGCGGAAGCCATTCCTGTCAAAGGTGAGAAACAGCTGTCGGTTGAGACTTGCGTTAATGGAGGATTTGATAATAATAACAATGTTGTAACCAATGAAGCGTACCTTGACTTCAAATTAAATTTGACGAAAGATTGCTTCTAACACAGTTATGTTAATAAAAATTTAAACCGCCTCCTTAAAAAGGTTTTTTTTGGCTGTTTGCTTGAAACTGTCAAAAGATATTGTTTTTAAGAACCTCATTGCTAGTGGTAGCTTTAACATGGATGCAAAGGAAGTATTTTTTAAAAAATTGAATTTATATACTGAAATCAATTTAAACATTGAAAAGTAGAGTGTCAAGTTTGAAATTAATTTTAATACGTATTTCTTATTTACTCGATAAATTTATGAGCCTCTTTTTAATTGAATCTACGGCGTCCATGATTTAGTGTTTTGTTAACGGCATTTTAAAACTGTAGTTACTAAGTTTTGTATATACAGCGCCTACTTGTTTGATCATGGTTGCTACATGAAATGTAGGAATGTCTCAAAAATAATATAATAAAAATTTTCAGTTGACTTATAATTACGGCGCTGCGAACATTGTAATACAATTTACTATTAAATAAATTCAATCTGTTAATTTAATTTTAACTAAAATTCAATATCTTAATTTGGGCTGTGAACATTTACAATCCCCAAAATTGGTGACCCCGACGTGATCTGAACAATGGTCACTATCCGCGACGAGGCAAGGCCTGCCACCGCGCAACAGCACCAGCTCGAAGAATTACAATCAGTTAACCATCCACAACTGGGCGAAACCAACGGACTGGCACAGCTTCATGATGTCGTGCGAGATTTACTCACCATAACTCAGCAACAGCAAGCAGCCATTAACATTCTACAGGATTAACACAATCAGCAGCAACGACCTAATCAAGTCACAATCAAACTGCCCCTATTTTCAAAAAGCAGTCCAAAACTTTGTTTCTCTCAAGTTGAGGCCAAATTTTGGCTCTATAATATTACTGACGAAGAATTCAGGTATTCGCACATCGTCGGACAACTCGATGCACATGGAGCTAGGGAGATTGAAGACATCATTCGAGTGCCGCCAACTAATACACCGTACACAACCTATAAGGAAGAGCTTATCAGACGAGTCACCGTGTCTGAACAACAAAACATTCGACAGCTCCTAACCGGGGAAGAACTTGGGGACCGCACACCATCGCAGTTCCTCCGACATCTCCGCTCCTTATCCAGTGCTGTGCCAGACTAACTTCTATGTACACTTTGGACGCAGCGTCTACCGTCCCATGTCCAGGCGAACATTCAATCACATGCAATCAACCCATCCATAACTGTAGACCGGCTTGCCTCCTTCGCTGATAACATGATGGAAGTGTCATCTACCAGTCCTGCCATTTTCGCTCCCGTCACACCATCAACCACTCTTGCTGCCGTCAGTGAACCAGTTACTCTCATACCCACTTCTGCACCGGCCGTCAATCCTGTTGATCCAACATCGTCACGCCTGAACGACCTAGCCCACCAGTTTGCCTCCATGCAATCTATGCTTCAGGATCTATCTCGTCGTTCGCAACGTCGTAGTACGACACCACCTCCACGTAGAAGTTCGTCCACCGACTCTACGAAATCTAATAATTCCGTTGAGTGCTGGTACCACCGTAAATTCGGTCAGAAGGCCAGGAGATGTTCGGTTCCCTGTAGTTTTCCGTTAAACTTCAACGGCAACCGACGCTAGCGGGAGTCGGTTGCCAACCTACCGTTACTAGCCGCGTTTTCACAACCGATAGAACTAGTAAAGAGCAATTCTTAGCAGACAACGGATCCGACTTAAGTTGCTATCCTCGCAAACTACTCCCAGGACGCCACCTAGACGCTCATTACGATCTGCTAGCAGCCAACCACTCCCATATCAAGATTTATGGCACCGTTCATTATAGACCTTGGTCTTGGACGGAAACACGCGTGGATTTTCACAATTGCCGACGTGTCTGCCCCAATCATAGGATCTGATTTCCTCGCATACTACAAGCTGCTAGTGCAGCGATTAGTAGTATTCTCGACATTGCAGGAAGAACATTACCAACACCTCCGCATACTGCTCAAACGGCTGGACGAGAACGGACTTCTAGTCAACGCACACCACGTTTCCTTCCTGGGCTACGAAGTCTCCACGCAGGGTACACGGCCTCTTCATGATCGCATCGCTGACCTTCGCATGTATGTCAGGCCATCGACAGTAAAAAAAGTGTCCCGCCTCCTCGGTATGATTAACTTCTACCGTCGCTTTGTACCCCATGCAGCGGAATACCAGGCAGCCCTCAATATGGCACGATCCGGTCTGCGAGGAAATCAACCTTTCCCCTGGACACCCGAATTGGAGCTCGCATTCAAGTCCTGCAAAGACAACCTCGCCGATGCAATCATGCTGGCACACCCGGAGCCATCTGCAAATTTCGGCCTCTTTACTGATGCTAGTGCTCATTCAGTAGGTGCGTGTCTTCAACAGTTCGTCGTCAACGCTTGGCAGCGGGATGGTCGAGAATTTTCACCGCCAGCTGGAGAGCGCTCTACGTTGTCACCCTCTTATAACGTGGTTGGACGCTTTACCAATCGTTTTACTCGGTTTACGCAGCGCAGTAAAGAAAGACCTAAAAGCCTCTCCGGCCGAGCTCGTTTATGGTGAGCCATTACGCCTGCCGTTGGAAGTTATGAAGACTTGGAAACGTAAAGATATGTTGAAAATTTCAATTTGGATTTTTGGGGCGATTTCAAGAACTTCCAATATACTGGAACGTTAAAAAGTAAATTCTTCTTGGGATAATATTCATTAATTGAGGAACGAGACAGTGCTACCTTAATTTTGTTCTATATAATTTTTAAGTTTGGTAATACATGAAAAAACTTGGATTTGGGTAAAGCATCCTTAAAAGTTGCCTAGGAAGGGATAAACATAGCATAAGGAATAAACAGCACGGATATTCTGAGCGTACAAAATACACATGAGATAATAGATGAAAAAAAGCCCCTATCCCCTATTAGAGAGAATTATTTGGTTTTCGATCCTTGGCTCCTGCGCAAAAAAACTAGTAAAAAACATTGCAATTGCATTGTTTGTCTGCAATTTGCATGCGTAAACACGTCACGTCTAAATTAGTGTGCGAACAGTACATATACTACAGTACAGTACATATACCGATGCAAATAAGAACACTAATACGCTCGCACAATTCCACATAAGGCGTTGTATAACTGATGAGCAGCGAAATTTCTGCAGTGTTTATGCTACTTATTATCCATATATGGTAATTACAGACAGGTTTCATATCTCATAAGCTAACAAAATTATTAATGTGGCATAATTACACAGCTGTGAGTGTGTGTGTGTGTCAGAGAGAGAGAGAGAGATTCTACTAAAGTACCATAATTGAACCCTTTTCTTACGTTCAAGTCGTAGTCGATGGGCACAAATTTGTTGTGTTAGTAGCTATGTAGCCAATGAGGTTGGTATTTCGTTATTAAAGCCTCAATCACCTCCCTGTAAATTTGGACTAGTCTAGTCGAACTGATATATTTGCCACAAATCGTTTGCTTATTACTTTGTCAAATATTGTTCATTTTCGGGTTTGAAAGATCCTGAAGTAATCTATTGTGAAAGATCTAGAATCATTTTTCTTAAAAATGAATAACACTTTAATTTATGATTTGTCGTATACCGCAAAAATGCTTTCAGTGGATTGTTAAAAAAAAATTGAACCATTTTGATGCCCTTCACAAATAACAATGTGGTCGCTACTTTGGGCAGTGTTATTGTTTTTTTCTGTTATAAATTTTTCTAGAAAATTATTGGATCAATCAACTGGTAGACAAATTTCATTTCACATTTCCAAGTGACCTTCCCAATTTTTTGTCTGGCATAATCATAACGAAGCAGAATGCTTATTATTTTGATATGAGATTATATGTATGTATAAAAAATCAGAAAAATATATATTGATATCCTATTGATACAATTTTTCACAAAACCTTTCAATATTTGATCTTACGATTAAAATGCTAACACTTTAGTTAAATGTTGGATGAATTCAACGAAAAATTCTAAATGATAAGTTGGAGCCTTTTCCAACTTTCCAATAGATTACAGGCCATTCTTGCATCTTTTCATTTTATTTATATATAAACAAGGTCAATTTAAGGCATTTTCAACATTATTTGCAAAAAAACTCGAGCCATAGCTTAAGGCTGCTAATTTTTTTTAAATTGAAGAGCTAAGCTAATCCTGTTCCAGCTGTGAATTAGCCTGAGCAGAAAAATATTGAACGAATTTCGTGTGAAACTAAAATTCAGAATAAAAATAAACATCTAAACTTTTCTAAGTTCTCAATAAACTGAAATGGAATTTAATATTCATACGAAATCAGCAGTGTAAGATTACACAAAACTTTTCTCATTTGGCCCCTCAACTTTATCGTGCATACTTTTTTTTGATGTCTGAACGGAATTTCAGTTCGTTTTCATCCCTCTTAGAGATACAAAACTACCTACGAACGAACATATCCTACACTTTTCCTACACTGATCCTATTTGAATCCACTTAGCCGTGGCCCTGGTTCTTATCCGTGTTTTGTTTTAAACCACAAGGCAAAACATTTCGCAAGCTATATAAAAAATGTAGGGAATATCACAAACCGACTTGCATATCTGTTTTACTTGTATTGCCGTTCTCGGCCAAACCTAAACTTTTTGCGAGCAAAAACTTTCGACCTGAAATTTATAGCCTTCTGCTTTCACATTACGGCTGACACCGAAACTAATTTTACAGAACTTATGCTGACGGTATGGCTTTTTTTGCTGGGCCTTGTCTTTTGCCATTCTACGTAAGTTTCAACTACTTTGCAACAAAAATTATTCATAACTTGCATAACTAGCTGTAATTGCTTTTTGAAAATTTCCGCTTTTTGCGATTGTTTCTATTGAGTGACTATAAAGTGGAAAAGTGTTTTAGACATTTCAATTCAATGTATATCTGTGATACTCGTGCAATTGTCTATTGTTCGGGAACTTTTTCAGATATGGATAGATGCTTATAACGTTTTCAACCAAGCCCGTAATAGCACCAATAAACCAAGAAGCCTGCGTAGAGATAGTTGACTGTACGAAGGTTTCTTGTTAGATTAATTACAGCACATAAAATCCAAATACTTTAAACGCAATTGATGTTTTCAGAGTTAAATAACTTCTAGTTTCAGATAACGTTCACACATGCATCTGAATGTTGTCTTGAAACAAAAGATTAATAACAAAGCTTCAAATTGGTCTGATTGTGGTTTGGAAGACGTCATTAAACCAAGTTACAAAATGCGACTCATGAGAAACTACCTAGCAATATCTACATAAATATTCAAAATATTAAACATAATTATAACAACAATTATGTTAAGAACTCATGAAAGCGAGGGTAGAAACGACAGTTTATATTAAACGTATCATTTTGGGGCGCGTAAGTGTTTTTTTTTTGAAAGAATATCTGATTGAATTCTATTGCCACGAAAACGGGAGGGAAGAGGTTGTGATGTTTTTGCTGCCAAGCCGTTTTTACGTTAACGGCTATTTCCATATCGATATCCAAAACACAAAATAATAATAATATTACTATGTTTTCCATTTTTTCACCCTGTATAAAAACCGATTTTGCTGAAAAGTCATTCAGTTCTAAGTTGAGTAATTACGCGTCGAATGAAACCGGTCCCATGGCAATGCGATCTTTGGTTTTCGAAATAATCGAGATGAAAAATAATTCCGAACGCATATACGCACATTCGTACATCCGCACATACGTACATACACACACACAGACATCTCTCTAAAAACGATGGATTTGGATTCTAGAGACCTTAAACCGTGGAGACATGTCAAAATTTGGGACTCGCAAAATCGACCCCATTACAATAACTTCCCATAGGGAACTGGGAAGTTAAAAATTATTCACTGACCTTAGAGAAAGTAAGAACGAATAAAAGATTTTAACATCGTGGATCGTGAAGACGATGTGATCAGTTTGTTTATTATTATTTAGAAAGGATGAATTATAATTGTATGTTATTTCAAAAACTGAATTTCCTATGAAAACAAAAATAAAACCAGCCGCAAGGTGCGACTTTTTAGGTCCACACGGTCAACTTCCCAGTAATATCTATTTAATATTAAAAATATATGAAAATAATACTACTTAAAATAATAATAATGAGAGGTTCTCATAACAGTGATGGGAATGGGATAAATGCTAATCATATCATCTACCGTAGCGTCCATCGATTACGGAGGGGTTTTAGTGTAGTCGGATGGGCGGATCAATCGGAGGAGGAGGGGCAGGTTGCAAAGTTATTTGTTATTTTCATATCGACACTTGCAGGACAAAAGAGCGCTAGCAAAAATGAATGCCGTTTTTGTTATTACGCCCATTGAAGAGATTTTCTCGCGTGGAAGCCCATTGTGACACCACAAAAGATTGAGACGGCACTAGAACCTACAGGATGACGAGAACCCGGTTCGCGTATGAAGTTGGCTATGCAGCTAATAATTAAATCAGCTACTTCCGTGAGGCTGTCCAGGAAAGGTGAGCCTTAGGTTCACATGCGTTTTCTGGATTGTGCTGGACTTTCACACAGAAAGTGTTGGATTGTTCCTTTCTCGTCTTAAGATCTGTAACTTCGGCAGAAATCGTTAAAAGGAATAAATAAAAATAAATTTCATTGCATACATAACCAAGTTAAACCAAACGGTGAGATGCAACACTTAAGGTCCGCATGGTCAATTACAGAAATATCAACATAAATATTTTACATATTAAACACAAAAATAATAATGAAAAAATTTCCACTCTAAATAATAAAAAAGGTTGAGAGCTCTATTATAATTTCAGGGCTAATGCAATTTTTGTTTTACCCCATTTTGAATAGGTACAATTTGAAACATTGAATCTGCATTTCTTCACCATTTGGCAATTTTAAAATAATAATATTTTTTTATACTGCAGTTAACTTTGGAAAACATTGAACAATATTGAAATCTAACGAACATTAAAAAACAATACTACTAAACCATTTAAAATTACAATATTTTTATTTAATGACAGCTTTTTAGAGCATATGAGTTGGAATTTTTTTGTCTACCATTCTATTGGTACTTGAACTCAATTTTACCTTATAAACATTAATAACCATTTCTTATTTTGAAGTAAATTTGAAAACAACATGTAATACCCAATAAAGAAATTCGATGTCTAATTATATGTACAACATAAAAATCTTACTTAAGATAGAAGAAGAAGAAGTAACTGAAATTTTACGAAACCTTACAATTAATGAACTCCAAACATTTGACAAAAGGTCTTTACATATTTAATGCACGTTTTTTTATTAATTATACATATTAATTGTTTATTGATTCGGTATGAATGTTTTTTTATTATTGTATAAGGCAAATATAATACTTTATTTGATGAGACATTAAAACTTTTGATTTTGGAAAGCAATAGTTGCCAGGCATCCAAATTAGATAGAAAATACTTATTTAAAAACAACGATATAAGAGTAAGTGAAGGTAGTATAGTTGCGTAATGCTCACGTGTGTCCTATATATTTTGTTGTTTACGGCATTGTCGTCATTCCACAGGAATGTTTCCTTTTTTAACTTCCCAGTATATGGGAAGTTTTTGTAATCGCCTCGAAAATCGAAATTGAAATTTTTCACATTTCTTTATGTTTTGAGGTCTATATAGTATATATAATTAAATTAAAAATATTACCTGATCTCTCTTCTTCTAATGGCGAGTCGAGTCAATTAAAGCGTATTGATATTTTGCATAATTTGAGCATTTTAAATAATTTTCATTCCGCTGTTTTTTTCTTGAAAAAACTAGTTAAAATTCACAACAGAATCACTTGTCTTTTCAAAGAAATTTGCATTTGTGGTAATCATTGTTTTATTTGGGTGTTTTGAGCGTCTTTTGGTGGTGTTTTAAGATTATTGTAAAATTCGTGTTGTTGCTTTTTACCAACTGTCGTGTACAAAACACTGAAGAATGTTGCAAGTAGCAACCGAAATACATATTTCAGGAAATATAAAATATTTTGGTTAAAAGCAACAACACGACTTTCGGTAATCAGTGCTTAGAAAAGACAGATGTTTTGAAGATATCCTGTAAAACAAAATTTAAGTTCAACGTGATTGCAACACATATTCATAAAAAAACAATATACCATTAAAAATTATATTCAATAAGGTTGGTAAGAATAATTTTATCTATATCACCTATATAATTACAAATAAATAGACTATCAATGTCTATAGTCAGTACGATTTAGTTTTAATAAAATATTCCAATACTTTATATGATGCGAAAATCCAATACTGATAGTACTTATAACAGTAATTGTAATGAATTAATATTAATCATATCATCTACGGGAGCGTTCATTGATTACATAAGGTTTTTGGTGAATGGGGGTAGATTGATTTGATTGAATATTCACGCGAATCAATCGATGGGGGCCTTTTCTACGTTATTTGTCATTTTCATATCGATGCTTGAAGGACAAAAACGCCCACTGTAGAGATTTTGTCGCGTGATGGCCATTTTGAATAGTTTCGTTCAAATTTGCTATCATTCCGACATATTCACAGAATTTATATTTTTTCACAATTTTGCGTTAATGAGATTGATAATTATTTCTTATTTTCTGTTGGTCTTGAAAAATATGTAATATGCAGTCAAAAATAGATTCAATTGCATGTAAAAAGTAAAAAGGAATTAATTGAAATCTTACGATTACTGAAGAATAAATCTACTAAAAGCTACAATTTTTTATTTGATGAAAGTTTTTTAAAGCATATGAGCTTGCAAAGTATAGACTACAAAATATTTTACTATTCAAAGCGTTGATTACCACAAATGCAAATTTGATTGAAATTTTGTTGGTTTTCAAAATTCAAGCAGGTTTTTTGTTAAAACTAAAACACTGTAGAAACTTTTAAAAATCAGCTCAAATTAAGCAAATATTATAACACATTGGTTGAATTTACAGCAACGTTTTTAGAATAAAAGATATTGAGTAATATCATTCGTATGAACCCTCTTGAAATGGTAGCTTTGAATGATTTTTTATTTTTAATTTAGTTGTTGTTCATAATTATGGATTTTTTTTGCTGTTTTCTCTTCAAAAACTGATAATAATGTATAAATTTTATAAACTGGTATTACTGTGCTGTGCAAATCAGGCAAAAAAATTATTTTTTATGAAAAAAATCCAAATTTTTGTCATTTTCTTCTATTAAATTAAAAAAACGGCTGAAACAATTTTTTTTACAATGTTCAACACGTCACAAAAATGTTAATGAACGTCTTTTGACACTTTAATTATGGAAATAACATATCTGGTTCGTGAGGTATAGTGAATGACAAAAATGACCTTGAAGGTCATAAGGACTGCTAATGATTTTTTATTTTTTATTTAATATTTTTTGTAATCATGACAAAAGTTTTGATGATTTTTTTACAAACACTGTCTAGAGTATATAAATGTTATAAACATTGATTACTGTGTTTTGCAAATCAGGTTAAAAATTTATTGTTTATGAAAAAAACCCTAATTTTTTGCACGTTTTTTCCTTAAATTAAAAAACGGTAACGATTTTTTTAAAATTTGGTAGATTTACACAAATGCTAATACGCGTTGATTGACACCTGAACAATGCAAATCGTATCTCTGATTCACGAGATATAACGCATGACAGAAATGACCTTCAAAGAGACGAAACAACAAACCCCCGACCGAAGTATCCCAAAAACTAATCAGCTCTTGAGATTGCAAAGACGCTTCGATTGACACCTTAACGAAGTCGATACAACTTTGTTTACGTGAGTTATGCTCGTAGAAAAAAGTGTCCACGAACGTACATACGTAGGTACATACACACACACACGCATACATCTCCCTTTCTAAAAACTATTCGTATCATCTCTTTGTTCATATTCATAGTAACTTTTTATGTTTTTTATTTTTAATTGATTTTATTTCCACGCAAGAAGGATTATTGAGTGTATTTGAATTTCATAAGCATTGATTGCTGCTGGTGGAACAAAGATTAAAAATTTATTTATATTTATATAAAGCATATGAAATGTCTCGGTAACGCTTCAAAATATACTTTTCAATTATTTGAGACAGTAGCTGGATGAATAAATTGAATTATTTGTCATTTAATCATTTTAACCGTTTTTTTCTTTATTATAACTATTATTCTGTTTTGCTTCATAATATGCAAGAAGGATTGTCACTTTGTGAAATGCAGTACTATCTTTCATAATATAAGTTTCTTATTTCGACTATGTTCTTATGTGAAACAGCTACAAAGACATTTTATGGCAAATTACCTTCTAACAAAATGACTTCTAAAAAGAAAACACATTTGAAATATTTTGACCATATCTAGAATTGACAAGTTTGGTATAATGAACAGAATTGTTTAAATACTTTGCTTCATGAAGCACTGAATCTTTATCAAATTTTGCTTCTTTCAACAATTATTCTTTATTTGACAAATGCCTGCCCTATAATTTAGGGCAATCAATTTGCGATCAACAAAAAGAACCAGTTTAACATTTACTTGAAAAGCACAAACCTTTTGCAAATTTAAATACAATATCAAAATTGATAGTGCAATAAGTGGATTTCCTTGAAATATAGTTTTAAAGCTTTCATTCTTTGTTAAGAATCAGTAGAAGTAAATAATTAGTTAGTGCTGGAATTATTTCTTTGCAAAATATCAGCTGCTAACGAGCATTTTTTTTAAACGAAGAGCGATCAAAAACTGCGGTTTTTGTTTTTAAATGTATATACTTTTAATCTTCAAACCCAAATATTATTTCGATGCCTATGAATTTACCGATTTTCATTTCACAGCCTAGTGGCTGTGTAGAATTAAATGTTGGAGAAAGACATATAACTAAGATGACGATTAATGCTCAACATTAAATCTTTTTGCATCTAGAAATTGAAAAGAACATTTCCTCTACAAAAACGTCCAAAAAGAGATGAAGTTTCAATATATCAAATTCTTCCACTGTAGTTATACATATCAGATATTTTTGTATTTTGTTGATTTGAAATTACGTTGCATTGTGAAGAATATATGAAAGTGTATTTTCTAGTCCTATAAGGATATTTATGTGCCGTAACTTACACAGCTTTTATATCAAATTTCTCTTCTTCCAAGGCCCCTAGCACCTTGAATATAATGCATATCCAATGGATCAATCGAAATGCTTAAATATGTTATCAACATGCTTCAATCCGAAAAGTATTGTACCCAAGGGATGAATTACACTCACGCCATTTCATCACTTCTACGAATTCGAATATCCAAAGTGTAAAATAAATACAATTTTTATTTGAAGGCAATTTATCAAACGATATTGAATATCAGGAAATGTATTAAACCTTTACTGCGAAAACGCAACTAAATGGTAAGGATTTCTTTTCAGACACATGCTACCTAAATTGGTTCTAAATCAATCGGATTGTAAGCTGGTGCCGGACCTCGACCCCTACAAGTGCTTTTCTTAGACTTGCTCGAGCCTAGCTCTTCAGTGGATTTTCATCTTCTTCTTAAATCGTATAGATTTAATCTTCGTTCTTGTGTTGGAAAAGTACGTGGAAGATTGATTGTAGCAGTTTTCCTGGAAATATACTTTAGTCTGCTACTTAACAGGTATTCGTTTCGTACTTCGTCTTTTGGTGTCATGTGTCGTTTTTCTTGAACTTTGTAGATATGTTTTGAAAAGAGAAATTGCGGTTCATCCATTAGTGTCCTTTTTTTTCTTTTTCTTGCAGTTTTCGTCGTTTTTAGTTTCAAAACATTTGCTTTATTGATACAACAATTTATGTTGAAATTTGACCAACCTTCATTTACGTTTACCACGCACGTTAAGAACAACTAAACCACTAGTCATTTTCAATACATATATTTAAAAAACATTTATGTGTTTTTATTGTAAGATTTTAAAACACTTGGAGGCGAAAAAATGCCTTACATTTTTTTTAGGGAAAGGTATATACATTTTGACAATTGAAACCATTAACGTTTATTTCAAACAGAAGATGCAAACAAGCTTATACAATAGGGTAACATGGAAAATTTGAAGCAAATGCCAGGAAAATGATATTGTTGATTAAAAGAGTCAAAAATGCAGAGATGACGATAATTTACATAAAATGCGTCAGTCATTTCTTTATATCCATGCTTTTGTATGATATGTGATAAGAAATTTAGTTCCTAGCGCGCGATTAAAGAAATCTTCTTAAAGATTTAACACGGCAATGCGCAAGTGTTGCTTCTATTAATAGTGATTTTTCGATGACAAGAACGTACGAATCTTTGCTAATTCTGTTACTGCTCTATTTAATGGAAAAGTTTAGATACTTTTCGGGCTCAACGTACTCTCGGTTGTATATTCAAATCGTAAAGACAAACAAAATAGAGAGTCGTGCCCAGTAGCAAGAAGAAAAACGGAAAGTTTTCAACCCAGTTCACATGGAAATGAATCTAAATAACTTCTTTAAAAACTCCGAAGCTGAATTTTATTTGTAAACCACTCTATTGTTATAAATGTCAATCGTTTAAGCAAACTGCGTAAATTTTTATTCAACAAGCCGCGAGATGCAACACTCATTTTTAACTTCCCAGTATATGGGAAGTTCTTGTAATCGACTCGAAAATCGAAATTGAAATTTTCAACTTTTCTTTACGTTTTGAGGTCTATAGAGTATATATAAAGTGTTTTTAGAAAGAAGTATGTATGTTTGTGTGTGTGTGTATGTACGTACGTACGTACGTACGTGCGTTCGCGGGCAGTTTTTCTACGAGCATAACTCACGTAAACAAAGTCGTATCGACTTCGTTAAGGTGTCAATCGAAGCGTCTTTACAGTCTTAAGATATGATTAGTTTTTGGGACACTTCGGTCGGGGGGGTTTGCTGTTTTCACCCCTTGAAGGTCAACCATGTTATGCGCTATATCTAACGAACCTAACATGCGATTTTTATTATTATTGGCAATCGACGCGTAGGTGATTCTGTGAAATTTTTAAAAAAATCTTTTGAGTGGTTTATTAATTTTTTGAAAAATAAATGCAAAAAATTGGGTTTTTTTCAAAAACATCAAATTTATAACTTGATTTTCAACACGCAGTAATAAATGTTTATATAATTTATATACTGCAAACAGTTGTGAAAAAACCACCAAAATTTTCCTTCGTGATTACAAACAAAAAACAAATAAAACATAAAAAATCATTAATAGTCATCGTGATCTTCAAGGTCATTTGTGTATTGCATTATATCTCGCGAACCAAACATACGATTTGCATAATTTAGCTGTTAATGAACGTGCATTAAAATTTGTGTAAATCTATCAAATTTTGGAAAAAATCGTTCGAGCTGTATTTCAATTTAAGAAAAAAAGTGCAAAAAATAAGGTTTTTTTTCATAAAAAATAAATTTTTAATCTGAGTAGCGAAATATAATAATCAATGTTTGCAAAATTTATATACTTCAAACAATGTTTGTAGAAACACAATCAAAACTTTTTCTCATGATTACGTAAAAAATTAAATAAAAAATAAAAAAAATCATTAAAAGTCATCATGGTTTTCAAGGTCATTTTTATCATTCGCTATATCTCACGAACCAGATATAATATTTGCATCATTATGGTGTCAATTGACGTGTATTAATATCTTTGTGAAGTTTTTAACATGATTAAAATTCGTTTCAGTCGTTTTTTGAATTTAATAAAAGAAAATGCGAAAAATTATGGTTTTTTTTCATAAAAAATATTTTTTTAACTTGATTTGCACAGCACAGTGATACCAGTTTATAAAATTTATAAAATCTTATCAATTTTTGAAGAGAAACCAGCAAAAAATTTTCCATGATTATGAAACAACTAAATAAAAAATAAAAAATCATTCAAAGTTACCATGTAAAGAGGGTTCATACGAGTGCTATTACTTTATATCTTTTATTCTAAAAAAATTGTTGTAAATTCAATCAAAGTTTTAAGATATTTGCATAATTTGAGCAGATTTTTAATAGTTTTAATAGTCTTTTAATTAAAAAAAATTGCTTAAATTTTGAAAACCAACAAAATTTATCAACACCAAAAAGGCCCCCACCGAATGATCGCGTGAATATTCAATCTGTCCTCATCGACCAAAAACTTTACGTAATCAAGGGACCCTTCCGTAGACGATATGATTCATATTAGCTCATTCCTGTTACTGCTATGAATACCTCTCATTGTTATTACTTAAAGTAGTAGTATTTTCAAAATTATTATTGTGTTTAATGTTGTTGATGTTTATGTAGATATTACTGGGAAGTTGACCGTGTGGACCTCAAGGGTCGCACCTCGCGGCTTGTTTGTTAAGTGTTGAAAAATATTGAAGAATTTAGTCAAAACTAGCGAACGTTAGCATGCGTAAATAACTCAGATGTCTTTTTTGATGGATTCTTTGTTTGAAATTGTTGTATTGCATATGATCTAAACGACTCTGAATTTTCAGTTAACTTGTTCTATGTAATTCAGAATAGAAACAAACACCACGTAATTCTCGTTGAACTGGTTTTTCAATATTCTTCAATAATATGAAAATATTGAATTTTACATTGAATTTGCAGAAAATGAATGAAAATTGCCGCAATATGCTGGCAGTTTGGCTTTCATCTGTAATTAGAGTTGATGTACTATTCAAGCAAACGAATTACTGCAAAGATTGTGTTCCCTACTCAGTAAATCGTTTTAATGATCGAGGTGCGATATTTGAGGTCCACACGAACAACTTCCCAGTAATATCTACATAAATATTGAAAAAAGTATGAATGAATGAAAATAATAATGCTCAATAATAATAATTATCAAAGCTCGTGAGTGTAAGTGGAATGAGTAATATCAGTCGCATAATTTTAGGGAGCGTCCGTTGATAACGTAAGGCGGATAGGCGGATTGAATCTTCAAGGGAAGCAATCGGTGTCGGGAAAAATCAAATCAAAATGAAATTACAAAACCTTTTTAATCACCTTGAAAGATAATAAAAGAGAAGAGAATAAAAGATATAAGGTAATATCATTCGGAAGAACCCTTTTCATATGGTAACTTTGAATGATTTCTTATTTTTAATTGAATTTTTTCAGAATCATGAAAAACCTTTTGCTGGTTTCTCTTCAAAAACTGATAAGAATGTATAATTTTCATAAACATTTATTACTGTGTTTGTGCAAATCAGGTTAACAAAATATTTTTATGAAAAGAACCCTTAGTTTTCGCATTTTCTTCTATTAAATTAAAAAACCCGCTGAAACGGATTTTTTTCATGTTAAAATAATCAAAAAATGGTAAAACACGTCGATAGACACCTTAATGATGCAAATTTTATATCTGGTTCGTGAGATATAGTGAATGGAAGAAATGACCTTGAAGATCATGATGACTTTTAGTGATTTTTTATTTTTTAATTAATGTTGCTTGTTATCATGAGAAAAAGTTTTGATGATATTTTTTCAGGTATTGCTTGAAATATATAAACTTTATAAAAATTGAATACTGTCTTCCGCGAATCAGGTTAAAAATTTATTGTTTATAAAAGAACCTAATTTTTTGCACTTTTTTTTCTTAAATTAAAAAACCGGTGCAAAGATTTTTCCAAAATTTGATAGATTCACACAAATGCTAATACGCGGCGACTGACACATTAACCATGCAAATCGTATGTTTGGTTCGCGAGATATGTATAACGCATTACACAAATGACCTTGAAGATCATTATGCCTGTTAATGGTTTATTATTTTTTATTTTATTTTTTACGTATTCATGGCGAAAAGTTTTGATGTTGTTTTTACAAACACTGCTTGAAGTATATAAATTTTATAAAAATATAATACTGTCTTCCGTAAATCAAGTTAAAAACTTATTGTTTATAAAAAAAATCTATTTTTTTGCACTTTTTTCCTTAAATTAAAAAACGGCTCCAACGATTTTTTTTTAAAATTTAACAAATTCACATAATTGTTAATACGCGTTGATTGACTTCTTAATCATGCAAATCGTAGGTTTGGTTCGCGAGATATAACGCATGACAGAAATGAACTTCAAACGGTCAAAACAGCAAATCCCCCAAACAAATCCCAAAAACTAATCAGCTCTTAAAATTGCAAAGAGACTTCGATTGACACCTCAACAAAGTCGATACGACTTTGTGTACGTGAGTTATGCTCGTAGAAAAAAGTGTCCACGAACGTACATACGTACGTACATACATACACACACATACACCTCCCTTTCTAAAAACAAGTTATATATATTCTATAGACCTCAAAACGTAAAGAAATGTTGAAAATTTCAATTTCAATTTTCGAGGCGATTACAAGAACTTCCCATATACTGGGAAGTTAATAATTTGATGAAAGATTTTTAAGCATATGATCCTAAAAAGTATTGACTACAAAACATTTTACCATTCAAAGCGTTGGTTATCTCAAATGCAAATTTGATTGAATTGTTTTTAAATATAAACAGTTTTTCATTAAAATAAATGCACGGTACTGTGAAAACTATTGAAAATCTGGTCAAATTATGCAAATACTTATTAGCTTTGATTGACTTAACAACAATGTCTTAGGAATGAGAGATATCAGGTAATAGCATTCGTATGAAATCTTTTTACATGGTAACTTTTAAAGATTTTTTATTTTTAATTTAACATTTTTTAACGGTTTTACCGGTTTTTTGACAACAAGTTTTTAAAGTTTATAAACGTTATGAAAATTGAAACTGTGATGTGCATATAAGCAGAAAAAATTATTTTTTATGAAAAAAACTCTAATTTTTTCCACTGTTTTACTAAGTTGAAGAAAATGGCTCCAACAATTTTTTTGTAAATTTGAAAGAATCACATTAATATCAACACGCGTTGACTGATACATCAATGATACAACTGTTATATTTGGTTCGCGAAATATACTGCATGACAGAAATGACCTTGAAAGTCATTATGACTTTTACTGATTTTTTTTATTATCATAAAATAGTTTTTCACTGTGCTGTGCAAATCAAATTTAAAATCTATTGTTTATTAAAAAAAAAACCAAAGTTTTTTCACTTTTTAACTAATATAAAAAACAGCTCCAACATATTTTCTTACAATTCGATAGAATCACACAATTGGAAGTATGTATCGAGACACCTTAACAATGCAAATCCTACATTTGGTTCGCGAGATAAAGTGCATGACAGAAATGACTTTCAAAGGGTCAAAACTAGAGATGGGTATCGAATTACAAAACAACATTAAATGATAAGTGATATCGCCCTGAAAATCGGAATGGAAATTTCCAACAAATCCTTGCATTTTGAGGCCTTTAAAGTATATTCAATGTGATTTTGCAAAGAAGTCTGTGTAGTCGTGTGAGCATGTATATTATTTCACTCATTGTGGTTACAAAATAAGTATCTTATATGTAATATGCACTTCTGCCATTCATAAAACTTCCTAGTTATTTTAATTTTTTTTAAATGTTTACATACAAACAATAAACAATGAACATGTATAATGAATAAAGGAGCGTCCATTAAATACTTAAAGGCCGTTTGTCAAATGTTTGGAGCCAATTAATTATAAGGACTCAAGATTTCAGTTATTTTTACATCTATCTTACTTAAGATTTTTATGATATAAAATATTATCAGACTTCGAATTTGTAGTTCGTTCTACATGCTGTTGGAAAATTAATAGAAAAATAGAAAAAAATCAAAAGTGTTCGAAAGTAGAATATTGTAATGGTTCAGATACAATGGTGGTCAATACTTCTCAAATTCATAGGCATTTATCAATTGAAAAAATTGTAGCTTTCAGTGAAGTTTATTAGTTTAGTTTTTGAAGGTTTCTTAAGATTTCAATTACTACTTCTTCTACAATCTCAATACTTTTCAAAGTCATATTCTGTGAAAAGCTTTCACAAACAAAAAAATGTTGTTTTTAATTCTCATGTAGCTTTATTTTTTAGGGCTTCTGAAATTCAAATATTTCCTTCCACTTTTTTTGTAATATTTTATATTTACCACATACAATTAAACAAAAACTTGTTACTGAATATGCAGTTTTTGAAGATCAACTGCTAAATAAAAAATAATTATTAGTCTCATTAATATAAAATGGTGAAATATAATATATTCATTGTCTATGCAGAAGTCATGGAAATTTTGGACGAATCTATTCAGTCGTCATGAAAATAAAAACTGCATTCAATAAAACTGAAATCCCAGTTTCCCCGAAAATTTCGTTAGCGGCCTTCATTCTTGTAGGCATCGATATGAAGTTAGTAGAAAATGCTTTGTTATCCGTCTGCCCTCCGATTGGTTCACATAAAGATACCAACCGAAATTGAAAATCTTTCAGCGCGACTATTCTGATAACAGTACTGTTCTAAAACCAATAAGAATAATAATTAAAATGAGAAGCCTGGAAGGACCAATCAAACACTTCCTTTTTTGTATAGAAATAAAAACAATAATGACGCTAGTGGGTGCCAAGTAGCGAGTGTACTTTTACAGATATAGTACTCTTGCTAAAGATATCTTTTATTGCAACTGTTTAATTCTGCTGTCATTGTGACAATCTTTTTCATTTACTTTGGTAAATGACCGTACAAAATCTTACACTCGAAAAAAAGTTTCAAACCAGTGAAAATGTAATTTCGAAATTTGCGCTAAACTTACAGAGCACTTCGTTCAATTTTGGTGCTCATAATCGTGCATCGAAGCAGTTCATACGCAATACAATACATAGAAATATTTACATTAAGACAACGTTTATTCAACACGATCTCGTACAGAGCGTAGCAATCTACCGCTGCTGTAGAGGGTAGTGTAATTGAAGACTCAAATTTATCGATTTGAGCCCATTCTCAGCAAACTTGGTCTCAGTCCGTTCACTACATGAAAAATTTTAACGAAAAATTTTCGGTGAATAGAATTGGACTGCATTTTTACCGTCCACTAGTTTTCAGTGATGAGGCTCCTATCTGGCTAAATGGGTTCGTAAATAAGTAAAAAAAGCCGTTTTTGGTGTGCGAATAATCTTAAAGAGACTTCAAAATCCCCATTACATCCAGCAAAGTCGTTATTGGCGATCACTACCGATTAAAAGATTCGTATTTTTTTGATTCTAAACATAAATGTCAATATCATCATATCATCTCAAGAAACAAGCTTCTGAATTGGTCACCATTGGACTGCGTTTTGTGAGAATACATCAAGAACCTTGTTTATACTGATAAATCAGCAACTCTTACTGATTTGGAAGCTAACATTCCACGCATTATTGATGTAAAAGTCCAGGTGTGCTGTAAAAAGTGTTGCAAAAATAGACCGATAGGATGGCCTTCCTAAGGCGCAGTCATGGTGATCGTTATGCCAGAAACTATTTTCAAACACTGAATGTTATGAAATGCAATCTTGTAAAGCCAAAAAATTGGCCATTGCAGTAGTTCGTGTGTTTTATTTGTTTGACAAATTTTATGCTTCTAGAAACACTCTATATTTACACAGCATTTTTGAAATGCTTGGAAAAAGTTTATCTTATTTTTATCAAACGCAGAGGTTGTTGTTTAACCAGTAAAATATGTTGGAAATAAAATATCATAAAAGATTAAAACTAACAAACGAAAGAAAATTTCAATGCAAATAGTTCTAAGGGTCAAATTTAAAATAAAAAAGTCTTTAGATTTTAAACTAGGTACAAAATTTTCTGGAAAATTGCTGAGTAAAAAAATTTCAGCGATTAAATTTGTTTCATGTTTATGTAACATTATCGTCCCAAAAAAATTCGGACAAAATTACAGGCATAATTTTACTTGCATTTTTTTAATTCATTCATTTTTAACTTTTTATGTATTGATATTTGTCCTTAATAAATTATTACAAATATTTCAAATTAAAGACGTTTGAAATTGTTATGTAAGTTTTTGATTAATGACAAATTGAAAAAATGTTAATTTTTAGAAGATATAATGTAACTTTTCTCATTATGAATATTATTAGCTAAAACTCTATGAGCAAGAGAATGAATACCTAAAAAAAGCATTTTGGTACATATAAAGAATTTTAAATAATTTAACTTTTAATTTTTGAGTGGTTTTTTGAGCATACGTGGAAAATCATTAATGTTTCCTAGAAAAATTAATGTATTGGTAGAAATTCGAAATAGAGTTTTAAATACATTATTCCTCTGAAATTTTTTAAACATTTTTTTTTCTAAGTGTGGTTGCTTCAAAACTACAACAAAAAACTTTAAAAATGATTATTTTCAAAAATGTTACTTGGAAAATTGCGTATAGATGTACCATTTGAGATCAAATACAGATATCGAAAAAAAATTCAGATTAATTTTTTGGGTGAAATCAACAGCTAGGTGAGGGGCTGTAAGGCAGATTGCCTCCTCATGGTGCATCCCGGATAACGCTAAATGATCTACCATGGCACGAGTTCGAATATACTCGGACCTCTCTTTCGTCTTAACGACTCTATCTGATGCTTTGGGCTGGTAGTGGTGGTATTCTATCACCTGAGTACGCAAGAGCGACATCTTGCGGAAGTGGCTTTCAGGCTAATGCCACTTCTGCCTCCGTCCCAGTAAAACCCTGCGAGGCCTCGCGGTACGTTCAAAACTCGTCGCCACTAGTCTGGCCGTGCAGGTCCAGTTGAGCTTGGACTCCTGATTAATCCCTGGCCCGGCTCTGAGCACATATCCTCATAAAATGTGCCAACCCTCGCATGCCTCCCTGCCGCGGCATAGATAACCAAGGGGTTTCAGGGGAGCTTCACAACGAGTGGAGATAGCGGCTGCGAGGGGGGACCCAACTGCAATGAATTCCGAAAATGGTAAAAAGGTAGATTCAATCAGCCCGGAATGGAAGTGGACAAAGGTGACGCGTCATTCTGGTATGAAAAAGACCATGATATCCAATCAGACAACAACCAGCCTACCCCTCAATTCTTCAAGGGGTGCATGCACCAAAGTTGCCGCTGCGCCCTCCAACAGGAACAGAAGATTTTCCTTCAAAGTTTTGAAAAGGCTGAATGAAAAACCCCTGAGGGGCTTTCTCAGAAGGATAAAATCTCCCTTGAATGGGCAACAAATACAGTACAGACTCATAAAGCCTCTTTGGCAAAGCAAAGGGCGACTCACAAAAGATGCAGATCCAATGAAGCAGCCCCGAATCAACCGAGTGCCCAATTGCAGGTAACCAAAAGACCAATATTGGTCGCGCTCAATCCTGTCAATATCAGGAGATTCAGTGAAGTGGCTAAAGGCAGGCTGGTAAGAGCTGTCATCGACAGGAGCAGCAGCAATGGAACCATTTCACCGTTAAATTGGAAGATGGTGGAAATCACTCTTCCTCGGGTGTGCAAACCCATACTGGAGGCAAACCCAAGCACTCCACTTAGTTGCCGTGACGCTAGTTGGTACCAGGGTCACGTTAAGCGGATAGCCCGCACGGATTAACGCTCAGCGGATATATACAAGCAGGCTATTAGCAGGCTGGGAGACGTGTGGCTCGGAGCAAAGCTAGAAGCTGTCTCCAGGGAAGACGCCCCGAATTGGCCTCGATCCAGGGCATGGATACCGGCGGAGCCATCCACATCGGAAAATATTTGAGCTTATCAAGCTCAGCAATTCTGATCTTCCGGTGGACAATTGGAAGGTAGCCAAGGTAAGCGAGCCCAGCAATGGACGGCAAGAGGCTCTCATAATCCTCAACGATGAATCGCTAGGTCCGTTGGAGTCGAAGGGCGGGGTGATAAGCTACGGTTTCTCGGCTATCTGCCTGCAAGTATATCGCAAGGGCAGTACTGGGAAGGCAGTACAAGAACCTAGTAAGGAGAGTGGGAGTGAGGTGACTGTGGAAGCAACAGTAGACACGACCGTGCATCTCTCTGAGTCAGATCTTCTCTCCGACGACGAAAGAAGTACGACTTCCACTACGGACTTGCCTGGAGACGTTTTTGAATCCCGCGACCTGGTTGAGAAGCAGAAGATGTCTTTGTCTGACGAGGAGTCGGACAAAACCCTGTGTCGTGATGCTGAGGTTTCTACAGATAAAAAGGGGTGAGTCATTCTTTGAATTTATTTTAACGCATGACTTAGACCTATTAAACAAAGATGAGAGTCCTACTTTCATTACGGCAAGCCGAAGGGAAGTTCTGGTTATCACTCTAAGAAATGACCACTTGCACCACGCTATCAAAGGATGACATGTATCACAAGAGTGCTCGTTCTCCGATCATTTATACATAATGTGGCTTTTGACCCTCCCAAAAATCCAACTTTCATTAACAAAAGGAGGATGTATTGGGTATTCGTACCAATCTGTATTCGAGTCTGGACTAGAAGGTGGACCTCCGAAGATTGAAGACATAAGCGGTCTGGAGGAAGCCATTGGGAGAGTCTGCCTTCAATGAAGCAGGAAGATCTGCATGCAGTCCAATTGAGCCTAAAGGGAAATATAAGCCCCATTGGTGGATAAGTGACATTAAGGAGCTGCAGAAGGAATGTAGGAAGTCCTTCAATTGAGGCAAAGTGTACAATGGCTAATCTTCCTATAAACTCTAACTGAAGGAGTTTAAATGCTTCATCAGAAAAGCAAAACGCACCTTGTGGAGAAGTTTCTGTGCAGAAATACAGTTTCCAAAACTTTTGGAACCACTTATTTTATGCTGAAAACTTTGGAACCGCTGATAGAGATTCATTTGAGAGCTACTCTGAAACCACTCCCCAATGCGCAGCACGCATACACAAAACGTAGATCGGTTGATACAGCTCTTCACTCGCTACATCGAAAAATCGCTAAGCGTCAATGAATATATGCAGGCTGTTTTTCTGGACATCGAAGGTGCATTGAACAACGTCAGCCACAAGGCTATTGAGAAGACATTCGAGGAAAACAATGCGGATGATAACCTGATTAGGTTTATCGTACAACTACTACTTAGCAGGAGCTTCAACTCCACACTAGGAGACAGCATCCTAAGAAGGCCGACGTGCAGAGGCACCCCGCAAGGTGGAGTGCTATCATCTTTTCTATGGAACTTAATGGTGGACAAACTCCTGTCAACAATAGAAGCGACTGGCTGCAAAGTCGTAGCCTACGCCGACGATGTTGCAATAGCAATATTGGGCAAATTCGTTAACACCCTATCTAAAAGACTAAAGACTCTGCCCTACTTATTCTTGCTAAGTGGAGCAAAGACTGCGGTCTTAAGATCAATCCGCAAAAATGGAACTTGTGCTCTTCACGAAAAGATACAATATTCCACAATTTGTCCCACCTAAACTTGATGAGACAAGTCTCAATCCATCTCATCAGGTCAAATATTTAGGTCTGATTCTGGACTCAAATTTCGCGTAGAAAACGAACGAAAGAGCGCGTAAAGCAGCATACGCTATCTACTGCTGCAAAAGAGCTATTGGGAAAAAGTGGGGACTGAAACCCAAAACTGTATCATGACTCTATACAGCAATAGTGGAACCAATCCTTCTGTATGGCGTGATTATTTGGTGGTCAACGATGGCAAAAACATCAAACGTGAACCTGGTTAACAGGGTCAGGAGGACTGCAGCTATTGCAATCACCGGGGATATACGCACTACCCCGACAAAGGCATTGTTCATGCTATTACATTGGCTCCCGACGGAGCTTCTAACGAAACAGCAGGCCAAGTGCTCTGCTATTCGATTGAAAGCTCTAAATCTCTGGCATTAGGGAAATTTTGGCCACTCTACCATATTACGGAGGGATGGACCAACGCCAGAGAAAGTATACCGGTTCCCTGCTTCCATCATGGTTTCAAGTCCGTCATCTCTGGCAGATATGACTGGATCATGGAAGGAAATAGGATACTGGAATCGATCGACATCTACACTGATGGATCAAAGATGGATGGAAAAGTTGGCTGTGTCGTTTTCTCCGAGCAGCTAGACTTGAAACACTCCTTCCGGCTACCACATCACTTCAGAGGTCATCGCAATACACAAAACAGTGGACTGGCTGAGAAATCAGAAAATTTCCATAGGAAATCTCAACATTTTCCAACGTGTATAACCCATCCAAAATTGAAATGAAATTTCGCACACAACTGAACGCGATGTCGCTTCACTGTGAAGTGATTCTTTGCTGGATGCCGGGTCAAAGTTTCATACTTGGGAACTGCGAAGCTGATACCTTAGCTAGAGCTGGCACTGAGCTCCAGGATTATACACTAACACCCCAAGTCGGTCATCCATTGGCCTCTGTCAAGCTAAGTCTCAAACAGTATTATATAGAGGCTGCAAACAGGGCCTGTCTGCTGGAAGAAATCTGCAGGACAACCAGACAAACTTGGCACGCACTAAGCTCAAAGCGCACCAAGCAGCTCCTCAAAACGAGCCGTGAAACATTAAGTTTCATCATATCCGTACTGACGGGGTATTGTCTCAATTAAGTTTTCAACTTTTACTAAGTCAGCGCATTTAGTCTAAGCAAGTTCAAATTGAAATAAATTACCAATAACATAATCTTTAATTTCGTTATATCCACTATTGTGACAGATTTATTGGAAATCTGCCATTCGAGCGAAATTTTATAGAAGTGATCACACAGTGGTGCCTAACCAGAATTAACATAAAAAAATGAAATTTAAGCAGTGTTGAATGTAACGTTTGCGTTACTCACCATCAAAACCTTTTCTGTCAATATGCCGATGTACTCTTTGTTGAGATGCAAGAACTATTTATATTCAGAAACTGAAGGAAGCTTTGATTTAAGATAATTTATCAATATATCGCTCTTAAAGTATATAGATAAGACAAAAATGATATTGTTGCACTACTTATTATTTTACTGAAAATCATATTACTAAATTTTTATCAGCCATGCACTATACGATAAATACTCGTAAGTCACAGTTTCAAATGGCAGTCATTACTAAAAAATCGGTGCAATAAGGAGAAAAAGGTCTCTTAAAAACATAAACCCATCCAAATAGTGCTTGCACTCGACTAGAAAAGGTGCACCAAAGTAGCGAAATTGTACAGAAAATTGCGCTTTTTTGGGCTTCTCTTAAGAATTTTCATCAGGCAGAACTGACTGTTAAGCCTTTAATTTGAATCATTTCTGAGCGTTTGTAGCCATTTTCAGCCAGTGGTAGCCATGATTTTGGTCTTAAAAATTCAAAGGCAGTTGGTGGCAATGGTTGTCTGGACAAATACATGCTAAATTTGTATTCAGATATAATTTTTTTAACATATTATCAATGATTTATATATCTAGTTATGTCACGATTCCCAGCGCTTGATTTTTCTTTAATAAACGCCGAGTGAAAGCGGTTGCATTAATTAGATATGTTTTGCTGTGAATAAGTCTAATTGTATGCAGAGCTCTTACAATTTTTTGATTCAATTGACGCACTCACATTATTGAATCATTGAATCAAGATGTTCCATAGTCTCAATTGTGCAGGGATTGTAGCCCCCGAGCTGTGATAGCGAACGATTCTTAATTCAATTATGTTCCTTGTATACTGGAGGCGATTGGATGCTAAAAGATGAAGGCAAATGAACGAACGAACATTCAGGCTTGCGTGATTTTAAGATGAACAGCAGAACATTGTTTGGCGAGTCCCGCATGTGTAGCACATACATATGTACATTCTTTGTACTCTATTAACCCACAATTGGATAATTGTGATCTACGAAGTGTAGCTCGCTCATAATTCTTCGTTTATTTGCATGAAGAGAAAAGCTCTTCGTGCCGGAAGAATATTTGCATTCGTGATGGTGGTGAATTGGACTGGCTAAGATGAGCTATGATGTAATAACACACGGTTGCTGTGAATTTGTTTATTATTTACACCCAGATGCGCTTTTAGCACAATGAAGAAGGATAAATAAGATACAGGCTTTCATTGTTTGGGCTGCTGCAACATTTTGCAAAAAAATCAATTGACTTGGAGGAATCAATGGCACTCAGATAAATCATTATTCATTATGTTAGTCACACTAAGTTATTCTACGCAATGAATGCTTCCATGTAAGTGAAGCGCACTGTAGCTCATGTATCTTTCAAATTGATATTGCTGTTGTATACAGTTTCTTACAAATTTTATACAAAGGCTGAATCAAAAAGGCAAAATTCTCTTAAGAGAATGCTTACTCTAATAGCAACTAGCTTATAATCAGAGTCAAAACTAAACGCAAGCTCAAAACTACGCTAACATCTATGATAACGTTGTCATATTTGTGTGATAAAATACTAACAGAAATCTAGATGACCGAATTTTGAATCAAGTTTGCTAGATGAGGTACATAAAAAAGTCTCGCAAATACAGGGAAAATTTGTTACCAAGAGTGGGACGTTTGCAAGAGCTTGTTTATCTTTTGTGAAATCGTAAAATGGTAAGACAACGATCAACTTGAAGAAACGAATTTGCTTAGTTTGTAGCCTTTTTGATGTGCCAAGCTGCGCAGCGTCTCAAAACACATAGGAGAAGTGGTTGGCAAATGGATTTGAAAACATTGTCAAGAATAGTTGAACTTCTATTGATTAATGGAGTACGGTATACTTTTAGACTTTTTTTTATATAATCTAAAAGGAGCTTGAATATCAATGTTAATGTCTGAATGGATTTGAAAATATTACATAGAGTCTTTGTACCAGTTGGAGTGATTATTCTTTAGTGATAGTAGATTTAGGTAGAAGACTTTTTCACGGCTTGTAGAGAAGAAAATGATATAAGTATTATTAATAGAACATGGTCATACAGCAGTCATCTGGGGCCAGAATGTAACTGATGTAATTATAAAGCAAGCCGCGAAGTGCGAACTTTGAGGTTAACACGGTCAACTTCCCAGTAATATCTAGATATACGTTAAAAATATAAAACACAATAATCATTTTGAAAATAATACTATTTTAAATAATAATAATGAGAGGTATTCATAGCAGTAACAGGAACGAGTTAATATTAATCATATCATCTACGTGAGCATCCATTGATTACGTAAGCCTTTTGGTGGATGGGTGATGATGATGGATTACCACAAATGCAAATTTGTTTGAAATTCTGATGGTTTTCAAAATTTAACAGTTTTTTTAATTAAAAGACTGCATACTGTATTAAAAATCTGCTTAAATTATCCAAACATTTTAAAACTTTGATTGACTTTACAACAAAGTCTTTAGAATAAAAGATATGAGGTAATATCATTCGGAAGAATCCTTTTCATGTGGTAACTTTGAATGATTTTTTTATTTTTAATTGAATTTTTTTCAGAATCATCATAAAAGTTTTGCTGCTTTCTCTTCAAAACTGATAAGAATGTATAAATTTTATAAACATTTATTACTAAGTTGTGCAAATCAGGTTAAAAAAAAATATTTTTAAGATAAAAACTATTAGTTTCACATTTCCTTCTATTGAATCAAAAAAGCGCTGAAACCGATTTTTATAATGTTAAAATAATAAAAAAGATTTTCAAACAAGTTGATTAACTTTATGATGCAAATATTATATCTGGTTCGTGAGATTAGTGAATGGAAGAAATGACCTTGAAGATCTTGATGACTGTGAATGATTTTTAACTTCCCAGTATATGGGAAGTTCTTGTAATCGCCTCGAAAATCGAAATTGAAATTTTCAACTTTTCTTCACGTTTTGAGGTCTATAGAGTATATATAAAGTGTTTTTAGAAAGAAGTATGTATGTTTGTGTGTGTGTATGTACGTACGTACGTACGTATGTGCGTTCGCGGGCAGTTTTTCTACGAGCATAACTCACGTAAACAAAGTCGTATCGACTTCGTTAAGGTGTCAATCGAAGCGTCTTTGCAATTATAAGAGCTGATTAGTTTTTGGGACTTTTCGGTCGGAGGGTTTGCTGTTTTCACCCCTTGAAGGTCAACCATGTTATGCGCTATATCTCACGAACCAAACATGCGATTTTATTCATTAACATGTCAATCGACGCGTATTATCAATTTTATGAATCTATCAAATTTTTAAAAAAATCCTTGAAGCGGTTTTTTAATTTTTTAAAAAAAAGTGCAAAAAATTAGGGTTTTTTTCAAAAACACAAAATTTTTAACCTGATTTTCAAACCTAAGTAATCAATGTTTATATTATTTATATACTCCAATTAGTTTTTGTGAAAAAACCAGCAAAAGTTTTTTTCATGAACACAAAAAAAAATTAAATAAAAAATAAAAAATCATTAAACGTTCATGGTCATTTACGTCATTCAATATATCTTGAGAACCAAATATAATCTTTCCATCATTAAGGTGTCAATCAACGCGTATCAACATCTTTAGGATGTTTTTATATTTTAAAAAAATCGTTAAAGCGATTTTTTTGATTTATTAATTTTTTTTTGGGAAAGTAGTGTTTTTTTCAAAAAAAAATTCATTTTTAACCTGATTTGCACATCGTAATAGTAAATGTTTATAGAATTTATAAACTTTTATCAATTTTTGTAGAGAAACCAGAAAAAACTTTTCTCATGATTACAAAAAAAAAAACATTCAGTCACCATGTAAAAAGGGTTCATTCGAATCATTATACCTAAAATCTCTTATTCTAAAGACATTGTTGTAAAGTCAATCAAAGTTTATTAATATTTTCAAAATTTGAGCAGATTTTCAATAGTCTTCACAGCACCATGTTTTAACTTTAATGAAAAAACTGCTTTGAAACCTGTCCCGCCTCCGATTGATCCGCGTGAATAATCAATCAAACCAATGCACCGAAATCCTTACGTAATCAATTGACGCTCGCGTAGATTTTATGATTAATATTAAGTCATTCCAATAACTTTTATGAAATGTACATTTTTATTATTTGAAGTAGTAGTATTTTCATAATTATTATTGTGTTGAATATTTTTAATATCTATGTAGATATTACTGGGAAGTTGACCGTGTGGACCTCATGGGTCGCACCTCCAAGCTTGTTTATTTTTAATTTAATGTTTCTTGTTATCATGAGAAAAAAAAAGTATTTAAATTTCATAAAAATTGAATACTGTCTTCCGCGAATCAGGTTAAAAATTTATTGTTTATGAAAGAACCTAATTTTTTGTACTTTCTTTCTTAAATTGAAAAACTGCTTCAACGATTTCAAAATTGCAGAGTTTTACACAAATGTTAATACGCGGCGACTGACATATTAACCATGCAAATCGTATGTTTGGTTCGCGAGATATAACGCATGACAGAAATGACCATGAAGATCATGATGCCTGTTAATGATTTTTTATTTTTTATTTAATTTTTTTTACGTATTCACGAGAAAAGGTTTTGATGTTATTTTTACAAACACTGCATGAAGTTTATAAATTTTATAAAAATTGTATACTTGCTTTCGTAAATCAGGTTAAGAATTCATTGTTTATGAAAAAAACTTAATTTTTTGCACTTTTTTTCTTAAATTAAAAAACGACTCCAACTGGTTTTTTTTTTCTAAATTTGACAGATTCACAAAACCGTTAATACGCCTCGATTGATACCTTAAGCATGCAGATCGTATGTTTGTTTCGCGAGATATAACGCATGACAGAAATGACCTTCAAAGGGGCAAAACAGCAAACACCCCCGACCGAAGTTTCCCAAAAATTAATCAGCTCTTAAAATTGCAAAGACGCTTCGATTGACACCTTAACAAAGTCGATACGACTTTGTTTACGTTAGTTATGCTAATAGAAATACTGCCTGCGAGCGCATGTACGTCCATACACACAAACATACACACTTCTTTCTAAAAACACTTACAATATACTCTAAAGACCTCAAAACGCAAATAAATGTTGAAAATTTCAATTTCGATTTTCGAGGCGATTACAAGAACCATTCCCATATACTTAATTCCCATATACTGGGAAGTTAATAAAATCGGACTAAGAATAGACTTTTGCAAAGTATAATAGATTCATCATATTAAAAATTGCGATAAAAAATCGATTTTTTTAAGAAAGAAAGCTATCATTTTACACAAATTTATTGAAGTGGATTGGTTGCCCATTTTGTCTTTCATGTTTTTGTGCCATACACAGTCAAAAGGCTTTTCTACATGTAAAATAACGATACTGGAAGATTTTCTACAATTTTAGATGGTTCGAACAATAAAAAATATTTTTTTAAATTGATTTGCACAGCTCAGTAATAAATGTTTATAAAATTTATACATTCTTATCAGTTTTTGAAGAGAATCCAGCAAAACTATTTTCCATGATTATGAAAAGACTGTATAGAGGGTTCATACGAATGAAATTACTTTATATCTTTTATTCTACGGAATTTGTTGTAATTTCAATCCAAGCTTTATTATATTTGCATAATTTGTGCAGATTTTTAATAGTTTTTTACAGTGCTTGAGTTTTACTTAAAAAAAATGCTTAAATTTTGAAACCCAACAAAATTTCAATCAAATTTGCATTTGTAGTAATCAACGCTTTAAATGGTAAAATGTTTTGTAGTCAATAATTTGCAAGATCATATGCTTTAAATTGTAGTCTTTAGTAGATTTATTCTTTAGTAATCGTTAGGTTTCAAATACTTCCTCCATTATCATTTGTAATACATTTTACTTTTTACATGCAATTGAACCTATTTTTGACTGCATATTCAATATTTTTCAGAACCAAGAGAAATTTAAAATTAATTATTAATCTCATTGATGTGAAATTGTGAAAAAATACAAATTCAGTGATTATGCCGAAGCGATGGTAATTTTGAACGGAACTATTCAAAATGATCATCACGCGACAAAATATTTTCAGTGGGCTTAATTGCAAAAACTGCATCAATTTTTGCTAGCGCTCTTTTGTTCTTGAAGCATCGATATGAAAATAACAAATATCGTAGAAAAGGTTCTCACCGATTGATCCATGTGAATATTCAATCAAATCAATCTTTCCCCATCCACCAAAAACCTTACTTAATCAATGGACCCTCCCTTAGATGATATTTTTAATATTAACTCATTCCTATTACTGCTATGAATACCTCTCATTTATAATTTAAATTAGTATTATTTTCAAAATTATTATTGTGTTAACTGTTTTTGATTTTTATGTAGAAGGAAGGAAGGAAGGAAGGAAGTTGACCGTGTGAACCTCAAGGGTCGCACCTCGCAGCTTGTTCATTCATATTTTTAATAGAATATGGATTCAGAGCTGTGCTAAATAGAAAAGTGGTTAAGAAGTTTTTGACTGATACAGAAAAATTAACGTATTAATTGCAAGGCTTGAGTCGAAACATATTTATGTTTTCATGGGGATGTCAAATTTTTATTGAACACTACAAAGCTATTTTTGATTCAAAAAGCACAGCTGTGAAAAAATAAGATTTTGTTCAAATTTTTCTTACCACTAAATTGTATTATGATAATCAATGATTTAAAAAGTTTAAAAAATTCTTAGTTAATAAAGTTCAATAGCGTTTATTGTAATATTTTGCTATTATTCGATTAACAACTTATTGCATCATTAATAAGCGCACTGAATAATTACTGCATTTATAATTGGGTGGGAGTACTGAGGCGCCTTGTTGTAAGTCCTGCTGAAACGGAGTTACAACTTTTTACAAGAAGCGTAAAGTTTCAGACTTTAGGCTGCCAATACTTAACGCCAAACGCCTTGTGCTCTCAAATTGGGTGAACTGTTTCGGGATCGAAATGGCTAATATGCTACCTTAGAAAACGAATAAGGAGGAGAGGGTGGGGACAGCTATGGTAGCCTTATCCACATGCAAAGTGCTATTTGGAACTAAATGGGAGCTTAGGCCACGAGTGGCACACTGGATATAAAAAGTGGACCTATAGGCCAGAGTGTGGTGGAAACATTGATTAAAAATAGCATGGCTTAGCTGATTACGATCCATAGAGTAGCGTGCTTGGGAATAACGGGTAGACTGCGCTCAACTACAAATCATCTTGAATTTATTGTCATTATTCTGCGCGTTACCATACCCATCTTACCCATCTTAGCGAAAAGTCTATGTGGGTGCCAACACAAGACTTTGGTACAAACTTCGTGACTGTTTTGCCCTCAAGACAAAGACAGGTGCGAGAGTCGGAAAATTTGCCAAGCACAGGGACCTGAGCAAATCGTTGCAATTCCTCGAGTACTGCACACATATGCATAAGAAGATAATGACGGTCTTGCGAGATAGAAAGGAGGTCAGATAGAAAGGGGATGCCAATAAAGACATCACTTTCTTTGAGGACACCCAAGTGGTCACGAGAACACTAAATCCGCATTGGTGTTCTCCAAATTAGTTGAAATATGTAGTTGTGAACTAAGGAAGATTTTACTACAGAAAAAACTAGCCCTGTGTTGAATTCCTGGGTACAATGAGGTCTAAGGCAATTTCAAAACAAATCAGCAGGCTGAAAGAGATCCTATGGCTTACACTACCACGAGTAGGAGCCTCAATAAAGAAACTAACGCAGGACATTTGGGTTTTACTTACGAGCTAGCATTAAGGCGATAGAGAAGTTTAAACACATGTTGCACTGCTAGGCTTATGTGGTCCAAATATGACACGAATACTGTTAGCACTGAAGAGATATTCAACGAGGAATCATGTAGGTTTAATATGACTTTTGGTGTACACGTAAAGAAAATAGGGCTCCCAGCTAGCGATTCATGTCAAAGCTACTGCGGCAAGGGGGAGACATAGTCAGTAAATCACTTTCTGCCCAACTTTCCGGCTCAAGCTATTTGAAGACATTAGCATTTAGAGCATTCTTTTTTGCGGAGCTGAGTGAGCTGAGCTCCATAAAAATGAATCAACTTTTAAATTTCCTTAAGCAATTAGAATAGTTCATAGAGTGAATTAGAAGGTTTCCACGTCAGCAGGGTACAATGGACCAAAAACGGCCTGAGTGAAATAAAAGGCGTTTTGATTAACAATATCGAAACCTTATCTTCCTAATGATCTTTGTTTTTATGATGTGATTGTGGTTTTGATTCAGTAAACTTTTGAATAAATGAAATACATCTAAAAATTTACACAATTTTTTCAAAATCTAGCAGAAATGACAAAAAGGATGAATATTCAAATGAATGTAATTTAGAGGGTTAAGTTTACGATAAATAATCTTTACAATGTTACTAGGTATGAAATTTTGGGGGAAATCGGTAATTTTATCTTGTTTCCTCCTTCCCTCCTCATAATATTTTAGACATTGAGAATACAAAAACAAAATTCAAACAAGCCGTGAGGTGCGACCCTTGAGGTCCACACGTACAACTTCTCAGTAATATTTACATAGATATTGAAAATATTAAACACAATAATAATTATGGAAATAATACTACTTTTAATAATAAAAATGTACCTCTCATAAAAGTTATTGGAATGACTTAATATTAATCGTAACATCTACGTGAGCGTCAATTGATTACGTAAAGATTTTCGTAGATTGGTTTGATTGAATATTCGCGTCGATCAATCGGAGGGGTGACAGGTTACAAAGCCTTTTCTACGTTATCTGTTATTTTCATATCGATGCTTGAAGGACAAAACAGCGCTAGCAAAAATGAATGGAGTTTTTGTTATTACGACAACTGAAGAGATTTTGTCGCGTAGTGGCCATTTTGAAAAGTTGCGGTCAAAACTGCTAGCACTTTGGCATAATCGCTGAATTTGTATTTTTTCACATCAATGAAACTCATAATTATTTCTTCTTTTCTGTTGATTTTGAGAAACATTGATTATGCAGTCAAAAATAGGTTCAATTGCATGTAAAAAGTAAAATATGTATTACAAATGATGACGGAAGTAACTGAAATTTTACGAATATTAAAGAACAAAACTCCTAAAAACTACAATTTTTTATTTGATGAAAGCTTTTCAAAGCATATGATCTCAAAAAGTGTTGACTACAAAACACTTCACCATTCAAAACGTTGATTATCACAATCGCAAATTTGATTTGATTTGTATTGGTTTTCAAAATTTAAGCAGTTTTTTATTAAAGTTAAAACACGGTTCTGTGAAGGCTATTAGAAATCTCCGCAAATTATGTAAATAAAAATAAACTTTGATTGACTTTACAACAATGTCTTTCGAATAAGAGATTTAAGGTATACAAATTCGGATGAACCCTTTTTACATGCTGACTTTGAATGATTTTTTTATTTTTAATTCAATTTGTTTTGAAGCCATGAGAAAATATTTTGCTAATCTCTACAGAAATTGATAAAAGTTTATAAATTTTATAAACATTTTTCTTATTACGATGTTAATTTTATTAATTATTAATTAATTTTTGTATGAAAAAAACACTAATTTTCACTTTTTTTTTATTAAATTAAAAAATGGCTCAAAAGATATTTTTTTAATTTTAAAAACATAATTAAAATGTTAATACACGTTGATTGATTCCTTAATGATGCAAAGATTACATTTGGTTCTCGAGATATAATGAATGACATAAATGACCATAAATTTTAATGATTTTTTATTTTTAATTTAATGATTTCTGTTATCATGAAAAAAAAATTTGGCGTTGTTTTTACAACAATTGTTTGAAGTATATAAATTTTATAAATATTTATTACTGCGACTTGAAATTAAAGTTACAAATTTGATGTTTTTTGAAAAAAACTCCAATTTTTTGCACTTTTTTCACAAAATTAGAAAAAACGCTCCAACGATTTTTTTAAAAAATTTCATGGATTCACTCAAATTTTATTACGCGTCGATTGACACCTTGATGAAGAAAATCGTACGTTTGGTTCACGAGATATAGCGCATGACAGGGTTGACCTTCAAAGGGTGAAAACAGCAAACCCCCCGACCGAAGTGTCCCAAAAACTAATCAGCTCTTAAGATTGCAAAGACGCTTGGATTGATACCTTAACGAAGTCGATATGACTTTGTTTACGTGAGTTATGCTCGTTGGAAAATTGTCCGCGAACGCACGTACGTACGTACGTACACACACACATACATACATACTTCTTTCTAAAAACACTTAAAATATACTCGTAAGACCTCAAAACGTGAAGATATGTTGAAAATTTCAATTTCGATTTTCGAGGCGATTACAAAAACTTCCCATATACTGGGAAGTTAATAAAATTTGTATTAGTTGAATCTACTCACAAAATTTATCTGAAGAATTTTCCGGTATCTGTATCTGAGTTATACGCAAATTTCCGAGTACTGTTATTGAAAACCTTCATTTTTAAAGTTTTTGTTTTTGTTATAGTTTTCAACAATCAAAAATTGCAGTACAACGTACCTGCAGCATTAAGTGTAAGATGTATTTAAAATAGGGATTTTGAACAACAATTATTAGACAATGATAAATTAAGTAAACGTAAACAAAATAAAGTTGTTAATCAAACTTCAATTTCCGCAATTATTGGTGTTTAATTCGTTTTTCACGTTTCTACAGGATTTATTTCTATAAAACGTGCGGTTTTCTCAAAATATCCCATAATTTCCCGAGAAACCCAACGTACCCGTTGATACACACTTCATGATTATGAAGATGCATAATTACATAAATACACCAAAGCCATCAAGCATCAATTTCGCTACTTTTCATATAAAATTTACTTGCGGCAGTAACATATCAACTTTCCTACTGGAGTTAAATTTCAATCTCATTGCAGCGAGATGAAAATTTGCACTTTGAGTTTTTCGGCATCAACCACGTACAGACGCAGCGCAAACGAGTTTGGAAACACGGAAGATCATACCATGTAGTCCATATACATACCTTTAACTGGATATGTGTTTGAAAACGCCAATGCAATCCAAAATTTGACAACCATTTTAATTTTAAAACTAATCTGCCGAAAAGCATTTTTACTGCATCTCATAGGAAAGTTTAACATGATACTCCATGAGTGAATCCAAACTTTTTTCCGAAAAATTAAGTTTGAACTTTGGAAAGTATATAGTTACTTTTAAAAATTTAAAAAAAAAACCGTCACAGATACGTTCGCAATATTCATAATGCTGCAAAGTTTTGTTTGAAGATTTTGTAATAAACCTAAGCATATTTCCTTATTTTCGCGGTGGCTGATATTTTACTGGTATTTCTAAATAAAACACATAAACTTTATGTGAAAATTGATTCCAATTTCTCAATTTTTTGAATAGTACATGACGTATTTACTACTATATTCTGAATGCTATCAAATAGAAGATCAGTTCTTCCGAAAATTTCGAACAAAATTACAATGCGTAAATTGAACTTTTATTGTTAAACAAAACAGAGGAGAAGAAGATTTGAAATCCTTTTGCAAAATTTTTCTCGATGTACGTTGTGGGAAAATGTCCAGCTAAGCATCTACGCAACAACAAGTTGCAAACGGATAAGGTGAACTGCTTGTTAATTGCTGAGTCCACGCACTACTTATCTTGAGCCATACAAATTAACTCTTTAAAAAGAAAAAAATCAGCAATGTTTTGAAGGATTCTTGAAATATTTTCTCGTAGAATCAAGACGAAGTGAAGCCATAAATAGAATATAAATAGAATGAATGCAAATGATTATTCATACTTATAGAATGAAAATTAAATTAAAGTGTGTTTTCAATCGGAAAAATAATAGTAACGGATGTGAAACTGATATTAATATAGATATTATAATTGGATATTGAGGAGATAAACCTTATTTTTAAATGTTGACATGTAAAGCAGTTTTTGAATACCTAACTTTGAATACAAGTCATTGAAGAATCTTTCAAAAATTCCATAGCTCTGGAGAATCATATCTGCCCATATATCTAGTATACAAGCAAATCGATTGTATCTGACAAATTGATTGTTCAGAAACTGTTGAAGAAAACCACCCATCTAAAATTGCTTCTCATCAGATTGAAAAGAATCATTCAAAAAACACAAAACACAGTTAGTCATACTTTTAGGAAAGCCTCGATCGAATGGTATTTACGTGAAAACTCAACCGCTCTCACAATACCTGCATACTGACCCCAAACGGCGGGAAGTTCATCTACTTCCTAACTCAAATGTTAATTGGAATCTTTCTTCAATTGACGACTGAAGAACATAGCATGTTCTAAACAATTGTCCTCTTTTTCTCACTAACATAAGCCAAAGACAATGCTGGTCACTTCCCAGAGTCTACTATATCTTCGTCCAGACATGCAGCGACTACTTTCGTGACAGATGCAGATCTCTATATGATGTGTATCTTATTAATCCGTTTTGAAATGGAATTCTCTAAGCATTTCCGTCATTCATCTCAAGTGTATTTCACCACATTCTTTATGCCTCCAGCATTTTTCGTTGTTACGTCGTCGATGTCCAATGCATGCAGCAATATCTGAGAGTGTATAATTTTTTTGTCAGTTAATTGAATGTCCATTTAGTCGCAAATCGTCGCTGTATGAGGGTCCGTTTTGAGTTCAATTAGGCGTTTAGTCCGTTTGTGCAACGCCTCCATGAAACAGTGCGGGAATCCACCGTGATCAAACTCTCCGATGATTGAAGAATGTACAGGGCTGAGTTTAGAAAATTCATCCATGGTATCGTCCTTATGGGTAAACAAGGCACCAATTGAGTTCATTCACGCAAAATAAATAGGATAAATAGATTTTAGATTTTAAGTCGAATAATCGCAATATGTTGGCCATCATCTGTTTTTGGTTTCGATTTGATGAAATCCTGGTATTTATAGCGCTTGGACTATTCCTTATTGATCTTGATTGATGAATTTATCAAAAACATGCAGGTATTAGGTAAAAGATCGTCTTGATTAGAACATTCGAAATTTAACATTTGTTCGTAGATGCTTAGCAAAGTGTGCTTATCACAGTTGATATATAAGATTATTGACGTTGACGTTAAATTGGTTATTTTTTGTCAAATTTTTGGGGGGGAAATTGACAAGCTGCTGATGCTTAGCAGTTATATCGTGCATTTTCTCTGAAGAAAGGTAGAGCAAAATTCAAAGTTTTCTTTTCGTCTTAGTTATGAAATATACATTTTCTGAAAACTTAGTCTTCATAATTAAAGTTGATACCAACATCGAAATCAAACTTTATATGAACAAAAATATTACAAATCCAGAAATTAACACTAAGTAAACATTGCTAAAAAGATGTTCTTAAAAATTCTTACTTAACTAATCGTCAATCGCCTGAAACATGTCTTATATTGCAATTTTTGAAATTCATTGTTGGGATCTTCATTTTCTCTTTTCTTATTAGGGAGAATGATTTTTTCTAAATAAAGGGGTGTTTTTCAGAGTTATAAAGCTATAAATGCAATATTTGTCATTGTCGATGGGAAATTTTCCTGCAATTTAATCATTTTTATTATATTATCATTTCACTTTATCCAAACATTCGAACAACTTCTCACAATAGTGCAAATTTATGTCCGAAATTAACGCTGGGTGCGCAAACTTATAGTGCCTTTTTTCAATTTATGGTTCTCATAATCGTTAATCTGGGCAGCTTATACGGAATACTGCAGAATTATGTATGTCTACGTACGCAATATTCATCCAACACGAGCTTGTACAGTGCGTACTGGGGCACTTATCGCTTCTGTAGAGAGTAGTGTAACTGAGAACGAAATTTATCGGTTCGATGCCGTTCTCAGCAGCTGGCCTTTGTCCGTCCATTATATGGAAAATTCTGAGAAATGATTTTGGCCTTGGACTTAAGCCCCATAAAATCGAACTAGGGCATTACATCCAACCATTGGGCCTTCGTTTGCGTCTTATATTCGGTAAAAGAACTGAGAGGGATTCGGAAATTATGCCGCAATTTTTCCTTCAAATTATTTTCGGCGATAAATCACATTTCCAGCTTAATGGGTTCATAAATAAACAGGATTGCCGTTTTTAGTGTAAGTATAATCCTGACAAGACCTAAAAGCCCGACCACATCCCGAAAAAGTCACTGGATGTTACGATTTTCATCCCGGCACCATAATTGTTTCTTTTTTTTCAAATGTTAAGGCGAAACCAATGTAACAATTAATAACGACCGCTACCGACAAATGATACATAATTTTAAGGTTCCTAACATCAATGCTAGCCGTCCGAGGGAAAAATGGTTGCAACAGAATGGCGCAACATGCCATACGGAGGGTGAGGGTACTTTATTGGACCGAATCATCTGAGGAAATTGACCTGTGAACTGGCCGCCTTTTTCTGAAAGTACGTCAAACCACTTGTCTATGCTGTTAAAATAGCAGCTATTGATGATTTGCAGCCAAAATTTGTCACGTTATTGATGATATAAGACCAGCATATGCTGGAAAAGTGGTGGAAATCTGGAACGACCAAATGGTCTTTCTAAGACATATACTCCAGAAATAATTTTTAAAAACTAAATATCATAAAATTTGGAAGGTAGCAACATAAAAAAATGAAAATTTAAATAATTTATCCGTGTTTAATTTATTTGAGGTTTCCATGCCTCAAAATAATATTTCATGTTACTCGTTTTTAGTGATTGCCTGAAAGTATAAGGTACCTTACAAAATTATTAATTCTTTTTCCTGAGTTCGTTGAAAGATATAAGACGTTGCAACAATAAATTAATACAAATTTTGACAATGTGAAAATCATTAGTATTTTAAAAGTAAAGAATGCAATTCAATTCGCTTGAGAAGTTAAATAGTTTATCAACGAAAAATCTCCGCAATCAACTATTAATATGCAAGCTAAATAAATAAAAATCTTTTTTATCTAGAACAAAATAAGAAATTAGGGCCAGTGACTATGTTTTTTACTTAAATATATATGAAAATAGCGGCAATATTTTTCAACCATCCTTTTGAACATATACTTTTAATATGCGAAGGCCATTTAAAGTTTACTGTTTTATTTTAACGCATTGTAAGCTTCGGTGTTTGCAGTTCTCTCAAGTTTAGGTACATTGCAGATAGAAAAGAAGCGTTCATTCCTTTTTTGATATTCTTGGAAATTTCTGATTTCTCATAGTGCTTATCCGGTTAGCTAAGTTTCATTGAAAATTGCTGTTACACGTCCTTAGGTGAAGCCTTTTTAGGTTTTCCGATAATATTCTTCTTGCCGAACTCTAGATGTATCTAAGGTAGGTATAGAACACTATTTTTGACACGCATGTTCGATTAAAAGAAATTTTTCAACACCAAATATAAGTGGATAAGTAATTTCAAAAAGTTTAGAGGGCTCCAAAATAATTTGAACCAGCAAAACTTATTCTCAATTGAAATAAGATATTTTCATTTGCATATGGTTTTAATATAATTTGCAGGTTCTTTACTTTCTTTAAAATTTATTCCCAGAATGAACTTGATTTGAAAAGATAGAAAGAAGACAAACTCATGCTGAAACGATTCAGTATCGATCAAAGATCAGAGTTGGAAGCATTCTCTCGTCAATAGCTTGAATAGCAACCCTGTACCCGGAGTCAGTAATCTAAGCGAATTGGTATAACAATATCATATGGCACAGAGTGCCGCTTCGGGACAGAGTAATAACGTTTTTAAATGACTTAAAATATTCTTTTCAGATTCCATACATGGAACCACAGATGGAATAATGGCAACGATCATATGTGCGCTCATATAATTCAATTGAAGATGAGATCTAATGGTCAGTGACAAAAAGTATTCGAGACAGTTAAGAATGGACAGCGCGCCGAGAAGCAGCTCGGGCGTTAAATCTTGGATTATCTCCGTTAACGTTGGACCTCGGTGATCTTAGATAAGGACGAGGCTGATTAAGCCCCTACATTCGAGTGCCAACTGGAACAGTGAAAAGTGCCTAGCTCTTATATTTTCCGTAGCGAGTGCTGCGAAAACCGATAATTTTCCATTGGATCGGCAATGTACGCTTATTTCTATGGATATATTCTATTGATTTGAATTTGACCTCGTGTGTCATTTTGATTTGCATCTTAATAAGGTTAGTATAAGTATTACGTTGGGTGTGGTAATTTTAATTTGAGCAAGTGCATTCATAATATGTTCGTTGAAGCCTTAAAATTTGGTTATATTAGGCAATAAATTCTTGAATAAACTAGCATCTTTTGGAGTTTGAAACTTTATGAACCAGCAGCCTGTTCAAATAAGTCGTACTATGTGTCAATGATTCTTTTGGAAATTTTTAATGCAACATGATGATCGCAATTAAAAGAGTTCATTGCCAGTCCTAAAGCAATATTAAACGTCCTTGAGGTACATAAAAAAAATGTACTTCACGTCGAGATTTTTTTTCATATGATGAGTAAGTCGGCAAGCAAGAGCAGTTTGCAGTTTAAGTGTCACATTCAGTTGAAATCATATAGGTAAAAAACATTTAATAAACATTAACTCGCAAAATGTTTTGAAAGAAAATGTAGAGAGGCCTTGCAAATATCAATATCAGCACAGAAATCTGCACTAACGCCTTATGTAGACATTTTCATTGTGATATTTATTAACAAATTTACTACTACCAGTAGAGACATTTCAAATGTTCGTTTTCCATTTGCAGAATTAGTTGTTATACTCACTTCAATGAACCTAATGATAAATCATTGGTCTGAACTGCTTTGGCCTTTCTAAATTGAAAATGCAACTAAAAACGACATATTATTATTTATATGCAACTGACAAATAAAATTATATAACAAAACAAGTAAAAATGTGTAACGAAACGTTGACCATTTACTTATGCTGATCATGGTATGTTGAAATGGTAGTAGATTTTCGCCAATCCATTTTCGTTACAATATGTTCTTCAAAATTAAATCTGTTCTGCACTATCTGATTTCTTTTTAAAATAAAAAATTATACAGCATTAGTAATCAATAAACTTTTTCAACAGTTTTGTTGGTAGGTTTTCAATTTTTCCTCGTTTAGTTTTCACATTTTAATTGATCTGAACAAAAGACAGTTTGATTTCAAATGAGTTTGGTATTTATCTTTCTCAGCACGACGCTTTGGAGCTATGAAGATGAAAGATTATATGCAGTTAGAAGATAACATTATTAGAGCTAAATTCCATCAGTTTCATTTATTCAAAAAAACATAAATTATGAAATGCGTAATGTTTCTTAAAATAAAATTTATTTGTTTTATGGCTATTTTGCACTAAATTTTATCGATATTGAAGTTTACATTAGTATTGCTAAACAAACATATATTTTTTTCACCAAAAAAATTGTGTTTCGAAGCTCTTTTGCCAGCTTTCGGATGCAAAAGATATTCAAAAAATATTTTGTCGTGAATGCTTCGTTAAAATATAAATAAAAGCATCAGCATCTTGACAGAATAGGGTCAATATCCATTTTTTGACGTTTCGAGAAACTCAAGACTCACACGAGTTTTTAAATTTTTCAATGCAATTACATAAACACTTCGATCATGAATGCGTTTTTTGTTTCTTTTGAAAAAACATTCGCCATTTTTTACGTCTAGTATTACTTCTAATCATGATAGCTCCAAGTACAAAATTTATTTGCTTGATGGTTTTTATACCAGATCTATAACATGTATCAATGTAAAACTAATAAACGAAAGAAATGTGAACACAAAACTGCTGCAATTACAGTGAATACAAAGTTCCACTGCTTTTAATTGGAAATTACAGCTCGATGAAAGTCTATAGTAAATAAAGTTTTTGGCATTGAATCACTGAGCGTAATAACCTACAATCCAATAATAAATTGCTGCTGACAACTGTATGTATTAAGTAAAATAATCCTATGTTGCAGCGTATCCAAATCACGCAATTTAAATCAATTAACATCGATGCCATATTAACTACAACTGAGAATCACTTTTTCGATAATCTTCCCCCGCATTAACCAAATCAGAATCAGGACCAAACATTGTATTCGGTAATTATATTATATATTTTACTGTGCTGTTACTCTGCTACGGTCAAACATATTTAAATTGGAGGAAAGCCAATTATATGTTGCTGCATTGTAGCTCAGCAAATTAATGGAAAGGACTCGAAAATCACGTCCTGAAGCTCATTTGTATGGTCACGGTGTTTTCATGATATTATGGTTGGAAGCTATCGGCGAATCCACATCGCCGTGATAAGTTCTTACGACATATTAAAAATGTTTTCATAATGGCCATAAAATCTTAATGAGATAAAAGATGAAAGCTGAGTCCTTTTCACATTCATCCATTCATTCAAACGTTCGTGGCGTAGATCTATAGATGCGACATGTGTGGACTATGCGAATAAAAAGGAAATCGAAAAAGGTTAACGACATAGCACTCGTGGACTTGCTCATCAGCCATCAAGGATGAGCATGAGTTACCCGAGGTGAATCGTTTTATGGCGTCGAATAGTTAGTATAATTCCGACAAATAAAGGCCTCTACTTAAATTGGAATTAATTGACATCATGATCATGCCATGATTAATGATGAATCATTTTTGTAGCAGTTTTTCGGAAGTGAAAACCATGCGATTGAACAAGTCCTGATGATCAAAGTATTTATTTCCTTTATGGTTACATTGGTACTTCTTGATGACTTTTGTAAGTTCATATATTTGAGACCTAACACTTTTTGATATTTTTATGCTTGACAGGTTTTAATAGTTAATCATTTTTTTCCCCATATCAAGTCTAAACGCAGTCATTTACCCCGGGTAATATAAGAACAACAGTGATAAATATTATGTTTCTTTTTTATCAACATCCCAATGGTCCTTCAAATCAATTTGAAAATGTGTCCCATCTGATGGATTCGATGGAAAAAATCAGTTTTATTTTTGCAAAATACTTACATAATGTGTTAGGCTACTATTTATTGAGTAACTTGGGAGTGGTTGATAAAGTTCAAGTGAGTCATAAGATATCGACATTCATTTTTAGGGATTGTTATTTTTCATATACTGGCAATTTTGAACACTGGCTGAATGCAGCTTGCTGCCTTTTCGTTAGAATTTGATGATAAATCATACATCCCGACTTAAAATACTGAAAGCTTGGGACGAAACTTTATTCTAACTTTTAACTTACAAGCAAATAAAAATGAGTGTATCAAGGATAACACAAAGAAATTTTAAATTATATCAGCATAATCAGCATAATTCATAATATCATCGATTCATACAATTTCATTATAACAATGTACCCTCCTCTTTTCTTAATATTTACATCAGAAAATGAAAAGCGTTATTAAATCATGGAAATAAAATTCAAGCATCATTCTGTTTTTCTTAGAATTTTACCTGACCCAAAAGTTGCTGCGTAGTCTGATTTCCCGCATTTAAGAAATTCTTTGAAGGTATCTGTTCCATATTCAAAGTAGGCTGCAAACACTTCTTCCCATAGGCAATACAATTCTTTTATGTTTCATGAAGGCTTCGAACTAGCACTCTTACATTCTTAGGAAACGTTTATCCTTTTTATTCAGATTCAGAAATGAGCTTACAAACCCAAATTCATATATAAATTTTAATATTTGGAAGATTTTTTTTGGAAATATGAAGAGGTTCTAAGAGCCATAATTTATGTCTTATAAGAATACTTTAATGAATAATCAAAACAAACATTGTTTGAAAAATATTTATCTTACTAGTAAACACACGAGGAAAACATACCTGCAAGAAGGTTTGAAGAATTCAAGAGTCTTTCCTTCTCGAGATTATTTCCAGGTTCACAAACGTCGAATAGAAGTAGAAACTCATACTTTCCTGCTTTGATGTCATCTTCATTGGTATGAGGCTATGATGAACAAATGCATGCTTGACTTAAATCTGAAGGATCACAATAATAAAACTAAGAAGTCATTCTCAAGTAATTTTTCAATCATGAAAAATAAGCAGAAAAAATATATGACGCTTTCAACAGTTTCTAATCATCCTGCAAAAATTAATCAAAAGTCTCAAAATATGGGAGAATGAGCAAATTCATTAAGCAAAATGCATTCCTGAGTTTTATAAGATATCATCTTTTCTCATGTCACCTCAAGACAAGATCCAACCAGGACTTCGGATTGTGGGAATGAATTTATTATTCCGTGTGTTCGTCAGTTACGCTTTTTTGTATACCTCTCCAAATAAACGAAAACAGGCAAAAGCAAAATCGAATACAACCTAACGATTTGTGAATGTGTTTCAGTGAATATGCGAAGATGTCATGAAATTTGTTAAAAAATGCACTCAAATTTTTTTGCAAAAGGGGATGTCGATGTGACATTTAGTCACATTTAGTCATTTAAGATAGCTTATATGTTTTGAAGTGTTTGGTTCTTCACCTATCTCTCAATACTGTAAAAAAGTTTATTATGTATGGATAATGTTTGCCTTGAAGAAACAAGTTGAAAACAACACAATTTTTGGAACATACGAGCCAAGTTACAGATATCGGGAAAAAATTTGGGATTCAATTAATAATTGACCAATATTGCTTGTCCTAAATTTTCACCGTTGACAGTCCCAGTTTTTAACATATCCAACCAAATGACAAACAAAACTCTTAAGTAGTGCTTTATGACGAACGAAAACCCAAGAAACAAATGCTTTTTTATTCAAAAACTTATGCCGAAATTCAGACAATGTATTCGAACATTAAAAATAATCTGGTATGCGTAAGATAAAACTGAAACTGAAGTTGTTTCAAGTTTACGATGCTATCTTATCTAGAAATTCATAGTAAAACGTTCCTGTAATTGCTTTCAAATATTGTATTGTGATAAGTATTCCTAAAATTTGATAAATGTTTCACAAACAAGAACCATAATTTGAAATTATCACGATCAATTGTCGTCATGTCATATAATTTTCATAATCGTTAATGATAGGTTTTTGTGTGTATCCTTTAAATATTTGCTGTTTTAATTCACATAAAATAATCTATACTGATTGTTTTCAACAAATATTCAATAGCCTCAATATGAGGTCTGCCATCGAAATGCTCTCAATGCGGAGTTGCGTTTTTATTGTGAATTTCAAATCTTTGTAAAAATTTCTGCGGGTTATTAAAAAAATTCACTGCAAAATTAAGGATTGAAACAGAAATGTTCATTTTACGGAGCTGTGGTTGAAATAATTGACCTTTAAGCTGTGACAAACAAATAGCAAAGATCGTTTGCTGAGTATCTTGTTTTTTTAAAGTCATTAGAATGAACCTAAAAACCTAGGATTGCAAAGTGCCATAATTGCAATTATGATTTAATATTAACTTACAGGGCCAAGATTTAAAAATAAATAATTTCCTTCACCAAGACAAAAACTAATGTTTCATATTTTAGGGCTGCATACCATGGGCATTGTCTAACAAAAACTTGTATAATAACAACGTGTTCCATACTCAATCAGTTCGAAAAAGCTCCGATATCTATTTTACGACAAAACCATTTGTAGTTACGACAAAACCATTTACAGTTTGTGCATGAAAATTATACATAGCTATCTTCACACATCATTTTTTCAATATTTTCATTTCTTTTGAACTAATTATCTAGGAAAACCAGATAAAAACAGAGTCAGGAACCAAAATATATTCAATTATAGGGCTGATTTCTAAAACGTGGAAGAATTTTATAGTTTGTTGTTTGAACTGGAGAAAAAAATTTCGTACACTCTTTCCATCCGAATGTTTAATTTTTAAATGTTCTTTAAGGGGTTATATCCACTTGTAAGTCCGAAAAAACATGGTTTTTTGTGATATTTTCGTGAAGTGGCTTTTTATTAAATAAATACATAGAATAAATGTATATATAGTGAATTTCAAGTATTTTAAGAATTCGCGATGCATTACAAAAAATATTCGGTTCTGTTGTTCCTGTAGTAGATCTCCTAGAGAACCTCCACAAAAAGGTGTCAGGCAGTGAGGAAGATATCCCTGATCCAAATTATCGGAAATTAAAAAAACTAAAAGATTTATTTTTAGGATAGAAGAATACAGGTAATGATCGATGGAATAGTCCAAATTTCGATTGTTGACAAAATGGCGGCTTCCCAAAGAAAAAAAAAACGTTTTTAAAAGAAAATTTACAGTTTAAAGGAGCTTAAAAAATCGAAATTATTGTGAGAAACCTTATTCCTTCGAACATTAACTGATACAAGTATCTAAAAAGATTATGTGAAAATTTCAAGCCGATCGGTTCAGCCGTTTTGGAGAAATTTTCCTCACCGACTTTAAAAACGCTGTTTCGATAAAAACGCGTTTAAAGTTTTGGGATCCAATTTTTTTTCCAACTTACACTTTAAACTGACGAAATGTACTTACTTAATACCTAAAAATTCTAAATTTCAGGTATAAAATAAACCTTTTATATTCTAATTCCAAGAATTAAAACATTATGAAAAGCATAGAAAATTCTATTCCGGTTTACACTTCGCCTACTTTCAAACGCTCAGAGACGTCTTTACAAATACGCTAATTTCTCTGAAACTATTTACCGGATCAATGTGAAATTTTCGGACGCCAAAATTCGATTTTTTTTTCAAAATTACAAGTGGATATAACCTTTTAACTCTCAAAGGTTACATTCAATAGCTTTGTACATTTTTCAAAGGTTAGCGGAATGTCATCTTCAAATTATGAATTCGATATAATTGCTTTTAATCAAAAGTTGAATTTAACTCAGAAAAGAATTTATGCAGAAGTAACAAGCGCGGGGTGCCAACGTTAAATATCCATTACGTTACAGTGTACCCAGGACAAATGTATAATCCTAGGAGAATGACAAATATATGCATTGTTACATTGTTGCTTTTTGATAAAATGGCCCGATCCTGACCTAACTAGCGCCCTAAATGTTGATTAGTAATTGGAAATAAAATATAGAGCAAAATTGAAATAAAGACAGAAATTCAACAAAATGTCAATTTCACATCATTATTTAAGTCATTTTTTATAAAGATGGTTATTTGACTTAGACCTCGAACTCAACAGATTTTTTTCAGCTTAAACTTGAATTGGCAAAATCAGCCTTAGGAAAGGCGAGAATTCAACAAAATACATAAAAAGAGGACAAAATAGTCACAACAAACACCACGGAACAACATTATCACCAAATCTCGACTATTAATTTTGAAAAAGTCAGTAGTTATATTTGTTTAATGCTTCATTAATAAAAACCAAAAGCAAAATGCAATCTATGACGACGAGACAAGACATAAAAATTGAATGTATTATTCGTACATAAAAAACTATAAAACAAAAGCCTTTCGTATTTAAAATGGTGAAATTATTAGATAATGTTAAAAATACTCCACTCCTTCGGCGATAACGAATTACGAAAATCTACTGCAGCAATAATCCAACGCTCGGTTGATCTCAATCATTTGTATCTATGTACAACCTCCACTAATCCAGGAAATATTCGCTTGCCAAGACCACCGTGGTATGCTGACGAAGCACCATCAGAATTGACATCTTCATCAGTGTTGTTTAATTAAGAACTCTTCCTGTTGTTTGAGCCGCTGGAGTAACCTGAAATGATAAATTAACGAACATATTCTCACTTGCTGAAGCGCATCACAAAGCCACCCTTATTGCTTTTCTTGACTGAAGAACATTCCGTATGATATAGCTTGTTCCTCTGGCTGGGAGTATCTGTTGTGCTTCCCATTGTGCTTCCAGTGCAGATCCTCGAATACAAGTCCACTTATTTGACATTTTAATATTGTCCACGGCCAAGATGAAACTATTTCGCCTAAAGCAGTTGAGGGAATGTTGACTTGTCAGTCCAGCCCAGCCCAGTAAACATGATGGCGGCAGTTCAGAAAATTCTAATAAACAATCATAAAAAGGAAGTCGAGTAACAAACATTTTCCGCTGCCTTTATTCATATCATGGCATTTGAATGTGGAAAGATTAGTCCACATACGACAAAATGTGGGACGAGAGTTCATGTCTATTATAGTGTGTAGCACGAAATTTTTCACTGAAAATAAATATTTATTATCACCCCCATATCAGTTAGAGTGGCACCAATGATTTCTGATATGAATCACGGGTTTAGAGAAATCAATGGTAAAGTCGGAGCCCTTGAAGAGCTCATAGTTCAACACAATAAATGGAATTTTCTACGAATCTTCTCAACACAAGAGAAGGGAAGCCTTCTAAAGTTGCAAAGGTTTCTTAGATATAACACTCCGATCACATCAAAAATATGAGTCTCATATATCACGCTGTATCGCAGCTGATGTCTGAAATAAGAATCAAAAATGATTCAAATCGCTACATGGCTTTGGTTGATGGTAGCAGCAAGCACTAGGGTAGCTTCTAAGAATATGGAAAGTGAGAATTCCGCAAATGTGGTCTATTCTTAAAGATGAGTTTTGGATGTGATGAAAATCCACATGCTCACGCCAGCGGCTGGGTTTGCTAAGTATGATTTAGATGTTCACTCGAGAGCAAAGTGACATGAGCACAGGAGTATAAACAAGTTAATTGTGCATGTAAATTAGTTAATAGTTCCTTAATTTATTAAATTTAAATTGGCTTAATTGACCCCTATTGTCGGGCTTAGACTGATACACACACTACCCGAAGCCGTCATCACATTTCTGAGTCGGCTAGGCAATTGACGACCTACCGGTCGAGTTGACCACTTCAAGCCCATTTACTCGCCCCTGTCATTGCAATTGTTCAATAAGCGTAGGATTGGGGTTACTCAAGTAGAATTCAGCCAATTTAGTGTCAACGCTACCGCCATTCATTGTGTTTGGTAACAACAAAAAGATTTATTGCTTTCCGCGTTTGTACCAGCTATGCAACTTTTGTGTTATCTAAATCAAGGGTGGGCGTCAAGGAAAAAAGGAATTACCATATGATTCGTAAGTGAAATGGAAGCTATCAGCTCGCAGTTGAACTGTAAGAAATATTGTAATAATCTTAATTCGGCGAAAACTTAATGCCATCATGAAAAATGAAATACGCAGATTTTTAATACCCCAATTTAATTCTTAGAAAGGCAACGGCCAAAAGTCTTCTTTCCGTCTAGCAATCATAGAAATTTTTAAGAATAGAAGTTTCATTTTTCCATTCAAATTGCATCGACTATACATATATCTGCGTTCCCTCTCTGCTTGTATCGATATATGTATATAATTTTTGGTTGAACCTTTCATTACAATCGCTATCGAAAAGCGTATTTAATTGAGATTTCACAGAGGAATCCTGTCAATGGTTTTGCTTGACAATCTATGTACATACAGTTAGACAAAAAAGTCTCCGTACGATGCTTATTTTTCTATATTAATAAGAATACCGTTCACATATATCAAATTTATTTTATTTTAGTAATTAATGTGTTTTCGATACCCCTATCATTACAAGATTCAACAAGAAAAATAAAAACTTATCCATTCGTATCGATATAGTAGCTGCATTTAGAAAATTTATCAACATTTAACATCAAAAAAGTCTCCGTACGAGAATACATCTTAATAAAGTTATAAGAAAAAGAAATTTGGTACAAATTTTGTTTAATACTTAGTCGGATTCCCCTTAGCTTTGATGACTGCTGCCAAACGCCTGGGCATCGAAGTCACTAGTTTAGATGTTAATTCGGATCCTATAGAGTTCCATTCTTCCTGAAGTTTAGCTTTAAGCTGTTGCCTGTTTTTTATTGCGTGTTTGCATACTCTACGTTCCACTTCATCCCATAAATGTTCTATTGGGTTTAATTCGGGTGATTGTGGTGGACTGTGTAGTTGCTTGGGTACATTACATAGTAGCTATTCCTTAACAACCATTGATGTATGTTTAGGATCGTTGTCTTGTTGGAACGTGAAATCACCTTGCATGCCTAAAGCTGATATGCGCTCACGCAAGCTCGTTCTGAGGATGTTTAGGTAACCCCACCGAACCATTGTGCTCTCAATAAAGTGCAACTTTCCAACTCCTGAAGCCGCCACGCACCCCCAAACCATCACGTTACCTCCGCCGTGCTTGGCAGTTGGAGTTAGATTTTTACAATTGAACTCCTCGTTCTCGTTCAATTTCCTCATATCTACACAAATTTCTTTACTCATGGCGGATTTTTAAATTTTTTGAACTTAAAACAAATCTGCACGCGGCTGTAACTATACTAGCTGTATTCTAGGATAAATTGTGAATTTTTTTTGTTTTTCATTCACGCTTACCATCGCATCAGTTAGTGCAAAGCGTTGTTGCCATTTTTTCGTACGGAGACTTTTTTGATGTAAAATGTTGTAAAATTCACTAAACTGAACTACTATACATTAAGGAACGGATAAATTCATGCATTTATTCCTGAACTTTGCAACGAAAGAGTTGTAGTAAACATAAAAATCAATAAAATAAAAAAATAATGGCTTATATGAGAGATATTCTTATAAATCAAGAAACAGCGGCGTCGTACGGAGACTTTTTTGTCTAACTGTATATCCAATACGAATAGGGATTGTTTCATTTGCATACATGGTTCACTGTTTATATTCTCCGGGAAAAAATGGCAAACTAATTACAACGCTTGCTTCTTTTCCACTTATTTTCAAAAGTCATATCAGGAAGATGTGAGTCCACTCACATTATCCTTTAAATTTTTATCTCAAATAGTTGAAGTGAACCTTCCTTCGTTTACAATTTATTTGCTCTCGAGAATTCAAAACAGTTTGAATATGGATGATTAGCCTTAAGGGGTTACACAACAGTAGAAAGCGAAAATTAAATGTTTTTTTGTGATTTTTTTGAAGTGGGAGGAAACGTAGTAGGGTAATTCTTTTTAACGATGTCATTAAGCATGTTTTGAAGTTTCAGAAAAAAATGTTTATTCGAAAATATTACAAAATAGCTGCCCAACAGACGGTTCTGCGGTTTTTTTGGAGAAGCTCCGCGGCACGCAGTATAAGTGCTCTTCAAATTAATGTGGAACAAAACAAAATTTGATTTCTTAAACTTCATAAGTATAGCTAGAGAAGTACGTAGGGGATTTTGAAAATATTCATTTTTGTTGAATTGGCGAGCATTTGAAAAAAAAAGTTCATTTTTCTACCAAAAAACGGGCACTTATTTGTACCTAAAAAATCAAGCTACTTACGTATCGAAAATCGGCTAGGTATATCTATGCGGATTGTTGTTTTCAAGATGTGATAATAATTTCGAGTGAAAAAAGAGAAAATTGTTTGAGTTATGCTTTGTGCCGATTTGAAAAAACGTGTTTCGAGAAAAACGCGTTTATAATTTTGATTTGACTTTACTTTACGCTTTCTCTCAACATCAAAGGACGCTGTACACAAGTACTTTGTGTTCAACATACTTGAAAATGTTCCTAAGAACATATCTTAGTGTATTAGAGTAGTTAGAAATCAAATGGTAAGACGCAATGCTGTACCCGACGAGCAGGTGTCGTATTTACCGCAGGTAGTCGTTTCGGAGCAGTCGGGAGGGGTGAAGATAGAGCTCGAAATTTCAATGAAAACGATTTCTGGCAGATATAAAACCGTTTTTTAAGCCAATAAATAAAAAATCGACTCTTGGAAATTTCTACTGTGACCCCTTAAAGTCGAAATGTTTGAAACTTGATATGATAGCTTCAAGTCGAGCTTAAAAAGTTTTTTAAAATTAAAGTCGAACTATTCCTTGGCTTACCCAGTTTTTGATTGGTTTTAACTGTAACATCAAACCTTTTATATTCTCTGACCTATCAGTTGCATTTTATGCACTGTGATTTTGTATATTTCAGATATTATTTTCAAAGAACAAAATCTCTGGTGTAAAAGTGATTACAAAAGTGATTGCGAACAAATTGATTTCTTACATATTTTAATTTTTGTTAGTGTTTTGAATACAAGTAGGATTTTTTGATACATGCTACTGATTTATAGTTAAGCATGAATGCAAGCAAGAATGTCAAATTTCCATTCCAAGGATTACGTGTTTATATACCGCTGTCATCCCTTATTCATGTTTTGATGTTTTATTATGCAAAAAGTGGTTGTTTTGAGTCTTTAAGAAAAACATTAGCCTTAAGAGCCGTCGGTTATTTGTGATTTTGTAGAAACTGGAAAACAACGAACATGTGTGGCTGACGCGCAGCAATGCCTGATCAGGGTTTTCGCACTATGGATTTAGTGTTTTTTCTTCACAGCTAGAGGAAGAATATGGGCAATAGAACTTTAGGGTTTTATTTAAGGGATTTTCAAACGCTTTTTTTTCTTAAATTTTATTTGCAATTGCACTGGTTTCTACAGACTTTAACAATCAAAATTAAATCTGCATATCATATCACCCAAATAAAATCCAATTGAAATGCAGGAAGAGATCCCTTCACAATTGTCAAAAATATCTTTCAGCAGGTTTTCGTCTTTGCGAAAAAATGCACAGCCGTTCTAAAGTTAAAAATTGTCATCGCTACGGCTGTTTTGCTACATAAGCTGCATAAGCCTCGAACAAAATCACTTGAAAAATTCATGATTCGCCTATTTTTAAAGCTAACGTTATTTAAAACAAAATAATTATCATTGGTGTGAGCCTTAAATGCTGCGAAAATTAATGGAAAATTATTGTTTTGAAATTTTCTTTGAAACCCTAATTGTTTATCTAAATTTTATTTTTCATTAATTTTTTTTATTTCCAATGATGGAATGCGTCTTATAAATCTAGAAAAATGCATCCTGATGTTCCACATCCAAACAGTAGACCCTCGATTGTACACCGTGAAAGGCAAATCCCGTGTCATATGAAACTCTTGTACAGTTGCGATTTTTTAAAATTTAAAGTTAAGTTTCAAGAATGTGGAACAAATAGCTGGGCCCCAAAAAAAACCTAAAATTTAAAACTTCCATTTTTTACAAACATTCTAAGTGAACTTGTTCTCCAAATACAACTATTAATCCCTACAAAAAGGACATGACTACACTTTATTGCGCAGGTTGCCACTATTAGGCCATTATTATTATGAACATAGCTGCAAATAGTTGTTGGAAATTATTCTAGCTTCTAATTATTTGGAAAAACGCGCATCATACGTGATCAATAGGCTTGACTTAAGATATTTAGTTTTTTTTTGTAGGGGGAAATGAAAACAAACTAATGGTTTACCACATGGATTATCTGGCATCCTTGCTGTCAGGATCGTAAACCATAAATATATTTTTCTCAAAATCGCAATTTGTCGATAGTTGGGATCATCATTTCTTGTTTAATTTGATGTTGTTGTTTTTTTTTGTTAAAAAAACATTTTTAATCTGGATGGAATTTATTTGTAATGTTTAGGATTGAACTTCAAGCCCAGCCAAATATATGCTAAATTATGAAACCATCGGCTTAAACCCATTAATTTTTGAAGATAATTGGATGGCCATCAAAAATTTTACTTTGGTAAAGTTATATTTGGATTAAAGTTATATTGCTATCATCGCAAAAATCATCCATCTTACGAGAAAAATATTAAGGCTCTGGTTCATTGCCCTGTGTTTTTGTTTTCCTATAGAATTGAAATTTGAAACTTTGTGCCACCCCAAACATCCCCACCAGCGGCGAATTTCCAAAACTTTATGGTCTGGATATTCTGTTCTAGACAACATCATAGTCGGGGATAGTGCATACAAATTTTTTTGTTATGCATCTAACAGCTTCCTATGCAAGATGAAATTTGGATCAGTTCACTTTCGATAAGCACAGGTTTTGTTTTTAAATTTTAAAGTTGTCAATTTTCTTAACCAATATACATAAAATTTGTTAACCATTTCAACCTTTAATTTCGTTATTGCTCAATTTTAATGTTAAAATTTTTGAGACTGTCTTTTTAAACGTTGAATTGAAATGATTCTTATTGGATTTGAACCTCCGTTTCTAGTCGAGACAAATCGCCTACTAGTGTGCTTTTTTGTTTGGTTAGCAACGTGCTAACACTATTTTTGCACATTAATGGAGGTTTTTTTGTTCCAGATTAATGGTTGGTGCCATAATTAGATAGGGAGCGTGGTTGAATTGAAGTTTCATAATTTTTATTTAAATTTTTTACAATTTACACGAAATAAAAATATTAAAATTATTATTTTGATTTGAGACTGTTTCCAAAATATCTTGCACATGTGAACAACTGTTCAAAAACAATGATTATGAGAAGGACTAAGCTTTTAGAAAGGAATGAATCTTTAAAATGCATAGTGCACAATTGATTCAAAAGATACTGTATTCCTAGTCCTGTAAGATAGTCATAAGTTGATCATTCAAAGAAGGTTAGAACAAACTTTTGAGGCAGGCATCGTGGTGCAGTCGAAAAACAAATTGCAAGTAAAAGAGGCAACCATGAGTTTCCGTTTATTCAACCTTTATTTTGTGGCTACTTCAGAAATATTTAATTGATACAGACAGACTGGAGAGCAAAAATTAATGGAGAACAAATGATTGATTTCTTAACGCAATTTTGAAGGTATTGGCTTGAATCGAATTTATATATCATACCCTATTCAAAGTTCATACATTATAAAAAATTGTTTAATATCATTATTATTTCTTGTTTCAGAAGCATCTACAGGTAGATATCAGCTGCTGTCATGACTATGATGTTCATACACGCTTCCTAACTAGGAATGCCATACAAATTTTTGGAAAGTGCATAGAGAATCAGTTTACAATCTATACAGGTAAATGTGATGCGGCAATTTTTGATTTATTAATCTTATTTGTTTTTATTTATTATTTGTTGCATGTGGACTATCTACAAAACTATGGATGTGTTATTAAATCATTGTAGAGCTATCTCATGGCAACTCCAACGGCAAAAACACTTTTCTAAGTACTAGTGCCGCAGGAGATACATAAACCCCTGCTGCCCAAGTGCTTATCAAAGAGTTTTATGTAATCAACACAACTCTTCTCCAATTATTCAAGGAATGGATATGTTTGATTGAAAAAAATTAAGTGTGTTTATCAGTTCCTTTTTGTAGTTGAACTAATTATGAATCATAATTGTGCATGCTTTAATCTGTCTGAAACTTTTTCCATAAAAAATAATGATTAATTATAGGAATGAAGAAAATGCAAATGGAAAGTGTTCAGCACAAACTTCTATCAAGGATTATGCATTGTAAACCAGACGAATTTTTCATATTTTTCTTTAATCACGCACGGAAGTCTTGTAGCAATTGGCTATTGTCTCTTGCATTTTAAAGTAATATGTTAAATATTCTAAGTAAAATTGTGATGAAAAATTATTCGAGATATTTATTAAAGTTGTAAATTCTATGATTTTGGGCAACATACCATCATGTAAGATGAAATATCTGTTACCGCCAAGTATTCAAACGTTTTAACGCTTTTCTCAAGAATTGTCCTTTCGGGAGATGATTCAAATGTAAAGAATGAAACCACGTCCATAGAGAAGTTCATTGTCTTACTTCAAACTTCAATTTCCTTGAGGTGTCTTACAATGCCACCGTTCAACTTTCGAACTTTACTTTATTTGCCTGTGAATTATTCAACGAATTACATCTTCTGAGACCACAATAGAACTTTCTTCATCTCATATAATTGTAACTCTGTCCAAGCACGTTCACTTCTAATTTATCACTTGCACGATAAATGAAAATAATGCATTCATTAAAAGACGGAACTTTCTCTTTGTGCTCGTGAAAGAAAACCCATGGCACCAGCTATCTTTGTTGGTCTCTAGTTTAATTTATGCCATTTCCGTTATCCGCGAGTAAAGATAAAAGGTTTATTCTTACCTTAAATTTCCAAAAAGCAAAAATATTTTGCAGAAACTCTCCGAAAATAAAGGCTTGGTGAAACAAAAGATCTTCCGAGCGCCTATCAGAAAATTAATATTTCATTCTGTTGAAATTCGCAGTATTATATTTCCTTAGGTTAAAAGTTTTGTTTCGAAGCAATTCATTTTGGAGACGAGGAAGCCCCGCTTGAACTTAATTATGTAGTACGAAATGTATTCAATTAGCTGATGAAAATATCGATAATCCTTTTAACAACAAGATACAACGGATGTATATTCAGGAAATACATTGTGCTGTAGCAAATGCCCATTTTAGGGGTGATGGCCAAACTACCGAAATCAGATCTGAATTGGATATAGCTGCTTTTATTTAAACATTGTCTTCGAGATTTTGATAGATTCGAATTTCAACCTCCGCTTTAATAAATTTTCAATGGCAGTGAGAACTGATGAGTTTTTGAGTGAATTAAAACTACAAAGTACAGCAAAATAATCCTTTTTCAATGATGATAAAATTGAAAGCAACTGGAAAATTAAGAATTTCTCATTTTATCCAGTATAACTATAGTCAAACTGTTCTCTTTATTTCGGAACAAAAATGTATTAGGCACGCATCAGAAGTCTTTCAGTTTAGAATTCCATCATTACCAGAGTGAAAATCACAACTGAATCTTTCAACACATCATACCATATTGAAGGAATTCCATTTTCCTGATAGGTTTTGAAAAAAGAAATCCTGCAATAGTATATCCAAATTTATGAAGAAACAGAGCAAAAGTTAAAAAATATCCATTGACTTTTATTTGAAACAATTTCAACTAGCATAAGATGGGTAAAAATCTTCCTATTGATGTTAATAAACCTTTATCATCTAACTCATGAATGAATTATTTCTAAGTGAAAACCTGAAAACGTGAAAGTTCAATCAGTTTTTTCCAGATTTAGTTTTGTAACAAGTTACATTCAGATAATAAAATTGAAATAATTGAAACTATCTCTCTTTTGGTAGATACAAAAGATATAGTCTACACATGTTTCAATAAATAACTTAACATGCATCACCATCAAGGACCGTGTAATATTTTCCAACACTGTCGCGAATCATGTTCAATTGAAATTAGGATGACCTCTTCAATGAATTCTCCTAAAGGACACATTGCGTTTTTTTACGACGACTTTCAAATTATTAAGGAGGCCGTTACGTTTCACGATCAACAACATCAAATTTAGCCAAGGCGCTCTGAGACAGCTCGATGGAAATTTTCTCTTCTTAATGACGGAAAGTAGTCGGAAAATCCCATTTCCTAATTGCACTCTCGTGTACCATTACATAAAAGCACAATCATTAAATTGACTTCAGGGCATGTTTATATGTGTGTATCTTTATCTTTAAGGCTATAGTGCGAGAAATTTTAAAATTGTTTCGTGCAAATATTCGGGTTAATGATCAAATATGTGACGTAATGGCATATTACTCCAACCTACATGTCTTTTGTGCGCGAAATGACATGTGCGTAATAGCACTATCTTTAACACCTTTTCCTTTTAACCCTACGTTGGTGATACAAAAAGTCGGACTAAATTTCCAATTACTGCAGAAGATATTGTTCATTCAAAATTTTTTACAGGAGTAGCCTTATACTAGATTCGTGATAATTTTGCTTCATTTTAAGCAATAAAATAAAATCGTTGTGAAGACAAGCCATCAACGGAATTCGAGTGCCTACTCATTCATTAACGTCTTCATGGTATATCCAATTTTGCGTTGCAGTTAACGGAGGATTAATCCAACACTATTAGCACAATGACATCGCTTACAAGTTACAACACAAGCCTTAAAATATTGTTCTCGCCAAGTTATTAAATTTCTTCATCCGAAGAAAATCTCATAAGCAGAGTCAGTTTTTCGCGCAGAATTGCTTGAGACAAAGTTAAGGAGAACATTATCAAAGGATAAATTTAATTAAGAAACCGATGCGTTTGCATGAGCACCTATGTACACATATATATGAAATGTCTGCAATGTTGAATGAGAAGCAATTAACCTGTAAGAATATATGGCTTCAATGAGTTTCGCTGAAAGAAAACTTGACTTTGACGTGGGAAAATTTCTCTATTCGTTTCAACGAGAAAATTAATGAAAATTACGTGCGGTAATAACGCAGATGTTTACTTTAGTCGGTTATAGGTTTCTTGGATTGGCGTTTAGTAAAATTGTTCAACCGACAAGAAAGATTCGTTTGACGTTGCTCGCAGCTATCTCAAATACACAACAATCTGTTTGTGAACTCATCATTTGCATGTTAAGAATTTGATTATGAAACTCGGCACTACATATTTTGTACTCTGATGTATACGAACTAGAACATACTGATATTGTTGAGAAGTTTTGCATTATTATCCTCCATTTTTTTATTTCCACTTTTTTAAAATCCATTAAACAGCAATAAGTTTGATTTGTACTTGAATCCAGTAAAATTAATGAAGTTTCATCATCATTTTCATTGATAACTATCATTGTCAAGTCTTTGGCTTTGAATCTATAGGATCTTTCAGTTTCCCTGAACCAGTTAAAAATAAAAAAAAAACATATTAACTGAGTTCCCAAATTGAGATTATATCCTGTTCATACATTTGGACAGTCTGCGAAACTAAACAAACTCTCGGTAACTATTTTTAATAACGCGTTTTACCAAATTTGAATAGCATATTCTAATAATTTTTTTGCATTATATTGAATTGGTCAAAACTTCAGTTACAGTGGCTCTGCAAGCGACTTCTAGGAGACATCTGAATAGCTCACTATAGCAGGCATAATGACTGACCAAAATTCTTTAAGTCATGTTTACAGAAACAAAATTTCGAAACACATTTTATGAATTGAAATTAGTAAGGAATTTGCACAAATTTATTAAAAATAATGATTGTCTCTAAATTTATTAGAGTTTCTATGAAATGCGTGAATGCTGTTCAAAACCACAGTCAGCAAGTAAAGTCGATTTTGTCAAGATGCTGCCTAATATGGTATAGCCGTTTTTCCGTATTTTCTGAACTATTGTTTTAATCAAAATGCATTCCATTCCATACATTAGTTGAACAATAAAGTACAATTTCCATTATTAACATGATGTATTTTCTAAGACGGATTTAATTTTGCATCTAAACTATTCACATCCATGAATTTAAAAAATGGGAAAACTAGCTAAGAAGTTTTTCCAAAACCTTTTTGGCTATATTATGCTGTGGAATATTTTTAACTTCCCAGTATATGGGAAGTTCTTGTAATCGCCTCGAAAATTGAAATTGAAATTTTCAACTTTTCTTTACGTTTTGAAGTCTATAGAGTATATATAAAGTGTTTTTAGAAAGGGAGACGTATGTGTGTGTGTGTGTACGTACGTACGTACGTCTGTACGTTCGTGGACAGTTTTTTCTACGAGCATAACTCACGTAAACAAAGTCCGATCGACTTCGTTGAGGTGTCAATCGAAGCGTCTACGCAATCTTAAGAGCTGATAAGTTTTTGGGAAACTTCGGTCGGGGGGGTTTGCTGTTTGTAAAGTTAATCAAAGTTTATTAATATTTGCATATTTGAGCATATTTTCAATTGTCTTCACAGCACCATGTTTTATCTTTAATGAAAAAACTGCTTTGTAACCTCCCCCTCCGATTGATCCGCGTGAATGATCAATCAAACCAATGCACCAAAATCCTTACGTAATCAATCGACGCTCGCGTAGATGTTATGATTAATATTAAGTCATTCCAATAACTTTTACGAGAAGTAAATTTTTATTATTTGAAGTAGTATTATTTCTATAATTATTATTGTGTTTAATATTTTTAATATCTTTTTAGATATTACTGGGAAGTTGACCGTGAGGACCTCATGGGTCGCACCTCACGGCTTGTTTTTAGTTATTTTGGGTAGAACATTTAATGTTTCAATTTTTTTTTTTAAATAAATATTCAGTGTATATAAGTAATGCGTCCAAATTCGTAGTAAAATATTTATTCAACATAATCGCATAAATAGTTAAAAATTTTCAAAATGGCACCGTCCTGCGTCGATAAATAATGAAGGTGGTATTTCCAGGCCTACAAGGCATCCTGGGAAGCCTACTCCAGAAGTTTCTTTAGAAGCGATTTAACATGAGCTTGGATGTTTTCAATCGGGTCATAATTTCACCCTTTCAGGGCTCATTTTAAGCGAGGAAACTGTAGGTTGGTTGGGAAACCAGTGGTATATGGATTTTGGCTAGCAAATTGTTAACTCAAATTTTGATCCTTATCGTGATGAAGTTTTCATGCGTTCTTGATGTCAATGCGGTAGCGCGTGACCTCCTTTTCAGCCTTTTGAGCACTTGTAAGGAAAAATCTGCGTTCGTAATTGTCCCAGTAGGTACGGATTCATAGTAGACAATGCCTCTGGAGTCAAAGAAGACAACGAGCATGGCTTTGATCCTTGTTCATGCATGCTTTCTTGAGCCAACCCGACGATTGCCAAAAATCTGTCCGCCTTCCAAATTGCTCCGCGAGTTTCGCAACGTAGGGTTTGCCATCAAAAGCCGATTAGCCGATTATTTGTCCTAAAAACGGGTTTTTCACACGGCTTTCTTCCCTTTGAGATAGAATGACTCCCGTGAATGTTCATCGATTGGAACAATCAATCCTGCAAACAATTTGCGACAAAATTGTCTTAAAAAAGTATGCCAAAGTGTTTCGCGTTAAACGTGAAATTCAAAAAGTTGAGGCACCCGAAAGTTGCTCCTCCCTTTTTGGGTGTGGTTTTTGACTCGTATTTTTTTTATTATGGACACCACGTAAAAGTGATGTATTGACGACTTGCTAACAATTATATTCTACACAAGTTTGCCATACACAACTTTTTTGTGAGAGCCACGGGTTAAGAGATATGGTGGTGTCCCACTTTCTTTTGTTTTTAAGATGAAGCCCAGAGACCATAAGCTGTGCCCAGGAAATTGAACTTAAGCTAACTATACCATACCTTGCAATAAAAATTTCTCTGCTTTTTGAAAATGCACGGTTTCCGTCAAAGTTCTGACGCTTGACTGGACTATAAGTACGTTAATAATTTCAGAACATTCATCTTAAGCATGCAAATAATTATAGCATGAGTTTTAGCAAATCATCAGAATTTATAACTTGGTATTGTATAAAATGGGAAGTGTGGTTTCGAGGTGTCGGATGGCATCCTCTTCAGGTGCTGTCATTTACAATCGGCCACCAGACAGCACGACCACGGTTAGGTTTGTTGATAAATTAAGCTCGTTATACTTCAACTATTTTATTATTTGTGTCCGCGAAGTATAACAATAATAATAAGCGATAATAGTGTTAGTGACTTGCTAACCAAAAGCACACTAGAAGACGAAGTTGTTGACTAGACTAGGAGGTTCTAACCCATGATAAACTGACTAATTGGTATTGTATATTCATTCGACTTTCGCGCATTCATGCTTTTCACCACTGCGTTTGTAAGAAAATTTATAATTATTGATAAAGTTGTAAGTGTGATTTTGTACACTCTATATTAATAAAGGTTGGTCGTTGAAGAATTGCGATTTTGAGTGTATCGATCCGTATTGCAGGGGTAGTGTTACCTAAACATGTCGATAATAGATTCGTATTTAGTAATCATTCATTTTAACTTTTCGCACGCTTTGTGGCTTGTGTTCCTAAGAAACTTGTTGGGCAGGTTAATGAAACCCAGTAATAAGCCGTGAAATAGTGGCTTGTGCTCTCTAGCCACTAGTTACCACAGCTTGATCTCTATTATTGAAAGTAATCGACAGCTTTCAATTGTATCTCTCTATTTTGCATTTCCAACGGTTGGATATTTTTATTTTTTATTATTTTTAACTTCCCAGTATATGGGAAGTTCTTGTAATCGCCTCGAAAATCGAAATTGAAATTTTCAACATATCTTTACGTTTTGAGGTCTTATGAGTATATTTTAAGTGAGAAAGAAGTATGTATGTGTGTGTGTGTGTGTATGTACGTACGTACGTACGTCCGTACGTACGTATGTGCGTTCGTGGACAGTTTTTTCAAAGAGCGTAACTCACGTAAACAAAGTCGTATCGACTTCGTTAAGATGTCAATCGAAGCGTCTTTGCAATCTTAAGAGCTGATTAGTTTTTGGGATACTTCGGTACGGGGAGGGTTTGCTGTTTTGACCCTTTGAAGGTCATTTCTGTCATGCGTTATATATCGCGAACCAAACATACGATTTGCATGTCTAAGGTGTCAATCGACGCGTATTAACATTTTTGTGAATCTATAAAATTTTGAAAAAATACGGTGGAGCCGTTTTTTAATTTTTAAAAAAAAGTTCAAAAAATTGTGATTTTTTTCAAAAACAATAAATTTTTAACCTTATTGTCAAGTCCAAGTAATCAATTTTTATATAATTTATATACTCCAAACACTTTTTTTAAAAATGCCATCAACATTTTTTCTCATGACTACGAAAAAAATCAAATAAAAAATAAAAAATCATTAACAGCCATCATGATCTTCAAGGTCATTGCTGACATGCATTATATCTCGCGAATCAAACATAGGATTTGCATTATTTAGGTGTCAATCAACGCGTATTAACATTTGCGTGAATTTGTCGCATTTTTAAAAAATTCGTTGAAGCCGTTTTTTAATTTAAGAAAAAAAAGTGCAAAAAATTAGGTTTTTTTCATAAACTATAAATTTTTAACCTGATTTGCGAAATGTAGTAGACAATTTTTATAAAATGTACATACTTCAAATAATGTTTGTAGAAACATCATCAAAACTTTTTCTCATGATTACGTAAAAAAATTAAATTAAAAATAAAAGATCATTAAAAGTCATCATGATTTTCAAGGTCATTTTTATCATTCACTATATCTCACGAATTAGATATAATATTTGCACCATTAAGGTGTCAATCGACATGTATAACATCTTTGTGATTTTTCTAACATTATAAAAATTTGTTTCAGCCGGTTTTTTTTTTCAATTTAATAGAAGAAAATGCGAAAACATGGTTTTTTTCATAAAAAATATTTTTTTACCTGATTTGCACAGCACAGTGATACCAGTTTATAAAATTTATACATTCTTATCAGGTTTTGAAGAGAAACTGGCAAATTGTGGAAAAAAAATGCAAAATAAAAAATCATTCAAAGTTACCATTTAAAGAGGGTTCATACGAATGCTTTTACTTAATATCTTTTATTCTAAAAAATTGTTGTAAATTCAATGTTTCAAAATATTTGCATAATTTGAGCAGATTTTTAATAGATTTTAGTCTTTTAATTAAAAAAAATGCTTAAAGTTTGAAAACCAACAAAAATTTTCAAGACCAAAAAGGCGTGAATATTCAATCTGTCCTCATCGACCAAAAACCTTACGTAATCAATGGACCCTCCCGTAGACGATATGATTCATATTAACGCATTCCTGTTACTGCTATGAATACCTCTCATTGTTGTAATGTTGTTGATGTTTATGTAGATATTACTGGGAAGTTGACCGTGTGGACCTCAAGGGTCGCACCTCGCGGCTTGTTCTTTAACAAATCAAAATTCATTTTTTCAGCACCAGGAAATTGTGCAAAGAATTTTCTATTGGAATATTATTTTTAAGAATGAACGGCCCTAAAAAGCTCTACTTATATGTTCACAACTTATCAGTAAAATGTAAAAAGTCTTATGAATTAACCTGAAAGGAATATTTTTAAAATTTTCCCATGTTACAGCACACGTTTCTTTTCATGGTAAATCATGTAAAATTTGTCTTTTAAACTCACAACGTATTTTAACAATAATTGTTCGTAAAAACAGGATACAATGTCAAAGACCAATTAACGATAAATTTTCGATACAGAAATATGCAAAACTATTTCATCATTAAGAATAGACAAACAGTGCCGTAAAAAAATCGTATATTGTTTATAAGTTATATATCATTCAATCAAGCCCAAATGATTTTTATGTATTAAAAATGGATGTACCATAAAAACAGTAAGGTGTAACTGAATTTCTTTACAAAATAGCTGTTATGTTTGAAATCCAATTTAAAAATACATGAAGAAACTGTAAAGTAATAGAAAATCTATTAACCCTTGAAACCCATTTGTGCACCTTATTGGTAAAGAATCATTAAAATTCATTATATAGTAGAATTAATTATTCATCCTATTACATTAAGGTGTTAAACACTTATTTCCAACGATTTATTCGTCCGCAAACAGTTAAGAGCACCAGCTCTTGTGTCAACAGCAATGAAAATCGATTTTGCAAATTTTCAACATTCCGCTCATGCCATTAGCGCCTTTCTCACTCTCTAATGTCCTTTATTATCCAAACCCATAGACAACGAGAAATTATAAATTTTTCCACCATATTTTCGCACTTGATTACATTTTAGCTGTTTATTAAACCATACATGCAGTCTAGCAATATATGCTCGTGTTCATATGGGGAAAATCGAGTGTAGAGTCGGCTAATAAATCGTTTGTTCAACACGCTTGTGGGATAAAATTACACTGTGAAACAAATCTCATTCGTACCCTGGAACATGCCGCAAACATGGCTGTTTCGCAAGGCTAAGCTTTCTAGTATCTCACCTCGCATATGGGACCCACGCCGTACCATTGTGTTGTAGCCACCTCGCATTAACGCGAAACTTACTGATGTTCTGTAAAGATTTTCGGCTTCATTTCCAAGCAAAAGTCTAATATTAATCCGAAAGTCGTATGCGATGATAATTAAAATGGAATTATGATGTTTTAAGACTATTTAATATCGCTTAACAGTAAATGAAGCATATAAATCATGATGTGCGTGGGGAGACGAAGATTGGCAAATATCAGGCGAGAAACGCTCGAATATGTGTGTTTCTGATTAAGGGAGCTGTTATCTTATGAAAGGTTGCAGATGTTGATCGAAAAGCCTACAGGAGGAAATCTTTGCAGATTTTCGTAATTAAACATTTACATCTGTTCGGGGAGTGCAGCCAGATGAAAATCTTTAATGAACTCTCGGATGAGTTACTTCTATTGATAGAAATATTTTATTACGAAGAAGAAGTCACTTCTGAATATGCAAGATACTGTATGAAATATCTGTTCAACTGCTTTACAAAAATCATGAAATGAAAGCTTTTGCAATGTCAACTGAGAATATTTGAAATCATAATCAAAATCGGATTAATGAAGCACAATTGATAAAATACATGTGGTATTTCTGAATCGATTATTATGTAACGATAAATATGGCAAGAAATTGGATAGGAATATGAAATCACAATGGATTAGAGAAATCTCTTCCAAACCATTAATACATCCGGACAAAATCAGCGAAATTTTGAGTTTCCTAATTGAGCTAATCAGTAGCTGTTCAAACGCTATTTCTCCGGTAAAGTAATGTAACTATTATTAAGACTCACATAATGAATTATGCTATATCGCTTATCTAGAATTAGGTACTAGGTAAATGTCTTAGATTTTTCGGAAAAGTAATTTAAATTTAATACCGCAATACCTATCTCACACAACCAATTCATGACGCACCCAGGGACTAACAGGTGTTCTCTATAGTAAAATACTGTAGTTCTTAAAATCTTGTTTGTCCAGCCTACTAATATAAAATAGGGACACTATATTGCGGTTACTTTAGATCAAGTGAAGGAAACTATTACGTGCATTTTAGGCCCCGAAGCGTCGGGTGGCTGCGTTGATGAGAAACTATCCTGGCGCTTGCCCGCAAAGTTGTGCGTACTAATTATAAGTTAAATCGTGCGCCAAAAGGATGTTTCGGTGGCACCGAATTCGAGTTGATAAAGGTTTCAGAGTTTCACATTTATTTTCTGGATTAAAAAGCTTCCTCATGGTGGAACATAGGTACACTCGCCACCAACGCAACAAGGCGCAAAAAAAGACCCTTAAGGGGTAGAGTGTAAAAACGGGTTGTTTTCAATAATTTTTTTTAGATAGGTTTAAATTATATATCGATAAAAAATGTGTTATACTCAATAAATTTATTCCCGAAATACACGGAACACCTGTTTATCTGGTCCTAAAATGCTTTTTCCTATGACTTGTCCCCATTCGAGACACAATAACTCCTGACATGGTACAGTGATCGAAACAAGTAATACCGCAAACGTTTGGTGATAAAACTGTCTAAAATTTATTTTCGAACGAATTTCACGATAACAGGGGAAACATAGAAGTTGTGGCGCGCGAAAAATGATCCCCACTTTTCAACGTCGTTTTTGGCGTGTAACTCTTTTAATATTGACAGCACGTGATAATGATGTATCCACAACTTACTGCAAATTGAATTTTACACAAGTTTGTCATATAAAATTTTTTTGTGTGAGCGGTGCTTTCCAAGATATGCGGGCGTCCCATTTTTTTTTGTTCTCAAGATGGCTCCAAAGGAATTGAAGCTGCGACTCCAGAAACTTAAATCTAAGCTCACATGAAGGCATACTACTCATTGCAATTAAAGTTTTTCTGCCCACTAAAATGCTCCGTGAGCTTTGCAATGGGGCGTTTGCCTGCGAAAGCCGATTATTTGGCCTAAAAATACGTTTTTCACTTTTGGGATGCAATAGTTTCCGCCAGTGTACAGCGATCAATACCGCAAACGACTTGCGACAAAATTGCCTTAAAGTTATTTTGAATGTCTTTTGGGGTGAAAGTGAAAACAATGAAGCTGTGGCGCTCGAAAGATGTTCCTGCCTTTTTAGAAGTCGTTTTGAGCTTGTAACTCTTTTATTGTTGAAAACACGTAAAAGTGATGTATACACGACTAGCTGCAAATTAAAGTTTGCCATATTAACCTTTGTTGTGGGAGCTATGGTTTTGGAGATATGGGAGTGTCGCACTTTTTTTGTTTCCAAGATGAAACTCAGAGGATTAGGGCTGCGACCCCAGAAACTTGGATTTAAGCTCACAGTAAGACATACTACACATTGCGCTAAAAATCTGGCTGCCTTCCAAAATGCTCCGCGAGTTTCGCAACGTGGGGTTCGACATCTATAACCGATTATTTGTCCTAAAACGGGTTTTTCACACGATTTTCATTCCCTTAGGGTGGAATAACTCCCGTTAATGTGCAGTGATTGGAACAATCAATACCGCAAACGATTTTTGATAGAAATGTCTTGGAAAAGTATTCTAACGTGTTTTGCGTTAAACGTAAAGCTGCTCCCCCTTTTTGGGTATGGTTTTTTGGATTATATCTATTTTATTATTGACACCACGTAAAAGTGATGTATGGACAATTTGCTAAAAATTATTACTAATTAATTATTCGACGCAAGTTTGCCATATCCAACTTTCATGTGGAAGCCACGGTTTCGAAGATATGGGGGTGTCCCACTTTCTTTTGTTTTTAAGATGGAGCGGAAAATCTATCATCGGCGACCCCAGGAAATTGAATTTAGGCTAACTATACCATTTCCCACGGATTGCAAAACTTCTCCGCCTTTTGAAAATGCACGGTCAAACTTCCAATTGACTGGACTAGAACGGCTTGTCCTTGCTTGCCTCTATGGGTTTTGCCGAGAAACAGTTTGGAAGTGATGCATTCTTTCTCGGCTCGAAGAATTCAGCTTCATGCTCTCATCGCATTCATCCGAACACAATATTCACTTACTGAATCGTAATTAGCCGAACATGTCATCTGGTCACCTAATCATCCTGAAAATTTTGATGTTTACGTTACTATTAGAAACGATTTTCTTCAAAAGTAACTTAAAAATCACGATTGTGGCTTCCTAGGGGAGTATAAGCGATATGTCAAAAGATCATTCCTGTTGCAGAACTTGCAGCGGCAATCGGAAAGCTTGCCACCTGAAATTTTACGCGAATTTGCATGGAAGCCTCGAAGAGTATGTGCAACACTTACCATTGCCTGCCAACGCCAATCTATGATCACGATTAAAAGATTCCTAAACAAGGTGATCGGCTAATTTTTTACCCTTTTCTAGTTTTCGACCTTTTCGGCACTTTACTTTTATGGAGACTTTATATGCATTTTTTTCTTGGAAGTTTGATTAAATGAGGGGAAAATTGTGACTTACACAATTCATGTTGTTATTCAGGTTCGAAGATTCGTCTTCTCAGATCACCGTTTTCACCAACAATTTTATTTTTGTTTTCTCTTGATTGGTATTTTTCTGCAAAAGTGTTTCATTTTCTTTGCGTATAGCAATGATATCTTCGGGCAATGTGAAAGAATCTGTTTCAGGATCCGATTCACTATATAGGGTCCCGTACTTACTTAGATTTTAGTCTTGCCCGCCGGAGGTTGGATATGAGGTAAGAGGAATTCAATCAAAGCGTTCCATTGCTAACTACGTTATAGATTGTTGCCGTGTACCAGAAGACTTAGTGTAGGTATATGCTGAAGCTACACGATCACAGTTAATTGCAAGTTTTGTCTATATATTTACTTGGATTTCTAATATTTACTTACTTGTTACTTTACGTCGTAGTCGATTTTTCTTGTAATGTTGGCACGATTCGATATTCCCGTGAACTATGTTATCTTCTAAAAATAATATACAGTTTCCTGACTAATTCATTCTATTTTATATAACCCACTAATCTTTATAGCAATCCACCAAGAAATTCCAATAGTAAAGGATGTTTTTAAGAGTTATAAAGATTTTGATGTGGACATCTGTCATTGAAGCTGCACAATTTAACTGTTATTTTGATATTGTGTTTCAATACTATTGGCAAATTGTAATGCAACACTTAACACGCCAATCAGGTCTCAAAATAAAGGAAGTTTATTTTTGAAATTCGCAATAAGTACGCCAAACATAAGGAGCACTTCGTCCAATTTTTGGTGCTCATAATCGTCCATCCGAGTAGCTCACACGCAATAGGATGGACAAATTTATGTCCACGTATACTCTATTGTATGTACTATGTTCATCCATCACAAGCGTTTACAGTGCGTACGAATCAAGAAATGAACCTGTAAACTGGCCTGCCAGATCATGTGATGTGACTCCATTGACTTTTTGTGGAAGTACGTCAAGTCCGTTGAGTTGAGAGTTTGTTATTTATCAACCAACGCCATTTCACATTATAAAATGACAATTTGCTTTGATTGCAAGTGTACTTTTTCATAAGTAACTTGAATTGTTTAATTAGGATGGAAAAACTAAAGTTTCAGTTCATCATGAATGCAACAGAAGATGGGAAATCAAGTGAGCTATGCATAACCTCAATAACGACACAAGATAATGTTTGTTATAAAGTTCCAAAAGAGGAACAAAAAGCAGAATCTCACGCAAGTATAATTACAACGTCTATTTATGCAAATATGAAAAAGACATTAAAAAAAAGACACCATAATAATGAATAAGAGGAACGTCTATATAAATGTCACTGAAGCCATGCAAAAAGCTTACTGGGATGAAGACCAAAATTTTATTATAAATGGCCAATACCCAGAAGAAATTTCTCAAACTGAGCACAATAATTCAAATATGAATGAAATCCCAATGACGGATCAAGTTGCTAAAGCACTTCAGTTAATGATAAAAAATTGAAATAATGAGAATATTCTTAGAAAAATCATGCTTGGACTGGCATAGTTCAATGATGATAGAAAATACTATACAGTCTGAATGGGACAAATAGCAGGTACGCTTTAAATTTCAAATACCAGTTAGGATCCTTTGTGGACAACATAGTTCAAACACTCAATTGAGAAGAAATAACAACAATTAAAGATTTATTCAATGATCTTGGTAATTTAGAATATTTAGTAAACAAAAAAGTTTAAAAACATTAAAAATACCAAAAAAATAATTTTAAAGCAAAAAGTGAAGAGAAAACACCCTGCAGTATTTATAAAAATAAAAAAAATAAAAATCTTTATCACTCTGAAGCTGATTGTTGGTTTAGATCTGAGGCCAATATTAAGCAAGAAAGAACTAGATCAAAAATTAATAACTCAACAATTGATGCAGAACTAAGTGATGATGATTCAAAAAACCTGTAAGTACACCACTAATTAAGATTGAACTACTATTACAAGATAAAGTAGAAGTATTTGGAATTTATGATTCAGGATCAAACGCATCCTTCATATACGCAAAATTATTAAATATAAAAAATAGAAAGAATTCAACAAATACAGCAAAATTAATTACGATTAGTGGTGTTAAAAAAACTAGCGGTTAAACTAAACTAAAAATAAAAATCTTTGATATTGAGAAGAAAGTTAATGTTTATATTGTTGATGACGAAAATTTTCACTATGATCTATTGATAGGACTGGACATGATAAAAATGTTCAGACTAAATCAAGATGAAAATTTTAAAATCACACAAACAAAAAAAAGGAAATTAAGTAAAAGATGATAAATCACGTTCGATGCAATCTGTTATAAATTAAAAAGAAAAAACAGATGTCTTACAAAAATTTTCAGTTAATTTCAATGGGCATGTGAAGGCAGAAGATTTCCAATTAAAAATGGATAATCTAGACCAAACACAAAAAGCTCAAATAGAAACACTGATAGAAAAGTATAAAACAATTTTTGCAAAAGATAAATACGATATAGGTACTGTTAAAGAATATGAAGCAAGAATAGATCTCATTACAGAGCAGTACTGCAGCAAAAGGCCTTATAGATGTACTATTGATGATAAGATAGAGTTTGAGAATCAAATCTCAAAACTATTAGAAAAAAATTTAATAGAATAATCATATAGTCCATTTGCAGCGCCAGTCACCTTAGCCTTCAAAAAGGATGAAAATAAAAGGTCTAGGTTATATATTGATTTTAGACAGTTAGATAAAATTGTAGTGCCACAGGCTCAACCATTCCCACTGATTGAAGACCTGATGATAAAAACAAGAAACTGCAAATTCTTTACTACTTTGGATATCAATTCTGCATTTTGGTCAATCCCTCTGCGAGTTGAAGACAGAAAAAAAAACAGGATTCATCACACAAGAAGGACGCTACCAATGGACTTGTCTACCTTTTGGATTAAAAACTTCACCAGCAGTATTCCAAAGAATATTAAGTAATATCTTACAGAAAAATAAATTAACAGAATTTGCGGTGAACTATATTGATGACATTCTCATTTTTTCAAAATCCTTCAAAGAACATATTGGTCATTTAACAAAGCTGCTGGAAGCGATATAAAAAGAAGGATTCAGATTGAAATTTAGAAAATGCACACTTGCTGCTAATATGGTGAAATACTTTGGTCACATAATTGAAAATAATTCAATTAGGCCACTAAAAGACAACCTAATTTCCATAAAGAATTTTACAACACCAGAAAATCCAAAAATATCAAGCAATTCTTGGGAATGAATCATGAATTTATACCAAAAAGCGCAATAATATTAGAACAATTGCACAATCTTTTAAGAAAAAACCAAAAATTTAAATGGTCAGAAGAATGCCAAAAATCTTTTGAAAAGATAAAGAAAATATTATGCTCACAACCAGTGTTGGAAATTTTTGATAAAGATTTACCAATAAGAATATACACAGACACTTCAATAAAAGGTGTAGGAGCTACATTTAAACAAATCCAACCGGATTGAAAAGAAAAACCTGTAGCTTACTTCTCCAAAAAATTAAACGAGACACAAAAGAAAAAAAAACAATATACTTGGAATGTCTAGCAATAAGGGAAGCAGTAAGGTATTGGCAATTTGGTTAATCGGCAGATCATTCATAGTTTTTAGCGATCACAAACCTCTAGAAAATCTGAATCTGAAATCAAGAACTGATGAAGAATTAGGAGACCTAACCTATTACCTATCACAATATGATATGGAGATAAAATATAAAAAAGGAAAGGAAAATTTAGAGGCAGACTGTCTAAGCAGAAACCCGGTACTAGATCCACAAGAAAATGATGAAGAACAGTTGAAAGTTGTAAATGTGATAAATCTAGAAGACATCATAAAAGACCAGAAGGAAAACGAAGACATCAATAACTTAAAAAATAAACAAAAATTTAACAACATATACTACAAAGGAAATAAAATCATCTTGAGTGAAGACTTCAGTATTAAATTATTTAAGAAAATTCACGACGATTTCTGCCATATAGGTATCAAACAACTGCAAAAAGCGATTAGTGCGACATACACATCAAAGCAATTGACGCATAACATAAAGGAGACCTGTAAAAATTGCGATATTTGTATAAAAAACAAATCAAGAGGACAAAAAAAATACGGGCTTATGTCACACCTTAGTCCCGCAAGGAAGGCTTTTGAAATTGTCTCAATATACACTATTGGTGGATTTGGTGATTCAAGATCAACAAAGAAGTATCTGCACCTTCTAGTAGATAATTTCACAAGGTACGCATTTATTATAACCTCGAAAACACAAAACGCAAAGGACTTTGTCAAACTAGTTGGTAACGTAGCGGATACAGAAAATATTGAGATGCTGCTTACAGACCAATATGGAGAAATAAACTCGAAAGAATTTAAAGAATATCTACAAAAACAAATAGCAACGGTCTTCACAGCGGTTAATGCAGCAATTTCAAACGGATTGAATGAGAGATTGAACCAAACTCTAGTCAACAAAATTAGATGCAGAATAAACGAAAGGGGAAAGAAAAAAAGCATGGACAACAATCGCTCAAGAATGCGTAAAGAGATATAATGAAACTACACATACAGTTACTGGCTTTACTCCCAAATATTTGTTGTTCGGAATAGACACAACGATTTTGCCAACCGAATTGAAACAAGAAAAATCAGAAGAAAACTGGATGGAAGACAAAGAAACAGCACTAAAAAACACAATCAAATCACATAATTACAATAAGAAGATCTTTGATAAACATAGGAAAGGATTTGAATTTATTGCAAAAGACTGGGTCTACGTCAAAAATGGCAACAACCTCAATAGGAAAAAACTTGACGAACTCAGAATTGGACCATACCAAATCACGGAAAAGATATCAAGTTCAATATACAAAGTCAACACAGGACATAAAAAAAATGGAAAATTGTATAACTAATTTTCGCTCTAAATGGGGGAGATATAAAGAAATGTATTTCTTAATTCGAATTTTGCCGCACTCGTCGGTATTGCAGATACCAGCTCGCACGGTCAAGCAGGCGATAAAGAGGTTAAAGCGCAGAAGCGCATGTTGACACAAGAACCTGACGTCGATTGTTTAAGAAAGTCAATTCAATAAGTGTAAATAGTTTTGGTGATAAAGAATAGGCTTTTATTGTCGTTTGTCTATCCCACAGGTAAAGTGTAATATAATTGTTAATAGTTAATAGTTTTAATAAAAGAAACTCTATCCCACAGAGCAACATAAGGAGTTTGTTATTTATCAACCAACGCCATTTCACATTATAAACACAAAATGCCATGCACATTTACGAGCTGATGGAACACAAAATTTGACTTTTCAAATAGGAATATGCCTCTAAAAACACCCTACAAAATGTACATCTTGTTTTCATCTCTACGAGTCTCAGTGGAGTGACTTCATGTTTTCAAAAGTAGTCACTGCTGATGAGTGGCTTCCGGTTCACCATGAAGTTCACTGCATATATTGTAACACACCCACTAGGCATCCTGAATCACTCATAATGGCGATCAGATATGACAATATGTTTAGATCGAGCATGTACAGTTCTCACGTTCCACGTCCAGCGTCATGCTGACAAGAAGATAGACAAGTGTGAAAGAATCATTTATGAGCTCATAAAAATTGAATCATGAAAACCACGACTATCCGGAGAAGCGAGATTTGTTTAAGAAACTAATTAATTTTGATCACCCCTAATGTGACTCCTATGCATGAGTATATTGATTTTTGATACTGTATATAGAGGTACATCCCTACATTTAATTTTAGAGTAATATTTCTGTACGTAGATTTGAGAATGAAAGAGCTGTAGATTTAGAAATAAAATGAAAGTCAATTCTGAAATCATACTGCCATACTCGGCATGGTTTTTTAATACGGATTACTCTCCTGCCATATTCGGCAGTACTAGCCTTGATATGCTTTAGACATATAGGCACTTTGCGTGCCATCGGAACTAGCGCTTGTCGCTGGACAATAAGGGTAAAATATTCATTCATTCAAACAAGATGAATATTAAACAACCCTTATTAAAATATATTCATGAACAAGCCGCGAGGTGTGACCCTTGAAGTTCACACGGTCAAATTCTCAGTAATATTACATTAATATTAAAAATATTATACATAATAATAATTATGAAAATAATACTACTACGTGAAGTGTGACCCGTGAGGTCCACACGGTCAACTTCCCAGTAATATCTAGATAAACATTAAAAATATTAAACACAATAATAATTTTGAAAATAATACTACTTTAAATAATAATAATGAGAGGTAGCAGTAACAGGAATGAGTTAATATTAATCATATCATCTACGGGACGGTCCATTAATTACCTAAGGCTTTTGGTGGATGCGGGTAGATTGATTTGATCAATCAATCGGAAGGGGCCTTTTCTACATTATTTTTTATTTTCACATCGATGCTTGAACCACAAAAGAGCGCTAGCAAAAATGAATGCAATTTTTATTATTACTCTCCTTGAAGAGATTTTGTCGCGTGATGACCATTTTGAATAGTTGCGTTCAAAATTGCCATGACTTCAGCATAATCACTAAATTAACATTTTTCACGATTTTATATCAATCAAATTAATAACTACTATATATTTCCTATTGGACTTGAAAAATTTTGTATATGCAGTCAAAAATAGATTCAATTGCATGTAAAAAGTAAAAAGTAAAAAAAAATGAAGAATGAATCTACTTAAAACTACAATTTTTTATTCGATGAAAGCTTTTTAAAGCATATGATCTTGCAAAGTATTGACTATAAAACATTTTACCATTCAAAGCGTTGATTACCACAAATGCAAATTTGATTGAAGTTTTGATGGTTTTCAAAATTTAAGCATTTATTTTAAAATTAAAAGTCTGAAAAAGCTATTTAAAATCTGCTCAAATTATGCAAATATTATGAAACTTGGATTGAATTTACAACAATTTCCGTAGAATAAAAGATATAAAGTAATATCATTCGTATGAACCATATGTATGTATAGACATGATAACTGTGAATGATTTTTTATTTTTTATTTAGTTTTTTCATTATCATGGAAGTAAATTGTGCTGGTTTCTCTTCAAAAACTGATAAGAATGTTTAAATTTTATAAACATTTAATACTGTGTTGTGCAAATCAAGTAAAAAAAAAAATTTGTTATAAAAAAACCGTAATTTTTCGCATTTTCTTATATTAAATTAAAAAAAAACGCTGAAACGAATTATTATAATGCAAAAAAAATTACAAAGATGTTAATACACGTCGATTGACAGCATAACGATGGAAATCGTTTGTTTGCTTCGCGAGATATAACGCATGAGAAATACGAGTATAACCTTGAATATCATGATGACTGTTAATGTTTTTTTTATTTTTAATTTAATTTCTTTGTAATCATGCGAAAAAATTTGATGATGTTTTCACAAGAACTGTTTGGAGTATATATAATATTATATAAACATTGATTATATTGACTTGAAAATAAGGTTGAAAATCTATTGGTTTTAAAAAAAACCTTATTTATTGCACTTTGTTTTAAAAAATTTAAAAAACCGCTTAAAATTTTTGTTTTCAAAATTTAATAGATACACAAAAATGTTAATACGCGTCGATTGACATTTTAAAAATCTTAGTTTTCACTTTTTTTTCTTAAATTAAAAAACGGCTGCAACGATTTTTGTCAAAATTTTAAAAATTCACAAAAATGTTAATACGCGTCGATTGCCACCTTAACTATGCAAATCGTATGTTTCGTTCGCGAGATATAACGCATGACAGAAATGACCTTCAAAGGGCCAAAACAACAAATCCCCCCGACCGAAGTGTCTTAAATCTAATCAGCTTTAAAATTTGAAGGACGCTTCGATTGACATCATAACAAAGTCGATACGCTTTGTTTACGTGAGTTATGCTCGTAGAGAAAACTGTCCACGAACGTATGTATGTACACACACACATACATCTCTCTTTTCAAAAACACGTTATATATACTCTATAGACCTCAAAACCTAATGAAATGTTGAAAATTTCAATTTCGATTTTCGAGGCGATTACAAGAACTTCCCATATACTGGAAAGTTGAAAATCATAAAACTAGAAATCACACAAGCAAGTAACGTTTTCGTTACTTCTTTGCTTTCGAGCTAATGAGCAACAGCAAGAATAAAAACTCGATTTTTTGTAGACGAGCGTCACCAAAACGAAGCGAAAGACAAAAGGTTGCTAGAACTAGAGCTTGTGTTACTTCTACATTCCTAAATCAACAAATTATGACACCAAAAATTGTTTGGTAATTTTTGAGAGTAATATAGATAAATTGAAGTAACATAGGGTTTATAAATATTTCAAGAGAGTGAGACATACTCAATACATTTAACTTTTGGCAAAGTTGCTTCGGGAGCTTATATTTTATATTGACTCTTTCAATGGAAAAAATGTCTTTTGGTTGTTTCGCTAGAAAAATTCATTTTCTGCATTTAATTTGCTACAAAATACGACAAATTACGAAACTAGAATAGCATCAACACTACCTTCAATCTTTTTCTCCTCCCAACTGACGCCTTACAAAATGTTTCTACCGGTCATTTCTTAACTTCCATTTAACTTAATTTATTCACTTCTGATAAGTTATTTCCTCTACAATTAGTCGTCATTCACTTTTTAATCATTTTCTATTCTAAGAAATTGCACAGGTGTGTACATATGTACAAACATACATATCCTTCGCAGAAAAAACACACACGGGAAATTCTCCGTAAGCGAGTATTTATCTTGGAACAAGTAGAAAGGCGGTCACATAAAATTGCTTTAGGTGAAAGGCTTTTCCGAATGCAAATAGGAATTTATGTTCTTCATCCACAAAGCAATCGGGTTCGTGTACGGCAGCAATTAATCAGCTTAAGGATTTACTCACTACACTAGCACTCCCCGTTTTGTCGGTTACATGGGATTGTGATTAAACTAAGTAAATACCAGCTTTTGACCAGTTTAAACTTTCGATTGAAAAGCGTACGTGCAAACCGCATGTAGCCTTTATAGCTTGTGCAAAGAAGATAATCGAGTTTGATTTTAAAAACAAATCAATTCAACCATGCATGATTTATTTCGCCTTGGCTTCAAATAAATTGGCTTCCATCAAATATCTGGAGTTTGAATTTAATTGAATTCGAACGCCAAATGCACTCTTTTTCAATTCAGACTCCGATATATCATGCGCTTGCACCTAATAATTAAATTAAAAAAGGAAGAAAACAATTCATTGGGCAATTAAAAATCAATGGAATTTTTCAGAGCTGAAATGTTTTGAAGGGATTAAAATTAGCATGAGGATAAAGCAAGTTGACCTGCTTTCCCGTCAGGATACAAGACCGAGATTGAAATTTGATTTGGGTCAAGTATTATCATTGTTTTCTTGGAAACTTTGTCATGGAAATGATTGCCTTGAATTTATCTGAGCCGTAAGAATGTTCTCAAAGAATTGAAACAGCGATGAAAACACAAATTGTTTCCAGAATTTCGAATGTAAATATATATTTCTGGATAAAGCTTTAAGTGATATATTTTATGTTGATGACAAAGTATTGATTCCTTAAAGCTAATTAAGGCATGATATCTGAGAAATTGAATATGCTTGCAATCAGAATCTCCGTAATTGAATGGTACAAACGTGTACACCTTACGAAATTTGATATTTTATGTAGAATGGTGCTATTACTTATTACTATTAAGAACTTTGGATGTTTGGAGACCATTTGTTTGAAAAAGGGTCAATCAGACGTGTTAAAAGCAATTTTTAACTGGTTTGTTGTCATGAGAACAATTTTTGATACTGAGCTCACGATAACCACTGAATCCTGAGACACACCAGTGACCTCAATTACCTGTAAGTAGTGTGTCACCAAGCATTGATTAAAAAGCTGACTTTATTGCTGTCATTTGTCGACAAAACTATAAACATTGAAACAAGCATTCAGTTTTAGTAGGAAGTGTGGTTTCGGTGTGTCGGATGGCATCCCCTTTAGGTGCTGTCATTTGCCATCCGTCACGAGACAGCATGACCACGGCTAGCTTGTTGATGGATTAATATATACGAAAGCATTCAGTGTTTTTAATCAAAATCAAATCAATATTAGGTGAGACCACCGGTGGTACTTGTGGCACCTCTTGAAGCGTGTTAAGGTGCTGGGGTGACAGATGCCGAAACCAATTATGAATGTACGGTGGCATCCGACATGTTAAGCACTTTAGCAACGGTGCGAGGTTTTACTTGAAAAATTCATTGTTTCCTTGTTGAAACTTGCTTTTAAACTTTTGTTTCAACATTCACACAAACTACTTTTTTGTAAATTCTTTTTTTGCCTTTATTATTTATATTACATGTTATGTTATTATATTTTTGAAAAGTTTGGATATAACTTTTAATTGTTTCTAACAGAAGGAGTAATAGCTGACATTTGTCTAACTTTGCAAATAGTACTTTTGCGAAATTGGATATTATTAGAACAAGATTGATCTCGCACGAAGAGTTTATTTTCTCTCAAATTGGTTTTACATATAAAAACTGATCCGCTTGGTTCGACGGCTAATGGTGGAGAGAGATATTGTCCACGCTGTCATCGTGTGTGTGCTTCGCGGTTGTTCAGCAATTGCGGCGTTGCCGATTTGAAAAACCTCTGACAACCCTTACTTGGAAAAACGACGAAACAAACTATATTCTCGGAAATCTATATTTAATCGGTGTATTTTCTGATGCAATGGAAGTTTTCTTTAGTTTCGTCAGTTTTAGTATCTGGGGATAATGCTGGAAAATGACGTTGTTATAGTTCGGTTACAACATCGGTAAAGTGAGCACCTGGAAAGAGAGTTTTTTCAGCAACATTTCAGCCACTTTGTGACTTGGAATAATGTGATGTCCATGTCTCGTTGAAGAGCGCTCGAACGTTCTTTGCTTATAGATACTTTAGAATGCAGTGAAATATTGAAATGTTTTGTAGGTGAAAGGCTGGTTAATGAGTTGTTTTTTGAAATGTTTATCAACTATGTAATACAAAAATCCCGAATGAGCCTGGTTTTGACTTACAAAAATAAATTGAATTTCGGCCAAAAACCCAAAGTATTTAAAATCGTGTCGATAGATTCATTGTCTTAAAAAATATACGTTTTTAGTTTTATTTCTCATGCTATGCCTTGTACTGCAGTTTTCAATTGATAAGTATTCCAAAACCTCAAAGCCCATAAATGTTTTATATACCAATGCACACTATTAATCAGTCATTCAGGTGTATATGTAGATATATTTATATTTATATATATATATACATATTATATATATATATATATATATAAAGTTGATATTTACCAAAACAATCTTATCAACCAGAGCCTTCTTAGCGAGAAAATCATAGTTGTTAAACACAAGTACTATAAATCAATCGCGTCAATAAGAGCTTAGCGACATTTACATATGCACAGCTACTGTCCTTTGCATATTTCAGGGGAAAAACCTACTGAGAATCAACATCAACTCGTTTTGTATGGCATACAGGACAAGAAGCCTGTAAATGGATAAATGGATTGAAGCTGCTGAAAGCTGGCACATCAATCTCAATTTTAAATGATTCGATGTCACAGGAGAGCAATAAAATGTGTGTTTATACGTGGGGTTTCCCGAAAAGCATTTCATTGCCAGCTTTTTCCTTTCGCATGACATATTCGCTGCCATTAAATTCGGGTAAAATGTTTACATGACTGTTGATTTGGGAATAGACGACGATGAAATTCAAGAAGGTTTGCTAGAGAGACTTTCTAGGTGAAACAATTAGAGAAGTTTGATTGCTTGGTATGCTGTAATCCTTTCAGCTTTCAATTTAGACGTAGCAACCAGTCGTGAATAAAAATTTGGCTGTATACACATATGTATAATCTTTTTCGCGTTCATTGAAGTTTGATTAGCGCTATAGTTATTACAGAGCATACCATATTGGAGGATTGCCATAGAAATGGCGAAACTTATTGATCAGTAGATTTTCAAACTAAAAGGAAACATAAACAGCTAAAATAGACCACCGAAAATGCATATGTAAGCTTATTTTCGAATCCCGAATAACATATCTTGAGTTTTATCATTTTTAACTTTCCAGCACATGAGAACTTGGAAAAAGAAATGTTGGACTACCTGGAATGCCTTGAGATTAAGCAGGCCACAAAGAAAAACGAAATCCTGCTGAATGAAATTAACCTTCGATTCACCACTTTTTCACCCATTAATTATTTAATAATAAAACCAGGAAATATTTGTAAATTGTATGATCTAAGGATCGAAACGCGTCGTATTAAGAAAAATATGTGAGTCAAAAAGTCAAGCGTTTAATTTTATTAGGATTTATGTAGATGTTACTTGGGTGGCCGTGTGAGCCTCAAAAGTTACACCTCGCGGTTACTTATTATAGATACATATAATGTTAAGTTATGAAAACTCTCAAAGGCAGCTTGAAAATGGTGCAATATACCCAAATTTTATTGCCTTGCCAATTTTTGGCGTCCTATTACTGTCATATTTCAACATACAATAATTCGCTTATAGTTCAAAAAAACTCAATATGATAAGTACTGAATATTGTAATTTTTGTTGTAAATATAATAACTTCACATGTTTTATCGTTCCAAGAACTCATATCCAAAACAGAAATACACATTTACAAAGAAATGCGCATATACATAAACAAAATGTTCAGAATGCTGACAGTCAAAAAATCTTTTTTGTTAACTCCCGATGTGTACCAGAAAGGCAATCAACTTTCTTCGCGCAGCTATCGCAAAATCCTGCGTTCAGTCAAAAATATTCGTCAAATATTTCAATGGATAATTTCCCAAGGGAAACCTTCGGAATTTAGATGCTTTAAATATTTCCGATAAATTTTATCAAAGTTGGAAAACTTGAATCCAGCCATTTTCAATTACGAAAAGGTCATATGGCTGAATTCAGATTTTTTGAAAATTGAAAATATTTTAAATCGTTTCGTATTGTTTAGGAAAGTTTCAAACAAAATTAAAATTAAAAATCACACTTTGCAAATAATTTAAAATTGGAAAACGCTCGATTATATGGTATTCATTTAGTTTTATCTGCGTTCTGTACGAATATTTATGGAAAGATTTGTTAATTTTCATTTTCAGTACTTATTTCTCAAATGAATGCCCAAATGCTAAATGTTATATAAATTATATTTTTGTTAACTTAGGATAGGGCAAGCGAAAAAAATTACCTCATTTTATCTAGCAATTTGCTTGAAACTTTATTAGACGTGAGAATTTAGATTAATAACTAATTTCTTTACAAGATTTCTGCTGGAAATAATTGCAATAAAAAACTATGCAAAATTCGGTTTATTATGTAAGAAATCATCACAAAGATAAAAAAGAAGAGTCGAAATTTAATTAAAAATATAATAACATAATTTGATCATCAAGTTAAATAATTATTTGCGAAACATGTGTAATAGCTGACCTTGTATATTTAAATTAGGATAAATTGATAAAAATTAAACAATCCAATGTAAATTATTTAACTGACCCTCCTTTTGAGCTTAAAAATACGTATGAAAAGATAGTCTTATAATTTGATTCTGTTAGACTTCGCAATTCGATATTTTCATTTCCACAATATATGCCAACTTCAACTCTGAACACTAGGTATTTTATTTTCTTGGTCATTCTTAGCAAAGGATTGGAATGTGCCATTTTTTTCCTTGGCTTAGAATTAAATCGATATTGTCTGCTTGTTTCCTGTTGTAACTTTCTCTTCCTTGTTTACAAAATCAAAATAGTACCAATCGATGACTCATATTTATTTAGTTACTTAAGCTTTACAATCTTACTTACTAAAGCGGATTGTAACTTGATGTCATGGATACTTGCACATTCATGCGCTAAAATTATTTTTACAGCTGTAGTGTAACGACTTTAATACGTTAAATTTAATTTGTAAATATTTTATAAATAAAATATATTTAAAATAAACTGTGAAAAATTTAGACCGAAAATCAAGGTATTTACGAATTTATAGCATTTTAAGAAAAACAAGGCTCGCTAACGCTTCGCTTGACATCTAGTAACTGCCGCGCTAAGCAAAACGATGCAATAAGCATTCAACTAGTTTCAAGTTATTTTACTTTTCTGTTTCCATAAAGACTATCAATCTCAATATTTGATGTTGAATGATGCCTACAAAGAAACTATGGAGCAAGCATTTGTGATTAGTGTTAGTTTATGTTGTCTATGAATAATCAGCTACTCAATTTTTAAACATGTTTTTCTCGAATCACTTTTTTTTTGGATTTATGTGAAGCTTAACCAAAATTCTAGCAAGCCATTGGTTGGCCTATAGTTTTATTTCTTTGCTTCATACACTAATGGTTATTGTGAAAATTAGAATTATTTATTTTTATTCAATAATTTCTTGTTTTCCTTTGATTTCCTACAAAAGACACACGATTTATTCATTTTTTATAGGCCGTCTTGTTGTTTACAAATATAAACGTATAATTCTAATTTCGACGAAAGACGTAAAGGCCGGTCCAGACGCTCCGTTCTGCACAACCTTTTGCCTGCAAAGTTCAAAACGTTGCAGAGAAAACGTTGCGTGTAGATAGGAAAACTGCGCAGTTTTGAAATGTGTGCGAAAACTGTACAGTTGCAGCGATAACTGAGCCAGAGAGCATAGATTTCCTTGAACTGTGCGGACAAATCGGCGCATGTAGACGGTATTATTTTTCTTAACAAGGCAACATGCCAAAATTGACCAGAGTAGTACCTCCTCCATGACGATATCACTAAAATTGTGCGAAATATACAGATATCTCTGTACCATGTGGACGCTCTTAAAATTGCAACGTTTTCATTCCGTCTTAAAACTGCACAGACAAAACACAAAACGGAGCGTCTGGACTGGCCTTAAGTCTACCAAATAAAAATAACGTTATTTTTTGGTTTTTGATCATTTTAAATTAACTTTTTTAAAAACGGCTAAGTTTCCCACAAAAGTCTAGTAACAGTATACTTGAATTTACTAAAAACTGTCAATTCGTAAAATAATACATTCACCTTTATAATCTTTTTTTCGGAATTGCTGTTGCGAAAAATCGTTATTTTCACCAGTTAAAATATTCATTTAAACTTTTCAACAAATATTATAATATATTAGCATGTACTTTTGGTTGGTTGGTTGGTTGTAGTGGCAGCCCCCTTCGTCAAAAGGCGGCTCACTTAGGCCAAGATAGGAGCATTGTGATACCACATTTAAATAGGGGGTGTGGCACTAAAACCTGTTGGGTGACGAGAACCATTTAGATTCTTGTATGATGCCGGCTACGCAGCTAATATTTAAACTGGCTACTTCTGTGAGGCTATCCAGGAAAGGTGAGCCTAAAGTTTGCATGCGTTTCCTGGATAGTGCTGGGCATTCACAGAGAAAGTGTTGGATCGTTTCCTCCTTCTCCTCTGATCTGAACCTGCGCCAGAAATCATGGAAAAGGACACCCAGTATTTCTGGATGAGATAATGCCCCATCAGTACGGATACGATGAAACTTAATGTTTCACGGCTTGTGTTGAGGAGCTGCTGGAAGCGCTTTGAGCTTAGTGCGTGCCAAGTTTGCCTATCCTGCAGGTTTCTTGTAGCAGCCAGGCCCTGTTTGCAGCCTCTATATAATACTGCTTAATAAGCTTAGATTGACGGAGGCCAATGGATGGCCAACATGAGGTGCAAGTGTATATCCCTGTAGGTCAGTGCTAGCTATAGCTAGGGCGTCAGTTTCGCAGTTCCCAGGTATATCACCACCGTGATTTTATTATGATGGAAAAAAACTGCTTAAATTTTGAACAAAATAAATTTAATCAAATTTGCATGTGTGGTAATCACCGCATTGAATGGTAAAATGTTTCGTAGTCAATGATTTGCAAAAGTATATGCTTTTAAAGGCTTTCATCAAATATAAAAATTGTAGTTTTTAGTAGCTTTGTTCTTTGGAGTTCGAGATTTCAATTAGTTCCTCCATCATCATTTGTTGTACATTTTACTTTTGACATGCAATTAAACCGATTATTGACCGCAATATTCAATGTTTTTCAAGAGCAACTGCAAAATTAGAAATAATTACTTGTCTCAATGATGTAAAATCTAGAAAAAATACAAAATCAGTGATTATGTCGAAGGCATGACAATTTTGAACGCAACTTTTCAAAATGTTCATCACCCTACAAAATCTCTTCAGTCGACGTAATAAGAAAAACTGCAATCGTTTTCACTAACACCCTTTTGTCGTCCAAGCGTCAACATGAAAATAACAAATAACGTAGATAAGGCTTTGCAGTCTGTTCTCGCTCTAATTGATCCGCTTGAATAATCAATCAAATCACCACCCCTTCCCCAAAACCTTTACGTAACCAATAGATGCTCCCGAAGATAATAGAATTAATATTAACTCATTTTAATTAGTGTTATGACTACCTCTCATTATAATTGTTTAAAGTAGCATGACTTTCTTCATTATTTTTGTGTTTAATATTTTTTTATTTCTATATAAATATTGCTGCGAAGTTGAAGTGGAATTGGCATGTGTTTTTGTACGACTGTTTTTTTGGAAGTATAGGAATTTTTGATGTTTTATTAGTTGGGAACATCTGATTTCGAAAAGCTATGATTGACAGAAGTACAAATTAAATAGAATTTGTTTCTAGAAACCGGGCCATTGTAGGAAGAGAGTTTGGTAATATGATTCTTATCAAACCTGTTTTCTTCAAATATATGAATGGTGTTTTGGTTTTTTACCTTCCCAGTATATGGGAAGTTCTTGTAATCGCCTCGAAAATCGAAATTGGTTGGTTGGTTGGTTGTAGTGGCAGCCCCCTTCGTCAAAAGGCGGCTCACCTAGGCCATGATAGGCCCATTGTGATACCAAATTTCAATAGGGTGCGGCACTAAAACCTGTTGGGTGACGACAACCATTTAGATTCTCGTATGAAGCCGGCTACGCAGCTAATATTCAAACTGGCTACTTCCGTGAGGCTGTCCAGGAAGGGTGAACCAAAGGTTTTCATGCGTTTCCTGGCCAGTGCTGGGCATTCACACAGAAAATGTTGGATCGTTTCCTCCTCCTCCTCCGATCTGCAGCTGCGGCAGAAATCGAGGAAAGGAGCACTCAGTCTTTCTGCGTGTCTGCCAATGAGACAATGCCCCGTCAGTACGGATACGATGAAACTTAGTGTTTCACGGCTCGTGTTGAGGAGCTGCTTGGTGCGCTTTGAGCTTAGTGTGTGCCAAGTTTGCCTGGTTGTCCTGCAGGTTTCTTCCAGCAGCCAGGCTCTATTTGCAGCCTCTTTATAGTACTGCTTGAAACTTAGCTTGACGGAGGCCAACGGATGGCCAACTTGGGGTGTTAGTGTATAATCCTGGAGTTCAATGTCAGCTCTTTCCAGGTATATCACTATGACCAGGGCACCCAGCAAAGAATCACTTCATAGTGAAGTGACATCGCGTTCAGATGTGTGCGACATTCCATTGCAATTTTGGATGAGGTATACACGTTGGATAATGATTGGATAGCAGCTTGACTGTCAGAGAAAATGTTGAGATTTTTATGGAAATTTTCTGATTTCTCAGCCAGTCCACTGCCTTATGTATTGCGATGACCCCTGCCTGAAAAACATTGCAGTGATCTGGTTGCCGGAAGAATAGTCGCAGGCCTAGCTGTTCGGAGAAAACGCCCCAGCCAACTTTTGCATCCATCTTTGATTTATCAGTGTAGATGTCGACCGATTCCTGTATCCTATTTCCTTCCATGACACAGTCATATCTGCCAGAGATGACGAACTTGACACCATGATGGAAGCAGGGAATCGGAGGAGTGATGTATACTTTCTCTGGCGTTGGTCTATCCCTCCGTAATATGGTGGATTGGCCGATGTTTCCATCATGCCAGAGATTTAGAGCTTTCAATCGAATAGCAGAGCACGTGGCCTCCTGTTCCGTTAGGAGTTCCATCGGGAGCCAATTTAATAGCATAAACAATGCCTTTGTTGGAATAGTGCGTATGGCCCCGGTGATTGCAATAGCTGCAGTCCTCCTGACCTTGTTAACCAGGTTCGCGTTTGATGTTTTTGCCATCGCTGGCCACCAAATAACCACGCCATACAGAAGGATTGGTTCCACTATTGCTGTATAGAGCCATGATACAGTTTTGGGTTTCAGTCCCCATCTTTTCCCAATAGCTCTTTTGCAGCAGTAGATTGCGCATGCCGCTTTACGTGCTCTTTATGCTGTGTTCGCTTTCCACGCGAGTGTGGAGTCTAGAATCAGACCTAAATATTTGACCTGATGAGATGGATTGAAACTTGTCTCATCAAGTTTAGGTGGGATAAATCGTCGAAAATTGTATCTTCTCGTTAAGAGCACAAGTTCCGTTTTCTGCGGATTTATCTTTAGACCACATTCTTTGCCCCATTTGGTGAGAATACCTAGGGCAAAGTTTAGTCTTCCAGATGTGTGTTGACAAATTTGCCCGATATTGCTATTGCAACATCGTCGGCGTAGGCTACGACTTTGCAGCCAGTCGTTTCTATTGTTGACAGGAGTTTGTCCACCACTAAGTTCCATAGAAGGGGTGCTAGCACCCCACCTTGCGGGGTGCCTCTGCACGACGGCCTTCTTAGGATGCTGTCTCCTAGTGACGAGTTGATGCTCCTGCACCTTAGAAGTTGAACGATAAACATAATCAAGTTATTATCGACATTGTTATTCTTGCGTGCCTTCTCAATAGCCTTGTGACTGACGTTGTTGAATGCACCTTCGATTTCCAGAAAAACCGCCTGCGTATATTCTTTGACGCTTAGCGATTTTTCAATGTAGCTGGTGAGCGAGTGAAGAGCTGTTTCAACCGATCTCCCTTTTGTGTATGCGTGCTGCGCATAAGAGAGTGGTTGGTAAAAAGTATGTTCAAAATTTGCTTTTGTGTATTATATTTCGAAGCAAGGTGCAGTACATAGCCCAACATTGCAATTATTACATATATAATAACTTAATTTTTTTCTTTTTCGTTTGCTACCTCTTTCAGCACAGCACACCACGCAGTATCTTTTGGGAGCTTATTTTTGATGTTAGTGAGAAAAATTGGGAAAATTACACTCCGTTAGTCGTAGAGTTTTAGAAGATTTTGGGGTTCTCGACTTTTTTATATTTGTCTTTTTACTAAGTTGCTATTGAAGTATATTTTTTCCACTTAAATTTTTTTTAAACAAAACATGCGTTCCAAATTTTGTCTACCACATGAAAGAATATTTGTTTATAATATTTTCCTTTTCTTCTTGTTATGGGAAAGTCATATAAATGCTGATCTAGACTATGAACACCTTCCATCGTTTCGTTACAATCTAGTACCAATTTTCGGTTGGATATAGCATAACCATCTCTGTCTTTTTTATTTGTAGTTGCCTTCTCGGTGTTATGGACAGTAGATATTAAACGAATATCTCTATTTTCTTGCCACTTCATTACTATTACTTTTCAAGGTTGAACAGCAACTATTCCATCCTTTTTTAGCTTAAACAAACTTTGGTATATCTGTCCTATTTTTCCTGTCAGCTCAATATGTGTCCGTTTTATGATTTATTAAAAAAATCCTAGCTGTGGCGATAAAACTAATAATTATCAGTGCTGAGACAGTAGCTTTGGTCTAAAAGTTGTTTTGGCAACAATACAAAAATTTGGAAAGTACCCGGGATATCTTTATATATGTTTGTCAGTACTTATTGTGCTTTTCTATGTGTATATAACATAAATTTATTGCAAACCTCGAACTTTTTAGTGGGATGTGCTTCACCTAACCTTATCCACCGCTATAAATAATTAGGCTTCCATCAACTGTTATATCTTTTTTGGTATATATGAACTAGAATATTTATCGTTTATTTGTTCATGAATAGGCCAAATTTTATAAAGTTTTGGGTTGGGGTGAGTGTTTCGGTCAAATGTCTTATGATTACATAAATGTAAATTTCTTTTTATACTTTGATATCTATTGAGTTTCATCAATTTTGTAAAAACAGTAGTACACCATATTTCGTTAGTCGGCCAAAATATTCTTTCTTCTGGTTTTTGTAAGACAATGGAGTATATTTATATCTAGAAATATCATCATTTCATTTCTGGCAACGAGTTTCCCTTACTGCCAGATCTAGTCGGTTGTTGTTCCGCATATCTATTTGTTTCTAAAACTAACACATCCAACACCGAATCTTCAAAAAAATAATTTGAAATATGCTAGTTTATCAAAATTCTGCACCAAAAGAAAAGTTGAAATACGAGCGGCATCAAATGGAAACATTTGAGAAGATGGATTTGGTTGCACATTGCTTATCTCGTTTCAATCAACTGTCATATCTTCTTCTGGACTATCTTCAGAGCAATCACTGTAATTGTCACTTTCTTCTGAGCTGCTTTCCGACACATTTGCGTATTCAGATTTTGAATCACTCATGTCAATTGTACAAATATCCAATATACCTACGTAATTTAATTTTCTGTAATCCAAAATATAACAGCAGCATAAAATACGACCCCATTCGAATTATCTTGAGTGTGTACAGTTTGGCCTGTTTAGCGCACTCGAATGCACATGTTAAGGGGTTAAAGGTTTAGAAGAAAATATTGTAATATTACACTGTCAAAAAATATTCCTAACTGAGAATATTGTCCAAATTCATTATCCTGCGAACTGTTTTCATTATCAAAAGTAAATAGATCTTGATTCACCTCATAAAATTTAAATTGTATTTAAATATGATATCATAGCACTAGATTTTAATTAGAGTAGCAAAAATTTATTTTTCTTAAACGGTGATCCCAGGATTTTTTCACGTAACTTGTAAGCTATATACCTTGAACAAAAATCCACCATCATCGATTTTATTGCTGATACAAATTGAGACAGACCACAAATATTTGGGAACGCTAAATAATTAAGTTTCTTCATCAGCATCTTTGACTCTTTGATGCGAAATACTTTGATATTTTCTCCTAAGTCCATTTACCCGAAAAGAACTCGGCTCGTTAGTCCCTTTTCCTCTGCCAGATACTTTTTCAAGCCACAGATACTTAAAATCATTATCTTGAAAAATCATGCGATTTCAATGCTCTCGAGCATCGTCTAAAATTAAAAGGTCGATAAAATTCCTACACCGTTCCTCAAACATTCCGAATTGTTAGAAATCAGTATTGGACCAATACATCGGTTTCATGGTATCCTTTATTTTTTGTGCCAACTCCATCACTTTTTCTCGCTTCGTGGGAAGATTAATTGAACACTTAACAGGGATTAAACGGTAAAATGCGTTTTGTTAACAACTCAGTTTCTTATCACTCTTCGGATGAGCTCAGGATAAATGAGAGATAAATTTTCGCACATGTAACGAACGAAGGATTTGTGTACTTTTCTCTTTTCGGAAAAAATAAAATAAATGAGCTCAATTGAGCTGAATAATGGATGTGGTGAACTTTTGAGTTAGAAAAAATGAGCTGTCGTTTTTTAAAGAAAAGTTTAAATTCGAACACGTGAATGTGATATCCAGCGTAATTGTGCTCAGGTGTTAGCAGATTATTATTTTCAAAACAAGAAATATGCATAAAAACGTTTTGATGAGGAATGAAAAGCTAATACTTTCATCAAAGACTTGTTTCAAATAAGATTTGAAAAGTTGATTTTTTATTGAAAAATATAAAAATTTTTTTTATCAGCATTTGCTTTTAGGATTCATTTAATGAGAAAAATAATGCCATTATATTTTACAATGAAAATTTTCCCTGCCTATCGCAATTCTGTTCCTGTCCTGAAGCGAAATAGTGTTAAATTTGACACTCGGTCGGGGTGGATTTCAAAAACTTTTCACTCATAATAACTTTATTTTGCTTAATGGGCTTGCGTGTTTGGAACTTACTCTTTGATACATACCTATAACGAAATGATTGCAGCCGAAGGACTCCACTATAATATGTAACATTCAGAAGTCCTAATGCCACGCCGCGTCAATCACGACCCGAGGGAAAGATTGGTTTATCCTGCGGGTGTAGAAAAAGGCCGCAACTTCTAAACTTTTGAAGTGGTAGAAGGCATACACGGATTGATGTGTGGAACAATTTGCTTTTTAATCCGGCCGACATCCTGATACGCTTGATTCCTGATTCATATTGCATGCATAACGGCAAAGCATACATGAAACGACGTCAGACTAAGTGAGTATTTGCATGTTAGCTTTAAATTGAACGAGACATTTGTGACGGTTTCATTACGGAATCGTTCAACTCAACTCTGAAGTGGGGGAGCGACGATTATTCATAAATAAGTCTACCATGTCGCTAATCAAGAAGGACATGAACTATATGCTCGAGGCTCTGATTCCAAAGCGAAACACATCCGGTTAAATTCTATACTAGAATCTATGTAGGAGTCACGAAGAGACTATAGTAAGGATTAAAAAACAATCGAAGCTATGTTTTGTCAAATGATCGAGAAATAAGTTGAAGATTGTGCAGTGAAGATGAAGTTGCTTTGTTTTCAGACTTTTGAAAAGAATATTTCCCAAAATACATGTGCTTATACAAGAAACAAGCTTTCATGCTAAAATCAATATGAATTGATAAATATTTCTTAGAAATATTTAGATTTCGTAAATTGAAAATGCAAAATAACCTTTAAACCATATTTTCATAGGTCAGTATTTACTGTGTTAGTTCAGTTGGACATGTGAAACCTCAGTAAGAGAAAAATCCCCATAATGCAACAAAAATCGTCTTTTCGTCAACTGAAAACTATTTTCGACATAAATTCATTCCTCTGAGTGAAAAAGGGTGCCCCGATAACTAAAAAAAATTAATGAAAACTGCTACATTTGTCCCTGAAAGAGAAAGTGTTTAGAGATCAAACTCTGAAAGTGAAATGATCAGATGATTTAAATTTTGTGTCAGAAATGATTTCTTCATTCGTTATTTGCTTGTTCACTTTATTTTATTTTTTGATTTAATATTTTATACAAGAAAAATGCTTAAGACCTGCTAGGATATGAAACATTTATTAAAACGTACAAAATATTTTAGTTTGAGTTCTTATTTGCCAGTTATTTACCAATTAACAACAGCACAAAATCAAAACAAGAAAATAATCAAATTCATTTTAAACGCACAAAATCATCTTACAGCTCAAATCGTGTTCTTTGTGGAAATCCTTAGTACCGTTATAATAATTTTTAATTTTCCAAAACTTGTTTTTAATACTTCGTGATAACCCATTTGTTTTGAAACCACGTTGTGACTCTCTAGCATTGAATATATATTGTGTACGCAGACAAAACGACGTCCCACTCCTGTTGTAGTGCCCTTTTAAGGTCGCCTTGTTTGCATTTTCGAAGCTTGTGGTAAAGACTACAGCGTGTTCATAGCCAACAGTACATTTTCTATACAGAACATTTATTATGTAATTATAATTTACTTCAATATAAAAATGAAATTTCATAGAATCAGGTAAATTACGTGACTCTACAGAATCCCATATATTTAGAATTAAACCTGAAATAAAAGAAAATAGTAGGTATGTGTACACGTTCATATACATTAGAAATACAAATATGCTCAATATGAACAAATTTCAGAGCCTTATTATTTTTTGCTGTCCACTTCACGTGAAATGCCTCAGTAAGCAAGATTTTAAAAATTTATATACTCTAAATAATTTTTGTAAAATAATTAGAAAAATTTATTGCCAGATTACAAAAAAAAACATAAATAAAAAATACCTTAAAAGCCACAATGTAAACAGAGTTCATACGAATGATACTACCTCATAGCTCTTATTCTAAAGACATTGTTGGTATCTCGATCAAAGTTTATTAATATTTGCATATTAGGAGCAAATTTTAAATAATTGGTACCGAGCCTTATTTTTGTGAAAAAACTGCTGAAATTGATAAAAAACCAAACGCCATTCATATTTATATTGAAAAATGATTAAAAAAATTATTCCCTAATTTAATTGATGTGGTTTCTACAAAAGTTTCTTCTATAACTTGAATTTCTGTCAATCATTGCTTTTCAAAATCAGATGTCTTGAGTTCTCATCAAATAAAAATTCTTTGTTTTTTTGCTACTTTCCAAAAACATTCCTACAGAAAAAATCAACGATGAATATGTGTAATAAATAAAGGGGCGTCAATTTAATATACAAGGACTATTTGTGAAATGTTAGGAGTTCATTTATTGTAAGGGCTTTTAAGATTTCAGTTACTTTTTTCTCAATCTGAAGTAAGATTCCATATGTTTTTCATATCAGACATCAAATTTATACTGCATATTATACGTTATTTTAAGATGAACTTCAAAATAAGAAATGATTATCAGTGTTCGAAGGTGAAATGGTGTATTAGTACAAATACAATGGAAGTCAATACTTTTCAAGATCATATGCTTTAAAAAGCTATCATCAAATAAAAAAATATAGTTTTCAGTAGTTTAGAAAGTTAGTTTTTAGTGTTCGTAAGATTAACATTAGTTTTTCCCTCATCTTTTGTAATATATACTTAATATTAATAATAATTAATAATATAGCTTGGTATATATAAGTTATTATTCAAAAACAGATCTTAACTAAGCTAAAAGTAATAAAAAAGATTTCCATTTTTTGATACTTTATTACATTTAAGTTTTTATTTGCCGTTCATTGTCAATTTAGTCACTTTGGAGATAATTTTCAACAAGGCGCTGATTTCAACTTGCTATTTTATCCATCTATAAAATAAACCAAAATTTCAGAACGTGATGCACTATGATTTGTAGGTATAAATCCACTATTTTTAGGTACAACTTAAACCATAAATTTTTTTCCGAGTAGGTATTAAATTAAAGGATAGTTTGGATATATTTTCGTGGTCATGATTTGAACTGAGCATTTCCTCAAATTTACCTACTCTTTCTCAGCCAGCGTTCAATTCAGCTGAATGCATCATGATTTCTCAAATATGATAATCTCCAGTCTCAATTTAGGAAAACGGTGCTCGAAAAGTGCTGTTCCTACCCTAACAAAGCCACGGAACGATTTGAAAATACTTGCACAGAATAACTTCACGTTCAACAACAAATTACCTTGAATGCAGAATACAAAAAGTATCTTTTCAATTTCGAATAATACAAGTGCATTTCAATTGTTATCAGGTTTTCGTGGCTTATTAGGTTTCCTACAGTCGTGAATAATACAACCCTATACGGAAACAGTCATGATACGAAATACAATGCGCAAAAATTCATTTTTCTCAGCGAGAGAAATATAAAAGGAAATTGTTGGGATGCTTCCGTTTCAAACAAAGCGAAAGGATACACGAAGGAATGAGCTCCACACTCAATTCCTTCCGTATGCACTTCAGCTAACGTGAAATCGTGTTTACCAGTAGACTCCTTGACAACATTCTTGTTAAAGTATTTTATAGGTATTTCCTTGTTTTGTATTTTGTATTTCAATTTTTTCATGCAGATAAAATGCTGCTTGAATTCCTGATATGAGCAATGGGAGAGATATTCTGATTTTGATGAGAATGTGAAGCAAAATTCAAAAACTTTTTTGTATTAATTAATCTATATCGAGTTCAAACATAACATAATATGAAGTCGAATAGATGTAAATTTGATTCTACAAATTGATTAATTTATTGTAATAGAACACTTAAATGACAAAGATTATATCTTGGTAAGGAAAGCAATCCCAAAACTGTAAATATATATATATATATATATATATATATATACACATGTGTGCATATATATATATATATATATATATATATATATATGTCTATATATATATATATATTATTTCAAATAAACATAATCCTAAAATGACAATTTGGCCTATGTTCATCCACTACGTGGAAAATTTTGAGAAAAGATCTTGGACTTGGAATAAAGTTGAACTGAGGGCTTAAAATGTGTTAAAAGTTGAACCGATTTTTTACCGAGAAATCATTCACATCGTTCAAGCTCATTTCTGGCTTAATGGGTTAGTAAATAAGCAAAATTTCCATTTTTGAAGTGAATTTTTTTTTCAAAGCCCCATTACATCCCAATAAAGCCACAGCTTGGTGCGATTTGCATGTCAGCGGCATAATTGGCCCTGAGTTTTTAAATTTGAAGACGGAACCTACATTACCAAAAAATGACGATCGCTATGCACAAAGGGTGCGTAATTTTTTGATTCCCAACTCCAATGGCAATCGTCTGAGAAACCAATGTTACCAACAAGATGGGTAAACATGCTGAACAGCTCTTACAATCATGACTTTTTGAGCCAAACCTTTGACGAATCAAATGGATCTGCAAATTGACCATCCAGGTCATGTGATTTGACTCGATTAAACGACTTTTCATGAAAGTACGTCAAGTCAAGTCTATGATTAACCAACAGACATTGATGAATTGAAATCAAAGATTCAAGGCGTTATTGGCAAATTAAGGTTGGCTGTACTGTGAAATGGAGTGCAAAATAGGATCAACATGATGGCTTTACCAAGAGGCAGTCGGTAATTTGGCAAAAATTATTTTGAAACACTAATTGCCATAAAATTTGCAAGCTAATAAAGCCAAAAAATTGACCATGTGAATAGTTTATCTGTTGTTTTATTTTTTTGAAAAGTTCTATGCCTCTTAAAAGCACTCCATATAATAACATGTGTGTTGTGTTTATTGCCAAACAAATTTTAGTCATAAGTGCGTTTCCATCTTTAAATTTTTGAATTGTTGTCAATGCTGAGTGATTGCAAATACAATTAAATTTTTTCTGAAGGCAGTGCTTTTAACTTCCCAGTATATATGAAGTTCTTGTTTCGAATTGAGTTTAAACCAAAGTTTAATCAAAGCCATTTTAACATTTTCTAGATTTGAATTCAAAATTTTCTTTGCAACAACCAGGCATGATGAGATCACAAGGGATCTGTTTGTCACGGTTTCTTCAAACTTATGATACGATGAGATGTAAATCAAAAACTGAAGCATTTTTCTGGAATTAAAGTGATTCGAATAAATTGAAATAAGTCAATTCAATAAAATCCAAATGATAAGATTCAATATGTGTCCCAAACTAATTCAAACCAATATTTTTACGGTTTCAATGCACTAAGACTTTTCTCTTTATTCTTTTTTTTTTTGGTGTGACATATATCAAAACTGTATTTGCAAACCCAAATAAACTCATGATGAATGTCTACGTGGCCAAATATTTTAACTATATTTTTTAACTTCCCAGTATCTGGGATGTTCTTGTAATCGCCTCGAAAATCGAAATTGAAATTTTCAACTTTTCTTTACGTTTTGAGGTCTATAGAGTATATTTAAAGTGTTTTTAGAAAGAAGTATGTATGTGTGTGTGTGTGTATGTACGTACGTACGTGCGTTCGCGGGCAGTTTTTCTACGAGCATAACTCACGTAAACAGAGTCGTATCGACTTCGCTAAGTATTTAATCGAAACGTCTTTGTAATCTTAAGAGCTGATTAGTTTTTGGAAAACTTCGGTCGGTGGGGTTTGCTGTTTTCACCCCTTGAAGGTCAACCATGTTATGCGCTATAACTCACGAACCAAACATGCGATTTTCATGATTAAGGTGTCAATCGACGCTCATTTACATTTTTGTGATTCTATAAAGTTTTTAAAAAATTTCTTGGAGCCGTTTTTTAATTTTTTTAAAAAAAAGTGCAAAAATTAGGTTTTTTTCAAAAACACAAAATTTTTAACCTGATTTTCAAACCTAAGTGATCAATGTTTATATAATTTATATACTCCAAACAGTTGTTGTGAAAAAACAGCAAAAGTTTTTTTCATGATTAAAAAAAAATTAAATAAAAAATAAAAAATCATTTAACGTTCAAGGTCATTTACGTCATTCATTATATCTCGAGAACCAAATATAATCTTTCGATCATTAAGGTGTCAATCGACGCGTATTATCATTTTTATGATGTTTTTATACTTTAAAAAAATCGTTAAAGCGGTTTTTCCAATTTATTAAAAAAAATTGGAAAAGATGTATTTTTTTCATAAAAAATTCTTTTTTAACTTGATTTGCACATCGTAATATTAAATGTTCATAGAATTTATAAACTTTTATCAATTTTTGTAGAGAAACCAGCAAAAACTTTTCTCATGATTAAAAAAAATGTTATTGAAAATAAAAACTCATTCAAAGTCACCATGTAAAAATGGTTCATTCGAATCATTATACCTTAAATCTCTTATTATAAAGACATTGTTTTATAGTCAATCAAAGTTTATAATATTTGCAAAATTTGAGCAGACTTTCCATAGTCTTTCAACTTAAATGAAAAAACTGCTTTGAAACCTGCCCCCCCCCCCGCCGATTGATCCACGTGAATAATCAATCAAACCAACGCACCAAAATCCTTACGTAATCAATTAACGCTCGCGTTGATGTTACGATTAATATTAAATCATTCCAATAACTTTTATGAGAGGTACATTTTTATTAATTGAGGTAGTATTATTTCCATAACTCTTATTGTGTTTAATATTTTTAATATCTATGTAGATATTACTGGGAAGTTGACCGTGTGGGCCTCATGGGTCGCACCGCACGGCTTGTTTGTGTGAGGCACTCATACTCAATGATTTTTGTATAAATCTTAACAGCTAATACCAATATCATAACGAAAATCCAAAGCAAAAACATCTGTTTTAAAATATTCGAAATATTAAGAGATAACTGTAATGAGGCGTAATGTATCAAAACACACCGGCCTAATAGAATGACGGGCAAATATTAATGAAGATATTTTTGAAATATTCATATATCTGATGTTTTCATATTGCTTTATTGGTAGTTTTTAACTTATGAATTTGTTATGATAATAAATTTACAATGAATATTTTCACTACTGATTTTAAAAACGTAATACAGGAACATCATATACAAAAATTCTTTTGCGAAAGGAACTTTGATATGTGGAATCAAATTAACTTCGTTCTTTTGGTTGTGACCAAAGAGAGTAGAACGGCCAATAAAGAGTATTGTAATTGTTACTAGCTCCAGGTGAATTTTAAACCAACGATTGAATAAATAACCAGATTTTTCCCATTGCCAATACAACAAAACAGCTACAACAACACTTATATATTTGAAGAGCATTGTCAAAAACACTGGTCGAAAAAAGAATCATTGTGGTGGAAAATAGTACTGTTCATTTAACTTCTCTTCCCTTATTTGCTACATAATTTTATTACATGCAATGCTAATAGTATAAAAGTTATAAATAATTGATTGAAAATACTTTGTTTTTAGCGTTGTCCCAGAGGTAAAAGTTGCGTTTATCTATTAAATGTGCCTAATTTGCCTTCGTGGACGGAGAGTACGTCCACTTGAATAATTAATCATCATATTTCTTCATGCAAAGTCCAAACGCATTAAATGTACCATTTTGTTCATTCAACCATACTTTAAAAAATCAATTTCAATTAAGGCAATGTCTTCTTAAATTTTAGGTCAATTTTAAATGTTGCAATCAAAATATTAAAAATTTATTTGATGACTTTTAAATCATCGTTTGAAAAACAATTCATCCGAAAACATTTTAGCATACATTTTTAAAGCAACATTCCAATCAAGGATCAGAAAATGGTTGAAACGTTAATTTCAATACCAAGTTGTTTTGGCTGAAAATCAAATTGGCTTACAGAACATCATCACGTAGTTTTATAGATTTGCTACAAAGTTCCTTCACATCGTAGTTTAATTTTTAATTCAAATAAAGCGAATTCATAACATCAGATATTAAACAAAAACTCGTAGAGTTCTTATGAAACAAGCTGCGAGGTGCAACCCTTGAGGTCCACATGGTCAACTTCCTAGTAATATTTACATAAAATTTAAAAATACTAAACAAAATAATAGTTATGAAAATAATGCTACTTTAAATAATAATAATATACCTCTCATAACATTAATTGGAATGACTTAATATTAATTATATCATCTACGCGAGCGTCAATTGATTACGAATTAATCGGGGGGAGGGCAGTTTACAAAGTCTTCGTCTACGTTATTTGTTATGTTCATATCGATGCAAGCATCACAAAAGATCGCTAGCAAAAATGAATGCAGTTTTTGTTATTACGCCCACTGAAGAGATTTTGTCGCGTGGTGGCCATTTTGAATAGTTGTATTTAAAATTGCCATGACTTCGATATAATCATTGAATTTGTATTTTTTCACGATTACTAATACTTATTTCTTATTTTCAATTTTATTTGCATGTTAAAACTAAATAGCCTTACGAATGATGATGGAGGTAGTAATTGAAATTCGACGAACACTAAAGAACAAAACTACTAAAGATTACATTTTTTTATTTGATGAAAGCTTTTTAAAGCATATGATCTAGCAAAGTATTCACTACAAAACATTTTGAATGGTAAAGCGTTCGTTATAACAAATGAAAATTTGGTTATTTTGTTTGATTTTCAAAATTTAAGCAGTTTTTATATTAAAATTAAAACAACGGTACTGTAAACACTATTCAAAATCTGTTTAAACTATGCAAATATTAATAAACTTTGATTGGCTTAACAACAATGTCTTTAGGATAAGAGTAGTCAGGTAAAATCATTCATATGAACACTTTTTACATGGCGACTTTGAATGATTTTTTCATTTTTAATTTAGTTTTTTTAGACATCGTGAAAAAAGGTTTGGCTGGTTTGTCTCCAAAAAACATATGGACTTATAAATTTTTTAATCATTTATTACCGTGTTGTACAAATCTGGTTAAAAATTTATTTGTTTATGAAAAAAACCCAATTTTTTGCATTTATTTTTGTTAAATTAAAACACGGCTCCAACGATTTTTTTGTAAATGTAAAAGCATAACAAAAATGTTAATACACGTCGATTGACATCTAAATGATGCAAATATTTTATATGGTTCGTGAGATATAGACAATGACAGGAATGACCTTGAAATCATGATGACTTTTAATGATTTTTTATTTTTAATTTATTTTTTCACGTAATCATAACAAAAACTTTTGATGTTGTTTTTACAAACATTGTTTGGAGTATATTAATTTTATAAAGATTGATGACTTTGTTTCGCAAATCAGGTTAAAAATTTATTGTTTATGAAGAAAAACCTAATTTGTTGTACTTTTTTTCCTTAAATTAAAAAACGGCTGCAAATTTTCTTCCAAAACTTGAAAGAATCACAAAAATGTTAATACGCGTAGATTGACACCTAAGCGGTTCGTTTGTTTGGTTCGCGAGATATGGTGCATAACAGAAATGACCTTCAAAGGGGCAAAACAACAAACCCCCCCGACCGAAATGTTCCAAAAAACTAATCAGCTCTTAAAATTGCAAAGACGCTCGGTTGACACCCAAACGAAGTCGATAGGACTTTGTTTACATGGGTTATGCTCGTAGAAAAAACTGTCCACGTACGTACATACACACACACACATACTTCTTTCTAAAAACACTTAAAATATACTCTAAAGACCTCAAAACGTAAAGAAAAGTTGAAAATTTCAATTTCGATTTTCGAGGTGATTACAAGAACTTCCCATATACTGGGAAGTTAATAATATTAAAGGTAATAAATAAGACATAACAATATTTTATTAATATTATTGTAAATGGCATCGTGAAACCACGTTATAAGCAGCGTTTTTTTCTTCAATTTATAATGTCCTGTTTTTCAAACTGCAGAAGCAGCCAAAAGACTAGGATTTTTAGTAAACTTTAAAACATCATTTTTCGATATATGTTTTTTGCGAGTAGAATTAAACTTCGAAACAACTTTCAAACAAATGTTTTATAGTTTTAGTTTGTTATTTGGAAATATCTTTGTGAAAATTGTTAATAAATGGATGTGTTTCGATAAACTTCGATTGAAAAATATGACATAGACTATATAACGTACCTTAAAGCGTTGTACGTAGCTCTGCGGTAATAGGAAAAACATGTTAAATATTTTTGAAGTTGAGGTCCATGTTCAGATAGTGTAATAGTTGGATTCTTTTGACTAAAATGTTTTAAATCTGTCTCCTGATAAGTAAATAAGATCAATTCGTATTTATTTTAAAAAAATGTTTTTCAAGCTGGCTTTTATCTCAACTACAGAAAATAAACAAGAAAACAAGCCACATGGGTTTCACACAGACAGTAATACCAATATGAATATTCCAAAAAAATTAAACAAAATAATGATAATCAAAATAACATTACTTTAAACAAATATACTGATGAAAACTTATTACAATATGGAATCACTTAATATTAATCGAATTATTTAAGTATACTTCAATTGATTACCTATGGTTTTTCGTTGATGGAGGACCGATTGAATCTTTACGCGTATCATTCTGAGGAGGGTCCGGTTTTATAGCTCTTTCTGCGTTAATTCTTATTTCATTTTGTCGATTGTAAGACAAAAAGATGCATGCAGAAATATTAAAGTAACTGAGATTTTAGCGTTATTGAATGCGGTTTTGTTTTTACGGTAACTCAAGAGATTTTGTCGGCTGATGGTCATTTTGAATTGTAGCGTCCAAAATTTCCATGGATATTGAATCTATATTTTTCACTATTTCATACTAATGAAACTAGTAACCATTTCTTATTTTGCAGCTGATTTAAACTGTAGTTGTAGTAAGTAATCGCTGTTCAATAGTAATTTCAAATATAAAAAGCTTACAAAAGATGCTGGAAGAAGTAATTGAAATCTTTTGAGCCACTAAAAATTTAACTACTAAACTGCTAAAAATTACGATTTTTTATTAGCTTCCCAGTATATGGGAAGTTCTTGTAATCTTTATATACTTTATATACTTTAATTGATTTTTTAGCCAAGAACTGGTTAGAATGTCTGCAATATTGATTGGTGGTGGTGAAGTGACGATGGAAAATTTCCTTTCTAGAAAAAACCCTAAATTTTTGATAATTATGACGAACTGCCTTAGTAAATATTGTTCTGATTTCCACCTTATTTACAGAAATTTAAGGGTTGCTTTGCGAGACAGAGTGGATCACAGCAGTAACTTCGGGAGGATGAAAACAAAAGAACAATCCGACCGAAATTTCCCAAAATCGAATCAGCTCGTGAGATTGCAAATACGCGTAGATTGACAACTTATCGAAGTCGATACGACCTTGTTTATGTAATTAATACTCGCAAAAAAACTGGTCACGAACGTACATACGTACGTCAATATGTACACACTCACATACTTACAAACTTCGTTTCAAAAACACTTTAAATATAGACATCAAAATATTAAGATATGTTGAACTTTCAATTAGAATTTTTGAGGCCATTACAAGAACTTCCCAAATATTTAGATGTTAATAACAACTCGAAAAAATAGTCATTCATTCACTGTCTACATAATTTGCTCCTTTTATAAACATGCTATCTCCTAAAAAGAATAAAAAGACGTTGCATTATAAACATAATGATTACGACCAAGTCTTTTTATGATCGATTTTCAAATTTATAGAAGTTATCTGAAAACCCAGAACTGGCAGTCATCATTAAAATGTTAAGTTGCAAGACGTTATTACTTGTTACTGACAAATTGCCAAAATCTAAGTGGAGCCCTCCAATTATATGCGGAAGAAAAGGACGGAAAAATTGTGAATTCAATTGGTTGCGGTAACTATTGAGTAACAGTTCACATCAACATCAAAAATTCAAAAGCGCGTTAAAAGTCATAAGTTTTAAATATTAATTATTTATTTGATAAAATTTTGAATTTTTTTTCTATTTTGCATAAATTCATCAAACTATCGTTCAAAAATCACAAAAATAGATAGCTTTGCTTTTAATGGTTTTGATGCATTTGGAGCCAAATCTAGTAGTGGTTGCAATTTCAAAGTTGAATACAAAAGTTCTACAGAAATATAACGATCACGAACTCAGATTTAGCTACTAACTAAATCGTTCTCGAGCATCAATACAGAAAACTTCGTGAATTTTCGAATGTGGCGCAAATTTGCATTACGTTTTGTACAAATAAAGATTGCCTGGTTTTAAAAAAATATATAGAAATAAGTTTCGCTTTTTTATGAAAGAATAAAATCAAAATTATAGCAAGTAACACACACTTTTCGATTCTCTTTCGCATAAATCAGTTATCTTTAATTTATTACTATGATCCGTGATTTCTGCAGCCGTACAAAACCAGAGCATCGAATCTGCGAAACTTCTCAAAGCTCTTCCTGTGCTAAGCATTAATACGTTTCTATTTATTTCAAATCCAAATAGCCAGCGGAAACACACTTTCATATATTTCAGGTCAGATCGTTCAGGCAAATTGGAACTACTCTCATAATTTACATTTTAACGGGCACAAATCCTGGAGTCTATCGGCAGCCAACCACAAAACCACATTTGTTGGCATCTTCTAACCCATCAGTTGGCGGTTTTGTCTATTAACTCGAAAGCTCACGCAAATACGGAAACAAGTTACAAACTACATGTAATATGCTTACGCCGCAGGATTTATGAACCGGAATAATGGTGACTGATGACACATCCACTTTGAATTTGTGTTCAGTCATTCCGCTTCATAGTTCCTCAATAAGGACATTACATGACACATATGTCGCAATAAGAGGCGGCAGATCGCAAGAGCAATTATCACAAGGGCTCTTGCCGCCAAAACCGTACGATATTTCACTTTTTGGCGGTGGATTTCCAAATGACATCCCGTATAAGATAAGTTTGCGGTGAGCTCATTTATCTTGAACTTTGAATTCATTTTCCGGTTGCTGCCACGTCACCACTTCTCACCTTACCACACCATACCGCACCTTTCGTCCTTCACACATTCAAATTTACTCGCCAATCCTTTGCAATTTAGTTGATTCTAAAGGTGTGAATAATGCTCTTTCAAGCTGTAATGAGCAAATACTTGAAACTACTTTATTTCCATTTCCCGATGCAGTGGCTGAAAACATGTTGAAATTTCGGTTAAGGACTCCTTGAAAAATTAGTGGCTGACAAAGTTTGGCGTTTCCGCTCAGTAGTTGTTTGGTGGGTTGATGACTGATTGGAGTGTCTTATTAAATTAAATTCTATCTAATAACGGATTTGTTGGAAAGCAAAATGTTTTTACGCAATGTCGCCTACAAATATATGTTCTTGCAAATTTTAGTGAATTCGTTTTTGATCATACGAAGTGATTTTCGTATTGATTATTTAAGTGAGAATAATGGAAAATGAACGCGAATCCTGCAAAATAAAAAAATGATTATTGGCTATATAGTCAAAAATCATATACTTTTTCTCAATTATAAATATTTACCAAGCCATGAGGTTCAGGGAAATTAAGATTGAAGGACAAGTATACTAGAACTAGATTTTGTTGCATGGTGCTCAATTTTGGAAGGTGTACCTAAAATTTCGATAAGTGCTGCATAGGCATAGAATTTATCTGTACTATTTCATCAGTTTACTTCAGTAAGACTGTGAATCATATTTTATTAGCTTTTTAGTTTATGGGAAATTCTTGTAGTCGCCCCAAAAATTGAAATTGTAATTTTCAACATACATTTGCGTTTTAAGGTCTTATTTGAAGTGATTTTGAGGAGGAATCTGTTGTATGTGATATTTACGTTCGTATGTACGTACATTGGTGAACAGATTTTTCAACAAGCATAACTCAACTCAAAAAAGTCGTATCAACTTCTTTGAAATGTCAATCGAAGCGGCTTTGCAATTTATGCTTCTGATTAGTTTTTGGGAAACTTCGATTTTTAACTTCCCAGTATATGGGAAGTTCTTGTAATCGCCTCGAAAATCGAAATTGAAGTTTTCAACATTTCTTTACGTTTTGAGGTCTATAGAGTATATATAAAGTGTTTTTAGAAAGGGAGATGTATATATATGTGTGTGTGTGTGTGTACGTACGTACGTACGTACGTACGTTCGTGGACACTTTTTTCTACGAGCATAGCTCACGTGAACGAAGTTGTATCGACTTTGTTGAGGCGTCAATCGAAGCGTCTCTGCAATCTTAAAAGCTGATTAGTTTTTGGGATACTTCGGTCGGGGAAGGTTTGCTGTTTCGCCTCTTTGAAGGTCATTTCTGTCATGCGTTATATCTCGCGAACCAAACATACGATTTGCATGATTAAGGTGTCAATCGACGCGTATCAGCATTTGCGTGGATGTATCAAATTTTCAAAAAAAATCGTTGGAGCCGTTTTTTAATTTAAGAAAAAAACTGCAAAAATTTAAGGTTTTTTTATAAAAAATAATTTTTTAACCTGATTTACGAAAAACAGTATTCAATTTTTATAAAATTTATATATCTCAAGCAATGTTTGTAAAAAAAACATCAAAACTTTTTCTCATGATTACGTAAAAAATTAAATAAAAAATAAAAAACCGTTAACAGGCATCATGATATTCAAGGTCATTTCTGTCATGCGCTATATCTCGCGAACCAAACATACGATTTGCATTGTTGAGGTGTCAATCGACGCGTATTAATATTTGTGTAAATCTATCAAATTTTGAAAAAGAAATTTAAGCCGTTTTTTAATTTAAGGAAAAAAAGTGCAAAAAATTAGGTTTTTTTCATAAACAATAAATTTTTAACCTGATTACTAAACTTTGTAATCGATGTTTATAAAATTTATATACTCCAAGCAATGTTTCTAAAAACACCATCAAAACTTTTTGTCATGATCACGAAAAAAATTAAATAAAAAATAAAAAATCATTAACAGTCATCATTACCTTCAAGGCCATTTCTGTTATTCACTATATCTCACGAACCAGATATAATATTTGCATCGGTAAGGTGTCAATCGACGTGTTTTAGAATATCTTTGATTATTTTAACATTATTAAGATCCGTTTCATCGGTTTTTTTAATTTAGTAGAAAAAAATGAGAAAACTTAGGGTTTTTTTTCATAAAAAATATTTTTTTAGCCTTATTTGCACAACACAGTAATAAATGTTTATAAAATTTATTCATTCCTATCAGTTTTTGATGAGAAACCTTTACAACTTTTTTCATGATTCTGAAAAAAATTCAATTAAAAATAAAAAAACCATTCAAAGTTACCATATGAAATGGGTTCTTCGAAATGATATTACCTTATATCTTTTATTCTAAAGACTTTGTTGTAAAGTCAATCAAAGTTTTAAAATGTTTGAATAATTTGAGCAGATTTTTAATAGTTTTTGCAGTCTTTTAATTAAAAAAAGCGGCTTAAATTTTGAAAACCATCAATATTTGCATTTGTGGTAATCAATCATCATCACCCATCCACCAAAAGCTTTACGTAATCAGTGGATGCTCCCGTAGATGATAAGATTAATATTAACTCATTCCTGTTACTGCTTTGAATGAAGATGATAAGATTAATATTAACTCATTCCTGTTACTGCTTTGAATACCTTTCATTATTATTATTTAAAGTAGTATTATTTTCAAAATTATTATTGTGTTTAATATTTTGAATGTTCTAGATATTACTGGGAAGTTGACCGTGTGGACCTCAAGGGTCGCACTTCGCGGCTTGTTTTTTTTTATTTAGATCCTTCGAAGGTCATTTCTGTCATGCAGTATATCTAGCAGTTGCTCTGCAACACGTTTGTTATTGTTAAGATGTAAATCCATGCGTTTTAGCATTTGAATGATTCCTTAAAATTTTGATAACAGTTGTAGCCATTTTTTATTTAATAAAACAAAGAAAAAAATTAGATTTTTAACCTGTTTGCACTACAAACTAATCAATACCTATAATATTTATTTATTTATTTTATTCTTACCAGTTTTTGTAAAGAAAACTTTGAATTTTTTCCATAATTCCAGCAAAAATATGAAATTATTTTTAAAAAAATCATTAATAGTCACTATGTAAAAAGGGTTCATACGAGTTATATCTGATGTTTTTTATTCTCGAAACATTGTTGTTATTTAATGTGTTATATTGTTGTTGTTATATTAATTAAGCTGCAAAAATATTTGCATAATTTAAGCAGACTTTGAAAATAATTTTCGAAGCGCCTTTTTTCATTTTAATGATAAAAATGCTGATTTTTTTTTAAAAAAATATTTTTTAACAATCAAATTTTCTATTTGTGACACTATGACTATATATGTTTTGGAGACGAAGATATATTATTAAGCGAAAACAACATATTTCATGATTGAAATTAATTTTCACACAAAATACATACACCATTCACATTTATAATGAAAAAGATTGATACAAATAATATGACGTAATTTCACTTACTCTAATTATGTGTTATGTAAAAAAGTTTCGCTTTGCGAATTTAAACTTCTGCCAATCAACGCTTTTCGAAATCAAATGATTTAAGTTCTGACAAAATAAAACTTCCCAATTTTCATTAGTTTCCAAAAATATTCATACATTCATACGATTGATCTGCGTGAAGATTTAAACAACATTTTATAAGCCTTGATTACTGGGAGTGCAAATCGGCGGGAAAAATCATTTCATCATAAAAAACCTAATTTTTAACCGTTTATCTTATTGAACCTGCTAAACTGTATTTATTACTTCGACTGATTCCACATTAGCGTAAACCCGACGTTCCGTTCGCGAAATATAGTAGATAGTAGAACCGCCGAAATGATCTAGTAAAAATAAAAAACTTTACAAAAGAATTTTACCACAATCAAACCAACCTAGCAAATAAGCTTTTATGAATATCTCAGCAAAGTTGTTATGGCACTTCCTTCGAGAGTTACCGACGTAGAAAATACACAACATACTTTTTTCTACTTTATTTGAAGCGTTTTAAGAAAAATTTGTTGGTTTTAAAATAAATGATTCTATTGTTTAAATTACATTTGGCTTCCTTCTTTCTACAAATTTTTTGAAACATTCTGATTATATGAAATTAAGAAAATAAACAAGCCGCGACGTAGCACCCTGGAAGTCCACACGGTCAACTTTCCAGTAATATCTAAATAAACATCAAACACATTAAACACAATAATAGTTTTGAAAATAGTCCTAATTTAAATAATAATCTCTTCAAATGGTAACTTTAAATGATTTTTTATTTTGAATTTATTTTTTAGGAAAAAACCCATATCTTTTCGCATTTTCTTTTATAAAATTGAAAAGTGGCTGAAACATCTTTCTAAAAAGTTCAAAACATCACAAAAACGTTAATATACGTCTATTGACACCTTAGTGATGGAAATATTATGTCTGGTTTGTGAGATATAGTGTCTGACAAAAATGACCTTGAACGTCATGATGACTGTTAATGATTTTTAACTTCCCAGTATATGGGAAGTTCTTGTAATCGCCTCGAAAATCGAAATTGAAATTTTCAACTTTTCTTTACGTTTTGAGGTCTATAGAGTATATATAAAGTGTTTTTAGAAAGAAGTATGTATGTGTGTGTGTGTGTATGTACGTCCGTCCGTACGTACGTACGTGCGTTCGCGGGCAGTTTTTCTACGAGATTAACTCACGTAAACAAAGTCGTATCGACTTCGTTGAGGTGTCAATAGAAGCGTCTTTGCAATCTTAAGAGCTGATTAGTTTTTGGGACACTTCGGTCGGGGGGGTTTGCTGTTTTCACCCCTTGAAGGTCAACCATGTTATGCACTATATCTCACGAACCAAACATGCGATTTTCATCATTAAGGTGTCAATCGACGCGTATCAATATCTTTATGATGTTTTTATATTTTAAAAAAATTGTTAAAGCGTTTTTTACGATTTATTAATTTTTTTTTAGAAAAGTAGTGTTTTTTTCATAAAAAATTCCATTTTTAACCTGATTTGCACATCATAATAATAAATGTTTGTAAAATATATAAAATTTTATCAATTTTTGTAGAGAAACCAACAAAAACTTTTCTCATGATTACAAAAAAAAATTGAATTAAAAATAAAAAATCATTCAAAGTCACCATGTAAAAAGCGTTCATTCGAATCATTATACCTTAAATCTCTCATTCTAAAGACATTGTTGTAAAGTCAATCAAAGCTTATTAATATTTGCAAAATTTGAGCAGATTTCCAATAGTCTTCACAGCTCCATGTTTTAACTTTAATGAAAAAACTGCTTTGTAACCTGTCCCCCCTCCGATTGATCCGCGTGAATAATCAATCAAACCAATGCACCAAAATCCTTACGTATACAATTGACGCTCGCGTAGATGTTACGATTAATATTAAATCATTCCAATAATTTTTATGAGAGGTACATTTTTATTATTTGAAGTAGTATTATTTCCATAACTTTTATTGTGTTTAATATTTTTAATATCTATGTAGATATTACTGGGAAGTTGACCGTGTGGACCTCATGGGTTGCACCTCACGGCTTGTTTATTTTTTATTTAATATTTTTTTGTAATCATGAGGTAAAGTTTTGATTGCGTTTTTACAAACACTGTTTGGAATATATAAATTTTATAAACATTGATTAGATGTATTTCGCTAATCAGGTCAAAATTTTATTGTTTATGAAAAAACCTAATTTTTTGCACTTTTTTTACTTGAATTAAAAAACCACTTCATCAATTTTTTCAAAATTTCGTTGATTCATACAAATGTTAATATGCGTTGATTCACACCTTAACTTTGCAAATCGCATGTTTGGTTCGCGAGATATAACGCATAGCAGTAATGACCTTCAAACTGGCAAAACAACAAAAAAAACGACCGAAGTTTTCCAAAAGCTAATCATCTCTTAAGATTGCAAGACCGCTTCGATTGACCTCTCAACAAAGTCGATACGACTTTGTTTACGTGATTTATGCTTGTAGAAAAACTGTCCACGAACGTACGTACGTACGAAAGTACACACACACACATACATCTTCCATTCTAAAAACACTTAAAATATACTCTATAGACCTCAAAACATAAAGAAAAATTGAAAATTTCAATTTCGATTTTCGAGGCGATTACAAGAACTTCCCATATACTGGGAAATTAATAATTGTGCGCCTTTGTTTCGTGGGGAGGCTGGTTCGATAAAGCCGCAAATCCTTTTTCATATTTTCCAGATCCCGCTTTTGCTTTCTGTTGAAATGCGAATGGAAAGTTTAATGCTCAGGGAATCGATTTTCCTTGAATCGGCAACTAGGGAAATCCGGAACCCACTTTCAACTGGTAAACAGCGAGATCTTTTGTAACCTGCCAAAAAGATGGCAATTCAATTATAATTTATATTTGGAATTAAGTAACTTTTGTTTGAATTGATTTCTTTTATTCTTTTGCTATTCATTTTTTAAATTTGATTACCTTGCAGTGGCGAGGGGTCAAAAATTACTGTGGGTAAGCCGCTTACAATTTGAGAGACATGGACCCTTAACAGACAAAGCAGTATTTTATGAGCATATAGAGAAATACTACCTTAACCATTCTTTCTATTGCATACATTTTAAATTTCGATCAGTTATGAAATATTTATATTTTTATGTTATGTGTATCGTTTTTGACCTTATTGGCAAGGAATGTATATATTAGGAAAATACGAAATTAAGGAATTTGATTTCGTTTAAAGATATGGATTTCAGTAATGGCTCGTGGCAGAAAATTTTGGGTCGATCTAAAAAAGAGGCTCTAGTTTGTCAACTAAATTTCTTGGTTTTACTGGAATTTGGTTCGAAACAACTCCTACTACCAAAAATAAAGTTGTCCAGCAAGAACCACGAGAAGGACTAGAGCTTTCTTGCCAGGAATAGGAAAGATAGGAAGTTGCTTTTCAAGACATATAGATTATTGCAACAGTATGTATTTCTAATTGTGAGTTTTCGATGATTTTCTAGCATCAATTTTCACAGCTGATTCGCAAGCCGGGAACGCTACCGGCTTTTTGATTTGTTTCCATATCCTATTTAGGAAAACCGAGCTGCCATTACAACAAACGGGAGTTGAATGCCCATGGCACTTTAAATTATTGATGAATTCGAGACTCGGAAAGCGTTGCTGCAACTCTTACAGATGTTGATCGATTTGTCGGCTATTATGGAACTAAGAGGATGTGTAGAATGAAGAGAATGGAGTATGATGGTATAAACACTGAGATCAAGTGGAACGATTGCGCATGTTTACAGTGATGCATGCAAGTAAATAAACACTTCATTCCTTTGTAAAACTGAAGTGTTAGACATTTTTGGAATATATTTGGAAAGGGAAGCCGATGGGAATCGGCATATATGAACGCCTCGCCACTGTTACCTTGTAATATATATTTTTATATATTATTCAATGGAATCATTGTTTGATTTGTTATGGGGTGAGAACAAAATTCCACAAGTTTTTTTTCCACGTTCAATGCCTACATCCAATCCCGAATGCCATGTCATGTCCTCATTTTTTTCATCACATCTCTAGGATGGATTGGCACCCCCACAAGAACCCCAGCCACACATTGAATGTTAGCCGGCATCGTTGCGACATTTAGTAGGTGGAGGGCTGGGCCAAATAAGTTTTCAGTGACCACAGAGCCAACATGCTGTGGTCACAACAATTTACATGCATGATTTGCTTTAAAAAGCTACGTAGAATTCAGTATGTAAAGGAATGTAGCATGTAAAATCTATGGTTCAAGAAACTTAAGTCCTATTTGTGATTTTTTGTAGATTCATGGGAACAACCAGTTCACAGAAAATAATTAGAAATGAAGTATACAGCTTAAAAAATATTGAAATTAAAATACGGTTTTTGGTTTTGTCTTGAAAACGCAAAGCCATCGATGTTTCCTTTGAATATCCGAAAATCCTTCAATCATATGTTTGTGATAGTTATTGATGCGGGTAGAAAGTTAAGGTGGCCTAAGTTTAATTTCATTTCAAAAAAAATTGTGAAAAATTCTAGAGCTGGTACATTTTTTATATAAAGCAATTTTTATTCAAATTCACTTGTGTTTCGAATTATATGTGTTCTGAAACAATTATTGAATTTACAGACATCTATGATGGTTTTTCTAGTCAAATTAAAACTTTTAAAAATTCAATTGGTAAAAGGCGAAAATTGGATTTGAAAAAATACCTGTTTGATTCGTAAAATCACTAATTAAACAAACAGGATAACCTATTTGTTTGGGAAAATACCTATTTTTATGGGAAAGGTTTTAGTAAAGTTCTACATTATTTGATGTGAGAACAAGCTCTATATTTTATGATTTTTTAAAATGAATATGTTTTTTACGAAATTTGTAAAATTTCTCCGAACCAAAACCTTTTTATTTGTTAATATTTGCTTTTGTAAAACACATTTTTTTTTCTTTTTGCCTTTATAATTTGTAAAAATTCACGTTAATTTTAAATGTGAAAAATAATAATGTGGTCGCCTCCATAGTTTCAATGAAAAATCTATCGGAAAGAAGAAAGACAATTTTTCAGCAGAACTAGTGAAAAGTTATTATATATTTACCATTTCTACAGATTATACTTTCATATTTTTGTACATAAAATTAAGAAGAAACTAAAATAGCAACATTATAGACATAAAATGTAAATCACTTAAATGTTAAAAACAAAATTTTATCTTTTTTATTATGTTAATTTGAATATCGATGGTTTCATGTTCAATTTAAATTTTTTGTATGATGTCTTTTTTTCAAATTCAGCTGCATTTTATTTGAAAAATTATTTCTATTTTTAACTTCCCAGTATGTGGGAAGTTCTTGTAATCGCCTCGAAAATCTAAATTGATATTTCCAACATTTCTTTACGTTTTGAGGTCTATGGAGTATATATAAAGTGTTTTTAGAAAGGGAGACGTATGCGTGTGTATGTGTGTACGTACGTACGTCTGTACGTTCGTGGACAGTTTTTTCTACGAGCATAACTCACGTAAAAAAACTCGTATCGACTTTGTTAAGGTGTCACTCGAAGCGTCTTTGGAATCTTAAGAACTGGTTAGTTTTTGGGATACTTCGGTCGGGGGGGTTTGTTGTTTTGCCCCTTTGAAGGTCATTTCTGTCATGCGTTATATCTCGCGAACCAAACATACGATTTGCATGATTGAGGTGTCAATGGACGCGTATTAACATTTTTGTGAATCTTTAGAATTTTTAAAAAAAGTCGTTCGACCCGTTTTTTAATTTAAGAAAAAAAAGTGCAAAAAATTGGGTTTTTTTTAAATAAACAATAAATTTTTAACCTGATTTGCGAAAAACAGTATTCAATTTTTATAAAATTTATATACTCCAAGCAGTGTTTGTAAAAATAACATCAAAACTTCTCCTCATGATTACGTAAAAAATTAAATAAAAAATAATAAAATCATTAAGTCATCATCATCTTTAAGGTCATTCCTTCCATTCACTATATCTCGCGAACCAGATATAATATTTTCATCATTAAGGAATCAATCGACGTGTTTTAGAATCTTTTTGATTATTTTCACATTATAAAAATCCATTTCAGCGGTTGTTTTAATTTAATAGAAGAAAATGCAAAAACTCTTTTTATTCCTAAAAAATATTGTTTAACCTGATTGACACAACACAGTAATAAATGTTTTTAAAATTTATACATTCCGATCAGCTTTTGAAGAGAAACCAGCAAAACTTTTTTGATGATTCTGAAAAAAAGTTCAATTAAAAATAAAAAATCATTCAAAGTTACCATATGAAAAGGGTTCTTCCGAATGATATTACCTTATATCGTTTATTCTAAAGACTTTATTGTAAAGTCAATCAAAGTTTTAGAATGTTTGGATAATTTTAGCAGATTTTTAATAGTTTTTGCAATCTTTCAATTAAAATAAGCGGCTTAAATTTTGCAAACCATCAAAATTTCAATTAAATTTGCATTTGTGGTAATCAATCATCATCACCCATCCACCAAAAGCCTTGCGTAATCAATGGATGCTCCCGTAGATGATATGAATAATATTAACTCATTCATTTTACTGCTATGAATACCTTTCATTATTATTATTTAAAGTAGTATTATTTTCAAAATTATTATTGTGTTTAATATTTTTAATGTTTATCTAGATATTACTTGGAAGTTGACCGTGTGGACCTCAAGGGTCGCACTTCGCGGCTTGTTTCTGCATGTTTTGATTGCTTGATAAATGATTTTTTATGAACTGAAATGGATTTTTTTAATATACACAATAAAAAATTATCCAAAGAAATCTCCTTTTTTATATACAAAGCTACTTTTCACAAGGATCAACTGAAAATTATTAACTGAGTACAAAGTAAGAGTTCTCTGCTTTTGTTTATATGAAAACAAAAAGTTCAATGACGGCATTGTACAAAGAAACCTAAATTTGTCTTTGGTATTGATCAGCCTCAACATACAACTGATGCATAAATTATTAAAAATAGTCGAGCATAAATTTTTGTCACATTATTGTACACTAACCTAATAAATCATCGAGAAACATTTTGCGCAAGCTATAAATGTTGAAATGGTAGATCGCTGATTGAAGTAGTCTAAAAAACAAAACAAAATCATATATGTAGTTTTCCGATAAATAAATCCTTACAAATTGTTGACAAACATTTTACAAGATGTAAGTTGGCTTTAACTGTGTTTTATGAACATTTACATTAGGTGCTCCTTCAGTATTTTGTCCGGAAACTTCACTTAATGCATGCATGTACATATTGCTCACTGAATTCTATAGTAGCGCTACTTCAAAAATCAAGTTTCGAACTGTTTGGCTTTGCTGATTATACAAACGCTATTTACTGTAATGATGAGAAAATAAAAATTAAAATTAAAAATAACATTATGCAAATTTAAATAAAAGCTTAATAGACAATTAGTTACAAATTCAGTTGATTTCGTGAACTTATTATCACCAACAAAAAGTATCTGTTTCTGGGGTATGCCACTATAGAAGTTTGTGTGCGATACTTATGATTTGTATAGCGTTTGATTTTAGATCCAAAAATATTATAAAATTTGAAAATATTTTGGGAATATAAGAAATTTATGTCACTTTTTGCCATTAGAGTTTATGTGGAGTCGAAAATTATGTGATATGAAAAATAGAGTCAAAGCCCAAGCTATTCTGTCATCATAAAATACCTTCGGAAAAATGAATACGCATTATGCATTCGCAAAAAACTTTCCTTGGTATCACTCATGGAGTCTGATTTCACTTTAAATTTTGTAAACCTTTATTCACGGAACATGAATCAGAACAAACTGAAAGGCGAAACTTTTTTATAAATATTTCATTTCAAGTTACCATATTTTCAATTGCACGGTACAAGTTTTTGGAAATAAAATCAAAAAAATTCCTTCAACATCGTCAAATTATTTGATTTCGCCCTAAAACATCTTACTGTAACTTGAAAGGTTTGACCCTACTGCTTTGTAGTCTTGCAACGGATTCTCTGCAGCTGTACGTGGGAGCACATCCGCATCAACCCATTTATTCTGCTAGCCATTATTGGAGTTTGGCGAATTCTTGAAACTCTACTGCCGTAAAGGTGCATATGTGGGAATGAATTTAAGCATCGCACCATACACCAACAAACGCCAAACTTACTGTAATGGTGTTGTTGATTATTCTACGCGATTTACGCTAGTTGTTGAAAGTCCCCAAGTTTTCGCTTTATCTATTTAAAGCTGATTGTGAAAACTGTGCACATTTATTTGCTGAACTAAAGAAGTTTGTTTGTTGGCTCATTATTTTCGATAAACTTATTTAGAATCGATAAGACAGCGACCATGCCGCATTAAATACATTTTTTTAAAGTTTCGAGAAGTGTTGAGATTTGAAACTGGTTATAGATTTAGAAATGTTAAAGATTTAGTTGAAATTTTTTTTAAAATCGTACACAAATATTCAAGATGCGAACCACTGCATCGTATTTGGGGCAAGAACTAACTATATCCGCATTTTGAACTTCCCAGTACATGGGAAGTTTTTGTAAGCGTCCAGAAAATTCCAATTGAAATTTTAAATAAACGTTTACGTTTTGGAGTATTGAGAGTGTATTTAAAGTAATAAGTAATCTTTGTGTGGCTATGTGCGTATGTACGATCGTGCACTGTTTTTGCAACGAGCATAACTCACGTAAAAAGCCATATTGATTTCGTTAAGGTGTCAATTGAAGGGAATTTGCAATTTCAGATCATTTCTGTCACACACCATATCTTGCAAACCAAACAGTGAGCTTACGTCACTGAGATGTCAATCAAATTTGTGCATTTGTATAATCTGAATAAATTTTTAAAATATTAATTAAAGCTGTTTGTTAGTTTAATAAAAGAATTCCGTTAGCATTTCTTTCTATATAAATAAGCTTTTCATCTTAATTGCACCACCAAAAATCAATGCTTACAAAGTTCAGATACATTAAACATGTTTTGTCAAAAAATCACCCATTTATTTTTTTGTTTTGAAGAAAGGATAGAAATCAAAATAAAAACCCATGAAAAGTCACTATAAATAGAAGGTTCTCTCCTATTCTAATGACATAGTTTGCGTGTTTCGTGTTTACTCGTTTTCATATTGTCGTTTATATTTTAATGAAAAAAACCGCTTCAGATTTACAGAGAAAAAAAATAATTGAATTTATATTTGCGGTACTCACCGCTTTGAAAGGCCACATGTTTTGAAAATTTCTTACTAAACAAAAAAATTATAATTTTCCATGGTTGCAAACCATATTCATTCAAAAACAATAAACCATTAATATTTATAATGAGTTGATGAGAATAATATTATGTGATTTCACAACTACCTTGTATAGGTCATTGTATGTTATCATTTCCATGATAAACTCAGTGCAAATGGTTTTCAATTTATGGAAAAAGTGCAGTTATATTATTTTTTTCAAAAAAAATTGTTCTATCTAATTGGCACTTCTACCAATCATTGTTATCCAAAATCAAATGTTTTAAGTTCTCATCAGAGAAAACATCATAGTTTTCTTATACTTTAAAAAAATAGTCACTTAGAAACAATAATAAATGTATAGTTGTAATGAATAAACAAGCGTCCATCAAATATGGAAGGACCGTTTTTTAAATCTTTGAGTTCATTTATTGTAACGGTTCGTAAGATTTCAGTTACGTCTTCCTCTATCCAACAATTTTTTATGTTTAACGTGTAATGAGATATAGATTTTTCTGCATATGGCTTATTGTTTTATGATCAACTTCAAAGTAAGCAGTGAATTCCTATTAGTGGTAAGGTGAAATGGTGAAAATGTAAAGACGCAATGGTAGTTAATACTATTGCAAATCAGATGCAGTTCTCGTTGAATACAAAATCGTAGTTTGAAGTCCTTTAGTAGTTTATGTTTTTAAGAGTTCGTAAGGCTTCAATTCCTTCCTATCCTACCATTTGCCATTGCAAATTTAATGTTTTCCAAGATCAACTGCCAAATAAGAATTGATTTTTTGTTTCTTTAATGTAAAATGGTGAAATAATAAGAACTTAATGTCTATGTAGCACTTATGGAAAATATGAACAAAACTTTCCAAAATGGCTATCACTCGACAAAATTTACTTCCGTCGACGTAAAAACAAAAACTGCATTCCATAACCATGGAACCCCAATGTTGCCAACATTTTCGCTGACAACTACTTCCCCTTTGAGCGTCGATATGAAAATAGCCAGCCACTTAAAAAAGGCTTCGTAGCCTGTCCACTTTCCGATTGATCTGCATAAAAATTCAATCCGACCTCCACCAGTCAAAAACATTTCGTAATTAATGGACGCACCATTAGATAAGACGAGTAATAATAGCTCATTTCATTTTGTAATAGGTTTTGATCATTATTATTATTTCAATTATAATTATTTTCAATACTATTATGTATTGCTATTGTGTTTGATATTTTTAACTACCTAGTACATGGGAAGTTATGGTAATCGTCTCGAAAATTTAAATTGAAATTTTCAACATATTTTCAGGTTTTGAAATCGTTAGAGTATATTTAAAGTGTTTTTAGAAACAAAAATGTGTGTGTATGTACGTACGTACGTTCATTGACAGTTCTTTTTTGACCATAACTCTCGTAAACAAAGTCCTATCGACTTTGTTAAGGTGTCAATTGAAGCATCTTTGCAATTTTAAGAGCTGACTAGTTTTTGCCAATCTTTGATCGGAGTGATTTGTTGTTTTGACCCCTTCAAGATCATTACTGTCATTCGTTTTATTTCGCGAACCAAATATAGGATTTTCATAATTAAGATCTCAACCGACGAGTATTAACATCTAGCTATTCAAAATAATATTCAGAAAAATTGTTCGAGCAGTTTTCAATTTAATAAAAAAAGTGCGAGAAATTCGGGTTTTTCATAAGAGATAAATTTTTTACCTGATTTGCACAACACAGTTTTCAAAGATTATCAACCTTAAACAATATTTATAAAATACACAAAAAACTCTTGTTCATTATTCCCAAAAATATTATATTAAAAATAACAAGCCGTGAGGTGCGACCCTTTAAGTCCACACGGTCAACTTCCCAGTGATATCTACATAAACATCAAAAACATTAAACACAATAATAATTTTGAAAATAATACTACTTTAAAGAATAATAATGAGAGGTTTTCATAGCAGTAACAGGAATGAGTTAATATTAATCATATCATCTACGGAAAGGTTTTTTTTGGATTTCCAACATTTAAGCATAAAAAACAATAACACTAAAACATTGAAGAAACTATTAAAAATCTGCTCAAATTATGCAAATATTATAAAACTTGGATTGAATTTACAACAATTTCCTTAGAATACAAGATATAAAGTAATATCATTCGTTAGAACCCTGTATACATCATAGCTTTGCATGATTTTTTAGTTTTAATTTAGTTATTTATAATCATGGAATATGGTTTTGCTGGTTTCTCTTCAAAATCTGATAAGAATGTATAAATTTTATCAACATTTATTACTGTGCTGTGCAAATCAGGTAAAAAAAATATTTTTTATGAAAAAACCCTAAAAGCCTATTTTTTGCATTTTCTTTTATTAAATTAAAAAGCGGCTGAAACAATTTTTATATAATGTTTGGAAAATCGCAAAAATGTTGATACACGTTTATTGACACCTTAACGATGCAAATATTTTATCTGGTTCGTGAGAAATAGTGAATGATAAAAATGACCTTGAAAATCATGATGACTTTTAATGATTTTTTATTTTTATTTTCATTTTTTTGCGTAATCACGAGAAAAAGTTTTCATGATGTTTTCACAAACAATATTTGGAATATATAAATTTTATTAACATTGATTACTATATTCCGCAAAACAGGTTAAAAATTTATTGTTTATGAAAAAAAACCTAATTATTTGCACTTTTTTCTCTTAAATTAAAAAACGCCTTCAAGAATTTTTTTTGAAACTTGATAGAATCATATAAATGTCAATACGCGTCGATTGACACCTTGATCAAAAAAATCGTATGTTTGGTTCGCGATATATAACGCATGATAGAAATGACCTTCAAACGGGCAAAACAGCAAACCCCCCCCCAACCGAAGTTTGCCAAAAACTAATCAGCTGTTAGGATTGCAAAGACGCTTCTATTGACACCTTAACGAAGTCGATCAGACTTTGTTTACGAGAGCTATGCTCGTAGAAAACAGTGTCCACGAACACGAACATACGTACGTACGTACGCACGTACACACACACACACACTTTATATATACTCTATAGACCTCAAAACGTAAAGAAATGTTGAAAATTTCAATTTCGATTTTCGAGGCGATTACAAGAACTTCCAATATACTGGGAAGTTAAAAAACACCACTCACCTTGTTCTCAGATAATGTAAAACGTTAAATAAAAAATTCTATAAAGTCACAACGTAAACCAGGTTCATACGAATGATATTTCCTGATTTTTCCTATTCTGAAAACATTGTTGTTTATTCAATTAAAGCTGATTGAAATTTTCTTAATTTGAACAGATTTTTGAAATTATTCACAGAACTGTTTTTCATTTTAATGAAAAAAACTGCTCAAAATATTTTTTCCAGCCAAATTTTTCATTTGTGGCAGTCAACGCTTTGAATGGTAAAGCGTATTGTTATCAAAACTTTGCAATATCATGTGCTTTAAAAGGCTTTCATCAAATAAAAAAATTGTAGCTTTTAGTAGTTTTGTTCTTTAGTGTTTGTAAGATTTCAATTACTTTCTCCTTCATCACTTTTAATACTATTTACATGCAATTATACTGATTATTGAATGCATATTCAATGTTTTTCAAAACCAAGTGCAAAGTAAGAACATTTTCGCTAGCTTTTGTCTTTCAAGCGTCGATATGAAAATAACAAATAACGTAGAAAAGGCTTTATAACCTGCACCCTACCCCCGATTGATCCGCGTGAATATTCAATTACCCTCCATACCCCCACCTCCACCAAAATTCTTACGTAATCAATGGGCATTTCCGTAGATGATCTGATAAGTATTAACCACCTTCCTATTACTGTTATGAGAACCTCGTATTATTATTATTTAAAGTAGTACTTATTATTTTCATAATTATTTTTGAGCTTAATATTTTTTATATTTATGTAGATATTACTGGGAAGTTGACCGTGTGGACTTAAAGGGTCGCACCTCGTGGCTTGTTTTCATTATTATTTCTGTGTTGAATATTTTTAATATGTATGTAAGTATTACTGAAAAGTTCATCGTGTAGACCTCAAGGGTTGCACGTCATGGCATGTTTTTTATGTCCATAATGACACATGTTTTCCAAGTAATTGATTTAAAAACATAGTGGAAATGTGTATTGGAAATAAATACTGTACTTCATGACCGAAAAAAGAAAACGTCTTTTTGAAATCTTTGACGGTGATGATGTAAAATTGTTGTTATAAACAAAACTTCACCACATTATGGATGAACAGAGAAAAATGATCAATTTGGAAATCTCAAGGCATTAGTTTATTTCTCTATCAATCTATTTTTATTAGCACTCACCTCCCAAAAGTCAACCATCATCAAAATTTCTACCCTCTTGCTTGGATTCTCTAGAATCTTCTCGAAATATATGCATCTCATAATTCATCTAGCCGCCAAACCATCTTCCAGGATTACACCTTAATTTCCAACATGTGCCACTAAACCTGCATGTAAATTCCTATCCTGTTTATTTGTCATATTTGGCTGTATTTCAGGCTTAGCAGATCTCCAGTCTGGAAACGACACAGGACTATGTAAGACTTTCTGTGGTGATGACTTTGTCGTGTCGAGTTTAAGTTCGTTGAAGAAAGTTTACGTGGAATTTATACAAGCAATGGGCGTTGAGCCCACTCTGTGTACACAGAATATATATTCTGATTATAGTCAAGTAAGGTTTTGCACAAAATTTGTAGATTCATAATTTAAATGCAAACGTTGTTAGTTTGACGAAACACTGGCTTATGACTGAAGGGACGAATGGGTAAATTTAGGAGCAGACTTTAAAATCGTGCCAATTTCACCATCAAGTCAAACTGAAGTTTGATAATTCTATTCAATTAGTTAGATAAAAGCAAAATTAGTATGCATGTAAATTTGATTTGCATAATCATGGTAAACTTTTGATTCTAACATCAAATTTAAATCTTCTATGTGCAAAAATGGCAAAACTTAAATTATTTCGCATAATATGGCTGTAGAGCCGAACATTTTTGATAATGTACCATTGCTAACTTTTCTTAAAAGCGTTGCTTTGTTTTTCATTTATAGTATTTTTCCAATTAAATTTTTATTGACAGTGTTTTTTTCATGATAATTGTATCAGGAAATATCTGTTTTTTTGAAAAATTGACGTTAGAAACCAAACACATGTACCATACTTTCATGAATAAATAAAAGAAAATTTATAAAATATAAATATAAAGCATGCGATCTCCGGAAATAATGTTTGAAGCCGGTCAAGAGTAAAACAAAAACAGGCATTTCCTTTTAAAAAAATTGTATCTAAGTTTATATATTTTCAAATATACTCTTATTCTCAGGCTTAAAGAGATCGCAGCACAAATGTTTTTACAAAACCTGGACTTATCTCAATTTAAGTTTTTGTATCGCTTCAAATAAAATAAGTACAACAAAAAGCAAGTCTCGTTCTGTTGAAAAAGTATTAGAAACATCAGAATTTTCAAAACCATTCTTGAAATAGATTTCAAGATCTGGAACTAGCGGTTGCGTCACGACACTACCAAGCGTCACACAGGTCATTTGGTCCAGTTTGTATGCAGTGTTTATCTGAAAACCAGAGTTGGGGACATAATGTGATGTATATCAAACTGTTTTCAATGATTCATGTCACTTTCGGGTGTTGTGAAATTAGTAAAATTCTGTTAGAAAATAGTATAAAAAATTTAAAGTATTTTATCGTTTATTTTTTTTCTGTAGCTGATTCACATATTCTATTCATGAACCCGAAGCAGATTAAGCATTAAAAAACGTCAAAAGCAAAAAATGGATTGTTGTGGTTTTTCCGTATTTTTTTTATAAGTTCACTTGAATTATTTTTGTGAAAGCAAAGATACCATTCGTATCGCTTCCATGATGTATTTATGGAAACAAATTTTCTTGCTATTGCTGCAACTGGACTCTCTAAATAAGACTTGATAGTATTTTGATATGGAGTGTATCTACAATTTTCGAAAGATGCGATAAGTAAACCTTCCTGTTTTTCAAAACAATTTCTGTTGTAAATTTTTTATATACAGTAGAACCTTGATTATCCGGGGTTCGATCATCTGGGTCTTCGATTAACCGGGGTTCTTCCTCTATTCGTTTTTTCTTTAATTTTCTTGATTAACCGAGGATTTCCATTTTTCATCCATGTATTCATTTTGCCTTAAATTTTCCAGCGTTGTGTTTGAATGTTCTAATAAAAATTAAATGTACCTGAGCGGTACAGGAGTAAATACTCGTACCAATGAAAAATGAATCATTTCTGAAAAGTATTTATGTATGAACTTCTGGTGTTTACACTTTTAAAATGAATCCTCCGCCTAGTGTTCCGCGAAACTCTTCTCTTAACGTTTTACGTCTTGACATCTTATTTCAGTGTTGTTCAATAATTTGAATTGAACGCATGGAAAATGTCGACAAAACGTAAGCGTACCGTTTTATCACTTGAAAAAAATAACTGAAATTATAAATCGCTTTAAAGATAAGAAACAAAAGTGTAAAAGAAATTGCCATAGAATATGAAATAGGCGAGCAAACTGTCCAGGATTTAATAAAAAATAGAAACGACCGTCTGCAATTAGTTTGTTCAGCGGAATCAATTGCTTCGGAAAACGTTGTAGACATCAAGATTGTGGACCTCGATAAGGCCGTTTACCAGTGGCTCAAGCAAAAACGCTCAGAAGGACTTTCCATTTCCGGACCGACGGTAAGCGAGGGAGCTTTATAGTTTTATATAGAGTTAAAAATTGATGAGCCTTTCTCCGCTTCTCTAGGTATTTTAAAAAACGCCACGGTATTAGGCAATTCGAGATTCAAGGAGAAAGTCTGAATGGAGATATTGTTGCTGCAACATTTTTTAATGAAAACTTTGCCGATGAAACCGGTTTATTTTGGAAGATGTTGCCCTCTAAAACACTAGCTTTACAATCGGAAAAATCAGCCCTCGGTCATACCCCTGCAAAGAGAAACAGTTTTAACCTGTTACTTGTTCTGTAATAGGAAAGCTTACAAACCATGGTCATTTAAGTAAACCGAAGTGAGGACTCTTCCTTGTGATTACTACAAATTTGTGCCTTTTGTGCGTCATCATCTGGAAAAACAAGGGCTTCCTCCGAAATCTGTACTACTTGTTGACAATGCCCATACCATCCTGGTCAGTCAATTATAAGATCTGATGACTGGTTTTTCGTTTATTTCTTACCCGCAAATGTTACTTCACTGATTCAGCCTATGGACCAGAAAGTTATTCCTAGTTTAAAAAGGCGATACAAGAAAATATTTTTACGATTTCTACTTGAAGTGGCAGAAAAAAATCTTAAAGAAATTCTGAAAAAATTGGCAGTAAAAGACGTAATTTTTGCTATTTGTGAAGCTTGGAATGATTTACCGAATTCGACATTAAAATAGACATGGGCCAAAGTTCTCAACCCTGAACTTGATCAGTTTTCTACTTACCATACATTAGAAGCTTTGGCCACTGAAAAACAAGTTGAAATTTTTTTAGCTATGGCTCAGTCAGTTCCAGGTTTCACTGATGTTGATCAGGCGGAAATGATTGATTGGCTTAATGTAGATGAAAATTTCAAGGATATGAAAAGTTAAGTGATATGGAAATAGCTGAGTTGAATAAAAGTGGCACTTTTGAAGAAGAAACCTTACTAGAGACGAACAAAAAAAATCCTCATTCAAAGGCCATAGATAGTATCGAAACCCTACTAAATTACTTTGAACAAGATAATTCTGACTACACAAAAGTATTAGAATTGCGAGAAATAAAACGAGAGGTCAAAAATAAAATGATGAAGAAACAAACGAAAATTTTGGATTATTTTTGTTCTACTGGAAAGTAAGTTTTGATTATATGTAGAGTCGTTATTTTATTTAAAATTTTCATGTCATATAAACACATATGTACACATATAATTTCATTATTATTTTGTATATAAAATTGGTTTTCTTTTGTATTGTCATAAATTATGATTTTTCTTGCATCCTCATAAACCATAAGAAAACAAGCCGCGAGGTGCGTCCATGGAGGTCCAAACGTTCAACTTACCAGTAATATCTACATAAATATTGAAAATATTAACCACAAAAATATTTATGAAAATAATACTACTTTAAATAATAATAATGAGAGGTACTCATAACCGTAATTGAAATGAGTTAATATCAATCATATCGTCTACTGCAGCGTCCATTGATTACGTAAGGCTTTTGGTGGATGGGGGGGAGTGGTTTGATTGCAATTTTGTTATAACGCCCACTGGAGAGATTTTCTCGCGAGGTGGCCATGTTAAATAATTTTGTTCAAAATTGCCATGACATAATCATTGAATTTGTATTTTTTCACGATTTTACATCAATAAGACTAATAATTATTTCTTATTTTCAGTTCATTGAATATGCAATGTCAATTATATATTTTATTGCATGTTAAAAGTGAAATGTTTTACATATAATGATCGAGAAAGTAATTCAAATTTTACAAACACAAAGACCAAAACTACTTAAAACTGAAATTTTTGAATTGAAGAAGAAGAAGCATATGATCTTGCAAAGTATGGACTACAAAACATTTTACCATTCAAAGCGTTGATTACCACAAATGCAAATTAGATTGAAATTTAGTTGGTTTTCAAAATTTACGCAGTTTTTTATTAAAATTCAATCACTGTGAAAACTATTCAAAATCGGCTCAAATTATGCAACTATTATAAAACTTCGATTAACTTTACAATAAAGTCTTTAGAATAAAATATATATGGTAATATCATTCGTATGAGCCGTTCTTTAGGTTTTTTTGGGTCATGCAAAAAAATTTGGCCAGTTTCTCTTCGACAACTATTAGGAATGTATAAATTATATAAACATTTATTACTAAGCTGTGCAAATCAGATTAAAAAAAAATTTATTTTAGGAAAAAAATTGCTCTAATTTTTCGCATTTTCTTTTATTAAATTAAAAAACGGCTGAAACGATTTTTTTATAAAGTTAAAAACAGCACAAAAATGTAAGTACACGTCGAATGACACCTCAATGATTCAAATATCATATATGGTTCGTGAGATATAATGAATGATAAAAATGACCTTGAAAATCATGATGACTTTTAATGATTTTTTATTTTTAATTTAATTTTTTACGTAGTTATGTATGAAAGTTTTGCTGGTTTTCTAACAAAACTATTTGGAGTATATAAATGTGATATATATGTACTGATTACTGCGTTTTGCGAATCAAAAACTTATTGTTTATGGAAAAAACCTAATTTTTAGCACTTTTTTTTAATAAATTAACAGACGGTTCGAACAATTTTTATAAAAATTCAAGAGAATCACACAAGTACCAATACGCGTTGATAGACACCTTGACTATGCAAATCGTATGTTTGGTTCCGGAGATATGACGCATGACAGAGATGACCTTCAAAGGGTAAAAACAACAAACTCCTTCGACCGAAGCGTCCCAAAAACTAATCAGCTCTTTAAATGGCACAGACGCTTTCATTGACCCCTCAACAATGTCGATACGACGTTATTTACGTGAGTTATGCTCGTAGAAAAAACTGTCCACGAATGCACGTACGTACGTACAAACACACACACACACATACATCTCTATTTCTAAAAACACGTTATATATACTCTATATGTAGACCTTAAAACGTAAAGAAATGTTGAAAATTTCAATTTCGATTTTCGAGGTGATTACAAGAACTTCCCATATACTGGGAAGTTAATATGTATACAAATTCGAATATCCGTGGTTTTCGATTATCCGTACACCTTTCTCCCCATCATTATCCTAGATAATCATAGTTCTACTGTATATATTATAGAAAAGATCTAAATATGAAATTTTGCATATTCATTTACTTTTAGATAGATAGATAGATAGATAGATAGATAGATAGATAGATAGATAGATAAAAAGTTTATTATTGTCGAGATACAATTTTGTAGTATTACAGAGACTTATGCTAGAGATTCAGACTATGGTGCCGCCTTTACATCTATAGTTCCTTACAATTAGACTTGCAGATAAGTTTTGCTTAAGATTATTATCAAGTTTACTAAGAAAAACGTATAAAAAACCTGGCTTGCGAATACTTACACCTAAGAAACTAGCCTAATCTAGAACTAACTTAAGAATAGGCTTAAACATCTAGATATTTACTTAATGTAGCGATGACCTAGAAGACAGTAGCAGAGGATTATCAATCGTTGCTGTAGTTTTGAGGAATGCATTATGCCGCTTCGTGACGAGATCTTTTATCGTCGGGACTTGAGCCAGTTGATGCAGCCGAATGGTCGAGAAGTACCAGGGTTTGTCTAGGATGATCTTTAGGCATTTGTTTTGGAGAACTTGAAGCTTACCTTTATGGTGATTTGCACATTGTCCCCAAACGGGTGCTGCATATGAAATAATTGGCTGAAATGCAACTTTGTAAATAAGCAGCTTATTATGCAGGGAAAGCTTTGACTTTCTGTTAATGAGGGGATACAGGAGTTTTATGGCCATTTGAATTTTGGTACAAACTGTTTCTACGTGATTTTTGAATGTGGTAGACTTATCCAGAATCATTCCTAGATACTTAACAGTTTCACTCCAAGGAATGGCCTTCCCAACGAAGTTAACGCATCGCGTTGGAAGATTCAAGGGACTTCGTTTCCGGGTGAAGTAAATAGATGCAGTTTTCGCGGGATTTACTTTTATTTTCCAACGAAAATAAAACTGGTAGAGCAAATCTAGTTCACTTTCCAAGGACTGAATTATTGAGTCAGGATCACTTGCTTTGGAGAAAATGCACACGTCGTCTGCAAAGATTGCAAGGTCACACCTGGAGTTCGAGGGGATATCGGCAGTGTAAATATTGAACAGAGCTGGACTCAGGCTTGCTCCCTGGGGTACTCCTGCTGGGACGCGCCGAGAAGTTGAGTGGGTTTTATTAATTTTCACAGCAAATTATCGCTCCGATAAAAAGGATTGTATAAGCTTTACCAAGTAAACTGGGAATGCAAATTGTGTAAGTTTGAACACCAGTCCGTCATGCCAAACAGAGTCGAAGGCTTTTTCGACATAGAGGGTGACCATGCCTACGGACTTTTTCTCATTAAATGCATTGGTGATGCAATGGGCTACCCGGTTCAGTTGATGGATAGTAGAGTGGCCCTGTCGAAAACCGAATTGTTCGTTTGGGATCAGCCTCTTTTCAGCGATGATTGATTCGATTCTAGCAAGAATTATTTTTTCGAAGACTTTGCTGAGCGCAGGAAGCAAGCTTATGGGACGAAAATTGCTGGGAGATCTAGAGTCTTTTCCAGGCTTGAGTATTGGGACGACGGTCGCTTTTTTCCAGATTGCTGGAAAGTACCCCAACTTGGAGCAGGAGTTAAATATAAAGGTGATTAGAACAATTGGCTTATTGGAGAGGTTTTTCAGAAGTGTGTTTGGAATTCGGTCTGCTCCTGGAGATTTACGGTTTTTAAGCCGCTGCATAAATTTAAAGACTTCCTTGGGTTTGCAGAAACAATTGGTAGGCACGTCGAACCAGGAGGAGAGTGACCTAACTGAGCTATCGACGATATCCTCAGTTGTCTTACTGCTCATGTCTTGGGTAAGCGTATGCGAACTTTGAAAGACGTCAGCTAAAAACTCGGACTTTTCAAGATCGGAGTGGGCTGAAGTACCATCGTTCTTAATGAGGTGGAAAAAGTAAGGAGCGTGTCTTCGTTTGAGGGTTTTTTGAAGCTTCCACATGGAGGATGAACCTCGGTCGAAACTCGCTAGCAAGGAGTTCCATGTCCGATTTCTGATGGCCGTAATTCTAAGGCTGATCATCTTGACAAGCAGGTTAACTTTTAGTTTGAGACGATGGTCTCTGGTTCGTTGCCACTGTCGTCGCAGGGTATTCTTTTTTTGAATTAATGTCATTGTCTCTATATCTATTACTGGTGCTTGTACAAATTGCGCTTTTATTTTCTTGGGAGTCCATAGCTCGATTGCGTGCCATAGATCATCGTTTAGCTGGCAAATCATTTCGTCTATTTGTGAAACGTTGATGACAGATCTCAAGTCAAGCTTGCTAAGAGAGATGTTTTCGTTTAGTGTTTTACGAAACATTCGCCAGTTGGTTTCTCTGAAACAGAAGGACTCCGTGTTTTGATTTGGGGACGAGGGAATATTGTTGATTTGACTAAAAACCGGTAAATGAGAAGATGATAGAGCCTGCAATACTGTAGGTTTCGACACGTGAACCTCATTGTCAGTAATTAATAAGTCTAGGGTGGAACTCCTGCCGTTGGCTGAGTAGAAGGTTGGCTTGTCAGGTGCCAGGATATTTAGTTGCCTTTGGGAGGCCATGTCAAGTAGAATTCTCCCAGTTTTGTTTGCTTTGGCACAGTTCCAAAACCTGTGTCTGGCATTGAGGTTACTGCAAAGAATATATTTTTTGTAGGTCCTAGTAATGAGTTTCAAATCCTCAGAGAACATATTAAGCCTAGCTGCATCTAATTTAGTACCCGGAAAGTAGGCAGCTATTATTGTAATATTAGAATCTTTTAGTTTGACGGCGATCGTTTCAATAATTTTGGTGCTTAAAAGAGGCAGCAGCGAGCATTTGATTGTTTTGTCAATACAAAGTCCTACTCCTCCTCCACGAGAGCCTTCTCTGTCATTTCTAAAGATATTATAATTAACATCGAAAAGCTTATCGCTATTTTTCAGTCAGGTTTCTGTAAGTGCGATTATATCTACATTATTACTATATGCAAGATCAAATAATTCAATATTTTTATTTTTGATACTCTGAGCATTCCATAAGATTAAGTTGAGGGACTTATTAACCATATAAAAATTTTAAAGCAAGTTTAACGATAACGTTGTATTGATCCTGCTTAGTTTTGCAACTTGCAAGACTAGTGATAAGTTCCGCAGATATTTGTAGCAGATCTTCGGCAGAAAATAAGCATTGATCACCACTGCATGGGTTGGCCGTGCTGGCAGACTTCAAAACCTTGCTGAAAAGTGGTTGCCTTAGAACAGGCGCATTAGACGCTGAAATTGATGAAGACAAAAGTGGAAAGTTTGCCGCCTTGGTTTGAAAGCCATTTGGAGGTGTCATCATCGGCTTTTTAGCTCTGGCAGAGCGGAGTGACGTCCTCCCTTGGATTTCTAAGTATTTTTCCCGGCCTTTGCAGTCTCGATCGTTAGCTAGATGGTTAAGGCCACAATTAGCGCATTTGATTTTGTGCGCCTCGCCTTCTTTAAGGGCGCATGTAGAGTGGCTGTGTTCTCCGCTGCAGATTAGGCACTTTGTAGGCAGGTGACAATGTGCCGAGCCATGGCCAAACATTTGGCAGTTTCTGCACTGCGTGGGACCAGTTTTCCGTCGGGAGTGATAATCCCATCGCACTAGGGTGTGCATGATGCTCTTGTTGTTGCGAAGGTCATTCAATCTTGTCCCCGGTGCAAAACTCAGCAAGTAGCGGCTATTGCCTGTATTGGCTACTATGAATTTTTTCACCTCCATACATTTTAGCAGCAGAGTATCCGTTAGATATTTTTGAAGATCGGTGCAAGCCATGTCGTGCAGGCCAGACAATATTATTTTCACTGGCCGCAAATCCGCTCTGCGGTGGCTGAAAAATTCCACCTTCTTGGATACAAGGCAATTGACGACTTTTTCGTATTCCTCCAGTGAAGATAAAAACAATCGTCTTCCAATCGACATGATTTTCAGATCGAACTGAGATATCCGCAATTCGCCAAGTATCTCAATTATAGCCTCTCGAGAGATAAAGGGGAAGGTAATTGGAGGTATTTTTACCTTTTTAGCAGGCTGAACCGCTGCTTTTGATGTCGATGCATCGTTGTCGGACGCTACGTTAGCGAGCAGTTGGAACCGGTTTCCATTAATTGGAATTTCAACTGGAGCAAGTCGTGGGATTTTCAGCTTGTCTCGTAGCAGCATGCCGGTTGGGGAAAGATCCCCTAAGGATCTTTTCCTGGACACAATTGTGATTTTTTAGAGAAACACCAATATAACACTATCGCGAAAATTAGTCAAAGGTTCAGAGGAACTTGATCACTGATGCCAAACAACGCGTCGCAGAGCCAAATGAAATACGTCCGTACGCGCCGGTGGAAATTTAACGAATGAAGGGAAGTTAATATGTATACAAATTCGAATATCCGTGGTTTTCGATTATCCGTACACCTTTCTCCCCATCATTATCCTAGATAATCATAGTTCTACTGTATATATTATAGAAAAGATCTAAATATGAAATTTTGCATATTCATTTACTTTTATTTGAAGAATTCAAAAAAATATTTTTAACTTCCCAGTATATGGGAAGTTCTTATAATCGCCTCGAAAATCGAAATTGAAATTTTCAACATTTCTTTACGTTTTGAGGTCTATAGGGTATATATAAAGTGTTTTAAGAAAGGGAGATGTATGTGTGAATGTGTGTGTGTGTGTACGTACGTAAGTACGTTCGTGGACACTTTTTTCTACGAGCATAGCTCACATGTCAATCGACGCGTATTAACATTTGTGTGAATCTGTCAAATTTTTTTTTAAATTAAGAACAAAAAAGTGCAAAAAATTTGTTTTTTTAATAAACAATAAATTTTTAACCTGATTTACGGAAGACAGTATTCAATGTTTAGAAAATTTATTTACTTCAACCATTGCTTGAAAAAACGTTCTCAAGACTTTTTTTCATGGTAACAGGAAACATTTAATTAAAAATAAAAAATCATTAACAGTCATCATGATCTTCAAGGTCATTTCTTCCATTCACTATATTTCACGAACCAGATATAATATTTGCATCAGTAAAGGGTCAATCGACGTGTTTTAACATCTTTTTGATTATTTTAAGATATTAAAAATCCGTTTCAGCGTTATTTTTTAATTTAATAGAAGAAACTGCAAAAACTTAGGGTTTTTTCATAAAAAATATTTTTTTAACCTGATTTGCACAACACAGTAATAAATGTTTATAAAATTTATACATTCCTATCAGTTTTTGAAGAGAGATGATATGATTAATATTAACTCATTCCTGTTACTGCTATGAATACCTCTCATTATTATTATTTAAAGTAGTACCATTTTCAAAATTATTATTGTGTTTAATATTTTTAATGTTTATCTAGATATTACTACGAAGTTGACCGTGTGAACCTCATGGGTCGCACCTCACGGCTTGTTTTGTTTTAAAAATACAGAAAACATGTTTTTGATATTATTTACTAATGAAAAGTCAAACAAGCCAGAAGCAAAGATTATATTTGGTTCTCGAGATATAATGAATGACGTAAATGACCTTGAACGTTTAATGAATATTTATTTTTAATTTAATTTTTTTCGTAATCATGAAAAAAACTTTTGCTGTTTTTTTACAAAAACTATTTGGAATATATAAATTATATAAATATTGATTACTTCGATTCGAAAATCAAGTTAAAAATTGTTTTTGCACTTTTTTTTTTAATTAAAAATCGGCTCCAAGAATTTTTTTAAAAACTTGAAAGAATTACATAAATGTTAATACGCGTCGATTGACACCTTAACCATGCAAATCGTATGTTTGGTTCGCGAGATATAGCGCACGACAGAAATGACCTTCAAAGGGTCAAAACAACAAACCCCCCCGACCGAAGTGTACCAAAAACTAATCAGCTCTTAAGATTTCAAAGACGCATCGATTGACATCTCAACAAAGTCGATACAAGTTTGTTTACGTGAGTCACGCTCTTTGAAAAAACTGTCCACGAACGCAAATACGTACGTACGGACGTACGTACGTACGTACATACACACACACACATACATACTTCTTTCTACAAACACTTGAAATATACTCTGAAACCTCAAAACGTAAAGATATGTTGAAATTTTCAATTTCGATTTTCGAGGCGATTACAAGAACTTCCCATATACTGGGAAGTTAAAAAAAAAATTTGGAAAATTTCAAAATATCTTAGTCGGAAGACCTTTTAAGATATTCAAGTAATTGTCACAGCATCAAAAGCGAAAGTTTTTTTAAATTTGATGCGAAAATTACTTTCATTCACTTTGGCAACGCCGGGAAATGGCAAAGATTTTTCTTTAAAGAATCCTGTCTCCCGAAGGCTTCATTTCGTTGAATTAATAGAAACCAGATTATTCTGACTGCTCTTAGTTATAATTTCACGAAAATAACCTCGATCTTTCTCGGCTAATATGTATGTATGTTCATAGAAATCTAAACAACATTTCTACGAAATTGTATTATATTACGCGTTGATATTTCAATGTTAGACATTCGTGATAAATGTGCTACTTTGCAGCGAAAATCCCTCACAAGTAGCAAATTTTCCGTTTTCCACTTAGCCATAATGAAAACTGTTCACAGATTTTCCTTCCTCTCACCTAAGCAGATTCATTCACCTTTAGTATAGGAACGTGCACGTACGAATGCCAATCAGGTAGTAGTCATCACAGAGTGTGCCATAGTCCTCATTAAAAAAGACCGTCTGCTTCATGGAAATGAGTTCCACGAATCATCTAGTGGGAAACTTAAATTTTACACTTCACCTATCCATACTTGCGTGCCTACTTTGTGGAAGGATTAACAAGTTTCAATATAAAATGTGAACTGAGCAAAACGACTGACATGTGACAAGATTTTGTTTGAAAAATATCTTTGTTACTGACTTGCTCGAGGAAATAATTTTAATTTTAATTATTTCTATTTTCGCCAAGGGAAGTGGATTATGCTATGCTGTCTATATCCTCTAATGCAGTCGGTATAATATTGAAGTGAAAAACGGGAGTCTGTTTTCAGAACCGTGATTGGTATTTTATTATGGACTACAAACTCATATGAAGAAATGGTACGTTTCTTTTTTCACGACCTAAAAAGAACAACTACGAATAAATCAATATCAAATATTATTCGATCGTTACCAAGCCCTGCACGAAGCAAGTTGAATCATAATTGTTTTTATGAAAATAATGTTCTTATATTTGTTTCCTTTTGAAAACGTGATAGTTTCACGCTTGGAGTAGCCAGTTACGCTATCTTCCTATATCTAAAGCTCACTCAAGTCTATATTGTCTAAAAAAGTCACAAAAAGTCAGGACACCTATGAAGCACACACCATTCATGTAATGTTGTGAGCATGTTAATTTTAAAAGACACCAACGATATTTTCATTGTAAAATCTATATCGAACAGTAAGCCCAGAAAATCTATAAGATACAGATAAATCCTTGTCGCAAAATTTTGAGAATGTCCTTCAAGGAAGGAATGTAGTGCAGCGACCTTGTATGCACGTAATTAGTGCCCATATTGTGAAAACATATCCTTTGAAACTAGAAAAGGAGATGCTCCTGGTGCAAAGATAGCAGACCGGTTTTGCATGGCATTTCAATACCCATATTGCGCACATAGGACTTGTCTAGCCTTGACGGGTGATCCCTGCAGCTAAGATCGGCTCGTCAATATCGAGGCACAGTTTTCAGATTAAAGTTCGTGTAGTGAATCTGAAGTACTGAATTAAGGACGACTTGCCAGGAGTATGAAGAAAAGAATTGGGCCTGCCAAATGTTTTGGTCGGTTTAGTTGATTTGTTTTGTTATTTATGGAATTCAACTGCCAGTTGTCCAGAATCGTGCAATTGTGTATTAGCAAAGAAAATTTTAAGGCTTATCTGGTAACCAAACCGGGAACTTTGGAGCTAACGATGATGTTCCTTCTTTGTGGTAGTGGGATGTGGCTCTTCCTCATGGGACTGGTTGATGGCTCTCGTCTCCACACCCGGCTGGCGTCTTGTGCGCTCTCCCCTGATGTCAGCTTACGTGTAGGTTTCATATCGTTTCGTGCGTTCTCTGTTGACATTGGTCCCATATGATAATAATAGTGAAAGGCTGGCTATGATGTTATCAAATTTAGAGTATCAGGTGGTCGAATGTCATTTAGTTTCTACTATTGTTATGAGTAGACAGCGAGGCGACCATCACACTTATTAGTCGCGTTAATAAAGCTTTTTGGTGGAAAATCCTCAGAAACAGCTCCAATGTGGATCATTTTTATTTAAATTTTTCTTATTTTATATTATTTAAAATCAGAAATATTTCAGAGGGGGGAAATAATTATTTGAATTGTTTAAACAATATGTAATTTATTTATATGAGGAAACAAGTTTTTGCATGGTTTTCGTTGAAAAAATTGATTCGTGTATTAACTTTGGTGTTAAGAATAGTAGTTAAAAGTACATTTGTTAGTATTGATTGAATATTTACATCTTAAAAATTTGCTGTGTGGGTTAAAATATATATGAAAGTTTCAGCTAATGCACGTAATTTCTGATCACTATGAAAAATTTTAATGAAATTATTTTTTCCTTTATTGTAAAAAGCAGATGTAGTGTCACATCCAGTGAATGCATGAATGAAGAAAAGATGATTTTTGGTAATATTTGGATATTTTATTAACATGGTTTTTATCGAATAAACTCGTTGTAAGACAATATTTTTGACTGGTTTCAAGAAAAATATTTCTTTATGATCAGGTGCTGAAGCCATCAATGTCCTCTGCTACAACAACTACATCATGGAAGGAACTTTCAAGAGCTGATTGTACAATTAAACGATCTGCACCACTTTCTGCTTGACTCCACTCAATATTTTTTCGGCCAATTTTTTGCAGAGAAGATTGAAAAACCTATTTTTATTTTTGCTGTTTCCAAAAAATTGCTCTTTTGTTGTAGTAAGAGACATGTCTTCTTCAAAAAAATAATCGATTGAAGTATTACTTTTATATCTACGGTTTCTCTCAGACGCTTTGGCTCCAATATTATTGTATCCATCAAAAACAACTTTAACGTTGGTACCATAGTTATTACGTAAATATCTGATGTACTGTTGAAAAATATCGACAAACTTTTCATTTTTTCCCATTTTAATCTATGAAGTAACATGCCACCATCAATAATGTAAAAAAAATTGTAACATCATTAACATCCGTTTCACATTGCTGAAAAATCTCGTATAGCGTTGATTTCGTAGTTTTCCTCATACCACTGTTATCAAAAAGCGAACGAGGGTAAGGAGCCAGCTCATAGTTAAAATATTGACGAAGTTCATCATTACTCTTCCTCAAAAATGATAAGCGTTGAAAAATTAGATTTGGATCCACAGGAACTTCAGTATTATTAACTTTAATGTTACTGCTCATGCTCAATAAAGATTTAGCTATATCTTTTGTTGTCAATTTTATTTCTTTAAAGTTTCAACCTTCCACTTTTCTTCTTAAATTAATGCCTATATCAAATGCCTTATAACAATCAATACATTCGTTACCTACAATTCCTGTGGAAATCGCCATGACTTCCTGTACGTCTGGAAAGGGGTTGTGAATTTGAAATAATTCTACAATTTTATTTACTGTTGATGAATCTTCATTTATTCTGCTAGCACTAGCGTCAATATGCTGATATGATGATTTAAAAGAAACTCCACAAAATTTTTCCATTCCATCCACTACGTCTGTTGTAAATAACGTTGCTCTTATCCATTTGTAAGAAAAAAGTCCTGTATCTGACATGACATTAAACATTGCAATGTTTAAGTATTATAAAAATACTGTACTAATGAATGATATATAAATACCTTCTCCATGATATTATTGTGCACTGTTTCCTTCAATTACAAATTGATGTTTTTATAAATAATTAATGTTAATAAATACACTTTCACTTAATAAATAAATGCAAACTGTACGAAACGTGCGTTTACTCCAAAATTCAGATGAATACTGAGCGACGCGAGCGATAGAAACAGGGACTTTCCGAACACCTGCCCTTGCATTCTTTTACCATGTAAAGAATATCCAAACAAGAAAAGGTCAAATTATATTGTGCGTATACTAGCATAACTGTAAAATTCAATGTCAGATACACATAAATACATATATACGTGTATGGAAAGCAAAAATCAATATACATATAGTATACACGTAACGCATATATATTATGACTAACAAATGTACTTTTAACAACTATTCTTAACAACAAATATAATACACGAATAATTTTTTTCAATGAAAACCATATAACTTGTTTCCTTATATAAATAAATTACATATTGTTTAAAATATACAAATAATTATTTCCCCCCTCTGAAATATTTCTGATTTTAAATGCTATAAATAACAAAAATTTTAAAAAAATGATCCAAATCGGAGCTGTTTCTGAGGACTTTCAAAGATTGCTTGTTTTAAGGCTTCATTGACGCGACTATATGTGTTGTTATTTTTGACAGAACGCGCACATACTCTTATAAAGTTTACCTTGTTGGTTTATAATTATGCGTTTCGTTAAACTTGAAAATAAGAAAATCTTCTTTTATATTTTCCTATTACTAGGTGACTTTTTTCGTGGCCGCATATCCTAAAGCTTCAATTATTGATATAACAAAACCTTATACAATTTCAGTCCATAGTAATATGCGTCGATTGGCACCATAACGATGTAAATCCTGTTTGGTTCGTAAGATATAGCATATGACAGAAATTAACTTCAAAGGGTCAAAACAGCAAATCCCCCTGACCGAAGTATTCCAAAAACTAAGCAGCTCTTCAAATTGCAAAGACGCTTCGATTGACATCTCAACATCTCGATTGACATCGCTCTTTGTTTACGTGAGCTATACTCGTAGAAAAACAATCCGCGAACGCACGAACGTACGTATGTACGTACATACACATACACACATACACATATACACACACACATTCATACTTATTTCTAAAAACACTTGAAACATACTCTATAGACCTCAAAATGTGAAGATATGTTAAAAATTTCAATTTCGATTTTCTAGGCGATTACAAGTACTTCCCATAAACTGGGAAGTTAAAAATGACAATATGTATCGGTCGAAATCACAATCACATCAATCGAATAAGGGAATTAGGTGATATTACTCTTACCAACTCATATTCATTATGAATATGAATGGTGTATTGTTTTTGGATGAATATTTCCTGCAATCATGAAAAGCTATGATTTTTTTTAATAAACTCTTCAAAACATCGAAGCAATTAATGTAACAAATGCAAATTTGAATGAACAAATATTATTTTTTGGCACTTTAAGATATTTTTAATTAAAATAAAAAACCATTGATATTAATATGCTTTGATTAGCACAAAATCAAAGGAAATGCTATTCTCATCAGCTCTTTATTCGTCGTGATTTTTAATGGGTTTTATTTCATTTTTTATTAAAATCATGAAAACAACTTTTACTGATTTTGTTGACGAAGTTTTGTTGTTTAAGTATTATATGTAAATAAGATAGAAGAGACGTTTTGAGAAACCACGTCATTCGACTTTCAATTAAGTTTTTTCCATTATATATATATTGTTTTCGTATGAATATGTTCTGCGTTCATAAAAATGTTGCCTTTTGTTTGATAAGATATCTTCATTTTCAAAATATGTTGCCATTCAAAGCGTTTCTTATCACAAATTAAAATAAGTTTGAAAAATAAATTATTATTTTTCAAATTTTAAGCAGTTTTTTCTTTAAAACAAAATAACAGCACAGAGATTTTAATTTCAACTTATTGCATTATCATGAAAAAAGGTTTTACTGATTTTATTACAAAAACTGCTTAGGACTTCTATATTTTGTAAACATTGATTACTGTGCTCTGCAAGTCAGATTAAAAATTTATTTTTTATGAAAAATCCTAATTTTTTACAATTTTTGTTGTTCAATTAAACAACAGTTTCAAAATTTTTTTTGAATATTTGGAAAAAATACGCAAATGTTCATCGATTGGCACCTTAACGATGCAAATCCTATGTTTGGTTCACGAGATAAAGCGCATGACAGAAATTACCTTCAAGGGGTCAAAGCAACAAACCAACCCCCCCCCCCCCAGAGATTCTCAAAAACTACTGACCTCTAATGTTCGATTTGCGAGACTTGGTGCAAGACAGAAATGAACTTGAAGGGGTCAAAACGAAAAAAAGCACCTAACCGAAGTATTCCCAAATCTAAGGTGCTTGGGAAATTGCAAATGAGCTTCGATTGACACTTAATCGAATTCAATACGACTTATTTCCGAGAATTATGCTCAAAGAAAATAACTGTCAACCAAAGTACAGATCTCAGTACTCGGGCAAATAAACCAAAATTAAATAAGCTATTAAAAGCAAACATATTTTTATGCTAACAAATTGATCGTCCCTTAGAAATTAAGGCTCTTTCTGATTTGTCATATCGAATATTTTTTTATTTCTTTCGGAATGAAATTTTTAGTTTAATAATTGGAAAAATCTTAAAAATTATTTTTGATCAGTGATCTCCGATTATTATTGTCACCAATTTTCGTTCGTTCATTTAATCTTGCATAGCTAATTTCAGAATTTTATCAATATTTATTTTAGTGAATCTTTTGCCTCTTACTGCGTGTAAAAACTAAACTTTGTTGCAATACACAAATTTTACTGGCCCAAATACATTTACTTTACTGAACGTTCACGGCAAAAAAGCTTTCCATCACGCATTTAGAATAGATTGTCTCATTTTTTACTGGGACGGATCGGATAATTTCAGGTTTTAAAAATATTATTTTAAAATTACACAGACTGTATTATAAGTAGAATATATTTTATCCAAAATCAATTCACTTGATTTACAGATCCTGATTTCATAATTGATATGGTTCCGTGTTGTAGAGCTTGCAATAATGTGTTTGTTCAGGGTGATAAAAATTTAAATGGAATATTTAAATATAATAAAATATTGGATGCAACGGCACTTTATATAAATGTAACATTTATTACAAGACCTTGAACGGCGTTTTGAATAATTTTTCATTTCGGGCAAAATGACCTTTAAACCAATGTTTAAACAAATGGCCGATAATCCATTCCTTTGTGCTGAATCTCCGATAAATTATAAGTCCGTTGTTGCACTATTTCATCGAACGTTGACTTGGTAATCGGTTGATTAACATTGGTTTCAGAATAAAATACCCAGATGTGATATTAAAAAAAGTTGGGTTTCGTGACTTTTGAAAACTTTGAAGCAGGAGCGTCTGTTTTCTTTCTTTTTATATAAATGACTTCCCAGTATATGGGAAATTCTTGTAATCGCCTCGAAAATCGAAATTGAAATTTCTAACATTTCTTTACGTTTTGAGGTCTATAGAGTATAAGTGTTTTAGAAAGGGAGATGTATGTGTGTGTACGTACGTTCGTGGACAGTTTTTTCTACGAGCATAACTCACGTAAACAAAGTTTTATCGACTTCGTTAAGGTGTCAATCGAAGCATCTTTGCAATTTTAAGAGCTGATTAGTTTTTGGGAAACTTCGGTCGTAGGGTTTGTTGTTTTGTCCCTTTGAAGGTCATTTCTTTCATGCGTTATACCTCCGGAACCAAACATACAATTTGCATAATGATGGTGTCAATCGACGCGTATTGCAAATTGTGTGATTCTTTCAAATTGGAAAAAAAATCGTTAAAACTGTTTTTGAATTTATTAAAAAAGTGTGCTAAAAATTAGGTTTTTTTCATAAACAATAAGTTTTTAACCTGATTTGCAAAACGCAGTAATTGATGTATATAAAATATATATACTCCAAATAGTTTTTGTAAGAAAACCAGCAAAAGTTTTATTCATAACTACATAAAAAATTAAATTAAAAATAAAAAATCATTAAAAGTTATGATGATTTTCAAGATCATTTTTATCATTAAATATATCTCACTAACCAAATATTATATTTGTATCATGAAGGTGTCAATCGACGTATATTTACATTTTTGTGCTGTTTTTAACTTTATAAAAAAATCATTTCAGCCGTTTTGAATTTAATAAAAGAAAATCCGAAAAATTAGGATTTCTTTCATAAAAAATAAATTTTTAGCCTGATTTACACAGCTCAATAATAAATGTTTATAAAATTTATACATTGCTATCAGCTTTTGAAGAGAAACCAGCAAAAAAAAATTTTGTATGATTCTGAAAAAAAAAAACAAATTAAAAAAATTCATTTAAAGTTAACATGTAAAAAGGGTTTAGATATTTTGTTTCAAAGACTTTTTTATATAGTCAATCAAAGTTTTATAATATTTGCATAATTTGAGCTGATTTTGACTAGTTTTCACAGTGTTTTAATTTTATAAAAAAACTGCTTAAATTTTGAAAACCAACAAAATTTCAATCAAATTTGCTTTTGAGCTAATCAACGCTTTAGTGTTCGTAAAATTTCAATTACTTCCTCCATCATTATGTGTAAAACATTTTCCTTTTTACATGCAATTAAACTGATTGCAATTTTGAACAAAACTATTCAAAATGGCCACCTCGCGAGAAATATCTTCAGTTGGCGTAATAACAAAAAGCGCATTCATTTTTGCTAGCGCTCTTTTGTCCTTCAAGCATCGATATAAAAATAACAAATAACGTAGAAAAGGCTTTGTAGCCTGCCACCTCCGACTGATCCGCGTGAATATTCAATCTAACCTAACCCCCCCCCCCAACCAACAAAAGCCTTACGTAACCAATGGATGCGATGGTTGATATTAACTCATTTCAATTACTGTTATGAGCACCTCTCATTATTGTTATTCAAAGTAGTATTAGTTTCATAAATATTTTTATTATTTCAATATTTTTAATATTTATGTAGATATTACTGGCAAGTTGACCGTGTGTTGACCTCAAGGGTCACACCTCGCGGTTTGTTTCATGATGTTTCGTCAGAATTGAAAACTTGGCAAGTGAAATCACCCTATTTGAATTATATCTGCTAGTTATGCTAGGTCCTTTTTTGATGCATTCTTTGCTTTGTAAAATTATCGTGTTGTAAGAAAATTTCCACATTTTTCCAACCGCGCTTCAGCAAAACTGCGTTATGGAGATACCGCTTTGTAGGAGACTTATCTGTTTTATTAATGTGTTGTACGTCACATTGGTCGTATGTGCCTATTTGAAACGCAGATGTTTGACACCATATCTATGTTAATATGTTAAATGTGTTACTTTTGTTAACGACAAAATGACGCGCACTTCAATAAGAAATTATCAAACAGCCCATTTCTCTATAGAATTATGATTTACTTTTTATCTGCAAAATGAAATTTTAGAAAAAACCATGTAATTTATCAGCTTCTGCGGATTTTTCACCATGTTGCTTTTGATGCATCTCATTGTGATTTCCGAGGTGGTTTGTCAAAAAACAAGCCGCGAAGTGCGACCCTTGAGGTCCACACGGTCAACTTCCCAGTAATATCTAGATAAACATTAAAAATATTAAACACAATAATAATTTTGAAAATACTACTACTTTAAATAATAATAATGAAAGGTATTCATAGCAGTAACAGGAATGAGTTAATATTAATCATATCATCTACGGGAGCATCCATTGATTACGCATGGCTTTTGGTGGATGGGTGATGATGATTGATTACCACAAATTCAAATTTGATTGAAATTTTGATGGTTGTCAAAATTTAAGCCGCTTTTTTAATCAACAGACTGCAAAACTATTAAAAATCTGCTCACATTATCCAAACATTTTAAAACTTTGATTGACTTTACAACAAAGTTTTAAGAATAAAAGATATAAGGTAATATCAATCGGAAGAACCCCTTTCATATGGTAACTTTGAATGATTTTTTATTTCCAATTGATTTTTTTTAGAATCATGAAAAAAGTTTCTCTGGTTTCTCTTCAAAAACTGATAGGAATGTATAAATTTTATAAACATTTATTACTGTGTTGTGCAAATCAGGTTAAAAAAATATTTTTTGTGAAAAAAACCCTAAGTTTTCTTATGTTTTTCTATTAAATTAAAAAAACCGCTGAAACGGATCTTTATATTGTAAAATAATCAAAGACGTTTTAAAACACGTCGATCAACACCTTAATGATGCAAATGTTATATCTGGTTCGTGATATATAGTGAATGGAAGAAATGACCTTGAAGATCATGATGACTGTTGATGATTTTCATTTTTTTATTTAATGTTTCTTGTTATCATGAGAAAAAGTTTTGATGATGCTTTCACAAGCACTGCTTGGAATGTATAAATTTTATAAAAATTGAATACTGTCTTTCGTAAATCAGGTTAAAAATTTATTGTTTATAAAAAAACCCTAATTTTTTGCACTTTTTTTTTTCTTAAATTAAAAAACAGCTCCAACGATTTTTTTAAAAATTTGATAGATTCACACAAATGCTAATACGCGTCGATAGACACCTTAACCATGCAAATTGTATGTTTGGTTCACGAGATATCTATAACGCACGACAGAAATGACCTTGAAAATCATGATGCCTTTTAATGATTTTTTATTTTTTATTTAATTTTTTACGGAATCATGAGAAAAAGTTTTGATGTTGTTTTTACAAACATTGCTTGAAATATATAAATTTTATAAAAATTGAATACTGTCTTCCGTAAATCAGGTTAAAAATTTATTGTTTATTAGAAAAAACCTAATTTTTTGCACTTTTTTTTCTTAAATTAAAAAACGGCTCCAACAAATTTTTCAATGTTTGATAGATTCACAAAATTGCTAATACGCGTCGATTGACACATTGATCAAGGAAATCGTATGTTTGGTTCGCTAGATATAACGCATGACAGAAATGACCTTCAAAGGGTCAAAACAACAAACCCCCCCGAACGAAGTATCCCAAAAACTAATCAGCTCTTAAGATTGCAAAGACGCTTCGAGTGACACCTTAACGAAGTCGATAAAACTTTGTTTACGTGAGTTATGCTCGTAGAAAAAAGTGTCCACGAACGTACGTACGTACGTACGTACACACACACACACACATACATCTCCCTTTCTAAAAACACTTTATATATACTCTATAGACCTCAAAACGTAAAGAAATGTTGAAAATTTCAATTTCGATTTTCGAGGCGATTACAAGAACTTCCCATATACTGGGAAGTTAAATAAATTTTGCTACATGCTCTCCATATGAGAACAGTTCGCAAAACGATTTTTATTAAACGATATATTAATAAAGTATATTTTGATAAAAAGTACAATTAAGTTTCATGGAATTCAGCAGGTGATCAGGCTTGACTTAAAATTTAGTAATTTGACCAAACATTACATTGAGAATCAAAACAAAACACTTCAAAAGGAAATTTTTCATCAAGTGTATTGTTATTGTTGTATGTTTTTTTTTATGTTACCTGAACAGATATTTGGCATAATCCCATAGAGTTTTCTTAGTAAATTGCGTCGAAATTCACAAATAAGACAAAAAAAAGACAAGAAAATAAATTAAGCTGTCCAAATCCATCTTTGGCGGGGAGCCTGCTTTTACTACAATCTTCCATCAAAATTAACTCTTAAAAACAGCCAACACCAGCAATTTGATTTTTTTCGGTTTTTATTTGACTTTAGATTTAGTGAAAAATGTCTGAAAGATTTTCCCGTTTTGAACAATCAAAGTACGTTGCCGTGAATGCATAAAGTTTTGTTTTAATTATGCTTCAAACAGAAATGAAAGCAAGATGTAAATGACGAAAACGTAATGGTGGTAATTTAAAATTGTGACAAAATTATTACAAACGGACTCCAATTTATTGGTGTGTGTAATAAAATGTTTGCTAGATGACTACAAGTCATTTTTTACGTGCTGAAATAAATTTTTCCATTGAATATGTCACCTACATTATATGTGGGTATCATATTCATCATACTATGTAAAAGACAGAGAGGAATGTCAACCGTTAAGAATTTATACTTGCTGAACCCAGTGATGCAGATATTATTTCATATTTTTATATAAAAACTCTTGAATAAAATGTTTGCCTCGTGGATATTCAAGCACTTGTTCAGCATTCTTGCAACATATTATTTAAAGCTTTTCTTGTTATCAGCGTACAAAACTATTTCTTTCACTCGGGTCTAGTCAAGACCTTGTAATCATTTATTTTACTGCAATAAACTCTACGTGACATATGCATAGGTGAAATCAAATTCAGCCTCAAATTGACTTCCCAGCCACGAAAGTTCTCAGTGGAAATGCGTCATGGAATGCATAAAAGTTCATAACTTTTGCAATTACATTGCCGCATTACTTATTACAAGTAGAAAACTTTCCAAATTATCGCAACGTGAGGATTTTTCATATGCAATGCTCGTTCAAGTGTGTGATAGATTGGTTAGAACCTTGTGCGACTCTTGATGTCTTTTCAGGTATTCTTGGTTGTTGAAATTTGCAGACATTTTATGAGTCCCTATTTATAATTGTCAGAATGATTTACGTTTGTTTTTTTATATGCCTGTTGAGATTTCAATAGAGTCATTCAAATGAAGACTTTGGAGAAGGTCAAACAAATTATTTATGATGATGAAAATGATATTGCAAATCACATAAATCTAAAATCTAGCTGTTGATGCCAGCATCGGTTAAAGCACTTAGAAAATGTGGACATAACATTCCTGAAAACTAGCATCCAGGAAAAAGCAAAATGTACATCAAAAAAACATTTAATGACCGAGAAAAATCTTTCCCATTTGAATGCGGATTCGATCCTAAAAGATCCTCTATGCAAATCAACGGTACACATACAAAATTGGCAATTTGATGATACAAGTTTTTGCATTCTAAACTTTTTCCAGAAATTGGGCCGCTTTTAAACAAATATTGAAGTCATCACGTCACCGAGGTGCCCTTGAATTTACTTTGGGAACAAAGTAGCTCTTCTTTTTACGTTTGAGCACAAAAATCATATTCATTTATGTTTCAATATTATTTTGTTATTTCAAATGTTATTTTAAATGCTAGACAACGTTGTATGTTATGTTTAATATTTGATTTTGCATGTTTTGAGTAATTTTTTACTTATGTTATAACAAACGATTTGATTCTAATCTTAAGGTCAAAGAAGGCAATTTGAAGCCAAAGGGTTTTCAAGCATCAACAACAGAAATTTTTCTTGCCAATAAGATTCCCGTTTTTATTTTATCTGCTGGGCAACACCCCAGATTGGTGACCCATATTTATCACATGCATATTCTGGTTGGAAATATAAATATAGACCTCTTAGATTACTTAAATGTAAATATAAAAAAATATAAAAGTTATCAAAAACATATGAACCGAATAATTAGGATAGAAAATATTGCAAGATCGTTTATGGTTCATGTTATTATTAAGGAGGAAAACCACTGTAGGATTTTCAAGAAATCAAAATTTTATTTGTTGCTCTACACTTTACTTTATCGTCATAGAAATAATGTTGCAAAGTTTCATATAGTGGAGAAATCTGTAAGTGTTCGAAATTTTAAGTAAGTGCAGCGCCTCTCACTGCTCTTTCGGGGCGCAATCCGCGCGTATCCCCGCACGTTTCCCCGCGCCCTGTTGGTATTGAAATTTAGAACAATTTTAAATATAAATTTCTCAAAACTGTTCACGTGCTCTGTTAGTTGCATGTTAGCAAAAAACGCTGAAGTACGTATTTTGCAGAGTAAAGGTATATCGAATTTATTAATGATTTTTCTATATCTTAAACTTTAAACGCGTTTTTCTCGAAACAAGGTTTTTCAAACTGCCCGGACTCTTTTCTCAAACAATTTTTGTTCGATTTGCTTGAAATTTTTACTATTCATTCCAAACTAGTGTCTGCATGGAAGTGCATATGATCTTTTTTTAATGTTGCATATTTCAATTATTATTAACAATTTTCAAGCGTTTTTTCCATTTTTTTTTTCAAAATGACGCCATTTTGTCAAAAATCAATTTAAAACAAAAATCATACGTACTTCTCTGGCCGTTATTATGTTTTATCGGCAATTCTTTGTTTGATAACGATAACGTTAACATTTCAGGAGAAAACGGTCCGGCCGCAAAGTCATGAAAAAATAAGGCGTTCTGGAGAAATGCAAGGGTGCCGCCATTTTGTTTTTAAAGTTCTGAAAAAATTCAACGAGGATGTCAAATACTTGTACAATATAGATAATTTTACCAAGTTTTCATATGTTGTTTGGATTTGAGAAACAAGTTCTCAAAAAATGACTTTTTTACCTCTACAGTGGTGTTCCCCCTTAAAAGAAACAATCGGAAAACCATATATTAATAAATACTGTTATTCCTGAAACGAAAATAGGCGGTCACTGTGGACAAATCATAAGTATGAACCGTCAAACAGTACAAAAAAGCAAACAAATACTATTTAAAAGGAATATAAAACGATAACTGACAAAATCAAATAAGTGAAATTGATCCAAGAAGACACAAACGGTAAAACTTATTATGAAATATATGATAGCATAGACAATTATCTGCAGACCTTGGCAAACAATATTGTTAATAAAATCCAATTATCATCGCATAAGATAAATATAAGATCAACACAGGAAGTGTAAAAAGTATGAAAGTGTTTAGTAAATTCTTTGCAAAAATCGTTCAAAACTTTGCTGCCGTATAAAGAGCAATGCAGGACCCATTACCAAAAATTAAATATCCAGAAAATAATCATTCAAAGGCACACTTGTATCAGGTATCAGAAAACAAACCAAAAGAAATAATAGATAACTCGATATGTGAAACAGCGCTAGGAGAAGATAAACTGACAATAGAAATAATGAAAACAATCAAAATATTTTTAAAACACCCAATAAATGTATCAATATTCGCAGTCAAATTTGAAATGGATACAAAAGTGCCTACATACAAAAGAAGAGACAATACTACCGGCACAAATATAGGCCTATAACCTTAATATATACATATGTAGATGTATGTATGTATGTAAATCTTTGCAAAGTGTGTTAAACCGCGGATGACAATAAAACTAGTTCAAGAAGATCAATACGAATTCCGCAAAGTACAAGTAGTTTAAGACGAGCTAACTTGTCAAGCTATCGGTAACTAAAAAATCGGGCAAAAAACATTAGATTGGTTTTTGAAATTTTTCGAAATCAATTGATACCATATGCCATTCACAATTAGTAACTATGTAATAAATCTAAATGATGTACGCGCATCTTCTTCTCAAAACTTTGTATGTTCAATTGCATGTAAAAAGTAAAATGTATTACAAATGATGATGGTTATTGAAATCTTACGATAACTAAAGAATGGATCTACTAAAAACTACAATTTTTTATTCAATGAAAGCTTTTCAAAGCATATGATCTTGCAAAGTATTGACTATAAAACATATCACCATTCAAAGCGTTGATTACCACAAATACAAATTTGATTGAAATTTTGACGGTTTTCAAAATTTAAGCAGTTTTTTAATTGAAAAACTGTAAAACTATTAAAATGCTCAAATTATGTAGATATTTTAAAACTTTGATTGAATTTACAACAATTAATTTAGAATAAAAGATATAAAGTAATATCATTCATATGAACCCTCTTTACACGGTAACTTTGAATGATTTTTTATTTTTTATTTTATTTTTTTCATAGTCATGGAAAATTTTTTGCAAATTTCTCTTCAAAAACTGATAAGACTGTCTAAATTTTATAAACTGGTATCAATGTACTGTGCAAATCAAGTTAAAAAAATATTTTTTATGAAAAAATTCATAATTTTTCGCATTTTCTTCTATTAAATTAAAAAAACGACTGAAAAGAACTTTTATAATGTTGAAAACTTTAAAAGGATGTTAATATACGTCAACTGACACCATAATGATGCAAATATTATATCTGGTTCGTGATATATAGTGAATGATAAAAATGACCTAGAAGATCATGATGACTTTTAGTGATTTATTATTTTTAATTTAATTTTTTACGTAGTCTTGAGAAAAACATTTCATGGTGTTTCTGTGAAAATTGCTTGGAGTATATAAAGTTTATAAACATTAATTACTTGTACTTTAAAATAAGGTTTAAAATTTATAGTCTTTGAAAAAAAAACCCAATTTTTTGCACTTTTTTTTAAAATTAAAAAACGGGTCCAAGGATTTTTCTAGAAACTTGACAGAATCACAAAAATGTTACTACGCGTCGATTGACACCTTGTTCAAGAGAATCGTACGTTTGGTTCGCGAGATATAACGCATGACAGAAATGACCTTCAAACGGGCAAAACAGAAAACTCCCAAGACCAAAGTTTCCCAAAACTAATCAGCTCTGAAGATTGCAAAGACGCTTCGATTGACACCTCAACAAAGTCGATACGACTTTGTTTACGTGAGTTATGCTACACACACACACATACATCTCCCCTTCGAAAAACACTCTATAGACCTCAAAACGTAAAGAAATGTTCAAAATTTCAATTTCGATTTTCGAGGCGATTACAAGAACTTCCCATATACTGGTAAGTTAAAAAGTACCTCGTCTAGGAAAGTCATTCAAATTTAAAATTAGCTCCTCAAAAATCCAAGCTAAATATTAAGTCAATATTAAATGTATTAATCTAGAACATTCAAAAACTTAACCAGTTTCCTGCACATGCTTACAAAGTTCCAGTAAAAAATAGCCAGGACCAAACAATTGAGGTACCAAATAGCGCTACCATAAAATATTTAGGACTAACCATTGATAACCACTTAAGGTAAAATATTTCTTACCTGAATAAAAAAACAAAAAGTCTCTTTTACATATTTTAGCTGACCATTGCGTTAACCCTAAAAAACTTGTTCATCCTCAAAGTCTTACCACAATATGACTAAAAACAATCGAGATACCCCGCTCAGTCACAGCTTTGACGCCTGGAAGCGAAACATCAATATGACAACGATATGCGTGAAAACAACTTCGGAACGAAAGCATTTTACGTACAAAGCATCTATAGACTACAGAACGACTTGTCAAATTATTTAAAAAATACGAGTGAAAATACTATTGGAATAATTAAACTGTATGATATTTAAATGAAAATTGTATATTAACTATCCTCCAATCTTATCACAAGTATTCACTCTTTAGAGGGGAATAATATAAAATTTAATTTTCTCAATTATTCGTTCTAAGCTTTAAACAATTGAACATATTTCGATTTTGGATAAAAATATTGTAGTATTACCCTACTTTTTTTGTTCATATCCAGTAAAAAGTCGTTTCAATGCCCAGACATCATTTTACGTCAGTATTTTTCAATTCAACCAGCATTTTCAAATGAAACCCTGCTAACAATCAAACTAGATGTGTGTCCTTGCACAGCAGCCACGTCTGAGTTAAATTGAAAATAATGACAGCATGACGTTAAACTTTCAGCATGCACGAGGCAAGAACACTGCATCCTGACGTGGACCAGAGATAAAACATTTCTTGATTTAAATCTTGCTGCATGTTTCCTTTCACTCCCCATCATCGAAAGACAGTGCCAGACAAAGTCTTAATTAAATACAATCTGGTTGTGAAGATCTTGTGTTTTACGGGAAAGCATGCAGTTGTACTTTTGATTATTGGACAGGTGCTTTTGAGATACTTCGTGTGTGTGACAACAAGTCATAAACCATTATTCGGATTCTTGTAGACTGTCAGGTGAACATTTTTCTTCTAAAAGGGCATTTAGACAGTTTGTAAAAGTTGAGCAACATGTTCAAGATAAATTTTTACACTATTTATTTAAAAATTTCAAAGTTGCACCGGTTGAATCACTACTAGTAGAAAGTAGAAGAATCAAACACAAATACGGTTGAATAAACTAAACGAATTCCATTCAAAAATATTTGAATCATGAAATTTATTTGGTTTGAATATTTTTATGGTTGTGAAGTATGCTGTTTATCTTGAACATGATAATTTTATCATTTTTAACTTTACCGATCATAAAATAGTAATGTCAGTATAAGTCTTGCTAAACTAGGTAGGTTCGTGATATGAAAAACATGCAAAAATTCTACGCAAAAAATAAAGGTTCTAAACGTTTCGCGAACATAATATCGAAAATTTCACTTAATAGGCCAACCACAAACGCTGCTAAAACATTCTCATAGATGGTTTTAGATTCTTTTCTTAATTTAATGGTCAATAATTCGTTAAAATCGCAAGTAGTTGGAATAACTGGTGACGTAATATAAGGTACTTGAAAGTTAATGATAAGAAAGAGAAAATAAGGATTTTGATGTAGTTTTCCGGGTGTTTAAATAGTTTTATATGACATAAATTTAGTTTTGATCGAGCTCTGAGATAGTTTTAAATTGATCATTTACTTTGCCGGTTGTCAAAGTGAAAGAAAAAAATTCTCAGAAAATGTTGCTAATATTCACAGGATTGATTTTCGAATGGTAAGGAATATTTTAATATTTTTTTTACATATTTTCTAGCAAAATTAATGTACAGATTTTTTTTTAAATCATCCAAAAATTTCAAAGAGGAACAAAATTTACATGTAGGCAGTTGAAAGATTTAGCTTTTATGATCAAAAAATTTTACGATGTCTGGTATGCAACTTCCCGGGAAACGGGGTTTTTTTTTATTATAGCTGTTTATATAATAAAAAAAATACAAAAAAATGTACAATTTAAAAACTTTAGCTGTTAAATTTACCCACAAAAGTTATCCAAATAATTTATTAGTTTCCCAGAGTATATGGGAAGTTCTCGTTATCGTTTCGAAAATCGAAATTGAAATTTTCAACATATCTTTACGTTTTGAAGCCCCTAGAGTGTATTTAAAGTGTTTTTAGAAAGAAGGATGTATGTGTCTGTTTGTGTGTATGTACGAACTTACAAACAGTGGACAGTTTTTTCTATGACCATAGCTCATTTACAAATATTCGTATCGGCGTTGCTAAGGTGTCAATCGAAGCGTCTTTGCAATCTTATAATATGATTAGTTTTTGGAAAACTCCGGTTGAGGAAATTTCTTATTTTGAGCACTCCAAAGTCAATTCTGTCAAATATTTTTTCGCGAATACAAATATGATTTACATTGCTGAGTTGCCGATCAACACGTTTTAATATTTGTGTGATTCTGACAAATTTGTAAAACAACATTAAAACCTTTTTAATTTAATAAAAAACGGGCAAAAATAAGGTTTCTTTAATAAAAAACAAATTCTTTCCCTGATTTACACATCTCAGTAAATTTGAAAACAGTTTTTTCCTTTTCAATCAAATTTGCATTTGTGGTAATCAACGCTTCAAATAGTGAAATGTTTAGAATATGAAGATAGCTTATTAAGCAAAACATAAAAAAATCTTATTGCAAATCATATTTATACAAATATAATTCCCCATTCAAATGTAAAATTAAAAAATGTTGATTAAAATAATATTACCTTATTTAACTTACTTGTGTGGTTTCTAAAAAAAACTCTTCTATCTAATTTGAATTTCTACCAACCATTGTTTTGCGAAATCAGATGTTGAAAGTTCTTATCAAATAAAACTTCGTAGTATTCTTTTACTTCCAAAAACATTCATACATGCATACGATTGTTTCGGATGAAAATTTAATCAACACAGATTGTGCCGTATTAATGTAAGTATTTTTATGAATATTGTAGTTGATTGAACCTACAAAGTTTTTCAAATTTTTACCATTGCCTATATTGTTCGTGGAACTATTAGCTATTTTCCATGTAGACCTCCAGTAAGAAGTTATTTTTTTTCCAATTAATTGCTATAAAACAAAAACAAATTATAAGTATACCTTATAATATAATTATAATATACATACTTCAAAGTGTTTATATAATAATTTATAAAAAAGATACAATTAATAAGTTTTGAAAAATTACAAGTAAAGTTAAACGTGCAAAAATTAAGAATTTCAAAAATATCTTATTTTACTCGTATAATCTTCATCCCATTTTTTTTGTAACAACAAAGTTACATAAACCTTAAAAATATCGAATTCAAAACGAGTTTTAGCTGAACTAATTATATAACTATTAATCGAAATAGTTTATTGTCTTTTTATGACTTTTTTTCTATAAATAAATAGATTTTACGAGTATATAACCTTTTTTTAGCTTAAAAATATATTCGTTTGAAAGTTGAATTTTTTTCATTTGAGATAGCCTCGTTTATTCTTTCCAACTAGTGGAAGTTCCAAATTATTGATTCCTTAATCGAACGATGAAAAAAGTTCGATTTACTAAACAAGCACGCGTACCCGTCGAATGGCCTCTCATAAAATCAATCGTATCTCGCGAAAAAAAAAATTTTTTACACCAAATTTATACAGCGCTACATTTTTGTTTGAACATTTTCGTGTATTATCATTATATAAACAACTATAGTAAAAAAAACTAAAAAAACCCAGTTTGGATTTTCATCCCAAAATATGTTTTTAAATACTCAAACACAAAGAAAAACTACACTGGATGTTTTGATTTGGCCTGATAAGTTAAAATAAATTAAGAAACCAAAATTTAAAAAAAAATCTCGTATCATTTTCATTGGTATTGTTGGTAATTTCAATGATAATAGAATTTATGTAAATTTATTGAAAATTTAAATCGTGCACGGATGCTCACAGAAGTTTACGCCCGACTCCACATAAGCATTTTGCTGAATTTTAATTCCAAGTATACTCGGTGTTTTTAAAGACTTTCACAATATCGAAACAGCGCCAATAGTTATTAACTGTTTCTCTGAAGTATCTAAGGCATATTTTCCATAAGACCACAGATAATAAGCATAGTAGGTTCCAATAATCGGTTGACCTATTGGTTTTCAAAGAAATTTGGTGTTGCGAGGCCAAAAGAAAAGTGCCTTGGGTAGTAATTTGTTTTTTCAACATAATCGAAGCACAGTGGAATGAAAATACATACAGTACCAATTTTTGGAAAATCCTGTTTGACTCAAAGTTTCTTGTTTCATCTCTAATAAACTGACAATATTCCTTTATTTTAGCCTTTCGACGTGGTATCTGTGAATGATATACTAACATCGGTTTAAGTTTCAAAGTTTCTGAGACAATTGCTCCCTACAAAAGAATGAATCTATCTTCCACAACTTTAAAACAAGAAGCGGTTATTTACCAGAAATAAAATTTCTTGTTGTTAATTTTCTCCAATAACACCCAGGCTCATCAGCATTGACGATTAAGGTACTAGTCCACTTTATAAATTTCAAAAAATTAGATTATTTTTGCATTTTTTGATTCGTTCTAAGGAGTCAAAAAAGGCAAAAAAATCATAAATGACCTCCAGAAATATCTTCTCGAAATTCGAAAGTTTAGTATATAAATAGTGACTTTGAGTGTGTGTGCGTTTTCGGCTCTTTGCAGAGGTTCGATCAGTTGTCAGCAGCGCAGCCTCTTTTTCATTCCCCTTCTCTAAAATACCAGTTTCTCCTTTATACATTATACTTGTTCTTTTCACCCTTTGTAGGTCATTTTTGTCATACGTTTTATCTCACGAACCAAACATAAGACTTGCATGGTTAAGGTGTCAATCGACGTGTATTGACATTTGTGTGATTTTATCAAATTTTTAAAACAATCGTCGTAGTCTTTTTTAATTTATTAAAAAAGTGCGAAAATCAGGTTTTTTCCATAAACACTAAATTTTTAACCTGATGTGCAAAATCAATGTTTATAAAATTTGTATACTCCAAACAATTTTTGCAACAAACACAGCAAAACATTTTTTCATGATTACGTAAAAAATTAAATTAAAAATAAAAAATCATCAAAAGACATCATGATTTTGAAGGCCGTTTTTATCTCACGAACCAAATATAATATTTGCATCATTAAAGTGTCAATCGACGAGTCGCAACATTTTTGTTATGTTTTCAACTTTATAAAACAAATCGTAACAACCGTTTTTTTTAATTTGCATAAAGAAAATGCAAAAAATATGTTGTTTTTTTTCATAAAAAATAAATTGTTAACCTGATTTGCACAGTTTGCAAAATTCATACATTTCTATCAGTTTTTGAGGAGCAAAACTTTTTTCCAAGATTCTGAAAAAAAAATTAAATAAAAATAATCATTCAAGGTTACCATGTAATAAGGGTTCATACGAATGGTATTACCTTATATCTTTAATTCTATAGACTTTGTTGTAAAACCAATCAATGTTTTATAATATTTGCATAATTTTAGCAGATTTTTAATAGTTTCCACAGTGTTTTAGTCTTAATAAAAAAAAGCACTAATTGTGTTCAGTGGTTTAATATTTATGTAAATATTACTAGGAATTAGACCGTGTGGACCTCAAGGGTCGCACCTCGCGGCTTGTTTGTATATTACACCGTAATCCACCAGAATATGACCAAAAATTGAAAAAGAAAATTTTGGCGATAAAAAACTTCGAAAAAAGGTAGATTTTTGACATATTTTTTACAAGTCCCGCATTTTTTTAAACTTATTTTTTTGAAAATGATGATGGATTACGGCGAAAGAGGCCTTTTTTTAATGTGCTATTTTTTTTGTTTCAGTGTCGATCCATAGATTATCTCCCTGTCGTGGAGTTCCGAATAATAATAAAAAATTAAAGTTATATTTTTTTTGTATTACCCAAATATGAAATCATGCTATAATAAAATTCATCCCAATATTAATAAAATTTCTGAGAAACAAATGCGTGAAAAATGGTCTTATTTTCGCCTTCTAAAGTGGATTGCTACCTTAAGTCTGAAAAATCTTCGCCCAGTTCTACAAGACTCTGAAATTCCTAGGAAATGCATGTTTCGCCGCAACATCTGCACTTGCTGCTTTACCACATAATTCCACACCTTATGACAGTTACTTCCAGATTTTAATTGCATAAACCAACCTTACTTCTCAAATAGTTCTTTGTCTCTATTTGTCGCCTTCAAATTCTCTAAAATTGATTGTGCATTTTCAGTTACAAAACTTGGTTTCATGAATATTTTTTTTTTGATTTTCATCATCCACCCACAACTATTACAATTTATCCATTTTTCAAAGTTCAATGATCTACAAACATTATTGGGTATTTGTCCATTTGCCATTCGTTAAATACCTACTATTTTTGTTTGAAGGGAGAAATATTACCGTGTTTTCTTAACATGTCCAAATAACTCTAGTGCAATTCTTTTAGTTGACATAAAACCCTCTTGTTCTCTTGTATATGTGCAAGACTAAAAATTTATTTTAATATTAGCTTAAATATACAAATCAAACAATATCTAACATATAGGTTAAATATATCCAATATATATTTGATGCAAAAATAATCTCGGTTTTAAGCCTTGAACTTGATAAGACCATAACTTTTTTTTATAATAAATTTTATTGATCAAAATAAAAACCCTTAGAATTAATACACTTTTGCCAACGAGAAGGAAGTATATTTATGCCGGTAGCGTAGAAATCCGTATTTCTGGAGGCGATGAAGTCGTCGAAGGCTTTTTTTTGCATCGTCTTGGTTTTTGAAGCATTTCTCGATAAGAAAGTTGTTGAGGTGGTTGAAAAAGTGGTAGTCGGTGGAAGAGAAGTCCGGCAAGTATGGTGGATGGTCGAGAGTTTCAAAGCTCAACTCATACAGCTTCTGTCGTATCATCATTGAAACATGCGATCGAGCATTGTCATGGAGAAAAATTGGTCCCTTCATGTTCACCAATCTAGGGCACATACGTCGAAGTTTCTGGTGCGTTTTGTCGATTTTTTGGCAGTACTTCCCCGATGCAATCGTTTCACCCGGATTCGGGAAGCTGTGATGGATGAGACCGCATGCAGACCACCAAACAGTCACCATAACCATAACTTTTGGTGCAGTTTCGGCTTGGGGAAGTGTTGTGGAGCTTCGTCAAGGTTCAACCACTGCGCAGAATGTCGCCGGTTATAATGGAGGATCCACTTTTCGTTGCAAGTTACAATCCGGTCGAGAAACGGGTCGTTCCTGTTCCGCAGAAGAAGGGCAGAAGACTCCTCAAAACGATGATTTTTTTGATTATCGTTCAATTCATGCGGCACCCATTTATCGAGCTTTTATGACTTCCCTATTTACTTCAAATGGCGAACGACTGTTGATTGGTCAATGTTGAGCTCTTCGGCAACTTCTCGTGTGGCTTTGCTAGGATCGGCTTCGATTAATGCTCTCCATTGATCATTATCAACCTCAGACGGGTGGCCGCGATCCTCTTCATCTTTAAGGCTCTTGTCACCACTGCGGAATTTTTGGAACCACCATTGTGCCATACGCTCATTAGCGGTTCCTGGGCCAAACGAATCGTTGATATCGTGCGCTATCTCGGCAGCTTTTTGATCTAATTTGAATTTAAACAAAAAAATTCTGCGAATTTGCTTCTTATCCATGTTATATTTGAAGTCCTGAAAAAAGTGACAAACAAAAAAAAAGTGACAAAGTGAAAACTAACAAGCCGCGAGGTGCGACCCTTGAGCTCCACACGGTCAACTTCACAGTAATATCTACATAAATATTGAAAATAGTAAACAAAATAATAATTATGAAAATAATACTACTTTAAATAATAAAAATGTACCTCTCGTAAGTTATTGGAATGCCTTATTATTAATCGTAACATCTACGCGAGCGTCCATTGATTACGTAGGTAAGGGGGATGATTGAATATTCACGCGGATTAATCGGGAGGGGGAGGGGGCAGGGTACAAAGCTTTTTCTACGTTATTTGTTATTTTCATATCGATGAAACCTTTTTAAGGCATATGATCTAGCAAAGTATTGACTACAAAACATTTTACCATTCAAAGCGTTCATTACGACAAATGCAAATTTGATTAATTTTTTTTGATTTTCAAAATTTAAGCAGTTTTTATATTAAAATTAAAACACGGTACTGTAAAAACTCTTCAAAATCTGCTTAAACTATGCAAATACTAATAAACTTTGATTGACTTAACAACAATGTCTTAAAAATAAGAGATATAAGGTAAAATCATTCATATGAACACTTTTTACATGGCGACTTTGAATGTTTTTTTTATTTTTAATTGATTTTTTTTGCCATGATGAGAAAAAGTTTTGCTGCTTTGTCTCCGAAAAATGGTGAAGATTTATAAATTTTGAAAACATTTATTACCGTGTTGTGCAAATCTAGTTAAAAAAATTTTTTTTTATGAAAACATCCTAATTTTTTTGGGATTTTCGTTAAATTAAAAAAACGGTTCCAACGATTTTTTTGTGAATTCAAAAACATAAGAAAATTGTTAATACACGTCGATTGACACCTAAATGATGCAAATATTATGTCTGGTTCGTGAGATATAGTGAAGGACAGAAATGACCTTGAAATCATGATGATTTTTAATGACTTTTTATTTTTAATATCATTTTTCTTGGAATCATGAGAAAAAGTTTTGTTGGTTTTTGCACAAAAATTGTTTGGGGTATATGAATTTTATAAACATTGATTACTGTGTTTCGCAAATCAGGTTAAAAATTTATTGTTTATGAAAAAAAACTAATTTTTTGCACTTTTTTTCCTTAAATTAAAAAACGGCTCCAACTTCTTTTCAAAAGCTTGATAGAATCACAAAAATGTTAATACGCGTCGATTGACACCTTAGCGATGCAAATCGCATGTTTTGTTCGCGAGATATAGTGCATGATGGAAATGACCTTCAAAGGGGCAAAACAACAACCCCCACCCTCCGACCGAAATGTTCCAAAAACTAATCAGCTCTTAAAATTGCAAAGACACTTCGATTGACGAAGTCGATACGAGTTTGTTGACGTGAGATATGCTCTTAGGAAAACTGTCCACGAACGCGCATACGTACGTACGTACATAAACACACACACATACATACTTCTTTCTAAAAACACTTGAAATATACTCTAAACACTTCAAAACGTAAAGATATGTTGAAATTTTCAATTTCGATTTTCAAAGCGATTACAAGAACTTCTCATATACTGAGAAGTTAAAAATAAACAATAGAGAAACCGAGATTATTTTTGCATCAGCCACGCAAATGCAAAGCCTTATTAAACACATCAACACAGAACAAACAAGCCGCAAGGTGCAAAGCCTGAGGTCCGCACGAATAACACAGGCGTATCTACAATATAATAAAAATATCATTGATAATAATAATGAAAATAAAAATACTCTAAATAATAATAATAATGATAAATACTCATTACAGTAATTTGAACGAGATAATATAAATCGTATCATTTTTTATCAATGACTACGTAAGACTTTTGGTGAAGTTGGAGTCGGATTGAATCCTTTCGCAGGCTCAGGGGTTTAAATATTAAAACGACTTTTTTGCGAAAATAATGTAAACCGTGTTTCACACCTAACGTGCTGATACTGGTCAATAAACATTTAAATCAATGTTTGAGTATCATTTATGTGCTTGTTTGCATATGCTGGATTGTTGTTTAATCCGCCAGTGGTGACGCAAAATTATCTTACATAGTTGGTGACGTCGGCCTCAGAGACCGAAATTTTCGAGTGAAGATCAATCCAAAATAACACAATTTCTGTAACTGTAGCAAATTGAACTTAAAAAATACAAGGTTAAAGTATAATAAAACACAAAAAATTATTACATCACATCACGTTTATTAATAATAATAAAATTCCCCTGCAACACTAAAAAATTATGTTATTTTCATACACATATTTTTCTACGAAACCGGTCTCACAGACATATGCGTCACCATTCGCAGGTTAAACATAAAGCCAACATAGTCGTTGTCGAATTAAACAACGGAAACTGTATGTTTTCGATCAAATAAATAAAATGGCTAAATTAGTTGAAATAATAATGTTCCTTGGTTTACGCAAAATCAATTAAGGTTTCTTGTTACCTATACCAAGGAATAATTGACAGTTCATGCAAATTTGGAAAAGCTTTCAGGTATTCTGAATTGGATCCACCGTTTGTGGTATATTTTCATTGTATGTGTACAAATGCGTAAACATGGGTTACACTATATTTATTAGGAACTATGTTCTGGATGCAAAACTTTTCCTTATGTTTAATCTTCAATTAGAGCTTGGTTTTTTGATTTTGCTGTTTCTAAAATGGAAATAGTGTCATTATGAAAACCGTGTGGTATATCAAAATATTATTCATATGTATCTGATCATTATGGCTTAGTGTTAGCTCTGTGTACGAACCATTGTTTTATATGCTTAACTGCAACTGGAAAACTCAAAAACAATGCGCCAAAACAATTTGCAACTAAATTATCAGCGTTACTTCACGGAAAGTAGAGACGACATGATTGATGATTGCTTTCTTGTTCCACGCTTTACTCAGTTCTTCGGTCCTAATTTAATACAATTTTTTTCTTGGACTACCCCAAGCATAATTTTAAAAACTAAGCCACCAAGATAGATCGTAGCGCATTAAAATCTCATTAACGATGGAACAACGGTTGAAATGGAATCCATGGCATCGAGTCCTTTGGTTAAGCAACAAAAATCTATGTTAAGTGTTTTCACTTATACGTACTTTCAATCGAAGAAAAACAAGAAAGTTAATTAGTCCAAGCAGTCCTCGAGAGTACGCGTCTTCACTTGCAGGGCTGCCGATGGCGAAGGCAAGGAATTGTAGTGTCTTGATTCTTGATGTAATACCGCATGCTAATGACATGTAATTTATCATAGTCGTTAAAGTTTTCATAACTCGACTGGTCACAATGACGTCTTGAAAAGTTTCAAGTGGCTGAGAATATTGAAGTGTTCTGGCGATGTCTTAAGATCCATGCCACATTTCATTGGTAGCTGCGGTAATTGCTTTGAATTACCTCGCTACTTACTATTGGGTCCACTTCTGCTCATCACCCGAAATACACGAGTCAACTCTAAATTACATGAGATCCTTTCATTGTCATTTTTCGATCGTGGAGTAAAATTAAATTGGAACATAATTAAGCGTTTATAGAAAATGACTAAGCTTTTGGTACACTTTTGAAAAGTTTTTTTGGCTCCAATGTAAATATATCTAAGACTCATGGATACTTGATACTTAGTAGATAATAAAAAACTGTTGGCTTATTATTCAAAGAAATTCCTCTGTACCATGGATACTGAACGAAAAAATGTGCGTTTACAGCTACAGCTAATATTGATACTTGTTTTAACGTTATTCAAACTTCATACACAAATCAATCTTTTAAGAAACCGCAAAAACACAATTTGTTTGAAATGATATCAGCAAAAACCTAATTTTCAGACAAAATTTACTGCAAAAGAAACACGACCAATTACACTATTATTCAAATGTTGCGGTTGGAACGCATATATCTGTGTCGAAATGGTTCGAATAAAATTCAACTGGCAAGTGAGATGATATGGATGTCCTGAATGAATCGATGTCATCCCTCTTCAGAAAGCAGGGATAAATCGATGCCACGCTTGGCATTTTTTTCACACTTACGAGCTTGATTAGGGGTTCATCGATTCAATATAAATTTGATACGGCTGACAAAGTTAAGCGCTCATTACCAATATGGAGCACGGAATGGCTACGGAAACAAAAAGCAAGGAACTCAGCAATAAATCACTTGGCCTATGTAAATCAGGACAAACAGGAGAGCATTGACTACTTCGTTCCAGTCACGTTGAACGGGCTTTATCGAAATGTACAATGATAAATTGTAGAAGGTCGAACAGTTTTCTTCGATAGCGCAATGGATTTAGTTCTGGCCGAAATCGATAAATATAATGATTATTAATTTCCTTCTTTTCAGTTGTAGGGTAGCACTCAAACTGTAATTACTGGAGCAAAATGTTGATTTGAAAATTGCTAAAACTGTTTAGCATCTAGTATTTTTTACGCGATTCCCAATTAAAACAAGCCGCGAAGTGCAACCCTTGAGGTCCACACGGTCAACTTCTCAGTAATATCTAAATAAACATTAAAAATATTAAACACAATAATAATTTTGAAAATACTACTAATTTAAATAATAATAATGAGAGGTAATCATAGCAGTAACAGGAATGAGTTAATATTAATCATATCATCTACGGGAGCATCCACTGATTACGTAAGGCTTTTGGTGGATGGGTGATGATGATTGATTACCACAAATGCAAATTTGATTGAAATTTTGATGGTTTTCAAAATTTAAGCCGCTTTTTTTAATTAAAAGACTGCAAAAACTATTAATAATCTGCTAAAATCATCCACACATTTTGAAACTTTGATTGACTTTACAAAAAAGTCTTTAGAATAAAAGATATAAGGTAATATCAATCGGAAGAACCCCTTTCATATAGTAACTTTGAATGATTTTTTATTTTTAATTGAATTTTTTCAGAATCATGAAGAAAGTTGTGCTGGTTTCTCTTCAAAAACTGATAATAATGTATAAATTTTATAAACATTTATTACTGTGTTGTGCAAATCAGGTTAAAAAAATATTTTTTATGAAAAAAAACCCTAAGTTTTCTCATTTTTTTCTATTAAATTAAAAAACCGCTGAAACGGATCTTTATAATAATAAAATAATCAAAATAATTTCAAAGCACGTCGATTGACACCTTAGTGATGCAAAAATTATATCTTCTTCGTGAGATATAGTGAATGGAAGAAATGACCTTGAAGATCATTATGACTTTTAATAATTTTTTATTTTTTATTTAATGTTTCTTGTTATGATGAGAAAAAGTTTTGATAAAGTTTTTTCAAGCATTGCTTGAAGTATATAAATTTTATAAAAATTGAATACTGTCTATCGTCAATCAGGTTAAAAATTTATTGTTTATAAAAAAAACCTAATTTTTTGCACTTTTTTTTCTTAAATTGAAAAACGGCTGCAACGATTTTTTCCAAAAATTGTATGAATTCACACAAATGTTAATACGCGTCGATTGACTTCTTAATCATGCAAATCGTATGTTTGGTTCGCTAGAAATGTATAACGCTTGACAGAAATGACCTTGAAGATCATGGTGACTGGTAATGACTTTTTATTTTTTATTTAATTTTTTACTCAAGCATGGGGAAAAGTTTTGATGTTATTTTCACAAGCACTGCTCGATGTATATAAATTTTATAAAATTTGAATACTGTCTTTCGTAAATCAGGTTAAAAATTTATTGTTTATAAAAAAAACCTAATTTTTTGCACTTTTTTTTCTTAAATTGAAAAACGGCTGCAACGATTTTTTTTCAAAATTTGAGAGATTCATACAAATGTTAATACGCGTTGATTGATGTTTGAATCATGCAAAATGTATGTTTGGTTCGCGAGATATGTATAACGCACCATAGAAATCACCTTGAAAATCATGATGCCTGTTAATGATTTTTTATTTTTTATTTAATTTTTTACGTATTCATGAGAAAAAGTTTTGATGTTGTTTTTACAAGCACTGCTTGAAGTATATAAATTTTATAAAAATTAAATACTGTCTTCCGTAATTTTTTTTGAAAATTTGATAAAATCACACAAATACTAATACGCGTCGTTTGACACTTTAAACATGCAAATCGTAAAACTCCCCCGACCGAAGTATTCAAAAAACTAATCAGCTCTTGAGATTGCAAAGGCGCTTCGATTGACACCTTAACGAAATCGATACGACTTTGTTTACGTGAGCTATGCTCGTAGAAAAAAGTGTCCACGAACGTACGTACACTCACACTTACATACATCTCTTTTTCTAAAAACACTTTATATATACTCTATAGACCTCAAAACGTAAAGAAATGTTGAAAATTTCAATTTCGATTTTCGAGGCGATTACAAGAACTTGCCATAAACTGGGAAGTTAACAAGTTGGAAATCAGTAGCATTCAAATGTAGTTGCTTTTTATGGAAAATAAATCAGGCAGGTATTATAAAATTTATATATTCTACGGTAATGTGTATCTTAAAAAGTCGCAAGGTCAAACAACTTTCCGGTAAAATCTACATAAATATCAATTATAATTGTAATGATGACCATAATAATACTCTGAATAGTTATAAAAGTTACGACAATTCCTTGCAGTAAGTGATATAAGTTCATATTATCCTTTAAGGAAGCGTCCACTTATGATGTTAGGTGGGAAGGTCAGGTTGAGTCCTTACCCGGAGTGATTGAAATGATAGAGGTTATCAAGCTTTATTTTTTGTAAATGGCTATTTTCATATCAACGCTTGCCAAATGACGTAAGCGTACATATTAGCAAAATTAAGAGTAAAGGGTTGTTGTATACAGATTGAACCATATTTTCTCACGTGATGACTATCGTGGAATGTTGGGTCTAAATTTCTACGTGTGCTGCTTCAACATTGTATTCGTACTACTCCGATATTTTATCTAAACAGGTCTGATTATCATTACTGATTTTAAGCAGATCTTCAATCAACATCTAATATTCAGTAGAAATTCGATATCTAATGGAGACTGTTACGTAGGATAGGAATCAAGGTACTGAAATTTCACAAAATAGCGGACGGACAGCCGCTATCTTATTGATCATAAATATTAACAGCCTACTGTTTTAATGAGTATTGCATACTTCCCAGTATATAGGAAGCTCTGGTAATCGTCTCGAAAATCGAAATTTAGATGTTCAACTTATCTATGCTATGAGATCTTCCGATTATATTTAAAATGTTTTTAGAAAGAAGTTTGTATATATGTGTAACGAACATACGTAAGTGTGTACTTTCGTGAACAGTTTTTTTCTACGGAGATAACTCACGTAAACAAGTCACATCAACTTTTCTGAGGTGTAAATCAAAGTCTCTTTGCAATTTTAAAGCTGATCGGTTTTTGGTAAACTTCGGTCGGTTGATTGTTTTGTTTTGACTTGAAAAGTTCAAAACAAAAAAATCACCTGAAATTCCGTCATTTATGTCATGCACTATATTTCGCAAACTAAATGTGAGATTTGCATTTTTAAGATGCAAATCAACTTGAATTAAAATTTGCATGATTCTACAAAATGTTTTAGAAGTTCGTTGAAGTCATTTTTTAATTTAATAAAAATAAGTGCAAAAAATTAAGATTTTTCATAAAAAATAAATTTTGAACCTGATTCGCACATAACAGTAATCGATGTTTATAAGATTTATATACTACCAACAAATTTTGTAAAAAAAGGATGAAACATTTTTTGATTAATACAAAAAAAGTTTAAAAAAAATTATAAAGCAATTAAAACCCCCATGTAAAATGGGCTCATACGAACGGTATTACCTGATATCTCTTATTCTCAAGACAATATTTTTATGACCATCAAATCTTATCAATATTTGCATAGTTTGAGCAGAATTTCAATAATTTTCAAGCTACCGTTTTTTTTTATTTTAATGAAAACTGCTTAAATTTTCGGAAAAAAAATATTTTATTTCAGTCAAATTTGCATACAATTTGCGACGCATTCCATGGAATTCTTTTGTAATCAATACTTTGCAAGATCATATGCTTTGAAAGGCTTTCATCAAATAAAAAATTGTAGTTTTAAATAGTTTTGTTCGTTAGTGTTCCTGAAATTTCAATTAATTCCTCCATCATCATTAATACTTTTCATTTTTTACACGCAATTAATCGGTTTAATGACTGCATATTCAATGTTTTTCAAGACCAACTGAAAACAGAAATTAATCGTTAATCTCGTTGATGTCAAATCTGGCAAACATACAAATTAAGTGGTTCCGCAACTAATCAAAATGGCCACTTTGCGACAAAATTTCTTCAATTGGCGTCATGGCAAAAACTGTACTCATTTTAGCTTGCGCCTTTTTGTCTAAACACACAGAAATATGAAAATAACAAATAACGTAGAAAAGGCTTTGTAATCTTCCTCCTTTCGTTTCCACCAATTCTCAACCAACAAAAACCTTGCGTAATCAATGGATGCTCCCTATAATGATTCTATTTTTATTAACTCATTTCAATCACTGCTATGAGTATCTCTTATTATTATTATTAATTTCCCAGTATATGGGAAGTTCTTGTAATCGCCTTGAAAATCAAAACTGAAATTTTCAACGTTTTTTTATGTTTTGTGGTCTATAGAGTATATTTAACCCTTAACCGGAATCGTGGGTCCGTTTGTACCTGAAAGAAAAAGTAAACCGTACAATTACGAAACGTGCGCAATAACATTCTAGCGCGTCAATCTAATCTCATTACGTCGTAAGGTGCGGCGGCTGCCGGACGATCCGCACTTGTAGTTTACTGGGTGCAAATTTAACGAGCCTTTAAGGTCCAATTGGAAACTTATTTATTTTGTTTTGTTTTAGATACTATTTTAAAAACATCGCGCGTAATCTGTCAGTGAAGGACATTCAAGAACTTCTTTTAGGTGAAAATGACTCAAACCCAGAACCTTTGAGTGATTTTGAGCCTTGTGACGTAGAAGACACGAGTGAAACTGAATTTCCTAGTATATATGTCTTTGTACATGTATCCTAGTATATATATCCTATTATATATGTCCTAGTATATACGTCCTTGTATGTATGGCCTCGTATAAGTAATGTAAGCTACAAGTACAAAAAAACCGATGTGTAGCAAGTACTTTACATTAAATGTAAAATACTGATAGCGGTACTTAACGATTTTAGAATAGGTTGTTATTTTTCTTGTTTTAAGTTGATCTCGTGAAAAATCTTTATTTTTGTTAATGAGAAGATACTTAAAGCCCTATAGTCATATTAGATTTTCTAATTTCGTTTTTTGTTATTACTCTAATTCTATAGACATTGTAGTTGAATCAATCAAAGTTTATCACTATTTGTATAATTTGAGCAGATTGTTTATAGTTTTTACAGTACCGTGTTCTAATTTAAATAAAAAAACTGCTTACATTTTGAAAACCAAAAAAAAAACAAGCCACGGGGTGCAACCCTTGAGTTGCACACGGTCAACTTCCCAGTGATATCTACATGAACATTAAAAATACTAAACACAATAATAATTTTGAAAATAGTACTACTTTAAGTAATAATAATTAGAGGTACTCATAAAAGTAATTGGAATGAGCTAATATTAATCGTTTCATCTACAGGAGCGTCCATTGATTACATAGGTAAGAGGGATGATTGAATATTCACGCGAATTAATCGGTAGCGGGGGTTGGGGGTAGGTTACAATGCCTATTCCACGATATTTGTTAATTTCATAGCGATGTTTAAAGGACGAAGAGCGCTAGCAAAAATGAATAGAGGTCATGTTACTCCGCCCGCTAAAGACATTTTGTCGCGTGGTGGCCATTTTGAATAATTGTGTTCAAAATATCCATGACTTCGGCATAATCATTGAGTTTGTATTTTTTCACGATTTTACAACAATCAGGCTAATACTTATTTCTCATTTTCAGTTGGTTGATAAAATTTTTTGGAGTCAATACTTTGCAAGATCATATACTTTAAAAAGCTTTCATCAAATAATAAATTGCGTTTTTTAGTAGCTTTGTTCTTTGTCTGTGAGATTTCAATTATTTCTTCCATCATCACACGTAATGCTTTTTAGTTTTTACATACAATTAAACCGATTATTGACTGCAGACTCGATGCAATGCAATGCAATTATGCGCCCTAAATCGCAGATTTTGTTTAAAAACTCAAAGGGCGCCTAATAGTTTGGCTATGGACTGTAATTCATATCAAAGACACCTTATAAGTTATTATAGTTGAACATAAGATTAACCAAGATTTGAACATGCTTTGCAAACTACTTAGCCTACCGCAACTCGATTTGTTGAAATCGACTCTCCGCGCCGTACGTCAATTGTAATCCCGGATTTACGCGAACTCAGAGCGATTTTTAAATTTCGTCGATTCGTCTTTTGTTTGAGCGCCACATAACTCTCGTTTACTCACTTCCCAAACACTATTGTGCAAATGTGTCGCGCGGAATCGACGTGTAGCTACAGTTTATATTGTGTTATTTATTTCTTATCTACGGATTGTGTGTTAGTTATTACATATGATATATTGGTTTATCGTGTTTGGTATACCCACGGAGAATTGAGCCACTTTTATTTGTCATTCAAACGAAGAACTAATTTTTTACATCAAACAAGACTGGAAGAACTTTATCTTTGGAATGTTGATCTAACAATTGTGAGACAAAATTTTAAAATTTCTTGTTCTTGGTTTTAACGAGATTTAAAAATTTGACCCAAAGGGTGAAATTTATAAAAGGTGGCGTTCCCGGTCACCTTGGGGAGCTATCGTACTTAAAAATATAACAAACAACAACACATGAGCATACTCTGATTGAATAATGCTTTCTTAAATTTAGATTTAATGTTTTGTTTCCCCACCAAAAGTTTTTCCATTGTGTATTGTATACATTGTGTTGTACACAATCCAATGAGATCAAGGAACAAGATGCCAGTCGGGGTGAAGAAGAAACCTATCCACCAGCCCCACGAGGAGGAGCCCAATCCCCTCTATCATTAAGGAGGAGGATCATGTTTAGCTCCAAGCTTGCTGGTTGGATTTTTATTCTTCGTTTGAATGATGCTTATCACCGCTTAGACACCATTCTACAATTCTTTGTCACGAGCAGCTGAATTTTATAAACAATTTACCCATATAAGCAAAAGAATCACACCGCCCAAAACTCTGAGCAAGCACAATTGCTTATTTTTAACTTCCCAGTATGTGGGAAGTTCTTGTAATCGCCTCGAAAGTCGAAATTGACATTTTCAACATTTCTTTACGTTTTGAGGTCTTTAGAGTATATTTTAATTGTTTTTAGAAAGATAGATATATGTGTGTGTGTGTAAGTACGTACGTACGTGTATTCGTGGACAGTTATTTCGACAAGCATAACTTACGTAAACAAAGTTTTATCGACTTTGTTGAGGTGTCAATCGAAGCGCTTTTGCAATCTTAAAGCGGCTCATCCACAGGGCAACGGTAGAGCAACAATCGCTCAATTCCTTGAAAGTTGTTGGAAAATTGCACGGTTGAGAAGTTTATCATCGCCACATCAAATTTGATTGACAGTTGTGCTATGGTATACACACTAACGAAGGTAAACCCATTAGAAAATCGTCATCCTATTTTGCTCGCACATCTGACTCACATTGCGTCACGTATTCACTGAAATTAGGGTCACCAAAGTAACAAATCGGAGACGGCGCGTATGGCATGCCAAAATATAATGAAATGTCACATTTGAATCTGGCGTTGCAAAAACGCCACATATTAAAATTTAGCAAATTGTCAGGTTACAAAAACGAATGTTTACTGTAATCAATATTATAGCTTAGGAAATAAACAAATATTCTCTAAAGAATATTCAAATGGCACATTATTAATCTTTTTCTTCCAATTCGTGTCACTCCACCCAGCAGGAAAATCACATCTTGAATGCCGCAAAGTGTTGCTGAAATTTCTACTGGGCAAAATGTCAAAATTGTCTGAACACATGACGTCACCGCAGCTTCGGAAGAGACTACCTGTTCGTCTTTATACCATTAGTTATGCTGTTAATGGCATAGTTGAGCGATTGTTGCTCAACTTCTTATTTGAGTGAAATATTTCGTCAAGTGAACATCGGTTGGAGCAATGGTGTATTTAAGTGATAAATGTTTTTGGACCGAATTTTTCGAAATGTGGGAAGGGTTTCCGTGTTTGTGGGACTCGAAAAGTACCGACTACCACAAAATGATAAAAAAGAGTGAAAGCTTAAAAGCGATGACTGCTAAATTCACGGAGATTGTGCCAAACGCCGATAAAGCGACAATTATAAGGAAGTTGACGAACTTAAGAACAGCATTTTCGCGTGAGTTCAAGAAGGTGGAAAATTCAACTAGGACGGGGTCAGGGGCGGCGGATATCTACGTCCCAAACCTCTGGTGTTATGATAACCTGCTTTTCCTAAAAGAAAACGAAGCATCCAGAGAAGTTGTTTCGAGCATGTCAACTGAGAGCGACGTTGATGAAATCGTCAGTATAGAGTCTCCACATTTACCCGATTATATATTGCGATACTAATATGATCTTTTTGAATGTAAAATTTTGATTTTATTTCAGGAGCCCTTCTCTCCTCGTACAACACCTGATAATTTAAAAGCTACAAATTGACCCCCAGTAGGTCAAAGGAAAAGAAGTTTCACGTTGGAGCAGCAGCAGAAAAAGTTTTTTGCAACAGCTGCAGACTTTATTGAACAGAACCATTTGCAGTAGGATGAGTTCGCTATCGTTGGGAAACGATATGCGGCCAATCTGCGAAATATGAGCGAGGAACAGCGATTAATTACGGAGAAACTATTGACTGACGTAGTTTTCTATGGTAGGCTTAGTATGCTGCAATTTTCTGCAAAAGTTACACCAAGTGTTTCGACGACAGTACCGCTCCTAGACAAACAATCTGTACAAAATCAGGCACGATTCGAAATGGCTTTAAATGACCAAATGGTACTACATCTGCAGGAACAGCATTCCGAGCGTCAAGGATCATCGAAACCGGTGGAATATCCGATAAACACATTTAGTTTATCTGATTATCAGGTAATTGGCCGTGTCCTCGTTCAACCTCAGCTTTTCCGGCTGCCTCAATATCCACATCGACTCATATGCGTCTAATATACTTGTCCCTGCTACCTCCTTCAACACTTCGAGGTCATTCCATATTATGTTGTGTCCCTCACTTTTGATGTGTCTAGCTACTGTGGATTTTAACGTTTCCGTTTTCTTATATCTGCCTAGTTGTGCTTCTCGTATGTGTTCGTTGAATCTCGTCCTCACCGATCGTTTTGTTTGTCCGATGTACGTTTTATTACACTCCGAACAAGCTATGCTATAAATACCACTCTTCTCGTGTTTGTCCTTCCTGTCTGTAACCGAGGCCAACATCGATCTTATTTGCGAACTTCTGCTACTTGGAGCGCCGATGATGTTTTCACATTTGAGGATCTTACTTACTTTCATCCATATTTTGGAGTATGTCATTGGAGCTCTCCACACTGCTTCTCTGTACGCTTCCTGTTTGAAAAGTGCTGTTAGTTTATTTCTCTTGAACTTACCTATTTTCTTTTTGATGATGGATAAAATTTCGGATTCTCGGTATCCATTTATTCTGGCTGTGTCCAAAATATATTTCTTCTCTCTTTCGTTAACGGAACAGAAATCATTCTGTGTATGTAAGAGTTGTAAGCTGCCATCTTATGTTGATATGAGTGGTGTGACGATGAAGGGATGGTCCTTCGTGTGTTCGTGGGTTTTCTGTATATGTCAAACTCCAATGTCCTGCCCTTTCTAATCACCTTCAGATCCAGGAAAGCCAGCTCTTGAGAGAAGAAATATATTTTGGACACAGACAGAATAAATGTATACCGAGAATCCGACATTTTATCCATCATCAAAAAGAAAATAGGTAAGTTCTAGAGAAATAAACTAACAGCACTTTTCAAACAGGAAGCGGACAGAGAAGCAGTGTGGAGAGCTCCAATGACATACCCCAAAATATGGATGAAAGTAAGTAAGATCCTCAAATGCGAAAACATCATCGGCGCTCCAAGTAGCAGAAGTTCGCAAATAAGATCGATGTTGGCCTCGGTTACAGACAGGAAGGACAAACACGAGAAGAGTGGTATTTATAGCATAGCTTGTTCGGAGTGTAATAAAACGTACATCGGACAAACAAAACGATCGGTGAGGACGAGATTCAACGAACACATACGAGAAGCACAACTAGGCAGATATAAGAAAACGGAAACGTTAAAATCCACAGTAGCTAGACACATCAAAAGTGAGGGACACAACATAATATGGAATGACCTCGAAGTGTTGAAGGAGGTAGCAGGGACAAGTATATTAGACGCATATGAGTCGATGTGGACATTGAGGCAGCCGCAAAAGTTGGGTTTGAACGAGGACACGGCTAATTACCTGAAACCAATCAGGTTATCCTTTTGAGAAATTGTTAGGAGATATATTTATTCGTGTGTTTGGTAGTAGCTTATACTTTTCAATATATAAGTTAGGGTTTTCCTTGTGCAAAAGTTAGTTTATACACTAAAGAAGGGTGAACAATTACTCCCGAAATACGTATATGTGAAATAACTCAAAATAAAAATAACGTTTTAGAGGAACAGAATTTGTCAGAGTACTTAACGTGGAGCCCTGCCCAGATGGGGCTTTACTTCACGGTCCGCGGTCGGACAACGGGCAGCTACCAAGCGGCTGCCAACGCCCTCCCCACCACCACATTGGGAGTACCAGTCTACCTATTGAGTGCAAGCTCAGTGACCATACTGGTGGAAGCGAGGCCCACCTAATCCTCTGCCGATCTCTCGGTCTCGGCACCAGGTTGCCTCGCAACTCCACGCCGAGCCTCCAAAGATCCCCCCTGGTAAGGCTTCGTGGGCGAGAGCCCCGCTCAAGCCCACTTCGGTTGTGTCCGACTGCCGACACTGGACCGATCACCAACCTCAGGTACGCGGGGACGGTACTCCCCGAAGGCTACACTGGAATCGCACATAGGCTTTCTTCCAGTGTTTTAAAGGAACAGAATAAGTGAGTGATTTAACGTGCTTTCCCCGAAATTAATCATTAAAACACGGTCCTGGAAGAGGACTTATTGAAATAAGTGTCAATAATCACCCCTCCCCTTGGAAACGCCCCGCATAACCATGACTTGCATAGCCATGCGGGAGGTCTCCAAGGGGGGGTCCCAGATTTACCGCTGACTTACAGGGCCGGTGATGGCGGTACTGGTTGACCTAGCGCGGACTATCTAGCGTATTTAAACCACAACCACCACGTTGCTCCCACAAGGGGGCCTCACCGTGTCGAGGATGATAGCAACCTATCATGGGCTCGTCGACCCCGTGGTACCTTTACAAACCCAAGGGTAGGGACACAGCCTGAAGGGCTGCTATGGTTTAGCTCCTGTAAGCACGGACTTTTTTCCACGAGTGCCTCAGGTGTGTGGGGTCGACATTCCCAAGAGCTTTACAATAGAATGTGCAGGTCATTCTATTGCTCCACTCCCCTGCACTGTTTTAAAGGAACAGAAAATGTCGTGCGTTTTACGTGGAGGCCTGCCGTGTTGGCTTAACTCCACGGTCCGCGGTCGGACAACGGGCAGCTACAATGCGGCTGCCAACGCCCTCCCACCACCACTTGGGAGTACCAGTCTGCCTACTGAGTGCAGGCTCAAATGTTTTAAAGGAACAGTTAAAAGTAATCTTTTTAATCAATCATGAAAAGGATAAGACGCGTCGATTTACATCTCAGTGATGCAAATACTATATTTGGTTCGCCAGATATAGTGAATGACATGAATGACCTTGAAGGTCATGATGACCTAGTCATTAGAAAAAATTTTGCTCATTTTTTTAAGAACTGATTGCAGTATATAAATTTTATAGACATTGATCACTGCAGTTTGCAAATCAGGCTAAAAATTTATTGTTTATGAAAAAACCTTAATTTTTTGCACTTTTTGCATAAATTAAAAAACGGCTACAACAATTTTTTTGTAAATTTAAAAGAATTACACCAATGTTAATACGCGTCGATTGGCACCTCAATATTGGAATTCCCATGTTTGGTTCGTGAGATATAGGGCATGACAGCAATGACCTTTTGGGGGTTAAAACAACAAACCGCCACGACCAAGTTTCCCAAAAACTAATCAGCTCTTAAAAAAGCAATGAGGCTTCGATTGACATCTCGACATCTCTCTTTGTTTACGTGAGTTATGCTCGTAGAAAAACTGTCCGCGAACGCACGAACGTACGTATGTACGTATATACACATACACACACATACATACTGCTTTCTAAAAAATATACTCTATAGACCTCAAAACGTAACGAAATGTTGAAAATTTCAATTTCGATTTTCGAGGCGATTACAAGAACTTCTCATATACTGGGAAGTTAATTATGGGTCTCATTGATTTAAAATCGTGAAAAAATACAAATTCAGTGATTCTGCCGAAGTGATGGCAATTCTGAACGCAACTATGCAAAATGGTCACCATGCGACAAAATCTCTTCAGTGGGCGGAATAACAAAAACTGCATTCATTTTTGCTAGCGCTTTCTTGTCCTTCAAGTATCGATATGAAAATAACAAATAACGTATAAAAGGCTCTGTAGCCTTTCCCGCTCATCAAACCCCTGCCCCCATCCCCCAAAGTCCTTACGTAATCAGTGGACGCTCCCGTAGATGGTACGATTGATATTATCTCATTCCAATTACATTCATTTTCATTGTTATGCCATACTGAATTTGTTCCCAGTGCACATTGTTAGTCTTCTATTGTTTTGCTGAGTCACTCTAATTTCATTGTTTGTAATTGGACTCGGGATATACCCACAAAGCCTGACTCACAATGTTTTGACTCGTGCCGGGCTATTAGATGGCAATGTATGAATATTGTTTTGCTTGTTGTGGCTTGCATTACACTACAATATGTTTAAAACTTTCAACTCGCAATAACATGCGAACGATTGTTTGTAGCAGAGAAAGTGTTGAGACCTTTTTTGTCGAAAATTGCATGCTCTATAATATTGATGCCAACCTCTTTTACAATAAAACTAACGGTTTAAGAGATATTCACGAAAAACTGATTTTTATGACCTTTGACCTTGAATAAAAAATTTTAGCACATGTTGGATCGATGGGGACTTTTCACATTTTATTTAAAATGACTGTTCGAAGGTCTGTGTAAATTTTCAGCTCTGTCGGAGTTTTGTCTAGGTTGAATGTCTATTTTGAATGGACTAGGATAGATTTTCAGGATATGGATACTACATACGTGCTTACAAGGATGCTACGCAACATTACATATTGAAATTAATGGAAAATTTATGCGTTTTCGGTTCTGAGTCTTACGCATTATTCAAGGCGCCGATACAAGAATAAACATTTGTGAATCGACAAACAAGTTTGATCCACCGAAATTGACGGTCAGAGCAATTTTAAAAAGTGAAGAAAAAATTCTCGAGGTTTCCACGGTATTTGAGATGAAAAAAATATTGTGCATACATGGACGGCTTGAGAGCTTGAACGCTCAAAATTTCGAGACAGTTTCGAGTAGGCGAGTGCATATATGGTTGACTAGATTCGAGATCGGATCGACTTGTGTGCATTAGTGCTAACGTCCATTGGTGTGCATTTTTCACAAAAACAATTCTTGCCTTTAAACACTTAAATTAATAACTTCGTTTTACTGAACTTCATACATTCCAAACCATGTTGAACCTAGATGAGACTAGGCTGTTCTGAAAGAATACGCCTAAAAAACTTTTATCGTCCGTGAAGAAAAAGCCTTTCGAGGTTTTAATGTCACCAAACCAAAGGTCGATAGACAGTGATGGTTGATGTGAAAGCAGTTTTTGATTGTAGGTAAAAATCTGAATCTTAGTTTATCGTTCAGAAAATCTAAGATCCTCGAAAATTAAATCGAAAGCTGGCTTGCCTGTAATTTTGGAGTCAAATCGTTAAGGTTGGGCGACAACACCCCTTATTTAGGATTAGTTTGGTCATCATTTCATACATGAAGTCGAACGTTATTGCCAATTCGAACAAAATCCATTTGAAGTGATGCTAAGAATCGACAATTTATTATGTCATGTTCCTGCAAATTTAAATAGTTTTGACCCACGCGTGAAAGTTTACTTCAACCGATGGATCAAGCAGCCATTTAAACATTCAAAACTTATTAAACGAGACGATTATTTACACATCTGCATGAAGTTATGACACAAAGCAACGATTTCTCTTTTAAAGACGTTTAAAAACAATTAAATGTTTTAGATGAGTAAGAATCATTGCAATTGCATTGTTTCATAAAAAACTTTAAATGCTGTCTGTGAAAAATTGTGTCTTTCTCCCATCACTAAAACTCAGGCTAAATCAATGCCAGAGCATGGTGTAATTATTAATATTTTTTTTTAAATATTACTCCCTCCAAAGTAAGCCGTGACTTGTGTCATGGAGGGAGGAGTAATAGTACAAACCTTTTACATTTCTTATCTTACAGGTCTACAATTCATATATATATATATAATAGAAATATAAAAGGAAAGGAACTAGGTATAGAAAGAAAAGACAAAAATAGAAAAGTGAGTTCATTAAAAATTATACTAAAATATAATATAATAAGGAAATAGCAGAAAACAAGATTGCGATTCACAAATTACAAGAATGAATTTACAAACATCCCTAATAAACTTTTATATAATCTCGAATGGTATAGTATAATTTTAGTTGTATTCCGCTTTGATTAGTTATTCCCAAACTGGCAGTTTTTTAAATGAATTTTCAAATTATTCTTAAAATGTTCTGCACTATTTGACATATTTTCCAAATATTGGGGCAATTCATTAAAGTATTTAGGGGCAATGTATGTGAAGTGTTTTTGCTCTATTGTTTTATTTGCACATATTGTTGTTACATTTTTATTTACTGTCCTAGTGTTGTAATTGCGTTGGTATGGAGTGAGTCTATTTGTTTTAGTCATATACGTTAAAATTTTCAGGGTATAGAGGTTTTTTATGTCCAGAGTATTCGTCACGCAGTATATTTGTCTAGAAGGATATACCATGGGTACTTTGGCAAGGACTTTCAATGCTCGTTTTTGGGTTACTTGTATACAGTTTATGTATGAATAGTAAGTACCACCCCATGCAAGTATTCCGTAAGTCAAGATTGATTGAAATAGCGACTTGTATACCACTATCAGATCCTTCATTTTAAGTATATTCCTAAGGCTGTAAAATATATAGATTAAACTTCTAAGTTTACTATTTAGATTTGCTATATTCTCCTTCCATTTTAGATGACAATCTATGGTCACTCCCAAGTACTTAGTAGCTCTTTCATTGCAGAGTTCTAGGCTGTGATGTTTTCCATTATGTCTTACCGCTATTCTAATCATATGGGATTGGTTTGGGAGAGACTTTTTATTTATAGCGAATGATAAAATTTTCGTTTTATCAATGTTAAGCTGTAAGGAGTGGTTGTTTGACCAATTTATCGTTTTATTTAAAATGCAATTAGCTCTTTGGTAGGTATCTGAACAGTTGATTCCTGTCACGACAATGGCCGTATCATCTGCAAATCCTATAAATTTAATGTTATCTTCAGAAAATTTAAACAGAAAAGCTACATATATGGTGTAAATAACTGGAGACAGTACTGAACCTTGTGGGATACCGTAGCTCTTGTTTGTGACCACGTCACTAACGAGTCCTCTCAATTTTACCTTCTGAGATCTATTTTGTAAATAATTTGTGAGTAGCTGTAAGGGTTTATTTCTAATGTCTATTTGATATAGAGTACGTAATAGTTTGGTGTGACTTATAGAGTCAAATGCTTTAGAGTAGTCTAGAAAGATGCCCAGTGTTTTTTTATCATTTCTAAAAATTTTTGATTACTGTGTCGGTAAGGTCTGCCAAAGCATCATCAACTCCTATTCCTTTCCTAAAACCGTATTGAGTATCGGGGATGATTTGGTTGGCTTCTATGTAGCTCGTCAATCTTGACTTTATGCATCTTTTAAAAACTTTATATGATTCAAGAAGTTAGCGATCTAACCCGGCAAATATATTTAAAAAAGGAAAGCGACGATATTCAAGAATTGTAGCATTTTCACAATCAGTAGCTGACAATTGATATCCTCATAGAGATGCATCACCAAGAGCAAGACATTATAAAAACATGATTTTTAGACCCATTTGCAAAATACCGCAGCTCAATTAAAAAAGGGTTACAAATTTTAGCAAATTTAGAATCCGACGAAGAGCGTATTTGTGGAACATACAAAGCAATAAAATTTGTTGGGCCGTCATATGACTTTGTTAGATTTCATGAGTTTGTATTAATTAAAGTTTTATTAAATATTTGGTTCCAAATTATAATTTTCTTTAGTCTCTGGTCTAAATTAAATATACCTTGTTTATTCATATTCTCGTATAAATATGCAAAATGATGCTCGGACTGGGTAGTTCAGGTTAATTCTGTAATATCGATCCTAACATCCAAATTGAAATTTTCAACATATTTTTAAGATTGTGGGAACATTTTGAAAGTATTTCTAAAAAGACGTTTTTGAGTATTCATATATTCATTCGTGTTTGTTACTTTCATCGGACGAAATATTGGCTGAACTTAGTTGATATTTGCAATATCGCAAGCAAATTAAATTTTGGCAACTGTACCAAACTCGAGTATCCTGTTGAAATATGAAGTCGCACGTTTCCCCGAAAAGCTTTAGCACACTAGGTTCCCGGTGATGGTTCAAAACATTTGAATACACATCTGCGTTCATTTTTCTTTCCACAAATGCTAGTTCCCAAAGCTCATCTCCAGAAAAACCGCCCCAGACCACTATTCCTTCCAATTTGGGAGGTAGTGCTTGCATGCACTGGTCACTGAGCCTTTCTCCCGGTCTTCGACGTACGCAGATCCTTCCATCGCCGACAAGCAGTTTGAATTTGGATTCATCTGAGAAGATAACTTGGTACCACATCTCCTCAGTCCAATTTTGATGTTCCTGCGCCCAAATCCTGCGAGCTCGTATGGCCGAAACACTAAGAAACGGCTTTTTAGCAAAGCGTCGACTTCTCAAACTGGCTTTTATGAGCCTTCTTCTCACTGTGCTTGAAGAAATTGTTTTGTCTGTACCATTAACTAAATCGCTCCTTAAGTCCGAAGATGTTTTAAAACGATTCCGTAGGCTTTGGACCTTCAAAAAACGGTCATCCACTGAAGTGGTCTTCCTAGGCCTTCCGGGACCGCTTTTTCTTTTCGTTGTGCCTGTCTCGCGATATTTTTTCAATATCCAGGCTACCGTACGTTGGGAACAACCCATTCGAGCTGCGATAGCTCGAGTTGATAACTTATCCTTAGACATCAACAATATATTGCTTTTATATCTGCACTAACTTTTCTCATTTTGTGCACTTGTAGCTTCAAGTAACAACCTTAACTAAACTAAAAAAAATCGTCTAAGACCTCACCTATTTATAGACTATTAAAGAACCTAGGTAATACCAGAAAGCAATTCAAGGTCATTGCTTTCTTGGAATTTGTCAAAATATGGGCATTTCCAAAAATTTGTAGGGTGAGCAAAATTTTTTGCACAGTACTGTATAAACATCGATTGGTGGTAGTGGTGTGATTGGTGATTAATAAAAAAAAACTAATTTTGCACCTTTTTATTAAATTAAAAATTGCTATATTTATAAAATATAAACTAATCATATAAATGCTAAAACGCGTCAATTAACACCTTAACGACGGAAATACAATGTTATGTTCACATGATATGGTGTATGACAGAAATTACTTTCGACGGGTCTCAACATAAACACCCAACCGAAGTTTCCCAAAATCGAATTAGCTCGTAAGATTGCAAATTCATATCGATTGACATATGCGCACACACACACATACAAAATTCTTTCCAAAAAAAATAATAACACTTTAAAGATCTCAAAACGCAGAAAATTTCAATTTTCGGGCCGATTTCAAAACTTGCCTTAAACCGATGAGTTGAAGAGAAAATCTGTAAAAATGTTCTTCTGAAAGATTTTACAATTGTATTCAAAAATGCAAAATGCCTCCATGCGATATGAAATTGCATTTTGATTAGCTTGGAATTAATAAAATCTCAAAACACAGACATAAGATTAAGGCAAAATGTTGGCGCCCAAAAAATAACTCGCTGTGAAAAATAAACTTTTTGAAACGTAATGATTAAATTTTACAGAGTATTTTTAAAACATAACTCTATTCAAATAATATTCAGAAAATGTTTGTTTTATCATTTAAAGTAATTTTGCGGTGTAACAACTTTTAAAAAAATTGATTTTTATTGTAAATATTTTAAAAGCATTTTGGATGTACTCTATGCAAATTTTAAATTAAACCGGAAGTATTGAACCAATTAAATCACTAACATCTAGTGCTTCACTTGACACTTTGCAGCTGCAGTTAATCAAAAAGAATGCAGTTACTTTCGAACTATTTCACAATTTTGCTCCCATCTAGCCTGTTGGCGTCTTAAATTATTATTGAATGATGGCTATGATAAAATCATGGAATCAAGAAAGAGAAAAAGAAAAATTTGTTACTTAATTTTTGAACACGTCATTTTTCTTCGAATTGGGCGTCTATCGGACTTTAATTTTATGACATTGTTTTGCATATTTATGGTTTTCATCGGAACACGAGTCATTCATGTTTATTATTGATTCTTTGATTTAATTACACCTCAATAAAGTAGACACAACATTGAATTCGTAAGACATCGTTAATAAATTTAAATTATGTTTAAAGTTTACGTTTCAAGATTATAAGGATATGCTGAAAATTTCAATTTCGGTTTTCAGACCAATGACGCTAGCTTTTCGATAGACTGAAAAGTTAGGAACCACATCATGAATGGATAGAACTGAATATTAATTTTCCAAAAAAAATTGATACGAGAAATCTTTATAAGACTTAACTTCACTCTGAAGAAATGAAAAAGGCGATTGAATCAATTCCATCATGTAGTTAAATATCTGAACAAAAATTGAGAATAATGAAACAGTTAAGTAAATTGTTGAAGTATAAATGCCAAAATAGTCTCACGACCCGTGGGCAACAGCTCAAAATATCCTATCTTCCCTCACTGAATGAATTGTTTTTAATAAAACTTGACCTGAACATCAATTTGTCAGTATTAGCTCCAGCCTTAATCTCGTCCCAAAAACGACAGCCATTAGAAGCAATCCTGGCTGACTTGTCTTTGGTGCTGACACCAGGCCATATGTTACAAGGGTTAATTCGACCAAAGCATGCTGTCATCATTTATAACATAAACCGCATAATTGTCATTCGTATGTTAGCGAAACCGCCATGAATATTGTTTATACATATCCATACGTTACAATGCAACGTCCTTATTCAGGATTTAAGGGTCGTCGTATATTCAGTGCAAAGTAGTGTTGTGTTAACTCCCCAATGTCCGTGCTGTGCAATAATGATACTTTGTTGTGCAGAAACTGCTGACCATTTGAAAATGCAACAAAAGAGCCTTGACAATGAGCTCCTCCCGGAAGTTTAAAACCTGGATGAAGCATTATGTCGTGACCAAAATACTAGAGGACCATCTCTCACAGTTCTGCACGACGCGGAGTTGCACGATGGCAAACTTTCCCATCATAAATTTTGCTCAGTTTCTCGCTTATACTCCACATCAACATACAGCAAAAACGTGACAGTGCAATAAATATTCCTATTGCAAGGGTGCTGGAACTTTGGCAACAGGAAATGATTTAAAGATTTTCGCTGACCATATAATTATTTTTGAAATGCTCAGCTCCACACTTGGTCGGGAAAAATTCTAATTGCTCCATAGCTGGTTTTGATTTCGAAAAACCATATCATTCGTTCAACAGGGAAAGTGGATCACATTTATAAAAGCATAAATTGAAATGAAAGAGTGATCATCGGGGTAGATTATCCAACAATTAATCATACTTGCATAGTATGTTGTTCATCCGCCATCGGCTCTGATAGTTGGAATCTCCTCATGTTCTCTTTACCAGAATGGTCCGTACGATTTGATTGATTTTCTTGTGAGAGATTGCCTTTTCAGCAGCATTTTCATTCTTCTGCTCATTTTGCCATTATCGGAAATTCAATGTATCTTAAATGGGAACAAGAAATTAGTAAAAATTGTTTATTTGTTTTATTCAGCTCAGGCATGTGTGTTGCGATATTCAGATATGAACTGCACTAAAAATTTCTTTGAAATGAGGGTGGGCACAGCAATATTGTTAGCATATATTATTGCGACTGATGTGCAACCTGTATACTTATATTTGACAACAATTCTGCGAGATTGAACCAGCTAGCCTTGTTGGGGCGTCACTAATTTCCATTAAAACTTAAGTCTGAGTCTTTTAGAACAAATTTCAATAATTTTTTTTAATGTAAATACAAAGTTATTTAAATTGTATAAAACTTTTGTACATCAACAAATAACTATTGAACTTTAAGAATATTTTTTCACTTTTATTTACAAAATAGCGGCTATCACGAAGGCATCCAAAAAATTGGTTGACATGATATCTTCTCACAGGAGCATCTGAATCGAAAAATCCGAATGGCATGTTGAAATATAATTGATTGACTTATAGCCCGTAAACAAAAACAAAATCAATATTTTCAGCCCTATTTTGCAATTAAATAGTTCAATAAAATTGTTGAAAATTTATAAAAAATTCTGAATCTGGTAGGGGCTGGAACTGCACATGTGCTAAATACTAAAAATTTCAGCCCAATTACCAATATAGATTTTTCAAAATCGTGTCAACCAAGACGAAAAACTTTGTTTTGAGGAAAATGCGTTTAAAGTTTAAGCACTTGCTTTGCGCGCTCACATACGCTCTATTGTATCGCTGTATATATATATACAGGGTGTCCCGTAATGACCGCACACGGACATTACCACACAATTTCTCATGCAATTTCCAACAAAAAATGTTTTGTAATATTTTGTCGAAATCTTAACCCTTTAGCTGCTACAGTCATTTTCATTTTTAACTTCCCAGTATATGGGAAGTTCTTGTAATCGCCTCGAAAATCGAAATTGAAATTTTCAACATTTCTTTACGTTTTGAGGTCTATAGAGTATATATAAAGTGTTTCTAGAAAGGGAGATGTATGTGTGTGTGTGTGTGTGTGTACGTACGTACGTTCGTGGACACTTTTTTCTACGAGCATAACTCACGTAAACAAAGTCTGATCGACTTCGTTAAGGTGTCAATCGAAGCGTCTTTGCAATTTCAAAAGCTGATTAGTTTTTGGGATACTTCGGTCGGGGGGTTTGTTGTTTTGACCCTTTGAAGGTCATTTCTGTCATGCGTTATATCTCGCGAACCAAACATACGATTTCCTTGATCGATGTGTCAATCGACGCGTATTAGCAATTTTGTGAATCTATCAAACTTTGGAAAAAATTGTTGGAGCCGTTTTTTAATTTAAGAAAAAAAAGTGCAAAAAATTAGGTTTTTTTTAATAAACAATAAATTTTTAACCTGATTAACGGAAGACAGTATTCAATTTTTATAAAATTTATATATTTCAAACAATGCTTGTAAAAACAACATCAAAACTTTTTCTCATGATTCCGTAAAAAATTAAATAAAAAATAAAAAATCATTAAAAGGCATCATGATTTTCAAGGTCATTTCTGTCGTGCGTTATAGATATCTCGTGAACCAAACATACAATTTGCATGGTTAAGGTGTCTATCGACGCGTATTAGCATTTGTGTGAATCTATAAAAATTTTAAAAAAATCGTTGGAGCTGTTTTTTAATTTAAGAAAAAAAAAGTGCAAAAAATTAGGGTTTTTTATAAACAATAAATTTTTAACCTGATTTACGAAAAACAGTATTCAATTTTTATAAAATTTATAAATTCCAAGCAGTGCTTGTGAAAGCATCATCAAAACTTTTTCTCATGATAACAAGAAACATTAAATAAAAAAATAAAAATCATCAACAGTCATCATGATCTTCAAGGTCATTTCTTCCATTCACTATATATCACGAACCAGATATAACATTTGCATCATTAAGGTGTTAATCGACGTGTTTGAAAACGTCTTTGAATATTTTAACATTACAAAGATCCGTTTCAGCGGTTTTTTTAATTTAATAGAAAAACATAAGAAAACTTAGGGTTTTTTCACAAAAAATATTTTTTTAACCTGATTTGCACAACACAGTAATAAATGTTTATAAAATTTATACATTCCTATCAGTTTTTGAAGAGAAACTAGCAAAACTTTTTCATGATTATGATAAAAATTTAATTAAAAATAAAAAATCATTCAAAGTTACCATATGAAAGGGGTTCTTCCGATTGATATTACCTTATATATTTTATTCTAAAGACTTTGTTGTAAAGTCAATCAAAGTTTTAAAATGTTTGGATAATTTGAGCAGATTTTTAATAGTTTTGCAGTCTGTTGATTAAAAAAGCGGCTTAAATTTTGAAAACCATCAAAATTTCAATCAAATTTGCATTTGTGGTAATCAATCATCATCACCCATCCACCAAAAGCCTTACGCAATCAGTGGATGCTCCCGTAGATGATATGATTAATATTAACTCATTCCTGTTACTGCTATGAATACCTTTCATTATTATTATTTAAAGTAGTAGTATTTTCAAAATTATTATTGTGTTTAATATTTTTAATGTTTATCTAGATATTACTGGGAAGTTGACCGTGTGGACCTCAAGGGTCGCACTTCGCGGCTTGTTCTTAAAAATTGGTTGATTTGCGTTACTGAAAACACCATATCTCAAAAACCACGTCAGCTAAACAGTCAAAAAAAAACTTCTCAACATAGTAAATACTTCATTTTATTATTACAAATAAGTTTTATATGAATCACATTAACATTGGAATTGGTATAGCCCTTTAAAGTTAGATTTTTGTTTTTTTTATGAATTTTTTTTTATTCTAACCACTTTATCTTAAATTTTTACATGCACAATGTTTTGTCCTGTCACATAAAAAAATTTCATATTTTCTGATGACCAATTCCCGTTAACAATATTTTGTCATAAATTTTCAATTTCGAATAGTTACAGTAGTTTGAATGTAGCAAGGCAGGGTTTTTTTTGCATCGAAATTTCACCTTTTACATTAACTAACGGGTAAAAAATTTTCACGCTTCGCTCGACAGGTAAAAAGTTATACTTTTTATTAGGTACATTTATGTCTATGTACAATGTCTAATACCTAAGCTATTTTTGTGTGGCCTACGTAGGATTATAGTGATCCTGGATAGAATTTAATTGCATTTTAATGACCTCTTAATTATCATTTTGCTCACAAGGGGTTAATGGGAACCCGATTAAATTACCGCTTTAAAAGTTTAAGATTTTCAGGCATAAATCAATAATCGTTGCGTATAAATGCGCTGACAGGATTGATTTTATGCGTATGCTGATTCATTCTTTCATTAGCAGCACAAGAAATTAACTTTTCAAAGCAAAATGTATTCTGCTAGTGAATACTTTGAAATGGTTTTAGTCATTGGGGTATGCGAAAATAATAGTGACAGAGCAACTGCTGAATATAGGCGAAGGTATCCGAATCGTAGACATCCCCATCCAAATGTATTCCGAAGGGGAGAGATCCGTAGGCGAGAGACAGAACATCTGACGCTAAGTCGGCAAAACAGTCGAAGCGGCCGGCCATCGTGAACACATGCCAGCATCGACGAAAGTATGATCAGTATGCTATATGTTGTAGCAAATCTAATTTACAGTATAAGGCAAATAAGTCGACAATTCGCTCTTGCAAGGACAACAGTGGAAAGAATACTTTAAAGGTCACATCTACATCCTTTTCATTTCATTTCAAAGTATTCACTAGCAGAATACATTTTGCTATGAAAAGCTAATTTCTTGTGCTGCTAATGAAAGAATGAATCAGCATACGCATAAAATTAATCCTGTCAGCGCATTTATACGCAACGATTATTGATTTATGCCTTTCCAGGGAAAATCTTTTCCCATCTGAAAAAACTAGTTGGCGCCATTCCCTACTCCATGCCATGTGATCTCTAGCGAACTCCAAACGACTTTGTCGATGTCGTTGTGTTAAAGCTGGCTTCATTTTTAATCGAAGGCGTTTTAACATTGGAGATGTCCTTAGTGTCCTTTGCACAGTCCTGATACTTACTGAGGTACCTACATCTGAATCAATTTGTCTGGCTGTCTTCGTTGAACTGGAAGCTTCCCCTAAAATATGACGTCGTTCTCTTTCACTGGCGCACTTTACCCTCATTTTTTGATTTTTTCCGTAGCATTTTGGATTTTTGACGTACGAATTTATCACATTCGCACTTCATTCTATCCTCCGAGCGATTTCTCTGTTCGAATAACCTTTTTCTTTCAGTGTTTCTATTCGCGTTCTTTCTTCTGCAGTTAAAGTTTTACCACGTCCCATATTGATAAGCTAAACTATTACTTAAACCACTTTCTTTATTTATAATTTTATTTTAAAAGTCTCCGAACAACCTACTTCAGCAACACGTGTGAAATGATTGATAGGTGACCTATCCTATTGTTGCACTTAAATATGCGCAAATTCGTTCGAAAAATTCCTGGAAAATAACGGGTAGTTCCCCGATTGCAGAATTGAAGTAACAGTTACGGTAGTGCAGACCCTAATTATGAAAAATACCAAATTTGGATTACCTTGCATTGTATGACCTGCAGACGCAACAAAATTGCCGAACCTATCCTATTGTCGCGCAGTGTATATATATGTATATATATATATATATATATATATGTATTTCTCAGCTTTATCGACCAAACTAAAAGTTTGTACATTAATTCTACACATACTAGTACCTAAAAATTATAATTTTAGAAAATGGTTTTTTGGTTGAAAAAAAAGATCCAGACTGCCCCCTTAATACATTTGATTTTGCCAAACAATGATAAGCAGAAGTTTAAATTAGATAGAAGGGACTTTTTTAGAAACCACGTCATTAGAGTAATTGAAATTAGGAAATATTATTTTTATCAACCATTATTCATTATAAATATGTATTGTTTTGCACGAATATGTTTTGCAATCATGAAAAATGTTTTTTTTTGTTTAATCAGGTATCTTTTTTATTATGTCTGGTTAAATTTTATGAATATTAATAAGCTTTGATTTGACAAAACAATAATGTCTTCAGAAAAAGAGACAAAAGGTAATATTATTCGTGTGAACCTTTTCTAGATGTTTAATATAATTTTTTTTGTCATCGTGAAAAAAAAGTTTATTGATGGTTCTAAAAAAATTGTTCAGAATATATAAATTTTATAAACATTGATTACTGTGTTGAGCAAATATAGTTAAAAATTTACACTTTTTCAAAAAACATAGCTTTCATCACTTTTTTATTAAATAAAAAATGGCTCTTACAATTTTAAAGACTACACAAATGTTAATTCGCGTCGATTGACACCTTAACAATGAAAATCTTATGTTTGGTTCACGAGATATCGTGTTGACAGAAATGACTTTGGTGTGGTCAAAACCAAAAAAACCCCACCCCACCCCACCAAGTTTTCAGAAAAGGTATCAGCTTTTGAAATTGGAAAGTCGCTTCAATTGACATCTCAGTTAAGTCGATGCGAGTTATGCTCGAAGGATAAACTGTCTGCTAACGTACGTACGCATATACACACACATACAGACTTCTTTCCAAAACTCAAAATTTACTCAAAAGACCACAAAACGAAACGATAGATTAAAAATTTCAATTCCGATTTTGGAGACGATTAAAAAAACTTCTCATATACTTGCAAGTTACAGAGTTGGAATGAACATTAGGTTTTTTGAGGCTCAGTACCGTCTCCCAATCCCAATTCCACATTTCTTTTCAACTAATCATATAGGATGGGTCGGCATGGCCCTAGTACATACCAAGGTATATAAATTACCCTGGCATGATCTTTAATTACGTTATATGGAGCAGTGCGCGTGGCCAAATATACCCAAGTGGAATTTCATTCACACTTTAAATGAAGCCAATTTTTCTTTTTCCGACTGGTATTGGAATTCTTGCGAATATGACATCGTTAGGGAAAATTATGTTTATTTATTGCTCAATCGATGCCATTAATAATTTCTGCTGCCAAATGAATAAGTGCAGTTGCTTAGAAACAGCTTACGCTCAAAATGAAACAAACAATTACAATCCTACTATTATTGTCAAAAATTGTTTCATATGTCTTTCGAACTAATCAAATGACAACAACTGACATGCTCAAACGATTTGAAATTTCACGCTTCCTCAACTTAATGACATTTGATTTTAGGACTAACTGTGGCATGTTACATTTACCAGTGCTTTTATATCTATTGTAAAATATATAATGAGGTGAACGGGGCTGCCCAAATATTTTCCAATCTATTTTTTAAACTGGATGGCAGCACTAAGCCAGACAGACAGACAGGCAGCGGTATTTTTCTACTGAAGATAAAGGTATATAAACTAGACATGGTGAACCCATGCGCAGCTTTTCTTCTATCTGGCTCTCACAGCGAGATGCCACAATTCAAGATGTATAGATGGCGGAAACCGGCGGCGGATAGTCGGTGCATTGCATGGGAAACGTGTAAACGAAAGACAAGTGAAGTGACGATGGTGACTTGTTCGGTGCGTGGGTGCAATAGCAGCAACAATAAAACTTATTTCCAACATCACTTGCCATTTTCCCTTTCCTACTGGGCGGAACATGTTTTCCAAAAAGTGTTGATGCTATTCCTACTGGGCACTTTTCGGCGACTTCAGGCCTCAGTGACGTACATGCGCAGTAGTGAACGCATTTGGGAATCGGGAATAGACTACCATGTCTAGTTTATATACCTTGACTGAAGATCATGTCTGGTCTTTCTTGCCGTCCCTTGCCTTTCTTAAAGGCAAAAAGGACCACACCCATGTGCTGAGTCTTAGCCGATATCGTTATTTGGGCTGAATACATTTTCTGCGCATGTAGGACCAAATTGTTGTGGTTGCAACAATCTTTCAAAATATTAACAGAAAAGCATGTTGAGAGTATGCTTGAAACTTTCTTTTATTTGCAGAGAATATTTGATTAAGAAACTTCTAATGCAAAACACTCTTCTAACAGCATAATTTCAATGCTTAAACTTAAACACAATGACTGAAAAGTCAAGTTATCCAAACGTAAATATGAAATTGTTACATGTATTTTGCGCTTCATCGAATTTTGGATCATATTTTCCAGTAAAAAAATATTTAATAACGTTTTTAAGTACGCAAAAAGCAGTGAGTTGCAACCAATGGTTTTATGAAATGATTTACTTTTATTTGAGCAAATTAATTTTATGTTCAGTGGTGAAATTTTCTAAAAAATATCACTTGTTAAAAAAAATACTTGGAGAAAAGTGAAATAAACTTTTTAGCGAAGTCAACGTATGTTCTGAAATATTTGTTTCCGAAAAATATGAAAATGAGTTACTTTTGTTCATTAATGTATATTGATAATGACGTTTTTACAGGTCATTCAAATTCATTCAACTTGTAATCAAAATTGTCACCATACACTACTGAACCATATCACAACAAATGCATTGAGCTCTGCATCGATATAAGGAAAATGCATGTAGCACACCTTTACATTGTACAATACATGTGAGATGAATAATTCTGGGCATGATATAAAATGATGTTTCTAGTAAGAGTTTTGACTTTCACTTCCTTGTCTTATTGCAGTGAGAAGAACTCATGTGCTCTGTGTGCATTCTATATCATAATGGCAAATAGACTTCTGCGATGTTCGTAGGATTCCTTTATACCTGATATTGTTCCTTCGGTTGATGTAGTTCTAGAACAGAAGTTATGAATTTTCAGAGTTCCAAATTGCATTTGCATATGATGAAGTTTGCAATTTCGCCTACACGTACGCACGTAGGTACGTGCATGTGCGTATCATGTGAATTATGAATAACTTTATTGCTTTTCCTGTATAACACCCAATGACTATGCAATTTTCGGAAGACATTGATCTTCCGTTGTAATGCTGTGAAGTTTCCAAATTCAAACAAGAAAACCAGAATCGATTCTGTTCCTAGTCAAAACTAATTGAACATTTCTTATGAATAAGCTTATCTAAGTAAGTACTGGTGAGATATTTAAGTTCTTTTAAAAATTGAGGATGTGATCAGGCTTGAAATTTGGAAGCAAAATGACTTTTTAAAGGATTGTTTCAACTTTCTACTGGTAAACGAAGACTTTATTGTATTAATATGCCATTTTTCGTTAGCAAAATAAAAAACACCATTTTTCGAAAGCAATCAAGTAACATACAAGTCACTCATACGGGTATTATTTGCCCGAGTTCCATTTATTCTCATTTATGAAAACTATCTGAAAAGTAAATTTCAAAAAGTTAATCTTAGAAATGTTAGAGTGTTCCATTTACTTCATTGGCCATCAACTTTCCTCAACACCCAACTTTAGCCACAAGACTAACCACAAATTCGCAGACTGATTTACATGACCAACTCAGTCAATGTCTTTGTGGAATTCTAAATTAAAAAAATGACAAAACTTTGCCTGTTGCAGAATTCTTTAGCTGCTAAAAGAAAATCCCGCTTTATAAATTATATAAGCATGTTATAATAAAGAAAATTATATTACACGCGAGTTTCACTTCGTCAACACATCGTCGCGTCGACCGGGCGTCATTTTTCGTAGCGATCTAAAGTTGCGGAAAATTTAGCTATCGACGATAATGTTGATTTGAATAAAAAGTTGTAAAGAAAAGTGGAAGACATGGATAACTCAATCAGATCTATTAACATATAAAGTGGTTTCTGTTATGCTTTCGATGTTTTTATCTTTTTCGACATGTAAATTTGATTCGACGACACTCTCCCGCATCGTAGTCGCATCCTTCAGTGGAATTTTGTCCTGCCATGCCGCGCGCTGTTGACTTAGCCAGCCACCTCGGAAAATACGTACTTGGCTAGCTTTGAGAGCTTCCTTGGATCCAAGCCCGCAAAGAATGGAATTACTTCATCCGCCAACGTCAATAACGTTTGACTTTTTCTCCTTGCGGTAAAGTAAAATGTAAATAGCTTCACGCAAAGAATAATGTATGTGAAGACAATTTTCGCAGAAATGTACTGAGCCGATAAATTAAAGGACATTCTTCAATTTTGGATTAGTCGCTTCACATCTAGAAAATGTATACGCTTTGGCCTCACCGAAACAAATTCAAATACAACCATTTTTTCGATGCGGCTCAAGTTCAGCTAAATATAAGTACATGATTCACTGAAGACATTCAGTACACGAAATAATAATAGAAGAATTTCGAAATAACGGTTTTGTGGTTAAAGCTTTAAAAATGATTGCTTTTAATCATTGAATTTTCTTGTTTGCAAAAAATGGGCCAAATGTCCTACGACAAAATTTCCTCTTCCAGTACAAAGTTTTTGATAGAATATTCAATGTTTTTTAGTTGCTCAAAAAACGTGGAAAATCGCGTTGCCTGTTTATCAAACATTCAAACGTTGCATTTCAACAACATTTTATTCCTTTCTATGTGAAAAGTAACAAAATTTAACATGTAATTAATAATCAAGACGAATTGTATGAAAATTGTTTCATTTGAATACGCAATGTTTGAGTAGAAAGACTTTAACCTTCCTCGGTTCTTCGGGTCAAATTGACCCGAAACTGAAATTTAATTCATCATAAAAGTCTTCATTTTGACCACAATTTATTCCGGCTTCGTAACTATTATTAATTATACGTTTACCAAATATTAGTGTTGTAACAATAGAATCCATGTCTCCTATGTTCGGAAAATAAAGTTTTTTCCATTTTGGGTTCCTCGGGTCAATAATACCCGAGTATGAAAAATACCAGAAATCTCAAATTTGTGATGCTATTCAATCAATAACCGTTTGCAATTTGGCAAGTTTATACGCTTCCAAATCCACGAGTTGAGTGAACTGAACAATTTTCTCAGTGTGAGTTCCATAGTTGTTTGGGCTTGACGTGTTCTGTTTTCGTTTGAAATAGCTCAAAGTTTGAATGACTTAGCGGTTTCGCGAATAAACCATAAACTACGATTTAGGTTTCGACGATGAAATCGTTAGCGAAACGGAAAATAATTTGGAGGAAAGTGCTGTCGACAATGTTCAACCTACTTTGGACAATGAAAGCAGTAGTGGCGAAACAAATAGCGACAATGAGCCTCTTTCAAGATACATTACCGATACCAGTGCCAATGAAAACCAAATGCAATCAAAAAATGGTGAATTTGTATGGTCGAGAATCCCATTACAGACAAGAGGTCGTTTGGGGATCGAGAAATAAGGAGACAGAGTGATAAATTATCAGCTGTGTGTTTGCCTATGTTCTATAACCCAAATACAAGTATTACAATTGATGAACAGCTACTCTCATTCAGAGGTCGATGTCCTTTTCGACAATATATGCCGACCAAACCAAGTAAATATGGAATAAAATTTTGGATTTTATGTGACAGTGAAACAGGATACGTTGGTGCCATTCAGTCTTATACTGGAAAACTCCAGGGAAGTGCTCCCGAAAAAAAACCAAGGAATGCGTGTAGTTTTGAATCTGACAGAAGGCTTACATGGCTACAATCTTACATGTGATAACTTTTTTACATCATATGAATTAGCTGAACAACTTTTAGGTCATAAACTTACAATTCTTAGAACTTTACGAAACAATAAACGTCAGATGCCCACAGCTCTTTTAGATACAAAGAAACCTGTGTTTTCATCCATTTTCGCATTCAATTCAAAAATGGTTCTTGTCTCATATATTCCGGAAAAAACGTCATTTTGTTGAGCACCAAACATAACAACATCGAAATACATGATTCAGAGCAGAGAAAACCTATAATGATTATGGACTATAATGCAACAAAAGGTGCAGTTGATTTTTTAGATAAAATGGTGGGGGCCTATAGTTGCAAAAGAATGACTAGAAGGCGGCCAATAGCCATATTTCATAATATCATTGATATTTCATGTTTCAATGCTTACATATTATACTGTGACATCCATTCAGGCTGGAAACAAAAGAGAACAGTACAAAGACGGCTATTTTTAGAAAAGTTAGCCATGGAATTAGTACATGACCACATCAAGCGTCGGAAAACTCTTTCTCGGACAAATGCATCGCAGGAATTCGTACAACGAGTGCAGTCAGGTTTTACAGAAACAATGCGTACTTCAACTTCTTCTAGTTCTAATAAAAGCAAAAGGTGTATGGTATGTCCGTCTTCAAAAGATGTAAAAACTTCTAAAATTTGCAAAAAATGTAAGAAACATATATGTCCAAAACATTCTGAAATTTTGTGCCTGGCGTGTTGCAATGAAAATAAATAATGGTGTTGTGTGTTGTTTCCTTATTTTTACTTAAAAATGGATGTTGCACTTAATTTTATACATATTTATGGAATCGTGTCAAACTGACCCGAAGGCCTTTAGTGAACGCAGTATTTCAGGAACCGAGGAGGATTAAAGAATTTCAATCAGTTTTTCATCGTGGAATTTTTCTTGTGTACACCAATGAATCCAAAGTAGCAGTTAGAAAAACACCACTTCTTATTAAACAATTGGTCAGTAGTAATATACAATAAGCAATACCTACCTTAACACGTGCTGAGTCTCATGTTACACCACAGAGTTCAAATATTAGGTAACTCGTACTTCTGTGCTGTACCACAATTCGAAGAAATTCGAATCTTTAGCTGTTTCAGTTTCATTTATGTACTAGAAAATACAAATTTCAATGAAAACGAAGTCCAAAAGCGTTGATGAATTATGTTGGTATTGAAAACATAGACATTTTAAATACAACCTATAAAAAGTATTACTACTGTTCAAATGTAACGTTGAAACAGAATAATAAAGAAGAATTATAGAATTAGTACTATTATTTTCACAAATGAATAATTTAAATCCAAAAATATAGCTCTAATTTATAATCCAGCAAATCATCAGTTGTAATCATCATGAAATCAAAATTAATATTTTTGAAATTGCCAAATTGGCCTGAAATTGTGGAATCGTTACAACAGTCCCGTGTTCCAAACAAATTAGCAAACTGCCTTCACTTGAGCAATTACAACTTCATTATGGTCTTTCAACTGCTAGATTTTCCTCCGTCTCAAAATCAGCCAAAACCAAGACTAAGTAACTCCGCGCACTCCGTCGTCGTCTCTTAATTTTCCGTTAACTTTCAGTCGTCCTGCGAAAAGTCGAACGCCATGAATTCCTAATCAGACAGGTTCGTTAATCGAATTAGACAACAACCAGTCATTACGGTTGCGGCATTAGCACAGAATTCATTTTCAGCAGTATTCGGATATACACTTTACCTTGGAATGAAGCACTCGTATGTTTTGGTAACGATGGTTGAAGTTTATTAGTTGAAGACCGAAAGTTTGCAGTTTTTATTGGTATATTCATTCAAAGTGTTTGTAAAAACTTTTACCCTTGGTCGAAAAATATTTGCTTCTAATGAAGTAAAGCTGAAAATTTCAAAAGACGTTGCCAATCAAAAATGTCCACTATGAAGTGATAAATGACAAAACTATAAAGACTGCACTTCCTTGGCTCCAAAATATCAACTAAAATTTCAAAGGTATTTTTTCGTTTTCTTTTCGTGTAATATGCTGAAGCGCGAAATAAATTGGAAAGTGAAAATAAAATTAACAAGCATTATTGAATCTACTTCATGACAGAAACGACATTTTAACAATAAATTGCTGATAGATACCCTGCCTAGTATATCAAGCTTCGAATGAGGCAGCATTACAGAAACGTCATTATGAACCAAATCTACTTAATCATGAAACCCTGCTGCACTGCAATAAAATCAATCAATGGGTAAATAATGAATTAAAATATAACTTTTAGTTTTTTTGATGTTTTCCTAGCTTCAAGTCATCCCAAATAAAGTTTTTATTGAAAATAATCAATAATTCATTCATATTCATCAATATCACACCTGAAACACATTTCAAATTAAACGATATTTTTTTAAAAGAGAAATATTTCTCACTTTATTCCGAAATAGTTAGTAACAATTATTTTTTTCATCGCGTCAGCATGCAGTAGAATCGCAAAACACAATCAATTTTGATATAAATGACTTATAGCTTTGTGGCACGAATGTTTCCTTTGAAAACTGACTTGTGAACTATTTATTAATGTTTTTTTAGTTGTTGATAATGAAATAAATACTTTTGTCACGTACTAGACAAACTGATAAAAAATGGACTGATATGAAATATTTCTGCATGTAAATGATATAAATTCGCCTGTTTTTTCTTTAAATTTATTTTCATATTTGATATATTGAACCATAAGTCTCGTTTGATGATATAATTATAACTATCTTCCGCATCCGAATGAGGTTCCTCCTCGATATGGGAAACGTTATTTGTCTTATTAAAAGATTTATAAGTTAAGTACTCTATGTTAACAAAACGCGTATAAAACTCTTTTTTACTTTCATTTTAATAAAAAAGAAAACTATTTATAAACCGTTATCGTTTTTTACATTACCAAATGATAATCGTTTGATATATTCGGACTGATTACATCGTTTGCTAAAATAAATTACTTTGTGTACATTTAGTAATTCACGAAGATTGACTATACTTTATCGTTACTTGGACTTACAAAATACATTATCTAAACAAGCTATATAGTATGCAAGTTTCCTAAGAGGATATGTACAACATTAATCATTAGGCTCTGTCTTATTCACAAGAAGATTCAACCGACTCAGTAGCATTCTCTTCGAGATGCCCTCGAGTTTTTAACTCTGGCATCGATGCAGTTCTGATTCTTTTGCTATTCACGTTCGTTGGAAAGACTTTTAACTACAACACAGTTTTATTACATTGCTTACAACTACGAGAAGGGGTACTTTTAAATCACTCATCTTACACTCTGACGACATGTGTCGATTATATACAGCTCTCCTGTATTCGATTTGAGGTTGTAACCACCTCGGGTCGAAACCGGTACTCGCTTAGCGACGAAGTAACTACTGATTGGTTGTTAGGACTAAGAAGACTAACTTCCATGGGTTGCGTTAGCGGTGGGTGTATCTGCCCTAAAGGACTACATGTTGTAACGCCTTTGTTTCCTTTAGAAAGTGTTGTATAGCTCTGAAAATACAAAAAAAAATGTTAGCAGGCAAAACATTAAGCGGAGACTTTCTACGGTACTGACTGCTCTAATTAAGCTCGCCAAAGAAAACAATTTTGCTGCAATCAAGATTGCGAAATCCTTTGCAGCGGAACTCTATGAACGTTCAATTATGGAACTTTTTTCTTAAGTAAGTTTTCAATGTTTTGATCCGACAAGTTTAAAAAAACAATTTCTTTTGAACAACCACACTTGACAATTGCGTTTCATTTGCTAATCACGAAACTAAATCGAGACAAGAGTACTTAATGAGTACATGGACACAAGCAAAACAAAATATAGATTATAAACTTCTAGTGACTAGTCAATGAGAATTTTAAGATTCATTTTGGAGATGCAAGTTTGAGAAGACAAAATGTATTCAAAGAAATTTACAACGAGCAACAACGATCTGAAGCTCATCTATGAATGCTGCGACACTGCGTAACAGTACGCTTATGTAAGCTGCAGACTATTTAGAGTACTTCAAGACTTGAAATTAATTACTTTCTATTCAGCACCAATTGCTAGACTCCTCCTAATTTTTGTAAAAGGCAAGTATTTGAATTGGCGCAAAATAAAAATAACTTGTATTTTTTGTGCCATTAAACACATAACTACGAGATCAACAATTTCTATTTCAAATTAACTGCAACCGAATGTGGGTGTTCTTTTTAAAAACAAAAAAAATTAAACAAGCCCGGTGGTGCGACCCTTGAGGTCCACACGGTCAACTTCCCAGTAATATCTACAAAAACATCAACAACATTGACAATAATAATAATAATTTTGAAAATAATACTACTTTAAGTAATAACAATGAGAGGTATTCATAGCAGGAACAGGAATGAGTTAATGTGAATCATATCGTCTACGGGAGGTCCATTGATTACGTAAGGCTTTTGGTGGATGGGGGTAGATTGATTTGATCAATCAATCGGTGGGGATATTTTTCTTTTTGGGTGGGGAACGTTTCTACATTGATGTTGAAGGACAAAAGAGCGCTAGCAAAAATGAATGCGGTTTTTGTTATTACGCCCACTGAAAAGATTTTGTCGCGTGATGGTCATTTTGAATAGTTGCGTTTAAAATTGTCATCATTCCGGCATAATCACTGAATTTATATTTTTTCACGATTTTACATCAATGAGATTAATAATTAATTTTGAACTTGTGTTGGTCTTGAAAAGTATTGAATATGCAGTCAAAAATAGGTTCAATTGCATGTCAAAAGTAAAATGTTTTACAAATGATGATGAACGGAAATAATTGAAATCTTACGATTACTAAAGATTAAATTTACTAAAAACTACAATTTTTTATTTGAAGAAAGCCTTCTGAAGCACATGATTTTGCAAAGTATTGACTACAAAACATTTCACCATTCCAAGCGTTGATTACCATAAATGCAAATTTGATTGAAATTTTTCTGATTTTCAAAATTTAAGCAGTTTTTTTATTAAAATTAAAACACTCCTAACAATATTAAAAATCTGCTTAAATTATGCGAATATTATAAGACTTTGATCGAATTTACAACAACGTTTTTAGAATAAAAGATACTGAGTAATATCATTCGTATGAACCTTCTTTAAATGGTAACTTTGAATGATTTTTTCATTTTCATTTAGTTTCTTTTCTTAATCATGGAAAAAAGTTTTGCTGGTTTCTCTTCAAAAACTGAAGAATGTTCAAATTTTATAAACTGGTATTACTGTGCTGTGCAAATCAGGTAAAAAAATTATTTTTCATGGAAAAAACTATAATTTTTCGCATTTTCTTTTATTAAATTAAAAAACGGCTGAAATAATTTTTTATAATGGTAAACACATCACAAAAATGGTCATACACGTCTGTTGACACCTTAATTATGGGCAAATTATATCTGGTTCGTGAGATATAGTGAATGACAAAAATTACCTTGAAGGTCATAACGACTGTTGATGATTTTTTAAGTTTTATTTAATATTTTTTGTAATCATGACGAAAAGTTTTGATGATGTTTTTACAAACACTGTTTGGAGTATATAAATTTTATAAACATTGATTACTGGGTTTCGTAAAGCAGGGTAAAAATTTATTGTTTATGAAAACAAAACCTAATTTTTTGCACTTTTTTCCCTCAAATTGAAAAAACAGCTCCAACCATTTTTTTAAAAATTTGGTAGATTCACAAAAAAATGTTAATACGCGTCGATTGACACCTTAACCATGCAAATGATATGTTTGGTTCGCGAGATATAACGCATGACAGAAATGACCTTCAAAGGGGCAAAACAACAAACCGCCCCCGACCGAAGTTTCCCAAAAACTAATCAGGTCTTAAAATTGCAAAGACGCTTCGATTGACACCTCAACGAAGTCGATACGACTTTGTCTACGTGAGTTATGCTCGTAGAAAAAGTGTCCACGAACGTACATACGTACGTATGTACATACACACACACACATAAATCTCCCTTTCTAAAAACACTTTATATATACTCTATAGACCTCAAAACGTAAAGAAATGTTGAAAATTTCAATTTCGATTTTCAAGGCGATTACAAGAACTTCCCACATACTGGAAAGTTAAAAATATAAAACACACATAAATTATTAAAATTGCCAATTTTTTGGTTTTATTAGCTGGAAATTCTCATAAAATTTAGTGTTTTAAAATAATTATTAGAATTTGATCACCGTGACTGCATCTTAGAAGAGCTATCCTGTCGGTTCAGTTTGGTGTGATTGTTTGCAGCAAAGCCGGCCTTAATTTGCCATCAACTTGTCGATTGTTGGGTTCCAAGTTCTTAAAGGTAGCTGGTTTATCAGCACAAATATTAGTATAATGGAGTCAAATCACATGATCTGGGTGGCCAGTTTACAGATCCATTTCTTGGGATGACTCGTTCACGAAGGGTTTGGTCTACTAAAATAAAGTTTTACGCGCTGCATGGTATGTTCCGCCATTTTCTTGGAATTATTTGTCTCTAAGACGTTTGGCACTATTATTGGGAATCAAAATAATATGAATCTTTTGTCTGTTGCGATCGCCATTAATGGTAACGTTGGTGCCGTATTCAGATTTGAAACAGAAAGGCCCAATTATGCCACCGGCATGCAAACCGCATCAAACTGTGACTTTTTGAGATGTAATAAGACTTTCAAAGTTATTTGAGGATTATTATCACACTTAAAACGGCAATGTCGTTTATTCACGAACTCATTTAGCCTGAAATGAGTCTCATCGCTGAAAATACTTTGACGGGAAAAATGCGACCCAAATTCCAACTCAATCTCAGCCCATTCATCCAATGTACGACGCAAAAAATGGTTAAATGGCTTCAATTGCTGCACTAGATTGATCTTATATGACTTTGGTTCAAGTCCAAGATCTTTTTTCAAAAAATTCCATGTAGTTGACTGATTGTGGCGAAGTTTTTGAGATCGGCTTTGAATCGATAAATTTAGATCCTCAGTCACATTACCCTCTACATCAGCGATAGCACTGTACAAACTCTTGCCGGATGAACACTGTCTACAAGAGTATACGTGGGCATGAGTCTTCTCATCGTATTGCGTATGAGCTGCTCAGGTGGACAATTACGAGCACCATAAATTGGACGAAGTGCTCTATAAGTTCAGCGCATAGAATGTGAATTTTGGAAATGAGTTTCCTCTTTTTTGTCGTTGTTATGATGTTAGTTTTTGAATTGGAATTTGTCAAAGAAAATTTAAAATAAAATTGAAATGACAGAGGAGTTTGTATTCGACAGATATTTTTATTGAAAGTTCTTTATTTCTAGAAAGCACCTTATATTCCACATGCAACCAGGCATATTCATAGTGTATATATATTAAGTGGTAGGTAACGTATTTTTCAAATATGTTACTTTTTACACACATTTTTAAATCTTAGCGGTTATTATCCTCGAAAATATTCTTGCAACGATTTTCTTCTTCTGAAACTTACCACAAAACCCCGTATTTATTGCCAAAAAACCAACTGCCACCAAAACGCTCGGTTAGTTTTGCACTATGAAGTTTGTCTTGCGAGCCATTAATTCGGCTTGAAAATGCATCACTTTGGAATGCAATAGCTTCCGCAAAACTACATTTCTTGCAAAAAATGCACACGAGCTTGGGCAACATGGAAGAAATGAAGTTGGGAGGAAAGAGTTGACTAACAATAAAAGTATCACGCTCCTCCCAAGTTTTAAATTTAATAATAGCTTCAGAAAAGTGTTAAAAATAATTCTGAAGGTGGTAAGAGAAACATTTTGAAGCCCGTTTCACATGGATTTGAGTAATAATATATTTATTTACTTCCCAGTATATGGGAAGTTCTTGTAATGGCCTCGAAAATCGAAATTGAAATTTTCAACATTTCTTTACGTTTTGAGGTGTATAAAGTATTTATAAAATGTTTTTAGAAAATGAGAAGTATGTGTGTGTGTGTACGTTCGTGGACACTTTTTTCTATGAGCATAACACACGTAAATAACGTCCTATCGATTCAGATGAGGTGTCAATCGAAGCGTCTTTGCAATTTTAAGAGCTGATTAGTTTTTGGGACACTTCATATCGCGACATATCGCGAACCAAACATACGATTTCCTTGAACAAGGTGTCAATCGACGCGTATTGACATGTATGTGATTCCATCAAGTTTTTTTCTTGGAGCCGTTTTTTAAATTAAAAAGCAAAGTGCAAAATATGACGGTTTATTTCAAAAACAATAAATTCTCAACCTTATTTTCAAGTGCCAGTAATCAATGTTTAAATAATCTATATACTCCAAACATTTGGTCTAAAAAAATCAAAATTTTTTCTCATGATTACAAACAAAATTAAATAAAAAATAAAAAATCATTAACAGTTATCATGCTCTTCAAGGTCATATTTGTCATGCGTTATATCTCGCGAACCAAACATAGGGTTTGCATTGTTTAGCTGTCAATCGACGCGTTTTAACATTTTTGTGAGTCTTTCAAATTTTCAAACAAAAATTTGAGCCGTTTTTTAATTTAAGAAAAAATTGCAAAAAATTAGGGTTTTTTCATAAACAATAAAATTTTAACTTGATTTACGGAACACAGTAATCAATTTTTATAAAATTTCTATACTCCAAGCAGTGCTTGTAAAAACTTCAAGGACCCTTTTTATCATGATTACAAAAAACATCAAATAAAAAATAAAAATCATTAACAGTCATCATGATCTTCAAGGTCATTTCTGTCATTCACTATATCTCACGAACTAGATATAATATTTGCATCATTAAGGTGTGAATCAACGTGTATTTTGCGATTTTTTTAACATTGTCAAAATGCGTTTCAGCCTTTTTTTTTCAATTTAATAGAAGACGATACAAAAAATTAGGGTTTTTTTCATAAAAAAATATTTTTTTAACCTTATTTGCACAACACATTAATAAATGTTTATAAAATTTATACATTCTTATCAGTTTTTGAAAAGAAACCGGCAAAACTTTTTTCCACGATTATGAGGAAAAAAAGCTGAATAAAAATAAAAAATTATTCAAAGTTCCCAGGTAAAGAGGGTTCATACGAAAGATATTACTTTATATCTTTTATTTTAAATAAATTGTTGTAAATTCAATCAAAGTTTTAAAATATTTGCATAATTTGAGCAGATTTTTAATAGTTTTTACAGTTAAAAAAATTGCTTAAATTTTGAAACCCATCAAAATTTCAATTGAATTTGCATTTGTGGTAATCAACGCTTTGAAAGGTAAAATGTTTTTTAGTCAATACTTTGCAAGATCATATGCTTTAAAAAGCTTTCATCAAATAAAAAATTGTAGTTTTTAGTAGATTCATTCTTTAGTAATCGTAAGATTTCAATTACTTCCTCCATCATCATTTGTAAAACATTTTACTTTTTACATGCAATTGAACCTATTTTTGACTGCATATTCAAAAATTTTTCAATACCAATAGAAAATATAAAGTAATTATCAATCTCATTGATGTAAAATCGTGAAATAACATAAATTCAGTGATTATGCTAAACTTGTGGCAATTTTGAACGCAACTATTCAAAATGACCATCACGCGTCAAAATCTCTTCAATGAGAGTAATAACAAAAACTGCATTCATTTTTGCTAGCGCTCTTTTGGGCTTCAAGCATCGATGTGAAAATAACAAATAACGTACAAAAGGTCCCCACTGATTGATTGATCGAATCAATCTACCCCCATCCACCAAAAGCCTTACGTAATCAATGGATACTCCCGTAGATGATATGATTAATATCAACTCATTCCTGTTACTGCTATGAATACCTCTCATTATTATTACTGAAAGTAGTATTATTTTCAAAATTATTGTTGTGTTTAATATTTTTAATGTTTATCTAGATATTACTGGGAAGTTGACTGTGTGGACCTCAAGGGTCGCACCTCTCCGTTTGTTTGGTTAGTTTTTTATAAAAGTACCCTTGGAAAAAAATGGGTTCAATAAGAGGTAAATATTTTAACGACTCTCTTAATAGTCGAACCAAGTCATAGATAAATTTTCATTTTGTCGCATAAATGCTATCATACCCATATCAAATTATTTGCGTAGATTTTCTAAATGCCTCAAAATCAAACTTTTGCATATGATTTTTCTCGACTGTTCAGTAGCTTTTTGTAACACATTCGCAAAATACTAACCGATAATATAAGTTGAGAAAACATCTGCCCTAAATCAACTAATAAATAAATGAAAATAGACTGTTAAGTGAATATGTTAATTTTGTCGTCCCATGTAGCCATTTTGGTGATGCGGATTACCAAGAAGAACGGTTGATATTCAACTCGGATATAAAACTGATCAAATGGGCATTAAAATCTTTCCACAGTTTCGCAGCAAATATTTGCAGCATGCCAGACCATTTCTAGAAGTTTACGGTTGTTTGACTACCCTATAATACTTTCTAGCCGTTTCGTACGATGTACGCGCAACAAAACCAAACAAATGGGGCATTAATAGAAACCGAATGTGCCAGCATGTGATCCTGTTACAGATATGTGTATTTCCAAACACATCGAATGCGAACCCATTGCGGTAGACTATTCTATTATAAATGATTTTCGGCAAAGTATGACATTTCGCAAATGCTTCCACACATCCATAAAATATCGAAAACAATAAAAAAACTTGGCATATCAATGTGATGTCACGTTCTCTTTCAAAGGATTTTAAACGATGATAAACGACAAAATAAATAAAAAGCGAGGACACGTAAACGCGTCTAGGCATAAATATGAATTCACGAAAAAATAACGTAATGGCATCGCAACTGCTGCAGGAGAATATGAATATAAGGGATGGGCTTTTCATGATCGAAGTCAACATCCACTCCGAGTACAAATATCATTGCACCAAATTTGAATAAAAGATATCCATCCGCAACACCACTCCGCGACCAAGTCGACGACGCAAGAAGCTTTCGGTGGCCTCCTTAACAGCTATTTTTTCACAATAGTGCCTGCATGATATATTGACAGTTATATGCTGAAGGGTGATGTTAAGATTATGCTCCAGTTCGGGCATTTACTTAAACTTACGACCCATAAAAAATAAAAAAGATCATTTGTTTCGAGTGAGTGGCACTTTCGTGTTTATATTGTACTTTTTCGCGAGCTCAATTCGAAAGCAAAGTCCTGGAGAAGGAGAATATATTTGACTGCATGCCTACCAAACTACAGTGTCCTTAATGGATGCTCAGATAAGGCAATCGCTATGTGTGTCCGTATGTATAACTGGGTCATTATTCTGTAAGGGATGTGTTGTTTGCAAAAAGTTAATGAAATAAAGTGTAACCCGAAATGAGCCTTGAAATGGGCAGCATTTGTTCTACCGCATTAAATATTTCTGCAGAGATGGGCATTTTTGCTTAGGCAGCAGTCAAAAGGCTCTAAAATAAAATTTAGTAATTTCATATGAAATTCAAATGCTCGCCAATTTAATGAATTTGTGACAAATCACATCTCGGCTTAAAGTATTCGAGTGCTGGACACGTCCAAAAGTCAAGTTTACTGATGCCGTTCGAATTATAAGTATTCTCCTTCAAACAATTTAACTTAAGCTGAAAAACCTTGTATATTCAAGACTATTTTCAAAATACATTGATTTCATTTGTATCCTCATAAAAAGAAGCGCAAATTTTGAGTTTGGTAGTAGTCACAGTCAATCGCAGAGAGCATTTCATGAGTTTTGTTCGTGTTTAAGGTGTTACTTCAGTTGTGTTAGCTGATTAGTGTGAATAAATCTTAAATGAAACTAAAAATTGATGGGTGGCTAAATAAAACGCAGAAACCGCAAATAAAACAAATTTATTTTGTCGTGTGCAAAGGCTGCAAACTAATTTTTAAGAATTACTGGTTTCGAACTTATTATTATCTATTCACTTGTAGCGATATTGAATTAATCTACTCAGAAGACTTTTGGGACACTCAAATTTCCAAAACAGCATGGCTAAAAAAGATCGCTGCGATGTTTTCTCAGAACAATTAGACCTGAAACTATCTTTCTAACTTTCTGGCTTCCGAACTATTGCACAGTCAAGAAGTCATTGCAGTATACCAAGAAGTCGACTGGTTAACAAACCAAAAAAATTCTATATGAAATCTAAACTCTGGCAGTCAAGCTGCTTTTCAATCAAAATGTTAATGCAATATCGTTCACAACTGAACGAACCTTGAATACCAGGGAATAAGGATAGACCTGGAAGTTACAAAGCCGTTTCACTAACAAGAGCAGGCACTAAGCTCCAAAATTAAACACTAACACCTCAAGTCAGCTATCTTCTAGCTTCCATAATGCTAGGATTCAAGAAGCATGACACAACAGCTGCAAGTAAGAAGAAATATTAGAAGAAATCTGTAGAACAGACACGCAAACTTGGTTCGTACTGAGCCCCAAACGCAACAAGATACCCCTCAGCGCGAGCCGTGAAACATTAAGCTTCATCATATCCGTACTGATGAGGCACTGTTTGGTTGGCAGACATGCAGAAAGATTTGACGTTCGAGTTGTTAGCGTATGTGAAACATCGTTTGTTTGCGTACGATGCATTTGTTAACTTCCCAGTATATGGGAAGTTCTTGTAATCGCCTCGAAAATCGAAATTGAAATTTGCAACTTTTCTTTACGTTTTGAGGTCTATAGAGTATATATAAAGTGTTTTTAGAAAGAAGTATGTATGTGTGTGTGTGTGTGTGTGTGTATGTACGTACGTACGTACGTACGTATGTGCGTTCGCGGGCAGTTTTCCTACGAGCATAACTCACGTAAACAAAGTCGTATCGACTTCGTTAAGGTGTCAATCGAAGCGTCTTTGCAATCTTAAGAGCTGATTAGTTTTTGGTACACTTCGGTCGGGGGGGTTTGCTGTTTTCACCCTTTGAAGGTCAACCATGTTATGCGCTATATCTAACGAACCAAACATGCGATTTTTATTATTAAGGTGTCAATCGACGCGTATTGCCGTTTAGGTGATTCTGTGAAATTTTAAAAAAAATTGGTCGAGTGGTTTTTTAATTTTTTGAAAAAAAAATTGCAAAAATTTGGGTTTTTTTCAAAAACATCAAATTTTTAATTTGATTTTCAACACACAGTAATAAATCTTTATATAATTTATATACTCCAAACAGTTGTTGTAAAAAAACACCAAAATTTTTCACTCGTGATTACAAAAAAAATCAAATAAAAAATAAAAAATCATTAATAGTCATCGTGATCTTCAAGGTCATTTGTGTATTGCATTATATCTCGCGAACCAAACATATGATTTGCATAATTTAGCTGTCAATGAACGTGCATTAATATTTGTGTAAATCTATCAAATGTTGGAAAAAATCGTTAGGGCTGTTTTTTAATTTAAGAAAAAAAAGTGCAAAAAAAAAGGTTTATTTTCATAACAAATAAATTTTTAATCTGATTAGCGGAATATAGTAATCAATGTTTGCAAAATTTATATACTTCAAACAATGTTTGTAGAAACACAATCAAAACTTTTTCTCATGATTACATAAAAAATTAAATAAAAAATAAAAAATCATTAGAAGTCATCATGATTTTCAAGGTTACTTTTATCATTCGCTATATCTCACGAACCAGATATATTATTTGCATCATTATGGTGTCAATTGACGTGTATTAATATCTTTGTGAAGTTTTTAACATGATTAAAATTCGTTTCAGCCTTTTTTGAATTTAATAAAAGAAAATGCGAAAAATTATGGTTTTTTTTCATAAAAAATATTTTTTTAACTTGATTTGCACAGCACAGTGATAGCAGTTTATAAAATTTATACAATCTTATCAATTTTTGAAGAGAAACCAGCAAAAAAATTTCCATGATTATGAAACAACTAAATAAAAAATAAAAAATCATTCAAAGTTACCATGTAAAGAGGGTTCATACGAGTGCTATTACTTTATATCTTTTATTCTAAAAAATTGTTGTAAATTCAATCAAAGTTTTAAGATATTTGCATAATTTGAGCAGATTTTTAATAGTTTTTCTAGTCTTTTAATTAAAAAAAATGGCTTAAATTTTGAAAACCAATAAAATTCATCAACACCAAAAAGGCCCCCACCGATTGATCCGCGTGAATATTCAATCTGTCCTTATCAACCAAAAACCTTACGTAATCAAGGGACCCTTCCGTAGACGATATGATTCATATTAACTCATTCCTGTTTCTGCTATGAATACCTCTCATTGTTATTACTTAAAGTAGTATTATTTTCAAAATATTTATTGTGTTTAATGTTGTTGATGTTTATGTAGATATTACTGGGAAGTTGACCGTGTGGACCTCAAGGGTCGCACCTCGCGGCTTGTTAACTTCCCAGTATATGGGTAGTTCATGTAATCGCCTCGAAAATCGAAATTGAAATTTTCAACATTTCTTTACGTTTTGAGGTCTATAGAGTATATATAAAGTGTTTTTAGAAAGGGAGATGTATGTGTGTGTGTGTGTGTACGTACGTACGTACGTACGTATGTTCGTGGACACTTTTTTCTACGAGCATAACTCACGTAAACAAAGTCGTATCGACTTCGTTAAGGTGTCAATCGAAGCGGCTTTGCAATCTTAAGAGCTGATTAGTTTTTGGGATACTTCGGTCGGGGGGTTTGCTGTTTTGACCCTTTGAAGGTCATTTCTGTCATGCGTTATATCTCGCCAACCAAACATACGATTTGCATCGTAGAGGTGTCAATCGACGCGTATCAACATTTGTGTGAATCTATCAAATTTTTAAAAAAATCGTTGTAGTCGTTTTTTAATTTAAGAAAAAAAAGTGCAAAAAATTAGGGTTTTTTCATAAACAATAAATTTTTAACTTGATTTGCGTTAATAATTAGACAATGTTTATAAAATTTATATACTCCAAACAATTTTTGTAAAAACAACATCAAAACATTTTGTCATGATTACGTAAAAAATTCAATTAAAAATAAAAAACTATTAAAAGTCATCATGATTTTCAAGGTCATTTTTATCATTCTCTATATCTCACGAACCAGATATAATATTTGCATCATTAAGGTGTCAGTTGACGTGTATTAATATCTTTGTGAAGTTTATACATTATAAAAACTCGTTTCAGCTTTTTTTTAATTTAATAGAAGAAAATGCAAAAAATTATAGATTTTTTCATAAAAAATATTTTTTAACCTGATTTGCACAGCACAGTAATAAATGTTTATAAAATGTATACATTCTTATCAGGTTTTGAAGAGAAACCGGCAAAATTTTCTTCCTTGATTATAAAAAAAAATGAAAAATAAAAAATCATTCAAAGTAACCATTTAAAGAGGGTTCATACGAATGCTTTTACTTTATTTTTTTTATTCTAAAAAATTGTTGCAAATTCAATCAAAGTTTTAAAATATTTGCATAATTTGAGCAGATTTTACATAGTTTTTATAGTCTTTTATTTAAAAAAAATGCTTAAATTATTAAAACCAACAAAAATTTTCAAGACCAAAAAGGCCCCCACCGATTGATCCGCGTGAATATTCAATCTGTCCTCATCGACCAAAAACCTTACGTAATCAATGGACCCTCCCGTAGACGATATGATTCTTATTAACTCATTCCTGTTACTGCTATGAATACCTCTCATTGTTGTAATGTTGTTGATGTTTATGTAGATATTACTGGGAAGTTGACCGTGTGGACCTCAAGGGTCGCACCTCGCGGCTTGTTAAATATGGTGAATCGGTCATCAAAGTGTAGCAAGAGTTTTGACGTGAATTCAATTTTGCACGCGATGGAAGCATCCGTAGCCACAACAATATGCTAAACAATACTTCAAACAACTCAAAACATAATAAAACAGAAACCACTCGACCCCACTCTTAAGTGGAGAGAATGGAGAAAGGATTTCTCAGGAATCTAGGGCGTTCTGCAGGAGAACTTGCTTAAGATTTCCGTGAAGGTTGTTCCACAATGTTTTTTGATTGTCTATGCTTGCAATGCCTGAAATAATTGCAGAGGGAGTTTTGCTTATTGGTGACGAACCGCATTTTTATTTAAATGGGTTCGACACCACAACTGTCGTTGTTATACGGCTGAAAAACCTCAGAAGTTTCATGAGCGATCTCTGCATAGTCCAGAAGTTAAGGCGTCGTATGCAGTTTCAATAAAGTAAGTAATTTGTTTGTATTTCTTTGAGTAAAATGGCAACACAGTGACTGTAAATGCTGATCGTTAGGGTGCGGACAGAAATGTACCTGTGTTTAACGTGGAGGCCTACCCAGAAGGGGTTAACCTCCACGGTCCGCGGTCGGATAACGGACAACTACAATGCGGCTGCCAACCCCCTTCCACCACCACTTGGGAGTACCAGTTTGCCTACTGAGTGCAGGCTCAGTGACCTTACTGGTGGAAGCGAGGCCTACCTTATCCTCAGCCGATCTCTCGGTCTTGGCACCGGGTTACCTCATAACTCCACGCCGAGTCCCCAGAGATGTTGCAGAAGTCTACATACATGCTCGGAAGCAAGAGGACTTCAAAGCGCATCCAAGTAGGCTCTGGGCTGGGTCTACCTATACTGTGTCCAGAATCTTGCGCCTCTGTGTACGACTGAGTGATCCAACATTTAAATCATCAAGCAGTCCATGGGGAATCCCCTCCAGAGCCCGAAATCCAGAGCCTTACGCTCCACGCTCAACATTTACTTCAATTGGGCCATTCACATTTTGGACGAAGTCTCTTCTGCCCGAGAAGTAGCTTTCCCAAAGCAATAATTCTGGACAACGCAGGTCACGCAACAGTGTCAAGATATCATGTTCTGCGCCAAACTTTCACAGAGCCCATGATTTCTTATTTTGGTGACGTGTCAAGGCCTTCGAAGTCTTCAAATTTGACAATACGCGACTCCTTCCTCTGGAAATATAGGCCAGTAAAATTGTCGTGAAATTAACATCTACCATGATTTGAGGACTGGCAGGCAGATTATTTTGCAATGTGTTGAACAGTTAGCTTGAATTCATATTTTTGGGGTCGCAACTCCAATCTTTTGAGCGTCATTTTTTAACACCTTCAAAACCATGGCTCCCACAAATAGGTCACGGATGAAAAACTTGTGTAGAATTTAATGTGTAGTAGCTTGTGCATACAATTGCTTTTACGTGGTGTGAATAATCAACAAGAAACAAGCGTAAAACGATACTCGGACAGTGGGATCATTTTACGAGCGCCACGACTGCTTTGTTTCACTTTTTAACGCGAAAAAGATTCAGAGATATCATTTCAAGATAAGTTTTTAATAACTATTTTCCACAACGCTTACTGGAGTTTCGTTTTTTCCCATTATTGAAGATTTTGTCGTCAACCTGGTTGTGGGCTTTGCCTGAAAAGGACATCGTGCCCTTGTAGCCGTTAGTGTTTGATAATCACTATCTAAGTTTTTTCGTCAACATCAACAGATTCATCAAATTTATCACCTCCGTAGAGAGAAATCAAAAAACGCTCATCAATAGCTGTAAGTAAGGTGGGGTCTATATTTTGTGCTGAAACATTGATATTTCCGAAGCAAGGTCTGGGGTCTTCCTAATGTAGTTAAATGCCTCATTTTGCCTGAACTGTGAGGAGCGAACGTATCACAGCTCAAAAAGGCTTGAAGAACCAAAACATTTTTCCAACAAGATATGTGAACGTTTAGTTTGAAGAGCTATATAATTTGTGAGGAAACTGCTCTTTTCATGGTTTTTAAAAGAAGACGTTCAGATTGTTTTGTCCGAACGTAGAACCAAAAACCAGAATTCCTATGTCCTCAACGAGAATTATTACGGAATCAAAAAATGAAGCGGATTTAAAAACTGAATTAATGATAACTGAGCTGCCTGCTCAATACTATAATATGAAATATGGAACAATCTGACCATTTACGGGAAACGTAATTAAGAATGAATAGGATGCAACTAATTGTATCTAGAATATATATATAATAAAAATTAAAAACTGATTATGTGAAAAAGTATTGCAAAATAATAGTTCTTGCAATAAAATTTAATAATTGGGTCTATATTTTGACAATAAGATTTCTACCGCTTTCAGCGCTGATGCTTGATGTTTACCACATTTTCCTCAGCTAGATTTTTTTGGGCTACCAAAATGTTATCTGAGTTTTTTCAAATGACGGTAAGTTCACTCCACGAGCCATTTATTTTGCTTCCACTAGTGTTGAGAGTGATTAAAACAAACAATATCGTAAACGGTTTGTAACCAAATCGTCTTAAAATTATTTCTGAACGTGATTCACGGTAAAAAGAGAAAAAAAGAAGTTTTGATTGTGTGGTGAATTGTGAGTATTTAGTAGATTCCGAACCCAAACAGATAATTTTGTAGATTTTAAATTAGCTAGCAGTCAGTTGCATCTTTTCTGGCAGTATTTTTTAAGTAGATTATTATTTTATTGCCTTTATTGAAGCGTAATTGTTTTGCTTCAATGCAATTTATCCAATGTTACAAAATCGAACTTGTAGTTTTCAAAAATAATATTCCAAAATGGAAATTTATACTTACAATTTGTTTACTAGGCCTAAATGTGTAGTGAATCACTTCATTACCACTACCAACTAATGATCCTAAATTAGATGCTCCATCACATCTGATTTCTTCGTCGCGACCCACGTCTCTTTGTATCAGACGTGCGGAAGGACTCCGGAAGAGAGGTGTTGGTGCTTGTGCTTTAAGTGGGCGCTTTTCTGTGAATATCAAAATATAAAAAAATATTATTAAAATTATTGTCAACATATTTCGAAAGCTAATTAAAATGATTATCTAAGATTTTCTCGCTCTGTGGATCTCCAAGTAAGTTTAAAGGCGCTAACTCTATTCTTCAACTGACTTCAGTGAAAATGGCAAACAGTATGCGGTGTTCCAATTAATGGCACGACTCCAGCAAAGTGATGTTAACATTGATTAACCGCTCTTGCATTGTTCTGTTAATAGTATAGAGCGTACGTAGGCAGTCTCCCCAGAGATGACCACATTTCGATCGCATTCTATTCTCCGAAATGGAACACGAGATTGCTATTTCACTTGGAATATGTTGCACAGGGAGTGCATTGCATATCCTTTTCGTAATTAAGTGTTCAGCTTATACCACTATATAAGAAAATTAATTGGTATCGCACCGAACGGTGAAATAGCTTTTTGCATTGTTTGTCGTGGGTGGACTTTTTCCGGACAATGGTCAGATGGCTGTGCAAGCTCGACCAGGTAGGTTTGGCCTTTTATCCCGATATGAATAATATTGTTGCCATAGTCAAGAACATTGCTTCGCCCTACACTGAGTTCCTGGAATTCCCCAAAACTACAATAGATCTAGAATCTCATGAATGCTGATAATTCATTCGATTATGTACACAAAATCGGCTGTGAGAAGTAGAGTTGACTCAAATTGTAGTTTGCTTAAACCTTTCGCAGTAGAATTTCGATTTGGATATGAAATTTATATCAAAATGAAAACTTATTCTTTTGCAATTCTGGAGAATTTTTGTGTATTAGCTGAAAAAACTCTACAAAACATATGTATGTTCACTTAACATGGAAAGCTAGTTAGTTTTCTTGTCTGGATCTCCAAAAATACTGATTAAGGTATTTTCATCGAACAATTTATATGATTTTCACTGTAAATACTGCCCAAGCAAAGGTTGGCTTCGTACCAAAGAATTCCTTAAAATAGTGTTCAACCTTTGATTAAAATTTGTTTGCTATTATCGGTGCAAACACAAAAATATAGTTCAAATCAATGAATAACAAACCGCGAGGTGCGACCCTTGAGGTCCACACGGTCAATTTCCCAGAAATATCTAGATAAACATCAACACCATTAAACACAATAATAATTTTGAAAATAATACTACTTTAAATAATAACAATGAGAGGTATTCATAGCAGAAACAGGAATGAGTTAATATGAATCATATCATCTACGGGAGGGTCCATTGATTACGTAAGGTTTTTGGTCGATGAGGACAGATTGAATATCCACGCCGATCAATCGGTGGGGGCCTTTTTGGTTTTGAAAAATTTTGTATATGCAGTCAAAAATAGGTTCAATTGCATGTAAAAAGTAAAATGTATTACAAATGATGATGGTTATTGAAATCTTACGATTACTAAAGAATGAATTTACTAAAAACTACAATTTTTTATTCGATGAAAGCTTTTCAAAGCATATGATCTTGCAAAGTATTGACTACAAAACATTTACCATTCAAAGCGTTGATACCGCAAATGCAAATTTGATTGAAATTTTGTTGGTTTTCAAACTTTAAGCAGTTTTTTGAAGTAAAAGACTGTAAAAATTATTTAAAATCTGCTCAAATTATGCAAATATTTTAAAACTTTGATTGAATTTACGACAATTTTTTTAGAATAAAAGATATAAAGTAATATCATTCGTTTACATGGTAACTTTGAATGATTTTTTTATTTTTAATTTAGTTTTTTTCATAATCATGGAAGAAAATTTTGCTGGTTTCTCTTCAACAGCTGATAAGAATGTATAAATTTTATAAACTGGTATCACTGTGCTGTGCAAATCAAGTTAAAAAATATTTTTTATGAAAAAAACCATAATTTTTCGCATTTTCTTCTATTAAATTAAAAAAACGGCTGAAACGAATTTTTAAAATATTAAAATCTTCACAAAGATGTTAATACACGTCAACTGACACCATAATGATGCAAATATTATATCTGGTTTGTCAGATATAGTGAATGATAAAAATGACCTTGATGACTTTTAATGATTTTTTCTTTTTAATAAACTTTTTACGTTATCATGAGAAAAAGATTTGATGGTGATTTTACAAACTTTGTTTGGAGTATAAAAAATTTATAAACATTGATTACTATATTTCGCAAATCAGGTTAAAACACATACGTACATACGTACGTACGTACGTACACACACACACACACATCTCCCTTTCGAAAAACACTTTATTTATACTCTATAGACCTCAGAACATAAAGAAAAGTTAAAAATTTCAATTTCGATTTTCGAGGCGATTACAAGAACTTCCCATATACTGGGAAGTTAATAATTAAAATAACCAGATTGAATAGTTCTTAGCCTTTTGAAAAATTAGCCAACAGTAAATTTTTGCGACAAATTTCGTTTTTTCAAGTCGAACACGTATATAAGCGATCTAGATTTGCAAAGAAAACAGTTGCTTGGATGTAGAAAATTCATCAAGATTTTTAAGGAAATATTTCGAAAAAATGCCCATGCAATTAGGTTTAGAAAGTTTCCATTATGTTTATTGGAAAACTCAAAGATCATAATCAATTGCCACGACCATGCAAATAAAATTGAAAATAGCATTTTTTGCATAGTAAACGCGTGACAGTATTCTTTTTCGGAACAGAATTTACACAGCTGCCTATCATTTCAGTTTTTCATTGGCAAATACTCGTTCTCAGTAAGTACAATAGGGTTAAAGTTCATTTGACTACGTCTAGGCTACTATATGACACAAAAGCACTTCCCATGAATCCTGACAAACGTTTAAACAAATAGAAGTCACACAAAATATAGTTTGAGTTCTAGCGTACTTCGCTGAAACACCCCAAACAATTGCCGCGCTAGAACAATGGAAAACTGCAAATACGCATACACACATTGAATGACTCCTGAATTGAAAACTAAATGAGCAGCAGCTCATTCCATTCGGAAAGTTCATCAAGGACTAGGATAGCTTGATAAACATTGTTCCAACGGCCTTTAAAGTGTACCTCAGACAACATTGACTCCACTCCTGAAAAATGAATGCTGCTCGAAATGAATAGCAAACATGCAAACTGCAAATAACACTAGACAGGATTCAAGTAATTTTGACTTATTTTTTAATTCTGTCGATTTTTTATTATTTAAACAAAACGCTGTTTTCCCTGCGATTTAACTGTCGAATTTCTAGAAACAATTTAAACTATGCAAATATTCTACGTCTAGTAGCGTTTTTGTTTAAAAGGTCCTTGTTCGACTAAAACAGACTGCTTCTCGAATCAAAATTATCTAGAACATGTTCATTGGAGCAGACGGTGACAACGGTGTCAACCTTTCATCAAATAATGAATATAATAGAAGTCAAAGTTCAACATACCGTATTGATTAGGTATAACGTCAGGATCAGTGTCGTCTCCTTCGGGTGGGTCCCCAGGAATTGCTGGACTCTGTCGATGAACATCATTTTCTCCTAAAGGTGTTGATGTTGTCCCATTGGAATTTCTCGTTTGGTGCTGATACTGCAGATGTTGTTGTTGCTGCATTATTGGACGTTGTGGATCTAATTGGCAATCTGACGGCATTATTGGCAACTGCGTATGCTTTGCTGATTTCAGACTTAGCTCAGCGTTTCTACAGGGATAATAGAAAGTGATTCAATTCAAAAAAATATTGCTCACAGCCATTACAGAATCTATGTCCAAAAAGTGATGCATATCATGTTACGAATGCTTTTCCAGACCAGACCAGAAAATCTTGGTCATTTGTAACTTGACACGGTGCATGCTTGTGGAAATTTATGTAACTATTCATAAAATGTGGAGAAATTTCACTAATGCATTTTGTTTGAAATTTCTTTCAAAACATATTTAAGGTTTCTAAAACACTTACTTATTGGAATATCGTCGATACAACGCAGCTAGAATGATACATGCTGCTGCGAACAGAATTGCTGCAAATAGTGTGAGACCAGCCAGAAAAGGCGAAAGTGGGACTGTTAGCCCGGTTGAAGTTCCTAAAAATGAAAAGAATAATTATTCAATTTGAAAAAAAAACAATGAAATAAAATTGTTATACAAATAATTTTTTAAAGGTTTCTTTCCTTCTTACTCGTTTACTAACTACTATTGGTTGAAAAGATTCTATTAGAACCATCCAAGTTGCAAGCAAGTGGACCAAAATGTTTCATATATTGTGACAACAAAAACAGGAACCATATCTAAAGACCAAAATTTACTTCTCAATTTGAATTCAGTAATGGGTACACCATTGCTAAAATCTCTTTAATATTTCGTGTATAAATTGTCAATGCCTTTTGAAGAAAATTGAAAATAACGTCAATTATGAACTACTCATTTTAAAAGAATCTCGTCTTCTTTTTCGCTGTTCATTTCATAGTTCAACGTTTATGTGAAATGACCACTGCAATCACTTACAGTAAAAATGTAATGATAGGATAAATTTGATTTTTGGTTGATAATCTTAACATCGAAGAAAAAAGCTCTCCAATCTACATACGATTTTTTAAAAACTGTTTTCAATAGTTTTAAAATTTTGGATTTGCATTCAATCTTACGTTGACAAACAATCAGACGCTACATAAATTTTTAATATATTTTAAGTCTTCGTTCATTTTTTTTAAATTAATAGTTTGGCGCGGTGCGGGTTAGGTCAAAAATCACAAAAAACTCGCTTTTAAGGTTTTCACGGAAGCGCCTATAACTTTGGAATGATTCCAGACAAATGAACGCGCCATTTAAAAAAGCAGAAAAGCAAGGATTTTTTTTAAGTATGTAATATTTCAACACTTGCTACATGAGAAACGTTTATGATATTTTGCTTTTCATAATAAATAACGGTATTGCAGGTTAACATCATTAAGTTTTTTGTTAACATAAATTATTTATTTATTATTATTTTTATTGGTGAAAAAATTTTGAAAGATTTTAGGTGATTGAATTTTTGAAAGCTAAGCTACATGATTTTTTTCTTCACTTCTTACAAGTTGTTTGAAAAAGTTTCATTCGACTTTATCTAGTATGAATTAAACTGGCTATGATTTCAAAATGAAGCATTTAATTCAAAATGTCTAAATTTTTATTTTAACAAAACTTTTGACCAACAATCGTAAAAGTTTGGCTGCAGGACGACAGATAGTATATGATAATATGTTTGTCCTCTTACACAGTCTTTCCCGATTTCGCCTACAATTGGAAAATTTGCTGGTTTTTATAGTATTTTTTCCTAATGTGGTTTTTGAAATCCATTAGGCCTATGGCAACTCTGGAGCATTATCAGCATTCACGACAAAAAATGCTTGAAGAACTAATCGACCATAAGCCTGCTCAGAATGTATCACGAAATTCTATATTTGAGCTTTTGATATTCTCATGAAACCTTTTCCAGCTGCATTCTTCACACAATACCCAAATAAACATAGCACAGAACCCATAAGTTTTATTATCCTAATACTGCCAGCATAAAAATCAATCCCAGTTCCAGAATAAAAAGGAGCAGGTGCACACTGAAAGCTATCAAGCAACGAGAAAAGTATGTCAGAGTAGAAAATAAAGATATGCTAATGTTAGCACAAAAAGGACCAACAATAAAGAAAGCAATCGGCACATAAAATCCTTCGATAAAGTACACGATGTCTTGAATAATTTTCCAGGTTGCCGCTCTGTAGCTCAGCCAGCATTCTCTTGATGTCCCGTCGCATAGCCAGAATGCTTTTAAGCTATCTGGAAATCGTTTCCAAGCAGATTCTTTTCAATATGGGCCAGTTCTTGGAAGAGGCCAAACATGCCAAGATACATCCAATCCCTTGCTAGAATGTAATGTTCATATTTCTATCTACATGGACATACAAATTTAACATAGTGACGAGGCCTGTGTGAATTTTAGGTTGAAATGAAATTTCCGAAGAAAATATGCAAATGTAGCCAGCACAACATATCTTTCACTTACCTGTAAATTTAGCTACGCCTTTAAACGTTATATCGTCAATAATGGCAGGTTCCGATCGTCCCTTGGCATTTATGGCAAACATAATAATTCGATAGGACGAGCCAGGCTCTAAATTGTCGATAAAGAAATTCACAGGAGTCCTCTGCAATTTGAGAGGAATTGATTAAAGTATTTATGAAAATGACGATTGCTGAACACAATTTTATTCTGTTAAATCTTTGCCAGCATATATTTTTTGCGGTAAATTAAAAAAAAACATACGAATTCTGCTTATCCTATTATTTTTAAAAATTGTTTTATTCTTGACAATAAAATATAAAGGAAACAATTACTGCACTATGCACGACATTTTAGTTTTAAACGCAAATAATATTCTTCTGCTGAAAATAAAAGAATATAATATTTTTCTTAGCTTAGTCAAAGCCGTTCGTTTTTTTTTCAACATTGTTCAGTATTTTTCATTAAAAAAAGAGTTTGAAACAAGAAATCCACAAATATTAAAATCAAAACAAATTAAGCAAAAAAAATTAACAAAAACACCAACTCCTTATAATTGAAAGTCGGGCCCAATGAGCCTTTAACATATATTGATCTAAAACATATTACTTACTGATAAGCTCAAATTGCGTGCCAAACGCAATGAAGGCATTTCAACAAGTTCTAAAATGAACCCTTGTGGAAGACCTCCATCAAATCCTTCGATACACTCTACTTGCAATGATTCAGTTGATTGATTTGAAACCGAACAGTTTTGCAGTGGGAACGGTCGACCTGAAAAACAACATTTGAAAAACATAATCATACATTGAATCATGCGAAATTTAGATGTAAAATGAAAATCTCATGGGACAACTTCAATTAAAATAAATTTCACTTATTTAAAATATTAACTTAAAGAATACGCAAAAATTCAAATCTCGATAGTAAAGATATCGATTGTTCACTTAAGTTTTATATTCTATTTTATTATATCTATTATATTATATTCTTTAAAGCACACTATATTCGAAGCAATATTCAATATTTTCAATCTAGATATCTTAACATTACAAAATTTTAATAATAGAAATTCACTTTCTGGAATTAGAAGCTTTTTTTTAAACATGTATAAAAACGTTGAATGAAAATTAATTGCGAGGTATGGACATATTGTAACAAAATTAAACTTCAAAATTTTTATTGTCAAATACACTTTTAAGAATATTCAAGATTAGGAAAAAATCAGCCGCAACAATTGAAATAAATTAAGTTTGATAATTTCAAAATCATTCACAAATAACCTGATGCAAATAATGCATTTTTGAACTGTTAATCGTTTCTGTATAAATGTTTTTCGAATGTATAAGAAAATTTGTACGTGAAGAATAATTTTTTCTAAAGTAGTAACAATTAAATTATTTCCAGTTTTTCTATTAAATTAAAGAAAAATTTACACATGATTTATTAGAAATTTAAATTAAATTTAAATTTATGTTCCACAAAAACGTCATAAGAGTAAGTGAAATTAGGGTTTATTACTGTTATCAATCATTTGATATAAATATTAACAGGCTTTTGCTTATGGTCTTTACGGTTACAATTTTTCAAAAAATCAAAATCTTTTCTTTGCAGATTTCGTTAATAAATTTCACCAAGAATACGATTTAAAAGAATTTATAATGATATTTTAATTTTTAAAGTATTTTCAAGCGAGTAAAGCGAGATGCCGTGAGACAGCATTTTTGACGCTTCGCTGTATTTTGGTATTCTCGACTCTCCTCTCCTGAATATCGAGGAAATAGGCATGGTCTACCTCTTGATCAGAAGCCAATACACAAAGATTTAACTTCGAATGATTTATTAGAAAGGTGCTTCGCAATTCGTAAAATTTTAAGCTGGCGGACACGATTTAAAAAAAACTACTCAACCGATCACTCTGATTTAATATGTTTTTGAAGGCATATATGGCTATAGCCGGTAGCGGAATCATGATCAATACCAAATTTTCAGATTTTCACTCAAAATAGGTATTAAAAAAAATTGTCATCATTTTGTTATTTTAAGTGAAAAAACATTTAGGTTCCTACCATAGGCACTTAAACAAGGATTAATTTGGCGTTTTTTGTCGTTTCCAGATGATCCAGTCACCTGAAATCACGTCCGCCGTTTTTGTGTTTTAAATTGTTATGTGTAAAAACCGATTAAAAAATTTAAACTATTTAATTTTAGTATACCCGAAGTACCCATTAACATTCGTACAAAATTTCAAAATGATAACTCTTTTCTTTCTATTGAAAAAAAAATGGTTAAAATGTTGTTTTTTCGAAAGTCGTAACCGAAAAGACCCCTTAAGTATGAATAGGCTTTGCAGTCATGATAGCTATGGTTTCTTGTTCAAAATATCTGACTCTCCAAAGCGTAGCCAAATTTGAGCGAACATTTTTTTAAAATTTAGCAGTTTTATCATTAAAATAAAAAAACGGGAGTATGAAAATTATATTTATTATACTTGGAATCAGGTAATATGATTCGTATTTACTCTTGATTCATATTGACTATGAATGTTTTTTGTTTGTTTTTTATTGAATGTTTCTTGTAATCATGAGAAAAACATTTACTGATTTTTTTGACAAAACCTCTAGTATTTGAACTTTATAGGCAGCGATTGTTTGTTGATGAAAAATGTATATTTTAGAAGGAAAAATCAACATTTTTTGCACTTGTTTTTATAAAATTAAATATTTGCCAAATTTGACAGAATCTTGAAAGTGTTTAAATGCTTCGATTGACGTATTGTTGCCGTAAATCCAATGTTTGGTTTGTGATGCATGACAGAAATGACCTTGGAGAAGTCAAAACAAACATAAAACATGCGAAATTTTCCAAAAATCTTATCAGCTCAGAAGATTGCATATACGCTTCGATTGTCACCTTAACGGAATCAATACAATTATTTCTTCGAGGGCTATCGTCGTAGAAAAAAATAAGCACATACGCATGCACGCACGTACGTACATACAAATACGCACACATACATACTTATTTCCAAAAACACTTTCGATATATTCTGAAGACCTCAAAACGTAAAGATATGTTGAAAATTTCAATTTAAATTTTGAAGGGATTACAAGAACTTCCCATTTACTGCGGAATGCGGCAAAAGTTTTCATGTATTTGGTAGAAATTGAAATGGTCTTCGATTCGAAATTAAAAATTAGGAGCAGTCCAGAAACTTATTACAAGATCAACTAGCATAGTATGATGAAATTACTGCGATAATTTTAAACCAGTAAATCAAAAGTAAAACATGAAAAAGATCGCCATAATTTTAAAAGCATGCAAAGGTCTTCATTTTCAGTAATTAACGGGCGATTGTTGCAAAAATGCTTCTCTCAATTTACATACAACTGGAAGTTGAACAATAAATTCAACAAATTTGGTATTCATTCGTAATATGTTAATTAACAAGCCGCGAGGTGCGACCCTTGAGGTCCACACGTACAACTTCCAAGTAATATTTACATAAATATTAAAAATTTTAAACACAATAATAATTATGGAAATAATATTACTTTTGATAATAATAATGTACCTCTCATAAAAGTTATTGGAATGACTTAATATTAATCGTAACATCTACTTGCACTTTTTTTCAAAAAATTCAAAAAAACCGATCCAACCATTTTTTTAAAAATTTGGTGGAATCGCGAAAATGTCAATACGCGTCGATTGACACTTTGATGAATCAAATCGTATGTTTGGTTCGCGAGATATAGCGGATGACAGGGTTGACCTTCAAGGGGTGAAAACAGCAAACCCCCCCGACCGAAGTTTCCCAAAAACTAATCAGCTTTTAAAATTGCAAAGGCGCTTCGATTGACCCCTTAAGGAAGTCGATACGACTTTGTTTACGTGAGTTATGCTCGTAGAAAAACTGCCCGCGAACGCACATACGTACGTACGTACGTACATATACACACACATACTTCTTTCTAAAAACACTTAAAATATACTCGTTAGACCTCAAAACGTAAAGATATGTCGAAAATTTCAATTTCGATTTTCGAGGCGATTACAAGAACTTCCCATATACTGGGAAGTTAAAAATGATTAAACAAAAAAAAATTGAAAACACGACGAAATTGGTTCGATCTATAATATGATGCCTACAGAAAATGAATTCTTATCAAAAATCTGACATACACAAACAATGTTAATGATTTATTTTCTTTCAATGCAAAACGCTTATATTGTTTTCCACAGTTAATATTTGAGTTCTAATTGATTAAAATCTATAATGAATATAACTTTTGAGGATGACTACAGCAAATTATTTAAATTTTGATGTTGTAACTAAGTCGATATTTTCTGTTCTTCTAGTGTATTAACAATTTTACACTCCACTCCATTTTTTTATTGAGCTAGTTTTGGTTATTTAATCAGAAAAAAATTGAAACTTCAAAATCACAAACTAATTTACTATAATTTTTTAAAGTATGAAAATCACCTGTTTGAAACCTACTTGTCGCAAACGCTGAAAACAATAAGAGAAGTGCATATTTCCAGTTTAACTTTGGTTGTTTTATTAAAAGATATAGTGAATCCAAGAGAATATAAGGCAACAAAACATGTTCCTGAATCCACAAAAAAACTTCACAAGTAGGTACTTTTGGCATGCAATCGTTATTTTTATTAAAAATTCAACGTCCCCAAACAGCCCTAAAAAATTCTCCAAGAATCTCTCAGTGGTATCATAATCTTTTATATTATGACTTTAAGCAAAATTCTATTCTCACAACTGTATATGTATTCAGGACACCCACGACAAGTGCTGGCGCCACTCTTGTCTTGAATGCTTCTTCAACTCAACGGTCGGTCACAATTCGAAACACGTTGCAACTACTCACACTGTACCGTAACTGTTGAAAATTTCTTTTAATAATTCAAAAGCAATAAAAGTGCTAGAGAAAAAGGAAATTGCAACAGAAACGTAGAAAAGCTGTCAGCATGTGTCTTTGGAGATTTGAATTACCTGCAGCAACGATTTGAAATATACATGGTGACTTTTGCACGCCGATAGAGTTCCTGCCCCAACACGAGATGGTACCATAGTCGAGATCCGATGTAGGTGTATAGTTAAGACGTGACAGCCCCGTCTGTAAAGTGATAAAAATGATAAATTATTTTCAGAATGATTTCTGTACTTTTTATGTTTATATCGTGGCGATAAATATTTATTCTAAGGGTGACCTAGTTATTCCTGTTTCTGTCTCAGAAGCCGGAAGGAAATTGCTAGATCCAGTCTCACATTTTAAGAAGGTTAATTGTTGCTAAATTTTAACTTCACACTATGCTTTTCTTTACGATTGATTAAAAAAAAACTATCTTTTATAAAGCTCTTAAAGTTATTTCCTGTTGCAGGCTTCACTCAGTATTGCAAATTTTCAAAATCGGTTACAGAAAAAGAATATTTTCTGGCAGAGTCACTGAATATTAGAACTCAGATTACACGAAGATTGAAAGTACTGTCTGCAAGAAAACAAAGAATAGAAGGTTGAAACCAATTTTACAATCGATCTCAAAAATCAACAAAATTTTGAGGATATTTCCAAAAAATCTTGGTTTTCTAGTATATTGAACGGGTCTCTTGCTACCAATCAACTTTGCAATCTTTTTAATTAACTCTGATATTTCCTTGACGATTAAGTTGCCTTCATCACGTTTCATTTTCGAATCTTCACTTGAACTTTCTAAGGAATCCCATCCGTGGAGGATTCGAGTCATTGTTGTCCAGGCTGGCTTACAATTGGAAAGCCACAGTAGCAAATGTAATTTTCCTGAGCAACACTTGCCTGGAGAATGCATCTTCACAATCTTCTTGTAAGCTTGCAATGATGCCCACGGGAATTGTAGTAAGAAGTGAGTAATTTTGACTTTATTCCAAGGATGAAAATTGAAGAAGTTTTCCACTTACCTCGCTGGATTGCAGTCTCGCGGGCAATTCTGTTTGTTCGCCAGACGAGTTAAATGTCCAATGGAAGGAGTCCGCAGGTGGAGAGGCATCCACCTCGCATTTCAACGTCAGCGTTTCATGCTTCAGGGCTCCCAACAGCTCCTCGTGATCAGCTGAACAAACCGGTGCGTCTGTGAATACAAATTTCATTGAAAATATAATAAGATAAAATACAGCTTTTTCTGGGTACTAAAGTTTTTGAAACGATTCGGGAAAATTTGAATGGAAAACGGTTGCGACGGGATGCAGAAATTTAATTGAATAAGACTTTTGCATTAGGGCAGTAACTAATAAAGATGCCTCAATGATGTGTTAATTGCGTTAGCGGACATAATTATGATACTTTAGTATGTTTCCAGACAGTAGAGGTGCATTTCAATGCCCGCTATGAAAAAACATTACACTTAATCGAAGTCCTACTTCACATGATTATAAAATTAAATACACACTTGTTTCTTTTTACTAAATTAGTCACTAGATGTAAATTGAATATAAGTATCTTTAGATGAATCAGCGGTCCAAGTTTTGGTAGAGCCTTGAGGTAGTGTTAAAGTTACCTCGTTTACTCTACAAGTATAACAATATGTGGTGAAATGGTCACCACTGCACCGGGTACCAGAGTCAAGACTGCATGGCTACAATTCGTTTTTAGTAATGGAATTTGATGCCCAACAACCATTTTACTCAGCTGCAATTGAGTACCTGTGTCAAATCAGATTAATAATCATGGATGATTATATTGCAAACCATTTCACCTCCTAGTGTTATGTTGTTCAAGTAGTGAAGTAAATCATGTATTATCTCAAGAGTTTGGCCCAATTTTGGATGTTTTACCATCGATTATCATAAGTATCTTTCTTGAGAGTGATAAAACAAATAAATATAACTTTTAACCCCAAAACAAGCACAAGAGCTTAGCTTAAATTATCTCAAATTCAAAATTATTTGATTCTGTATCCAGTGTCGAAATATTTTTTCTTTGATTTACGGAAAAACGACATTTTTCCCGCAGTCTTCCAATTAGCTAAACCATTTAATCTACTGTTAATTGCCTCAGCATTTGATTCAATGACAATGGACAAAATTAATCCCTCCTATCAATTTGAGCTAATGCTTTTTTGATCAGTTCATTATGTTATGTATGGAATAGTTAGGTCACTACTGTTAGTGAAAAGATTGTGTTACAAATGTTGAAGCGAAAATATAAATATAAGGCTCAAAAATTCTGGTGAGCATTGTTCTCGTACATATATTTTAAATGAAACTGTGGCAAAAGTGTCGCCCCCATTAAAATTAATGATGTTGCTTTCAATTAGATTATTTGAAGCTATTTGCAACTCTAAAGGAAAGAAATAGCAAAATAGCATATGTGGGCCAGCCAAATCAAATTACACCAGAAACATGCAAAAATCCAAATGTTACATTCGATACCAAAAATTGAACTAGAAAACTTTAGCAGCACAAAAGCGATTTTTCCTTATTTCAAGCAGTTCGACTTTGTCCGTATCTCTATCTTCATTCCGCTTAAGCCATTTTGTATATAAACCCGTGGAACGTGCAAAAAACATTGAAGTTCATATATTGCGAAAAACAGACAAATATTGGCTAATTTTTCACATGGATGAAGTTGCGATGTGATTCCCGACGTATCACATTCTCAAGGCACTTGCCATGATATTATCTACTGGCTGTGTGAATGGGGGATGTACAGGAGAAATTGAGTGATTATCTTGGAATCGAATAAAAAGGATATACTTACACCGAACTCGTAACGTAACAGGATTACTCTCGGCCTTGCCTTCATCGTTCGTCGGAAGACATGTGTAATCACCTGCTGATGCTCGTGTCACGCTCTGCAAAACAAGTGATTGATCCGAAAGGATAATTCCAGCAGAGATGTTATGATGCAGTTCCGTGCCCTGGATAGAGAAAACAGCAAGAAAGGTCAAAGATATTGGACCATGTACGAGGACGGGTGGGTTTGAATAGTGCGAGAAAATGTGTGCTGCAGAAAAATCAGGCAGTCTGAACTTCGACTGCGCTATATACAAGGTTTACCTTTAACATTTGCTATTTGAACTATTGGTCCTAATACTACCCGAAAATGCATAATTTGAAGAAGAAAAGTTTCAACCCGAATAATCATCATTCAAACGACGAAAAGCGCACTTTCTGTGCGAAAAAAACTAGTTAAGTTTTTTGCCTATGATATTCAAATAAACTTGTTGTTTTGTTTAAAAAAACCTACCATATTTATTAAACATTGGAGTTTAAAATTAAAAACGATGATTATCTGTTTTATTTTACTTTAAAATTTTCGAAGGGACTGTCTGTATTATAAAAAAATCTATGTCTGAAGCAAATAAACGTTTTGATAAAATATTCAAATCGTTTTCAGTGTAAAAAACACATTACAAATAAAATAAACTGAAAATGAGTGCCAAAAACATCCAAAAAAACATGACGACAAACAATGTAATACTCACATCATGGTACCATGACATTTTATATGGACGAGGGTTAGCATGGACATGACATTCAAAATAGACATCATCTCCTTCCTTGATGTCATCCGGGTTTAATGATGAGCCCATTTTCATTATGGCAACTGGTGGAACTGCAAGTAAAGTAAAAAAACAATTATGAAAGTTTAAACCGACCGAAGTGAAATATTTAGTATCTCAGACTGACTTGTCAGACAAGTTAAGCCAGACGGGCGTCAAGCATTGCTTGGGGATTTTTGTAACGTGGGTATGAATTTGAAGTAGGATATCGGGTTTAGTTCAAATTAAAAATTCAAAAAAAAATTAGATGTATATGCGTTGAAAGTTAAATCATCAACATGCTCACAAAGCGAAATGTATGAGAATAAATGTGAGCTCTACTGTGATCTCACAACATTGTTATATGAAAAATCTCAAACAGAATGGACAATAAAATTTTTCCTTGGTTGTTTTCCAAACTTTTTATCCGATATAATATCAGTGGGGACAAGTTTCTTAAAACATTCGGGAAATTTCATAAACTTATTTGTCTACAATTATGTTATGTATGTCAATTATTTTTTACACTCATCTTCAACATAAATAATAAAATAATCCGTTGTTGAATGTCAGAAAAATTAATATGTTTTAACAGAAATCACACTTGAGACCTTGCCAAAACGAGTATCAACTTAATGGATAATAATTCCAAATCAATATAAATTTTAAACGGCAACATCGAAGAGTATAGCAAAAACTTTAGTGGCCACGAATAATCATGGCCTAGGCAGTTAGCAGAATTATTCGTAGTACAATCCAATTTCGCTTTACCGAAAATACCTTGTTCTACAAAATTAAGAAATTATAGACTACATAGACGAACACTAGCACATTTTCACTAAAACATAAACTGAATAATAAATAAATTTGCAATCCAATGCGACATCTTAATATATTTTATCTTTGTGTGAACAAAGAATACTAAAAAAATATGAAACAAAAGCACATTCACTCATCTACGATGCTTTTAAAATAGATTTCTAGCCCACTTGAAAAATCCACCAATGGTTAAGTTTCTGGGGTAGTAAATGTCATACAAATACCTTCAACCAAAAAGACGAAAAGCAAGGAGCAACTTTTCAGAATGCATTATCGAAGCATAGAGGAATTGGGGTGATATGGAATGTTGTATTTTTTAACGTCGATTTAATGGGTTGTGTAAGGAGTGGCTTATTTGTATGGAATTTTATCTAAAATCAACAAAAGGTGTGCCGAAAATGTTTCAATCATTCTAGAGAATGTTTTTGTATATCAATATCCATTATGGACATTTTACATAATTGTCATGTAACAAAAATACGCATGTCGGTTTTGAGGCCAAAATTCGTCACACTGATGGTTAGTGTTATAGCAAACTAAAATATCCTTAAATAAATAATCTGCAAGTATTTTATGCAATAATTTCTGAACTAGTATGGTAGAGCATTTCGTTTCGAAGATTTAATGCTTGCAACTGGATAGATAACCTTGTTTTAACATGAGCTAAGCGAATCATTGACACCGAACCTTAAAACATTATCCAACATTTTTCTCATGTCACCACTTTTGGTGTGAAATTATTAAATAAACGTAGCACTACCCGTAGATATAATTTACGATCTGTTTTAAAAGTCATAAGAAGGTAATAAAAATTCTACCACAATTTTCGGAGAAAATTGCACGATCTTCTAATTTGTAGGACATATTTTTGCAGTAATGTTTACCGTCGAAAAAATTTCATTTTATAATAATGTGTCATGGGATTCAAAGTGAATGTAGTTGTCTACATATTCTCAAAAAAGTTCTTGCCAATAACATTTAAAACCGGTAATATCCTAGTAAAAAGTCACTTAAATAATTAATCACCAAACTCATTGTCATTATTGTATTTTAGTCAAAAACAAAGTTGATATTCAAGCGTATTTTATAGAAACTGATCATTTAACTTTAGGCCACGAGAGAAGATAAGATGTGTCCAAATCATTATCTTTGATACTCAATAGGAGTATTTTTTTAAAGCAGTTCTTCGGTTAGAACCATTTGAATAATGTCATTGAAATTTCATGTCACCTCATTAAAATATCGTTTGTTCGGTTATTTGAAAACTGTTTTTCCACACTTTCCGCTCAATTGACACTTCTTGAATTGGCCGGCGACAACAGAACACAGAGAAGAAGGCGGAGTCAATTATAAAGAAAGAATGATCCTCAGCAAGTTCACCGTAATATATATTCTTTTAAATTGTATTTTAAAAATGAGTAGCAGTTTCTGTTATTATATTTCAATTTCCTTGTTCATAGTTTTGAATTCATAGAAGCATTTTATTGTTATGTTCAAAGATACTTAAAAATTTTGTCTCAAGGTCCGAGTTCCATTCAACAATGCAGATACAAAATAATAGCACGCAGCTTTTTCCAACTCCCCAAAAATGTCCCGATGTCCTTGCCTGAGCTCACCACATTTTCCTTTAATCTTACCATCTTCTAAAGTTCCTCTTTGGCAGCACACATTTACCTAAAAATTGGTTCAAAATATCTGCATGGCATAATGTGCCCAACCCGACAAGCAGTTGCAGCAGTCGGCTGTGGCTGTGAATACTAAGTTCTGAGTAAACGCTATCTATTCGCCCTATTGATCTGCGTGTATACATTTTGGCTAAATGCCATTGGTAATCTATTTCAAATTCAGCCAAGAGTACACAAAAGATAAGACGTATTAATATTTAAGGTTTAGGAAATTTGTAGCCTCGGTATGAGTAATATGCTCATGCATAGCTTCCACTAACTTGGAGCCAAAATATCCTCGGCAAAAGTATATGATAGCTATGTGTGTGTGTGTGTGCCGTAGCAAGTGCTTTGATGATGATATCCAAACTTTTAACATAACCTGTTATATAGCTCTGAAGTCCCCGCAATGTGTGACCTAGAAAGCATGAAAGCAAGCGAGTCACCAGCTGCAGTGCCGTCTCCATCCATACATGAGTCCTTACATTCATACGCAAATTTCAGGCTAAACTCCATGGCAGCTCTCGATAAAGTACTTCATGACTTCCAGCAATTCTCTACTTAATGTCTAATTATATAAAATGTTCCTTGATCTATGACCGTTTTATGCAACGAACAGCATTTAGGGATTCCATTCAATTTTTTCGACGATGTGTAAAGCTTGCAGCAAAATTCAATTGAAGCTCAACAGGAAAATAATTAATAAAACATTATTAGAATTCTGCTTTCGTATTAATGTGGCTACGAGCAAGGCAAGTGCTTTTAGCCACTTTTCGTAGAAGAACTATGTGGCGACTTACTTAGCCCGAATTAAACTTCACAACTAAATAATTGACAAAGATAAGATAATTTGCTTCAATCTGGATAATATTTATTTACGGCTTCATATTATATTAGAATACATAAAAATAAGAATTAACCTTTAACTTTAATTGAACAAAATTCAAAGATTGCAAACAAAAAATTATTGGCTTGTCATTCGCAATGATAATGTTTCAAATGTGAAAAACGAATGAACATTTTTAGGCGGTATCTCGTTTCCAAATCACCAATTAACAATCTCATTGAATTGCTGATGCTTTCTGGAATACAATGTAGATAAGCCTAAGGATAATCTTCAAAAATAAGAGAATCAACTTTAGCTAGGTCCTCAAAACAAAACATACCAAAGCAAACAGAACTAAGTAACGATCGCAAAAAAAATTCTTATCTACTAGATGTACTTATTTGGGTTTATTTTTTTCATGTTCAACGATACCATATGAAAATATGTAAAACCACTACAAAATAGGTAAAAAAACAAGCGTCTAGCAAACGTAATTCCATTTAACAGAATTTAAAGAACAAACGAAACCATTACAAATTTTTGTGGCTGGCTTTCAAATAAAATACCCCAAAAAACTGCTTCCTTCGAGGGTATAATCAGCAGACATCGATAATGGATTTAAATAAATGAGGCAACAACAAATTTTATGAGCTACAATAAAATGGAAGCGTTTCAACGATAAAACCTCCATGAAATGAAAATAAGAAACACTTTCGTGCCACTTGTAAAATTGTCGAACGAAGGAATTTTCCTTCCTTTTGAAAATGCCTTGCAATTCCGGACATTTTATTGCATAAAAAAGTAAACATTTTATTCAATGGAGCGCACAAGTCACGCAGTTTTTTCGTTGTCCAACTAGAGGGATGATACGGTTTGTGTGCAAAAATATTAACAATTGCGTTTTTCACAATTTGGCAATGATTATAAGACGTTTATTGCGCGAGATTTGTTTTAATGAATTTAGTTTCAAATTTCAAATGAAAAATGACTACCATCCTGTTCAGAAGATGCATCTATTTACTTTTGAATCGTTGCAACTTGGAATTGCAGGATCTAGACAGCATCTCAAAAGCGCACTTAATTGTAGCATAGACTTTAAGGGCGATTTCGACTGAAGTAAATTTGACCCGTTTTCAACTTTAGCAGCTAATTTGAGTGCTTTGTGGTGGGAGTTTATTTTAAAGGTTTTTTATTACGCCTACTTTTCCTTTTTATGCTTAATTCGGTAAAAGCTAAAACGTTTCATTTGTTTTTTCTTCGGTGAAATTACGATTCAGGTTTAATGGCAGCCATTTTGATATAAAGAGCATAATTTTCTCATTTGGATTTCATTGGAAAACCCTTGTGAAATGGCTCTTGCATCGACATCGGAGACCCATTCCGGAAGGCCACTTTATTTGTGGTACTAAAACTTAATTGTTTCAGGTTTTCCACATTTCGCAAAGAAGTCGGAACTGTTGTGTTAGAACGTGATATTATTTAAGGCTCAAGTGCTATCAATCATCAAAAAAGTGAATAATCATTAACTAAACTCCATCAAGTTACTTACAGTATACAGTTAGTCGCCATCTATCCTCTATTGCGCTGCCTGGAATGTGTGGATTTTCCGCTTTGCATGTCAGATACTTTCCGTCGTCCTCCTTGGCCGGCGTGAATGTCAGGACGCTCAATGATTGATTGTCCGGTTCTGAAAACTGATGATTAGGAAAATTAAAACCATGATCGAATTACAAAGTTGAATGTTTTTCGTCCATGATGTGATATTCAATACGGTTTATTCATTGGCATAACTTACAACCGCATCTTTTACTCGACTGAGGTTTCTTATTTTGATTCAGAATAAAATACTTTTTCGCAAATCGCTTTTAAATTTATTTAATTCTTTTTAAAAATTTAAATATTATTTCATACAAGTATTTCTTAAATACTGTTTTGTACTAAACATGTACAATAAACGAAAATTATACAGAAATATCAAAAAACCTATAATTGGCTTTGTTAATTGAAGCATGAATCATTTTGTGAGTTAGTTTAGACACCTCTGGCAAATGTAACAATTTCCAAATGCTTGGCATATTGTGCATTTGTCATGCAAATTTTTTTTCCAGTGTTGCACTTACACTTTTTTTTACATACATCAATCACATGCTTCTTTTAAATTTATGTAGAATATTTCACACCCACATATAATCAGATTTTACGAAAATTCCAGAACAATCTATGAAAAGTGTGAATAAATTTTAACAATTTCCAACTGGAAGAAAAGGGTTTGTCATAAAATTTTCGACATTAAAATGCTGAAGATAGCATATTATCTAGACTATTCCATTTTCAAGTATCTTTAGTACAAAATTTACATGGAAGGACATTTGACACAGTTGTTGAAGCAAAATAGTTTTGACATGAGAAATTTATGTTACCACAGAAATCAAATGCATTTTACATACGTTTTGACATATTTGATCGTGGTTCATTGCTACGAACTTGGCATTTTCGAATATTCAAAAACCAGAATAATTGAGCTTTGGTACCTGTGTCCAAAGATAAATAGATAATGTCTACAAGTTGTGGGGAAAGTGTACCCAAGTAACAAAAAATAATCGCAAATCGAATGTGCATAGCCCACGAAAAATTAAAACTCACCATTTTTTGAAGTAGTCTAGTCTTACCACTTTTTTAATTCCATGCAAATTTTTTAGGAGTTCTTACTCCATAAAAGAGGCGAAAAATGCTTCATAGAAATGCGAAAAGCCGTGTGAAGTTTTCAGCACATACGTATGCCGAATGTAAATGTTTATTTAATTTAATCAATGAAATCAATTTTAGATGATTTTTCATTATTTGCCCATTTGTTATAAAATTTTTAAACTTCAAGGATTAAAGGACAAAATCAAATGACAGAGTACAATTCATTATCAGCCTAAATTTAAATCAATTTTCTACGTACATTTTTAGGCAGTCGCTTGATTTGGCGATTTCCCATCCACCATGTTATCAAAGCAGCAGGCTTTGAGCCGGAGCTCTTGCATTCAACATCATACTGTCGGTCAACCGATAACGCCTTTTCTTTTGTCAGAATATGTACAGCTACTGGTTTTACTAAAATGCATTAAATTAGGAAAATTTCAAATAGGCACGACAGGTCCTGTGTTTAAGAATAACATTAAACTCACGATTCACATCTATGATAACTACTCTGCTATTCGGCGGTGTCAAATTTGTATTGCTAGCCATGCAAACGAGTCGAGAATTCAAATGTTGTCTTCCCACATTGGGAAACGATAAATGATTTATCGTGACGCCATCTTGCCGATGTTCAAACGATTCATCAATCACAGTATTATCTAAGTACCACGTAACATTCGGTCGTGGTCTTCCTGTAAGGGAATAAAATTACGGATGAAGTGCAAATGCTAAAAGGAAACTGGTCAGCCAAATCAATGAAATACGCTTTTGCGTTAAAAGGCATTGCTTATATTATTTCTGAGATTTGTTTTAAAAAATTGACTTTTTCAAATGTTCTAAACGAAGACAAAAAGTTTTATTTTTGTCTATTTTCCTTCTAATTAAATATTTCGTATACCTTCAAAAAAATTAAACACTTATTTTCTCATTGGTAAAAGTTAGTACTATGATTATGCGTTTACTTCAATATAATGTGTAGCCACATGACGACATTTTTCTTTTCCTTATGAAAATGAATAGCTAAGTTGAATGTTTTTTCAAAACATTCATAACCTTTTTACATATTCTTCTCTGTCGTTTTAAACCTGTTTGAATGTGAGCCTCGTTAAATAGCAAATTTTCACGGTCTTTCAACTGCCAGCTTGCATAAATATAGTTCGAAGCATGTAAGAATACTGTTAGAAATGTTAAAAAAAACTGACATTTTCACTTGAAATCAAAAAATGTTTTTGCCTTAACAAACGCATTAACAAAAAAATTGTGTCTCACAAACTCCGAATCCCGAATGAAAACTGTCCATATTTGACAAAAATAAGGCAACAGGATTTCCATAATAATCAAAAAAATTTACTCACGAAAGTGGAAAAAAACAAAGCAGACTTTCAGAGGCTCGAAACATTAATTTTTAATAAATCCCAGTCCCATAAATCTTAACCAATTGTCCTGAAAATTAACATTTAAACAACTGTGACTTAGCAAAGGACTGAAAAGTAGTAAATCCTGGCTATTTTACGATAATAATTTTGTCACTACTAACTGATCTGATATATTCGAAATTACACAATTAACGTAAAATTTTTGAAGGTTGCTGTAGCGGCATATATTCCTATAAACTATTTGGTTGGTTGGTTGGTTGTAGTGGCAGCCCCCTTTGTCAAAAGGCGGCTCACTTAGGCCAAGATAGGTCCATTGTGATACCACATTTTAATAGGGCGCGGCACTAAAACCTGTTGGGTGACGAGAATCATTTAGATTCTCGTATGAAGCCGGCTACGCAGCTAATATTCAAACTGGCTACTTCCGTGAGGCTGTCCAGGAAGGGTGAACCAAAGGTTTTCATGCGTTTCCTGGCCAGTGCTGGGCATTCACACAGAAAATGTTGGATCGTTTCCTCCTCCTCCTCCGATCTGCAGCTGCGCCAGAAATCATGGAAAGGAGCACTCAGTCTTTCTGCGTGTCTGCCAATGAGACAATGCCCCGTCAGTACGGATACGATGAGACTTAATGTTTCACGGCTCGTGTTGAGGAGCTGCTTGGTGCGCTTTGAGCTTAGTGTGTGCCAAGTTAGCCTGGTTGTCCTGCAGGTTTCTTCCAGCAGACAGGCCCTATTTGCAGCCTCTGTATGATACTGCTTGAAACTTAGCTTGACGGAGGCCAAAGGATGGCCGACTTGGGGTGTTAGTATATAATCCTGGAGCTCAGTGCCAGCTCTAGCTAGAGCATCAGCTTCGCAGTTCCCAGGTATATCACTGTGACCGGGCACCCAGCAAAGAATCACTTCACAGTGAAGTGACATCGCGTTCAGATGTGTGCGACATTCCATTGCAATTTTGGATGAAGTATACACGTTGGATAATGATTGGATAGCAGCTTGACTGTCAGAGAAAATGTTTAAATTTCTTATAGAAATTTTCTGATTTCTAAGCCAGTCCACTGCCTTATGTATTGCGATGACCTCTGCCTGAAAGACACTGCAGTGATCTGGTAGCCGGAAGGATAGTCTCAGACCTAGCTGTTCGGAGAAAACGCCACAGCCAACTTTTCCATCCATTTTTGATCCATCAGTGTAGATGTCGACCGATTCCTGTATCCTATTTCCTTCCATGATCCAGTCATCTCTGCTAGGGATGACGGACTTGAAACTGTGGTGGAAACAGGGAATCGCAGGAGTGAGGTCTACTTTCTCTGGCGTTGGTCCATCCCTCCGTAATATGGTGGAGTGGCCGATATTTCCATCACGCCAGAGATTTAGAGCTTTCAGTCAAATAGCCGAGCACTTGGCCTGCCGTTTCGTTAGGAGCTGCGTCGGGAGCCAATTCAATAGCATAAACAATGCCTTTGTCGGGGTAGTGCGTATAGCTCCGGTGATTGCAATAGCTGCAGTCCTCCTGACCCTGTTAACCAGGTTCGCGTTTGATGTTTTTACCATCGCTGGCCACCAAATTACCACGCCATACAGAAGGAGTGGTTCCACTATTGCTGTATAGAGCCACGATACAGTTTTGGGTTTCAGTCCCCACCTTTTCCCAATAGCTTTTTTGCAGCAGTAGATTGCGCATGCCGCTTTACGCGCTCTTTCTGCTATGTTTGCTTTCCATGCGAGCTTGGAGTCTAAGATCAGACCTAAATATTTGACCTGATGAGATGGATTGAGACTTGTCTCATCAAGTTTAGGTGGAACAAATCGCGGAATTTTGTATCTTCTCGTGAAAAGCACAAGTTCCGTTTTCTGCGGATTTATCTTTAGACCGCACTCTGTGCTCCATTTGGTCAGAATACCTAGGGCAAAGTTTAGTCTTTCAGATAGTGTGTTGACGAGTTTGCCCGATATTGCTATTGCAACATCGTCGGCGTAGGCTACGACTTTGCAGCCAGTCGTTTCTATTGTTGACAGGAGTTTGTCCACCACTAAGTTCCATAGAAGGGGTGATAGCACCCCACCTTGCGGGGTGCCTCTGCACGTCCGCCTTCTTAGGATGCTGTCTCCTAGTGAGGAGTCGATGCTCCTGCTGCTTAATAGTTGCACGATGAACCTAATCAGGTTATCATCCACATTATTATTCTCGAGTGCCTTCTCAATAGCCTTATGGCTGATATTGTTGAAAGCCCCTTCGATGTCTAGAAAAACCGCCTGCGTATATTCTTTGACGCTTAGCGATTTTTCGATGTAGCTGGTGAGCGAGTGAAGAGCTGTTTCAACCGATCTCCCTTTTGTGTATGCGTGATGCGCATTAGAGAGTAGTTGCAGAGAAGCTCTCAAATAAATATAAACTATTTAAAAGATTCATATTCATTTTGCTTACACTATAATTTATCAAAGGCACACTTATGTACGAAAGAGCTGTAATATTCGATAACACTCATGATTTTAAATTTTACATACTTAATTTAATCATTTGATAAGAAGTTGGGCTTGTTTGGGTTATCAAGTAACCGACAAGTGAATTTTGATACAGTCAGTTTTCATATCGAAGTCGAACGGGTATATCATAAGAATTTTGAAGTGTTTAGACACTGTTAAGAACTATGAATATTTGTTGAATATTCATTAAATGTGATAAACACGAAAAGAAAGTTTTTCAGAGGCTTAGCTGTTTTACAATAAATAAAACACAAATAAACTATTGAAATGCCTAATTTTTTGGTTATATTAGTTTCACAGCCATTTAGTGTTTCAAAATTATTTCTGTCAAATGACAACCGTGACTGCGTCTTAGGAAAACTATCCTTTCGGTTAAATTTTGTGCCACTTATCCCAGCGTAGGTGGTCTATATTTGCCAATAACTTGTCAAATTTTGGCTTTCAAGTCATCAGTAGTTGTTGATTCATCAACATAGGCAAGTGACTTCATCAAAGGTTCGGCCCAATACAGTAATGGTTTCGCACACTGTATGATATGTTTCATTATCTTCTTGGATTTGTGCCTCAATCACTGAAAATTAAGTAACGGTAAAAATACGTTTCAACTTTTAACACATTTTCAGCCTATTCGCCGCACGTACTACGCAAACGATGATGGTCCAATGGCTTCAATTGCTGCACTAGGAAAAAAGTCTTCGGTTCAAGTCCAAGATCTTTACACAGAATTTTCGATTTAGTTGAGGAAAAAGGTTGTTGAGATCGGCGCCAAATCGATAAATTTGGATCCTCAAACACACTACGATGAACAGCAGCGACAGTTGCCTCGGTATGTACTGTACGAGCTCATGTTGGATGAACATTGTAAAGTATACGTGGACATGAATCTTCCATAGTAATGCATATGAGCTGCTCATATGAACGATTATGAGTACCATAAGTTGGACGAATTGCTTTATAAGTTTGGCGCACTCAACTCAGTTTTCACTATTTGCAGACATTGTTGCGGTTTTAGTAATTTAACATAATGTCGTTAAAAAAACGCTCTCCATAACGACTGTGAATTATAACAAAAACTGTTTTTAGTTCAAAACTAAGCAACAGATAGGATATGACAATATACTATATACTACAGGTATATACAAATTTGAATTTTTAATCACTTTATTTCTTATCGTAAATTTTGGTCCGAATGACGGTAGGTTTGGAATAATTTGAAACGAATTTTCCATGATCGGGAAAAATTTCCACAGCTCAGATGTTTCAATATGCAACTTGAAAAGAAAAACGAAGAGAAATTACGGAAAACATTGTCCTTTTTGACCATCACTTTTCCAAGTCAAGTTAGCATATACATTAGCCAAATAAAAGTAAATACGTTTCTCCTATAGATCTCGTGAATAGTGCAGCTGCTTATTGAAGTTTAGTTAATATGAGTAGATTTTCAGGCACGAAATCGTTTGAAGCCATCTTCTACGTTTCTCAATTACCCAGTTCATTTCAAACTCGTTCAACTATATTCCAAGATCCATAAACCAACATGTCGATTTACTTCATTATCTAAACCAAACATGCTAGCTATCGACATTTTTAGTCGAGTACTTTTCCTAGAATTTTCGAACCGATAACGAGAACTTCCCGTAGTTTCACTTTAGAAAGGGACTTGCAGACAATCTCGGGAATTAAAAAAATTGTTAGATTGCACGAATTCTCTAGCAATTTAAGTAGTCGACTCTACATCAAACGCAAAAATGCTGAGTAAACTTTTTCCCTCATTGTCATTATTGATAGGGGGTAGGTTCAATGAACATGGCAGAGAGAACGTTTTTCTGTGAAGAGGAGACGATTAAAGATTAGGCATGATTTGCTTGAGAAAGCGATTTACTTTTGTTTCAGCATCTCTTTTAACTTTTATACGTCGAGTTATTTCTGCTGCGTGTTAAGTCTTGAGTAGTCAAGGCTTTTAATGGGCTTTTACATGCTGCAAAATAAACTTAAGCAAACTGTCGAGGTATGATAGTCGTTTTTTTTTTCTTCCTACTGTTTTCAAGCATTTCTTTTTGAAAATTATTGAATTTCATACAACTTAAGAGTTAATCTGTGATTACTGGAAGAATGATTTACATTTTGTTTTTTATCGCGCAACAAAAACTTATGTTGGCCTCCACTTAAAGTACGTTAGCGATCACTGGACATTTCTACCCCTTGTGAAAATCAACCAATTTTTATATGTATTGACCATAATCATTAATGAAAGAAAGTCGATTACTTTTAGTCCTAAATCGACCACATGACTTTCGGTTATTCCTGCCCGCCCAACATAAGGCAATGATCTTCCATACAAACCAGCTGCAGAGGAAATCTGGAATTTGTATTCAGAAAGTGTTTTTACACGCCACACGGCAATCAACAAAGAAAAGTACGAACTATTCATAACCTTTAATTAGGTAGTTTACAAGAACAATTTCTAAATACTTACCACCATTGACTTCACATATCAATATTACATCGCTCCCTTCATTATATGCCGCAACATTGCTGAGCCGTTCTTTTCGGTCTGCTTCCAAAATAATAGGACGTTCCGGCGGAACTGTAATGAATAAGAAGGACGAAATGGAAATTAATATTCACATTTGATTAGTATGCTGGCCGAGTGTTCAAATGAATAGTCTATTATTAATAGATTCTGATATATGAATTAGACCCAGAAAATAGATCATATTACTAGAGGAGGTAAAGCATTTTATAAATAACTATTTTGTGACGTCGTAGAAGTTGAGATAGACAAGACGTGGATAAGATCGGAAGCTTTTTAGAACAAAGAAAAATATGTGGAATTCAAGTGTGATACACTGTGCGATATTTAGTGAAATATCGATTTAAGCGGGCAACCGATTTCGCAATGAAAATCAATTCAATGTTTTTTTTTAAAAATAAGTGTTCCTTAACATCATTGAAATACTCGCTTATATCCATTCCAAGAAATTTGAAACATAACAAAAGTTACAGGTATATGTATGTAACGGTACATACGCATGGAAGTAAACCAGTTTCGATTGATTTCGGAGCGGCGCGCAACATTGGCTTGTTGTCTGTTTGCATACGGCTAGTATATGTGTGTAATACATTTATATAAATTAAAGTTCACGTCAGTTTCTGTATATCGTTCTCGGAGGATGCTTCAAACTAAGTCTTGGCTATTGGCTTCAAAATATGTCTTGAATGCTCTTGTGGAAGAAATTTCATCGAAACCTTACCAAATACATGTACCAATGTTAATAAAATAAGTCTAAGAATAATATTTGTTTGTTTGTACCAATGCAAATCCTACGTTTAGTTCGCGAGATATAGTGCATGACGAAAATGACCTTCAAGAGGTCAAAACAACAAACGTGTACCAAAAGCTAATCAGCTCTGGGAAGTTAAAACTTCTAAAATTAATTTTTTTAAGGTATAGGACCGAGAAAAATGCCTAACAAACAGAATTCGTTTCGTCGTTCAAAGAAGTCCACAGTGATTTGTACCTGCTTAAAAGTGACTTTTACCGCCGCCAAAAATTACTTAAAATCTTCAATTGATATATAATATTGTGTTGAAATTTTTTTCGAATAAATATCATAGATTTGACAAAAGAAATCACATAAGTGTTTTTTTTTTTAATTTGGAAATCGATTGCCCCCTTTATCAACTCATTTTTATTTGATATTTTTGTCCCACAAATCTACTATTCTATGTAAAATTTGAAGATTTGTTTCAAACAAAAGTGTTTGCAAAAAGCTCGTCATTGTTATTAATAATAAGAAATGGCAAAATATATAATATTAGTAATTGATTTCATCTTCACAAAATACTATGTGTTATGTTTTTATAAAAGAAAAATTTCCTTTTAATTTTGTGTATCTTTATTTGGATTCGTAATCGATTTTCGACCGTAATTGATTTTCGACCTCAGCGATCGCTGAGGAAGACCGAACGATTAAGGTCGAAAATCGATTACGAGTCCAAATAAAGATACACAAAACTAAAAGGAAGTATTTCTTTTATAAAAACAAAATATATAAGCCAGAATAACAAATATCTGAATTTTACTGAAGCAGACGGAGAAAGCAAACTTTTCCTCTTTAATTTTTTTTTGAGATTTATGCGGCTTGCAAAACAAAATATTGTTGCCACAACTATCTTTTTTATACAGATACAGCATAGTATATATCACGAAAGCAATCAAAATTTCTGATTAGTTGTTGTTGAACTACCTAATAGGATAATTTTCTTCTTGATCAAATTTTTTTCCCGGTCGATTTGCCTTTGCGATGCAAAAGCATTCTAAGAGAAGGATAATCATGAAACTGTGAGATATCAGAAATGGAACATGAAACAAACTCATCACATCGTTGACAATTTAAAAGCAAAGAATTTTCAATTTTATATTGCAGTTTAAATTTTAATACCGCATTTAGTCTTAAGTCGAGCAATTTCAAAGACTTAAATAAATCCTAACAACGTTGAATGATTTCAAATTCGAAATGAAGAAAATTCAAAATGAACAAGAAGAATGAAAATGCACTTGGAATCAAATTCTGTTAAATATTAAAATACGCCATTAAATTCAGAATACGCAAAATAAAATAGTTGATTGAAAATTGAGAACTAAATGAAGCGACGAAATTGGTTTCGGGCAATGAAAAGCCCATTAATTTTTTAGTTTGTTTAATACTTGACATAATTTATAATTTCAGGTAGATATAATGATGACAGAGCCCTGCAATTCAATTCGGAAAGTTCAGCTACGAAAATTGTCGTAAGCTCACTCCACTAATTTTGAATCGATTCTATTGCTAATACGACAACAAGCTTGGTAAAAATTCCAATGAATCCAAACAAATAAGTAGACAGCTTAGTCTGATGAACTTCGAGCATCAATGAAAAGTGTTTCGAAAAAGCAAAATCGGTCATGCCGTTTTTTTATTTAGGATGAAAAAATTGAAAAACCGACTAAAAATTGCTTATTTTGAAACTGTTGAAACGCACTATTAATTCGTGCAGATTCCAAATACCTTCATAGAAAAATTATTAACATTGTGTGTTTTAGCAAAATTTTGATCAATGTTTGAAAAAATTTTATTTGAAAACAAATCACGATTAATTTATAGAACTCCAAACTAATATTATGAGGTTTGGTGTGTGTGACGCTAATGCAGATAATAATTGGATATTGTTATAAATAATGAAAGATTTTTAATAATAATAAAATATTCATATTCATATTTTTAATATGAACACAATTATAACTATTCAGTAACGATCAAACATTCTTCATTAAGGATGATTATTATTAACAATAATTAATGACCCTCAACAATGTTTGTAGATTACGGGGCCGAGATGGAGGACGAGGAGGCGAAGGAGGAGGACGAGGTTGCCGAGGCTTTGGCAGAGGACGACCAGGTGGGTGAGGCGTCTTCCTTTACCAAAGCTTTCAAGGTTAGATAAAAAACAGTAAAAGTAATTATAAAAATCGGAAAAAAAACCTTAATAATAGTGATTATTAATAATAGTAATTAATAATAATATCAAATTATAGCTTTTCTATTCACCCCACTTGAAAGCTAGTCGTGTGGGCCTCAAGGGTCGCACTTAGATCACTTTATTTTTACTGTTGCTTGTAGCAATTTGTGTCATTTAACAGCAATAAAATAACGATTTTAAACTCTTTCTCCATCAAAATATATCGAATCTTGGACAGGTTTTGTCAATTTTCTTAAGACAGCCGTATCTTTAATAATATGAAGTACAATATAATAATTGAAGAGATGATTGGAAGAAGCGGTTATGTGACATTTTTGTAGTTTCAACATAGTTGGCCGAATGTTAGTAACTTTATTAGATGATTTGAACGAAGTGTGGATCGATTTGTTGGAATTGCATAGCTCTTGTTGTGCCAGATAGCATACCTCACTCCACGACTACTTCCTAGCTGCAATAATATGAAAGTACCAACAAATGTCGCATAATCTTCTCTTCCCAACATCCTTTGTATTACGTTTTGCTCTAAGTATGTGAAAATATTCTTACATTGAATAATAGAAGAATGTTTCCAAGCTTCAAAAAAATTTTCAAAGTAGAAAACTGGATCTCAGAAATAAATTTCTTTTGTAAGATAATTTAGTAAAATATTCAAATAATCTTTTGATTTTATAAACTGCATTTAAAATTTTTTTATTTTAACGTGGCAATGACTGAAACTAGGCAATCATGTAGCTAATAATGGTAATGGATGATGGAAAATGAGTAAGGTGTTTTATTTTACATACGAAAAGCTTCCCAGTAACACTTTTTTTAATATAAAAAACACTAAACATCACTATAATAACACAAATAATTATACTTATAATAATAACAATAATAACTCATTACAAAGTAGGATGAGTTTATGTGCACGCAAATTAAGCGAAGGGTGTACAGGTTACAAAGCCTTTCCACGTAACTTGTTATTTTCATGAAAGGCAAAAAGGCGTTAGCGAAAATGTTGACGAAATTGAGATTTCAGAGTTATTGAATACAGTTTTTTTACCGTATCTAAAATAGGTTTTGTCCAGTGATGGCCTTTTGGAATAAATGCACCCAAAAATTTCATTTCATAAAATTTAAATTTGTATTATTTCACGATTTTACATTAGAAAAACTAATAATAATTTGTTTGCAAATATCATTGAAAAATATTGAATTTGCAGTGAACAATTGCCGTTTGATTATAGGTAAACAATATCAAATATTACAAATAATCGGAAAAAGTAATTGAGATCTTACAAACCTCTGATAACAAAACTACTAAACAAATAACAACTTGAATTTTTATTTGATAATAATTACGATTGCTTCTGTGAGACGTCATCATGTTACAATAGCAACACTAATAATCATTTCTAATTTTAAAGTTGACCTAAAAAGACCATGTCATATGCAGTAAAATTTCGATGTCTATTATATGAAAAACAGCAAATCTTACATGGTATAGCGGAAGAAATAGCGGAAATCTTACGAACTACTGCAATTGTTTGGCATTGTTTTTGTTGTTTTGAAGTAAAAAATTACTGTTTTTAGATGAATACTTGAAACATTCGATTTTGGAAAGTAATGGTTAACAAATTGGCAAAATAAATAAAAGTTTTTTTCAAAAGTAATTTTATGTTTTGACAGTTTTTTTAGTCAATTAAAATTATGGACTATTTTTTTGAAATTTCAAACAACCCATAAAAATTACAAGCCGCGAGGTGCGACCCTTGAGGTCTACACTGTCAACTTCCCAGTAATATCTACATAAATATTAAAAATATCAAACGCAATAATAATTATGAAAATAATACTATTTTAAATAATAATAATACCCCTCGTAACAGTTCTTGGAATGACCTAGTATTCATCGTATCATTTAGGGGAGCGTCCATTGATTACATAAGGATTTTGGTGGATGGGGGGTGGATTGGTTTGATTGGATATTCACGCGGAATAATTGGAGGGGGACAGGTTGCAAAGCCTTTTCCACGTTATTTGTTGTTTTCATATCAATTCTTGAAAAAAAAAGAAGACAAAAATAATGCAGTTTTTGTTATCACGCCGACTGAAGAGATTTTTTCACGTAATGGCCATTTTGAATAGTTACGTTTCCAATTGCCATGAATTTGAACTCTTCACAATTTTAAAGTAATAAAACTAATAATTATTTCTTATTTTCAGTTTTTCTTGAAAAACATTGCTCTCAATAATCGGTATAAATGTGTGTAAAAATATTACAAATGACGATGCAGCAAGTAATTGGAATCTTACGAGCACTAAAAAACAAACCTACTATAAACTACAATTTTTTTATTCGATGAAAGCTTTTTAAAGCATATGATTTCGGAAAGTATTAACTACAAAACATTTTACTATTCAAAGAGTTGATTACGAAAAAAGCAAATTTGATTTGATTTTTAATGGTTTTCAAAATTTAAGCAGTTTTTCATTAAAGTTAAAACACCGTGCTGTGAAGACTATTGAAAATCTGCTCAAATTATGCAAATATTAATAAACTGTGATTGACTTTACAACAATGTCTTCAGAATAAGAGTAAAATCATTCGTATGAACCCGTTTTACATGATTTTTTATTTGTAATTAATTTTTTTTTGTAATTATGGAAAAAAAACTTGGCTGATTTTTCCGGAAAACTGATATAAATTTCTAAATTTTATGAACATTTATTACTGTGCTGTCCAAATCAGGCTAAAAAGTTAATTTTTATGAAAATATTCCTTTTTTTTGTTAAATTAAAAAAAAAGCTGAAATGATTTTTTTAAAAAAGTCAAAACCATCACAAAAATATTAATACGTCGATTGACATCTTAACGATGCAAATGTTAAATTTGGTTCGTGACATATAGTGAATTACATGGATGAATTTGAATGTCATCATGACTTTTAATGATTTTTTATTTTTAATTTAATTGTTTTTGTCATCGTAAGGAAACGTTTTGCGGTTTTTTTACAAAAACTGTTTGCAGTATATAAATTTAACAAACATTGATTACTGTGTATCGCGAATCAGGTTAAAAATTTATAATTTATGAAAAAAAACCCAATTTTGTACACTTTTTTTTTAATAAATTTAAAAACGGCTAAAACACTTTCCAAAATTTGACAGAACCTTAGAATTGATAATACGCTTCGATTGACACCGTAATGATGCACATTCTATGTTTGATTCGTGAGATATAGCGCATAACACAAATCAACTTCAAGGGGTCAAAACAGCAACCCCCCGACAGAGGCTCCCAAACTAATCAGCTCTCAAGATTGCAAAGACGCTCCGATTGACACTTTAACGAAGCCGGTACGACTTCGTTTTCGTGAGTTATGAAGAGTCGTAGAAAAAACTGTCCCCGATTGCATTGATCGATACTACGACCACAAATTAGATAACATTATTATAACCATTATTCATTACAAATATTTCTGGATTATTGTTTTTTGTATGAATACGTTTTGAAATTGTGAAAAACTATAATCATTGTTCCATAGAAAATCTTCAAAGCATCTGAATTGCAAATGCGAAATAGATTGGATTTTTTTCAATTTCAAGCAGTTTTTTTTATCAAAATAAAACTGTGGTAATTACTGAAAATCTGCTCAGATCTAACTAATATTCATACGTTTGGATTGTGATTTGACAACAATGCCATTAAAATAAGAGAGATTTTATTGATATTGACTATTAATGGATATCTATTATTTATTGAATTTCTATTGTATTTGTGATAGGCGTTCATCGTAAAGACAACAACTTCCCATGTAATTGAAGATCAATAGATCAATCATTTAGCGCAAATAAATCTGTATATATATGAAATTTTCCAATGAAAACTTACAAATACTGGTTAATTATTATTCATTTAACTAAGCTGCATATGAAAATGAAATCAATTTGTTTGTTTCTGATATTTGCACGAAAAAAGAAGCATGATTTCAATGAATTGGCTGGGTTTTCTTTTATTAGTGAAGTATTAGCTCACAGTGTATCTAAGAGCTAGTCTCTAAGACTATTAACAAGTATTTGAAATAAAGAAATGTCACCATACCAGTTTTTCGTACGGACTAAAAAACAAAACACGAGCCAATATCAATGTAGATTTGAAAATTGTATGCTTAGTCATGAACCAATATTGAAAATAATATATTAGTTGCCTTATACTTTACTTTCTTTCTTTTTAAATTGCTTTCATAGAGTATTGCTTCAGCTAACAGCTCAATTGAGAACATTTCATACCATAATTTTAGCAATAACCAAATATTGAGAATTGTTCGTTCAAAATATAATAGATGAAGTTTTTTCTTTTTTCCAGTGTTTTTGTATGTAAACCAATGTACAGAGCTTTGATTGTTTGCATTTAAATTTATAAATCAAAATCCAAGTGCAAAGTAACGTATTCTATATTGTCTCGTCAAAAAAAATTATGAAATTTTTAATGTAAAACATTTTAAAACACGGAAATAATCTGGAAATATTTATAGTCGAAATGAACAACTACTTTCCAGTAGCTCGTCGAAAACATAACGACTGACTCCTTTCAGAATCATCTAAATTGGCTATGTCTCAACTTTATTTCAAATTATTTACAAAGCTACGTAACGTGCGAGAAATTCCGACAGTTATTATTAAAAATTACACCAAAATTTAGTCAAAACCTAATTATTCAAGTTTGAAACTCACATTCAGATCATTTTCAAGATAATAAGTTTAACAAATTTAGAAAACCTAACTGGTAATGTTTTTTCAATCAACTAAATATTTAAAACTCTGAATAAAAACTTCCCTGGATTTTCCTTTCATCAAAAACTATAAGAAATCTAATTTATCTTAAAATGTTTTAAGTATTATCGATAACGATTGAAATTTCTTCTTGGTATTTTCAAATGAAAATAAAACGGAGTTAGTTTTTTATGCTGTCAGAAAATCTTAGGTTTGTAAACAATCTTCGGAACTTTCATTAAAAAACATCATGGCTAAAAGCGAGCGTACTTACCGATAACAGTTAAATTTATTTTTAAGTTTCTTGTTGGTGAATTCTTGAAATCGACACGACAACGATATGTTCCCTCGTCAGATAACTTTATTTTGCTTAGCTTGAGTGCTGCAGGATGTGCCACAATGCTGAACAAAGCACGGTCGCCGAATGCAGTTGGTGATGACCATAATTTCGCTTGGCTAGATGGGCGACCTCGCACGTCGAAACTATAAAAGAAACAGAGAAATGCCGTTAAGTACTAACATAAAACTTATTACGAGTCCTTTCCAGGCCTTGACAGCTCAGTGTATGCATCAGTCTTATTATGGTTTATGTATTCGTTTGTTTTATGTCCTTATGTTGTGTTTCGGCTTTTTATTGATGGGCGAATGGCAGTTTATAGTTTCATTTTTACGTTTCATTTATTGCGTGGAAATAGCCACAGTTCCGAATTAAGGCGATATGTTCATATGAACGTGGTTTGCATTCAAAAGTTTCATTTTGTTTGAAGGAAGCAACAGGAAAACTAAGATCAATTTGCTTGCGATTTCCAACAAGCTTTGTGGCTGTTTAAAGCAAACTACTTGAAACAATCATTCAGTTTTTCTTCAAATCAGTAGAGTTCGTCCACTTTTTTTCAATTAGTAAAACAAACAATTTAATTGGGCTACCAATATTCTATGAATAAAAAACCGAACAAAACCTCGAAAACAGGAAATGCTCAACTCGACAATTTAAAATTGATTTTCTACAAGCGTCTTGTAAACAGCCATCGTTGCCATCGCAAGGATATTTAAGGCCAATGACAGTAGTGGGCAATTTTCAGACCAGAAAGAAAATGAATCTTGAATTTCAAAAGACTAGAAGACTCAGAAAAGAAATCTTCGATTACCATTGAAAGAAAATGGTTGTGTGTCTGAACGGTCAAGCTGAAAAGAACCGAAAAAATTGTGCTGGATACTTAATAAGGTATCAACGGAAACAATTCATAACTTGTTGTTTGAGCTTCACATTTCAAGTTCAACACCTCTTTGACTTTGCTGCTTGCTGTAGGCAATTTGTGTTGAAGCATAATCAGTTCACTTGTCAAAATTTCAGGGTCAAAATTATTTTCAAGACATGAAGTTCTTTTCAAAAGTTCAAGTTAAAGCAACCTATTTAGGAAGCGAAGCATCTTCCCACTGTTTTACGTTTTTTAAGTTAATTTGAAAGGGCGTAATGTTTTGAGATTTTTCTCTAAGGAATATTGTGAGACCTAAGATATATATTAAAAATTACGGTGAGCAATTTGAATAGAAATAGCTTCGTCCGCAAAAGACTATAAACAGATGAAATAATGATATTGAAGAGTATAACTTCGAAGCGGTCGATCATTATTTAAAATCCAAGGCTTGGCAAAAACGTGTCGCCAAAAAAGCATTTAAACCGCTATGAATCGTTTGGATGAAATTTATTTCTTCAACTACATAAGAATACATTTTTCGAAAATATATTAATACGGAATCCAGTCGCCGTTATTATCAATTGTCGCCTCACGTCTGACTCAATTTCTGTGCGTATTCCATATTAAAATCTTATCATATCCTCTTAAGGGCTCGCATGAGCTGCCATGTGGTACTTATATTTTTGCCTTTAAGTATTTTCTTAATTGGTTATCAGACGTTTTCCGTCGGGTTTGCGTCTGGAATTTGTGATGGCCAATCCAAAGTTTGCCTCAGTTTTTTCCAGGTGTGCGATGTTCCTGCTATTGATAACATTTAATTGTTTGAGTTATTGCTAATTAACCTACCCATGAGTAGCCAAGAATATCATCAACTATCATCTGATTTTTTTTTATTTTTTATTTTTTTTTTTCATTATCATGAAGAAAAAAAATTTGCTGGTTGCTAACTGCTCATACGCTCTGATTGGCTCTTTCTTATTGTAAATTGAATGGTTGATTGATTCGCTTGACATGATGTATGACAAGAAACAAAAATCACCCAACGGAATCATACCAAAATCTAATCAACTCGTGTCATTGGAAGAAAACTTAACTCAACGAAATGATTTTTATCTAGATTGACCGCCTTAGATAATAATGATTACGCATGCACGTACGTACGTACGTACACACAAGCAGATTTCTTCCCAAAAACACTTTGAATTCACTCTAAGGGCCTCAAAACGTAAAGATTTCTTAAAAGTTTTAATTTTTCATGACGAGATTTTCCCATATACTGGGAAGTTAAAAATTTAGCTTTTTACCTATAATAGCTTGTCAATAAATTGAAAGCACTACGAATTATACTTCAATATCCAAATCTTCGATGCAGTTCATAGTTAGATTCAATAGCAAAAAGAAAGCAGGATGCAATATTCACAAGCATATAATAATGTGTTCACAAGAACCAATGGAGGTTGAACATCAGTAACAACAGCAATTGCAAAGACCCTTTTGCGGGCTCAATTTGCTGCCACTTAATTGATCTTAACCGATTCGTGAAAATTGTTTCCATGAAAGGATAAACTTTCTCTTACTCCACTTTTGAAATTATGTTAACATACAACGAGGATATTTCAAATGCAAATTATCGCCTCCTATTTATAAATATAAAATGATTTCTTTTATCTCAAAGAAAATAGAACTATAAACTCATTTTCTATACTGTCTTTTATATGCCAACGGTTGTCGTTTTTACTTAAATTCAGCGCAAATACATTTTACTTGATAATTGTATTCAAGCTTTCGTAACAAACTCCTCCAACGAAGTTTGATGGAAAACAAACGATTACTCTTGATTTCAATGTACATTACACTTGTTTTTCTTCCCGACAAAGTCATTCATTTTATGTGCTTTTCTTAAAAATTCAACTTGGTTCATACAACGTGCTGCTCGTGCAATCGCATTACGAATAATATAGGTGATATTGTTTTGATTAGCAAACAAATTGCATACATTGTGAAAATTGCGTTCGTCTAACTTATACGGTCTCTCTGTACTGGTATGCCATCAGCGCTTGTATGATAAACAATATTAGCACGGGATTGTGTGGTTTTTGATATAAACAAAAATCAACCCTCAAAAATTCCATTAATATTTAAGGTAACTTCATCCGAATATAGGTGCAACAACGTAAACAAGTATTATGTTTAAAATAATTGACATGGTGGAATAAAGAAACATGAGTGTCAAGGTTGTGCGCAATTTTCGCTTGACAGGGTTGCCAGTTTAAATAGGAAATATGAAAATTTAAATATGAATTTCCACCTAGATTTCACTTACTTTTTCAACTAGATCATCAACCAAACGAAAGAGCTTCCCATAAAAAAAGTAGTTATGGTTAGTATAATTAAAATCAAAGGAGCTGTAATGAAAGTTCAGTCATCTACATACATCTCAAAAAGGAGCTGAAATCTAGCCGCTGCACACTTTCCAAATAAAATTCAACAGGAACATTTTCTTCGTATCATCGATCAACGCTCAACAGGGCAGCACTGGATAGGCATTATGTGATGAGGTGATAAGCAACTGGTAAAAGCTATTCTATTTGAATACGTGAAAAACGAAGCATATCCTTGCGTTTATGGCAGCTACGTTTTCTACTCACCTATACAAAGGCTCGCCATCACCTTCCCGAAACCACAGGACCATGTAAACGGCATCATCACGCTCCATTGGTGTTATATCACACGGAAGTGAAGCTTGACGCGTCAGGACTCCTTCCACGGACGTTATTGGAACTGTAACATGAAAAGAATGACAATAGATTTAGATTATTTGCCCAACTTTACACGTTGTAAAAAGTCTAGAAAAATACAATAACATTGTTTGAATTGGCGGTCGTCGTTGCGTATTATCAAAAGTACGTGACTTAACAATTTCATATTGATAGGAAAGACAAGTGTTTAGCCTCGATCAATAAAGAGATACGAAAAATAAATAGCCAATCTTTGATAAATAATGCACATTGCGGATGATTGATGGATTTGAGACAATACTTCAAATATTTTCCTTGCCTGGTAAGAAAACATCTGAGTTACATCGGGTCAAGGATTTTTTATTATTCTCAAGCAATAATAATATTAGAGAATGCCGACTTCCAAAATTTATAAGAAATTGTCACGATAAAACTCGTAATGTATTGCGTTTAAATAGTACTAAATTCTCGCCTTCTCAAGACGTAGGATAAACCGCAAATTTTTTCAAATAAATGTTGCCACGAAAAAATTAGGTTTTATTTGTCCAATAAAAGATGATAATTTATGAATTATCGGTGTTGCTATAAAAATACACACATAGCGTGAAATGCAAATTTTACCAAGGACTGTGAAATTGAACCAAGTTATGAGTGAAAATGTTTCATTAATAAGCTCAGCAATTCTATTTGTGCTAAGAAATGTTTCGAGCGCCTAATTTATCTATTGGGGTTTCAATATGGTAGAAAAACTAATCGAAGTGAATAAATTGCTCTCACTTTATTTATGTGAATCGATCAGTCATTCACAAACTATCCGATGATAAATCAAAAAAAAAGATGATGAGCCGCGATTTTTCCAATCTGTTTTGTCACTTCTCTGATAAGTTAATGCCCTTGGCGTCATCAATATTTCTGTTGCTGAAGTATGAAAACCATATTCCACCAATATAATATTCAGAAGTTATTAATTAATTTTCAACAGCTGAGAAAAAATTACTTAATGATAGGCCGCTATGCTTCTCACGATCGGTAAAAAATTGCGATTTGCATACCAAGAGCTGTGAGTGTTTCAGGTCCTGCAGAAGGCTCCCAACGTGTCCTTCATCGCATTGGAATGTATGTCGCGGTACGGCAACCTGACGGTGTCATTTTCAAATGCTTTATGCGTGCGAAATTTATGATTTTAATTTCGATCCGGTACAGTCGATATTTCAATTTGTGCGACATGGTAACATATGCCGTCGCATTGGAGACGGCAGACGCAGCGTATCCTAGCACGTACGTACTAGTATGTCGTCGGTCATGTGGAAATTCATTGCCGCCCACTGAAAAAGAACGGGCCGGAAAAATCTACATAAAGCCTAAAACTCAAGCTGGATGGGTCGCCTTTTCAGTGTCCATGATGCGAACTTTTCAGATTCGATAGCGGAGCGAGGCTGAAAAGCCAACCTGGAAAACTGTTGTCGAAATCCTCATACACATTTCAGTGACATAAAAAGACGGATTAGTCCTGCTGGAATTGTTGGCATACGAATTTATTTGTTGTCCGATTACAAGCGCAACAATTTCTGCTCCATTGCGAATCGTATGTCGTCCTAGTTGAGGCCACTTCTCGAATGAAGGCAGCACTTGAACACGTTGCGATGACGGCCACAGAAAGGAATCGCAAATTAAAATACGACAAAAAACCATCTGACTGAATGGTCATAGATTTCATTTGAGCTACCAATAAAGCATGCCATGGACACTAGTCCTAGAAACTACCCTGAGCCTGCTTGAAAAGGCAGCGTGAAATCAGCCCAAGGTACTTCAAAAAAGTCAACAATTACAGGCCGCAGTCAAAACTAGGAGTGTTGAACCCGTATTCACGTTCGTGAAGCATTACTTGTTGTCTCCTGTGGCACTCGAAGGTCGTCATTTGATTTGAAAAATTGGTAGCTGGATTTCGGTTGCGCTTTTCAACTGATCGTGAAATTGCAAAGAAGTGCTGACTATTGCTGCTGTAGAAGCGTGCAAACACCAAAAACCGAGTTGTGATTCCAGTTTTTCTGACTTTCCGATAGTTTTCAAATCTATTTGGGAGTTTTCTAAGCGGGACTTTATGTGTTCTCCATTTATCAGCTGGAATATTAGCAGGATAGACTTTTATGCATGTGAAATATCATCTGTTAAGATTGAAGTTTGTCGCAGATTCTGTTATCTAATCTTATATAACGGTTTTATTTGGATACTAGGTATGACCTCAATAAAATAAAAACTTTATTTTAGAGATTCTGTTGGCAAAATCTTTGGAGATTTTTTTACGAAAATGTAAAAACCGTGTCTAAATGAATATGTTTTTAGAAAGGAATTTATTTTGATTGCAGGGTAAGTAACCAACAATGTTAATTTCTCGGAAAGAGTAGGCTAGTTTGTTTTATATCTCAGAGGGATTGCTTCACACGTTACAATAATATGCATTGAAATTTTGGAAAACTATTTGCTACTCCATTTGAAAAAAAATGAAAGTTAGAATCCAATATCATCAATCAAATAAACATACGTATAAACTGTAAGTGATGCAATTATTAGCAGCAGTTAAATTTTTGGAAGGTTAGTACTATAAGTTAGCATACACATATTGATAAACACAACGAACGAAATATTGGGTTCACACATAAGAAAATCAGTGCAAATCAGAAAATCACTAAAGCACGTAATACATATTAGAATTTCGTTGAAAATTTAGTAGTTTACAAAAATTCCCCTTGTGATATTTATGCAGCCGTAAAACTCCATAGCATGTAAGTGTAGAAATGTATTGTTTTCTTGACATAAATTTATCCATAACAAAAGAAATTTCCTTGCATCATAAATTGATTCACCATTCGAGTCAGCACTAGTTTAATATGATCCTTGAAGCATAGAAGATGGACAAACCACTAAAAATATGAAAGAAAACAATTTTGAATACGCATCTTCTCATTCTTGCGATATCAGATACGTAATTTCGGAATCAAGTTGATAAAATCTTTAGTATTTGGTACTGATGGAAGAAACTTATGGCACATAATAAAGTGATCCCTTCATAGTCAATTTTTCTTAGATTTATAATTGTCTACAAGGATGCTTATTAAATTACAAATTTTACATGTCCTGAGACCCGATAGCCTACATTGTGACTGATTCGTTTCACTTCAAAATTCTTGGAATGAAAAGGCTTGCATAAGCATCAACTCGAACCTTCTTATGGATCACATCAAACATTTTACATCCTCAATTGTTATTGTGTCAACTTTCTCGATCTTGTGTTTTGTCACTGAGGATCCCACATCGCCTTTGTTCAATCCGATCGCTAGTTCTGTTTCCATTAGCTATTCTCTAGCTCTTGCTGATATTGTCTTAATAATTCGTCCAACCTACTCGTATATTATCTTACACTACAAAAATGTTAGTTTGTAGCTCTTGGCTGGTTATTGCGAGAATTTTTTTAGCTGCACTTACTAACTGGTTTTCGTTGCTTCTATTTGTCACGATGCAACTCAATGAGATTAAGCTACTTATCCATCAAAATATGTTCATTTCATTTCCGATGGGTGTTGTGAAGCTAATTTACGATGATCATATTTATTCAAATCCATTTATTGTACCTTCACTTAATAAAGACCATGGCAAACGGAGGTGAATTGAAATATATTGCAAACATTTGCAATAAAATCAAATAGACTAAACAATACAATTCAAAAAAAATACATGTTCCATTGTTTCAATTAGAAAACTCGCTGCAAATTATTTTCATTTTAGGAACATCATTTTGAAGTGTGAATATGACGAGCATGAAAATTGTTATTTTTTTCTCAATATACTATTTTTTTCAATGTGCTGAACCTGAGATGTTTTTTTGATCATTCAAATAACTTATACATAAAAAAATGTCTAATCTTCTACTTTTATCTCTAACATATTGGTTTTTGATATTTTAAAATGATGCCAAAGCATAGAGTCTGACTGTGGACAGTTCTACTCTTTTGTATATGATTTGTAACGGAAAATTCATACAAATTATAAGCGACATAATCAGAGTTAAATTTTGTTCGAGAATTTGAGCACTTGATTTTGAAAGTCCATATTTCCGTGTAATCTATTAAAACAGTATCTCATTACCAAAAAAACAAGCCGTGAGGTGCGACCCATGAGGTCCACACGGTCAACTTCCCAGTAATATCTACATAGATATTAAAAATATTAAACACAATAAAAGTTATGGAAATAATATTACTTCAAATAATAAAAATGTACCTCTCATAAAAATTATTGGAATGATTTAATATTAATCGTAACATCTACGGGAGCGTCAATTGATTACGTAAGGATTTTGGTGAATTGTTTTGATTGATTATTCACGCGGATCAATCGGAGGGGGGACAGGTTACAAAGCAGTTTTTTCATTAAAGTTAAACATGGTGCTGTGAAAACTATTGAAAAACTGCTCAAATTTTGCAAATATTAATAAACTTTGATTGACTATACAACAATGTCTTTAGAATAAGAGATTTAAGGTATAATGATTCGAATGAACCCTTTTTACATGGTGACTTTGAATGATTTTATATTTTTAATTTAATTTTTTTTGTAATCAGGAGAAAAGTTTTTGCTGGTTTCTCTATAAAAATTGATAAAAGTTTACAAATTCTATAAACATTTATTATTACGATGTGCAAATCAGGTTAAAAATGGAATTTTATATGAAAAAAACACTACTTTTCTAAAAAAAATTTAATAAATCGTAAAAAACGCTTTAACAATTTTTTAAGAATATAAAAACATCATAAAGATGTCGATACGCGTTGATTGACACCTTAATGATCGGAAGATTATATTTGGTTCTCGAGATATAATGAATGACGTAAATGACCTTGAACGTTTAATGATTTTTTATTTTTCATTTAATTTTTTTCTTTGAAAAAAACTTTTGCTGGTTTTTTCACAAAAACTATTTGTATTATATAAATTATATAAACATTGATGACTTAGGTTTGAAAATCAGGTTAAAAATTTTGTGTTTTTGAAAAAAACCCTAATTTTTTGCACTTTTTTTAAAAAAATTAAAAAACGGCTCCAAGAATTTTTTGGAAAATTTGATAGAATCAGACAAATGTTGAAACGCGTCGATTGACACCTTGTTCAAAAAAATCGTACGGTTGGTTCGTGAGATATAGTGCATAACATGGTTGACCTTCAAGGGGTGAAAACAGCAAACCCCCCCGACCAAACTTTCCCAAAAACTAATCAGCTCTTGAGATTGCAAAGACGCTTCGATTGACACCTCAACGAAGTCGATACGACTTTGTTTACGTGAGTTATGCTCGTAGAAAAAAGTGTCCACGAACGTACGTACGTACGTACGTACACACACACACACATACATCTCCCTTTCTAAAAACACTTTATATATACTCTCTAGACCTCAAAACGTAAAGAAATGTTGAAAATTTCAATTTCGATTTTCGAGGCGATTACAAGAACTTCCCATATACTGGGAAGTTAATTATGTCGATTATGAAAACATGGGGAGAATTGCATATGTTTTTCATTACCTTTCTCCTTCGTTGAAAGTTTAAGAACAGAAGAAAAAGAAAAAAATTTCCAAACATAAGAAATGAAATTTTAATTGGGGTTTCTAATTGTATCAAACTCTATCCCAAAAGGAAAACCTTTTTCAAATGGATTAGGAAAAAAATCAAAAGCAAGTTAACTAGTTCCCATTTAAACCAAAATAACATACATTTCATAGGTTATGAATGGAACATACATTTCATAGGTTATGAATGGAACTTTAGGGGAAGCACCTATATAAATTTATTTGGTTCCGTTGTTATGAACTAAAATGTCGAAAAAGTATCTCAAGAATAATATTTATAGAATAGACAAGAGCTTATAAGCTGAAATTTTCAAACAAATTTGATTGCTCCAGAATGGTATATTGGGCCACTCGGTGTCACAGAATGTTTAATGTTTTTGGGTTCATATAACATATTATCGAAGATCAATATAGTTGCGTATTAGTGTCTTTAGATGTTAAAAAGCAGCTTTTTTGAACCATGCGATGTGAAAGATTAAAAAAGTGTCTGGTCGATAAGTTTTAAATTCCATATAAAAAACTCGCGTTTTTTATACCTTGTTTTAAAAATTGGCATGCGATAGAAACTTAACAGATAAGCTTGGAATTTTAACGTCAGCATTTCAGATAATTTGTCCATAGATGCGTTTACGATTACATAACAATTGTGATTTTCAACTAAAAATGAAGGTTGCTTTTTTCCTCAAAAATTTAATTTTCTTTTCAAATTCATGCAAAATTTTTAAGCATCAGTATTTTTTGATAAAGATGTGTTCTTCTGTGTCATTCATTTTCATAATGAAGAAAATGTTTAGTTTATTATAAATGCCAAAGTCCGTCACTTCTATTGCGTTTTAATTGGTGCCTTTCAAGCAAGTGATCGTGAACCGAATTGCTTCACATCGCTATTTAGTTTTTAAAATTTAAAATATATTCTTTTGTAGACTAGATTATACACTGAATAAATTTCTGAGAAGATTTTTCGATTTTTCTTCAAGTTTCGTCAAAAAATATTGTAAAGATTTTATTTTAAGACAATCAAAAGAAATTTCCCGTAAACAACTTTCCGGATGTGCATACTAAATACATATGTATAATCGATAAACGATTCAATCCGAAATAATTGTTAGGTCTTAACCAGATTAGTGAAGATGTTCAACTCAGCTATTTCCAAATCACTTAATTTTTCATATCCTTGAATTTTTTTTAGCCATAGCTAAAAAATTGTCAACTTGTTTTTCAGCAGCCAAAGTTTCTAATGTATGGTAAGTAGAAAAAAAATTATTTCAAAATCTTCGTTTGTTTCTTCATCATTTTATTTCCGACCTCTCGTCTCAATTCTCGCAATTCTAATACTTTTGTGTAGTCAGCATTTTCATGTTCAAAATAATTTAGTAGGATTTCGATACTTTCTATGGCCTTTGAATGAGGAATTTTTTCTTTGTTCGTCTCTATTAAGATTTATTTTTCACTGTCTGATTCTGGTTGCAGTTCAAATGTAGAATTATTCAACTCAGCTATTTCCAAATCACTTAATTTTTCATATCCTTGAATTTTTTTTAGCCATAGCTAAAAAATTGTCAACTTGTCTTCAGCAGCCAAAGTTTCTAATGTATGGTGAGTAGAAAACTGATCAAGTTCAGGGTTGAGAACTTTGACTCATGTCTATTTTAATGTCGAATTCGGTAAATCATTCCAAGCTTCACAAACAGCAAAAATTACGTCTTTTACTGGCAATTTTTTTCAGAATTTCTTTAAGATTTTTTTCTGCCACTTCAAGGAGAAATCGTAAAACATATTTTCTTGTATCGCCTTTTTAAACTAAGAATAACTTTCTGGTCGATAGGCTGAATCAGTGAAGTAACATTTGCGGGTAAGAAATGAACGAAAAACGAGTCAGATCTCAAAATTGGCTGACGAGGATAGGATGGACCGTTTTCAAGAAGAAGTACAGCTTTCTGAGGAAGCCAGTTTTTCCAGATGATGGTGCACGGAATGCACAAATTCGTAAATTTGGTACACACCCAAATCATTGGCCTCATCACTCGAAAGAAGATGATATTCGTTAAGCTTAAATGAGGAAACAAAATGCAAGGTTTTGAAAAAAGAAACCAAAAGAAGATATTTTAACAAATTTAGACGAAAACTGTTTGACTGACACCATCTTATTAGCGTATCGGAGACTTTAAAACACAAAATAACTTGAAATCGTCAGCATATAATAAACATGTAAAATCTGTGTGGGAAACAATCATTTATATTGATAAGAAAAAGAAATGGACCAAGTATGAAGCCTTGAAGAACACTGAGTAGGAAAGAAATTCAACTTTATTCACACGATTTGAAAGGTAAAAACGGAACCAACTCAGAAAAACTGCAGATAGTACCTGAGTTTGCAACACAAAATATCACGGTTATCCGTGTCACTTGCTTTTGGAGAAGTTAGTGAAGACGGTAACAACTTCTAATTGAGCATTCAATGCAGCTGAGACTGAGCTCTCAAATCCCATTAAATTAGTCACAGTTGACAGGTTTTTGTAGGATTCATTTTGCTCAACAGCAATTACGTTTTCATGGGAAGAATAAAGTATACAATGTCCAATACGTTCAAGTAGCTTAGCAAAGCAAAAAAAAATGAAATAGGTCTAGTTTACAGGCTGCAAAGGATCACCAGACCGAATTTGGAGCTAGGAAAGTCAATGGCTAATTTCCATAACTCGGGGAAAATTCACGAAGAAAGACTTAAGTTAAAAATTGAAGCAAGCCTTTTAACTAAGGAATTTGGGAGACCATGAGGTCCAGGACCAACAATAGTGTCTAGTTGGTTTATCACGTAAGCAACCTTGTCAGGGGAAGTTTGAAACGGTGGTAACCAAGAATGCTTGAATGATTGCAGAGAGAGCAGGTATCTTGAATATATTTTCCAGTCTCATAGTTAAATGTCAACTTTTTAGAGCAAATGTTGAGTACTTCCTCGTAAACCAATTTTCTGAGGATGAAGACTTTTGACTACTTTGATATTTTTAAAAGAAAATCAAATACAAATTTATATCGATATACATAATACTCTTTGTTTTATTTTTACTTTCATATTTTTAAAACAAAATTTAAACACGCAGAGTCTTGTGTTTGATAAGTTTCAGTATTAAATTTTGCTGCTGATTATAATTATAAAAAAGAGCTGCTACCTTTGGTACGTTTAGGAATATACTATACACAATTAATTAACTCAGCCATACATTTCATCATATTGCAAATGGAAATCGGTGTTGAATGTTTCACATTAAATGTTGAAGATTTCCATTTACATAGCACATTTCCTACAGCAATTTTGACGTGATTACGGCAAGTTTTTTTTATGAAAAGATTAATTGCATGTATCATATTTTACCAAAAAACTTCCCGAAGTTCTCGTTTCTGTGTCTGCGCTTATTATATACGATACGAAGTGATAAGAGCCCCTATCATGAACTCTTTTGAAATCAACGGAAGAACAATAAAGTCAGACATACATCCAACACGAACAGCCACTATAAAATCAAGCCCTCAGCCTGGTTACACCAGCTAGTTGAGTAAAAGCTTCATATAGCGGCAGACAGGATCACTTTTCATCAAGAATATTTGGTGTACTTGTATTATCGTGAAGCATTCCATTGTACCTGTTTCAATTTATCTTATATTTGCCATTGTAATTACTGGCATTTTCCATTTTCCAAGGCACGGTGGAACTATATCACATACATTTCCTTTTGCTGTGATTGCTACAATCCAGCAATTGTTCTCCTTCATACGCTCAATTGCATTGTGTAGACAATTTAAGTGCTGTTATTATCTACTTCACAACGGCGTGCATTTGTTTCGCATCTTCCCCGGAACAAAGTGTAACAGTGAAGCTTTTTTTTCGAATGCACTCGGTGAGATAAAGGCTTGTAGTAATTAAATCTTTTCTGTGGAATACCTCTAGGCCACTTGAAGTTTCTTTGCCGAAAGGTGCAGCTTCACAAAGGATAAATTATAGTGCCTTCTGTTCTAGTTTATGCTTATGTGATTGAATTTTTTATTACCTCTTAAGTATATCAATTAACTGAGATTGCATAAACGTAGAATGAAATTATTTAACTTTTTTATGTCGAATTTGGACTGTTAAATTTGACTCACCATTGCCTGTGCGATTATTTTTAAAGTGGTAAAATAAATCAGAATGAGGTTTTTTGCTGGAAATATGCTACATGGTGGTATCTTTGCGATGAATACGACGAAATTTTAAATGTGACTCAAATCTCTTGCGATATAATATTAAGAAACTAGTTATGAAATGAATAAAAGGTCCACAAAGTCAAATGTGCAAAATGTGTACTTAATATATAAGATAATCTTCAGAATTTTTTCTTAGAAAAAAATTTGCGGGTATCATTCACTGGAGAAAATCCAGATGCCAAGAAAAAATGATAAAAGTTTTTTGAATACATTATGTCATATTCCCACGAAATTATCACTTCTCTCATTTGGTATAACTTACACAAAATTTGGCTTAGTTGTTTTTTAATTCAATAAACTCATTGCGACATCAGAAATTACTTTTTTTAGATAATTTTTCTAATCAATGCTCTAAAAAATCAGAAGTTTCAAAAAATTCTCATTAATTAAAATATCACATTTCAAAAAAACTCTAAAGCCTATAATAAATTAATGATCATTTGTAAAATAATTGAGAACTTTCACTAAAGGGTTCCTGGGATTTCAGAACTCGCATTTTTCCAGCATATTAAATGTTCAAAGATCGAGTTCAAAATAAGAACCGATTTTTAATCTTTCTTTAAAAAATTTATACTTTCAATAATATTAACGGTAAGATCTCATTACAGTAAGTAGAATGAGTAACTACTTATCGCAACATCTTAGGAAGTGTCCATTGATTACGTAAGGCTTTTGGTGAATCGGGAGTCGAATTGGATCATTGATTATTTTACGTCACTGATTATTTTCTTATCGACTTTAAACAAAAGGGATCTTGCGAAAATGATAGCGAAACTATGGTTTCATGGATATTGCATGATATATTTGTTTTTACGCTCACTAAACAGATTTTGTCACGTGATGGCCATTTTGGATAGTTTTGTCCAAAATTCCCATGTGTGCTGCATAAACATTGAATTTGTATCATTCCAACAGTTTACATTAAAAAGACTAAAAATCAAGTCTTATTTTTTTAATTAACTTGAAAAAATTTTAAAATTCCGTATATACTCGTTGCTTAGTTACACATAAAAAATTTAAATCTTACGAAAAATAGACGAACACGCAGTAATAATCTTACGAAACATACAAGAAAGAAATCCAACACTACCACAAATGATCCTTACGTATTTGATGGACGCTCTCTCATTTGTTATGAATATTCATTATTTATTGTTTCTATGTGAACTATGTGTCTGCTCAGATTTTACTGAAAATTGAAACAAATCATGAAAAACGATAATTCGCATCTATCCATACCACAATAGCTTCATTAAAGTAAATAGAATTAGATCATATTATTTTTATCAACTATTACTAATTTTAAATATTAATAGTTTATTGTTTTTTTATGAATCATGGAAACTATGATTTTTGTTTACAAAAAAATCTTTGAAAAATTTATCCTCACAAATGCAAATTTGATCGAAAAATAAACGAATGTTTGACGTTTTAAGCAGTGTTTTCCTGAAAAATGGCAGGAAAATTATTAACTTCCCAGTATATGGGAAGTTCTTGTAATCGCCTCGAAAATTGAAATTGAAATTTTCAACATTTCTTTACGTTTTGAGGTCTATAGAGTATATATAAAGTGTTTTTAGAAAGGGAGATGTATGTGTGTGTGTGTGTGTGTGTGTACGTACGTACGTTCGTGGACACTTTTTTCTACGAGCATAACTCACGTAAACAAAGTCGTATCGACTTCGTTGAGGTGTCAATCAAAGCGTCTTTGCAATTTTAAGATCTGATTAGTTTTTGGAATACTTCGGTAGGGGGGTTTGTTGTTTTGACCCTTTGAAGGTCATTTCTGTCATGCGTTATATCTCGCGAACCAAACATACGATTTGCATGGTTAAGTTGTCAATCGACGCGTATTAGCATTTGTGTGAATCTTTCAAATTTTCACAAAAATCGTTGGAGCCGTTTTTAATTTAAGAAAAAAAAGTGCAAAAAATTATGTTTTTTTATAAACAATAAATTTTTAACCTAATTTACGAAAGAAAGTATTCAATTTTTATAAAGTTTATATACTTCAAGCAGTGCTTGTAAAAGCATCATCAAAACTTTTTCTCATGATAACAAGAAACATTAAATAAAAAATAAAAAATTATTAACAGTCATCATGATCTTCAAGGTCATTTCTTCCATTCACTATATCTCACGAACCAGATAAAACATTTCCATCATTAAGGTGTTAATCGAAGTGTTTTAAAACCTCTTGGATTATTTTAACATTATAAAGATCCGTTTCAGCGGTTTTTTTAATTTAATAGAAAAAAATGAGAAAACTTAGGGGTTTTTCATAAAAAAAAATTTTTTTTAACCTGATTTGCACAACACAGTAATTAATGGTTTTAAAAGTTATACATTCCTATCAGCTTTTGAAGAGAAACCAACAAAACTTTTATCATAATGCTGAAAAAAATTCAATTGAAAATAAAAAATTATTCAAAGTTACCATATGAAAGGGATTATTCCGATTGACATTACCTTATATCTTTTATTCTAAAGACTTTGTTGTAAAGTCAATCAAAGTTTTAAAATGTTTGGATAATTTGAGCAGATTTTTAATAGTTTTTGCAGTCTTTTAATTAAAAAAAGCGGCTTAAATTTTGAAAACCACCAAACTTTCAATCAAATTTGCATTTGTGGTAATCAATCATCATCACCCATCCACCAAAAGCCTTGTGTAATCAATGGATGCTCACGTAGATGATATGATTAATATTAACTCATTCCTGTTACTGCTATGAATACCTTTCACCATATATGATGTTTGCATCATTGAGGTGTCATTCGAAGTATTTTTTTTTTAACTTTATAAAAAGTCCCTTCCACCGTTTTTTTCATTTAAAAAAGAAAATGCGAAAATTAGAGTTTTTTTCATAAAATATAAATTTTTAACCTGATTTGCACAGCTCAGTACAAAATGTTTATATAATTTATACATACTTAATAGTTTTCCAAGAGAAACTGGCCAAATTATTTTGTATGATCCAAAAAAACCTAAAAAACGGCTCGTGACAAAACACAAATTCAATGATTATGCCGAAGTCATGGCAATTTTGAACAAAATTATTTAAAATGGACACCTCGCGAGAAAACCTCTTCAGTGGGCGTAATAAAAAAAAGCATTTGCTAGCGCTCTTTTGTCCTTCAAGCATCGATGTAAAAATAACAAATAACGTAAAAAAGGCTTTATAGCCCGCCCCCCTCCGATTTATCCCGCATCCAACCAAAGCATTACGTAATCAATGAACGCTACAGTAGATGATATGATTGATATCAGCTCATTTCAATTACGATTATGAGTACCTCTCATTATTATTATTTAAAGTAGTATTATTTTCATAAATATTTATGTGTTTAATATTTTTAATGTTTATCTAGATATTACTGGGAAGTGGACCGTGTGGACCTAAGTGTCGCACCTCGCGGCTTGTTTAAAATCTGCTCAAATCATGCAAGCGTTATGATTCGCTCCACAACAATGCCATCCGAATTGAACGGATCAGATATAATTATCCATTTCAACCATTTATTCATAGTGGCTAATGATGCATAGTTTTTTTATCGGTATCGTTCACAAAAACTGTTTGGGGTATCTAAGTTTTATAGTTATTGCTTGCTGGTGGTGCAATTAAGATGGACAACATACTATTTAGAAAAAAATGCTAAATTTTGGCAACTTTTTTATTAAATTAAGAAAACGTATGCACTAAATATTTGTAAAATGATTGTGACGGGTAAATGCTAATACGCCTCGATTTACACTTCAACCAAGTCGAAACAACATTTTGATGTGAGTTATGCGCATAGAAAGAACTGTTCACTTATGTTCGTGCGTACCTACATACATACACACATACATACTTATCTCCAAAAGCACTTTAGATATGTTGAAAATTTCAATAAGTATAAAAAGTGTTTTTGCAAAGAAGTATGTACTCGTTTGTGGTATTTTTTCTACGATTTTTTGTACGCTGGCGTGGTGTCGATCAAAGCGTTTGATTTGTTGCAATATATTCAGCTCAGATTTTTCGAACTTAATAAAAAAATATTGAAAAGAAACAATTCGATTTGTAAAAAAAATTTCTTCGACTTATTTTGTAGTTCGTAACAAAATCTGTTGTTGAGTTTTAAAAAATAAAAAAAACAAAGCTGTCGACATATTTGCAAAAAATATTCATTTCAGAATAATAAACAGTGCATATTTATAACGTATAGGGAGGCTTCCTTTAAATACTGTTAAGTTCATTCATTTGTAATTGTTCGTAAGATTTCAGTGACTTCATCCCCTATCTCATGTAAGATTTTATATGTTTCACTTTTTTTTTAACGTTGGGAGGTAGAAATTTTCAAAAGATATCGATCTGCTCCTGCCTCTCGGCATGCCAGATTTCTAAAGACTAAAACCACCTCCGTTTCCTCCAATTACTCTCTCCATCAAAATTAATAATTCTCCGTATTTAAAATTTCAGTACATAGTACTTGATAGACTATAAGATTCGGGATAAGGGATAGTACCAAATTTGTAAGTTTTAGTTTAGTTACATTAATAGTTCAGACTATATGTTTATGAATTATTTCCTGTTGATTCCATATTTGGCTTTGAGTTTAATGGAGCTGATTGCAATTGTAACTTACTTCGAAAGTTGGTCCTTAAGGAGAAATTTTTTTAGTATCGTTTTAAAGGAAGTTGGGTTCACTATGTTTTTAATTTTATCCGGTAGTGTTTTGTAGAAATTAGCTGCTTTGTTGAAGGGATCTTCTTTTAGCCGATCAGTTCTGGCAAATGTGATAGCTATATTATTCATGTTTTATCCCTCAATTCTGTCTAATTTCACAGTGGTGTACTCATTATTAAATTTTTATGTATGAATTTGATCAAACATCACATTTTCACTGCATATGAATGTTATTACAAGATCAACCGCAATATAAACAAGCCGTGAGGTGCGACCCATGAGGTCCACACGGTCAACTTCCCAGTAATATCTACATAGATATTAAAAATATTAAACACAATAAAAGTTGTGGAAATAATATTACTTCAAATAATAAAAATGTACCTCTCATAAAAATTATTGGAATGATTTAATATTAATCGTAACATCTACGGGAGCGTCAATTGATTACGTGAGGATTTTGGTGAATTGTTTTGATTGATTATTCACGCGGATCAATCGGAGGGGGGACAGGTTACAAAGCAGTTTTTTCATTAAAGTTAAACATGGTGCTGTGAAAACTATTGAAAAACTGCTCAAATTTTGCAAATATTAATAAACTTTGATTGACTATACAACAATGTCTTTAGAATAAGAGATTTAAGGTATAATGATTCGAATGAACCCTTTTTACATGGTGACTTTGAATGATTTTATATTTTTAATTTAATTTTTTTTTGTAATCAGGAGAAAAGTTTTTGCTGGTTTCTCTATAAAAATTGATAAAAGTTTACAAATTCTATAAACATTTATTATTACGATGTGCAAATCAGGTTAAAAATGGAATTTTATATGAAAAAAACACTACTTTTCTAAAAAAACATTAATAAATCGTAAAAAACGCTTTAACAATTTTTTAAGAATATAAAAACATCATAAAGATGTTGATACGCGTTGATTGACACCTTAATGATCGGAAGATTATATTTGGTTCTCGAGATATAATGAATGACGTAAATGACCTTGAACGTTTAATGATTTTTTATTTTTCATTTAATTTTTTTCGTAATCATGAAAAAAACTTTTGCTAGTTTTTTCACAAAAACTATTTGTAGTATATAAATTATATAAACATTGATGACTTAGGTTTGAAAATCAGGTTAAAAATTTTGTGTTTTTGAAAAAAAACCTAATTTTTTGCACTTTTTTTAAAAAAATTAAAAAACGGCTCCAAGAATTTTTTGGAAAATTTGATAGAATCAGACAAATGTTGAAACGCGTCGATTGACACCTTGTTCAAAAAAATCTTATGGTTGGTTCGTGAGATATAGTGCATAACATGGTTGACCTTCAAGGGGTGAAAACAGCAAACCCCCCCGACCGAACTTTCCCAAAAACTAATCAGCTCTTAAGATTGCAAAGACGCTTCGATTGACACCTTAACGAAGTCGATACGACTTTGTTTACGTGAGTTATGCTCGTAGAAAAACTGCCTGCGAACTCACGTACGTACGTACGTACGTACGTACGTACATACACACACACACATACATACTTCTTTCTAAAAACACTTTATATATACTCTATAGACCTCAAAACGTAAAGAAAAGTTGAAAATTTCAATTTCGATTTTCGAGGCGATTACAAGAACTTCCCATATACTGGGAAGTTAACAAGCCGTGAGGTGTGACCCATGAGGTCCACACGTTCAACTTCCCAGTAATATCTAAAAATATATTAAAAATATTAAACACAATAATAATTATGGAAATAATACTACTTCAAATAATAAAAATGTACCTTTTATAAACGTTATTGGAATGATTTAATATTAATCATAACATCTATGCGAGCGTCAATTGATTACGTAAGGATTTTGGTACATTGTTTTGATTGATTATTCACGCGAATCAACCGGAGGGGGCAGGTTACAAAGCAGTTTTTTCATTAAAGTTAAAACATGGTGCTGTGAAGACTATTGAAAATCTGCTCACATTTTGCAAATATGAATAAACTTTGATTGACTTTACAACAATAGAATAAGAGATTTAAGGTATTATGATTCGAATGAACCCTTTTTACATGGTGACTTTGAATGATTTTATATTTTTAATTTAATTTTTTTTGTAATCATGAGAAAATTTTTTGCTAGTTTCTCTACGAAAATTAATAAAATTTTATAAATTCTATAAACATTTATTATTACGATGTGCAAATCAAGTTAAAAATGAATTTTTTTATAAAAAACACTACTTTTCCAATTTTTTTAATAAATTAAAAAAACCGATTTAATGATTTTTTTAAAATATAAAAACATCATAAAAATTATAATAGGCGTCGATTGACACCTAAATGAAGGAAAGATTATACAGTAGAGCCTCGCTAATCCGGACAGGCAAAAGCAAGGCCCTTGGCGGATTATCAAGGCGTCCGGATTGTGATCTGCAATATTTTAATGGTAATAAAACACATGTTTAACCTTAGTTTCTTTAATTAATTATCGAAAAGTACAAGTGAGACAAGCCAGACAGACAATGTCTTGTAAGAGAAGAGAATTACAAACATGTAAGAAATCTGTGCGCTTGACATGAAATTAAAAGAATGTATTACCTAGTTTAATTTTATATCTCTGGCAATCTCCGCGGATGCCCCCGCCGCTCCCATCACGCGGCCGGATTACCGCGATCACCGAATAAGCGGGGGTCCGGATTAGCGAGGCTCTACTGTATTTAGTTCTCGAGATATAATGAATGACGTAAATGATCTTGAACGTTCAATGATTTTTTATTTTTTATTTAATTTTTTTTGTAATCATGAAAAAAACTTTTGCTGGTTTTTTCACAAGAACTATTTGGAGTATATAAATTATATAAACATTGATTACTTAAGTTTGAAAATCAGGTTAAAAATTTTGTGTTTTTGAAAAAAAACCTATTTTTTGCACTTTTTTTTAAAATTAAAAAACGGCTCCAAGAATTTTTTACAAATTTGAAAGAACCACATAAATGTCAATACGCGTCGATTGACATATTGTTTAAAAATATCGTACGTTTGGTTCGCGAGATATAACGCTTGACAGAAATGACCTTCAAACGGGCAAAACAGCAAACCCCCCCCCCGGCCGAAGTTTCCCAAAAACTAATCAGCTCTTAAGATTGCAAAGACGTTTCGATTGACACCTTAACGAAGTTGATACGACTTTGTTTACGTGAGTTATTGTCGTAGAAAAGTGTCCACGAACGTACAGACGTACGTACGTACACACACACACACATACGTCTCCCTTTCTAAAAACACTTTATATATTTTCTATAGACCTCAAAACGTAAAGAAATGTTGAAAATTTCAATTTCGATTTTCGAGGCGATTACAAGAACTTCCCATAAACTGGGAAGTTAAAAATAATAATTTTAGTCTCCTTAGTGTAAAATGGTGAAACAATACCAGAAATTTTGGATGCAACTAACGAATGTGGCAATCACTCGACAAAATCTAGTTCCGCTGAAGTAGAAACACAAACTGCATTCAATGACATTTCAATATAAATTTCGACGATTTTTTTACACCTACGCTTTTCAAACGTTGACATGAAATTAGTCATTTATGTAAAAAGTCTTTGTAACCTGTCTCCTTTCCGATTTCTCCATGCAACGATTCAATTTGACCCCATGTACCTATCCATCTCGAAGAAAATGCCGGGAATATTAGCCCATACACTTTATGGTAATTAGTTTTTACGAATATTATTATTTAGAGCATCGTTTTTCAAATTTATTTTATTTATTTTCAATAATAATTATTTTGGTGATCGCTCGTCATTAAAGCGCTTTTTACGCTTTGAGGAGCAGTAAAATTAATGGCTTTTAGACATACTTTGTTACAAGTCCACCGCAAAAACCGTTTTATATGAGAAACTGCTAGTCATATGCACTGCTAATCATAATGTGCACTAAGTTACAACAAAATCAATAGTTTAGTATTGAATCGAAACAAAGTTTTTTTAAAATTAATATAAAAAATTTCATTCATATATTGCATTAATATCATATGCTGAATTTTCAAGCAATATTCTTACCAGAAGCAACAATGATTTTTTCCAAAATAGAAGTAGCCTTATTTTGTTACGAAATTTTTTTAAAGTTAATCTTGAAAAAAAATAACTCTAATTTTATATGATCCATCACTAAATTAAGATAATTTCCGATCATGAATAAAACGTCTTGTTACATACGTTTTAGTGGTTTTAATAATACGGAAGTCACCTTGCTCGAGTTTAGCTCAATGGTGCGTAATTATTTCAATTTCAACAACCAATTACAATGTTCTTTTGAATCAATTAAGATGTGCTCCGCACGTTTTTTTGTAGAGTGTTGGAATATGTTGTTTTTTAATGAGGGACCAATATTCATCAATATGCCTTAGAGCAACACTAACAAAAATCGTACTTTAGGCCTGCGTTTCTCAAAGGCAAGGCTGCAAGTGAAAATAATTTGCAATATTAACAAAAGATCCAAAAAACAAGACGTGACAAGCTTTCGGCACCTGAAAGTCACGTGCAGCATTAAACACTCCTAAATCCTTACAACATACTCTTATTTTCTCATAGAGCACAATTAATTAATTGCTTATTCAGCAGCTCATGCTCTGATTTTTTGTCGTATATCCTTGCTAATTGCAGTCTGCATCGCACGAAACAACAAAATGATATCATAGCCAAAGGGATTTCCTATTCTGGGCATACAAATTAACAAGACCAAGCATATTTTCATCTTCGTACAACAGCAATCGTTGCGTCTCGTGGAAGTATCAAGGGGACACATTTTTTAATGCAAGTTGTTTTATGATCCTCACCAGACAAACTCACCTATACTAATAATTTCGTCTACTTCTGCTTATGGCTATTCATAATTGAAACAAACCTAAAAAAGTGAGCGCTCGAACATTCTTTACATACATGTACTTTATTTTCAGGTGTTTTTTCGTTTACACCCTTTTCAGTAACATTTCATGTTGAAGACACCCTTCAATTTGCACAAATTTATTTTTTTAAATAAGACAGGTGACATATACCTCTAGCGTCTTCTGAGGGGCACATTGAAAACAACAAACAAGTGACGGTTGTTTTATGGAGACTTGATATCAAAGGATTTATTGTAAGGGAATATTTTTGTTGCTAAGAAGCATACGACATTGCGCTACTATAGCGTTAGCGTGACTTACGCCTATTTGAGAAGGGATAATAAAATCATCGAATCGCATGCCAACATAATTTCAAACGATGAGAAACGTGAATGTTGAACTTAGATAAGTGGAAAGCCTTAACTTTCCGGAACTTATAACTCTGGGTTTGTTGTTTTTATCACCGATTTCTGTTTATCATATTGATTGATGTTCGGAAATGAATATACAAGAATTTGATAACTTTAATCAAAGTTTTAAACTTAATCACCATATCAAGCGAAATTGTGTTGTATCTAAACAATTCAGCCTAAAACAAGACTGGTTAAGAAAGCGTGTTATTTATCGTGAAAACTAATAAGTTACTTCAAATGTGTGCTTCGTTACAATGAAATATTAGGTTGGAACACACAACTCATTGAATTGAACATACATATGTGTCAATAATTCAACGGTCATCTCGACACATGTATTCCTTATGCAAAGAACACAGCAACAGCTTTCATTTTAAACTCTCGAACCAAACAGCTTCTTCAAATTATATAAATACACTCCACATTATTTTTCCAGTTTGTTGGAAATTGCTGCACAAGAACTTTTGACTTTGCGAAACTCATGAAGACACACAAGAAGACAATAGACAATAGAAAGTTTTTGTTATGACACTAATGCCGTTTGCACACTATTTCGGTGCCTGAAATGTACATACTACGAGCCTGTACGCTTCCGACAACTTTCCTGTTCGTACCAGGCGAGATGACTGCAAAAGAGCAGGAAGTTTTATTCGAAGAAAAGAAATGAGGATAATACTTTCATTAACAGACATGAAGCACTTTACATTCACTTTTGAATTTCTTAGGCAGTGTCTTTTAAAAGCGTTCGTCTGGCAGAGGACCTAAAAGGATTCCTTGTTCTTACGTTGAATATTAATTGCTCTCATGCACCCCATTTCTATTATGTGTAGAATATACATGTTGTGCAGAAATACGAGTATGGTTTTTCCATGGAGCCGCTTTATACAATATAATCAAGGCACGCATATGTACATCGGAATAGGCAAATATATGGATGCCTACAAAAGTTCAAAATAATTTCAAATTTTATGGAACTTCTGAACCAACGAATTAGCCGCGAATAAATCAGTTGAACAAAAAGCTTCGCAAAAGAAGGAACAAATATGGAAGGTAATGAATATTACAAGCAAATGTGAATTTTAAGAATTAGAGCCAACAATAACACATAAAATTTATTCAAACGTTTGATCTAGACTGCTTACTAAATTCAATCATGTTTTTAAAATGTTCACTGGGCTCGTTACTAATTGCCTTGAGTATTCGTTTTATTAAATTTGGTTTGAAAAATAAATTAACGTCGATTGAACTTTTGCTCACGTTTTTCTTAGCTAAAATGTTATCTGAAATTAGTGCAATGAACTTCATGCTTCACTATTTGCTCCGAACAAGTTTATCGGATGGATGCTACATTAAGCAAAAATATTTGCCTAACTATTTCATGAACCTCCAAACCTTTTTCGAGAAACTTAATGCTTATCAAAGCGTAGAAAACCATTAATACCTTTTATTGGTGAAATTGAGTGCTAATCAAACTTACCATCAATAACGTAATTTAGATCCTTGAAATATTTGCATTTGCGATAAATTTTAATAATATTTGAATTTATCAATCTTCTGAGTGAACATGTTTCCGAAACTGATATGGTTAAAAAATTACACAAAAATATTTTTAAGATGGTATAATGGTGCCTAAATTTCAACTGAAATAAGCCACTTTTGGTTTATTTCAATTAAGTTTTTAATATTCATGCTTGCACAATCTAAAATTAAAATTATTCTGACAATACATTCGATGTGAACTCTGTACTGAAATGGAATATTTCTGTGAATGTCGAAACGGAATTCTGTGACTTCCAACTCATTGACCTTAAAGGCGTTCAATACCGAGACAATTCACTGAATTTTCTTCAGTGGTACAAACAAATTCGGGTTTGGCTTCCTCAAAGCTTGAGGTGCGATGGCTGCTGGCGGGTCAGCTCTTTTCAGCGCTTATGTCGTAAATTAGATTCTTTAGCATTGTTGCCGAATCTCACAGCTAGAGATTTTGCCGTTTTGATCGCCGTTCACCATATTTATTCACCGACAAATCAACAACAATCAGTCAATCAATCAATACAATCAATCAAACCAAATTTCCAGGCTGTATCTTTTACGTTACTCACCTCAGCCACCGCGCATTTGAGTAGAAATCGTGATCAAACCTTTCTCAAAGAAAACAAACAAATATTAAACAACTTTTCTTAAACTAAAAACTTCTTAAAGGCAGCAACCATTTTTCTATATAGATGCAGCCTCGAACGCATAAGAAAATTAAAATGAAATATTATTTCCAGCTTTTATTTCTGATTCTCTTAGCCAATTTTGTTGTTGTTGATGTTGATTTCTGATTCTTTCATTTCATTCATACCTTGTCACTATTTCATTTAATGAATATTCATTTAAGAATAAACTATTGCGCCCAAATTTTTTTTATTCAAGATAAACAGCAAACTTAAAACACGATATTTTTTTCAAACTTTCACCTAAACAAGCCGCGAGGTGCAATCCTTGGGGTCCTCATGGTCAACTTCCCAGTAATATCTACATAAATATTAAAAATATTAAACACAAAACTATTTATGAAAATAATACTACTTTAAATAATAATAATGAGAGGTACTCTTAACAGTAATTTAAATGAGTTAATATCATTCATATCATCTACTGGAGCGTTCATTGATTACGTAAGGCTTTTGGTGGATTTGATTGAATATTCACGCCGATCAATCGGAGGCGGGCAGGATACAAAGCCATTTTTATGTTAAGTTATTATCGATGCTTGAAGGATAAAAAAGCGGTAGCAAAAATGAATGCATTCTTGTTATTACGCCCACTGAAGAGGTTTTCTCGCGAGGTGTCCATTTTAAATAATTTTCTTCAAAATTGCCATGCCTTCAGCATAACCATTGAATTTGTATTTTTTCACGATTTTACATCAATGAGACTAATAATTATTTTTAACTTCCCAGTTCCCTATGGGAAGTTATTGTAATGGGGTCGATTTTGCGAATCCCAAATTTTGACATATCTCCACGTTTTAAGGTCTCTAGAATCCAAATCCATCGTTTTTAGAGAGATGTCTGTGAGTGTGTATGTACGTATGTGTGGATGTGCGTATGTGCGGATGTGCGTATGTGCGGATGTGCGTATGTACGTATGTGCGTTGGGAATAATTTTTCGTCTCGATTATCTCAAGAACCAAAGATCGGATTGACGTGGGACTAGTTTTAAACGACGCGTAATTACGTAACTTAGAACTGAATGACTTTTCAGCAAAATCCGTTAAGCCGTTTTTTATTTAGGATGAAAAAGCTGAAAAATCGACTAAAAATTGCTTATTTTTAAACTGTTGATACGCACTTTTAATTCGTGCAGATACCAAATACCTTCATATTAATGTTGTTATTATTGTGCGTTTTAGCAAAATTGTGATCAAATTTGTAAAAAATATTATTTAAAAAAAAAAGATTAATTTATAAAATTCCAAACTTATATTATCAGGTTTGGGTGAATGGGAGTAGAGTCGCTAATGCAGTTAATAATTAGATATTGTTATAAATAATTTAATATTGTTAATAACAATCAAATCATATTAGTTATAATCTGATATTGTATATATAAAGTCAATTATAATTATTCAGTAACGGTCAAACATTCTTAATAACGAATGGTTATTGTAAATAATAAATAAATACCCTCAATAATAGTTGTGGATTCCGAGGCCGAGATGGAAAACGAAGTTGAGAACGAAGTGGAGGACAAGAAGGATGACGAGGACGAAGAGGACGAGGTTGCCGAGGCTTTGGTAGAGGATGACCAGGTGGTGGAAACGTCTTCCTCTACCAAAGCTTTTATGGTTAGATAAAAAATTGATAAAAATAATAAAAGTAATTATATTAATTTAGAATAATGATGTTTATTAATAGTAATTATTAATAAAAGCAAATTCTAGCTTTTTATTCACCCCACTGGGAAGTTAGTCGTGTGGGCCTCAAGGGTTGCACTTAGACCACATTTTTATTTAGTTTTTTTTCCCAGAATCATGCAGAAAACTTTTGCTGGTTTCTTTTAAAAAATTGATGGGAATGTATATACTTTATTACTGAGCTGTACAAATCAGGTTAAAAATTTATTTTGGATGGAAAAAACTTTATTTTTTCGCATTTTCTTTTATTATATATTTATTATATAAAGTTGAAAACATCACAAAAATGTTAATCCACGACGATTTACACCGCAGATCAGGTTAAAAAAATGTTTATGAAAAAAACCCTAACTTTTCGCACTTTTTTTAATAAATTAAAAAACGGCTAAAACGATTTATTACAAAATTTGATGAAATAACGCAAATGTGAATACGCGTCGATTGACACCTTAATCATGAAAATCCTATGTTTGGTTCGCGAGATATAGCGCATGACAGAAATGACCTTCAAGGGGGCAAAATAACAAACTTCCCCTACCTAAAAACCTTCTCTCTCTTAAAAACCAAGCAGCTCTAAAGGTTGTAAAGGCGCTTCTATTGACACCTCAACAAAGTCAATACGACCTTGTTTACATGAGTTATGCTCGTAGAAAAAACTGTCCACGAACGTAGGTACGTACGTTTCATAGATTTTGAACTATTGTCATTGTTTTTAAAACTATCATTAAATATTTTGACATTTTAATTTTATCTTTCTTGTTTTCGACATCATCACTTCTCAATACACAATTTAAAGTGTTGTGCTTTATCTGACATGCACATTTTGGACATCATTTGTGTCCTTTTGCTGTTTCAAATTAAAGAGCACACACCAAATATGTAAAACATATCTGAGAAAGCAATAAAATTGAAATCGTGTACAGGAAGTTTTTTCATTTTTTTGAAAACTATTTATCGTCAAAATTTGAAATAAAAGATAACTCAATATAAATGCTTTGACTGATTTTCACCAGATTATTTTTGGCCGACATTTCCTAGCAAGTTTTATTACGCGAAAGAATTTTTTTGAAATTTTAATCAACCATATTTTTCACATTCACAAAAACTGGAGACGCATTCAACAGCCTAGAACATTGTTTATTGGCACGTGCCCAATAAGGATTAATTTTGTTGCCTTTTATTAAAGCAAATCATGTTACTAATGAACTTTGAGACACATATTGCAGCATATAAAATTGAAATAATTAAGTGACTGCAGGGTATGTGAGTGTTCCTTGTGTGGCGTATTTAATTTAAACCAAAAAATGATATATATCTTTTATAGGGTTTATTAATGAGTGTTTTTTAACAAGGAAACAAACTTTCGATAAACATATCTGCGATCAAATATTTCTATCATGTTGACAGTATGTTTAATTTGGCTTGGTGTATTACTTCGCAATGACTTGCACACGAACAACGTCAAAAACTAGTGAAATTTTTTTTCCAAGATTCGTGTTTTTGTGCGTTTCACATATAGAACACTTCGTCCAATTATGGTGCTCATAATCGACCATCTCAAAAGCAAAACGATGAAAATGTTTTTGTCCACGTATACTCTATTAGACAGTGTACATCCAACACGAGCCCGTCCAGTGCATACCGAGGCAGCTGTCAATGCTGTAGAAGGTAGTATGACTTATAATCCAAATAAATCGATTTGACGCTGTTCTCTGCAACTTGGCCTTTGTCCGCCTACTACAGAGAAAATATTGTAGAAAAATTTGGGATGTAAATTTTTAAAGATGCAAATGGAACTAGTGCAGCAATTGATACCATTGCATCATCGTTTGCGTCGTTTGTTCGGTAAAAGAGCTGAGAATGATTTCCAAGCTAAACCGCATTTTTACCGTCAAATTATTTCCAACTAATAGGCTAATTTTCAGCTTAATGGGCTAATAGACAACCAAGATTGCCGCCAATAAAGCCAAAACAGTGTATTTCAATAATAAATTTGTATTTTATTTGTTTGAACAATTTTATGCCTCTGAAGAAAATACTATACTTAAGATTATTTTATGAAAATGTCAAGTTGTAAGACTTTTGCAAGAATTTCATTTTAACAATAATGTTGAATTTCGAAACAGTTTTCTAGTGATATTCTCTGAAAAATGCCTCTTTGATGCATCCATTTGTTGTCTTTTTCGTTTGAACATTCAAAAATTTAATTTCTTTTGATTTTGATGAATTCAAACAGCAGCACTCTTTGTGTTGGTTCTAACAGTCATTATTAGGTTAGATAAAGAAGCTAATATCAAAGGTAATATTTTCAAATAATTTTTAGCATAATTCAATCATAACCAATAAAAAACTTCCTTTCTAAAGCAATTTTTTGAATAATATTTTAAAGAGTTTTAGGGTTTTAAACGTTGTGATGAAAAGAAGCACACAAACCAGTGTCTACGGAAACATCAGTTGATCTATTTTGATTATTCAACGTACTAAAATGGCCTTGTTGAATCGCCATTCTTATGGAAATCACTTCAAAATTCATAAGCACACTTTTTGCAAATAAACATCACCAATCAATCTGGTTGCATGCTTTTCAGAATTTCCGGAAGCCGAAGATAATTAAATTGTCTCAACTCAACAATGATAAGAGCTTTAAGAATTTGAATCCATAGGGATAATGTTAAATTCACATCAAACTTTCTGCTCCATCCTTTCGATCAGAAATATAATTATTGGAATTATATCCAATGAACTACGACTACGTAGATAAGACATAGTTCAACTAGAATCCTTTGCTTATAGGAAAGTTCAAAACTATGGTTACATTCAGATGTGGAGGCATATATTGATTACTTTCCATAGAACTTTACTTTCATATAGGTTTTTCATGCAATCAATTATTACAGCCACTTTGTAATTATTTATTGATTACTGTGAGATTCGGAAATTTGTTTAGCCAAGTGTTGTTTGTGAAAATGACACGAGACATTCTATTGAAAAATCTACTAAAATGTATTCAATGAGCAGAATTTGACTTTGAAAACAGTCCAAATAGGTTTGTCACTTTAAAGCATGATGAAAATTTGCAGTCACATAATGGTTGTTAAAAGAACTGAACGCAACAGAGAGTTACATTTGGAAATAAATAATGTCTGGTCTTTCAGTAGGTCAAAAGTTCATTGAGCTAAGTCAAACAGAAACTGTGCAACCAAATAACACAGCTTATTTCATTTTGCATAGTACAGTCAATTAGTATGTCAAATATGTCCTGTGAGTGTGAAACAAACTTGTCTGCTTGACTTCCTTAATCAATGTAGCACTGAAAATGCAAGAACCAATACATCACTGTTAGCCTACTACTATCCTAAGACCAATCTTTGAAACCACATTTCGTGCTTCATATATTATCCAATTAACAATACTGACGACAACAGATGTCTCTAGTAATTTATTTCGATTCGAAATTTAACCTACGCACAGGTTTCACAGTACGTTAGTTGCTTTCATTCTAGAAACAGATAGATGTTCATGCAAAGCCCATAGATCTCCCCGGCAGACGAGTGATTTTGTGAGATTCGCCTCGGATTTGAAACTACTTTACTGCAGAGTCACCGCCGCAATACCAGCATATCCCGGTGACTGAAGGATACTGACCCTTTCCCTACGTATCATTACATCTATCGCATGAAAGGAAAGCATGACGAACGGAAAAATGAATAGGAAAAAGTTTCGTTTGTAGTTGTTGTGCGTTTTCATCCTTGCCAGGATGTTGACATTTTGAATACTTAGATTGGCAAACTTTTTATTGTGTTTTCTTTGTAATAAATTCATCACTAAGTTGAAAAAGGCTGTAAGAACTATCATTTTTAAACTCGTACGTTTAGTCATCAGATCATCTTTTTATTTGGATGATTGGTTCAATTATTTTCATTTAGTTTTCAAACATACTTCAACGAGCAAGGTTTGGAAATTTTCCACTAAGAATATCTTATTGATTCTGCTCCTTATTTGTTCAGGAGGAAAGCAACGAAAATAATGCAATGAAACTTTTAGAAGAGTAGAGTAGCAAATCTTAGTCAAAGAAACAACCGTAACTTTAAAAATTTGTTCGACTTGAAAAAAATAAACAAGCCGTGAGGTGCGACCCTTCAGGTCCACACGGTCAACTTCCCACTTATATCCACATAAACATTAAAAACATTAAACACAATAATAATTTTGAAAACAAGCCGCGAGGTGCGACCCTTGAGGTCCACACGGTCAACTTCCCAGTAATATCTACATAAACATCAACAACATTACAACAATGAGAGGTATTCATAGCAGTAACAGGAATGAGTTAATATGAATCATATCGTCTACGGGAGGGTCCATTGATTACGTAAGGTTTTTGGTCGATGAGGACAGATTAATTATTCACGCGGATCAATCGGTGGGGGCCTTTTTGGTGTTGAAAAATTTTGTTGGTTTTCAAAATTTAAGCATTTTTTTTAATTAAAAGACTATAAAAACTATTAAATATCTGCTCAAATTATGCAAATATCTTAAAACTTTGATTGAATTTACAACAATTTTTTTAGAATAATAGATATAAAGTAATAGCATTCGTATAAACCCTCTTTACATGATAACTTTGAATGATTTTTTAACTTCCCAGTATATGGGAAGTTCTTGTAATCGCCTCGAAAATCGAAATTGAAATTTTCAACATTTCTTTACGTTTTGAGGTCTATAGAGTATATATGAAGTGTTTTTAGAAAGGGAGATGTATGTGTGTGTGTGTATGTACGTACGTACGTACGTACGTACGAATGTACGTTCGGGACACTTTTTTCTACGAGCATAACTCACGTAAACTAAGTCATATCGAGTTCGTTGAGGTGTCAATCGAAGCGTCTTTGCAATCTTAAGAGCTGATTAGTTTTTGGGATACTTCGGTCGGGGGGTTTGCTGTTTTCGCCCCTTGAAGGTCAACCATGTTATGCGCTATATCTCACGAACCAAACATGCGATTTTCATGCTTAAGATGTCAATCGACGCGTTTTAACATTGATATGATTCTATCAAATTTTAAAAAAAATTCTTGGAGTTGTTTTTTAATTTTTTTAAAAAAAGTGCAAAAAATTAGGTTTTTTTCAAAAACATCAAGTTTTTAACCTAATTTTCAAACCTAAGTAATCAATGTTTATATAATTTATATACTCCAAATAGTTTTTGTGAAAAAACCAGCAAAAGTTTTTTTCATGATTATGAAAAAAATTAAATAAAAAATAAAAAATCATTAAACGTTCAAGGTCATTTACGTCATTCATTATATCTCGAAAACTAAATATAATATTTCCATCATTAAGGTGTCAATCGACGCGTATTATCATTTTAATGATGTTTTTATATGTTAAAAAAATCTTTAAAGTAGTTTTTTAAATTTATTGAAAAAAATTGGAAAAGTAGTGTTTTTTTCATAGAAAAATTCATTTTTCACCTGATTTGCACATCGTAATAATAAATGTTTGTAGAATTTATAAAATTTTATCAATTTTTGTAGAGAAAACAGCAATAAATTTTCTCATGATTACAAAAAAAACAAGCCGCGAAGTGCGACCCTTGAGGTCCACACGGTCAACTTCCCAGTAATATCTAGATAAACATTAAAAATATTAAACAAAATAATAATTTAAAAATATTACTACTTTAAATAATAATAATGAGAGGTATTCATAGCAGCAACAGGAATGAGTTGATATTAATCATATCATCTACGGAAGGTTTTTTTTTGGACTTCTATCATTTAAGTAGTTTTTTTATTAACACTAAAACACTGTAAAATTTATTAAAAATCTGCTCAAATTATGCAAATATTATAAAACTTCGATTGAATTTACAACAATTTCCTTAGAATAAAAGATATAAATTAATGTCATTCGTATGAACCCTCTATACATAATAACTTTGAATGATTTTTTATTTTTTATTTAGTTTTTTTTTTATAATCATGGATTATGATTTTGCTGGTTTTTCTTCAAAAACTGATAAGAATGTATAAATTTTATAAAAATTTATTACTGTGCTGTGCAAATCAAGTTAAAAAATTATTTTTTATGAAAAAACCTTAAAACCCTAAAAGCCTCGTTTTTTGCATTTCTTTTATTAAATTAAAAAGCTGCTGAAACAATTTTTATGTAATGTTAAAAAAATTGCAGCAATGTTCATAAACGTCTATTGACACCTTAATGATGCAAATATTATATCTGATTCGTGAGATATACTGAATGATAAAAATGACCTTGGAAATCATGATGACTTTTAATTATTTTTTATTTTTAATTGAATTTTTACGTCATCATGAGAAAAAGTTTTGAAATTGTTTCTACAAATATTGTTTGGAGTATATAAATTTTATAAACACTGATTACTATATTTCGCAAATCAGGTTATAAATTTATTGTTTATGAAAAAAAATCTAATTTTTTGCACTTTATTCTCTTAAATTAAAAAACGGCTACAACAGTTTTTATGAAAATTTGATAGATTCACGCAAATGTCAATACACGTCGAGTGGCACCTTAACAATGCAAATCGTATGTTTGGTTCGTCAGATATAAAGCATGACAGAAATGGCCTTGAAGAACATGATGACTGTTGATGATTTTTTATTTTTTATTTGATTTTTTTTTGTAATCATGAGTAAAAACTTTGATGTCATTTCGAATAAAACTGTTTGGAGTATATAAATTTTATAAACATTGGTTACTGGGACTTGGAAATAAGGTTAAAAATTTATTGGTTTTGAAAAAAAACGTTATTTTTTGCACTTTTTTTTTAAAAATTAAAAAACGGCTGTAAGAATTTTTTTAAAAACTTGATAGAATCACATAAATAAAAATACGCGTCGATTGACACCTTATTCAAGAAAATCGTACGTTAGGTTCGCGAGATATAACGCATGACATAAATGACCTTCAAACGGGCAAAACAGCAAACCCCCCCGACCAAAGTTTCCCAAAAACTAATTAGCTCTTAAAATTGCAAACACGCTTCGATTGACACCCTAACGAAGTCGATACGACTTTGTTTACGTGAGTTATCGTCGTAGAAAAAAGTGTCCACGAACGTACATACGTACGTACGTACGTACATACACACACACACACACACACATACATCTCCCTTTCTAAAAACACTTTATATATACTCTATAGACCTCAAAACGTAAAGAAATGTTGAAAATTTCAATTTCGATTTTCGAGGCGATTACAAGAACTTCCCATATACTGGGAAGTTAATTAAATTAAACATAAAAAATCATTCAAAGTCACCATGTAAAAAGGGTTCATTCGAATTATAATACCTTAAATCTCTTATTCTAAAGACATTGTTGTAAAGTCAATCAAAGTTTATTAATATTTGCAAAATTTAAGCAGATTTTCAATAGTCTTCACATCACCATGTTTTAACTTTAATGAAAAAACTGCTTTGTAACCTGTCCCCACTCCGATGAATACTCAATCAATGGACGCTCCCGTAGATGAAACGATTAATATTAAGTCATTCCAATAACTTTTACGAGAAGTACATTTTTATTATTTGAAGTAGTATTATTTCCATAATTATTATTGTGTTTAATATTTTCAATATCTTTTTAGATATTACTGGGAAGTTGACCGTGTGGACCTCATGGGTCGCACCTCACGGCTTGTTATTTTTGATTCAGTTTTTTTATAATCACGGAATATGGTTTTGCTGGTTTTTCTTCAAAAACTGATAAGAATGTATAAATTTTATAAACTGGTATTACTGTGCTGTGCAAATCAAGTTAAAAAAATATTTTTTTATGAAAACAACTATAATTTTTTTGCATTTTCTTCTATTATATTAAAAAAAGCTGAAACGAGTTTTTATAATGTTAAAAACTTCACAAAGATAATAATACACGTCCGCTGACACCTTAATGATGCAAATATTATATCTGGTTCGTGAGATATAGTGAATGATAAAAATGACCTTGAAAATCATGATGACTTTTAATAATTCTTTATTTTTAATTGAATTTTTTACGTAATCATGAGAAAAAGCTTTGATGTTGTTTCTACACAAATTGTTTGGAGTATATAAATTTTATAAACATTGTCTACTAGATTACGTAAATCAGATTAAAAAGTTAATGTTTATGAAAAAAACCTAATTTTTTGCACTTTTTTTCTTAAATTAAAAAACGGCTACGACGATTTTTTTTTAAATGTGACAGATTCACACAAATGTTGATACGCGTCGATTGACACCTCTATCATGCAAATGGTATGTTTGGTTGGCGAGATATAACGCATGACAGAAATGACCTTCAAAGAGGCAAAACAGCAAACCCCCCCGACCGAAGTATCCCAAAAACTAATCAGCTCTTAAAATTGCAAAGACGCTTCGATTGACACCTCAACGAAGTCGATACGACTTTGTTTACGTTAGTTATGCTCGTAGAAAAAAGTGTCCACGAACGTACGTACGTACGTACGTACGTACGTACGTACACACACACACACACATACATCTCCCTTTCTAAAAACACTTTATATATACTCTATAGACCTCAAAACGTAAAGAAATGTTGAAAATTTCAATTTCGATTTTCGAGGCGATTACAAGAACTTCCCATATACTGGGAAGTTAATAATACTACTTTAAATAGTAATAATGAGAGGTATTCATATCAGTAACAGGAATGAGTTAATATTAATCATATCATCTACGGAAAGTTTTTTTTTGGATTTCCAACATTAAAGCATTTTTTTTATTAACACTAAAACACTGTAAAAACTATTAAAAATCTGCTCAAATTATGCAAATATTATAAAAGTTGGATTGACTTTACAACAATTACCTTAGAATAAAAGATATAAAGTAAAAGCATTCGTATGAACCCTCTATACATGATAACTTTGAATAATTTTTTATTTTAAATTTAGTTTTTTTATAATCATGGAAAATGCTAAATACATGTGTAAATTGTATACATATTTATTACTGTGCTGTGCAAATCAGGTTAAAAAATTATTTTTTGTGAAAAAACTCCAAAACCCTAAAAGCCTAATTTTTTGCATTTTCCTTTATTAAATTAAAAAGCGGCTGAAACAATTTTTATATAATGTTAAAACAATCGCAAAAATGTTAATACACATCTATTGACACCATAATGATGCAAATATTATATCTGGTTCGTGAGATATAGTAAATGATAAAAATGACCTTGAAAATCATGATGAATTTTAATGATTTTTTTATTTTTTATTGAATTTTTCACGCAATCATGAGTTTTTAGAAACATTGTTTGCATTATATAAATCTTATAAACATTGATTACTATATTTTGCAAATCTGGTTAAAAATATATTGTTTATGAAAAAAACCTATTTTTTGCACTTTTTTCTCTTAAATTAAAAAACGGCCCCAAACATTTTTTTCAAAATTTGACAGATTTACAAAAATGTTAATACGCGTCGAATGACTTCTAAATGATGAAAATCGTATGTTTGGTTCGCGAGATATATCGCATGACAGAAATGCCCTTTAAAGGGGCGAAACATCAAACCCCCCGACCGAAGTGTACCAAAAACTAATCAGCTCTCAAGATTGCAAAGACGCTTCGATTGACACCTTAACGAAGTCGATGAGACTTTGTTTATGTGAGTTATGCTCGTAGAAAAAACTGTTCACGAACGTACATACGTACGTACATACACACACACATACATACATCTCCCTTTCTAAAAACACTTTATATATCATTAAAAATGTTGCTAACACTTAATTTTCTGCAGATCTTGTTTGTCGTTAAATTGTTTTGGTTACAATGAATACAAATGTTTTTGCAGTACTTGTCTGTGATAATTTGAATACTTTTTTGAAAAATTACCGAGTAACAATTATTCTGCATTGACTTTGGTGAAACATATCTTCATAGAGTCCAATGTATGTTTTAATGATGTTTTTGTCCAAAATTTGAAGCTGACAACCGTGTGTAGATGTGAACAGCCTCACAATTAATAAACCATACATTAAGAGAAAGATGATATCAGCCTAGAAGATATTTATATCAAAACTAATTAGCTTCGTCCTCTACTCACTTTGCTTTTGTAATTGTAATGTAATTGTAATTTGAATCTCGTGGCCGATGAGTTTCAAGTTCAATGTGCGATGCCAAAACTTATTTTCGTTTTGTCTGTTTTCATAGAGTATTTTGTTGCAAAACTCATTCACAGAATGGAGAGATATTGTACTTTACTGAAGCAAAAACATTGGAAGCTATCAAAAAATTCAATGAGCATATACTAAACAAAAGTCAGCACTTTGTAACCTTCTACTAATTTTTAGGAGAGAAAAACATAAATCAATAAGTTGTCGCATAGAACCAGTGTTGCCAGATTGAGCTTTTTTTGAATTTACTGTTTTTGATTTGGCAGTTTTTGGGCTATTTAAAAAAATGTTTGGGTTTTGTTCGATTCATTTCGATTCAAACAACTGGCAAATTTTAATGGGTAAGGTTATCTCTAACATATTTGTCAAGACTAGAACCCCTTTTGGCTGTTCATTATACGCGTAACTATTTAAATTCCAATTGAATTGCCAACTTTCATTGCTTATCTGTTGTCAAAAGTACCTTGTTGATGTGTTTTCAACGAAATGAAATTCAAAACTATGCATAGTTTCAAAAATATGTGTTTTTGTAGCAATGATTAAGAAATTTCATTCTTCAAATTATAAATTCAGATAAAATTTGTAATAAAAATATGAAACATGAAATTGGAGGGAGTATTAAACGTTGCAATTAACTTTGAAATAACCATTAATTAAGTCAGTCAATAACTTTATGAAAGGCCCAAAGAAAAAGGAGTATAAGCCAAAAGGCAGAATGTTGAAGAGACTATAAAAATAAAACTATAACTTTAAATAAGTTAGTAATATGCGTATAACATACGTTTTAACTATTACTTTTTGTTACTACTGATGCGTTGCTTTACATTTTAGTTTGTTCATCCACTACACTTTAAAAATACGCATTTCTCTTTTTTCGAAGTTCAACTAACTTCCAGGAGTCGACTTTTGTCGTTTTATGCGTTCTCATGCAATGGATTTTCGAAATTATTTATTTATTTTCTTTGTTTTTTAATTTTTGTTCGTAACGAAATGAGTAACTTAAATTTAGTAAGCATAAATTGAAAGATACATAAGATGTTCAGCATGTTATAACTTTTTTCCATCGATATTTGTGTGATTTGGACTTGCCAAGAGGAAAGTGATAATATATAATGAAAATGTTGATTGAATTTTTTTCAATACTGCCGTTTGTAGTTGGACGTAGACCCCACGATTTCAAATAGGAAAATCATTTAACCAATACTATGTATACAATGTATATATGAAAACTGTTTCTGAGTGATTTAGGGCTATAAAATATTTATATTCTGCGGGTGTGATCAAAATAGAATCTAGTATAACTGTACCTTACTATTTAATATATTGCCCAGGAAAAAGGTTTCCCAGGATATATATGATTAAAATCATATGAAATAAAGTATGAAAATATTTCTATTTTAACTCTTTTGGATTGTTGAAAAATACGTGCAGCCAAAAAAAGTACAGTGTTTTCAGATTGTAGAATTAGAAGGATTCAGGTTTCTGACATGACAAATAAAAAACATTCTTGGAGCTAATTAATTTCATCTGAATTTTCATTCATGACTTACTCGTAAATCAACAAACATTCTATGCAACCAAAATCCCAATTAATCCGTGAGAGATTCACCCACAAAAAGCAATTTGTTGTTGAACGTGGTGCTTGATTTTTTGCTCAGTTTAGAGGGATTTATTCATTCATAACCAATCCAAAATGAAATTTCAAGCACTGTTACATCCTATTTTATAGCACAATTTAATGTTCCCCTGTTTTCATATTTTGATTGAAAGCCTTTGAAAATACAAAAATAAAATTTATATTACAGATGTTAATTACGAACTAAATGAAATGAGAGTACATTCATTTGGGTTAATAAATAAAAACCGTCGCATTAATTAAATAACTGTTTAAAACTTTCTTGAAATTTGAACGGTCAATGTTAGGCAAGCATGTGAGAACTTTTGTATTCAACTTTTAGGAAAACTGTTATACGTCACAATCGTAATATTTATCTTAAACAGTGACACCGCGAGTATACTTGTTAAAGTGTATATTCACTACAAAAATAAGAAACAACAAATGTATGCGTTTCATATCAACTGCCACTCAATTAACAGCACCTAACAATCAGCATGAAGTACTTCGTGAATCGATTTCGGAATTTGATTAAGTATCACATAGCAAATTTACAGAGTAACCCAACAGTTGTTAAAATATGTCTCATTGCATACACGTTTTGGTCTTATTCCTTCATATTGCAGTATCGTTCTGAAAACTTTTCATTAAATTTGCCTGCCTAGAAAACTGAATACCATTTAAAGGATATTGCAATATTGGCAGGGTAATATAGAAAAGGAATACTCTGTTTCTTTAGGGCAGAAGTGTGATTCAATCTATTCGTGCAACCGTTTTGGCCTTGCCACACAAGTTTTCCAAATTATTTCTTACTTAAACTAGAAACGTTTGCCAACACGACTTGTAGATATTCTTAGTGCAGTGCAGTACAGCCGGCAGATAGACGTGACCAGAAACTATAATTCTACCAAGAAAATACCCGAAAAGTTATCCCTTGAACCGCCAAGAAGTAGTCAAGACAAACCTTAGAACGAGCACTCTTGTTGTTTTCAGTGGCGCTGACGTTCATTGGACAAAACGAGCAGGTTTTTTTCGGAAATTGAAATTGCTGTTGAAATTCCTTGTACGCATTTTTACTTTTCTTGAACAGAACCGTTAAGTAATTTTGAATGAAAGCAAAGGGTTTCATTCTGCTTTACAACTTTCCCTTTATTCAAGGATCAGAAAAACGAGATGTACTGAAGTCAACCCAGTGCAAGAAAGGTTACAAAAATTTGAGCATAGTTTTTCACCCGAAAGCATTATGAGTGCAATAACTGAAATACCTTAGAAAATAGTAGTTTTCAAACGATTTATTCCTTAGGCCTATTCATAAACACATCTTTCACGGGATTTTCAAATCAACAAAAGTATATGCAGAGTGAAAACATTTCAGATGCCATCATTTGAAGTATTTTAAATGCAGCATTTTTGTGTGTGCTTATAAATTATGTAAGTATCAAAAAACCTTTGAAAAATTCTTCAAGCTTGTATTTCACAATCATACAAAAGAATCTTAAGCTTTCAACTTAAGCACCCAGTGCCCAGTGAAACGAAGATATATCTTTGCAGCGCTTTTTATATCTAAGATGAACGAGTTACTGAAACTCCAGCCATCCTGTTGAGAGTCCTCCCACCGGAGCTTACATACTAGCCTGGCAAACTTTCCAGAATTTCTTGAGAAGTTAGTTACTCATGAACGAGTCGGAAGTTTTCTTGCTGGCATGGCATTAAAATTGAGGAAAAAGTCCCGTTTTTATCCGTTCGCACGGCAAACATTGGCGTGCAGAGTCCTTTTTCTTTGGCCTGTCATTTTGATGGGGTCGGGAATCGACTGATTCTTTGACACAGCGTGGTGCTAACAATTCCATAAATTTCACAAAATTAATGAGATTTTTCTCTGCCAAGATGAAAGGAGGGCAATTTTCAATGGCTTCAAATGGAACGAGGAACTTTTCCAGGCAGCAGGATATGTAACCGTCGTTCAAAGGGAAATACAGGTGTTAAGTTAATTAAACAGTTTGACATAAAAGAGCATTAAACGTGGCAGCTATTTCATGCCTTCATTGCGTGAAAATCAGCAGTCCTATGATGGTTTTGATTATTTGGTAATTGACGGAGATAATAGCCTGGTGGTTGGAAAGGTGCGTTTTCCGGCCATCGATGGTCCTTAGTGCTTCTGGACTTTGAAACAAACATACGGTACGGTCACCATTGCAAAACGTGTTGAGTGAAACATAAGCAACAATAGGTTACTGGCAAACTTTCACAATCATAGAAACTGGTCAAGAATGAGCTAATATTGGTTTCACGGAAAAGAAGTGTGATCAAATTAAGATAACTATTGGGTGCTATGAAATAGGTTAGAAGAAACCGATTTTTGGACGCATGCGTTCAAAGATCAAATGAATCCATATTGAGTAAAAGGTCACTTTATGATCAACTTGTTTGGAGTCATAATATTGGATTCCTGCAAATTACTGAAGCAATTTTCACTGCTGCGGTCTCAGCAGTTATTGAATCACAAACTTTATATTTTTGTTGCAGTATTGCTATCAACATACCCAGAAAATTTTCACGAAAAACATTTGTTGATGCTAAATATAGCAGAAACTGTCGTTACTTCAAAAATTAAATAATATTCCTTGGGTATTATTCAAAATCATTTTTCCTGAAAATAAGTACCAAAGTTTAGTCTATGGTGATGTATTCCAATGATATTTCTGGCCTCAAAAATGTTGGCTGAAACCCACAGCAGACTGTGCAGCGGGGTATCAAAGTTTATTTGGCGCGACTGTTCTGCATTTCGGAATGGACATATTGTGCACGTGAAGGCACACGTTCTGATATCCACGAAGAAATACCTAAAATGCAGTGTTGAAATAATGGCTGATACAATGCAGCAGATTTCGAGGCGCACCAAGCGCAAAAACATAATGTTGTTTCTAGATAATTTTTCATAGTAATTTGCGAAAATAGACAGCCTTGGTGTGGTGTGTATCGAATTGCCAATTGAGCTTGGATAGCCGAACTGCCTCAATACAGGCCGGGTCCGTGCTCGTTCATAACTCACACGGGAGATAGAGGTAAATGGGAGCGTACCTGCCAAGAGGATTCCATTTATGGCTGTAATTCACGATAAATTGGCCGATAATCACACTACAAGCGCCAATTTTTGCTGAGCAATGGATATTGATTAGGCGCCATATGCCCACAGGGAATTGAACCGTGTTCGCAAAAGAATGGGTTCCTATAATCAAGCCGTTCGGCTTTCTCGCTGGCCACGGCTCCGCAATATGATTTATAGATGTGCAGGGTAGAAATATAGCTTTGCTTAATATTTGGCCTAAGGCCGAATATCTACACTACACTCGCGTTATGATGTTGCTTTAAGTGGATTTAACCAGCTGCTCCTTTGCTCATACACTTTACGTGGATGTGCTGTAACGAACGTAGGAATTAGCCGATTAAAGTTCCCAATGATAAATTGTTCGGTTAATACCTACAAAGTGTTTTCCAAACATGGTCTGAGAGTTATCACGAACGGCAAAACGTCATTTGATTCCGTGTAAATAAACACAATATATATTTATGAGTTTTGCCTTGGTCTGTGGCAGGCAGCATTTAAAGACTGAGATTTGTTGGGATTAAGTACAAACGCTTTGAAAATGTTTTTAAGTGTTTAAGGTAACAAATAACTTTTAATTATAATTTAGCACTTTTCATTGAGTTCTTCAAACTAGAACTTTCTTTACAAATTATAAAATTGGTTTGGAAAATTTAAAACACATCAAATTTAACGAAAAAAATTTATTTGGAAACAAGCTCGAGAAACTTTATCGAAAAAATTGAACAAGTATCTGACTTGAGGAAAAGCCGACTTGTTTTAATAACTTTTACTTACCGTTTAATTCAAATTTTGCTTATGGCGTGCCCTACAGTTTCTATAAAATTGAAATTATTGTAAATTCAATTAAAATAACATCATTATCTCCGTAGTATTCCGAACAGTGGCATTTAACATGTTGTGCAAGTGTTATAAACTAATTAATAATCGAAAGGATATGCTCAGCTGAATTTCGAGAAGAAGAGCAGATAGTAAATTTCCACTGTTTTCCAATTTACCTTTAGTTAGAAAAGCGATAACGTATATCTTTTTAGAAATAGTTAAGCTAGGTAGCACATAACTTCACTCAGGTCACAACAGAATCCTCTATCCGAGATAAGCAGACTGCTTGTAACTTGTAAATTTAAAAACTCAGTATAACGTCATGTGCTTAATATCGTCAATCCTTGCATGCAGCCAATCTAGTGAAGCCGTCGCTCATTTTCTACAGGATATGCGAGGAGGTACTACTCACTTCTTGATTCTTCGAGGTTGAATCCATAGAATGTGAAGTCTTATAAATCGCATTCAAGCCAGTGCTTTTATCCGTTTTGTTTGACATGTCACGACTTGACGGTACTACGTGATGCTGGAGGACCTCATTACATCAAAAAAGAAAGGGAAGTAAGGAGCTTACTCTTAATGTCAATATTCTTCGCGAGGTATGTTATATCAGGAGTCACCTAGACGTCTTGTGATATAAAAAATTAGTCTGAGTTATCAGAGATACAATCAGTACATTCACGTTTTTTATGTGAGGCTCTTTGCTACAACAGTGAACACTCATAGTAATTATATTGACTGCTGCCAGGGTGGAAGTAACGAACATGGTAAAATTATTAACCTGATCAATTTACATTGCTTAACGAGTTTGATTAGTGGCAATAACAGTAATTCTAGTAAAAAGACAGCAATTGAAGCAATAAAAGGCGATATATGAGTCAAAGAAACTGAAATTAAACCTAATATGCCTGCAGTAAAACAACAAACAAAATTTATGGAAAATGTTAAGTAGGCGGAATTTTTAATCGTAGAAATAAGTAAAGCTATCACAAATTTAAAACAAATTTTTAACTTCCCAGTATATGGGAAGTTCTTGTAATCGCCTCGAAAATCGAAATTGAAATTTTCAACTTTTCTTTACGTTTTGAGGTCTATAGAGTATATATAAAGTGTTTTTAGAAAAAAGTATGTATGTTTGTGTGTGTGTACGTACGTACGTACGTACGTGCGTTCGCGGGCAGTTTTTCTACGAGCATAATTCACGTAAACAAAGTCGCATCGACTTCGTTGAGGTGTAAATCGAAGCGTCTTTGCAATTTTAAGAGCTGATTAGTTTTTGGGAAACTTCGGTCGCGGGGGTTTGCTGTTTTCACCCCTTGAAGGTCAACCATGATATGCGCTATATCTCACGAACCAAACATGCGATTTTCATCATCAAGGTGTCAATCGACGCGTATTAACATTTTTATGAATCTATCAAATTTTTAAAAAAATCGTTGGAGCCGTTTTTTAATTTTTTTAAAAAAAGTGCAATAAATTAGGTTTTTTTTCAAAAGCACAAAACTTTTCACCTGATTTTCAATCGTAAGTAATCAATGTTTATATTATTTATATACTCCAAATAGTTTTTGTGAAAAAACCAGCAAAAGTTTTTTTCATGATTACGAAAAAAATTAAATAAAAAATAAAAAATTATTAAACGTTCAAGGTCATTTACGTCATTCATTATATCTCGAGAACCAAATATAATCTTTACATCATTAAGAAGTCAATCAACGCGTATCAACATTTTTATGATGTTTTCATATTTTAAAAAATCGTTAAAGCAATTTTTTTGATTTATTATTTTTTTTTTGAAAAGTAGTGCTTTTTTCAAATAAAAAAAATTTAACCTGATTTGCACATCGTAATAGTAAATGTTTATAGAATTTACAAACTTTTATCAATTTTTGTAGAGAAACCAGCAAAAACTTTTCTCATGATTACAAAACATAAAAAAAAAATCATTCAGTCACCATGTAAAAAGGGTTCATTCGAATCATTATACCTTAAATCTCTTATTCTAAAGACATTGTTGTAAAGTCAATCAAAGTTTGTTAATATTTTCAAAATTTGAGCAGATTTTCAATAGTCTTCACAGCACCATGTTTTAACTTTAATGAAAAAACTGCTTTGAAACCTGTCCCCCCTCCGATTGATCCGCGTGAATAATCAATCAAACCAATGCACCGAAATCCTTACGTAATCAATTGACGCTCGCGTAGATGTTACGATTAATATTTAGTCATTCCAATAAATTTTATGAGGTACATTTTGATTATTTGAAGTAGTATTATTTCCATAACTATTATTGTGTTTAATATTTTTAATATCTATGTAGATATCACTGGGAAGTTGACCGTGTGGACCTCATGGGTCGCACCTCACGGCTTGTTTAGCATCAATTCAACAGCTACTAACCAACTCTGTCAAGGTTAGCTTGCAATTTTTCCAGAATAAATCAACACAAAAGCAAATAAAAAGCGTTTTATCGAAAGACTTTTAAAAAAACCCGCAACGAAATTTTGGTTTCTGGCTGTAAAAGAGATTTGACATGTTTTTTTACATAGTTCGGAATAAACAGTAAAATTTCAATTGATTGTAACTGTTATCAAGGCTTATGCCTGGAATTTTTCGCGAACATATTTAATATTAATTCAGAAAAAGATTCCTTCTCAAAACATTTCAAAGTGATGTTTCAAAAATTCCGAAACTCTATTATTATTTAACTGCCGTTCGAAAATTCAACAAGTGGTTTAAATTTCAACGAGGAAAACCCAAACGGTGTATTTAACTTTGAACAATCAACCCTGCTCTGCTAAATTGAAAGATTTCAGATTTTGATTGACTTTCATGTAATTTTGAAGACATCAAGTGGTATGCAATTTTTTGAAATAAAGTAGGCTCGTAAAATAATGATCGACTAGTGAAAATAGTGGCGTCCGCATTTAATTTGTATCGCATAAATCATTTCCGACGCACAGAAATTTTTTTAAATAGTGTTGGTGGTCTAATTTCACGTCCTTATTTTACACTCTCCTCAATATATGTAATTTGTCTTCTTTCAAGCGTTCATTGGTTTTCCTTGGAAAAATTTGTTTTTTTCATTGCGTCGTCGTCAGTTGCGTTGTACTTTGTCCTTAGGGACACAAATTTGTATTAAATTCGTAATTTTCGAAGTATTGTTTTTACTAATGCCAATGCCAAATCTTTCATTCACATTACTTTAGCCATTATTTTAACACTCCTAATCATACTCGTCGCTTTAAACATCAGCACCCAAAAGCAATAATATAGTAAAGTTTGATACAGTTTACTTTCTAAAATAGTGATTGAGCCGATGCAGCAAACATTCAGTATAAAATGAGTGTAGTGTAACTACCACTGTAAGGACTTTTTGCTTATTTTCATGTAGCTATGTTCTTTAAATATTTTGGAACACTTTTGTGAAATGTTTGTGTAAATTTGACAAACATATGTAACTCATGCAAAAAAATGTTCTTTGAGTCCAAAAGATTTCTACGTTATGTTTTGTGGATTTGACTTTCTTCGAAAACAAACAAAATATTTGATACTCAATGTGATTGTGCTTCTTTAAAACTATGTACTATTTCTCATTCTTTTAAATCATGAAAATCTGATGAATTAATGAATAAATTTTTTTCAGACTCCAAATGATCATTCATTATAATTTCATAAAACATTTCTTTTTGTGGATTGTAAATTTAATTGCATAACAGAGAATATCTTAATATTTTCGTTCTTCTGTTCATAACACACAACTCAATTGTACAAATTAAATACTTTATTTTAACACTTTTTAATTTGATTCAATGTCTTGGAATATTCTGCGTTACTTGTTGCTATTGAATTTAGGGTTTACTTTGATCAATCAATGCCACTCAAATATAACATAATTCAGCTCCATCTTCAAATCGTATCACAATATCTTTTCAAATATACTTGGGATTCTACAGAAGGATTACTCTACAAAGTTACATTGACGCTGTGCAGGTATCCTTCTACCTCTACTGTACTATTTTTAAAGGATTTAACATCTTTACGGTCAGGTATTTTGTTCCATTAACAATACACATATGTACAATAACTTGAATCAATCTCATTCTGACTAAAAAAACCGTTGGCACAAAAGCTTGTTTAAAGTAGAACTTAGTTCCCACAATCAACCCTCTTAGAGCAAAAATCTAGCTTGGAATAAAAAGAAATAAAAGAATTTCAAACTAAACACTCAGATTCGACTGCTCTTCTCTCCTCGTTTTCACATTTTTCACGTTTTTTCTGGTCGATAATTCTCCTAAACATTTTTACCTCTGGAAAAGTTTTGTGAACAAAGATTCGAACGTAATTATGGCATCGAACAAAAGTGTGCTACGTGACAAGGGAGTACAATAAATGATTTAGCAGAAACATGCTGATACAACATCCAATTTAGAGCATTTAGGAAAGCTCTATTGGCCAATAAAGAAGAGACGGGGAAACATAAAAGGGATATATAAGCCAGACGTAAAACTGAGAAATTGGCGAAGGAGCGATATCCTTTGGACGAATAGGAAAAGGGTGTGGAAACTTGACGCAATTTCATGCGACTCTTAAAGACATTCTTGTCAGAGATAATCAACGTTTAATATGATGAAAATGGATCTAGGGGTGGAGGGTGAAAAAGATGACGACCAGACACTATCACTCACATTGGTGGAGAGTTAAATACCCTGAAGTTTTTTGGAAGGTGACTTTTATGAAGAGAGACGCTTTTCATTTTTGGTTGGTGCTTATGCAAAATGTGATGCAGTTGAATACTTATTTATTTGCAAAATTCTCACTGCAGATAGATTGAGAAACAATCTAAAATATGCATGATTTACTTACTTTTTTGACGCAACATAAGCTACATAAGCTGTCAAAATACAAAAATAACAGATGATTAATTTCTTCGCAAATAGATATTCAAAGCCATCTATAGTATTGATTTTAAACATGAAATCATCAGAAAACCGTTTGGATTCTTCTAAAACTCGATTTAAAAGATTTTGCTTTCACTCGATAGAATCTGATGTGCTTCTGTTCGGATGGCTAATGGACTATGAACAATTTCAAATCGTCAGAGTTTGGTAATGAAACTTATAATCAACAATTATTATGTTTGGTTTTTATATATTATCGCTACCTACTTTTGTGCCTTATTCAAGTCTTACTATGTTAACTTTTGCTGCGAATGCAACTGGTTCAAACTCCTCTTAATCAAGATCATTTTCACATTCATCTATTTCACTAGCCATGTTCAATAAATTATTAACTTTCCAGTATATGTGCAGTTCTTGTAATCGCCTCGAAAAATCGAAATTGAAATTTTCAATATCTTCACGTTTTGAGGTCTTTAGGGTATACTTAAATTGTTTTTTTTTGTTTTAGAATGTATATGTGTGTGTTTATGTATGTATATATGTACGCACCAGTTTTGTTGACGAGCATAACTCACGTAAACAAAGTCCTATCGACTTCGTTGTGTGTCAATCGAAGCGTCTTTGCAATTTTAAGAGCTGATTAGTTTTTGGTAAACTTTGGTTGGGGTTTTTCTTGTTTTGATCCCTTCAAGGGCATTTCTATTATGCACTTTATCTCGTAACCAAATATAGTGTTTGCATCGCTAAGGTGTCAATGGACGCGTATTGACATTTGTAAAATTACCCTAATTTTTAAGAAACAAAATATTCCAGCCGTTTTTTTAATGTAACTCTAAAAGCTCAATCTACGTCGATTTGACGTGCCAACCAACGAGTTTTCGATATTTCATCCAATATGATTGGGCTTTAAGATTTAATATAAAAAGGTGCAAAAAATTTATCTTTTCTCATCAAAAAAGACATTTTTAACGTGATTTGCAAAGTACTATCAATGCTTATAGAAGTTATATATTCTGAACAGTTTTTGTAAGAAAAGCAGTAAAACTTTTCTTTCTGATTACAAAAAAAAAGTGGTTTAAGTGCGATCCTTGAGCCTACACGACTAACTTCCCATTGGGGTGAATTAAAAAGCTATAATTTGTTTTGACTATTAATTACTAATATTAATGATTATTATTATTAATAACTATTATTCTAAATTATTAAAATTTATATTCTTATTAATTTTTTAACCAACCATAAAAGCTTTAGTAGAGGATGACGCCTCCACCTGGTCGTCCTCTACCAAAGCCTTGGCAACCTCGTCCTCCTCCTCCTCGACGTCCTGCTTGTCTCCTTGACCTCCTTCTACTCGACCTCCATCTTGGCCTCGGAGTCCACAACCATTATTGAGGGTATTTATTTGTTAATAATAATATTTATTCGTTATTAAGTATGTTGGATGGTTGCTGAATAATAATAATTGAGTTTATATTTACAATCTCAAATTTCAACTAATAATGTTTGATTGTTATTACAAAATTTCATTACTTATACCAATATCCAATTATTATCTGCATTAGCGTCACACATTGCAAACTTCATAATATAAGTTTGAAACTCTATAAAATAATCTTGATTTGTTTTTAAGTAACATTTTTTACAACATTGATTAAAATTTCGCTAAAACGCACAATAATAATAATATTACTATGAAGGTATTTGGGATCTGCACGAATTAATAGTGCGTTTCAAGAGTTTCAAAAATAAGCAATTTTTTCATCCTAAATAAAAAAACGGCTTGACCGATTTTGCTGAAAACTCATCAAATTTTGAGCTAGGTAATTATGCATCAAATGAAACGAAACGAAACAATATGATATTTGGTTCTCGTGATAATCGAGACGAAAAATAATTCCGAACGCACATACGTACATACGCACATATGTACATACACCCACACAGACATCTCTCTAAAAACTATGGATTTGGATTCTGAAGTTCTTAGAACGTGAAGATATGTCAAAATTTGAGATTCGAAAATCGACCACATTGCAATAATTTTTCACAGAGAACTGGGAACTTAAAAATGAAAATATAAATAAAAGTCATCGGAAGTCACCATGTAAAACGAGGTTTATAATGATGATATTACCTGCGCATAATTTGAGCAGATTTTGAATAGTTTTACAGTACCGGTTTTTATTTTAATGAAAAATATATTATTTTTTTTAAATCTAATTTGCATGTTGCAACGCAACTACGAGCCAACAGATTGCGATGGTATCAACCAAAATCTCGAGCTGCAAGAGAGAGTCGATCGTTAACAGCTGCCTTTGGGCCGAAAGACCGTTACCCAGGATCGAATGATGCGCCGAAAAATTGATAATGGCGAGTCGATTTTTAACCGTAAGGACACGCGAGCCCTTCTCGCAGTTTCATCCACTGCGTAGTTTCATTTTGGGTACACCTTTGATTTTTGCTGCGTTTGCAAGTAAAGGCACTTATTTTCTGACGAACTTTAGCGACGATGCAGCCACCAGAAAGTTCGTTTTTTGGGAGACCTATGACGAGCTTCAGTTCTAATCTTCCTGATCCTTTGACCAAAAAACCTGATCAATTTTTTCTGTATATCGCGCGGTTGTTAATTGTAAAGACAGATAAACATATAAAAGAAGAGAAAGAAAATAAAAATGCAAATAAGAAAATTTCATAACTCTTTTCAGTATACAGCGATGGACAGCGCCTTCCATCAACAACAAAAACGTTGAGTCCATTGATATAACAGTTTCTGGTGTATTTTTTTATCTGTTACTTTGCTTATTTTTGTTATTTTTCGAATTCATTTTTTTTGCCTATGCTATTTTAAAACTTTGTTGTGAATAGTGTGAAATGTATTTTTCATCCAAAAAATGGATGATCGAATGTTGATGGTGATTGTACAATTTCACGAGGAGCTGTACAGGCTGAAAAAACAAGAAGTACTGCAATCAACAGCGAAGGGACAATACAGCTGAGGAATTTCAGAGAAACAATGAAACTTACGGGTGATTTCAAATGAATACTTTGTGGTTTATTGAATTTAATTGATAAAACAGCAGTTATTCTTATAAGTAAATAAGTGACTGTTTGAAATCTTTCTTCAACCTTAACTTTATCATATTGCGAATAAACTGACTCTTATTACGTTTATGAGTCATGTACAATCTACTCACGAATATTTTGGAATTTCAAGAGAACATTTTGAACGCATTATATGTACCATTTCTTGCTCGACTTGTCTGATAGTTCAATTTTTTTCTTCATTCTCTTGAAAATATGGCCCCATTAAATGTGAACTAAATAGGAAACCCTCGTTTTAAATTATTATGTGTGGCAAGAGTTAATCGCCGCTTGCAGGTAATGTTTATTGGAGGAAATATGTAAAGTGATACTGCTTGAGCATTTTCCCAAATTGTATTTTCTGATGCGGACTTTTCTTCATTTGCACCTAAAACCACAGTTAAGAATTTATAGTTACTTCCGTCTGAGCATAACATGATAATCCTAAATGTTTTTTATAACAATAAAACTGAGACTTTTGACTGGGCAGGGTCTTGGATGAGTACGTGCTTCCCACCAGTTACTTCTGGTAGGTACATTTTTCCACTACGTGACAAGCTAGACTGATTAGATTAAAGCTGATTTATTTGAAATGTTCAATTCTGTTGACGAAACTGAAACACACAATTTCATCACATCTTCCATGAAGATGACACCCAATCAACAAAAATACGCCACAATTGTTGAGTCCAATGAATTGATCGAAATAAATCACACATCATACGTGAACCACGATATCCCTCGTAGCATTTTATTAACCAGCCATATTGTCAAGAAAAAAAGTTATCACGCTTAAAGTATGCAAAATATCGATTAAAATATTTAATGATCTACTGTTTTCTTCTGTTCCGTAGCTTTGCTTTTGTTTATGAAATTTTATAATTGAAATTAACAAACTACTGGACGAATTTATCGTCATTTTCCATCAGATCAGGAAATAACATGAGGAACTATCAATATTCTAATCGTTTACTGTAAAAATTGTGCTACGGATACCGCGATTGTGTCTTGGGAAGGGCATCCTGTCGGCGTATTATGGCAAAACCGGCCTTATTTCGGTAAGAACACATCTAATATTGACTTTAAAGTCATTCATAGTTTCAGTAGCGTACGCAGGATTTTGAAAAGGGGGGTCATATCTTTGAAGTCTTGACTAGGTACGTTTGCTAGTGCTTCAGTGTAGATATGAAGATATAATTATGTAATCATACTTAATCATTCTTTTTCACCGGTCAAAGTTGGAGTCCTCCAAAAATAATTCTGGCAGACTTTAGCCCGATTGCATGTCTGGTTTCATTTACTTGAATCATTCATGATATTTTCATTCAAATTATAGAATTATGCGCTTGACATGTGAAAAAATCTACACTGTATTTGTAGACTTCCTTGGAACCGTAAAGTGTATATGCACGTTTGCAAGTACATATATTGAAACGCCTTCAATACCTACAGGCCAGAAAAGAAATTGGAAAAATGAAAAACTTTTGTTCGTTTTGTTCCGTTTAGCTATCGGCTTCTAATGTTTTCGAAACTTTGGAAAAACGATAAAGTATTGGACGTTCATGGAAATTTTCGAATTCCACAAGTGAAGAAAGTAATAACCTTGAAATAGAAGAGCAGTTTGTAATAAAAGTGATTACACAATGTTCTGATTTATTTCAATGGAATGATTCATAAATACAGTACATATTTTCTAGTTACAGTAATATTTACAGTTCAAATATTCTAGTTACAGTAAAGAAAACATGCATGTGTACTGCAAATATGCGAGAAAGGGGAGGAGGTTTGAATCCATAACCCCCCTCCCCCTTGGGTACGCCCTGGCATAGTTTACTAGCATAGACAAATGGTTTGAAGTACTTCTACGTAACCGCCGTTCTTCGTAACTACAATACTCTGCAACTTGGTTCGTTTCTTCACTCACTCTACATTTATATGCAGAATGTAAAGGGTACATTAACTAATTAGTTTAACTATATGTATTTTTTGTTTTGTTTTTTGTTTGTCTTAAATAAGAAAGTAATCCATAGGAGTCAAATTTCATGATTTGATAAGATAATTCGTTCATGAAAGATTTTGTTAGAACCATTTGTACTTCAGACGATTGGCATTGATGTTGGAAATCTAAAAAATACGAACCGTTTGTCGGTAGTGATCGCGATTAAGCGCAACGTTGCTTTCGTCTTCATATTTGAAAAAAAATATCAATTATGCCACCAGCATACATGAAAAATTTCATCACGATTATCCTTTCACCAAAAACGACTATTTTGCTTATCAACGAATCCATTAAGCCAGAAATGAGCTTTATCGCTGAAAAAGATTTGACGATAAAAATGTGATTCAACTTACAAATCATTTTCAACCCATTTACTGAACGTACGACGCATATAATGATCAAGTGGCCTCACTTGCTGTACTAGTTGGATTTTATAGAGCTTCAATCCAAGACCTTTCCTCAAAATTTTCCACATGGTGGACGCACAGATGCGAACTTAGGGACTACTACTACTACCCTCTACGGCAGTGATAGCTATGTACCTTGATGCTGCTGTACGAGATTGCGTTGGATGAACATTGTCCAATGAATATCCAGAAATTTTTTCAACGCATTGCGTTTCAGCCACCCATAAGGACCATATTGAGCCCCATTCATTGAACGAAGTGCCTATAAGTTTGGCGGATAGAATGCAAACTTTGGAAACAAATCCGCACTGTTTTGCGACTTTTTTTGGTTGTAAATCTTTGCGTGGTGCTTTGCCAAAAATAATTCAACCTAACGTCAAAATGACAACGAAATTTGACGGCTACACTGCCATATATTCCCAAGAGTTTAATACCTCTAAAAACACACCATTTCAACTTTCGGCCAAGCGCACTATACTAATACACGTTATAAACAGTACTGGGAACAATTTCATAGTAGTTTCAAAACATGGCCGCCTTCTCATTGGTAACGTTTTATTGATTTTGAGTCTTAACTAGCAAGAAAATTTATGAGGTTTTTACAAAATTGTTCAAAGCATCAGCGATGTCTTACCACGAGTTGTAGAAATTTGCAGTTATAAATACAAGCCATTTTGATACGTTATGTTGGAAAGCATCTAAATTTGAAGATAGTTATTTGTTTTTCAACTTAAAATTATGTTAAGGTCGTTGTTTTTTACAAATTTTAAAGACTGTAGTAGCAAACTGAAGAAATAAGTGGTAAGTGATACTTGGTTTGTTTTAACTTATATGGGAAGTTGTTGTAATCGCCTCGAAAATCGAAATTGAAATTTTCAACACTTCTATACGTTTTGAGGTCTATAGAGTATATATAAAGTGTTTATAGAAAGGGAGATGTATGTGTGTGTGTTTACGTACGTACGTCTGTACGTTCGCGGACACTTTTCTCTACGAGCATAAATCACGTAAACAAAGTCGTATAGACTTCGTTAAGGTGTCAATCGAAGCGTCTTTGCAATTTCAAGAGCTGATTAGTTCTTGGAAACTTCGGTCGGGGGAGGGGGGGGGGGAGGTTGCTGTTTTGCCCGTTTGAAATTAATTTCTGTCATGCGTTATATCTCGCGAATCAAACATACGATTTCCTTGATCAAGGTGTCAATCGACGCGTATTAATATTTTTGTGATTCTACCAAGTTTTAAAAAAATTCTTTTGAGGTGTTTTTTAATTTTTTAAAAAAAGTGCAAAAATTGGGTTTTTTTCAAAAACAATAAATTTTTAACCTTATTTTCAAGTCCAAGTAATCAATGTTTATAAAATTTATAAACTCCAAAACGATGTTAACAGAAACACTATGAAAACTCTTTCTCATGATTATGTAAAAAATTAAATTAAAAATAAAAAATCATTAAAAGTCATCATGATTTTCAAGGTCATTTTTATCATTCACTATATCTCACGAACCAGATATAATATTTGCATCATTAAGGTGCCAGTTGACGTGTATTAACCTCTTTGTGAAGTTTTTAACATTATAAAAACTCGTTTCAAACGTTTTTTAATTTAATAGAAGAAAATGCGAAGAATTATGATTTTTTTCATAAAAAATATTTTTTTAACTTGATTTACACAGCAAAGTGATACCAGTTTATAAAATTTATACATTTTTATCAGTTTTTGAAGAGAAAGCAGGAAACATTTTTTCCATGATTATGAAAAAAACTAAATTGAAAATAAAAAATCATTCAAAGTTACCATGTAAAGAGGGTTCACACGAATGATATTACTTTATATCTTTTATTCTAAATTAATTGTTGTAAATTCAATCAAAGTTTTAAAATATCTGCATAATTTGAGCAGATTTTTAAAAGTTTTTACAGTTTTTCAATTAAAAAACTGCTTAAATTTTGAAAACCATCAAAACTTCAATCAAATTTTTATCTGTGGTAGTCAACGCTTTGAATGGTGATATGTTTTATAGTCAATACTTTGCAAAAAAAAATTTAGTATTTAGTAGATTCATTCTTTAGTTATCGTAAAATTTCAATAACCATCATCATTTGTAATACATTTTACTTTTTACATGCAATTGAACATATTTTTGACTGCATATACAAAATTTTTCAAGACCAAAAAGGTCCCCATCGATTGATTCGCGTGAATATTCAATCTGTCCTCATCGACCAAAAATCTTACGTAATCAATGGACCCACACGTAGACGATATGATTCATATTAACTCATTCCTGTTTCTGCTATGAATACCTCTCATTGTTATTACTTAAAGTAGTAGTATTTTCAAAATTATTTTTGTGTTTAATGTTGTTGATGTTTATGTAGATATTACTGGGAAGTTGACCGTGTTGACCTCAAGGGTCACACTTCGCGGCTTGTTTCATAAGTCTTCATATCTTTATTTGAAATGGCATTAGTATGAATCGAAGTCTACTCTTGGTTTTGGTTTCCTAACTATGTCATTTCGATACAAACTGTGCTTCTACTCATGCGAGACTCAGGTTCTGCACTGTTTGTAGTGTAGTTTTAATTTTTCTCAACGCCTTTATTATGGGTTCATGCATGACAGTTTTTAGATTTAATAGGAGTGATATCAGAAGAATGAAATTCAAAAATGATTGTAGGACTGTATAAGTCCAAAGTGTTCATTTTGACAAATTTTTCAACGCTCCGTTAATTTCAAACACGTGTATGTATGTGTTCTTCATGTAAACACATAATCAATAATCGGGGCTTTGTGATTTCTCAGTATTACCGATTATTTCTCAACAATTTATGCACTGCGTTTCCCTTGCAAAACTTTCCGCAATTTACCAACGGAAGAGATCTGGCGATTTCTTAAGGATGAACTATTGCATCCTATAAGTAGCGGTTGAGTAGATTCTTTCGTTTTTTGATTATATCGCTTTGTTCCTGAAATAATCCAATTGCTACACTTGATCATTTTGGTTATACATTATTATTGAGATCAACACTCGCTAGACAACACATTATGAACGAATCTCTCTGAAACAAATCCAACTTTTATAATTGTCTTTCTATGCCAAAGTATTCGAACATCCTTTTCCAAAAAAAAATGATGCTTGAAAACTTCCGCTTACTCTTGCAAATCTCACAAAAGTCGACACAAGCTACAAAATTCCAGAAAACCAGGAGCTGAATTGATATAATGAACAAGATGAAACAATTACGACACCAGAAGAAAAACTTACAATGCTTCCCACAAAGCAATAAGTAACTTTCACCCCATGCTTTCTCCAAAGACGAAGCAATAAGTGAACTTTTCCTTAGTTGTGCCAAAAATTTCTTTGGCTTTCGGTTTGGTCGCCTCAATTTCCATGATCAATCACGGAAATGAAATTAAATTTTAATCATACTTTCATTTGAATTTCCAGCTACAAATGGACGAGACGAACAGCGAACAGTGAACCGCAATAGCAATTTATTTGCCTTCCCAATGTGAAGAAATGTTCATGGTCCTCCTTTTCGGTTTGCTGCTAATTACGTTCTGCGATGAATTTCATTTCGCTAAACTGATTAAAGTCAAATTTCCAGGACTTGGAAATTTACAATTTTATGTAAGATTGTGTTTTCTTTTCTTCTGCGCTTCGCCGAAAAATAATTGGAATTTTTCGAAGACTTTTGAATTTAAAAATAAACCATTAAGCTATTTACAAGTTGCCAAGGTAAGATGAAGGCGTAAAGAGTCATGAAGTATTCATTAGGTTTTGCTGTCCAACCGATTCCGAGTTTAGAAAAATGTGAATGCGTGAATTTCTCAATTGTATAATATTGATGGTTTCCTATTTTCAATTTTACTGATTAACTCGAAAATGTGAGTGTGAGCATCAGTTTTATCAACTCATACGCTATCAAGTCGCCATCTTACAAATAAAATGTTTGCAATCAATAACCGCGACATCAGATATGGTGCTTAGAGACTATTATAATCAAGAAAAGCAATAAATAGCTCGCCTAAACATGTCGTCTTTTATTCAATGATACCTAATTTTCATCCGGTAGATATTTATTAGAGCTAAACACAACAAAGTAACAAAACCTATATTAGTGCAAATAAAAACTATGCAACTTTCCGTGTTCAAATGGCGTCCCTATCTGCGAGTAATTCTACAGACTTCGTTACTCTAGGAGCATTTTCTTCGATGAATTTGCTAAGAACCCAACACTACTTCCATCAATTTTCATGCAGAGTATCATGTTAACAAATCCACTGTTAACTTCCAGTATACTAGTGAATTATCAACGACATTCATAACAACTTTACATCCAATAAGGACTCAATGTGCCTCGAACCGAAAACCAACTTGCTGATATGAGTGAGGGTGAGAATCATGCATATAAGCAATAACCTATAGCTGATTTTGCTCTTACCCGAAAAGAAGGAGAAGAAAATTTATGCGTGTTGTAAATCTAAGACAAAAGTGAAGGGAATCATTTGTATAAAACTTTATTAAGGAATTTTGTTCAGATAGTCGAGCAAGCGAAGGCTTTTAGAGCATAAGAAGAGATTTTGCCACAAGGCTTCAACTTTAGATGCAAAGATTATCGTAGGAAATGTCGGATTTCGGTTAGAAGGCATCCATGGAGGGTGAGATGAATTGCTTGTATAGTGTAAGAATTCTTTCAGACAATGGAGCCTCAAGAATATCCCTAACTCAAAATCATAGTGGAAATAAGAGGAAAAAATGTGTTACGTAAAATTTGCTATTCGATCTAGTTGTCTAAAATATCAGATACTATGTGTATTTTCATTTTTTTCGTAGTCTTTGCTGCAACTGATCTTTGAGTAGCGGAAAGGCTACCAAGAGACATTACGTGACTATGTTCAAGCATATTCTAACACAAACTATCAGATAGTTATTTCATAATTTTGCAGAATTCAAGTCACTTTTCAATTGTTCAAAACAAACCCCAAGAAACATACAAAAGCAAAGGTAAAACCACTCTTGGAAAATGGGGTGATTGACTTTCCTTTTTCAATGTATTTTTACTTTCATAACACATACAAGATGTCCGTAGGTGTTGGAGATGTCAATCCAGCCTTTATGGGATAGAACTCATTTTACATCGTAATACAATTTTCAAATAGAGAAGCATTTCGACTGGATTTGCTGAAAATGGTTTTAAATAGATTTAAAAACCGCACAAAGGAATTTTGGACTTTGGGGAAAAATGATTGTGAGTGAAAACAAAGTAAGTGCGCTAAATAATATGTATAATCTAATGTGCATAGAAGATTAAAAATTTGGTTAAGAAATTTCTTCGCAAATCGCATTACATGTTAACAGTCAGCTAGAGGCCGAAATTTTGAGAAACATTCTATATTTTATAAAGCGGTATTCAAGTATCATTAGATATACAGTTTATGTTGGAGGCTTCGTAGAAATTGATTTTTATAATTAAAACGTTAGCTACTGCATTGCCACCAGCAAGTCAAGTATTAAACTATATACTGATCACAAGTGCATCGTCAAGACTCATTTTCCTTTATATAACGACCAAAATTCAAAATCAGCAACTTATATGGGAAGATGGAACTGGATGACACCAGAAACATTTCTTTTTATCCGGTGCCCAAGGCGTTGGCCCTAATTTAGATATTAGTGAAATCTCTGCTGTTGATAGTTACGTTATTTTTATGACTGATCAATGGCTGATACTTATAGTTGTAGAAACTGAACGGAGCAAACCGCTAAAATTTGTCAAAAAAATGACAGAACTAGAGCAAAAGAACCGCCACCACTGTTGGTAAACCAATCGAACAAGACGAGATGGAAAAATTTATTGAAATTTTATTATTCATAAGATATCCATTTAAAGAGCAAAAACAAACTACAAGAACAATATTGTTCTATCAGCTTTTCCCAGAATTATGTTGGTGTTTTTGTTAAAATATTGACACTTTTTAAATAAAAGCATAAAAAAACAGTCTTCACGAGATTAATATGCTGCTCCATCATTTCAACAAAAAATAACAAAGAATTAATGATTTCATCTCAAATGTTCACTATAGATGAAACCATGGAAAAAATGAAGTGACATATATTTCATTATCAACAAAGTTTTAAAAAAACATTTTGAAATTAGAATTGTCATTTATCATAACTTTAATATTAGTTATCTACAATGCAGTGCAATGCGCTAGTTCCCAGAAAACACGTAGCTTAGGGACCCAAGGAAGAATAAAACAATAGAGGGCTTTCAAAAAGTCATTCAGGCGAAGTTGAAATGGGAAAAATTCTTGTAAAAGATTAGGAAAACAAAATTGTTGTTTCTAAATTTAAGAACAAGAAAAACGTCACTATGCTGTGTTTATATCATAGTCTTGAAATAACAAACATTGGTATAAAACCCGTGATCGAAAAGATACTCCAAACTAAGAAACATTGTTGCTTATAACTCAAACAAGACAAGTTGATGTATCTAGCGAACTGTCTTTTTACTCATCCGCAGTAAGAAAATTAATTCGTTATAATAAATTCGGAATTTAGTTGATGATGGGAGTTACTGTAGTAACCGCCCTTATTATTTATCGAATTGCAAAATCCCAAATAATATATAAATTCTCTTTTGAATATTGGCAATAGCCTCAAATATATTCCAGAAAAGATGCAAATCAACCACTTAATAAAAGGTACTCAAGAAAAGTGAAAGAAAAATCGAAAAATAAGGAAAAACATGCACGATGTGTTATGTAAAATAATCACAATAAAGGGAATTCAAAGAAGTGTTCAAGTTAGCAACAAGCGCTGCAATCTGTGAACATCATACATCTGCTACCCTAACAAAGCTAAAATCCCCTATAGTTGATGCTCATGTTTGAATTTCATTTTATGTAAAAATAGAATAACATACCAATGTTCAGGCTAGAAATTTGAGTTTTTCTGACTTGTTTTTATAATGTAAGAATATATATGCTGTGAACGTTTCTGTTTTTTAATAAAACAAGAATATTATAATGTGATATGCTCAGTTTTGAATAAACTATTAAGAAAAATTTTCATTAACAGAAACTGATTTTCACTGTGATGGGTGGCAATATGTGATTTGTTTTGCATACACAATATTTTCTATCAACGATAATATTTTTGGATACCAGCATTGCTATGCTGAACTACTGTGAAATAAGCGGAAGGTAATACTAGAAAATGACAGTGTGCGGTCAAGCGGCAAGAAAAGAATAATTCAAACTGCCCACTAGCGGTACAAATGTCTTCCTGGTGAAGACTAGTGAAATTGGTTCGAAATTTGACGTGTTTTAAAGAAGCACACTTCAAAAATAATATAAATAATATTTGTACACTAATTAATTGGCATACTTTGATTGTCCGCCTAACACAAGACACACCCAGTTCTTCAAAATTCGTTGAATTTTCAATTTAATAGTTTGACTTGCTTTTTCTATCAATTAATATTGCAATTATCGAATGGATCATTTCTCGTTCGATTTTGGTCTTGGCCTTTTTCAGCAAAGTACATCTCATAAAAGTAACGACAACAGTAGCAAGCTACAAGCTGAATGTTTCAATTAAAGCCAAGAAAATGCTAAATTATTTCCGGCAAAACTCAATTGCGAACACTTCGAGAGAAATCCCTATTAAGTCCATTTTCTCGTGATCACAGAGTAATAAGAAAGAACCAAAAACGTGTTCTGAATTCCCATACAATAAAACCTCTCAATTCCGGCTGTGATGTAGCCACATCAAAAGCCCATTATTCAAATACCTTCAATTTTCCCAGTTAATTAATTAGCAATTGTATTCTCCACCCCCAAATTGTTAAAAATTTACTTCGCCGCTTGATGCCTACAACGCCCAAGTGTGCAGAAAAGGTGATAGTGACCAAGGACAGCCAAAATGACGGGCGGAAAATTGTCGGTCTGCAACGGTGCCCCTTTTAATTACATTTTGAGTAAACAACGTCTTATTAATAAATCAAAAGCGCTTAAGAACTAGGGCGGAAATTATACAATTTTTTTGATCGTTTTCGCCATGTTGTCTCAGGCGATGGCCTTTGACAGAAAAAAATGATTGTGGTTTATTTACTCGGGTGTCCTCTGATGGATCCAACAAGAACGCTTCTATTTATGTTCATGCTTTTCAGGTAGATAGATAGCCTCGTTATCTAGCATGTATGTATGCACTTTACAAGCGAAAAGCTGTAGGAAAAATTGATGAAAGTTCTTGGCTCCATTTTTCAACGTCTTTTACGTTGAAAACTGTGATTACGTTGGAGTGGAAAAGGAAGGAATTCATCAAGTGGCGAAAGAAACTTTGAAAGTCATCACGAAAAGATTGCAATAAATCTTATTTGTTTTTTTTTTTTGCTGAACGAAAAAAATTGGAATAGAACTGAATGAAAACGCAAATACAAAGTAAATTATGATTTATGTCTGAGTAGAAGAAGTATCTTGTAATTGCTGTATGTCATTTAATGGGGCGCAGTGAGTTCGTAGGGACTCCTTTCATGGGTTCCTATTCAAATTGACTTTAAATTTTCGGTGAGTTTGAAATTTTTCCCTTGTCAGAAAAATATCCAGAAGAAATTTGAAATTTTGGAGAAGTTTGCGTTTGACTTTGACTTTCAAGAAATTTTGTTATCGAATATTTTCATGAATATATAATTAATACTGATGGATAGATTTAAGTAAACATAAACTACCTTTTTAAACATTATTTAAGTTGCTTCGTTGGAATCAAGATTGATATAATTTGCTGCTCAAATTAAAAAAACAGTTATACTGAAATTTTTCTTTCAATTGTTTTAATTTTATAAAAATTACTATCCAAATAAAATCGTTTAAAATTTAGTTCAAAACATTTCCATTTTCATCATAAATAACTCAAAATAAATGTTATATTTTCATTTGCATCATTTTCAGGAACGAAATTCCGTGATTTAACAAAAAAAAATCACGCAAAACTAGATTTAAGTTCAAAAATAAATGATGTATTCTTCAAAGAAACTTTCAAGCTTTTAAGGAAACAAATATGAAAACAACATTTTTTTCAAACAGACATCATTAAAATTATCATTTTTTTCAAAACATGCAGTTTTTAAAAAGAAAGAAGAAATTATTTGAGCACATTAATTTGAAACTTTTTGACTATTTTTCGCTCTTGGAATAGAATAGTTTCACGAAGCTCAACAAACAAAATAAAATGCGGATATTTTTAAAAATTTAAGAAAAAGCAATATAAAAACATTTCAGTAAAATGTACTGAGGCTCAATAATTGGCTTAATATTTTACGTCAGTATTTTGTCATCTCCATCTGGGGAAACCTATGCAAGAATTATACTTTCACATATATAAGTATGTGAAAAATAATTACGCAGCTGTACGATTCGATTTAAGGTTGTTAAACGGTGTTACTTTTTTTGTAACAGAAACTAACATAGGCGTTTTTACATCAACGTAATAAGCAGCCTGATATGTTTCTTTATTTTTTAAAACGCATTTACTTGCAAATCTACAAAACGATCTGGCTCACATGCTCGTAAATATCTATTGAGCATTGAAAAGCATATTATTCTATTTTCAGTATCTCCAAATTTCCAGGTATAAAGCGACTCATATGCCTGCTGCTTCTATTCATACTTTTTTTCGGTTTTCATGATAAACATATCTGACAACAAACATGTGAACAAGCTTTTTATTAACTTTGTGTAATAAAGTCCAATTGCAAACTCAAAAAATGACACCGGAATAAACGTAATGGAAGGTAAATGGAGAAAAGTTTCTCCTTGGATACCAACAACTGGATGTGAGTCTTTGAAGCAATTTCACGCACAAGTTACCACCGTGGCGTATTGCGCGACGTTTTCCAACTTTAATTAGTCAAGTCCATTAGTTATAGTTTTGCATTTTGTCCTCGCGACCTGGCGATAGTTAAACGAAAAGCAGTGCTTTTTGAAAGGAAATGGCACAGGAAAAATGCAAGTTAATTAAGGCCTTTATGACGCCAATTCAAAAACACATTTCTTTTTGCATGAGGACTTGCTGTGTAAGGTTAAAAAAGTTCCAGATTATTAACGCTGAGCATTTCTTTCGGAATCAAAATTAAACGATCATCAAGTTCATCAATTGCTAAGTCACTGAGCTGAAGTAATCAGATAGAGACACTTCCATACAAAAGCCGTATGATTAGAATTTTAAAATCAATTTTCTTTCACGTTTGTTTCACGAAAGAGAAATCGTTGCGAAATCGTCATATAACATTTAACTTTCCAGTATATGCGAAGTTCTTGTAATCGCCTTGAAAATCAAAATAGAAATTTTCAACATTTCTTTACGTTTTAAGGTCTATATAGCGTAAATAAAGTGTTTTTAGAAAGAAGTATGTGTGTGTGTGTACGTACGTAGGTGCATTCGCGGATAGTTTTTTTTACGAATATACTTCACGTAAACACAGGCGTGTCGACTTCGTTGAGGTGTCAATTGGAACGCCTTTGCAATCTTAAGAGCTAATTATTTTTTGGGACACTTCGGTCTGGGGTTTTTGTTGTTTTGCCCCTTTGAAAGTCATTTCTGTCATGCGCTATATCTCGCGAATCAAACATACGATTTACATGATTAAGGTGTCAATCGACGCGTATTGACATTCTATGAAATTTTGAATAGAATCGTTGAAGCCGTTTTTTAATTTATTAAAAAAAGTGCAAAAATATAAGTTTTCTCCATAAACAATAAATTTTTAAACTGATTTGCAATACAGAGTAATCAGTGTTTATAGAGCTTTTATACTCCAAACAGGTTTTGTAAAAAAACTTTTTCATGTTTACGTAAAAAACAAAACTAAAAACAAAAAACCATCAAAAATCATCATGATTTTCAAGAGCATTTTTATCATTCACTATATCTCACAAACCAAATATGATACTTGCATCATTAAGGTGGCAATTATTGTGTATTAACAATTTTGTGATGTTTTCAACTTTATATACAAGTCGTGTCAACTGTTTTTTTAATGTGATAAAAAAATGCGAAAAACTAGGAATTTAAAAAAAAAATTCAGCCTGATTAGCACAGCTCAATAATAAATGTTTATGAAATTTATACATCCCTATCAGTTTTTGAAGAGAAACCAGCAAAACTTTTTGCCAAGGTTCTGGAAAAACTAAATTAAAAATAAACAATCAATCAAAGTTACCATGTAAACAGGGTTCATACGAATGATATTACCTGATTACTTTTATTCTAAAGACTTTGTTGTAGCTTAAATTAAAGTTTTATAATATCTGCATAATCTGGGCAGATTTTGAATAGTTTTCACAGTGTTTTCATTTTATTAAAAAAACTGATTAAATTATCAAAACCAACACAATTTCAATCAAATTTGCATTTTTGGTAATCAACGTTTTGAATGGTAAAATGTTTTGTAGTCAATACTTTGCAAGATCTTATGCTTTAAAAAGCTTTCATCAAATAAAAAATTGTAGTTTTTAGTAGTTTTATTCTTTAGAGTTCGTAAGATTTCAATTACTTACTCTATCATTATGTGTAAAACATTTTACTTCTTATACGCAATTAAACTGATTATTGACTGCATATTCAATGTTTACAAGACCAATTGAAAATAAAACAAGCCGCGAGGTGCGACCCTTGAGGTCCACACGGTCAACTTCCCAGTAATATGTACATAGACATCAACAACATTACAACAATGAGAGGTATTCATAGCAGTAACAGGAATGAGTTAATATGAATCATATCGTCTACGGGAGGGTCCATTGATTACGTAAGGTTTTTGGTCGATGAGGACAGATTGAATATTCACGTGGATCAATCGGTGGGGGCCTTTTTGGGGTTGAAAAATTTTGTTGGTTTTCAAAATTTAAGCATTTTTTTTTTAATTAAAAGACTATAAAAACTATTAAATATCTGCTCAAATTATGCAAATATCTTAAAACTATGATTGAATTTACAACATTTTTTTTAGAATAATAGATATAAAGTAATAGCATTCGTATAAACCCTCTTTACATGATAACTTTGAATGATTTTTTATTTTTAATTCAGTTTTTTTATAATCACGGAATATAGTTTTGCTGGTTTTTCTTCAAAAACTGATAAGAATGTATAAATTTTATAAACTGGTATTACTGTGCGGTGCAAATCAAGTTAAAAAAATATTTTTTATGAAAAAAACTATAATTTTTTGCATTTTCTTCTATTATATTAAAAAAAAGCTGAAACGAGTTTTTATAATGTTAAAAACTTCACAAAGATATTAATACACGTCAACTGACACCTTAATGATGCAAATATTATATCTGGTTCGTGAGATATAGTGAATGATAAAAATGACCTTGAAAATCATGATGACTTTTAATAACTTTTTATTTTTAATTGAATTTTTTACGTGATCATGAGAAAAAGCTTTGATGTTGTTTCTACACAAATTGTTTGGAGTATATAAATTTTATAAACATTGTCTACTAAATTACGTGAAGCAGGTTAAAAACTTATTGTTTATGAAAAAAAACCTAATTTTTTGCACTTTTTTTTCTTAAATTAAAAAACGGCTATAACGATTTTTTTTAAAATGTTATAGATTCACACAAATGTTGATACGCGTCGATTGACACCTCTATCATGCAAATCGTATGTTTGGTTGGCGAGATATACCGCATGACAGAAATGACCTTCAAAGGGTCAAAACAGCAAACCCCCCCGACCGAAGTATCCCAAAAACTAATCAGCTCTTAAAATTGCAAAGACGCTTCGATTGACACCTTAACGAAGTCGATACGACTTTGTTTACGTGAGTTATGCTCGTAGAAAAAAGTGTCCACGAACGTACGTACGTACGTACGTACACACACACACACACACATAGATCTCCCTTTCTAAAAACACTTTATATATACTCTATAGACCTCAAAACGTAAAGAAATGTTGAAAATTTCAATTTCGATTTTCGAGGCGATTACAAGAACTTCCCATATACTGGGAAGTTAAAAATAATCATTAGTCTCATAGATGTAAAATCGTAAAAAAAAAACAATTTACTGATTATGCCGAAGTCATGGCAATTTTGAACAGAATTATTTAAAATGGCAACTTTGCGAGAAAATCTTTTCAGTGGGCGTAATAACAGAAACTGCATTAATTTTTGCCAGTGCTCTTCAGCGTCCTACAATCATCGATATAAAAACAACAAGTAACGTAAAAAAGGCTTTGTATCCTGTCCGCCACCGATTGACCCGCGTGTATATTCAATCAAACCAATCCACCAATTATATGATTGATATTAACTCATTTGTATTACTGTTATGAAAACTTCTCATTATTATTATTTAAAGTAGTAGTATTTTCATAAATATTTTTGTGTTTAATATTTTTAATATTTATGTAGATATTACTGGGAAGTTGACCATGTGGACCTCAAGGGTTGCACCTCACAGCTTGTTTAAATGTGAGTTGATATAAATTTTGTGGCTTTAGGGATGAGTTTAGCATAACGTTCTGTAGTTTGATGCCAGGAAAATGCTAATAAAAAGCCTATTTTAAAGAATCAGACTCTTTAAAATAGACTTTTTCTGCTATCATCGTGTAGTGATTTAAATTAATGATAGGATTTGAATTCCGTTTTTATTCAATCTTAAAACTTTCAGGTCACTCTTACAAGACACATCCGTAGTATGCTCTTTTAATCCTTAATTGCCACCCCAGACTTTTGAACAAAGCCCCGCGTCAGTCCTACCACGACGCTATCATAAATGAAAGTTCCTTTTCAGTCAGTGAGAAAATAATGTATGTATGTACACATGTCATTGTGTAGAAAGTACAGAAAATTTGAAAAGTAACTCAAATAAACGCCTTTCAGTCCCCCTTGAAAAGTCTTTTGCTGTTGATCAGAATGTTTCTAGGCAACAATGTACGCAGTACTGAGTACACATTTAAAGACGTTCCGCATACCGATCGCACCTTGAAGGTGAAAAGTTCCGGGAACCTGACGGAGAAAGCTACAATACCTTTGTGCTAAAAATCTTTAATGCCTAAATGAACATAACATGACATTGCCGAGTAATCCCAAGGGATTCTGGTAAGCTGACATTATATCTAGAAGGCTTTCGAAGAAGTTAGGCAATGAAACCACTTTCAACTGGCAAGTGATCTTAATTAATGTTCCGTGTCAGCAATTACTTTTTCATTTTACTTAAAAATGTACTTAACAATATAGATTACGTTTTACAAAAGCAAGCATGCTTCTTCGTTATCTGTAGCGTGTCTGGTTTATTACTTTCTTAATGTCTTACCACAGGTGAGAAAATATATATATTCAAAAAATACACCAATTAGGAATTAAATGGGCGCCATACGCATTGCGTATAATTGTGGCGTGAAATCACATAAGGATGTGGAAATTTAAGAGCTATGTAGAATATGGCGTAACCACGTCCATTAGGCTTTCGAGTTAATTTTTCTGTTTTTAAGCCGCATCCGTTTGTTTCAAAACGAATGGCACTAGGAAAGCGTACGGTTTTTGGATGTTTTAAAGAGTTGTTAATTTGCAAATTTAGAAAACATTATTAAAAAAATATTTATCGATAGTCACCGAGAGTATATCATACTGCAGGTAGTTTTTGCGTTTAGATTTTAGTATCTAACATGCACATCCGTTTAGTGTACTTTCTCCGAGATTTATTCAACGGTTTAAGTCACACTCCCTTAGTATGCGCTCAGCATTTTAGCCACAATGATAGTCTTAATTGTGGGATATCACATATTTCCATTTGATCGTTTTGGCATTTCTTTGTGAAAAAGTTCTGTGGTTGTTTGATGTATCAAAACTTATCAAATTGGAAAAATGTTCACTTCCATTAGTAGTGTGTGTGTGTGTGTCTTATTGCTGCTTACATGGTTCGTAAGCAGCAAAAAACTTTTGCATCTTTTGTTAAATGTTATTCATATGTTTATAACGTACTACATTTTTGCATCCTGGGATGGTATGTGCAGAAACTGATCTATCTACTTAAGATAGAAGCGATTATGGATATAAGCTACTTAACCAATACTTAATTTACCTGCACACTTATTTTTGTGTAGAAATCACTTTCAAATTGCAAAGCAATTGTGCTAACAACTGGAGGAACCCAAGCAAATATTTAATGCAGATACTAGTTTACATATGAATGTAACTCGGAGTTAGCTAAATAAACAAACAAGAATGGTTCCTTTATGATAAAGTTGAGTAAAAAAAAGTTTAGTATACATTCAATTTGACGCATACTAAAAAATGCAGCACATAAATAAAATTGGGTGTTTTTAACGGTTATAGAACATTCAATAAGAATATATTTCGTTGTATTTGTTAATTTTGCTGTCATATAAAAGTTATGTTCAATTTATTGAATCAAATTTCCATGTAACGATTTACACTCTCACTTAAAAACATTGAAAATTTACTTACTTAAACTTACAAAGCACGTCATCCAAATTATGGTGTTAATAATCGTCCAGTGGTGGTGGTCATATGCCAAGCATTATTTTAAAATACCAAATGCAAGCTAATAAAAAATTGTGACAATTCGATATCTCGAAAAGACTCCCATTATATTGTATATGTGAGACCTTTTGCAAAGCATCTGTCCTGTCTAAAGAGAGTGCATGTATTGCGAATACATATGATTGAAATAAATATCATTGGATTTGAAAACCCTGCAGCTAAATAGACGATTCGCAATGGCATTGCTTCAAAAGGCAATAATGGAATCAATTGCTGGCATTATTTGCTTACAAAATTCTGCATTAAATCAAGATACGAAATACTTACAGAAATATAAAAGATGCCTGTCTTGTCAGTGCAATAAATGCAAAAAAAGAAAGCAAATCTGCTTGTGTGCCAAGCGGTCTATATGTGACATGCATATTTCCTCGTGAAGATAAACCCGGCTGAATAAAATTCATACTTCTATACTATCTACATTTCTACTAATTAGTGAAGTGGCTTTAATAATGGACTTTATTTAAATTTTAATATATATAAGGTACAAGATATAAAATCTGTCGTATTCAATCACTTAAATAAATATCCATTTTGAAATAATGCATCACCAATCCTATTTGATCTTTTTAGGTATCCAAATCTCTAACTATTTTTTTTGAATTTCCCAGTCTATGGGAAGTTCTTGTAATCGCCTCGAAAATGGAAATTGAAATTTTCAACATTTCCTTATGTTTTAAGGTCCATAGAGCGTATATAAAGTGTTCTTAAAAAGAGAAATGTATGTATGTATGTGTGTGTACGTACGTACGTACGTTCTTAAACAGTTTTTTCTAAGAGCATACCTCACGTAAGCAAAGTCGTATCGATTTCGTAAAGGTGTCAATCGAAGCATCTTTGCAAACTCAAGAGTTGATTTGTTTTTGGAACATTTCGGTCGGGGGGGGGGGGTTGTTGTTTTGGCCCTTTGAAGGTCATTTCTGTTATGCGCTATATATCGCAAACCAAACATACGATTTGCATGATTAAGATGTCAATCGACGAATAATAACATTTGTGTGATTCTTTCAGTTTTTTAAAAAAATGTTGAAGCTTTTTACTAAAAAAGTGCAAAACATTATGTTTTTTTCATAAACAATAAATTTTTAACCCGACATTTGCAACACACACATAATCACTGTTTAAAAAAAATTATATACTCCAAACAGTTTTTGTTAAAAAACCACCACTAAAATAAAAAAAAATATCATTAAAAGTTATCATGATTTTCAAGGTCATTTTTATCTTTCACTCACGAGCTAAATATGATCTTTGCATCATCAAGATGCCAATCGACGTGTATTAATATTTTTGTGATGTGTTAATGTTATAAAAGAATCGTTTCAGCCGTTTTTTTAATTTAATAGAAGAAAATGCGAAAAATTAAGGTTTTTTTTTTCAAAAAACCAAAAAATTTTAACCTGATTTGCACAGCTCAGCAATAAATGTTTATGAAATTTATACATTCCTATCAGGTTTTGAAGAGAAACGAGCAAAACACGTTTACATGAAACTGAAAAAAAAACCTGATTAAATTCCAATTGATCAGAGTGAATATTCACTCACACCAATCCACGCCCGTCCTCCAAAAGTCTTTCGTAATCAGTTGACGCTCCAGTAGATGATATGATTGATATTAGCTCATTTCAACTATTGTTATGAGTACCTCTCATTATTATTACTCAAATCAGTATTATTATCTTCCCAGTATATGGGAAGTTCTTGTAATCGCCTCGAAAATCGAAATTGAAATTTTCAAAATTTCTTTACGCTTTGAGGTCTATAGAGTATATATTAAGTGTTTTTAGAAAGGGAGATGTATGTGTGTGTGTGTATGTACGTACGTACGTATGTATGTACGTTCGTGGACACTTTTTTCTAGGAGCATAACTCACGTAAACAAAGTCGCATCGACTTTGTAGACTTGTCAATCGAAGCGTCTTTGCAATTTTAAGAGCTGATTAGTTTTTGGAACACTTCGGTCTGGGATGTTTGCTGATTTGCCCGTTTGAAGGTCATTTCTGTCATGCGTTATATCTCGCGAACCCAACGTACGATTTTTTCGAGCAAGGTGTCAATCCGTATTAACATTTACTTAGTTCCATCAAGTTTGTAAAAAATTTCTTGGAGCCGTTTTCTAATTTTTAAAAAAAAAGTGCAAAAAATTGTTGTTTTTTCAAAAACAATAAATTTTTAACTTTATTTTCAAGTCAAAGTAATCAATGTTTATAAAATTTATATACTCCAAACAATGTCTGTAAAAACATTATGAAAACTTACTCTCATGATTACGTAAAATATTAAATTAAAAATAAAAAATCATTAAAAGTCATCATGATTTTCAAGGTCATTTATATCATTCACTATATCTCACGAAACAGATATAATATTTGCATTACTCAGGTGTCAGTTAACGTGTATTAACATCTTTGTGAAGTTTTTAACATTATGAAAATTCGTTTAAGCTGTTTTTTTAATTTAGTAGAAGGAAATGCGAAAAATTATGGTTTTTTCATAAAAAATATTTTTTAACCTGATTTGCACAGCACAGTGATACCAATTTATACAATTTAGTCATTTTTATCAGTTTTTGAAGAGACTTCGGAAAAAAATTTTTCCATGATTATGAAAAAAACTAAATAAAATATAAAAAATTATTCAAAGTCACCATGTAAAGAGGGTTCATATGAATTTATAGCACTTTATATCTTTTATTCTAAAAAAATTGTTGTAAATTCAATCAAAGTTTTAAAATGTTTGCATATTTTGAGCAGATTTTCAATAGTTTTTATAGTCTTTTAATTAAAAAAACTGCTTAAATTTTGAAAACGAACAGAATTTCAATCCAATTTGCATTTGCGGTATCAACGTTTTGAATGGTAAAATGTTTTGTAGTCAATACTTCGCAAGATCATATGCTTTGAAAAGCTTTCATCGAATAAAAAATTGTAGTTTTTAGTAGATTACTAATTACTAATCGTAAGATTTCAATAACCATCATCATTTGTAATACATTTTACTTTTTACATGCAATTGAACCTATTTTTGACTGCATATACAAAAATTTTCAAGACCAAAAAGGCTCCCGCCGATTTATCCGCGTGAAAAGTCCATCTGTCTTCATCGACCAAAAACCTTGCGTAGTCAATGGACCCTCCCGTAGACGATATGATTCATATTAACTCATTCATGTTACTGCTTTGAATACCTCTCATTGTTATTACTTAAAGTGGTATTATTTCCAAAATTATTATTGTGTTTAATGTTGTTGATGTTTATGTAGATATTACTAGGAAGTTGACCGTGTGAACCTCAAGGGTCGCACCTCGCATTTTGTTCATTTAACATTTTGAAACTGGGAAAGTTATTACAACTTTTGTTGAAAAGTCAATTTTTACTGATTTTAATGAACTTCAATGCAAATGTATGTATATTCTTTTAAAAACCATATAGAAAACATCCCTTCAAAAATTGAGATTGAAATGGTATAAAACGGTTTTAATTTGCTAGGGTATAACGTACCCCCTAAACCGTTTTGATTGAAGCTGAAAATGTGACAGTTTAGGGTTAAAATGCAGTATTTTTATGACATGTCTACAGGTATCCATGTTTACTTCAAACAATCTGAATAAAAAGTGAGGTGTCTAAAAAATCATCCAAATTGATGAATGATTTATCAGTGGAAAGATATTCCTGTGTAATTTAAACTCTTTTTGGAATTTCCCAAAAAGCACAGATCCATGCAATACCGGCATCCATTAAAATTCAAGAGAAGTCACCCAAAGGACGAGCGTCGTTAATCAGTGCGAAATGAGTTCTGAGTCCTTTGTTGAAAAAAAGAGCATCCCACTAGACGCCTGCATCTAAAAATTACCATAAATTCGTTATACATCAGTGGTCGCCATTGACAAATTCAACGTAACTGATAAAGAACTTTCATGTGCCGTCATTCGACAGAAAGGAAATCGACCAATGAAATTTCATTTCCATTTAAATCGAATAAAAAACGAGACTCAAGCGAAGCCAGCAGGAAGAAGGAAAACATTCTCGTTGCCGCCATCATTCTTACATACTCGTAGTTAAGCTGATTCTATCTTCAGCACGATACAGTTGGATGAAGGTATCTATTTGCTCAAGCTGAGCAAATAATCCACAAGAAAAGCAGGAAAAAAAGTTAACAGCCGAATGGATATGGTTGACTAAGTGGGTAGAAGCAGGTCGACATGTGCGAAGACTTGCACTTGAGGTGAAGTCCTCGCAGTTGACTGTACTGCATATGTGGTGCGAGCTATGAAAGCATTAGACATTCTTATCGCAAGGAAATGTCGTCTCATATGAGCCGAGAGTTAATATCTGAAGATACGAAATGTTATCTATAGGCTGTAAGGACGTTAGTCAATTTAATAAAGGTTTGCTTTTGATGTCCTTGTGCGGAATGAAAAATATTCAATTATAGGCAAGCGGGTTGCAGCTTTCCTGTGAGTAAAGAATTTCGTTTAACTCTCTACAGTTGAATTCCTTCGAATATCGATTCTTTTGTTCGTTACAACTATCTCGCTTCAAATGAAATTATTTAAATTTCAGTTTAACGGGCTCTTTTGTGCGATTCCGCAGAATTTAAACAATTTTATTAATAATAATTCCTAAAGTTACTTTAAACGAATTTGAAATAACTCAACAATTCGAGGCAGTTTCGATTTAGACTGTTTGCAACCTCTTTCGCAACCATCGATGTTATATTCTGAAGGAGAAGAATTTTTGATTCAATAAAATTTTTACAATATTAGCTTGAAGTTATTATTATTTTAGTGACATATTTAAATAGCTGCGCAATTTATTTATTCAATATATGTGCTTGATTTCGTAACGTTTGATCAAAATCAATAAATTTTCTGATAGGCTTGTAAAGATGCTGTATTTTTGGTCAAAAAAAAAACATTCACAAACAGGTATTAGATATTTCGATTTATTTGTCTATTGCAAAAACATGTAGCTAAGCTTTGTGGATTACGTACTTTTAACAAAAAAATGAGGATAAGTTGTATGTTACGAATCGTAATTCGTGGCGTTCTGAGATTTTTGAAAGATGCACGTAGAAAGGGTTCGGCCTTTGTTTAAGTTGTATCAAAAGTCTTCCATAGAATAATCTACAATCTTGCTGAGGCGGAATTCATGGAGAAAAATAAAATAAGTTTCGATTTTTTCTAGGAAATTGCATGATCTGCTTGATTGAAGCATATATTTTTACGAAGACGTCTACTGTTAACGAGATTTTCGCGACGCTTTTATGGAAAATCGTTAGGTTTACATTTTTCATAGCTCGATATTATCATTTTGTTTTGTCTGATAAATGTATTAAATTACATTTTCGAAGAGAGCAAGAAACTTGCTCTACTGTGCGTTTTTCGAGTTAAGCAAACTTTGCTTCTGTGCACATATTTGGTCTTAATTAATAATTTTGATGCTACAAAACAGTATAACCAAACTTCCGACCCCATTGAAAGTTTCCAAAATAAACTACGTTGTAGTGAAATTTTTAAAATTTTCTCATACATTTTCCGACGAAACTTTACAACAGGTCCAATCAACACAATGCACGCTGTTATCTATTTACCGGGAAAGCAATGCTTGGGTGCATCTCAGAATGAAAATGTTGAATTTATGGCTGCTGTACTTACTCGCCATTAATTACTTCTCAGGTGCTCTAAAGCTTTCGCCCGCATTACATTTCCCATCTGTTCAAACTTCCGTAGGCGAAAACGAAGGTTCGTGATACCGCAAAAATGGCATTAAGAAACCGAGCAAGAAATGAAAATCCAGTCGGAAAAAGATGGTCATTTATCATAGTGGCCTAGGTTGGGATTTGGCAAATGTATTTATGATAGTTCGATCGTTTTCGAAGGACTAAGTACAGATGTCTTTTCTCTCAAACTGAACAACAACGAGAACAACAGCAAATAGGCTTTAATGTGGATTCACTTGTAAATCCCATTTCGAAGAATGGACAGATTAGCATATTCTTGATGTCGAAATATAGAATTGGCGTCCCCACCACCTCTGTTTGTTTCTTTGGAAAGCATTCAAGGTAAACATTTTATCAAGATTATAAGTGGCAGGAAGGCTATGTGAAATGATTTATGGTTTGATTACAACCAAGCTTTTATTTTGGCTTTGCACACCCATTGATATCAAAGACATTTGCCTCGAGTTGAAGATGATTGCTAAAATCTTATTTGATCAAATTGCGTTCAGAAAAGCAGAATTTATGATGATGTCGGCGAAAGACAAAAGTTAAATGAGTCGCATGGCTATGAAAAACATTCATTTCCTGGAGCAACTCAATTTTCCTTAATGCGCAATTTCGAGGAATCAAATACATGCTGATAAAGTCACCTCGCCATCATAAAACAATTTCAGTAAATTATCCTAATGCAATATGTTAAATACAAAGATCATGTATTGACATCTCACAAAACTTTAAGTCCACAGTGTGCGCGACTGAAAACTCCAATTTTTCTTATTTACTTTTTATTGAAAATTTTCTCACGCTTTATTTGCAATCACTTGAAAGCTTTTATTCGTTTGTATCTGCATTTAAGTGAATGGCTTTATCTTCTGTAACTTATAAAAATTATTTCAATATCAAGCATTTTCCATTGTTTTCTTGCTTTTTCATAAGTAAAGTAGGTTGGTTGGTTGGTGCCTTAAAAAACGATCTAAGTGGTTAATTCAAAATTTCCATTAAAAATTTAGCTGATTTCCTAGAGAGCAATTAGTTCAACAATATATGTCAAAACAAGTCCTATTAGTTACTTTTTATGTGAATAATTTAAAAAATTAAATAAGTGGGGAAAAATTATCTTTGAAAATGGAATTGGTGCGAAACTCGTGTTACATGCATTTAAACAAATTGCTTTTCGATCATATTTTTCAAAAATACTATTTACTATAAAAATTAAATTCTCATGCTGATATTTTTCAAATCGTTCACATTGATCAAGTATTTTACTCTCCAAACAAACAATCCGGGAATAAAAGTCAATAAAAACAAGCCGCGAGGTGCGACCCTTGAGGTCCACACGGCCAACTTCCCAGTAATATCTACATAAACATTAAAAAAATTAAACACAATAATAAATTTGAAAATAGTACTACTTTAAATAATAATAGTGAGAGGTATCCATAGCATTAACAGGAATGAGTTAATATTAATCATATCATCTACGGGAGTATCCATTGATTACGTAAGGCTTTTGAGGGATGGGGGTAGATTGACTTGATCAATCAATCGGTGCGGATCTTTTTCTATTTCGGTGGGGTTTCTACATTGATGCTTGAAGGACAAAAGAGCGCTAGCAAAAATGAATGAAGTTTTTGTTATTACGCCCACTGAAGAGATTTTGTCACCTGATGGTCATTTTGAATAGTTGCGTTCAAAACTGCCATCATTCCGACATAATCACTGAATTTATATTTTTTCACGTTTTTGCGTAAATGAGATTGATAATTATTTATTATTTTCTGTTGGTCTTGAAAAATATTTAATATGCAGTTAAAAATAGGTTCAATTGCATGTAAAAAGTAAAAAGGAAATAATTGAAATCTTATGATTACTAAAAAATAAACATACTAAATTTTTTTATTTATTTATTATTTTATTTATTTATTTTATTTTTAAATTTACAATTTTTATTTGATGAAAGCTTTTTAAAGCATGCGGTCTTGCAAAGTATTGACTACAAAACATTTCACCATTCCAAGCGTTGATTACCACAAATTCAAATTTCATTGAAATTTTTCTGATGTACAAAATTTAAGCAGATTTTTATTAAAATTAAAACACTCTTAAAACTATTAAAAATTTGCTTAAATTATGCAAATGTTATAACACTTTGATTGAATTTACAACAACGTTTTTAGAATAAAAGATATTGAGTAATATCATGCTTATGAACCCCCTTTAAATGGTAACTTTGAATGATTTTTAACTTCCCAGTTCCCTATGGGAAGTTATTGTAATGGAGTCGATTTTGCGAATCCCAAATTTTGACATATCTCCACGTTTTAAGGTCTCTAGAATCCAAATCCATCGTTTTTAGAGAGATATCTGTGAGTGTGTATGTACGTATGTGCGTTCGGAATAATTTTTCGTCTCGATTATCTCATGAACCAAATATTGGATTGACGTGGGACCGGTTTCATTTGACGCGTAATTACGTAACTTAAAACTGAATGACTTTTCAGCAAAATCGGGCCGTTTTTTATCTAGGATGAAAAAACTGAAAAAACGACTAAAAATTGCTTATTTTTAAACTGTTGATACGCACTATTAATTCTCGCAGATACCAAATACCTTCATAGTAATGTTGTTGTTATTGTGCGTTTTAGCAAAATTGTGATCAAATTTGTAAAAAATGTTATTTCATAAAAATATTAAGATTAATTTATAAAATTCCACACTTATATTATCAGGTTTGGGTGAATGGGAGTAGAGACGCTAATGCAGTTAATAGTTGGATATTGTTCTAAATATTTTAATATTGGTAATAACAATCAAATAATATTAGTTATAATTTGATATTGTATATATAAAGTCAATTATAATTATTCAGTAACGGTCGAACATTTTTAATAACGAATGATTATTGTAAATACTAATTAAATACCCTCTATCCTAGTTGTGGATTCCGAGGCCGACATGGAGAACGAGGTTGAGGACGAAGTGGAGGACAAGAAGGATGACGAGGACGAAGCGGACGAGGATGCCGAGGCTTTGGTAGAGGATGACGTGGAGACGTCTTCCTCTACCAAAGCTTTTATGGTTAGATAAAAAATTGATAAAAATAATAAAAGTACTTAATTATATCAATTTAGAATAATAATGTTTAATAATAGTAATTATTGATAAAAGTAATTAATAATAAAAGCAAATCATAGCTTTTTATTCACCCCACTGGGAAGTTAGTCGTGTGGGCCTCAAGGTTCGCAATTAGACCACATTTTATTTTTTATCTAGTTATTTTCATAATCATGGAAAAAAGTTTTGATGGTTTCCTTTCAAAACTGATGAGAATGTATAAATTTTGTAAACTGGTATTACTGTGCTGTGCAAATCAGGTAAAATAATTATTTCTTACGAAAAAAATGTTAATTTTTCGAATTTTCTTTTATTAAATTAAAAAACGGCAGAGCCAATTTTTTTATAATGCTAAACACATCACAAAAATGTTAATACACGTCTATTGACACATTTATTATGGAAATATCATAGCTGGTTCGTGAGATATAGTGACTGACAGAAATGACCTTGAAAGTCATAATGACTGTTAATGGTTTTTTATTTTTTATTTAATATTTTTTGTAATCATGACAAACAGTTTTGATGATGTTTTTACAAACACTGTTTGGAGTATGTAAATTTTATAAACATTGATTACTGGGCTAAATCAGGTTAAAAATTAATTGTTTATGAAAAAAACCCTAATTTTTTGCACTTTTTCTTCTTAAAGTAAAAAACGACTCCAACGATTTTTTTAAAAATTGGTAGATTCACACAAATGTTGATACACGTCGATTGACACCTAAATGATGCAAATCATATGTTTGGTTCGCGAGATATAATGCAGGACAGAAATGATCTTCAAAGGGGCGAAACAACAAACCCCCCCAGCCGAAGTGTCCCAAAAACTAATCAGTTCTCCAGATTGCAAAGACGCTCCGATTGACACCTTAACGAAGTCAATAGGACTTTGTTTACGTGAGTTATGCTCGTAGAAAAAAGTGTCCACACACATACATCTCCCTTTTTAAAAACCCTTTATATATACTCTATAGACCTCAAAACGTAAAGAAATGTTGAAAATTTCAATTTCGCTTTTCGAGGCGATTACAAAAACTTCCCATATACTGGGAAGTTAACAAGGCACAAGGTGTGACCATTGAGGTCCACTCAATCAACTTCTTAATAATGTCGACATAAATGTTGAAAATATTAAACATAATAATTATATTAGTAGTTTATTTCATCTTCACAAAATACTACATGTTGTTTTTTTTAAAGGAAAACTTCCTTTTATAAAAAAAAATAATTATAAAAATAATGCTTCTTTAAAGAATAAAAATGATAAACACTCATTACAAAACGAAATGAGTTAATATTAATCGTATCATCTTAGTGACCGTTCGTTGACGGCGTTAGGCGTAAGTCTATTCGTGGGTGGAGGTCTGATTAAATTGTTAGGCGGATCAGTTGGAGGAGGAGAGGTTACAAAGCATTCTCTACGTGGCTTGTGATTTTCATAGCGATGCTTGAAAGCCAAAATGGCGCGAGCAAAACTGTTGGCGAAATACATAGGTATTTCACTGTTATTGAATGCAGGTTTTGTTTTACGTTGACTGAAAAGATTTTGTCGCATGATGGCCATTTTGAATAGATGCGTCCAAAATTTTAATCGATATTGCATAGAAATTGAACTTGTGTTATATCACCATTTTACATTCATGAGACTGATAATTATTTCATATTTTGCAGTTGACCTCGAAAAACACTAAAAATACTGAAAATAATCGTTGTTTCATTGTATGTCAAGCATAAAAAGTATTACAAAAGATGGGGCAAGAAGTCATTGAAATCGAACGAACTAACCTTCTAAACTACTGAAAACTACAATTATTTGATTGATGAAAGCTTTTTAAAGCATATAATTTGAAAGGTACTGACTACCATTGTATTTGTGCTTGCACATCATTATTCCTTCGAAGACTGGAAATATTTTATTTTATTTTGAAGTTGATCTTAAAACAACATATACTACGAATTAAAAATTGGATGTCAGATTGTACGTTAAACATAAAAAATCTTAATTAAGAAAGAGGAAAAAGTAAATGAAATGCTATGAACACTAGACAAATGGTCCTTACATATTTAATGGACACTCCTGTATCCATTATACATTATCATGGTTTATTGTTTCTGTGTTTTGGAAGTATAAGGCAACTATGATATTTATTTCATGAGAACTCAAAAAAAAGTGAAGTGCAAATTAGAACCTCTTATTTACGGTGAATATTTTTTTGGTAAACATGAATAAAATTACTTTCTTCTAACATTGATTGCTTGTGGATGGAAAATTTAATTTTTTGGAAAAAAACCTTATTTTTCCCCTTGTTTCATTAAATTAAAAAGCTCCAGCAATTTATTTCAAAATTTGATGAAATTATACAAACATGACGTCGACTCGTAAGATAGCATGGCAAAATTTACCTTGGAGAGGTCAAAACAAGAAAACCATCCGACAATTCCTAAAATCAAATCAGCACTAAGATTGCACATCTGCTTCGATTAACACCTTAATGAATTCGATACGGCTATTTTAACGTGAGTTATGCTCGTTAAAAATTGTCCAAGAACGAACGTTTGTACGTACATACACACACATACAACCTAATTTTCAAAAATTCGTTAAATATACTGTAAAGACCTCAAAAAGTAAATATAGTTGAAAATATTTCCTTTCGATTGTCAGGGCGATTAGAAAAACTTCCCGTATACTGGAAAGTTAATAGTACAAATAATAGCTAAATAAATTTTCATTGCCACTTTTCGAATATCTATCAGAGCTTATAAAAATATACCATAATTACTAGTAAAAAAAATTTAAGGATTTTTTTTGTATAATAAGCGTTTGGAAATAATTTAGTTTTTTTTAGGAAAAGCATACATGGCTAGAAGCCCTTCTCAGACATCACATTTGATATATTTACAAAATTTATTTTCTGCAGTAACTCTTCAATTTTAAATATATGGATTTTTTAAATGCAGAGAAATGCTCAGTAGCCCGTCAAAGCATCATTACTGTTAACTATATACATACTTATACGTGTGTTTCATATTACACTTTTGTAGTCATCATCATTTTATGCTACCGTAAGAATGCATAATTAAATGGTAATCAACATTCAGCCATCTAGAGGTAGCTTCAATCTATGTGAAAAAAGCTGGAAACAAACTTACTATCTACTAGAAAGAAAGTGACCTCGAACCTTACCACTATCTGAAATCAAATTGAGGTTATTTGGACTGAAGAAAGCTCTAAACAAGTTGTGGAAATGTTTGTGGCGCAGAAAGCGCTAAAGGATTACCAACTGCTGGTTTGTCCTAAATTAATATTAATGAGTTGTCCTGAAGTTTAAATGGCTTCGGTCAAAGTGGACACATGTCGTGATATCACATCGTGTTCAGGACTATCAACGTAATGGGAAACATAACTTTCGTTCCGTATTTGCTTTTTACGATCTGATCTGATTAACCCCCTGATGCTTTGTAAGTTGTAACGTATATGTTTGTAATTTGTTCAATAAATTAGATGAAATTAATCAGGCATCAAAGCATGACCAATAATTCAATTGTATGCAAAATCGAGTCGCGGAAAAAAATATATGACGACGAACACAAATTTCATCCTTAAGGCATGCAAAGCGATTTTTTTTTTCATGAAAAAAACCACGAGGAGAAACTATTTGTAGATTTTGGTCAAAGATATTAGTTGCACCAAAAGAAAATTTCAGATTTACGTCAGGCATACGCTTAGAAATTGAATCACTTGACGTAAACTTAATTGGTTCAATTTGATTTCATCATTAAAACTAAAGATGCAATCAAAAAGGATCAGTTAGCTGAAATGATTTCGTTATAGTAGGAATAGAATCAGAAAATATGCAAATTTATGACTTCATGCCACAAAATTTAATTTCATTTATTTCAAAATTTGTATCTATTGAGCTAAGTGTTTTAACGACCAATGAAATGGTCATTTCAGAAAATTCAAAACTAAATATTAGACGATTACATTTTCTTCGAATATTCCAGCACATATCAAATTGAACTTGGAAGTAAATCAGATTCAAAATGTATATCCATACTCATTCTTCAAGGGCAAAGAATGATAGATTCGTTTCAATTTCTCAAAAAAAAGTTTTGAATCATTTCGAAAGCGCTTTTGGATCGGATAACATGCCTCCATGGAAATATAGGTGTTATTTATCTCAAATAAATTGACGGTGTCCATTTGTCTCAAAAGTACAAAGTTCTTACAAAAAAGTCTTTTGATTGATTGCCACACAGGGAGTAGCCAAGCGGTTTCTTTAACTATTCCTAGTAAGCACTGCACCACCAAGACGAGTCCATATCTTATACTTTCATCTGGGTGAAAGAATACATCATACATCATAGAGTATATTGTATTTAATGCTCTGTATTTCAGAATCACTGGAAACTAAGTACTTAAATAATATAATGGAGTTAAGTATTTAACATCAAAAAATAGTCAGATAATAAATATTTGCCAGAATTGTCCAGTGAAATGCGTTACAGAAAACCAAATAATATCAGTTTTAGAAAATCCTTTATAAAAATTGAGCTTTTTACCACATGAAGAGATCCATAATTAAACACAATATTTCAAAGTATGGTAGTTTTGATTTCCATGACCAAAAACTGATTTATTATCTTCTAATCCCAATCCTTTTTGTAAGGTAAAGAACATTCCCCTTTAAATAAATGTTTGAGAGAGAAAAACTTTCAAGTATCGAAAAATTATTTGATATACATATGTTGGTATCATTTTTTACGAAAATTCTTAAATAATTCACAATTTTATTTAAATCATTTTTACATTTCAGAAAAATAAATTGTTGCTAAACTTTTTCGTAAAATATGTATCGTTTATGAAGTGAAACATTTTGGCTCTTCAGGAAGAAAATTTTCTTGATTTCCAAAGCCAAGAGTGAACCATACTCAATTACTCGATTCTGGCCTTTTTCATCTTCACAGCACTGGCACTATATTCAATCTAGTGGAAAGTTGAAAGTGGTAAGTTTTCACAATGCATCCAATGAGCCTGAAACATGTCTCAGACTTCAAAATATGTGATGCATGCAGTAGTGTCGTTTTTTAAATGAAAATGAATGTGTATCTTTATGTATCCGCATACTTGCACTTCTCAATTTAGGTTAAATACCATTTCATAGGCGACGTCATATTAACCCAAATACGAAAAAATGTATTTTCAGTCTTTTCACAAACTATGTCACATTCTTCACATAAAAACGTCCTGCTTTCGTCACAACTCTTTTTATACAGGAATGTCCTTCGAACGGAGACATAGTCTTGTGTCTACTTCTCGTTAGCATAGTTATTTTTGTGGAACTTTTCTTTTCCCATCTTTTCATTCTTCTGATGGAAAATAAAAACAATCCATCATACTGCTGGATCTTTTTTCAAAAAAAAAAGAACAACGAATGTCCTGATTTCTTCAGAAAGCTTTCTTTCAGTGTCTGACACAATAATGGTAAATAAAAAACGCATTAGCCACTTCGTAGACAGTGCATATTGAATAGCTGAAATGAATGCAGCATACGGGTTAAGATTTATACCACATGACCAGCTAAAAAGGACGTTTTACGATGTGCGCATTTTTTAAATAACATAACAATGCGAAAGATATATAAGTCATCAGGACCAAAAGTTTTGATGACAAATGAGTTTCGGTTGTGTTCGAACTTTCTGCTATATTTTTTGCAACAAATGTGGGAGACGTTACAAAAGTATTGTATCCGCCGGCAATATTTTCATGTATGATATGTTTTTTTTTGAAGCTACAGAAACAAAGGAATTGGTTATATGAATAATTGAACTGCTTGTTCAGAGGATGCGGATAGAGCTTTTTAGCAAGATTTTTTTTATAACTACGAAAAAATTGGAAAGTTCTGATGGAATCTGCTTCAATTTGAAATTTTTCTCAATGATGTTATTCGTTTTAAAAGTTTCAAAACTGGGTATAATTTATCTTCATTGGAATATATTTGCATTGTATATTACTGGAATGAGTTTTTAATCAAAGTAGAGAAAAGAATTTTTCATATCAATGAACGAATTTGTTTCGATATTAATGCAATATTATGAATCAATATTTTGGACAGCCTCACACTTTGACGATGCCGATATTTAGCCTGAAAGCATTCATTGCTGCCATGATTACAATTATGTATTTTTTGACTCTAGTGATTTCGATGACTTTTATGTGAAATAAGTTATCGTGGATACAAGTAATCTCATTTTCAACTCCGCGAGTCGTATTTATTAAAACCGATAAGATTCATCAACTGATCGGCTATTATTGGGTATTTTGATATCAGCGGCAGATTTTTAAATATGGCTACATTGTAAGCTAAACAAAGCTTACAACTCCGTCAAAACAAATATTAAGCTGTGAAGCATGAGGAATAGTGTTTTCAACGTTTGTGAAGCTTTGAAAAATTAAGAGTGAAAGCTAAGCACAACATAGTTTCATTTATTTATTTTTGGTATTTTTTGAAACAAACAAAGGCAAACTTTCTTTATTATTCACTAAACAAATTCCATACTTATTATAATTTATCGGTTTTCAGATTCTTTTCCGAAATTTTTCAAATTATTTGCACTTTTTGGTTCGAAATAAAAAAATCATATTTAAATATATATATCTATATAGGTGCGCCATCTTCTGTGTTCTGTAAAACAATTTTTGATGGTCACTGCATCAACTTTATCCCAAGAGGCTTTGTTGAAGTATAAAGCACCAAGAACATCTATTGTTTTTGTGAGTTCCGATGCGGACTTGTTTCTCTCCATTTTCAAAAGAATGTGTTCGAGAATCAATCCTCTATAATTTACCTTGAAATTTTATATAATCCCTTGATCCAATATTTGACAAACTGAAGTAGTGTTAGCCGGTAAAAAAATTATGCTAACATGTGGTAATTTCAAATCTTTAGGATGAGATGCTGCATTATCCAAAAACAAGAGAACTTTTTTGTTTTGAATTTTTATTCTCTTGTCCAATCGCGGTAGCCATTCGGACATAATTTCCTGCGTTATCCACGCTTTTTGGTTCGACTTCCAATTGGCAGGTAAATCTTGCAAGCGGAGATTTTTGAATGCACGAGGACGGGCTGCTTTACCTATGACTATTAGCGTCTCCTTCTCCCTGCCATATTCACATAAAATAAAATTGTCAGCCTTTCTTTCGACAGTTTGCAACCAGTACATTTTTCGGATTTCAAGGCAAAACTTTTATCGTGTAAAGCACAAAAAACAGGCCACTCTCATCCGCAATATAAATATCCTCGGGTTTATACCCAGAAAACAGAGTGGGCAATTTTGCCTTAAACTAGTAAATGTTCAATTGATCAACATCTGAAGCGTTGCCAGTTATGTACTTGAATGTTATATTGTGCTTTTTAACCCATTTTTCTAGCTATCCATTCGACGCGCACGTCAGTCCATTTTAATGCTATCTGCGAACAAATCCTCTCTACAAAACATTTGGAACTAGGGATACCAAATATAATCGATATAATTAGAAAAATGTAAGGGATTTCACTCCTGAAAAGTCCTTACATTAGTTTCTTCCACTTTTCAATAGCGCCCATGCTTTTGTCATCAAAAAAAACTTTGCAATTTCCAGGTTTTTGTTTTAAATAATTTGAAATATCTCGTATAACGAATCCTCCATATTTAATAGATCCATCCTTACAAGTTCTACAGCTTTTTGAAAATGTTAAAAATGAATTGGTGATTTTAAATTAAAAAAATAGCATCTTAGAAAGGATGTTGCTTTCTGGGAAATCATATCGCGATGTCAAATATTCTTTGAAATTTATGTAGAACTGTCGAAAATCGTTTTCGATATTCTTTGGCATAGGTAGATAGTCCGCTGATACCAAAAGGATTTTCCAAGGGGTAAGGCGGAGTCTAATAGAGCTAAGGGAGAGTCTAAGAAGCAGTCTAATAGAGCTAGGGGTCCTGAGGGAAAGGCTTATGGGGCCAAGTGGGAGTCTAATGGGGCTAAAGGGAGTCTAAAGGGGCTAAGAGGGAGTCTCATAGTGCTGAAGGTAAGTCTACCGGGGCTAAAAGGGAATCTCATATGGCTCGGAGGAGTTTAATGGGGTTAAGGTGGAGTCTAAGGGGAGCTACGGGGAAGTCTACGGGGGCTAAGTTAGAGTATAAGGGGCTAAGGGAGAGTCTAATGGGGAGAGTCTGTTCCGCCGGGACGTTCAAAATCATGCCTGAAATACGGGATGTCCCGGGAAATGCGAACTATGCTGAAGCATATAGACACAAACCAGAAAATCGAAAAACAGATGGTTTTAAGCACACTATGTATCAAAAAAAAATTAGACATACTCAACATCCGTGATTTTACATAACTATCTAGTTTGCCAATTAAACTTTTGATCTACTTAGGGAAAATCTCCATTTTTCACAAAAATACGATGAGTTCATTAGAATCTGTATTTTATCTTTACTTTTACTCATTGCACATTTTTGTTTAAATTTAGAAACTTAGATCCATAAATCAATAAAAATAAAAATGAATCGCTTATAAAAGGAAAATATTTGGATTTTGCCTAAGAAGGCAAAAAATGGTAGATAGTGAAAAGATTTTTCGTATTTATAACTGCAAATAGCTAAAGCAAAAAATGTGTCACATTCGGTGAGTTTTCAAAAGAACAGAAGCATTGGCAAGATCAAAAAGCTGCAGCTGAAAGTGACAATGGTGAGCTCGCATTTGATTTTGACTGAGAAGCAGTCTTTTTAACAGTTGTAACTTTTATGTTTTTTTTTTATTTTTCAATTAAATTTTTTTTTGTAATCATGAAAACAAGTCTTACGGAGATACTATGTAAAAAGGGTTAATACGGATAATAATACATGATGTATCTTATTTTAAAGACCAAATTTTGAATAATTTTCATAGGGGCGTATTCTTATGTTAATGAAAAAACTGCTTAAAATTTGATGAAAAAATTATTTTCTTAGGACCATTTGTAACATGCTTGGAGTTCATTTATTGTAATGGTTAGTAAGACTTTAATGGTTTCTTCCACCATCTTTTGTAGTACTTTTACAAAACCGCCAACAAACAAAAACTGCATTCAATAACCCTGAAATCCCAGATTTGCCAACATTGTCGCTAGCGGCCTTTTGTCTTTCAAGCATCGATATGAAAATAACAAGCCACGTAGAGAATGCTTTGTAACCTGTCCTCCTCGGACTGATCCGCCTAACAATTCAATCAGACCTCCCCACTAAAACACTTACGCCTCACGCCATCAATGGACGCTCCCCCTGATGATACGGCTCATATTCAAGTAACATTATTATCATTGTGTTTAATATATCTAGTGTTTATATGGATATTACTGGAAAGTTGACCCTGTGAACCTCAAGGATCGCACCTCGCGACTTGTTTATATAAGGAGCGTGGTTTCCGGATAACGAATGGCTTCCTCTTCAGGTGCTGTCATATGCCATTCGTTATCAGACAACACGACTACGGTTTAGGCTTGCTGATGGGTTAAGCTCGTTATATTTCAGCTATTTTAATCTTTTGCATCTGCGAAGTATAACGACTGTCAATATTTTTTCGTTCGTATATTGTGCATACGTTGCAATTTGAAATGATTCTTATTGGATTTGAACCTCCGTTTCTAGTCGAGACAAATCGCCCACTAGTGTGCTTTTGTAAGCAAGTGGCTAACCAACAAAAGCACACTAGTGGGCGATTTGTCTCGACTAGAAACGGAGGTTCAAATCCAATAAGAATCATTTGTTTATATAAGTTTTCTAAATAATTATTTTAATGTCTTAAAAATGTATTGTCTCTTGATTTTCTTTTTCGTAAATATTATTTTTTATTCGATTTTTATATGTTAAAGTTAAAGGTTTCAATAGCCGTAGACAATGTACGGTTTTGGTGAGAAGGCTGTTATTCTCTTCAACCGTCACAGGGCAGCACGGCCAATTTTTATGTATTAGGTCGTACGTTTTCAATTTTAGTATGAATGATTTTAGTTTTGAATTTCCGCGAATATTTAGACAACACGCCCACTACTTAATAGTGAAATTGGCTACGTATGTCTTTATATGTATCATAATAGGCAGTTTTTATACCTCGCAAGTGTGAAAAAGTTTCAAGCTGAGGCTACGAAGAACGCATTCCACCTAAGGATCGAAAAGCAGCCGTGTTGCTCTCTGAGGGTTGGAGCGTCAGTTCCTCGTGAGGATGTCAGCCTTCACACCGAAACTGCACATTTTCTCCATTTACACCGATGGACCAGACCAGATTGTGAAAACTAACCTAGATTCGTTTGCAATTGAACCAAGTACAGGTAGTGAATGTGTTGTTTTGATATTCACTGAGACCCATTATTAAAATAATTGATTATTTTATTTATTTAGTTCTGGTTTTACGAAATAATTGTTATGAGAAAAGCGTTTGATAGATTAACTGGAAAATTTACAACAGGAGTGTTTTTATTTTAATAAATATACAAATGAGCATGATAAAATGCTGTCATCTAAAAAATTTGAAAAATTCACAAAACTGTAATTCATGTTATCTTACCCACATTGCAAACTACCAAATCTTCGTTTTCGCTTAATTAAGAACCCTGATTTATTGACAGGTTGTACCAGTAGACTCTTCTTTAAAAACTCATATAAAACTATATGTTTGAAATATAACGAAGCAAGACGCCGCTGATACCACAAGGGTTTTCCAAGAAATGTTCAAAAAAAAAATTCAAGAAATATTGTCCAATAGCAATTTTTAAGCAATATTAATATTCAACAGAATTCAATTATTTCGATTTGGATTTTGGGAATTCGTACATTAAATTCCAAATAATACCAAATCTGAATGTTAATTTCAATTATACATAATAGTTTTCACCCGACAAAATGACATGAGAATGAACGTCGGAAGCATAATAATTATTGGACTGTTGAATAGAACTACTGAAAAATTAAAGACGTGATTGATCTTTAACAGTCATCAGTAAGAAGTTTTAATTAAATGACCCAAAACATTATGCAGACAATTCAAAAACCATTTCGCAAATTTTGCCCAACTCATCATTTTGAATCAAGATAGACCCATCAATAATAAATAAAACTATCGATTCTATCTAAGCCATATTAACACTATTTTATATACATTTTTCACATCGCGTAAATTAGGAAAAAGTTTTGAAGTGCATCAATTTTTTTTCCATGGGTTGAAATTCTCGGAAAAAATTTAATTCAACAGCAAAGCATGGACGATACAAATTGCGTAAATTTTCAATTTATTATCATACCATTCAATTCGGCATATTCAAATATTTATTTACGAACACGGCTGTGAAAACATGATGAATAGAATCTAGTTAATGATAAGATTTGCTAATAGAAAATCAAATAAGCCCAAACCACGTCAATAAAATTAATTGAAATTTAATTGGAATCATTTCTATTTAAAAGTACTTATTTATTGTCAGTATGGAGTAATAATAAAGTAATCACTGGCCAAATTAATTAATTGGAAATTGTCAAACAATAATTAGCAAATTTTAAAATATTTGCTAGTGAAGCTCATTTGATCTAAATATGCCTAACTCATCTAATAAAGCATTTAACAAAGCTCGAACTTTTGAGAATCGTTCAAGCAAACGTGGTGCTGTTTTCCAAAATTGATACTAATTTAGAAAATAGTTTTTTGTTAATGCATTACTTCCGTATTATTGTTGTATTTTAGTTCTAAAGTTAAGGGTTTATCACTTTTTCATCTTAAAAGTTATTTGAAGAAGTATCTTGCCGCAGAACATTTTTATAGAATTTAACGCTTCCGAACGGAAATATGTTTGAGTTACCGCGTTCGAGAATCAAAAAGGATTGATTTTGGAGTATAAATTGTGCATTGTAAATCAGCAAATGGAAAATTAACTTGAATATTTTTTTTAAATTATTATTGATAACATTTTCCACACACCAAAATTGCAATACCTTTAATATATCTCGCAGACAAGTAATCACAAATTCTGATAAAGTATTAACCATTTTCAAAAAGTTTGGAAAATTATTCTGAAAAAATATTTTTAAATGTTATAAATATCATTATTGCCTATTGAATTGTTCATGTTGCTTACTGAACAAAATATAAAACCCCATTTCGGGGGAAAAGAAGAGCATTCCAAAATTCAACTAATGTCTAAGTGATAACATGGGTTAAAAATGGATTCCGAATTTAAAAAGTAATTATTCTTCGCGAGCATTCACCTTCACTTTCAACTGATTAGCTTACCTTTTGGTAACTTTTCAAAATAAAATATTAACTTGAGTGGGACACTGTAATTAGCAGTCCATTCGACTGTTAATTTTATTCCAAAACGAACATCTAGTGCCCGCAAGCTGTGCTCAAATTAATGCGATCAACTTATTATTCACGTTGCCTGGAGTAAATTGTGACAGATGGAAGCTCAGACGATTCGAAATCGCTACTCAAAAGATAATCTAGGGAACTTAATCTACAACTCACAACTTTTTGAAATCTTAGGTAGAAGGCTATCTTTTCTACTATTCCATCAGCCAAAGCTAGTCAGATAGCATAATAAAACATCAAAAGGTAATAAAGTTTAGCATTTCCAGAATACACTTCATTATATTTGACTGAAATTAATTTCAACAGCACGAGTTGTACCCTAAGTGACTTTTCTGAACTGAAAAATCCTCCGACTTCCCGAGTCTATCGATTGTCATACTTAAAATGTCCACTCTCCTTGACGAGGGACAAAGATGTTAATCACATCCCCGAAAGAAGACTTCAAGATACGGATAAAAAGTAAAACCGCTACGGGTTGGCAGTTAGCATTTCAAGGAACGGATTAGTAGGCGGAATCGTAGTTTATGGTGTCCTTAAACAGGCCAACGATGGATGTATCCTAGAAAACGATGTACCCTTTGGACGGAAAGGTCTTTTTCCCTTAAAAGACGGGGTGTCGGATGTGAAGCTTGAAAGTGCCTAGTGAATAAATTTATCAATGCATAATAACTTCAAATGAAATATTGTATTAGAATAGGTTCCTGCTTTTCCTTTAATTTAGAAAAAATCATCTTACGTGGAACATTTGCGTGGAATAGGTCAAAACTAATCGTGGTTTTTCTGATTCTTAATAACGCTGCAATTTACATAATATCTGTGAATTATGCACAGAACTGAAAATGAGCTTCAAATAGGAGTGGCAAAGATGATTAAGATCAAACATATACATGTGTCATATGTAGGGCAATAACGATTAATTCATCCAAATGTTTAAACGCTAATTGAAACCAATTAAATCCAAAAAAATTGACCAGGTGATAGTTGAAACACAAACAATATCAAAGAACAATCCCTCCAACCATTTTAAACGTCTTTATAAAAAAATATTTGTAAACAAGAAAAATCTTCATTATCCTTGGAATTTATCCTTTTTCAGGCTTAAAATGCTGATCTTATTACCATCTCGCTGAGCTTCTCTTTAAGACGATAATGATGATGAAATCTCGAAAAAAAGATTTCAAGATTGGCACCAAAAGCAAGGAATAACACTTGGCCTAACGAATAGTTTGATGTCTCTCAGAGCTTATGATGTTTTAATTGATGTAACTTATTTTATTAATCATTTAACGCTGAAAGTTTAACAACATTACTATTTTTTGTACGTGAAACAAACAAAAAACTTTATGCTAGAGTTCAAAATTTGTTAAAATTATCTTTCAATTTAAGAATGACTGACTTGGAACGAGAAAAAAACCTGCTTTTCGTTTTCCCTTTTAGTTGATATCTTCAAGCGAATTGATCAAAATCCAAATATTTTTGTACGTTATGTTAGCTAGCTTCCCCCACATCCTTAGTTCACCTGTAGTCGGTTTTAGAAAGCTAATGCAATTTCTTATTTTTTAATGAGTAAAAGTTGTAACAGAAGATGCGTATAAGTAAAAAAAACTCTAATGGTAGAAAATTTCTATAGCAGAGTACACTATTTTGAAAATATTTCGATGAAAAAACTATGGGACATACGAAAATAAAATTTCCATTGGAAACTTATTAAGCCACTTGGTTTTTGGCTAGACAGTTTCTATGCAATTTGTTGTGCAATCGACTCATTTTCTCGAAAATATAGTTGTGGCTAGAAAAACTGAATATCCTTTATTAAAGTTTAAGATATTTTCCAAACTAATATTTTGTACACGGTTCTTTCCATTCCATTGTAAAATCTTTGTTAAGAGCTGATATTGATCAAGCCGAAAAATAAGAAACAAAAAAGAGTGATGTGTTATGGTTTTTTCTCCACTCGATTTCAATAAGAAGATTTTTTTCCTCTCATGTTATGTCGATCTCTTATTTATCACGAGCCTTAGGAAGTTAAATTCTATAGCAGTACCATAATGTGAATCTTAACAATACTTCAATTCAACCAAACCCACTAAAGATTGAGTGGGTGTCGAAATACTTCAATTTCAATATGTTAAGTCTCGTGATCCAACGACTGAAGAATTCCTGGAAACGGCGTTTTGCCAAGGACCTGTTGAGTTAAGGTATTTCGCATTAGAATACACCATTTTTCAACCAAATTATGATAACCGCATGCATATTCTGTATTAAGTCAAATCAGCTAGAGAGCTTTTATTCCAGAAAATATTACGATTTCATGTTTCCCTCAAGGACTTTAACTTCAATTTGAAATCATCCGAAAGAAAAGCAATAACGCACAGCATAGAAATCGAAGTGCTTGTACCTTATCTCGGGATAGTATGTGTAGTAGGGTATGTGAGGTGACATCACATTTACCCAGAAAAAACTAAGCTAACCCACATCGCTTGTATATGTACGTGCATGTACTGTTTTACATTTCCACATAAGCTTTGAATGTTTCCCATATGTACGTGCTGTCAAGAAGTTTGTCACATCATTGCCTCCAAGACAAACGGAAAAAAGGATATTTCCTTAGTTTTTCAGGAGGGACACAAACGATTTTCTACATCGTTCGTTTGATCAACTAGGGACGAACCCTACAAATAGAAAAGGGACAAATCACTAGCACTAGAACAAATAATGACCTTTTTCGCCAACATTGTTCTCTTTTTGCACTTTGGTTAATGGAACATTTTAAAGTGTGGACAACATAGCCCGAACTCACCGTTAGTACTCAGAAAAAGTTAGAAACATAATTAATGAATAGATTCACGGAAAATACGATGAATTTAGAAGCAGTATTCGTAGACATACAGTAAACAGCAGTCTTTCGTTTCGGACAAAGTCAATCAGGGCGTGAATCATGTTATCTGAGATTGAAAAACCGTAATCTTGATAATATTGAAAACATGCTCATTTTGAGATAAACAATATTTCAATTCGGAGGAGTATTATATTTCCGTTAAAATTTCAGCATTTTTCCTAAAACTACGTCACTATGTTTGAAGTGCATCAAATAAAATTTTATTTACTCTCATTTGAAATAAACTCCATGCTTAAAAACTTTAATCAAGGTTCAAAAATTACAACACTTTAAAACTACGCTAAGAGATATGAATTTCACGAATATATAATTTATATGCGACACGGTTTCCTACGAATTGATTTGGACACCCGAGAGTTTGACAGTCTCTGCAAATATATTTTATGGTGACAACTTGACATTTTTAACTTCGCAGTATATGGGAAGTTCTTGTAATCGCCTCGAAAATCGCAATTGAAATTTTCGACTTTTCTTTACGTTTTGAGGTCTTAAGAGTATATTGATATAGTTTTTAGAAAATGAGATGTATGTGTGAGTGTACGTACGTATGTACGTACGTACGTTCGTATGTACGTACGTACGTTCATGGACAGTTTTTTCTACGAACATAATTCAAGTAAACAAAGTCGTATCGACTTTGCTGAGTTGTCTGTCGAAGGGTTTTCGCAATTTTAAGAGCTGATTAGTTTTTGAATCACTTCGTGGGGGGGGGGGTTGTTTTTTTGACCCTTTGAAGGTTATTTCTGTATTGCGCTATTTCTCGAGAGCCGAACATAGGATTTACTTGATCAACGGGTCAATAGACGCGTATTAACATTTTTGTCATTCTACCACATTTTGGAAAAAAATGTTGGAGCCGTTTTTTAAATTTTTTAAAAAATTTAAAAAGATTAGGTTTTTTTCAAAAATAATAAATTTTTAATCTGATTTTTGAAAATCAATAATAAATGCTAACAAAATTTATAAACTCCAAACAGTTTTTGTAAAAAGAACTGCAAAATCTTTTTTCCTGATTACAAAAAAAATTAAATTAGAAGTAAAAAATCATTAAAAGGCATTATGACCTTCAATGTCATTATGTCAATCATTATATTTCACGAAGCATCATTAAGGTGTCAATCGACACGTATTAACAGTTTTTTGGTGTTTTTATAGTTTTGAAAAAAAAACGGTAACGCCGTTTTATAATATAATAAAAAAAATATAGAAATTCAGGGTTTTTTCATATAAAAAAACCGTTTAACCTTATTAGCACATCGCAATAATGAATTCTTATAAAATTTATCAACTTTTATCAACTTTTTGTAGAGAAAACAGCAAAAAAATGATTGATGATGATTACAAAAAAAATTAAAATAAAAATACAAAATAATTCAAAGTCACCATGTAAAAAGGGTTCATACGAATGATTATACCAGTAATTTTTTACTTTTTACAGGCAATTGAACCTATTTTTGACTGCATATTTTATGTTTCTCAACACCAACAGAAAATAAGAAGTAATTATTAGTCTCATTGATGTAAAATCGTGAAAAAATACAACTTCAGTGCTTATGACGAACTGCAGGCAATTTTGACCGCAACTATTCAAAATGGCCATGCCACGACAAAATCTCTTTAGTGGGAGTAATAACAAAAACTGCATTCATTTTTGCTAGCGCTGTTTTGTTCTTCAAGCATCGATTGAAAATAACAAATAACGTAGAAAAGGCTTTGTAACCTGTCCCCCTTCCAATTGATCCGCATGAATATTCAATCAACACCCCATCCACCAAAATCCTTACGTAATCAATGAACTCTCCCGTAGATAATACGATTAATATTAAGTCTTTCCAATAACTGTTATGAGAGGTACATTATTATTATTTAAAGTAGTATTCCTTTCATAATTATTATTCTGTTTAATATTTTTAATATTTATGTAGATATTACTGGGAAGTTAGCCGTATGGACCTCAAAGGTCGCACCTCACGGCTTGTTCTCTACGTGTTCAACAATATTAAGTATATTATTTGATACTAAGCGCCAATTTGTGCTCATACGAATGTGTCTATTTTTTGTCTCCTGGCTGCAAAAGAACTATCGTATTGTTACGATAGCATTCAAAGCCACACTAGAAACCAACTACCTTCTCTCTATCCATCTTTCTATCTTCTATAGCATCGGCACTTTTATAAATAGCACAACACGCGCTACAGACAGTTTAATAAAGTACTGTCGATGTTTTCCCCACATACATTTAACGCCGAAATTGTCTAAGGACACTACCCGACCATTGGCACAAAAGTTCAATTCAAAATCAACATGTCACTGAAGGGAATGGTTCTTAAGAGTTGTTTTATTTCATTTTTTTCCTATTTCGTATCTCCCAATCTTTATGTCACCGTCATAGAAAGTCGAGATGACTGTTGTCCTTTGGGATATTGATTTCAACTTGACCAATATTGAGTTTGATTTTGATGTTATTTATTTTCGAAGCTCCTAAAAAAGTGGAATGCCGTGTAAGCAGCATTGAAAGCATCTGCAATAGTGATTTGATTCGTATAATAAAGTGACGAATTGGAAAATGATCGAAGATGCTACGGTATTGAAAGTCTTTAATAAAATATTTTCAATCACACAAACGCAACTCGTTTTTGTTGCACTTCGGGCTTCTTTAAATGATTTCAATCTGAATTGAAATAGACGTCCATTTTATGACTCACAATCTTCATCCTATCATGTTCAAATTGAAACAAAAATATATACAAAATGAAACAAAAAATTAACCGCAAATATTTTTCCTTCTGGCGATTCGTGTAAGTGAACTTCTTTTTAAGCATAAATATTTTTCTATGAAATTTATTAAGAAATTTTCATTTCTCTGAATAAAAGATTTTAATTCGATTATAAGAGGAATTCGCGTAAAAACTCAAACAAATTTTAGATTTTACTAAATTAAAGTTAGAGTTTCGAACCGCATTTTCATTTAACATATTACATATGCTCATTTAGAACTTCGTGAAATATTAAACATTTTTGGTCGTATGTCTCAAAGTTTCTATTTTCAAATGGGTTTTAATAAAAGAAATAAGAAAGGATATATTCAGATCCAACATTGCAAAATTCTTCTAATATCGCAAAACTTTTTGGGTAAAGTTAAAGCTCCGGTGTTATTACCAAATTTTAGCAGAAATGCTGTCGCTATATTTTTTTCTGTTGACTGCTGATGAAATTTTTGGAAAAGAATATCAAAAAAAGAAATTATACGTAAATATCTACCGAAAAATGGAAACTCTGGTAAAATTTTCTTTCAACACAATTTCCGTACGGTAAATAATTTTGTTACATTTATTGTTTAAAGAATATAATAATTAACTTAGGAATTTAAGCTATATTTTATTTGAGGACTATTTTTTCCAATGTTATTCGTGTAATAAATTTTTAGTTTTTCGAAAAAAGTTTTAGGTTATTGTTTAGAGTATCGAGCTTGAAAGTGCAAATTGTTGGGATTTTCTATGCTTAAACATTGTTCAACAAGTTTGGGTAAATCGTATTGCAATTTAAAAAAACTTCTTCGATTGCGCGCAACGTACCTTTTGTTAGACTTTGTCTATATATAGGTGGGTGTCATTAAACAACAATTATAACATAAAAGCTTCGTTTCTGCAAACACATTAAAACTTGAAAATGAAGAGCGAATTTCATTTGAATTTGTTTACAAACAAGCATTTGTATGAATGAACAAAATGTAAACTTTTCCAAGAATACATTTGTCAGTTACACTTGACTTCAGATTTTTGTTAGGAAAAAAGCTGTGCAGATAATTTACGTGTACACAATTTCCACTTTTCCAATTCATAGCTAGTCTGCCTTTGAACTCCGATCAAATCAACCCAATCAAGTCAATTTCACGCCTAGCTTCCTCAATTATTGCTCAACTGTAATAATTGTATGGTGTTTACCAGAATACCACCTACAAAGCAACGGAAATACCCTTTTATTCCAATTTGGCATAATTTGAAATAGGAGACCTCGATTACATGTCATAAATTAACAAACATGAAATATTTACGGTGGAAATATGAGGACACTCCCACGCCAACATTCCTCGTATGTATATACCTTCCAAACATTCACGCGTATAGCACAATGGTAAAATCATATATCTTTCACCCTCCCGTTTAAGGTGAAGGTAATTTATGTTTTCCTCGACAACAAGTTCGGAAGAGATTGTTCATTATGATGACATATATTTTCTTTGATGGAGGATTTGTGACCGAGCACGTGATACCATCCAAGATAAAACTTTGGGGTACCGGCACTTTATTAAAGGCACTCGCGAGCGACCGCTATTTGCCAGGAAACTGGTTCTGCTTTGCTGGATATCCATTTTATGACACTTATCATAGGAAGATTAGGAATAGGGAAGTTTGTGAGGACTCGATAAATGTACCCGGAGATGGAATTCAATATATGAGAATCAAAGAACAGGGCCAATTTTTTAATGCGATCAGATAAACATCTAGAAAATGACTGATATGAGCGGAAATCTTCAGAATGGCTTGCTTTGTTTTCTAAGTATTACTCCCCAAAGATAATCAGGAAAGATAATCAGGAAACAAAATCAAAACACGCAAAAATATTGACTGCTCTTCATTTTCCTCTATCATTTACTAGTGCTCCAAATGTGCTGCTCGGAAAAACACATTTTACGACACAATACGAAACGCCATATTATTTGTGCTTGTTATATTCAATTACCATTGTATTATATTGAATTAGATTACTGGTTGAAATAGTATTTTGCGCATCCATCCACGGTGAAGACGCCGAACGGTTTACGAATGCCAAGAAGAAAGTTCAATCCTGCTGCCAATTCCCAAGATATGATAGCCCCGTTCGAACACGCTATACTGTGTGGCTCAAGGGCTCACATATTATATAGGTATCCATGCCGATACCTAACTGGTAATAAGTTAGTGGAGTAGCCTGAAGAAGTATCTTTTCTGTGGCAGAGATATACGATACGCATTCCAGGATTGTGCAGGAGAGAAATGTGAAGAGGCGACATAACCATATTTCATGAAATCTACCAGAAGCAGTAAAAAGGGATGGGAACGTCAAGCTCTAGTAAATTTCATTTTGGCGACAAACTGATAGATAAAATACTGTCTGTTGCAGATGTATGTATCTATAATACGAGGAGCTGAGCATAGAGTTTTCAGATAAGGGCTGTAAATGCGAATTTGGGGATAGTAACGTCTGTACCGATTACATCTATTGGAGAGACTATAAAGCAGAAATAAAAAATTTCAGCGTTGAATTTGAAATGCGAATAATCTAGTATAAGGGACTGGAACTTTCCTCAGGAATAATACAATCGATAATAATAATCTAAACATCATGGGAACATAATATGTTTGGTGACTTTGATTTGCTTGCTTAAAAGAAGAAGAACAATACATACATTTCGATAAAGGGTTTCATAAGACAGTTAAAAAAAAGTGAAGTGCATAGAAAAAAATATTTGAACGATTTCTTTTCGCTACAGTTTAAATATTCAAAATATATGCCTAAATGATTTGCTTATTTATAAGTGAAACCCTGATTTCATTCACTGATGTTTTAAGGCCAATTTACTTTGGAAAAAAAATTTAACCTAAAAAATATATATTATAGCCAGTTGCATATATATTCCGTCGATCGATGTAGAATGAGAGTAGTTAAGCGAAACTGATAAAATTTCAGGTTGTAAATTTCGGAATTTATGATTTATGAAAACAACGAGCTGAAAACTAGAGGTGAAACCATATATTTTCTTTATTTCGGATATTATTCCAGTGCTCTACGATATGCATCAGGACATTAGTTGTTTTTTTACATTTTAAACAAACGTTTACTAACGACGTATTTTTGCGTTACCCTGTATTATATTGCCAATATCTTTCTTCTTCATTATTTTTGCTGTACTTACAGGTTTGAGTTACACGAAAAACACATTTTATACTATATATATAAATATATATATGTGTGTGTATATTCATGCAGTGAATGGACTTACAGCCTGATACGACTTCAATGCTGACTTAATAAGACATTTGATAATAAAATTTCGCTTTCGGAACTTTGTCGGCCGATTTTAGATGAGCTATTTTCGAGCAAATTTAACAGCAGCTCAATCAACATACAAGCCCAAAATTAAAATTTTGAAGAAAATGTAGAAAACATCAATTTGGAGTCGTGCGTCGTGGTTTTATGTTCATCTCATTTTTAGGAAAATTTAACTCACAATTATCTGATCCTTTTGCTACTCATCATAGAGTTTAAAGTCGTTTGAATGAAATGAACAAGCATAGTAATGACAATAGAATATTCAATTGAGAGTAGATTATTTGGTTGATTCGAATGTTTTCCATAAGTTGTATTCTATGATTTTAATCAATATAACGAGTATCAATGAAAGAAACATGCCTAGAGTACGCATGGTTGAACAAATAGACTTTAATATGTTTTTGTCGTATATTAAAAATAGTACTATTGTATGGAAGCTACATATTTATGCATGAACCTAGTTCTACTAATTATTTCCGGTCTATTTTTCAAGTTTCTCTAGCTAAGGGTCACATGGAATCTATATTAGTGTGGCAACATTATTCATCTGTCTGCCCAAAAAATTCTAAACCAAACCAGATATCGATATTCAATTCTTAAACAATATGTGAATTCTTAGCTCAATTCTTGCCAATAAAGAAGAAATAATCGAAACTATTGATTCTCTACTAAACTATACTGCATCAGATGGTATTTGCGTTGATTACTTCAAATAGATCCAGGAATGAGTTGCAGAAATACTTGTAAAATCATTAATAAATGTGTTAAAGATAGCGAATTTCCGAGATACCAGAAAACTCCTGCAATTATACCGATACTGATTTTTACAGGTAACTGATTTTTTTGATGTAACTGACCCAAACAGCTTCACTTTAGGGTTCATTAAGTAAAATTTTCAAACAATCGCGAATCACAAACGTTTGGTTGCAGAACGACATTTTGGATAAAAACCAGTATGGATTTCAGACGGGCGTAGAAAAATTCCGAATGTAATAATGTTTATTTGAGTATGAGTATTTGGATAAGGGTATTTATTAAAAAATTGTATTTTTTCAGCTATTATTTTGATTAAGGAATCAATAATTACAAAGTGCTTTTCAAAGTAAATAGGACTTTTGCGTTGTAGTTGAGTATTAACCATTTCATGTGAAAATTAAAACGATGAGGCTTTTCATCATTGCTTGAAGCTTTTGTCCGATTTTTACAAACATGCAAACATGGCCAACAATCTGATTTGTTCACCTAACAAGTACATTATGTCGGAAATTGATATATTTACAGCTAATGGTATAAAGAGATTGGTATAAGCAATTTTCATTCAAAATTTAAGGGTAAATTTTCATATAATAAGCTTAATGCTTTTCAATACGGAGTTGTTTTTAAAGTCACTTATTTTTAATTCTCAAATTACTTTTCGGCTATAAATTGGAGACCATGATATTAGTTTTTCCGCTGTATGTTTCATGAAAAGGAACTACTTTGCATTTAAATTGAGTCTCTAGCCAAGTTAAACGTTGACCAGAAACATAAAAACTCTACAAAATTGAGTATTTAAAGGCATATGGCAGCTGTGTCCTTTTCAACAAACTTTAGTCAGGAAGCTACTCATCTTGATGGGTACTTCTTCACCGGCTCATTTCATATGCATTACGCTTTACCTCATGGATTTCCCAGGCTACACGATAGGATGTTTGAGGCACTCAATTTCATTTCGGGGCTTCTTAATTACTACCTAGGGTGATGCGTATACACATCTCTTGCAAAGCCAGATGATGCTAGAACAGAAACTAGATGAAACCATCTTCATCGTATTCCTTATTGCTTGAATTCGACTCACCAATGACTTTTTTTCATTTTCTACGACGCTTTTTATAGTATTTCTAATTTTCCTTCGTCTGAAATGACAAAGGACTACCGGTGATAGGGACAAGAATCCATTATCAAGGAATACTTTCAAGTAAATTAAGTTCAACTTAAAAGAAATGAGTCCCAGAAATTCACCAATATTTTTTATTCCATTCTTTTTTGTCCTTCGTATTTGCGTCAATGTGTTTGTTTTTAGTGCAGATCTTGTGGCAAGGGAGCATCTTGTGGGGTTTGCATTCATTCGTTTTGGCACCGTTGCTACTATCGCCGAATCCCATGTGGTGTGGAATTTTTTGCAAAAGTTTTGGCCGGTATGAGTTTGCATGTGCTTAGCTGAGCAATGGGTTAAAGCAGATTATAGATATGAAAACTCAAAAGGATCTCGACAATTAAAATTTCTTCCACAGCAACTTTGACGACAATAATAATTTGTAATTATCCAATTGATTCAGTGCATGTACAATAAGTTAGTTAACTTTCAATTGACAGGATATTAAACAGGTATCATCCCTATTTGTCAATAATCTGGAAGAACTCTGTAGCTATTTTACTGCTGATATAAGTTCTGAAGCTGTTTTCACCTCGGTGAGATACACATTCGAATGTGTACTTTTCGCCGCTGTTCTCCTACCAAACTTGCTACAATTTCATATCTGAAAGTACTGCCGGCTCATACTCAGAGATCATTTGGATAATGCAGCCTGTGTTGAAGCGTAGCACACAAAAAAGCGAATATTTTCTCCTCATTTCTACTTTTGTGGTAAGTCCCTAGCAAATCGGTTTAATATGCAAATCTCTCAAAAGAGGAATTTTAAAAAATCCGGCTTTTCGTTTTGAAACATTCACGACAAGAACAAAAGGTAGTCCTAAGGAAAACGTATCATGATAATGCGAGAAGCGAAGGAAAATAGTATTTCTTTCAACTGTACTCCGTTGTTTGATTCCAATTTATTTTAGCTTGCATCAAAGTAATGACCGTCAGGCAGCTAACATTGACTTTCGAAAATGAGTATTTAAATGGAGGCTACACATTACGGTTTCACCTTCCAACCCCCTTGTTTGAAAAAGAGAACAAGTTCTCGATACAAGCACGCTCCTTTTAAACGCTGACTTTTGTTCAAGGATTCCCAACCGTCAGTGGTGAATTTTCATTTAGTTGAATTGCTTTGAGGTTGTATTTTTAATGTTTTCGTAACTTTCGAATTGAGCTTGGAGCATTAAATGAAATGTTCTAGGGTAGTGTATTTTACTATGAATTGTTTTTATAAATTGAAGTGCAAAGGGTTGCGATTACAAAGTGTTTATTCAAAAACTGCACAGTCTGCTGGTATTCTGATATTAAAATACTTGCAATGGTAAACTCGAGGCAAGATATTGATTACATGTTTCCATGCAAGTGCCTCATGACAACATTCAAAATGAAATTTATATAAAGGCTTGAGTTTTTCATGACATAGAAAAACACCAAATGTCAAGCATGTTACAGAATGGCTACATTCAAAAAAGTGTACATGGATACTTACTTAAGAACTTTCAAAGTTTCTTAGAACCATTGATCTTGCTTAAGGCGTGCTTTTCAAGTTTTTCAAAATTACAAACCACTTTTCAATTTTATAACGACAAAAAATACTAGATGGATCAATAATAAATATGATGCAAGGAAGTTAAATTAATAAATTCAACTGAAAAATTTAAGAACATGTGCAATAAAAGAGCGTTTTCAAATGAAAGAATATCGTAATTTTATAGTAACCAAAGAAACCTTAGTGATTCGGTGAATACGAAGTTTTAAAAAGCCGCGAGGTGCGACCATTGAGGTCCACATTCTCAACTTCCCAGTAATATTTACATAAATATTTAAAATATTAAATGCAATAATTATTATGAAAATAGTACTACTTTAAATAATAATAATTAGAGGTACTCATAACGATGATTGTAATGAGCTAATATTAATCATATCATCTACGGGAGCGTCCATTGATTACGTACGTAAGGGAGATGATTGAATATTCACGCGGATAAATCCGAATGGGGGGAGGCAGGTTACAAAGCCTTTTCTACGTTATTTGTTATTTTCATATCGATGGTTGAAGGACAAAACAGCGCTAGCAAAAATGCATGCAGTTTTTTTTTACGCTCACTGAAGAGATTTTGTCGCGTAGTGGCCGCTGTGTTCAAAATTACCATCACCGGTATAATCAACGAATGTGTATTTTTCACGATTTTACATCAATCAGACTAATACTAATTTCTAATTTTCAGTTGGTCTTGAAAAAAATTGAATGTGCAGTCAATAATCGGTTTAATTGTATATAAAAACTAAAAAGCCTTACGAATGATCATGTAGGAAGTAATTGAAATCTTACGAACACTAAAGAACAAAACAACTAAAAATTACCATTGTTTTTATTTGATAAAAGCTTTTTAAAGCATATGATCTTGCAAAGTATTGACTACAAAGCATTTTACCACCGAAAGCGTTCATTACCACAAATGCAAATATGATTAATTTCTTTTTGGATTTCAAAATTGAAGCAGTTTTTAGATTAAAACTAAAACAGGGTATTGTAAAAAATATTCATAAACTTTGATTGTTTTACAACATTGCATTTAGAATAAGAGTAATCAGATTATATCATTCGTATGAAACCTTCTTACATGGTGACTGAATGACCTTTTATTTTTAAATGTTTTTTTTTTGTAATCATGGAAAAAGGTTTTGCTGCTTTCTCTTTAAAAACTCATACGAATTTATAGATTTTCTAAACATTTATTACTGTGTTGTGCAAATCAGGTTAAAAATTAATTTTTTAGGAAAAACCTCCACTTTTTGCATTTTATTTATTAAATTAAGAAACGGCTTTACTGTTTTTTTTTACAAAAACTGTTTGGAGTATTTAAATTCGTTAAACGTTAGTTACTTCGCTTTGCACATCAGTTTGAAAATTTAATGTTTATGAAAATATCTCAATTTGTTGCACTTTTGTTAATAACTTAAAAAACTACTGCACCATTTTTTGAGAAATTCGACAGTATCACACCAATGTTAATATGCGTCGATTGGCATCTTATTCATGCAAATCCTATGTTTGACTCGTAAGATGTAGCACATAACAGAAAGGACCTTTAAGGGATCAAAACAGCAATTTCCCCCGACTGAAGTTTACCAAAGACTAATCAGCTCTTCAGATTGCAAAGGCGTGTGTTGTGTTGTTTTAACAAAGGCAGGTGTTTTGAGTTGTAAGATTTTAAGATTTTTGAGATTTTTTTAAGATTTAAATTTTTGACGAAAGCTTTAATCGTTAATTGTTACCATGAAGTCGAAAAAGCCTCAAAAAATAATATAAGATTTGAGTAAAAAGGGCGAACCCTTGAGCAAGATTATCATGATTGTTGGAAGGAACTATTTTTCGACAAGTTTAGTTTAACCGAAAACCACAAAGTATTACGTAGTTTACTAATTACAAGTTTTGATTATAATCTAAGGTGCAAATGGAAATAAACAAACATGCCTGAGAGTTATTATGTTACCAAAAATACATGAAAAGCTTAAAATTTTCAGCGTAACTTGGCATTATTATCTTAATTTCTCATCCCATTTTTCAAATTTGCGTAGCAATCGTATTTGATGTGATGACAATAATTTCGAAACATTCAAAATGCATCAAAATAAATTCAATTTTGCGAGATTCTTTTCGGTAAAATAATTTTTGGGCAAACTATTGCTCAAATAACTGAATTATTATCAATTTTGTGTCTCAATCACTTGATTATGTATAAGAAGCAATTTTTCACAGAAACTGTCTTAGATGCAATTGCAGATTCCTTAAGAGATGAAACTGTGAATGCGTTTGTTTGAATTTTTCAAAAAAATAAGACATTGACTTTTTAGATCAAAGTAAGGTAGGCTTGAAATGCTCAGAACAGAGCTGGTTGTGAACACCAGCAAAACGAGCAGCTCATAACTCCTGATTAGTGACCGGTTTAGTCCTGATGGTGCATTTATTAGGATTAGTCAGTTCTCCACTGCTATTTTCCGAAAACATTTTCTACCTAGTGCCATAAATATTTGCTAATTTGCGACTGCAATTAAGACCTCAATTCCAATCATTGTAAATTACATTTAATAGTAAGTTTATGGGGGCAACACGATTCCGCCCCGTTTGAGAATCCAGCCAAAGTTACTTAAGCCATCTCGAAGGCTGCGTGAGCGCATTTGTCATCTTTTGCATCAGATACTGGTGGGCACGTTTATGAACCTCGGAAGATACTTTTGCTTCGAGACAGCACCATCGTCCAAGCGATTACCAGAAATAATTGAGGAGTAAATAATAGGGTGAAAGGTGTAAATGACGGTGCGCGTTGATTTAGTGTGTTTTGTCGAATTAAAACACTCTTTGCCGGCGGATACGATCGGCTCCCTTTCTAAAATGTCGTGACGATAAGCGTCATCAACATCGAGGACGACCGGCAGCAAACTTGCTCCAAGATAATTTTTTATAGTCGGCATAAATGTTTTGATGTTCTTCTCGCTTCCACACGATTCTTGACGTTCCTATGCGTTTCGTTCACTAAGTAATTTCACAAAGATGAAGGCTATCGATATTAATTTTCAAAATTGAGTTTTTATCTCTCGCTATTAAAATTTAACAGCATTTCAATGGTCACTCGCCCTTGCCGTGTGCTGAAAATATTTTCGATGCTCGACGAGCAAGAAAAAAATATTTTATCACATTCTCCAGGGTAGTAAATTGAGTAAAGGTATTTAAATGCAAATTAAGTGCTAAAATTCTTGATGAGAGAACTGCTATCATTCACCGTCGGTATGAATTTTAATGCCGTAAAATTGGATAAAAAAATTAATTCTGCTGGAAAGGGTGAGACATTAAATGTGACATGACATCGATTAGGAGCGTTGCGATCTTTTTCGCGTTGTTAATTTTTCTCAGATATTATTGTACATAGATGTGAATTTTCCGCAGTGTTTGATTTCTGTATCATGTGAAATATTTTGAAGTTATATTTTTAAGGTCTGTTCTGTTTGATAACCAAGTGAAATCAAAAGTTTTCTGTACGGACATACTTAGCTCGCAACATTGAACCTATTTTGGTTTGCTTCTATCTAAAAGTTAATCATTTGACAAGGATTCGAAAGACTGTTTCATAATTTAATTTAGCGCTTCAACTCACAAATATATGCGGAATCATAATATCTGATGATTACATGTTTGCTGGACAAAACTTTTCTTCCTTCAAGATTATTTGATATCGAACGGAGCATTAGAAATTTAGTCAAATCAAGATATTAAATATACGAAAAGGTAATACTATGAGCGCCAAAAGTGAGTGCACACTTATCAAATTTGATTTCAGGCTTAAATTTTGAAAAAAAACACCGATTCAAAAATATTTTTAATTAAATGTTATTACTCCTTTATTTGTAAAGAACAATGTACAAAAAAACTAGTTCCACATTATTCACTAAAAAAAATCTTACGAAACATCAAAAACAAAAACTCAATAAAATATGAACCAAAAGTGAGTATACAGTCAATATAATAACAATTCAGCTTTCAATCTCCTAGGCATGGATTCGACTAGTTTTTTGGTAATGTTTGTCTGTATATTTTCCCATTTTTCCTAAAGCGCAGTTTTCAAGCTTTCCTTGCTTGTAATCAGACGTTCCCTAATTTTCCTGTCTAAATAATCCCATAAATGCTCAATGGGATTGAGGTTTGAGGATTGGGGAGAATGATCTAATACTTTAGGAGTTCTATAAAGCAACCACTCCTTGACTAAATAGGTAGTGTGCTTAGGATCGTTATCTTGCTGGAAGATCCATGCCTAGGCAGTTCCAATTTTAAAACACTTTCCTCCATATTTTCTTGTAAATTTTTGAGGTAGCCTTGCTTATCCATTGTCCCATCAATAAATGCAAGATTTTCAACTACCGTTGCTGCCATACACCCCCAAACCATAACAGATCCTCCCCAATGCTTAACCGTGCCGGAAACTTTTTTTTCGTGGAACTCTGTATTTTTGCTTCTCCAATTTTTTTTTATTTTTATGGCCACCAAATATTTCGAACTTGCTCTCATCGGAGAATAAAACGTTTTTCCAAAAAACATATGTTGAGCGTTTTCTTTTGTTCACCTTAGAAATGAACGGCTTCTTTCGTTGCGCTCTGCCATGCAACCCGTGTTCATTTAATATTCTTCGAACTGTGGTAGCTGAAACAGATTGATTGTTTGTCGTGGAGTAATTTTCTGCTATTTTAACTGCACTTGAGTGTGGATTACAACTAACTTCCTTCACTATATATCTTATATCATGTTTATTTAATTTTCTTGGTCGTCCAGATCTTTTCAAATTTTCTAATGTTTTGCATTTTTTATATTTGTCAATAATTTTTTTCACTGTGCTGTGTGGTCTTTTCACAATTTTTTCAATTTCCCGTAAGCTTTTTCCTTCACAATGCAAATTCACGTTAATTTTTCTTGTTTCTGGCTCAGTTTCTTTTCTCATTTTGGACCAACTGTTTCCAGCACGTTTTAAACCAAACTAATTTCCAGACAAATTACTTTACTAAGAATTTTTGTGATCGCTATTTCCTGATAATAACATTGAAGTTGCATTGAACTGTTCCGTTATTTTGTTTACGGCTATAATTCCTAAATGTTTGAACACCTGTGCACTTACTTTTGATTCATATTTCTATGAGTTATTGTTTTTGCTGCTCTGTAAATTTTTTGCGAGTTAATATTGAAAACAGAGTTTTTTGTATAATGTTTTCGACAAATTAGGGTTTAAAAATATTTCATTGAAAATATTTTGCAATATCCTCATTTTTTCAAATTGAAGCCCAAAAACAAATTTCAAAGGTATGCACTCACTTTTGGTGCTCATAGTAGGTACCGTAAACGTATCACAAAGTCACAATGTCTTGTTTTTTATGTGTAATCCGTATTATTTATTTTTTAACTTAATGCACAATAAGTATCACAAGGTATTCAAAAGCAAAGTTTAAAAACAGATCAACCAATAGATAAAATTAGAAAAACCATAGAAATGCTTCGCAATAATCAAGAAAATTGAAAACTTTTGACATTTAATATTTAAAATTGTCAACGAACGAAGTGAATGCCAAACATCTGTTCTACTGATTGTATCTGTCAGAAAAAGATAATGATTGTGACCACTGGTCAACATTAATGCAATCTAAACGAGCGAAAAGACGAAAAAGTAAGAAATTCTGGCACCTATATAAATATATCAGAGCTAGTCTTGGAGATTTAAAGGTTATTGTTTGCTTTTAAAATCGTAACTAAATAAGGTTGCAATATTAAAATGACCCTTTTACTTGGTATCAAAAGTTAGACCCGAGTGTTCATCCAAATGAGCGTCAAGGAGCGTCAATTTTGAAATAAAATCAGTTACGTTGAGACCTAGCGACAAAAAGGTATGAATTGGGTTTTTGTAGCACATTCCGAGAACAACCGCAGCATTTCCTCTACTAATGTATACGTAAGTAAAAAGAGTGAAGTATTCTAAAGTTGCTAGGTATAAGTTTTTTTTTTAAATATGAAAATGGTGGTGCAATATCTCCAAAAAATGGGAAGTGGAAGGCCAAGGGAGACAACAAAACGGGAAGACAGAAAGCTCAAATATGCTGCTTTGAAAAATCGTTCTCGAAGTAATACAGAAATCAAAGCTGAAAAGATGTCTACCTCCAACGCGCGCGTTATCATCCGAACTGTTGAGAAGAACTTAAACGAACAAGGGCTTTCATCCAGAATGCCTGCATAAACACGCATCTTACTGAAAAGATGAGAGCCCCAGCTTCATTTTTCAAAAAGATGGGAAAATTGCAGTGCAGATCAGGCTTGTGATATGACGTAATATGTAACATTTTTTTTATTCATGTAATATTTTTTGACGAGCCTGAATTCATTTTATTTTTTTGGGAAGAAGAGGTTTATGCGTATGACAACAAAAAAATTTAAGCAGAGCAATTCTTTGCTCACATTCAAGAATTCTTCTGACATAATAGCATGAGGATCAATAACAGCTGCCTGGATGCAGCTAGTTACAGAGGAATCATCGAAGACTGTTTCATTTCTACTAATGAGGAGCTATCTCAGTACATTCCGAATGTCATTTTTCAGGACGATTCTGCTTCTTGCCGCAGAGCAAAAATTGATAGATTCAGCAGCAAGGAAAATAATATTGCTCACTAGCAGGGTATAATACTATACTACTATACTATACTACAGGTTACAAAGCCTTTTCTATGTTATTTATTATTTTCACATCGATGCTTGAAGGACAAAAAAGCGCTAGCAAAAATGAATTCAGTTTTTATTACTACGCCCGCAGAAAAGATTTTATCGCGTGATGGCCATTTTGAATGGTTGCGTTCAAAATTAACATCACTTCGGCATCATCACTGAATTTGAATTTTTCACGATTTTACATCAATCAGACTAATAATTATTTCTTATTATCTGTTGATCTTGAAAAACATTGAATATGCAGTCAAAAATTGGTTCAATTGCATGTTAAGAGTGTAATATATTACAAATGATGGAGGAAGTAATTGAAATCTCACAAACACTGAATAGCAAAACTACTAAAAACTACATATTTTTATTTGATCAAAGTTTTTCAAAGTATACGTTCTTCGATAGTATTGACTACAAAACAATTTACCAATAAAAACGCTGATTACCACAAATGCGAATTTGATTTGATTTTAATTGATTTTCAAATACATACATACATCTTGTTTTGACTTTCATAAAAAAACTGCTTACATAGCATATATATATATATATATATATATATATATATATATATATATATATATATATATCGCATAACAGAAATGAGCTTCAAAGGGTCAAAACAACAAACTCCCTCGACGTAAGTATCCCAAAACTAATCAGCTTTTAAGATTGCAAAGACGCTTTGATTGACACCTGAACAAAGTTGATACGACTTTATTTACGTGAGCTATACTCATAGAAAAAGCTAACCACGTACGCACGTACGTTCATACACACACGCACATACATACGTCTTAAAACACTTAAAATATACTCTCGAGGTGATTACAAGAACTTCCCATATACTAGGAAGTTAAAAACAAAAATTTCTTCACCACAAGATCTGAAAACTATAATTTCGAAAATATGGTTGGGGAGGTATCTAAAGAAGACGTAATATAACGGAACAATGCCTAGAGAATGAAAGCGGTTATAAAAGTCAAACAAGGTGATATTAAATATTGGAAATAAAAAAATAATGGTTCTAAGTGAATTGTAATTTTATGTTTTTAGTAACAAATTATAACTTAATGAAATAAAAATAAAATAAAATCACTGCACCCTTTATTTTCTATACTAATGCTAACATGCTTAATGCTACATAATTTAGTCTACTACTTACTGCATATCTCCCAAATTACCTTTTTAATACATGTTTTTGCCTTTTTATGTATTTTCCATTAGAAATTTGGCTTATAGCTTGATAATATTCGGAAATACCAAATGCTTATAAAACACAATGTAGAATAAGATACGTCACCGTTAAGCACAAGAAGTTTTAAATTTTCCTTAAAAAATTCTACTCGTATTTGTTTTTGTCGCTGGATGTATGTTATGTAATGTGAATGATTTTTGCGGTAGGTGGCTTTCATGCCGTAGTAATCACGTGGAGTGTATAAAACACTTTTTTTCAAGGCAATTTCTATCACACTTTTTTAACGAAGTAAGTATGAACGATAGATAAATCTAGATTTGTGATCAACAATTCCAATGTTATTTGCTGAAGACTGGACAATGAATTGATTTTTTTATATTTTGATTTTTTTCAGAAGCTATCTATACCACTTTCACAGAGTCCACTGAGATTGCAGATCTTATAAAATAATTAAACAGATAAAAGCGTTGAAAACAATTGAAAAGTTTGTGGATACTACTATACAATCAGCATCAATCATGAAAGGTCAGAGCTCACATAAACCTAGATCGATTTCAAAGGAATTCAAGAAGTTTATTTGTTAAAATTTTTGCATTAGAAATTGAAGACAAAATGCAATTTTTAAAAGCAAGTTGAAATATCTTTAAACAGCAGGAAAGAAATGCTTATGAAACCGTTATGTTATTTGGTAAGATTTGCCGTACTTTAAAATTGATAAAATGTTGACCACCTTTCAAAAGAGTCATTATTCTAAACTATAGAGCGTCGATTGCAGAATACTCACTCTGGAATTACTCATTACTCATTCTTCTTCATTCTTCTTCATTCTTACGAAAGTTCAAAGGACATTGGTTTTTGTCCTTCATCAAAACAAAAACAAATTGTGGTAGGCTGTTTTTTCAGTTTTATCTTTGCCAAAATACATATATTGGCTCACCCAGAGAAATTTTGAGGGTAGCCACCGTTCCAAAGCTATAAGACTTGAAAAGCATACGAGGAAATTCTAGAATCTCCTTACTATTTCAAGTTCAAAACTTGAATATTACTTTTTAACAATCAACATTGCAATGCAATTATACTCATCCAAAAGTTTTCAAAGAATGTAACCCGGAAGAATTGTCTTTGAAATAAAAATAAGCGCAAAAACATTGTGGAGTACCTGTAACGAAATATCTTGTTTCAATTGTTACATAACACGGGATCGAGAGACAGTCTAAAATAGTATGAATAATGAGCAATCGATTTGAATTTTATCTTTGAACAGTGGTCGAAGACAAAAACTGCGGGAGTCCTCACATCACTGATGTTCTTGAATTATGTTTTCAAAAAAAGCTCAAATACGAAGAGAAAAAATTAAAGACAAATACAATTCACTTACATTTCCGAAGCTGGGAGGATTCGTGCAACAGAAAATATTTATAAAAAAATTTGAGAAATGTTTGTTTCATCCTACCTAAGCATCAGATTATCTTTGACCAGACGTGAAATAAAACTAATTAATTAAATTAAATTATGGATACTTCTGCGCATTCAATCAACATTAGGGCAACAAAACAACGACAATCAGCTTTTATGACGCAAAAGTATGTTTTCTAATTTAATATGCTTGCTTATTCAGAATCCTGCAAAAAATTTGCATTAAAATACAAAACAAAATCCATTAACTCCTTAGATTGTCCTCAAAAATTCTGCCCTATCGTGGTTTCTATTTATCATATGCATATAAAAGTTATAAATTTGAAAAATAATAAAATGGAATCCACCAATGGCTGACCAATCGAATAATAGTGTCCTGATTGACCGTTCTCTACGAGGGAAGTTGGTTCCTTTTTGATTAATCTTATCCATTTCAGTATAAACTTCAATGTTTCAAAACCACCAGATGCATTTGATGGTTTGTTCAAGCAATTTTCTTTCGATTTATAGTTACCTGAGCTCAGATGAGTTTCATGCTAACATACCTGAAATTTATTTTCAATAATGAAGTCTTCTAATGAACTCTAAAAAACTTTCGGAAAAGTAAACTCTTTATGTTGCGTTGTACGGAAACAGTTTATCTTCAAAAATATGTGCACTATCGAAGTGAATTTCAAACTTCGAGAAATCAGAGATTGGTATATGATGTGCAAACTTATTTACTAAACTTCTTTTAGACTAAAAAGTTGTATTGTTTTCAGTTAATGCTATGCGGGGTTGTTTGTTGAAATGTTTCAATCAAACAACATATTCTGAACATCCCGTATTCAATACACTGTGATCGATACTGCAATTCATTCAATATGACGTGTAACATATTCATTCCATTTTAATCATCGTTATTCTGTAAATGCCTATGAAATCAATAAATGTTTAAAACGTTGTTTCTGTTTCACTCATCAGGCTTTTCTTCACCCATCGAATTGTTGATCATCAGAAATTCAACATACGATGTAACGTGGGTTCTGGTGTACACTTCTAATTGACATTTTTCAAGCAAACCATTATTAGGATAATCAACATACTGATGAGCTTTGGAACCATTCATCAATGCTGTTGATATTCCTTTCAAAGATGAAAATGTATTTCTTCCTGTCGGAATTCATCTTATCCATTTTTAAGTCGCTTAATTTCGATGAGCGATGAGCGAAATTCCTGGGGGAAACACCAACTGGGTACGCATGTTTGGTGATTATGAAAAATTTGTTCATCGATCCATAAATTACTGCTTGTGTCATCCAACGATATAATGTGTCTAGCTAAAAACACGTTTGCATATTTATAATTTGCACAGAATAATGGTAGTCACCGTATTACAATTACAGCACACACAATCGCCCCCAGTCAATTTGGAAACAAGCCTGTTGTACCCCACATATTATAATATGTTTCTCATTAATTACCAAGAACAATCAGTGGTGCCATGAGCGTTTTTCGTAACAGAATCTTAACCATGCCTCGCATTTGTACACGCAACAATATGCAAACTCATGGGTTGGCCTTCCGTTGCATAGCATGTGAGGGAAATTATTCTGTTTAGGCGTAAATCATGTTCAGGTGACAAGACATGTGATGGATTTTAATATTTTAGTGAAAGGAATCACCTGAAAGTTCAACCTCGAGAGATGGGTATCGAAAATATTCACACATGTAGTGGGTGTTGTCCAGGAGGGATTCCATAATAAATCGTCCATTGGGGGCTATGAATGCTAGCATTTAAATGATTTAATAGAAACATGCCGAGAAGCAGGAGCAAATCGATATCTTTTGAAGATTTCCACCTCCCAACGACGAAAAAAAAATTACTACAGCTAAAAACACCTAAGTTAGCATCGATATTTCAGGTATTTTACCAGTTTAGTTCTCTCAAAATGTTAACCAGTAAAATTTAAATACTTTAAACTAATGCGCAGAAATATTTATTGACACATCAAATAACATAAAGAATATCCTTGTACAATACTTAGGACCTATCAACCATTTGGTCTTTGCATAAAACGAATCTAATAAAATCAAAATAAAGTTAAGAATGAATTCTGATAAAACCGTTTTAACGGTAGAAGCTTCAAACCAAGTAAAAATTTTGTGATATTAAACCAGAATTGATCTCTAGCTTTGCATTACTAATACAAAAGCAAATATTTTTTCCATTCGTTTCAATTAATTAGTGTAATATGTTTTTAAAATGCATTCACGCTTCAGAAAAATCTGCAGTACGAGTTTACAATTTTTTCTGAAGAATTTTCATGGAAATGGGATCTTTATAGGATTATTATTGATTGATGCTGAAAAGAGTATTAATGGTCACTATGCAAATTTTTGACTTATTTTGCATACTTGGCAAGGAAAGTTCATACTACAGTAAAAGCTGTCAATAACGGAACCTGCTAATAGTGAAATTCGTGTCAATAGTGGAAATTTTTTTTGGCCGTTGAGCTCTTCCATACAAAATGACCTGTCAATAACGGAAAATCCAAACTGCGAATAGTGGAAAAAAATTCTTGGAAACAAAAAAACATTCGTCTATATTTCCATTTGGAACTATTTTTTTTTTGCAATATCACAACCAATGATTATGAAAAATCGTTTCGAAATCACTGTTTCATTTCGTAAAATGAAAATTTTATCACTTCTGTTGCGGCAATTTGGCATCGCAAAATGTATCGTTTTCTTTCTCATTTCGAGTCATTGTTTATACTTCTTTATTGTTTGGACAGCATCGTGTAATCAAAACTTCTAAGAAATCGAAATTCAATTTTTTGCTGATTCGAAAGCTATGAATTATGCACTGTCTTTGTGTGTGCGACCATAGATTGTTCAGTTCGTCAATTGCACTTAAGCGACAAACACTTTGACCACACAATTAGAACTGCTTTACTCTCACATTTTTCCGTCGCCATTGAAAATGAATCGTAAAAAGGGGGATAATAAACCAATCCAACGTTCACGTCTCACGTTAAAACAAAAGTGCAATTTGATAAAAAATCATGAAGCCAAAATTTGGAATCGAAGTTTTGAAAGAAAAATACAAATGTGGCAAGTCTGCTGTGTATATACATGGATATTAAAGACAAAAAAGAAATTATCGACGAATACTTTTCATCGTAAAATGTTGAAAATACATTTTTACTCGATAAAATAGAAGAATCCATCAATTTTGTACAGAATGATTTGATTGCAAGCAAAACAGTGTTCGATTACCGATTACTTCAAATAATAATGTTTGTCATTCGCTGCTTTTTTAATTTTCAGTTTTTCCTTCATTCATTTATCAAAAAATGGTTTTATCTCAGTACATATTTCCTTTTTACGTTCATTATATCACTTGATTTGATCATTAAATAGCCATGAAAATATATGCATTGGTTTTTTATTTAAATTGACTCTCAATAATGGAAAATCATTTTGGTTCGACTCAAATACCTGTCAATAATGGAACCTGAAAAACAAATCCCCCACGGGATTCCGTTATTGACAGGTTTTACTGTAATTATAAGATGGTGATAACTTGTTACGAGCACTTTGTATCCGTAGTCAATTTTGACGTGAGATAATCTCACCTGGCTTTCTAACGCAAAAAAGGGTGAGGAAAGAAAAATATGGAAGACACTCATAGTTTTTCTACCAGGACTGCTTTGCCAAAGAATTTGGAAACGAAAAGCAGAGTAGAAGTAGAAGTTACGCAAAGTAAGATTTGAACAAATTGTTACGAGATGTAGTTTCTTTAATATTTGGAAACGCTTAGCTGACTGTAAGATAATTTGAAACCAACTTATGTTTTTTTTTAATTTCACAACGTCTTTTCACTTATCACCACTGCAGCACGAACAATTCTATGAGGCTGCAGTCTCAATTCTGAAATGTACAATGAACTCGCTTAAAAACCAAAAACGCTAAGTCTATTTGGCCTCAAAAATCCCCAATTAAAAAAACCAACATGCCGTAGATCTCCAATGTAGCCGAAAAAGGAATAATTGTTTGTCGGCACTCACTCTCGCCAAGTTGGATTAAATGAGACTGTTCCAACGATTCCTCTCGCTCATTAAGCTTTGGGTGGTGATTTATAACTACTGTCCACTATCAGTTCACCAGGTCGTTTTGTTTCGTTCTGCAGGGGGTTATGACGATTTCCGATCACAATTCACTGATGGTCTTATCTGACGGTTTTAAAATCCAAAATGTTCCGCTAACAGTTTGCTGATTTTTCTTTTAAGTCGTAGCAACTCTTATTAACTGAAATCGATTAATACCGCCGGTTAAATCTTTGACAATCCACTAGTAAATCAGTTGCTGATGCAAAGGCATTGAGTGGTATGTGGATTGCGCTTCGTTAACTATTTGTTTTAGCATGATGCAAAACTCTCACAGTTTAAAAATTTACATTTTATTCAATATCAATGCAATCAAATATCTTTTAGTAAAATCCAAGTTCCAATTTTATTAAAAATCCCCGAGTGACTTGTGTAGAGTGTGGGATGCGCCCTTAACTTTTATTCTGCAATGTTTGCCTAAACGGTGTACTAAGATCGGTTAAGGGCCTTCAAGGACAGAACAGACCTGAATTTCACCTTAAATAATCTCTGCTTCCAGCGAAGGTTGTTCAATATGTTGTTACGGAGTTTAAAGAAGTTAGTTTACGTTTCGCGAATTTCAACTGGTGATATCTTAATCGGCATTGAATGTTTTATTTTCATTCACGCAAAAGCTGGACAATTAATCGAGTGAAGATGCCAAGATGACTTTGTTTAAAGAACTGAACACAACTACTCCAGCCATGAGCCCCATGGAACACAAGTGAATAAATTTTATTCTTTAAAGCGTGTTTATTGTATGAAATCAAAAACAAATGCTGACCTGGAAGCCGTAAAGTGGTTTTACAAAAAAATTTGTTACAACGAATGAGCTATTATAGTTTCAACATCCACATGTTATATAATTTGGTACATCTATGACGTGAAGTCCCAAAAAAAATTTGCTCGATATTTTTCAATTTCTTCACGGGAAATTTTAATTCAAATTAAAACCCGGTAGTTTTCTGTGAATCTTGTTCGAGATGAAACCAGAAATACAGAGTTTTCAAAATAAAGCACTATTTCGTCACTGTGAAAAAAAGGTTTGTGCCATAATGGTGTTTCTAATTAAAGGTCAATTCTACATGGAGAGTGATAAAGTTATGTACCACATAATTCCAGAATCACACAATGAACTTCCAAGCGGCTACTACCGACAAGGCCAAACCAAATAGTAGAGTTTGACCTGACAGATCATAGACAATCTACTCGAAAGTATATTTTGTTGATCTCTATAAAAACACTGTAATCAAATCTAACAAATTCAAACGTGTGGGAGAACCTTCATCTTCTAACTTGTCTTTGAATTCTTATTCCCATCGTCTACTGCTGCAATACCCATAATATTACTACCTCTACCACGCTTCGCAAGAACTCAAACACCAGAAACCTTTCTATATGACGATGAATCCTTGATGAGCGAGAAGAAATGACAGCAGGAGAACAAGATATCGGTGAAAAGAGTAAAAGCAATTGCAATCTCAAAATTGAACTTTAAATGAAAAATCTTGCAACATCTCTGGCTCAGAGTATTTTCAATGCACCAGTAGTAGCTGCATATCTTTTCCCGCTTCGAATACAACAAGCAGATTATCAAAAATGAAGGTTTTGAGGAAAAAATTATCTGTTTTGTATCTGTGTTTCGGAAAAAAACGGGCTATGACCACTACATTTTGGAAACATTCTGCCTTTAATTTTGCCTGCAATGATTGAAATTTAAATAGTAATCAATGGCTCAAATCATATAATAATATCTAAAATATAGTGCAAGCGGGAGAAAATGACACCGTTAGAAATTCAATTTGGGAAACTCTGGACATATGCTAGTTTTGAATTTTTTTCATTATTTCCATTCCGTCTTCATTTAGTATTTATTGTTTTTTCAATTTTTTTTATTTTTTTTTCATGAATGCTTATTGTTTAGAAAAACACTTCAATTTTTTGTTTAATGGTCCTTTTTAAAGCATCTAATTTTGTAAAGAATTGATTGCCATAAGTGCAAATCAGATTGAAGAATTTCTTTAAAGAAGTAATTTAATTTTTTTTAATTAAAAAAATTGAGCTGAATCTATTGAAAATTTTATCAAATCATACAATTCATAATGCAAATTGATGCATACCACAACAGCGGAAGCGAAATTGCGCAATGTTATTTATAATAATTAATTTTTTTATTATAGATATTCATTGGTTATTGTTTTTGTAGGATTTTGTGCTGCGATCATGAAAAACAAGGTTTTTCTCTGTTTATTAAGAAACCTATTAATATTTACCCTACTAAAGTATAAATGGACACAACGGGAAAATTTACAAAATTTTTTTAATTTTAATTTGTTTTTAAAAACGGCCGTTTTATAGTTATTGATAATTTGTTCAAATCATACAAATGCCAATGCGGTTCGACTGACATGACAGAAATTTTCTTAAACTTAAAAATTTAGGTGAAATTATTCATATTACCCCCTTATTCATTTTTTTCTTAATTTTTTTTCGTAATAATGCATGAAATATAAACTATTTTTCAAAAAATAACTGTGTATAGCATATAATTATCGTAAATATTGATTGCTTACAGTGCAAAATATGTGAAAAAACGATTTTTTAAACGGTATTGTTGTTGATTTTATTAAATTTAAAAATAGCTGCACTGAATTTATTCAAATCATGGGGTCGATTGATAACTTAACAACATAAATCCGTGACAGAAATTACCTTGGAGATTAACAAAAAAACACAGCCAAAGTTCACCACAAACCTTATCACCTTGCCACCTCAGCGAAGTGAATACAACTATATCTTCGGAAGCTATCTTCGCAGAGAACCACGTATGTTCACGCTTGCTTACGTAAAAAACACACACACATACACATGCGAACTTCTCCAAAAACACAAAAAAAAATATTTATGGCATATGACTCGCGCAACTGCGTCTTAGGGTAATTTTCCACCGCTTTTTCCAAATTAGCCAGCCTTATTTCGTCGTTGGCTTCCAAGTCATCAATAATTGCTTGTATGTCAGCATAGACACCTATGGAGTCAGATCACATGATCTGGTAGGCCAGTTCACAGGTCCATTTTTTCGGGAGATTCGTTCACCATACGTTCGACCCAATGAAATAATGGTTTCACGCGCTGCGTAGCATGTTATGCCATACTTGTTAGAATCATTTGTCTTTCAGATGATTGGCATTGATATTGTAAATCAAAATATTACGATTCATTTGTCGGTAGCAATCGTCATTAACGGTAACGTTGGTTTGGTCTTCAGATTTGAAAAAAGGACCAAATATGGCGTTAGCATGCAACTTCAAACTCATTCTCAGCCTATTCATTACGTAAACGATGGTGCAATCCCTTTAATTGCTATACTTGTTGCATCTTATAGGGCTTCAGTTCAAGATCTTACCTCGATGTTTTCATGTAGTGGACGTACATATGTAGGCAAAACAGTTGAGAACGGATCCTCAGCCACATTACCCTCTACAGCAGCGCTGCCTCAGTACGCGCAGCACGAACTCGTGTTGGGTGAACATTATCCAATAAAGTATTTGTGGCCATAAATATTTCCATCATATTACACACGAGCTGCCCAAATAGACGATTATGAGCACCATAAATTGGACGAAGTGCTTTATTAGTTTAATGTGCAGAATGCGAATGGTGGAAATTAAGTTTGGAGGCATTGTTCGCGTGGTTTTCTCATGATAATCTGCCAAAGCAAATTAGACAAAAAGTCAAAAAACACTGAAATTGATGACTAAAATATTACAAGTTCTAAATCTCTGAAAAACACCCTCTACTGGGGAATATAAATGGTTATCAATTATCTTTGGTATAATGGATACGGAAACTATTTATTCACAACTAGGTTTCTTTCAATCGTTTGAGGTAATTAATAATGATAATTCTCGTTTAACAACCAACACCGAGCTAAACAGTAAAAGTATCCCTAGTGGATTATCGCTCAAATCGAAAGTAATCTTTGGATTCGAAATGCCTTTGATTCACTGAACATCCAAATAGTACCATATTTGTATATGTATTGTAGATATTAATGAATTTTCTTTCGATAAAACAAAGTTACATCTAGCGACAAGGAGAGAATTGACTATAAGCCTTCAATGGAAATAAATAATGCACAGTGGTAAAATCAAGGTTGCTTAAACCAGAAGTATATGCATTAATATCATTTGTTACATATGGGCATTTGATATTTATTTAACGCTGATTTCAAACTGAGAGACCTCATTAAATATTTACTGACCTCGCAATGGAACCTCATTTATTGTTGCACAATAAGAAGATTTGTTTTCGGAGTGATATTTCTAATAAATATCACGTATTTTTCTATGGAATGAAATCAGAAATCTAAATTTTATAATAAACATTATTGACATATCTAATTAAACTAAAAATGTAACATTAATCCATGTTCTTTTTGAAGCTCGTACAATGCTTTTATGAGTTGAAATTTGCTCTAGAAAGTAATTTTTATAGAAATTCGGAAAAATATTTGCTGTAAGTCCGTAAATTTTATTCGGATGCAATGGCTGGATTCTCTTGAAGCTCACTTGCATGGATAAATTTTGTGCAAATTTAAATTGTAGCTATTACCAATGCTCCATCAAAGATCAAAGGAATCTTTCAAACAAGTTACCGTTTGTCATTTTACAAATATGCAGAGACTTTTGAATGTAATTAGGCCATTGTAATTTATGCCAACATAAAGTTCTACTAACTGCTAATTAACATGCACTTTTCACCTGTGTTTGTATGTTTAAGTGGCGCAAGGAAAGTACCTAATTACCATTTCCATGACCGGCAAGGAAAGATTTGTTTTTTGAAAGGTTTTGTGAAGCATATATGTAATGAGCTAGCTAGCGTAGGTGGTTTAGAAAAATGGAAACCACCTCATTGTCACAATTGTTTTAAGAGGAAGAAGATTTTTTGGTACAATGTATTTTAAAATAGTTACCTGAACGCATGATAACGTTTTACCATTAAATCAACATGCAAAACATATTCGAGTATCGATTATTATGAATTTTCTGAATGAAAATTCCCACTGAAAAGAATGACTATTGCAGCATCACTTGCTTATTATCGAAACCACGTTATCGAATGGTTATTCTCCTTTATGCCACATGTCTTTGACAACCATTTGCCGTCGTTTTAAAATGTATCCCTCGTTCTTAGAAAGTAGGCGTTTAATCGAAAATAATCGACCGAAACTTTGAAGGATACTCCATAAACATTGTTGGCTAGTGAATTGCCTACTTGTCTACTTACCCATGACTCAATTGACCAGAAATTCATAGCAATTTTGTCAACATGTCCATCATTGTGAAAATATTTTTGGTTCGCCCACACGTTCGATGACTCCCAAGAATGAGTCATGATATGCAGAAATTTATCTTGAAGTGCTATTTCTTCTAGTGCTATAGGCATAAATACAAATTCAATCAATGGTAGTCCTATATTGCCAAGTTTCATTAGAAACTGACAACTAATTTATTTTTTCGATACACCCACTACCAGGAAACGAATTTTCGATGGAAGGTGTCTTTCGAAAATCATGCTAAGTTTGTATTTTAGATACTTTAGGAACTTTAAGGAAAAAATTTCTTTTCATTGCAAATCACATTATATTTTGACATGACAATTCCTTAGGCGTTCCAGGGCGGAGAGACCAATATGACATTTAAACTTTGTCACAGGTTCATGACAAACAGTCGAAAACTCGCTCATTCGGAAATGAACTTTTTATATTGACATGGCAACCAACTGTAGGTGCATGAAATTATTGAAATTATGTGGATGGAATTTGTATAGTGTCTGATTTATTGGGAAAAATCAGCACAAATACTCAATTTATTGCATTTAAATATTATTTGATATTTGGTTGGTTTTATTTAATATAAAATTTCCAAAAGAAAAGGTGGAACTACTATAAGGATTAAATTTAATAATATTTAACATGACCCAAAAAAGCCTAATTTAATCTTCATATCATTTTATTTGAATTGACTAGAAGAAAGAGTGAGTTAGAGACTGTCAGCAACAGGGACTATGAAGTTCTGAAGGAATGCTTCTGCCAGAGCACAGCCTTGTTTGAGAACAGTCGGCTTTCAATCCCAAAATGTGGACTCAGCCTCTCTAAGGATGATTAGAATTGGTCTCAGTATTGCAGTCTTAGGCTTCTGATTTGAAAAAGAAAGGACCCATCATACCGCTGGCATGCAAACCGACCATACAACTTCCAAACCTTACTCAGCCTATTCACCGAACGTATGACGAAACGATGGTCCAGTGACTTCGAGTGGCTGCACTTATCGGGTCTTATAGAAGGTCTTGGCCTTACAAAATTAAAATTAAGACTGAAACCAAGACCATGCCTGTGGTAGCAGGATCAAAACCAAGACTCGATTTGCGAGATTTAAAGGAAGACCAAAGCTTGGTTTGCCATGACCGAGACGAAGGCTTTGCGAAACTTTACCCAGAACGGACCTTTGATACGGAATTTTGGCTCACTGAAAACCAGCGTGTTCTATATTTTGTTTCACTAAAAAAAGTCTTCATTTTTCGAACACCAAATCTACACAGAAACTAAAAACCAAGCCCTGAATACTAAGCTACACAAAATATTTCACTGAGTCCCTGCAATTCTGCAAGGCATTTGGAGAACAATTGATCGCGAAGATGAGTGATCCAATCTTGTCTGAACAAAAGTTAAAATCGACGAAGGTAGCCCAAATTTTTTTTCCATTTTAAATGATGATGATGATTTTTCGAAAGACAGTATAAACTGTGGGCGCTGTCAATTTAAATCTCTGGCCCCGAAACCTTTTCAATATCAAGGTAGTGAAGAAGTTTCCATTCAAAAATCGGGTGCCATTCAAAACAAATAAATTACTTCGTCACTCTTTGCGGGTGGTCACCGGAGGAGACAATTCACCCCTTGGACAGACGTGACAACGGAACCAAAGGTGGGAATAACAATAAATCACTTAATTATTTGTCACTCCAATTCCACTAGTAACCAATTAGTTTCTATGCTCTAGCCTTAACTCTGCTCTGCTTTTTTTTTGTAACGTAAAAGTTTTCAATCTAAGTTTTCAAAATATGAATATAACAGTATTTTCCAGATTAAATAAGGTTCTCGATATTAACCTCAACTATCAAGACATTGCAAGTGGTGCTAAATGCTTACTACCTTGCTCGAATCTGCCACCAACAGCTTTCTTACTTTTGGTAGTCTTCTTTTTATGAGTAAATATTTTGACTTTGGCCTTTTGATAAAACGAACACAGTTTTGTTAGTCGCTACTAAAAATTGTCAAATTACATAAACTCGTTAAACAACGCACAGTATATTTTAATCAACCGAAGGTGTGAACATGTGAAAAGAATGAATAGAAACGTTTGTATGTGTTGGTGAAAAGAAAAAGTTATCTCGCAGTAATTTAAATTCATTGAATTTGGATTGAAAAAAAGTCAAATACTTGGAAATAGCTTTTCGCGTTAAATTTTTGAAATACTTCTAAAAAAGGTTTTCACTATCTGGTAGGGAATGTTACTACAAATTCCTTGATTTATTTTACAAAAACATATCCATTGTTTGAATTTTACATAAAATCAATATTTCACTATTTGGGAAGTCACTTTTCCGTTTGATTTGAGTTGATGCTCCATGTTACTTGTAATGAAAATTTCCGTCTAGGATCAGCTTGTAGAATCGAACTTCGTCATCATTGTTTCCAACTACAAATCTCTAATTTCGCAATAAATCAATAAAAGCCACCTATGTAGCGAGGCATCGTATTTCGGATTGATACATACAAAACCACAAAAGGGGGATATGTACCAATTACAGTGAAATATTGGTTAATTCGTTATAGCACTATATCATGTCGTTTACTCAAACATAAATGTTAATATTCGTGGTGTTGCACTTTAGACGAAAGTGGCACTAATGTGGGTAGATACATGTGCGTATTCAGTGTATCTACAAGATAGATACATGTGGTAATCTACAAGGCTATGGACATGTGAATATCATCTGATAATGCAATTGTGATTGAAAGTTGCGCATTGACAATATAACAAACGGATGCAGCAAATTGCTATACTATGGATAAATAATTGCAGGAATATTATATTTTTTAGAAGTTTCAATTCAATACATCGTTTGCCATGCAATTCAATCCAGAAGCTCATTTTACATCGAAAATTTTCACCATGTACCACCGGCTTAGCATACTTTTCCGCTAACCATAAGCCTAAATATAGTGGATGCTAAGATTATAGGATGCTCACTCATATGAGTGCCATTTTTAAAGTTGTGTATGACAGTAGGAAAATAAACTATTTTCAAAACTTACTTCGAATCACTCAAAGGAATTGAAATTAAAATCATTTAGACATTTAATATCGATATATACACACTTATAATAAAATATGTTATGTAAAACTTCTCCTTTCCTAGTAACGAACTACTTGAAAAAGAAATGAAACAAAATATTCCAGTAGAATAATTACTCTGCCGAAATCATTAAAAAACAAATCAAACAAACTTGTCCAATAAAATAATTGTCATTTTAGATTCTCATCTGATTTAAATTGTTTCAAAAGATTAATTTTTAATTTGGTGTTCTCTCCAGTTATAACGAGTTTATCTTAGAAAATAGTCTGATGTTCGTTGGAAGCCATTTCTAGTGTAAAATTGTTTATTTTCTTATCAAATATCAATATTTGTTGCTTGAACTTAAATCAACATTTACGGAAAATACTAACATTAAACTAAGAATAGGATTGCATCATTTTGCCATAGAATATTACTCACACACGAAAATAAATTTGAGAAAGATTAGAAAATTTACAGTTCTTTATGGCTGTAATCAGTTTAACCCTTAAATCAATTATAATCGGAATTGATTTATAATTTTAGCTTTCCTCTGTTTTGCACTATAAAAAAACATACTTGATAGTATAAGTTAGTTTATCATGGGTTAGAACCTCCTAGTCTAGTCAACAACTTCGTCTTCTAGTGTGCTTTTGGTTAGAAACTCACTAACACTATTATTGCACATTAATGGGGGTTCTTAGTTTCCAGATTTTATGCTGGTTCATCACTAATTGAATGGGAAGCGTGATTTCGGGGTGTAACCCATGATAAACTTACTTATATAGAATAGCGACGTAAGCATATACAGGGTGTTTCGGAGTTGATGGCATTAAATGAAACCACGGAATCCTTGAAGTCTTTTGAGCAAAAAATCGTATGGGAGGGGGGTGGTAAATCGGAAGGGGTTTCGAGATATAAGGGGGGGGAGTAACCACGCTCCTCACCCACGACCTGGCACGTGTAAACCATCATAACTATTTTATCGTTATGTGTAGACTTTTGAAAAAGGATGCGTTTGACAGCCTGTCAATGTATCTTTTTAGAAACGTTTTAACAAGTGCCCCCAAAGCTGCCAGTTTTACATGAAAAAATGAGAAACTTAAAACAACCGGAAAAAAATTGCTAATTTTGACTTTCGCGACCGTGTTAAACGCTAAAGTGATGTGTTAACCTATAAAAATTATTATCTTGACAGAAAGCCTTACTTTATGCTTGAATACTTTCGAAGAAAAAAGTTGCCAATTTTCCTTTGTTTCCTTCGAAAAATAGAAAACTCATAATTTGTGTAATCCCTCGGAATTAGCCAAACGTCATAAAATTTTATTATCTACCTGGCATAATCCCACAGTGAGAAGATTTTTGAGTGATTGGTTTTCTTCATGCTATTTGTTGGACCTGCTTTAGTATTGAAGGGTTTTTAAGCTGAGATAATTAAAATCCAACGTTTTGGGGATGGCATAAAGTTAATGTTTAATAATTAGCACCTGATAATACAAAAGGGTATAAATGTTGTGTTGAAATGCTGCATAACTTAGTCGAAGCGTCAATTGAAAAGAATCAAGGAGTGCTTATTTCTAAACATATACAATCATGGCTAACTTTACCAACGAGGAATATGCTGACATGCATTACATTTACGGATTTTGCGATGGCAATGCCGCATGTGCACAGGAGGAATATCAAACGAGGTATCCGACCCGACGATTACCGGATACCAGAACCTTCATGAGACTGCATAGGAACTTACGAGAGTTTGAAAGTTTCCAACCGCAGCGTTTGGACAACCGACCAGGAACTTCCAGGGACGCCGATCAGGAGGAGCACATACTATCCATAGTACGCAACGAACCAGACGTATCAACTCGCAAGCTAGCTTTGCGGCTGGGCTTATCGGCGACCGCAATTTGGAGAGTTTTAAGCAAGGAAAGGATGCGCCCTTACCATTTTCAACCCGTGCAAGAGTTACTTCCCGAGGATTACGTGAAAATGGTTGAGTTCTGTGAGTGGCTTATCGAACGTGATCGAACAGACTCCAACTTCATTAGTAACATTTTATGGACCGATGAGTCACATTTTTCAAGGGATGGTGTCAACAACTTCCACAACAGCCATATTTGGGCTATTATCAATCCCAGAGTAACCAGGGCCACCTCTACACAGCGTAGATTTAGCAGAAACGTGTGGGCAGGCGTCCTGGGGCGTAGGATAGTTGGGCCATTCCGTTTGCCGGATAGGCTGAATTCTGCCGGATATCTAAATTTTTTGGATAACGAGTTGCCAGCTTTACTGGAAGATACACCAATAATCAATTTGAACAGGATGTATTACCAACACGATGGTGCTCCAACCCATACTGACCAACAAATCACCCATTGGCTTACCTCAAACTATCCAGGAAGGTGGATAGGTCGAAATGGTCCAATTAGGTGGCCACCCCGGTCTCCAGATCTAACTATCCTTGATTTTTATGTGTGGGGTGCAATGAAGCAAGAAGTGTACAGGACACCTGTGTCATCAGTTCAAGAATTAGATTTAAGAATTGAGGCAGCTAGTAAAAAAATAGGAGAGGAACTCATGCATTTCGATGTAGTCACAGAAATTAAGAAAAGAGCTCTTCTTTGCATTTCTGTGGAAGGAAGACACTTTGAACAGTTGATGTGATCACAAGCAATACAGTAATACTGCTGTTTAATGATAAGTTCAAAATAAATTGTTACTTTGGATCTTTAGTTAATATTTTCCAAAATAAAGTAAGTCGGCAAAATTTCACAAAATTTTAGTTTTCTATTTTTTGAAGGAAACAAAGGAAAATTGGCAACTTTTTTCTTCGAAAGTATTCAAGCAGAGAGTAAGGCTTTCTGTCAAGATAATAATTTTTATAGGTTAATACATCACTTTAGCGTTTAACACGGTCGCGAAAGTCAAAATTAGCAATTTTTTTCCGGTTGTTTTAAGTTTCTCATTTTTTCATGTAAAACTGGCAGCTTTGGGGGCACTTGTTAAAACGTTTTTAAAAAGATACATTGACAGGCTGTCAAACGCATCCTTTTTCAAAAGTCTACACATAACGATAAAATAGTTATGATGGTTTACACGTGCCAGGTCGTGGGTGAGGAGCGTGGTTACTCCCCCCCCTTATATCTCGAAACCCCTTCTGATTTACCACCCCCCCTCCCATACGATTTTTTGCTCAAAAGACTTCAAGGATTCCGTGGTTTCATTTAATGCCATCAACTCCGAAACACCCTGTATACGAACCAATTGACAATCACTATACTTCGCGGATACAAATAATAAAATAGTTGAAATATAACGAGCTTAACCCATCAACAAGCCTAACCGTGGTCATGCTGTCTGGTGGCGGATGGTAAATGACAGCACCTGAAGAGGATGCCATCCGACACCCCGAAACCACGCTTCTTATTAAAATACTTGATAGTGTTATTTTTTTTCAGAAGACATTGTAAAATGTGTCTTACGTATTTCCTCATCTTCGGATTGTAGACGGTGTGTTTTTAGAGGTATAAATCTTTCGATGGGTATGTCTGTCTTACATCCAGCACGAGCTCGTAAAGCGCGTACTGAGGCAGCCATCTGTGCTATAGACGGAAGTGTGACTGAGAATTCAAATTTGTCGATTCGATACCGTTAAACTTGGCCTCTGTCCGTTCACTACATGAAAAATTTTGGTGAAAGGTTATGGACTTGGACCAAAAACCTATAAGATGCAATCTGTGCAGCAATTGATAGACCATGGTGGACCTGTAAAAAACGACTACATGTGGCACACTGATTTTTGGAGGAAAAGATGTGAAATAACTTGTACAACAATATGCGACTTATCCTTATCGAAATTTTTGAAAATTATAAAACGAAATTGATTTTCCCTACTTTTCTCACTCATTACTTTCTCTTTGAGAGCAAAGTTGTGTAGCAATAAAAGTTGCATGATTAAATTTTCTATAAGATATGATTGGTTAAAAAATTTCCAAGTCAGAAACTATAGCATAGCATATAGAAATTTGATTTTTTCACATATGAAAAAGGACTGGCGAATGTGACAGCATATACTTTTAATTGTTCTTGTTTTACTCCTCAGCGCAGAGTTTGTTTTACACACGATTTTAACCTAATATTTATTCACAATTTACGTAACCTTTTGTATAAAAAAAATCTTTCTCATGCAAGCATTTTCCGATAAATATACTTATGTTTCAGATTTTATTCCAAAGACTGGTGAGAAAAAAAGAACCGCAATTCAATAGACATAAATTTGGCGACTCAAGCTATGATCGGTGCATAAATTGTAAATATTGATTAATATAAGCATTAGTTCAACTCAAACAAAATAATTGCTTAGAGTAGTTCTTTTTAGTGCCATTGATCTGCTAAGCAAAAGGAAGGTGGGCATATAATTGCTTGGTCGGAAGCCACCGCCTTTTGACGTCATGGAATCTCCAGCGCTTGATTGAAGTTCGTTATAAAAAGACATGCGTGCAAAGTGCTGTTTCTGAGCTATTTGTTGTTGTTGTTGTTCTTTTGTTTACTTATTTGTGAGTGTGGTTTTACATTTGTGTGTATGTCAATAGTACACTACAACTTTTTTGTCTTTCGCAGATAATGAAATTAGTTTATTTTTCCTCGTGTGATTTCATTACGATGTTAATCAAAACGTATGCATTTTAGCATGAGCTGATTGATTTCAATTAAACTCAACGTTTCTGTTCAAGATTCTACTGCAGAAACCTGTTTTTGAAGTCATTGTTCAAAGAATAGAACAAAGCCATAAGTGACAGTCGTACAAAATACAAAAATTCTAGTCATATTCGAAAAAAAGGATGAAGTGGTGATTGCGAGAAATGGTGAGAGGATTGTCTTATCAAATTAACTGGCATAATCTGAGATGACAAAACTTGCTTTCAGACCGAGTTGAAAGAACTGTTTGGCAGGACCGAAATTGATTATATTTTTCATTAAATTCGTAATAAAATCAACCAAGTAGACTGCTTGAAAGAGCGTTTAACAACATTCATTCAAGTCTAATCGTTAATTAAGTGCCTTTGTAATCAACAGAGAATATTTTTAGCTGCCCCGAATTATGAACAATCGACCGATATTGAGCCGAAATGAAAAAGACGTGAAAGAAACATAAGACATCGAAAAATACTATCAAAAATTTCACCAACAGTGAAAACTCCCTGAAGAGATCTGATGAAATCCCTCAAAACTATAGTTCAATATTTTTAATTTCGTACATAAAATTTTGGCAATGTGAATATTTCTTTAATAATGATTTAATAATCATAAAGGTTTCAAAACAACTTTACTTCCTTTTTATTCGCAAACAAAATATAGCCAATTTTTTCTGGGGCACTCTACTATTCATATTTTGGACCCTGAACCGTCCACTTTTGCACTTTTTACATTGAGCATTTATATCGGTATGAAGATATCACTTTTCGACATATTATACTATGAGGTTTGTAATTTAAACGAGATCATTTATATTTTTTTAAATTTCGATTCTAACACCGTGGAGTGTGATTTTCAGTTCACGAAATGCAAGGGTTTTCTTCCCAACGGAATAAGTTTTCCCAATATCTAGATATCGATCATAACATCTAAGAAATACTAAACGACATTTGATAATTTTCCCATTTAATGTTTTCAATTTTCAATTACCTGGCCTATCCAATTCATTTATCAGATCATCTGCATCTGTGTATGCTCCGTTCACTCTGATGAATTTCGCATGAACCAATAACGACAAACATGTTCCAAACAGCCACCAAATGTACAATGTCGAAGCAATTTTCACTAGTATCCATGATGTGTTAAGAATTCTAGAGGCCATTTCAAATCCAACTATTCCACGTGTCTTATCTTTTCGTTAAATTAAAACTTGAAAGGACTCGACTGTACAATAACTATTAGAGCTCACACTAAAACAATTTTCTCGATGCACCCAATCTGAACAAGGACAGGACGTAGTAGACTTTTATTCGGTTCATCTATTCTATCGTAATCTAGCTATCTTTCCGTCTTGTGTGTGCTATATGTTATCCTTTATTCGTTTCGTTTTTCTATGGCTACATTTATCTGCAAACAGTACATTTTCCGCTTGCTCTGAACTTCGTTTTCGATCTCGTTTTCCTAACTTAAGACAATTTAATTTATATTGTCGATATACACACTTGTTGTTATTTTTCAAGTGGTTCCAAGTTGTGGAAACTCCTTCAGGTCCGTTCGCTCGTTCACGTTCTGCTGCTTCGCATCGGTCCAATTCCTCGGATTTATCCCCAATATATCCATGGGTTTATCGAAATTGTTCACTCATCCTTGTAAGAATATGTAATCTAGCATTCAACCATTGTCAGAACGGAACATGGAAGTCGAGAGATTCTTTGAACGAAAGCGTTTGGTATGATAACGTTGTGTACGACAATTCGTTAAATGTGTGCAGGATGTATTGTATGATGGCTTTCAGGTTACTGCATCCTTGACTGGAATGAAAAAAGGTAGCTTGAAAAAGACAACTCGAAAACGGAGCTCTAACGAGTAGATATTTTTCAAAGTAAATAGTAAATCAGTGCAGGATTTTTAGAGTTCCTAAAAAATTAGTTAGAACTTATTGGAAAAATCTAAAAGTAAAATTACCGAAAAAGTATCCTTATAGCATTTAAAGGTAGTTAATTTTTGTAGAAAATAAGGATTTTCCCACCTGACTACCGTTTCCAAAAGTCGTGAAGTTGTTGAACGTTTTTTTACCCAACGAATTTCGTTCAATCTTGGAGAGCTTTTCAAGCGTCAAAAGGAAATACTTTTCGATCAATCTTCGATATTTAGAAACATATTTTATTACAGAAAGGGAATGTAATATCAAAATTATTGAATATTAAACGTTTCCATAGAATGTTGTAATTTGATACCAGCTCAGTAAACATGCATGCTAATGTGGATCTAAAAACGTCACAACGCATAAAATGTAAACGCATCACAATGCTACCCGCTATTCAATTCCCGTTTTTCAATTTCAACGATATACTCATTCAACTTGAAACTTGTCCAATTTCAATTCACTTCAATATTTCCTCAATATAAAGGAAGAACCTCCAAAGAAGCACATGGCTTCGGTTGAGTATTCAAATCTGTGTCAAAATAATTTTTTCGACGAACTAACGACACAATATTTTTCGACACATGCTCTTACAATAAACGTTTCGAAAAGTATAAGCCAAGCAAATAAAACATCCATGCGGAATTCATGTAGACATTACATAATCCAATAGCTGTTCCAATTTTTTCCACACATTCTACAAAAAAAGCAATAAGGATGTGCTGCTTCGATACTGATGATACTTCCAAGGCGGAAACTATCACAACGAGTATAGTAGAATGTTATAGCCCATTTGAAAATGCGACCCCACACCACTTTTCCTGTTCGTTTTCAACACTGTGAGTGGTGATTTTTCGTCACGTAGATTCAATGTTGAAAGAAATGCTATTGTAAAGGAATAAAAGCTAAAGGATGGTTCTTACTTAGCTTTTCACTTGCACGATGCTCCGGGGCGAACGTTTTGTTTTTGTCTGGCAACACCACAAGTGTCGCAAGTAGCTCTCATGTCGCATCATTATTATTATTTTTGTCACACGCTATTCCACCATATGTTGTGCCGTCGCAGTCGTAAGGATATAACTATGGAGCAGACAGCGATTTTTTCTTCTTTACTGGATACTCCCTGCAGCTCTGTCGGTGTTATTTCAAATTCCCATGTTTTTTATCATGTCTTCGTTTATTCGACGCTACTAGCTTTTGTACAGAATATATGAGAAATTATTAGGTTTCCTTGAGTTTCCTTGAGTTTCCTGTTTCCTTATTGCAATAGGACCAAGCGCCGAGCGATAACTAATCGTACTGCCATAATTTCATGCTCAACTGCTGCTTTTTACGTACTTCACTCGTATAACAGAATGAGTTTACTATTTATGAGATGCAATTTTGCATATTCCATCGAAGGGAGGTAGTTGTAAAATGACTTTTATTGGTTCTTTTTGGAGGACTGAATCAAATTGGAGTGACAAATTTATTATTAATATTATTGCCGAAGGATCTTTAAATGGTAGAAATTCTATCGAAGCACATTTAAATTTCGTATTTAATGTTGTTGACGTTCAGGTGTGACCTGAAAATTAAAAAAAAAAGGGTATTAGCATTTTCACATCAGACATAATAATATATTAGAAAAATTCACATTAAAAATATGTTTAAATATTTTTTTTAAATTTTTATCAGCAGCTTTAGAAATAGCTCATAGTGTATGAGTCTAAAATTGTTTTAGGAATAAAACCTCGTCGGACACGACCGTCACCATTCCTTTTGAGAATGGAAGACATTTGACTACATTATATCCCTTCAAATTTTCTAGTATTTCCTACATGTTTTGTTGATAAAACGTGTCTCAAAATTGTACAATGGCATGTCATCTTTTTTGCCTTTAATACGCAACTGTACACTTGTAGAAGTAAGTGTACCTGGAAGTTGAAACCAAAAGACTGATTTGTTGTCGAAAAATGAAATTTAGTGTATAAAAACTACTTCCAACTCTTTTCCAGTATGTCGCAGGAAAATTTAGAGAAGATCGTAAAGTCCAACATATCCAGATTAATATTCAATCATGTTCTCGATTCTTTCTTGGTTTTTAAAATCATTTTAAAAGGTGTTATGCAATATAAATTTTATGAAAAACTAAATATATTATATATTATATATATATTTCCATTTCGAATCTTCTGCGACAAAACGGAAAACTTCAGGTTAGTGGAAAAAATTAAAATTTCGAAATGAATAGACAATGCCCGGTAGATTAATTGTTCGCGATACTTGCAAAGCACAACTTCAAAACTCAATCAATGTTGGATACCGGGAACGTTTCAAAAATTGAATAAAAGTATTTTTAATGTCCTCAGTATATGTGAAGTTCTTGTAACGACCCCGAATTTTCAAATTGGCATTATTAACATATCTTTACATTTCAAGGGAATTAAAATAAATTTTAAGGGTTTTTAGAAAAAAAGTTAGTATTCATACGTGTGTGTTTGTATCCACGTACATACGTGTGCACGTTTTTCTATTAAGGTAACTTTCGAAGCAGAAGCAATATGGAATTCATTCAGGTATCAATCACAGCGTATTTGCAATGGAACGAGCGGATTTAATTCTAGTGAACTTCGATCAGGTGTTTTTTTTTTAATTTGACCCAATAACTCGCGAACCAAACATAAGGCTTACATGTACTATGTGTCAATCAAAGTTTGATAGTATTTGCAAGACCCTTTCAAATTTTGGCTAAATTCAGTAGCGTCGTTATTTAAACATCATAAAAACCGCAAAAAAATATTTTTTTTGGTAGAGATAATAATTTTAAAGTGACACTCTAAATGCTTAGTTTAATGACAATTTTTCAAAAATTTAAAAACAGCTATCAAATTTACATTTGTGATAATCAGGGTTTTGGAATACCGAATGTTTAAAAAACGTATCTCTACAAAAACCATAAACAAGCCGTGAGGTGCGACCCATGAGGTCCTCACGGTCAACTTCCCAGTAATATCTACATAGATATTAAAAATATTAAACACAATAAAAGTTATGGAAATAATACTACTTCAAATAATAAAAATGTACCTCTCATAAAAATTATTGGAATGGTTTAATATTAATCGTAACATCTACGGGAGCGTCAATTGATTACGTAAGGATTTTGGTGCATTGGTTTGATTGATTATTCACGCGGATCAATCGGAGGGGGGACAGGTTACAAAGCAGTTTTTTCATTAAAGTTAAAACATGGAGCTGTGAAGACTTGGAAATCTGCTCAAATTTTGCAAATATTAATAAGCTTTGATTGACTTTACAACAATGTCTTTAGAATAAGAGATTTAAGGTGTTATGATTCGAATGAACGCTTTTTACATGGTGACTTTGAATGATTTTTTATTTTTAATTCAATTTTTTTGTAATCATGAGAAAAGTTTTTGTTGGTTTCTCTACAAAAATTGATAAAATTTTATATATTTTACAAACATTTATTATTATGATGTGCAAATCAGGTTAAAAATGGAATTTTTTATGAAAAAAACACTACTTTTCTAAAAAAAAATTAATAAACCGTAAAAAACGCTTTAACAATTTTTTTAATATATAAAAACATCATAAAAATGTTGATACGCGTCGATTGACACCTTAATGATGGAAAGATTATATTTGGTTTTTGAGATATAGTGAATGACGTAAATGACCTTGAACGTTTAATGATTTTTTATTTTATATTTAATTTTTTTTGTAAACATGAAAAAAAATTTTGCTGATATTTTCACAAGAACTATATAGTGAATGACGTAAATGACCTTGTACGTTTAATGATTTTTTATTTTTTATTTAATTTTTTTTGTAAACATGAAAAAAAATTTTGCTGATATTTTCACAAGAACTATTTGGAGTATATAAATAATATAAACATTGATTACTAAGGTTTTAAAATCAGGTTAAAAATTTTGTGTTTTTGAAAAAAACCCTAATTTTTTGCACTTTTTTTAAAAAAAATCAAAAAACGGATCCAACGATTTTTTTAAAAATTTGAAAGAATCATATAAATGGGAATACGCGTCGATTGACACATTAACGATGAAAATCGCATGTTTGGTTCGTGAGATATAGTGCATAACATGGTTGACCTTCAAGGGGTGAAAACAGCAAACCCCCCCGACCGAAGTGTCCCAAAAACTAATCAGCTCTTAAAATTGCAAAGACGCTTCTATTGACAACTCAACGAAGTCGAAACGACTTTGTTTACGTGAGTTATGCTCGTAGAAAAACTGCCCGCGAACGCACGTACGTACGTACGTACGTACGTACATACACACACACACACACATACATACTTCTTTCTAAAAACACTTTATACATACTCTATAGACCTCAAAACGTAAAGAAAAGTTGAAAATTTCAATTTCGATTTTCGAGGCGATTACAAGAACTTCCCATATACTGGGAAGTTAATAATTAACATCTATAATGAACAAGGAGTAATATTGCTCTTTTAATTTCATCTAATGACGCTGTTGCGGTACCGATCAATTTGTTTGATCATCAGCTATGATTTGATGTAATTTTCAATAAATTCAGCTGAGATGGTTTGCCATTTAATAAAATGACTACAAAAAATTCACTTATTTCACTGAAGAAATTCTTTTACTTAATCTCCATTTTTATCAATCAATTCTCTACAAAATCCGATGCAGAATAATAACAGAGCCCCTGTTAATAATGCAATCATCAGTTGAGAAATTTTCAAGATCATTCATTGTACGGGTTCGTAAGATTTCAGTTTCTCCTTCCCATATCCTTAGAACGAGCGTATATGTTTCATATGAAATCAGACATTGATTTATACTGCACAATAGATATTGTTTGAGGTTAACTGCAACATAAGATATGATGGTAAGTTTTTATATAGTAAAATAGTACAAATTAGAGGTGGCAAAAACATATCTTTGATGTGAATGGATCATTTGAATCTGGCTCAGTAAAAAGATCCAGATCAGTGATATGTATCATTTGGATCATCTAGATCATTTGCATCATCTAGATCATTTGGATCATCTAGATCATTTGGATCACTGAGTCAGAAGAGATATGGTACGCTGTACACTCTACAGAGTTACCATACAATTAGGTAAATCTGTAGATGTTGTTTACTTGATTTTTGAGTTCATAAAACTCCATTCGGAATACTTACGATCGTAGTTTTCCGAATCTTTAAGCCCATATTTGACTGAAAAAAACCTTAATAAAGTTACATTTTTATATGAAAAATATATTAATATATAATTTCCACACAAAATATATAAAAGCACAATTGCGCCTTTACTGCCTGACAATGACAAAAATCTGTACTTTCAACTACGATCATATTGTAAAATTTCACATTTTAAATTACTACAACCGAAACTTTAAATTGCATCTTAATATATGCATCTACTTGTAAACTACTGCTGGCAGCCCTGCAAATTATTTACAAACATATCATCTCATGTGCACATTCATCGTTATGCACATCCAAATGCGAGCTGCACCGTCTCTTCGCGTGGAAAGTGTATTTCTCTTTACCTCTCTTACGGGAGGAACTTGTGAGAGATTACTGAATGGAACATGATCGCGTTTGTGTCATGAGATATGAAAGATCCATGATATATGAAAGATCCATGATATATGAAAGATCCATGAGATATGAAAGATCCATAAGATATGAAAGATCCATGAGATATGAAAGATCCACTGATCCAAACGAACCGATTTCACTGATTCGAATCATTTGGATCTCTAAGATGATTCGGATCACTGAATCATATCCGCGATGAGCTACACATGCCTAGTACAAATACAACGTTTATGCTGCATTTATAGAAATTTTAGATGCAAAAGTTTTCGCTTACGCTTTTCAAGCCTCAATATAGTCACTTCCGTAGACATTATTTTTGGTTGCTCCGCGTAAAGATTAAATCCCACCACCTATCCTTACGTAATCAATAGACGCTTACTAAGATGATACGAGTAATATTTACTCAATAATGTAATGAGTTCTTATCATTATTATTATTATTTTCTTATGATTTAAATTTTGTTTATTTTCATTATTATTGTTGTGTTTAGTATTTTAAATAATTACGTAGATTTTACTATGTGGTTCTCAATGCAAACCTGGAGGGTTTTATCTCGTGGCTGGTTTTCTTTGACAAGATTTCAACTAATAATATTAAAATTCAGCAGCAGAATTTTTTTTAAATATTCTATCAGTTAACTAATTTTCCAAAAAATTATATATTTGACTTTCTAATTGCATGGTTAGCTACATTAAATGGCATTTCAAAGTGGAATCGAAAGAGTAATAGAAAACAAGGAAACTTGTCTTTTTGCTAATGAAGACCAGTGGAATGTCGCGCCAAGGGTTTCAGGTGAATTTTTCGCATATTCTCACACCATCAAAAATCTCGCTACGGAACACAAAGTCATGTATGCATGTATCCACATAACTCTACTGTCCATGATATTTCTAGCGGTAACTAACCTACAAACTGCAACATTTTAGTGTCAAAGTATTCTACGTATTAAAAAACAGGACGTTGTTTGGCAAGAAGTCGAATCGCAATAAGGACCACACAAGAACTGTTCATATGTCACGAAACATGTTGTTTGTGCGAAACTACAAATGTTTTCTTTCTTCGTACCTAGTGTGAAGAGAGAATTATCAAGGATTTGTAGAGAAGATTGGGGTAGATAATAACAATGCTATTAGATTGTTCGTATTGATGATTCACCAGCTCATGCTAAGTATTTAATAAACTAATCGAAGCTGTAAACTAAGTTTAAAATAAAATGGGAGTTACTTTTAGGTTAATCAAAAATCTAACCACAAGCAAAAATATTTCTAGTAAAGAACAAGGTTTGAATATTACTAATTGATTTCATCTTCACAAAATACTACGTGTTGCTTTTTTATAAAAGAAAAACTTCCTCTTAATTTTGTGTATCTTTATTTGGATTCGTAATCGATTTTCGACCGTAATCGATTACGAATCCAAATAAAGATACACCAAATTAATAGGAAGTTTTCCTTTTATAAAAAAACAACAAGATTTGAATCTTTTTGGGAAATTGTGCTGCAACTGAAATATTAGCCAAAAAAAGAAATCAAATTAAATATGCAAACGTTGGAAAGTTTAAAATATTTTTGTACTGGAACTGCCTTGATCAAAAAATCTGGCTCTCAAGGCTACACTATACCCAATATTGGTTAAACCAAATTCAGTTTGATACGATAACGATGCGTTTTTTATAGTATCTTTCTTCGTTCGCAAATGATTCCTTGCTGCCCTACAAAGACATGGTTTTTTAATCCCCGGTACTTTTTTCGCAAACAGTTAGAGCACTACACTCTGAAGTCCTTCTCATTGGTGCATCGTACATACGTAAGCTGCACACTTCCTGGCCTCAATTCTCCTTTTGCCAACATACTCTGCAGACTCGTTAAGGGGTTGTTTACAAGTTCATGTGAAAAGGTTGTACCTACATTGTCGAGAAGAATGCTTATTGCATATACGAGTGTGCTCCTGTAGGAACGTAAAAGAGGTTTTTGTTAATAATTACGTTCCTACTTTAGTTATGCTTCGCTTGTGGCTGTTCATTTCGACATGTGGCCTTTGAATAAGTAGACATGATTAGTAAAATATTATAACAGTTAGTTTCTATTGTAGAAGATATAAATAAGAGGTGAACAAGTTGTCTCTTACGAAAGTGAATACATATTATATACTCTACTTTTAAATTACTTATAATTCACTTTCACTTTCGGCATACATGATGAAGTTATTGTAACCATTACATTTCTGAAATGCACCGATTGTTCTTTGGAACGTAACCAAAAGGTTGTTATTCTGAGTAGCTGAAGCACAGTTTTAAATCGCGTTTTCTTTTTTCGGCGCTATAATGATATCGAACCAAATATCCATTCGGGCGAATTCAGTTCGATGCACTTCTGCAATAAATTTCGTTTGGGATTAATATAGCCCTACGTTGTAAAGATGAAGGGTTTTGCCACCTTGTATGCCGAAAGTTAGCTTCAGTTCAACTCGATGTGTTATTCAATCTCAAAAGAAGACATTCAGTCGTTTTAATGTTGGCAACTAATGAATTGTAACAAAATGTTGCCGAAATTTCTAGAGTATCGCATGAAGAATAACACTTCGGAGAATGTTAAAAAGGGAGTATATTATGTAGCATACATCTATGCATAAAATAAAGGATAAAAATACGCAAACATTAACAAGAAAACCAGCATTGAATGGAAGCCGAACGCCAATCTCGCGTCACCGAAACTCGGACACATTCAAAGAAATCCAGCTCACTTAGCTTGTCTGAACGTTTAGTATTTGGTGCAATTTTTTGTATTTTAAATTCCCATCACAAGTCAGAATCTTGAATCGATTTGCTTAATTTTTCTAAATAATACTTGCATGAGGTTCACTTTTTAAGAAAAATTATATTTTCGCAATTTTCCTGCAAATTACCCCATAAATTTTCGATGAGATTTGAATCCGGACTTTTTGGCGCAGCTTTTATCCCGTAAGGATCATACTAAAACCAAACAGTATGCACTTCATATTCGGGAACATTATGCCCGTATAAATGGCAATCCATACAATGATTTAGTTGCCTGTTTTCTAGGTATATCTTGATAATCTACACAACTTTCATCTGTTTTATATTACCTACTTTGATGATATGAAAACTTCTTGTTCGAGCAGCTGTGAAACATCCCCGTACCATTAACGAGACACAATCATTTCAGATATTTGAAACGTCTTATCGCATTATACACTGTTGAGAGGATTCTATTTACAATCGCTGCTATTTTCCGTAAAGGTTATTATCATTCTATGCAATACTCAAGATCGCTTCCACAGAAAATTGTGCAATTTTAATAAGGAAATCAAATCAGTAGGTCAAGTTTTTTTGGCTATAAAAAATTTATGTAAAATATTATAAAAAACAATCACAAAACCAAAACAATGAAGTACTCAGAGTAATTGTTTAACTAATCCAAACAATGTCTCAAAATTATGAAAATTTATTTTTGAAATTCGCGTTCTGAACATCAAACTTATAAAGCAATTCATTCAATCTATGGTGTTTATGATTGTTCAACTGAGCAGCTCATACGCAACACTTTGGAAAGATTTATGTCTCGTGTACTCTGTTCGACAATATTCATCCAACAAGAGCTCGTTTAGTGCGTACTGAGGCGGCTATTACTGCTGTAGACATCATCTAACTTTATCGACTCGACGCCGTTCTCAACAACTTGGTCTCTGTTCGTCCACTATGTAAAGAATTTTGAGGTAGGGTCTTAGACTTGAATATACGTCCTATAAAATGCAATTTGTGCAGCAATTGAAATCATTGAACCATGTTTGCGTAGTACGTCCGCATTTTTATCATCAAATCATTTTAAGCGGTGATCCTCATATGTGATTAAATGGGTTCGTATATAAGAAAAAAAATTAATTTTCACTTCGATGATCATCGCCAAGAGAATTTACAGGCTCCAATATATACTGAAAAAGTTAATCTACGGTGCGGTTTGCATGCCGATGGCATAATTGGTTCTTTCCTTTTCAAATCTTACGACGGAACCAGGATAGCAACCAATAGTGATCGCTACAACACTCGTGATTTTAAAATTAACAAGTCGTGAGGTGCGACCCATGAGGTCCACACGGTCAACTTCCCAGTAATATCTACATATGTAGATATAAAAAATATTAAACACAATAATAGTTATGGAAATAATACTACTTCAAATAATAAAAATGTACCTCTCGTAAAAGTTATTGGAATGACTTACTATTAATCGTAACATCTATGCGAGCGTCAATTGATTACGTAAGGATTTTGGTGCATTGGTTTGATTGATTATTCACGCGGATCAACCGGAGGGGGGACAGGTTACAAAGCAGTTTTTCCATTAAAGTTAAACATGGTGCTGTGAAGACTATTGGAAATCTGCTCAAATTTTGCAAATATTAATAAACTTTGATTGACTATACAACAATGTCTCTAGAATAACAGATTTAAGGTATAATGATTCGAATGAACCCTTTTTACATGGTGACTTTGAATGATTTTTTATTTTTAATTTAATTTTTTTGTAATCACGAGAAAAGCTTTTGCTGGTTTCTCTACAAAAATTGATAAAAGTTTACAAATTCTATAAACATTTATTATTACGATGTGCAAATCAGGTGAAAAATGGAATTTTTAATGAAAAAAACACTACTTTTCTAAAAAAAATTGATAAATCGTAATAAACGCTTTAAAAAAATTTTCAAAATATAAAAACTTCATTAAGATGTTGATGCGCGTCGATTGACACCTTAATGATGGAAAGATTATATTTGGTTTTCGAGATATAGTGAATGACGTAAATGACCTTGAACGATTAATGATTTTTTATTTTTTATTTAATTTTTTTTTGTACACATGAAAAAAAAATTTGCTGATTTTTCACAAGAACTATTTGGAGTATATAAATAATATAAACATTGATTACTTAGGATTGAAAATCAGGTTCAAATTTTTGTGTTTATGAAAAAAAACCTAATTTTTTGCACTTTTTTTAAAAAAATAAAAAAACGGCTTGAACGATTTTTTTAAAAATTTGATAGATTCATTAAAATGTTAATACCCGTCGATTGACACCTTATTGATGAAAATTGCATATTTTGTTCGTGAGATATAGCGCATAACATGGTTGACCTTCCAGGGGTGAAAACAGCAAACCCCCTCGACCGAAGTTTTCCAAAAACTAATCAGCTCTTAAGATTGCAAAGACGCTTCGATTGACACCTCAACAAAGTCAATACGACTTTTTTTACGTGAGTTATGCTCGTAGAAAAACTGCCCGCGAACGCACATACGTACGTACGTACGTACATACATACACACACACACACACACACACACACACATACATACTTCTTTCTAAAAACACTTTATATATACTCTATAGACCTCAAAACGTAAAGAAAAGTTGAAAATTTCAATTTCGATTTTCGAGGCGATTACAAGAACTTCCCATATACTGGGAAGTTAAAAATCGCTCCGGTTATCTGAAATCCTTTGCTTTTTTAATTATGCTGCAAACATTCTGAATTGGAAACTCAATTCAAATATATTTCATATTCATAAATTAAGGCGTTACACCACAGTAGAAATTTCAAAAAATTGATTTTATTTTTATTGGCTTCAAAAATCATTTGAATTCTCTAGAATAAGAGACAAACGGTTTTATATCTGCCAGAAATCGTTTTCATTGAAATTTCGAGCTCTTTCTCGACCCCTCCCGATTGCTCCGAAAGGACGTCCTGCGGTAAATACGACACCCGCTTGTCAGGTACAGCAATATGTCTTACCATTTGATTTTTAACTTCTGTAATACACTACTAGATGTTGTTAGAAACATTTTCAAGGATGTTGAACACAAAGTAAAGCGTCCTTTGATGTTGAGAGAAGACGTAAAGTAAAGTAAAGTCAAAACTTTAAACGCGTTTTTCTTGAAACACGTTTTTTTCAAATTGGCACGCAGCACAACTCAAACAATTATCTATTTTTTCTATCACATCTTTAAAAAAACATTCCACATAGAAATACGTAGCCAATTTACGAAAAGTTAATTTTTTTTTTTTGGGTCACCAATTTAACAAAAATCAATATTTTCATAATCCCCTACGTATTTCTATGGCAATACTAATGTTTAAGAAAAAAAATTATTTTGTTCCAGATTAATTTTTGGAGCACTTCTACAGCGTGCCGCGGAGCTCTTCCAAAACCAACCGTTCCGCAAAAAAGGCTGGTGGGCAGCCATTTTGTAATATTTTTCAATAAAGGATTTTTTTTTAAACTTCAAAACATAGTAAACACATCCTTAAAAATTAATTACATTTTTACTTTTCCTACCACTTAAAAAAAATCGCAAAAACACGTTAAATTTTTGCTCTCTACTGTGGTGAAACCCCTTAAGCCAAGAAACTTCCCATCAGACAGCGACCAAGCCTCCAAATTTTGGGTAATTGTTTGCAAATGCATTGAAAGCAAGGTCTACTATTTTATGTCAAAGATTAAACCTCCTCAACATAATCAATCCAAAAATAAATATAGAGCCTATCAATCCAAACCGACAGAATGCCGCAAGAAAAATTTCCTGAAGCAAACATACGTAACTCCTTGTGTCTAGCAACTTTGGCTATACACCAGCCTATGGAGAGTACTTATTGTTAGCCCCCTTTAAATTTTTTTGAACAGCTCGTCACTGCTCTTCTACTTCCTTTCTGGGCAATAAAAGATCTTCGCATCTCCCTGGTGACATATTTGCACTGTTCAACGGTTTCCTCAATTACTCCATTTCAAAGTACATTCTCGGAGATTCATTGCCTGATGAAGTAACAAGTAAGGAAGTGGATAAATAGGGTTTACGGAGGAATTTAAGCAAACTAATGTTTGCTGAAAATTATGTAAATCTTCGCAAATATCCAACCGCATTAACGTTAGTATTCCAGTACGAAATGCACTTCAATTTAAATTTTCATAGTTCATTGGCATTGAATCCCTGCACAAGAAGTTTCATCGCTGAATAGAGCACAAAATGAATTTTCATAATTTCAGTAGTAAACTTAATGCACGTGATGACAAAAAAATATTTTCAAGATTCAAACACGCAAAAATTGAAATAAAAGAAACACTCTGAAAACTTCCCCTCCCAAAGAATTGCAAAATGTTCAACAAAATGCTAAAATATAAGTCTTTTCTGCCACTAGGAATTACTCCATCCCATTATGTTTAATTTTCCCTGGATGGATAGAGAAGTATGCTTCACAAATTCTTCTTATCTTTAGTCTAAACGAGCCCCGATTTCTTTGTAGTATAATTTGATTAGCTTCGCAAAATAAATGGAACATAATTTATAGAAGAACATCACATTTAGGACTTTTTGGAAAATCCTGGTCATTCTGAAAGACTTCTTTTTGCACATATTATGGATGATTTCTATTCATGGTACTGATACCATTGAAAACAATACGAAAACTTCAAACTGCATATCTTTTCTTGGCTTTTCGAGTCGATTGGCGTAACTTTCGAACCGATTTAAAACTTTTCTCATTTCGAAAAGAAGTTCATTTTGACAGTAAAAAAATTTTAGATGACAAAAATATGTAAAACAAATGCATTGAGAACATTTGAAATGACTCCTTTTTTATATCGACTAGATTTCGAAAAGTTTTTTAAGCAAATTTGTTGGACTTGATCATTAGTAATTGAAAATGCTTCTTGTATTACACTTTTGTTAGAAGTAGTTCTGCAATAGAATGTTACATAATAGAGCAATTAAATTTAGTTGTCTCTTTTAATAGGCCTTAAACAAGTCAAACAAATATAAATAAAGCTGATAATTTTCTTTTGATTTATTACGCATTAGATAAGTGCTTCGCTAGACAGTAAATGATATTTTCATTAAATTTTCAGGCATTGTATGCAAATGCCTAAGTACAGGTTTGATTGCTATAGCTTTAAGTATTTTTTTCCCAATTTAAATTTCTCGTATTTTGTTCGACAAAAAGTCTTACTACGTCTTACATCTTTACAAATGATTTTTGCAACTATTTTCTAATATGGAATTTTTTGTGCACTTGATGCGTCAAATAAGGAATGTTTATGAAAATTTAGTGAAAATTTTCTAACGTATTAAGAATCAAGCTACAAATTTTATGTGACAGAAACGATATTCACGAATAGCATGGAATAGCTGAGAATAAATACCCAATATCAGTTTTTTGGAAGAACTGAAGAATTGAAAAAATTGAAGAAATGATTTATAAATTCATTTTTATTAAGAAAATCTCTTAGAGGAGAGCTTTAATAGTGATACTCGAGAAGACATTTACATTCAATGGGCTTTCAATTTACCATATAACACCAAACCAAAATACACTAGTATTTTTGTTGTTTGATGTGCAAATTTGGAGAGTTTGAACAACTACAGGAATAAAATTGAACTGTGCTCATTTCAACTTATTTGAAAACAGCAACCAGTTTTAATGGGTGTTTTTTATGTCACCAATTATATCCAAATGGATGGCAGATGCTAATAAATAAATTTTTGGGCGCAGCTAAACAGCATATGATCAACCCACCTGCGTACATTTCTATACATGTTTCCTCACAATAATTCTTTCATCTATGTCACAACACAGTCAAGGGCTCCCTTCATCAAAATTTCTGTCCTGAGTGATGCCAGTTTTTCAGAGCAAAAAAAACACGTTACAACTCAATATTCCACAACGCAGCTATAAATATTTTGGTGTGTATTGATTTACGTCTAGTGTAACTCATAAACATCAACACAACTCAAGAAAAATATACTGCACACCCGAAAGTATCTTTTTCCCGCATACGAATCTTTCATCAAAGATAAATGACTTTAATTTCGGTCATCTGTTCCGGACAGAAACGTGTAAAACTATCAAAGCAAGATCATTTTATTCAGCGCCAAGGCGTTTATGTTTAAATAAATGCGCCCGATGAGGCCACATTGCATAAAACTGACACATTCCCCACGTATTCGTATCTGTTTTGAGATCGAATAAACACTCGAGTCAAGTTGAAATTCAAATCGTGTTGAAAATGTCGCGCGGTAATTTATAGCCTGGGAGTTGTACATTGACAAAATTTTATTTACAACATATTTATGTTAAATACGAGTTATTTTATTTATTTCCACAATCTTGATAGCTACGTTTGACGAATTGAATATAATTTTGATTTAAATTTACACTTCGTAATTTGGAAATTATGTCAAGCTATGTAATCATGTATGTATGTATATATTTCCAGTGTTGAGTGGAGTCTATCGTCAAATCTTTTCTGTAATATTGAAGCGGCACATTTCATTAACTACTTTGTTCATAAAATTTGGACTGGATTATAACGCAAATAATATCTCTCTGAAAACATGGGAGCCACTGAAATTTAAAAATATAATGTTATATGCAAAAAGGTGACCGTTTTCCAACCAAAATTTTTTCTTTTAATTTCATACATCTCAACTCTGGATTACTAACCTTCGTTAGTAGGACGAAATCAAGTTTGCAATTCTACTCAATATTGATTTTCCATGCTATAGATGAACTATATTTAAAGACTGAATAACAAACAAATTCTACTTTTTGTTTTGTAAAATCTTAGAAATATTTACAAAATGAAGATAAACCTAAAGAAACAGTTTTCACATATCATTGTCATGATGAAAACATCATTTTTTACGAACGTAGTCAAATAGACTAAGATTAGAAATAACGTTCGACAAAAGAAGGGTTAAGGCTATGTTACTTCAGCAGAAACAAATTCGATTTATTATTCATTCATCGAAATGAAATGTAAACACCCAAAGAATGATATTGAAAAAAAATCATCACAACAATTAGAAGAAATAAGAAACCTAAAACATCGAGGCAATACCGCCAATAGCGATAAAATAAAAACACTCTAATAAGGGTTTTGCATCGCTTAAAAATGAGATGAGGCGTTAAGCGGAAGATAGAAGTTGTGTGGTCCTGGAAAAGCAACATAGGTAAAAAATTCTGATGCATTTATTTCTAAGATGTCATGTAAAAAAAACTTTAACCGCATCTTCTTCCAAATTACGTTTTTCAAATTGGTAGTTAGCAGTACAACTTAACCCTAGAAAGATAACGTGCGCCTCGGAGGTGCCCGCGAAACAGATATATCGATCTCTTTTGTTAACCGATGTGCGTATAAGCTTGTATTTCCGAACCAACTCAGTCGTTGGTTCACACTATCGAGAGACGACCGCTGCTGTTCGGTAATTACATACCACAGTTTTGTTGCTATTACGACGCGTTGCGCTCGAGAGGCGCATGTTTATCTTCTTTGTAACTTTTATGTATTTCTTCGTGATTTTGTTTTTGTTACTTATTACTTTTTTCTACTTATGTATGGTAAATATTAAAGTCAGTTATTGTTATTAATTAATTTTAATCATTTTAGGAACATTTAAACATCATGGCGGGCAGAAGAGTGTTGCAAGAAGGTGAAATAATAACTTTATTGAATCAGCAAGACGAAAGTACAGATGATGTCTGTGACAGCGAGATAGAGGACCATGTAAGTGAAGACAATATTCAAAGCGATACTGTTGACGAGTAATTGACGAAAACTTTAGTGACACCTCAACACCTCCTGAAAATTCCGAACATGACCACCGCATACTTATTCCGCCTCATAGAGTAATCAGAGGTAAGAATAGGCACGTATGGGCTACTTCTAAAGGTGAAAGTAGTGGGAGAACATCTGCGGTCAATATAGTTCGCTCTAATAGAGGTCCTAGTCGCATGCGTCGGAATATTTTTAAACCACTTTTATGTTTTGAATTATTTATCACGGACGAAATCATTCAAGAGCTTGTTCAGTGGCCAAATGTGGAGATATCAAGAAAACGTACTGATAGTATGACTTGTTTGACATTTACAGACACGAATCCTACTGAAATCAAAGCCTTCATTGGAATACTTACTCTCAGTGCTGCAATGAAAGATAATCATTTATCAACCGTTGAGTTGTTTGACAGTTCATTTACGGGCACGAGATAAAAATGATGTTTGCAACAATTGTCTTTAACTATTGATTTTTTCAGTATTTTTAGGTATTTAAGACTGATTATATTGTGGTTCATTAGTTAGTAAGAGAAAATACTATAAATGTTACGTTTTTTATAAAAAATTCTACTTAAATACAGAAGACTTCTAATTTTTGTTACTTTTGTTAAATCCTGCATAATTTTATTATAACTAAAATATAATAGTATACATTTGTGTTTTATTTACTTATTAATAATATAACTGTTCATTGAAGTTATAAAAAAATGAATAATTATTAAAATTTATAAATAAATCGGTTTTTAAAATTGTACGCCTCTCAGGCGCCAGTTTATCTTTTCAGTACTATAAAATAACATTATCTTTCTAGGGTTAAATAATTTTTCTGAGACTAAAATTGAATTTTGAATGTTCCTTCTGTTGCGGATAATTTTCTTACATTTTTTTTTTATTTTCTACCAGAACGATAATCAATTTAAATTGCATAGTTACACTGTCAAATGATCGCCATTGGCAGTACTTAAATCCAAATTACCAATCCACCACTCGCACTGGCTCTCTCGAGAGGTAAGAAACGCGTTTTCTTTGTTCTGTTGTGGTGAGTTGAGGTGATCGAGCGAGAAGCAGTTTTTTTTTTGGGAGCGGTCGCCCATCTGATTGGACAAAAGTTGCGGATTGCCATATATGGGCATAAAAATGAGCCCGGGTGTGATATGTCTGTGTGAGGAGAGTTGTGATCGAGAGTCGAGAAAAGTCGTTTTCCGCGCACCCATGTAGTGTTTGAGAGAGAGTTCGCTCCCCAACGCTTGTTCGCGAAGGTTGATAGAGAAGTTCGAGTCGTCGAGAAGAAAATTGGAGAAGTGAGTCGAAAAGTCGTAGGAGTCACAGGCGGGAATCGTTCGCGAGTTGGTGGAATTCGTGAAAAAACCTGCTGAGCTGAGTAGTCAGCTGATATTCATTTGGTTTTGCCGTCGAATTGACGGCGCCGTGACTTGTTTCCAACGCCCGTTTTTCGGAAAATTGAATTTCGAGTCGGATTGGAATTCCGCTGCTGACGTTTTGGCGTCCACCGAAAACGCCGTCTTCGAGTCTAACGAACAAGCAACGCTGAGTTTCATGTTCACGTGCATTTTCATGTTCACGTGCATTTGCGTGGACAAGTGCAGTTTCCGGTCGTTGATCCGACTTCTGTGGTTCGCATTTGGCGGACTCGGGATTCTCAGCGGACGCCCAAAAACGTGACTTCGTCGGATGCCGTTTGGCCAGATGACAGACGCCGATTTTTTTTGTACATATAGTTGTGTTGGAAAGCAAAGAGTGTAGCATATAAAGTAACAGATTTGTTAGATTGTAAAATATAAAAACAGTGGATGTATAATTAATTCGTAATTGGCAAAATGCATAAAGAATTCAGTAGTTGATGAGTAAATGTACTGCTGTAGATAAGTCCAGAGATTGATAATATGTTAATGTAACAAAAATGATATAAACGACAAGTTCGAATTAGAAAAAAAACTGTTCAAACGATAAAACAAAAATCTAACGCAGAATAAGGAGAAATCTAATATGAAGTGATTTTTAACTTCCCAGTTCCCTATGGGAAGTTATTGTAATGGGGTCGATTTTGCGAATCCCAAATTTTGACATATCTCCACGTTTTAAGGCCTCTAGAATCCAAATCCATCGTTTTTAGAGAGATGTCTGTGCGTGTGTATGTACGTATGTGTGTATGTGCGTATGTACGTATGTACAGATGTACGTATGTACGGATGTACGTATGTGCGTTCGGAATTATTTTTCGTCTCGATTATCTCGAGAACCAAAGATTGGATTGACGTGGGACTGGTTTTAAACGACGCGTAATTACGTAACTTAGAACTGAATGACTTTTCAGCAAAATCAGTTAAGCCGTTTTTTATTTAGGATGAAAGAACTATAAAAACGACTAAAACTTGCTTATTTTTAAACTGTTGCTACGCACTATTAATTCGTAAAGATACCAAATACCTTCATAGTAATGTTGTTGTTATTGTGCGTTTTAGCAAAATTGTGATCAAATTTGTAAAAAATGTTATTTAAAAAAAAAATTAAAAAATTATTTCGAAATTCCAAACTTATATTATCAGGTTTGGGTGAATGGGAGTAGAGACGCTAATGCAGTTAATAACTGGAAGTTGTTATAAATAATTTAATATTGTTAATAACAATCAAATAATATTAGTTATAATTTGATATTGTATATATAAAGTCAATTATAACTATTCAGTAACGATCAAACATTCTTTATAACGAATGATTATTGTAAATAATAATTAAATACCCTCAATAATAGTTGTGGATTCCGAAGCCAAAATGAAGAACGAGGCTGAGGACGAAGTGGAAGACAAGAAGGATGACGAGGACGAAGAGGACGAGGTTGCCGAGGCTTTGGTAGAGGATGAGCAGGTGGTGGAGACGTCTTCCTCTACCAAAGCTTTTATGGTTAAATAAAGAATTGATAAAAATAATAAAAGTAATTATATTAATTTAGAATAATAATGTTTAATAATAGTAATTATTAATAATAGTAATTAATAATAAAAGCAAATTATACCATTTTATTCACCCCACTGGGAAGTTAGTCGTGTGGGCCTCAAGGGTCGCACTTAGACCACATTTTTTTCATGGTTTCTGCCTTCCTCAGCTAGTGCGCGATTCGGTTTGTCCGGTTCTTCATTTGTTTTGTGTTTTTGATTAACCCACGACCCGGTGAGCTAGCCGATTTTCAAAAATGTTACTCTACGGTCACCACTCTGCGGCCACAGTTGGTGGGTGCTCCACACGGGGCCTCCTTTCGGCAATCATCTTGCATGGGGCGTCCGAATTGGCGGGGCACATGGAGGGTGATAGGCTGGAAGGAAGGAGTGGTGGTGGGGGTACGCAACACTTCTTACAGAAAGTTTTACAATTAAAGAACAAATAACTTTTTTATGAATAAATTAAGAATAACATTTTTCATTGAAAATTCAATGATTTTGCAAAAAAAAAATTACTATTTTGTTATAATCGTGTGTTCACCCCTTAAAAACAATTTATTTAAAAAAAGCATTTTGTCTAAGAGACTATTTGATATTGATGTGTTTCCGCCTACGAACCTCCTCGAGAAAAAAAGCATTCAACCTCATGCCATGTTATCATTTTTAATTATTTATTTATTTTTTCTAAATAAAAAAATGTTGTGTATGCCTCAAAATATGACGAACAAACCTTTAGATCAAGTTTTTGGTTACTTACTTTCTAACTGAGAAAATAAATCCAAAAATTACTCTTATTTTGACCACGCATTGGCGCTGCAGCCTTGTAAGGAGATTCCAAAGTGGTAATATTTTCAAAAACCATTTTTGATTACTTGACAGTATGTGTATGTGTTCATTAAAAACTGGGAAGCTTGAATATTTTTTATTACTGATTTTCCAATATTTTGATAATGAATCATTTCTAATTTTTTTCAAGAAAAATATCTGAAAATAGCTCTCTAAAAAATTCAAAATTAAATAATTTTGAGATATTTTTTGATAAAATTCAACCGGATTCATGCTGCCATTGAGATAGTGACTTTAATCTTGCTGTTTTAAGTTTAATCTTCTGCAATTCATTACACATGCAAAACTTTGCGCGACAAGTCAAACGAAAAACGAATGAATTCACAATAGCTATGCAGCATGCCAGTAAATTTTAATAGCTCTATTTCAAAGATAAAATTAAGCATATGAGTAAAATAATATCTAAAGGACAAAATTATGTGCATATTAATGGTGAAATTCGCACTAGCAAAAATCCAAAAGCAAAAAGGACCTCCATTCCACGTTCAATGGCACTCAAAGCGGCCATTTGGTTTTTCTTCTTCCTTGTCTTATTAACATTCAAACCGAATGCAAATGAACAACGATATGTCTGCTTCTCAACATTTTCTTCATTCTCGGCAGATGGATATGATGGTAGAACTAACAGCGAGGGAAGCCAATTTGAAAGGCAAATGAGATTTTGTTCGGTGTTTTTCGGGTGCTGCATTAATGAATTTTCATATTTTAAGCAAACTTTGACGATAGAAAACATTTAAAGCCACACCAGATTTATTAAAGTGAGAGTATTTAGAGTGTTAGTCCAGGGCTTGTGGTTGTACGGCGAAAAGTTTGTGCAATTTTCCGGGCGAATAAATGTTTCGAAATTGATATGAATTATGCCATTATTAACGGCGTGACACTACACTTGGGCTTGGATCGACATAAAAGGCGCAATTGAAAATTCTCTTGAGTGTAATTCCTTGCTCACACCTTCTTGATGGAAGCCATTAGCAGATTACGTGCAATATTGTTTCATATTCATCCCCATAGCGATCAAAACTGTCAGGGTTTATAGGTCAAACTAGACTATGATGATCTTGCAAAGCTTCTTCTAAATCTCAGCAATGGAACGTCTTTTTGTCCCTTATAACGAATAAATGGATATTAACATGCTTCAGACTATCCTTGGCGTAAACATCAGTAAAATTTATATAAGTCTCATTTTTCATTCATCTCAGAGTCTTTATTATTGCCAGTTGACTAAAAAAATTCATTTGAGACATTCTTGTTTAATGTTCATGTCTGTACAATGCTCGTTTTGATGATTTGCAAGTATTTTGGAAAGTATCTTAGCTGCATTTATAATTTCCAATTTGATCGAAATCATAATCAATCACGCTTCTTCGGCGTTTCCACTGGAAACCCAATCACCTTCTCTTAAAGTTAGTTGAAAGGACTTCAAACAAGTTTTGTGCCATTAACCACTAAAATTTATTACTCCGGTCGTATCAATTGAGAAAAGGGCACACTCTGGTAATCATCGACCACTTTCCGTTTGCAGAGCAATCCTGCATACCACCCTCGCCCTGAACATCGGCCAACGGCAATAGCATTGGCAATTTTACATCGGACATGTGTAAATCTTGTCTGGATGCTTGCTGAAGTACATAAATGGACAAACGCAATAAAAATTAATGAGGCGTAAAGAGTGGACTGATTAATTGAACCAGAATTACCACATTGCACTGGACTGTCTTCATTACAGACATCGTTATTGGTTTATTAACAGCATATTAATTCTCCTTATTTCCTGTTACTGCACGACTATATATTTTCCGTACGACAGGATCTGGTATTCGCAAAGAGTGCTAAAACGAAGTGAGCATAGACAGGCACAGGATGTACAGCAGGACTTTGAAACAGGAAACGTATGGCACACATGTTTGCATTGCAAATAGCAAGTTTATCTGAAGGCAGTTATTTCACGGGATGTGTTCCCATATTCCTTTCCATACTATGCTTGACTACTATGTTTACCTAGTCTACAATAAGAAATAAGTTGAAAGTTATGGTAATGACACAATATGTTAAAACTTAAATATTTTAAATCAATTTGAGTATCCATCGATTTTATCAGAAACAGAAGAGCTTCAGTTTACATAGTAAAAAACAGCATTTTGATTTGTTCTCATTATGGTAATTATTATATAAAGATTTGGATTATTAACTTTCCAGTTCCCAATGGGAAGTTATTGTTATGGGGTCGATATGATTTTGCAAATTCAAAATTTTGACATATCTCCACGTTTTAAGGTGTCTGGAAACCAAATCAATCGTTTTTTGATAGATGCCTGTGTATTTTTGTACGTACGTACGTTCGTGGACCGTTTTTTTCTACGAGCATAACTCACGTAAACAAAGTTGTATCAATATCGTTGAAGTGTCATTCGAAGCGACTTCGCAAATTTTAAGAGCTGATTAGTTTTTGTGACACTTCGGTCGGGTATGGGGTATGCTGCTTTGACCTTTTGAAGGTTAGAGGAACATTATTATTATTTAAAGTAGTAATATTTTCATAATTATTATTGTGTTTAATATTTTTAATATTTATGTAGATATTACTGGCAAATTGACCGTGTGAACCTCAAGGGTCGCTTCTCGCGGCTTGGAATCAAACTGCTTTTAGACTAGCTGTCCAGGCCAATATTTTCACTAAATATTGTGCATTCGTAAGGAAGTTTCAAATTGTTTCAATCCTCATATATGATGAAATCTTTAGGATTTCTTCCAAATGTCCATAGCGAAGAGTCCGACGGTACCCAATGGTATTGGCCACATTGCACGAATGTCTGTCATAGGCTCAACTGACAAACGAAATGAGATATCTACAGAAAGTTCGCACATAAGTTTAACCTTTTAGGGAAAATCTGAGAATTATTTTTAAAATAAGGTAAAACAATAACAGATTTAAAGTGACCGTCTGACAACAAAACAGGATCAAAATTCTAATACATTCCTTCATGAATATGCTAATCAAGTCCAAATTAATTTTTAAAAGTATTTCAGCTTAAATAAACAATGCCGTCAAATTCAGAATTTAAAGAAAGATTTCGGCGTTGATTTACGAAAAAACTGCTTCAGAGTACAGTATTACAAACGTCATGCATTCAACCAATTCTGAAAGCAGACAGTATTTTTTGATTACTTATAGCTTGATTTATTTGTATTTATTTAGTTTATACTTAATTATTACTTCTTCATCTCAAATTTTAAAGCACACTTTTAAAAAATAGCGTTTAATTTTTTGATGCGGTGGTAGCTTTTCTTTGTAATAAAACCATTTAAAAAGATTTTCAAATTTTCCTTTAATTGATGAATTGGAATTTTGTTCTATCTATAACTCAGTTGCGATATTTTTGAACATGATTAAAACTTAATACATAAACATTTTCGAGTTTTTTTAGCTATAGACTGAGGTCAAATAGCTTAATTACCTTAATTACACTGAAAATATTTCAATTTCCAACAAACGTTTGTTTAACAGTAGTAAAAATAGCTGCTACACGTCAAACTACTCTACTTTTACCTATTAGCTGGTGGAAAAAGTTTCAGCTTAAATGACCTGAGACACAGTTGAACAAGCAATCAAACAAAACTTGTTTTGTCGTAGAATATAGTTTACTAGTGAAAAACATACAATTGTTCTAGTTGAAAACATTTAGGGTTATTTTCAAACCATGTCTGAGTAAATAAATCATTTCAAAATTGGCAAAAAGTTCACTCATCACACATCTTACATACATATGCCGTAAGAAATGTGATAATTATTACTACTTAGAATGTTTACAAGAAACGTCGGAAAATATCAACGACATTAACATTTTCCAATGATTATTAAACCAAAATAATATTCACAAAATCAGGGTATTATTTATCAACAAGAAAACAATTTACATCACATAAGATATTCTAAACGCGATAAAAAAAATTGTGGGGCATCTACAATAGCATCCTCGTTATAAAGTAAAGTGCATTCGTGAAATCAAGATACGCTGGCTATTTCATCATCAAATGTTACGTTGCTCAAATAAATAATTCTTATGTTACATTACCTCAAGATCTTGACTCAAGTCGGGTTATTGTGTCATCGATTATTATGATTGCTAATTTCTACATTAATTTTGAGCTGACTTCACTTGAAGAAAACTGAATTCCAATTACTCATTTTTTTCAAACATATTACAAAGCAAATAAAGGGTGTTTTTAAGTGGCAAAGAGCGTTTGACAATGATATCTGAAATACCATGAACAACTAACACCCGAACAATGCCTCAATGTCTCCTATGGAAACATTATTTTCGAAATTTGCGCTTTGTGCACCTAACGTATAGAGCACTTCCTCAAATTTATGGTACTTGTAATTGCCCATCTGAGCAACGCATACGCAATATAATGGAAATACTCTATTGAACAACGTTCATCCAACACGAGCTCATACAGCGTGTACCGACGCAGCTATCACTGGTGTAGAGGGTAGTGTGACTTAACATCCAAGTTTATCGATTCAACGCCGTTCTCAACAACTTGGCCTCTGTCCGTCCAATACATGGAAAATTTCGAAAATTTCTTGGACTTGGGCTAAAGCCTTATAAGATCCAAACAATGCAACAATTGAAGCCTTTAGACTACGTTTGCGTCGTACGATCGATGAATGGGCTGAGAATGAGTTGGAAGTTCAATTGCAAATTTATCATCAAATCGTTTTCACCGATGCGGCTCATTTATGACGTGATGGATTCGTAAATAAGCGAAACAACCGATTTTTTTGGAGTAAAGCTAATTCTCAAGAGTCTTTGAAAACCACATGACATCCCGAAAAAGTCGTTTTCGGCGATCGCTACCGAAAAATGATTTGTAATTATTCCCAACATCAATGCCTATAATCTAAGGGTCAAATGATTCCAACAGAATGGCGCAACATGCCATGAAACGCGCAAGACCATTGCCGAATCTTTGGTGAACAAATCTTCTCAAGAAATGTGATTTGACTACATGTGAATACTTCCCTGAAGTAAGTCAAATCACTCGCATATGCTGACAAACCAGCAACTGTTTATGGCTTTGAAGCCAACATCGAACATTATTGGCGTAATATGGCTGGCTACGTTGGAAAAAGTGGTGCAAAATCGGACCGAGAAGACTGCTTTTCTACGACACAATCGCGGTGGTCATATGCCAGAAATTATTATGAAACACAATATGCCATTAAATTTTTAAGCCAATCAATCACTTGTGTTTTATGTGTTTAAAAATGTGTATGCCTCTTTAAAAACAGCCAATACATAGACGTTTCAAAGGCAGAAGAGCATACAATTTGCAAACTGTTAAGGTACTAGTACACATTAGAAAGCCAAAACATAAAGATTTTTTATGAATTTTCTCTCAGCTCCTTGATTGAATATGAACAAGAAACTTTTTTCAACAATACATCTATCTTTTGAAAATACAAAGTTGATACCTCGAAAAGTACCGCATTGCATGGCCAACACTTCATCTCAAAATTTGCAAGTCTGAAAAAGAAAACTCAAAAACGGTTTTAAAGATTTAGATCTACAAGACAGTTCACCACCGTTTCTGAAAAATTGATTGAAAAAAAAGTTACGGAGCTTTGAATTTTTTTTGAAAATTCGACCCTGTTTTTTGGTCGGTTTTTGCTTGCCAAACTTTTTTTGTTCCAATTTTTTTGTCTAATTGAAATGAATTGTCTTGCAAAATATGTTGGTTAATTAAACCCACTAAAATTTATTAAAACTGGTTGAGTAGGTCCGAAGATTAACTAGCGGCCAGTTGAAAAAACGCCATTTCGAGAAAAGAGAAGAAGACAAAAATCTCATCCTTCATTGTGAAGAAATAGAAGAAACCTGTATTTTAGATATTATATTATAAAACGGTTTTTAATGGGTACGCACTTAAAACCGTTTCATAATATTCTAACGTTCGAGTGTTTTCAAAATATTTTAAGATGTTATTTTCAAAGGTGCGAAGAGTTGATAAATGCTAAAAAATATTATATTTTGCAATTTTAATCTGTACTTGTACCTTAAATTTCATTTATGCCTTTTTGGCTTTTTGACTCGATGTAGAATAATCACTTGAATTACTTGCCATAAAACTAAAAGTTCTAACTTTTGTCTCTTGCTCATTGCTGGGATTTAAGTTTAATTTAAATCGCCTTTGATTAGGATGATACGCCAGTACGACCAGTAACTGGGTCCTGGGTATTCTGCGTTCACTTTTCCTTCGTTTAACTCACACAACTTTATAACAAATTTTTGACCTTTTTTTTTGATAAATGTATACCTGATAAATTAGATCAGTCTTAAAATTATGTAAGTAAATAGATTAAAAATGCATTGCAAGCTTCCTAAGATTCTTTCGGCAAAAGAATTTAATCATCGGACCGCTTAGTATTTTTAGCAAATATGAAAAAAATAATTTATAACGAACGAACTAATCCATTCGAAAAGGATTTTGAACGAGATTTGTTACACGATTGTTGGTAAGTTTTTTCATAATAATAAATATATCACCGGTATAATAGTTACAAGAAGTTCCTATACATTAATTTGTTTATTATTACAATTCGTTTAAGATACATAACAGAAATTAAAAAAAAAAACAATTGGAAGTTAAAAAAACGTAAAGTGTTGGGATTTTTCTTTCGTTTTTGTTTATACTCAACTGAGACTTAAAATAGTAAATAGTTGTATTACTTCAATTACAATCAAATTTATTTTCTCACATCTCTACTGAATAAATGCAATTAAATTACAAACAAACACGTGGTCAAATGTTATCGTGCTTGCTCACAAGTTACAACTCTATTTTTCGGAACGGAACAAGTGTTAAAGATTTCTGAAGATTAATACGCCAAGAAAATACGACTCACTCTGCTCAATATATCATAGTGCTAATGAAAAATCTAAATCGAAGAGCGCAATGCACCATCAAGTATCTTCTGTTGAGATATCTATTGACATGACACCTAGAAATGGTTGAACGAGCACAACGCGCAGACAACAACGAACCACATTCCGCAGATAACATTTGTAAGTTGTAACAATAAAGGTGTCAGTAAAGACTTTCACATACGAACGTGAAAACAGGAAACCAAAAATAAACGATGATATTCATGAGGAATCGAAGACAGTGAAAAATTGACAATATTTATCTTTTATATATCGTGACTAAATATAAATGAATATCTTACTGACCATATATTACACTAGTATTTAATTAACATCGGTATATGCCTGCCACTCGAACAATGTTTATAGTTTATGACGTTTACATCAAATAATAAAATACTCCTTGTAAGAAATTCAAATGAAATCTAAATAAGCACAGTTTATTCGTTTCACAGCAATAAGCAAATTTAGAAGACCAAAACTTCTGTGCTATTCACGCAGTATGTCATTGAGTCTCCCTTAAGTAAATGTTTTAACACCTTCAACATAGACAGCTTTTTTTTCAATTCGCAAATCATTAGAGAGCAGATTTGAGATGAAAACCTACATCAACCCGTCAATTATTTTTTGCGCACCGAATTCATTCTCCTCGTGATTTTTTCCTATTCAAATGTATGAAACCCTAATCGTCAACACTTGACACTTTGACTTTGAGCCAATAAATGTTACTTAGTATCATCTATAAGTAATTCTGCAGGAAATCACGAATAAAACCTGGGAGACCCACTTCTCATGTCCATCAGTACCCAACGGATTGGCAGTACTTCTTTCGCCTAAAGACAGGATAATTTAGCAATCAAAAATTATCGCATGAGTGATAGAAATAGAAATACAGGTATATTCAAAATAACATAAAAGTTTGATGAAAATCGGCTAGCCAAAAATCAAAAAATTGGTGCGGTAAAAATATGTCTCGCGAACTTAATGAAGAATTGTTTTGGGCTGATGAGGTTGATTGAAACTTGTCAGTTTTGATGTATAAAAAGTTTAAAAATATTACCATTACTTCATTAAATGGCATTGCATGAAATCAATATAATCCTACTACTTTAAGACGCTAGACATAAAAAAAAGAATTTCAAATTATTATATGAGGCTATTCCTACATAAAGTAAGCATACTTTACAGTGATTTACTACCCTTATTTCTGAAGTAAGATAATTAAGATTTTTTTTCTTTTGAGACATGCTCTAAATTTTACATAAAATTCTAATACAAACATTACAATATTTTAAACAGTCAACAAACGCTTCATAAAAGGATATTATTTCTTAGTTGCCCTATCTGCATTCAGAGCTTATTTATTTATTTATTTATTTATTTAGAAGAAAGTATGTACGTATGTTTTTCTACGAGCATAGCTCACGTAAACAAAATCGTATCGCCATAGTTTGCAATTTTAAGAGCTGATTAGTTTTTCGGAAACTGCAGTCGGGGGAGTTTGCTGTTTAGACTCCTTAAGAGTTATTTCTGTGATACGCTATATCTCGAGAACCAAAAATTGAATTTGAATTGTGAAGGTGTCAATCAACGCGTATTGACATTTGTGTGATTTTATCAAATTTAAAAAAAATCATTGACGCCGTTTTTTAATGTAATAAAAATAGCACAAAAAAATGTTTTTTTCATAAACAATAAATTTTTAAACTGATTTGCACCACACAGTAATCAATGTTTATAAAATTTATATACTCCAAATAGTTCCTGTAAAAAAAACGGGAAAATCTTTATCTCGTAAATACAAAAAAAAATTAAATTAAAAATGAAAACTTATTAAAATTCAACATGATTTTCAAGATCATTTTTATCATTCATTATATCATCAATGTGTCAACCGATGCGTACTCACATTTTTGTGATGTTTTATATTTGAAAAGAAATCGTTGGATCCGTTTTATGATTTAATAAAAAAAATTGCGATAAATTAGGGTTTTTTCATAAAAAAAAAATTATTAACCTGATTTTCACAAACAGTAATGAATGTTTATGAAATTTAAAAACTCTTATCAGTTTTTGTAGAGAAACTAGTAAACCTTTTTTGAATGATGGCAAAAATAAAAATTAAAAATCATTCAATATCACCATGTAAAAAGAGTTCATACGATTGATATTACCTTATAGTATGTCTCTTAATCTTAAGAAATTGTTGTTAAGTCCATCAAAGTTTATTCATTTTTGTATAATTTCATCAGATTTTGAATAGCTTTCACGGTACCGTGTTTTAATTTTAATAAAAATATCATTAAATTTTGAAAACGAAAAAAGATCCAATTCAATTTGCGTTTGTGGTAATCAACACTTTGAAGTTAAAACTGTACAAGTACATATGCTTTAAAAAGCTTTAATCAAATGAAAAAAAATGCAATTTTCAGTATTTTTTTCTTTAATGTTTCAATTACTTCCTCCATCATCATTTGTAATACATTTTACTTTTTACATGCAATTAAGTCGAATATTGACTGCATATGCAATGTTTTCCAAGACCAACTGAAAAAAAGAAATAATTACTAGTCTCATGAAAAAATGCAAGTTCTGTGATTATGCCGAGGCCATGCCGATTTTTAACACAACTATTCAAAATGGCCACCACGCGAGAAAATCTCTTCAGTTGGCGTAATAACAAAAACTATATTAATTTTTCTAGCGCTTTTTTGTCCTTCAAGCATCGATATGATAACGAAAAATAACGTAGAAAAGGCTTTGCAACCTTTCTCCCTCCGATGAATCCGGGTGAATATTTAATCAAACAAATCCACTCCTCACCCGCATCCAACAAAATCCTCATGTAATCAGTAGACGCCCTCGTAGATGATACGATTGACGATTGATGATTGACGAACTCATTCCAATTGCTACGATGGGGACCTCTCATTATTTTTATTTAAAATATCAATGTTTTCATTATTATGTTTGTGATTTATATTTTTAATATCTATGTAAATATTAGTGGGAAGTTGACCATGTGGACCTCAAGTGTCGCATCTCGCGGCTTGTTAACTTCCCAGTACATATATGGGAAGTTCTTGTAATCGCCTCGAAAATCGAAATTGAAATTTTCAACATTTCTTTACGTTTTGAGGTCTATAAAGTGTTTTTAGAAAGGGAGATGTATGTTTGTGTGTGTATGTACGTTCATGGACACATTTTTCTACGAGCATAACTCACGCAAACAAAGTCGTATCGACTTCGTTAAGGTGTCAATCGAAGCGTCTTTGCAATCTTCAGAGTTGATTAGTTTTTGGAAAACTTCGGTCGGGGGGGGGGGGGGTTGTTGTTTTGCCCGTGTCAAGGTCATTTCTGTCATACGTTATATCTCGTGAACCAAACATACGATTTGCATGATCAAGGTGTCAATCGACGCGCATTGACATTTATGTGATTTTATCAAGTTTTTAAAAAAATTCTTCGAGCCGCTTTTTTAATTTTTAAAAAAAAATGAAAAAAATAAGAGTTTTTTCAAAAACAATAAAATTTTAACTTTATTTTCAAGTCGAAGTGATCAATGTTCATATAATTTATATACTCAAAACAGTTTTTGTAAAAACAACATCATAATTTTCCTCATGATTACGGAAAAAGTTGAATAAAAAATAAAAAATCATTAACAGTCATCATACTCTTCAAGGTAGTATTTGTCATGCGTTATATCTCCCAAACCAAACATACGATTTGCATCATTAGGAAATCAATCGAAGCGTTTTAACACTTTTGTGAATCTGTCAAATTTTTAAAAAAATCGTTCAAGCCATTTTTTAATTTTAGAAAAAAAAATTGCACAAAAATAGGTTTTCTTTCATAAACAATAAATTTTTAACCTGATTTACGGAGGGCAGTAATCAATGTTTATAAAATTTATATACTGAAAGCAGTGCTTGTAAAAACATCATCAAACCTTTTTCTCATAATGACAAAAAACATTAAATTGAAAATAAAAAATCATTAACAGTCATCATGATCTTCAAGGTCATTTCTGTCATTCACTATATCTCACGAACTAGATATAATATTTGCATCATTAAAGTGTTAATGGACGTGTATTAACATCTTTGTGATTGTTTAAACATTATTAAAATTCATGTCAGCCGTTTTTTTTTCAATTTAATTGAAAAAATTCCATAAATTAAGGTTTTTTCATAAATAATATTTTTTTAACCTGATTTGCACAGCTCAGTAATAAATGTTTATAAAATTTATACATTCTTATTAGTTTTTGAAGAGAAACCGGCAAAATCTTCTTCCATGATTTAAAAAAAAAAATTAAAAATAAAAAATCATTCAAAGTTACCATGTAAAGAGGGTTCATACGAATGATATTACTTTATATCTTTTATTCTAAAAAAATTGTTGTAAATTCAATCAAAGTTTTAAAATATTTGCGTAATTTGAGCAGATTTTTAATAGTTTTTATAGTCTTTTAATTAAAAAAACAGCTTAAATTTTGAAAACCAACAAAATTTCAATCAAATTTGCATTTGCGGTAATCAACGCTTTGAATAGTAAAATGTTTTGTAGTCACTGGTTTGCAAAATCATTTGCTTTAAAAAGCTTTCATCGAATAAAAAATTGTATTTTCTTAGTAGATTCATTCTTTAGTAATCGTAAGGTTTCAATCACCATCATCATTTGTAATACATTTTACTTTTTACATGCAATTGAACCTATTGTTGACTGGATATACAAAATTTTTCAAGACCAATAGGAAATATATAGTAATTATTATTTTGATTGATGTAAAATTGTGAATTTTTTAAAATTCAGTGATTATGCTGAAGTCATGGCAATTTTGAACGCAAAAATTCAAAATGGCCATCACGTGAAAAATCCCTTCAGTGGGCGTAATAACAAGCACTACATTCATTTTTGCTAGCGCTCGTTTGTCCTTGAAGTATGGATGTGAAAACAACAAATAACGTAGAATAGGCCCACACCGATTGATACGCGTGAATATTCAATCTGTCCCCATCGATCAAAAACCTTATGTTATCAATGGACCCTTCCGTAGAAAATATGAATCATATTAACTCATTCCTGATACTGCTATGAATACCTCTCATTATTATTACTTAAAGTGGTATTATTTTCAAAATTATTATTGTGTTTAATGTTGTTCATGTTTATGTAAATATTACTGGGAAGTTGACCGTGTGGACCTCAAGGGTCGCACCTCGTGGCTTGTTTTTATTTCCAATCGATCATCGTTTCATATCATTGTCAGAATAAATGATCAAATTTTAGATTCTTTTCTAACAAACTACAGAAAGTAACCACAATATACTTTTAAATACACACATCCAAACGAAATTAATATCAAAATAATAAGTCATTTGGACGTTCTATCTTTAAAACTTCATTGCCAATAAATTTCGCACAAATTAATTACATGCCCCAGATCACTCGTTAAATTTCACCCGGTCAAATGACATCATCTCTCAAGTTCATGCTAATAATGTTGAAGCTATCAACGATTCTGAATTGAGGGTGAAATAAAGCATTTTATCGAAGAAAATTCTAGCAAATGATTCATTAAAGCATCCATTTCCAAGGAAATGATAGTTTTTATTGATATGACAAAACATTCAACTATCGATTGGCTGTTTTGTGTAGTGTGATTATTTTCTGATTCAATTAAAACTTGCACAGTGTTTTGTCCAAAACTGCTGACATGTTAAACGACAGTTGACTACTTTTTTGTTATTTTTCTTCTGTCGTTTGTCGTAGCTTTGTTACATTTGGGATGGAAATTTACTTGAACCTGTTGTGCAAGAACTTGCACTAGGTGGATTTCTGAGACATTATAGACCTTTTAATAAACAATTCGAAAAAGTTTGAGTAATTTAGGAAAAAGTTTAAAGTATTTGGGAAAAAAATGCAAAACACTTCGGAAAAAGGACAATCCTCAAGGGAAAAGATTTAATTTTTTAGCTGGTACTATTGATTGATTTGAGAAGAATTGAAATTTTCATTTTGATTCTTATTATCTGATTTTCAGTTTTATGCTTATTTCATATTTTTCGAATAAAAGCAGTGTGTAAACTCGCCTAAAAATTTTAGAAGAAAAAAGAAGTAAAAAATTGCTGCAACAATTGAATAGTTTTAGATTGGAATTGACAACATGAACTTTGATCGCTTCGACATTATTTCAACATTGGTACATTTTTTTATATTCTTAAAACTATACGCAACACACAGATCCTTGAAGCAGCTACAGATTGAATCACACGATTTTTCTCAATTTTTTGATATTACCCAAATGTACCGTAACGTAATCTGAAATTTGAATTTAACCTAATAATTCAAAATAGAAGATATCTGACACTGAATATACATATAACTGAAAACATTTTCCGAAAAAAGTTAAATGACTATTAATTGATGCCTCCATGAAATAATTTTTCAGGAAAAATAGCCTTGACTATACAAAAATTGCTTGGGAGAAAAGCAAACGTATCAGAATACAGCTTGAACAAAAGGAAGTTTTTCTATAACAGTTCTCATTTAAGGAATTTGATTTTATATATGACTGATACATAGTATTGTGTTTTTTGGTCTTCGAGATGCTTTGAATTTCAAATTTTCATCAGCAAGATCATATATTTTCTGCTTTTTCGGTAAGCATTTAATGAATTAACGTCTTGCGTAGGTATGGTATAATACTGAGAAGAAATCAAAATGCTGTAGGGGGAAGAGCAGAAGATGCATTTTTTAGTTTTTGCTCTATGTAAGTCGAAAACTAATTAAGCCCTGATTAGCCATATTGTAACCATAAAGCAATAACTAATGTGTTATCATTCGCATTCTTCGGTCTCTTATCGACAATCTCATCTTTATTGAAGGTTCCAAATAAAACTCTCCTCATCTATAACATGCTTAGCGATAGCAAATACAAAGAGCGTTAGATATCCTACTATTTGGATATATAATTAATTAAGGAATCAAATGGGAAACCGCCTCATGTTCTTTAAAATATTCAAGAAGCCCGACAAAATCCAATTGAAATCAAATTTGCATGTAGTAACATACTCGAGTTTCGTTTCGATCCTTTAGATTTTGCTTACCAACTCAAACAGCAGCAATCCCAATCGTACCAGATGATGTATGATGTCACCAATTCCCATGCAAAATCAACCACCGGCACTCGGAATTAATCATTCAACAAATTGAAGGAGCAATCAAATGGATGGAGTTGCGTAATCAGTTGCATGTGGTGCTCTTGCAGATCTTTTGGCTCCTTATCCACGTTCAGACACTGCAATTGTATGAGCCTTTTAACCCTTGGCCCGAGGCCAAGGATGGGGAGGTCTGAGTCAAGTCGGCAAACATGACTCGAGTGTCATTCCAAACATCGCCTTGTGAGTTACAAAGCAAGCCCGAAGTCTGTCCAAATAGAACACGATAGCCGTCCTCCACCCTTAATGGGGACACGAGTTCCGCCACGGCTAATGGGGGAGGCACGCATAAGAAAAGATACCACACAAGACACGCGTTGCGCGGCAATCAATTAGATGACAAGTCCATTTGTGTGTTTACAGAAAGCAGGCGAACGGGAATCAATGTGAGGTGCGCTAATGAACAAAACATTCAGGTGGTGGCGCGGCCCAGGACTGGGACCCCTCGATGGTGTCTGCATTGCAGGCGTTGGGTTCGCAGCCAGGGCCTCCGGCACGGGTCTTTCGGGTGGTAATTGTGCTAATTGATGTAAAGTAGTCGCGCGGCAAGTAGGCAATGTGCTCAAGATAAAACAAGGAGTTCCAAGGCGGAATACTACGCAGATGGTAGTGCACTATGCAAGTCGACCGAAGCGTATCTGAGACTTTTGTGAAATCATTAAAACGGAGTCTCTAGTAAAAATGTAGATTTCAAACCCGGATACATACAGAGAGGCTCGAAGGAATCATTAAATTTAATTAGTTTACTTGGCATTTAACGGAATTGATATTAGAAACCGAGCAAAACTTTTTGCAATTTGTTCATACATGCCTGCCGTTTGTTCACAGTTAGCAGAATGCGGCGGACACCCGGAATTTTTTTTCGAAATCAGAAAATCATGGTCAGTGCAACTTTCAAAACACAACTTCAAACTAGTAATTTAGTTTACTTGATGAGATGTTATTTCGGTTCCTTTAAATAATAAAATGAGCAAATTTTTCCCAGGGTATGCTAAACTATAAAGTATTTTAATTCTGTGAAAATTGATACAAAAAAACGTTTACATTTAACAGTTCAATAGGCATTTTTCCAAAAATTGGCAATTTATTGACTTATTGATCCATTTAAAAACGTTTTCATCTCAGTTTTATCAAATTAATTTTAGGCATGATTTTACGCGGTTTGTGGTAATTCTACTACTACCATAGAGATATTAATTAGCTACAAGATTTGCTACAGTATTTTTTTTATGGTGCATGACTAAGGACTTTATGATATATGTACAACTTCATAATGTTGTATATATTCCATAATGATTCCTTGTTTTCCCAATACGACTGCATCAATCACTATACTCGATAGTATGTCAATTGCTAAGATTTGTAAGAGATTTAGTTTTGCTCGAATACAATTACTACCCGCTAAAATTAAGTGATTAAGCTACAGGCACGCTTACAATACCCCAGGGAAGTTAAACTGGCCCATTTTATTACACACTAACGGTCAGTATACACGCAATGAGTCAGTAACTCTTAATTCCATTTAGAAGAATTTCTTTTTTGACTATTGGAATTAATTGGTTGACAAGAGAAGCACACAATAATTTCTCATAGCTTTTCCACATCATTTCACGCGTTCGAAAACTAGAAATCGTGTTTTTTTATCGAAAATATGATGAGAAGCAATTATAAACAAAACCCGCTATTAGAAGCAAGTTTCAAAGCCAGATATCCCGTGGTCAACGAGAGCTATCATATACAGACTGTGGTTCAGCCTGAATAATAAATTGCTGTTCCTTTCGGCTTTTGTATCTGGATTTGCATACCTTTTGCAAAACAAAACTATGTCTATGTTTATGTTGGCTTGAAAATTACTAAAACAGCTTCGCGGGTTTTAGCACAACAACATTCTAAACCGGAACATAATTTTCCGTGGATATCCAAATAATCCGCAAGGAATTTAGCTAATCACGTAGTGAAATTGCATATTGGTGCTGCTGAGCCCTCAAAGTGAACTCACCATGAAGTGCATTTTACTACATCGAGTGTGTACTACCTACACTGATCCTGGGCATTAAGAACGTCTAGTCCTACGACGACATAATATGCATTCGTTTTTATTTATCCAAACGGTAATCCGTAATTACTGAACTCACGCGATTCCGAGGAAATTTTACAGGCACTTCATACATGGATATTTTGCAACACACCGTACCGCGTTTGCCATTGCTTCCTTTTTTGTAGGCTATTTTAAATTTGGCACAATCACCAGTAGTCGACCAATACAAGCTCCTTTTTATGCTGAAGTAGTAGTCCAGCCAAATGGTAGTTCAACCGTCCATTTCGGGCTGGCAGATTTTTATTGCAATGTGTGACCAGTTCAACAGTTAGATTAAGGGGGGATATCACATTATACGGTTTAAAAAATTAACTTTTTTTTATTGCAAAAATCGAAAGTTTAACTATTCAAGAGTATGCGTAAAAAGTTTGAGGCCGATATTTGAAGTGATTCTTATTTATTCGGGGCAAGAAACGTCACAAATTTTCACACAATATTTGGTTCATCGAGGAATTACACTTATATGAAATATAAAAAATTTGCTTCGATTGCATTCTCATTAAAACTGTGAACTCCACCATGCGCAACAATGAGTGGCTTAGTCGATGGACCTCCATGAAAAACAGCTTGTAACTTAGCGAATTTTGATGATAATCGCTTTGCAAAAATTATGAGATGTCGTTCAAAATATGAATGAAATAGCCTCACTTTAATTATATCTAATCATACCTTCCTTTTCACAAAAAAGTACGAAAAAAGCGTAGTTAAATAGTTAATTAGTGTGTGTGGAAAATTTCAAGTAAATCGGATGAGTACTTTTTTCACTAATTTACGACGCGCACTCAAAAAGCATGTTTCGAAAAAAACGCTTTTAAAGTTTCTTTGATTTACGAGAATTATCTCGTCTTTTTTGACTTCAAAGCATTTTCAACTAAATTATTTGATGTTTACACTGTGAAATTCGCACATTCAAATTAGCTTAGACTATATAATATAACTTGTATGTATTGTACTAGAGAGTGTAATAGTCAAATACTTACATAGCGACATATGTTCGGTCACTTGAAGGCCGCTTGCGCTCCAAAAAGTACAGTAGGACGGAAAGGGACTACAAGCGTAGTAGAATGAAAACCAGTTTAGACATCGATGTAAGATTTTGTACCGGTGTTTTTAAGGTAATTTTCTAATGAAACGTCACAATTTTTTTTTAATTTTTTTTTAACTGCCTCCTTAAACTGACAACACATTGCAATAAAAATCTGCCTGCTAGTCCAAAATGCTTGGTTGACGTCATTTCCAGGACGATTTGCCTGCGCTATAGAGCACAATGATAAAATTGGTGCAAATTTGAGAAACACACCAAGTACAGGAATGTATGCAACGGGGTGCTAAAAATTCACTGGGCATTCGCTTCATCTGAACTGATTTGTTAGCAATCGACTCCGATTTAACAGTGCTTCAGTTTGAAATAATTTTCATTCAATATCAATTATGATTTGAAAATACTATTATTATTGCCTATTATGTGACTCACGCGATGGCTGATATAGACTTTTTATTCACATGTAACAACCGGTTTTTATTGAAGACAGAAAAAGTAATTCGTTTAAAAATAATGATTATAGATATAATTATAATTTTTATGCTTATGAAGCCAAGACTCGTGGGTCAAAACATATTTTTCACAAAACCATGTTTGACCGAAATTTGGAGATTGGCAAAAAATCCAAAAATATTTTTTTATTTTCAATTTACCTAATATGGTTTTTAACGAGAAGAATCCCACTATTTTTCTAATTCTGAAAAGATATTCAATTCACAGAAAAGGCTTCCAATTGTGCTTATCACTACTATGTTCGTCGAAGTTACTTCCATATAAGTTTGAAAGTATAATTAACTTTTCGGGAAATCATCCAATATACGTTAAAATTGGATGTATGTATATGCAATTTTTGTGGGCTATTTGCTAAAACTTAAAGGAACTTAATGAAATATCAACTATTACTACTATGATTGAAAAAGTTTCCAGACTGCAACTTTTTGTACAGATGATTCCTCGCTGCTTGGGAAAATTGTATGAAATTTCAGTTGATAGTAGTTTTCATTCACTTGTCCACCTCTTCATGAAATGATATTATGATTAGTTGCACTGAGGGTAGTCACAAGCTACACAGTGAATATACAACTAAAATAAATAGTTTTCAATACCAACTTTTTAAATCGAAGCGCCTTTTCGAAGTAAATTATTTGATTATATGATATGTTCATCGAATTTGGTGATTCAATTTTTTTAAAAATCTTATAACATTGGCACTCTTCGAACTTTTAAAAATTAAAAATTTGTTCAGCTGGAAAAATATGATAAAACTCAGCAATGATATAATTTTATATAATTTTAAAATATATTTTATCTTACTGGCCCGCAAACATTCACGTTCAATGAAATGAAATGCAAAGTTCACCATATTTGCAAGATATTTAGTATTTAGACATATAGACATATATAAACATTCGATTTCGCCAAAATTTACATACAAGAGAAAATTGTCATACATTCTTGGATATCATTAGGGGCCATCCATATATTACGTAACACAGTTTTTAGAAAATTTGAACTTCCCTCTCCGCAATGTAACACTTAGTTACATTTCGACCCCCTTCCTTATTACGTGACAAACTCACTTAACCCCTCTCAGATTTTTAAATATTTTAATCAGAAACTATTAACAATGTAGCTAAATTTTGTTTATCGCGCCCAACGTTTGATGACACCTCGTGGCGCGTCAAACAAATTTAGAATTTGAGCTTATGATTTAGTGTTATAAAACAATTACATTAACTAACTATAAATTTTGTCACATAACAACTTGCTTGACTCCCCCACCCTTCCACCATGTAACACTTAGTAACATGTTCAAAAACCCCCTCCCCCTTAGAATGTTACGTAATAGCCCGTTATAAGCCAAGTAATGGTTCCTATCTGTATCAAAAAAAAAATCTTCAAAATCAACAACAGCAAAATTGGCGAAAATTTCGGAAACGAAAAATATTTTCGTAAAAACACAGGACAACAGTGTGTAGATCGTACAATTTTCAGTGGAAAAGAGTGCATTTTTTTGAAGACTATCAGAACATATAATGAACCATGTCCATGGACAAAACTAAATGCATCAACTTCACTTCCGGATGGATACGTGCAGATAAATCGTGGTCATTCAAACTCTCAACCACCAAGAAAAGAATTACACGATTTACGAATTCACACTTTTTTCTCAGGAAATTTGCGCTATCAAGTGAATTTTGTATTATTTTCATGACAATTGAATAAATTCACCAACGATTTCATTCACAATGTCTCACCAACTTTTATTGCAAGTAGACAAATAATGAATACGGTTTGGTTGGATATTGTACGATATAAAACTTTGTATTTTTTTCTTTGCAATAAAGCCTACCATTGAAGAGATTTTTGCAGATAACCGATTTAGGAGACACATAGATTTGAGTAAATAAAGTAAAGAGCACCCTTTTTAAAAGGTGATATCTTCCATTTTGACAACTTATCAGGAACAATAAAAAACGTCCTATAATTAACCAAATCAAATATGAATCGTAAAATGCTTTCGTCGAAACATTTTGAAGATGGATCAAAAAAGAACATTACCAAACAGACTAGGTCTGCAAAGTCCTATAAGCACTGAAAAGTCGGTGTATTTAATTTTTTTATGTAGACTATTTTTAGGTGGAGCCCTCAAGTTTGCACAAACAAGTCTAATTGAGTCTTTTGACGTTTAAATTACATCTTTATACAAACTTATAATACACGTTTGTGCAACTTTTAAATTTCATGCGAATTACTTCTACATTTGAACAATAGACACTGGTTAAAATTATAAATTTTTAATTGAACAATTTTACGCTAACGACAAAATCAATATGAGAAATTTGAGCTTAGCGCTTTTTATTAACATCCCAGTATATGGGAAGTTCTTGTAATCGCCTCGAAAATCGAAATTGAAATTCCCAACATATCTTTACGTTTTGAGGTCTTACGAGTATATTTTAAGTGTTTTTAGAAAGAAGTATGTGTATGTGTGTGTATGTACGTACGTACGTGCGTTCGTGGACAGTTTTTCTACGAGCATAACTCACGTAAACAAAGTCGTATCGACTTAGTTAAGGTGTCAATCGAAGCGCCTTTGCAATCTTAAGAGCTGATTAGTTTTTGGGACACTTCGGTCGGGGAGTTTGCTGTTTTCACCCCTTGAAGGTCAATCCTGTCATGGACTATAACTCACGAACCAAACATGCGATTTGTTTCATTAAGGTGTCAATCGACGCGTATTGACATTTACGTAATTTTATCAAATTTTTAAAAAAATCGTTCGAGCCATTTTTTGATTTTTTTAAAATAAAGTGCGATAAATTGTGTTTTTTTCTTTCAAAAACATCAAATTTTTAACCTGATATTCAAAACGCAGTAATCAATGCTTGTATAATTTATATACTCCAAACAGTTTTCGTAGAAAAACCACCAAATTTTTTTTCATGATTACAAAAAAAATTAAATTAAAAATAAAAAATCATTAGAAGTCATCATGACCTTCATGGTCATTTATGTCATTCATTATATCTCGAGAACCAAATATAATCTTTGAATCATTAAGAAATCAATCGACGCGTAGCAACATTTTAATGATGTTTTTAAATTTTAAAAAAAATTTTTGAAGCCATTTTTTTAATTTAATAAAAAAATATTGAAAATTAGTGTTTTTTTTTACATAAAAAAATTAATTAATAATTAATAAAATTAACATCGTAATAATAAATGTTTATAAAATTTATAAAGTTTTATCAATTTCTGTAGAGAGACCAGCAAAATATTTTCTCATGATCTCAAAACAAATTGAATTTAAAATAAAAAAAATCATTCAAAGTTACCATGTAATGTTCATACGAATTTGTATACCTCAAATCTCTTATTCTAAAGACATTGTTGTAAAGTCAATCAATGTTTATTATTATTTGCATAATTTGCGGAACACAGAACCGTGTTTTAACTTTAATAAAAAAACTGCTTAAATTTTGAAAACCAATACAAACCAAATCAAATATACAATTTTGGTAATCAACGTTTTGAATGGTAAAATGTTTTGTAGTCAACACTTTTTAAGATCATATGCTTTGAAAAGCTTCCATCAAATAAAAAATTGTAGTTTTTAGGAGTTTTGTTCTTTAGTATTCGTGAGATTTCAATTACTTCGTTCATCATTTTTAATACATATATTTTACTTTTTACATGCAATTGAACCTATTTTTGACTGCATAATCAATGTTTTTAAAAATCAACAGGAAATAAGAAATTATTATTAGTTTCATTGATGTAAAATCGTGAAAAAATACAAATTCAGTGATTATGCCGAAGTGCTAGCGGTTTTGACCTCTTCAGTTGTCGTAATAACAAAAACTGCATTCATTTTTGATGTTATGTCCTTCAAGCATCGATATGAAAATAACAAATAACGTAGAAAAGGCTTTGTAACCTGTCCCCCCTTCCGATTGATCCACGTGAATAGTAAATCAAACCAATCCACGAAAATCTTTACGTAATCAATTGACGCTCGCGTAGATGTCACGATTAATATTAAGTCATTCCAATAACTTTTATGCGAGGTACATTTTTATTATTAAAAGTATTATTATTTCCATAATTATCATTGTGTTAAATATTTTTAATATCTACGTAGATATTACTGGGAAGTTGACCGTGTGGACCTCAAGGGTCGCACCTCACGGCTTGTTTGAGTATCAATGTTTGTGTTCATGTAGACTAGGGCTTAAATTTCCGTACTTCCGCTTCTGGTTTAAACGTAGCAATAAATTTTACATTGCAGTATACATATAATCTGATTACTACAAACAAAGTATACATACTGATTTTATGTTTTTCAAATACTTTAAACCATTTTGAATTTCCGAATATACTTTTTAAATAATTTTAATTTTCATTACATAAAAAACTTGATGTTCTATAATACCATAAAAGTTTCATCTTGTTTGCATTTTTGCTATTGTCGCTGTAGTCTGTTATTTTGGATGTTTATTAATTTATAGGTTTAAACCACCTGAAACTAGAATATTATCATGACTTGTCAATATTTCAAACGGAATTAACTCAACTTTATTGAGCTAATTTATGAAATTTGAGACATGAACTCTTACCCAAATGAAATTAATCACTTCAATTTTATCGAATAATTGAACAAATCGAAATACTTAGTCTGATTTAGTTACTACTAAAGATTAATTAAATCGATAATTAAATGAGGTTACCAATTGATAATAAAGGTGGATTGGATTGTTGATGGTGTAGAAAAAAGTGGTTGTATTTGTTTTGTTATGATTTTATTGATATCATTTCTCACAAAAAACTTTCTACGTCATTGTATTTCTTTAAAATTATTATTACATTGGCACGTCAAAGAAAGTTTTGTGTTCCTTCCAATAAGCTAGTCAAATCATGGCTGATCATATGAAAATATTTGATTAATAAACCTTTCATTTTCCACAATAAAGAGACTTTTTCTAATTGCTCCATGAAAAGTTTTTTAAATTCTATGTGTTAAACTACATATGCCCAGTATCTTATTTTGAACGAGTTAACTCAAACTCATAGAGCTAGGCTCTAGTGCGCTATTAAATTACATTCCATTTAGAGCAAAAGCATTTTAGTGGCTTATATGTACCACGGCGCGACATGTTCAACAGAGTAATGAAATTAATTATTCCAAATGCATATTCGCTAATTGGAAATTTCCATGACAAGAATCACTTTATGGACTTTCACGTGCACTCTTTTTAGTGCTTACAAATACTCTTTTCTTTACGTTTAATCAACAAACCTTTAATACCTATCAATTCAAAATGCAATTGCACATTACGCTTGGTGCATTTATCCGATTTGCTTTGATTATGCCAGGCTATGTAGCGTAATATGCCCGGCACCAATTGAAGGAGCACTCATGATGTTGTTGAAACCTCAGTTAGGAATGACGTTCACTCAATTCATAAAAAGGACATAATGCGACTGCAATAAAATCAAGAGCATTTCCCTCCACAACAAGAACCAGGGGCTTTAGGGGCTCGTAAATTTCGTCCTCGTTTAGTATTGATATAAAAATGCCAAACATTTGTCAAGCACTATCGTACCACGTTCGCCATACAATCATCTTTTTTTAAATTAAATTTCAAATACCATAGAGTGCCTGCAAATTTACATATCCGTAGATTTGAAGGGGAGCCGTTCGCAAAAAAACTACTTTGCATTTATTTTACCTTCAAAGGCAGTTCCATTCCCGTTTACAGGACGATCGTTGTACTCGGCTGTGCGGTGCGGGTCCGTGCTGTTTTATGCTAAAACAGACTAGCAGGCAAGGCAACATTGAACACGGGACTGGGATAATGGAGCATATGGGATGTCTAAGGGCTGGTTCATTACAAACCACTTTGAAATTGAACGCTCTAACATGGTTGGCTCCCATACCGCAGGCCATGCGATGGGCCGTTTTCAATTGCGGAGGTCCCTAGGTAACAATAAAATGCACGTTGAATCTGACCAATATTTTACATGGGAATTGAATTTATCTTTCTTCTATGCATTCCGACAATAGCAGCCTTGCAAGGATTTAATCGCAGCGCGGGTTGGCAAGAAGTAAATTTTCCTGGGTGAAGGAAGTGCAGCAGAAACTAATTTGTTTTAGAAAAATTTCACAGCATTGCAATGTTGCTGCAATGAGCTGTGGCGAATTCCAGTGAGTAGAATTCTAGAGATGATGGTGGTATGTACACTATTGAATCTGAGAAGACACACGCTTAAGAAACGAAACGCGAGTGTAAAGACAAGTTGAAATAATATTACACAATGTTCTCTATGTAAAAAGTAGCTTAACAGTAAGGAAACTGGAATGATTATATATTTTAGCTTAAATGTTATGAGAGACTTTTTATATTTTCAATTTTTTAATTTGCTAAAAAGGATCTACAGTTTTATAAGTCGTGCGCACAAAAACTTCAAGGATGGCAAACATTTTCGTGGAAAAACTTAAAATAGAATGAACAAATTTAACTTTTAATCCATCAAAGACGAATTTAAAATTGTTTACAACTCGTTGTCAAAATTTTCATCTATTTGTTACAATAATATTTGCCTCGGTTCTCTTTTACAGTTAAAGAAAAATTGATTTTTAATTTTTCTTAAACGTTACCTTTGAAAAATTTTCGAATAAATTTTGGTAACAATGTTCTTTAAAATCCAGATTTCCAACTTTGATAAACATAAATTTTAAGTAAACTCAATGCTTGTAAAGGATGCGTAGCGATGGAGAGCCATGTGATTATATAATCTCCAGATTGCTTTGTAAATCTGTTCTCTGTTGATTTCAAACTTTTGACAGTATTAGTATAAAAATATGAAATTATTACATTGTATGCCTTTCATATTATTTGGATCTGACTAGAAATCTGCAATAAATTCTACTTGTAAATTGCATAGTTGAAAAAAGTCTGTTTAAAAATTCGTCTCTTAGATGTCCTACTTATATTAGCATCTACAATAAATAAATTTCATCGTCAATAAAGGAACCTTTCGAAAATGAGGGACCGCATTTAGTATATTTTACAAGGATACACAAGTTTCAATAAAGCAGTATTTATGCGACCCCAGAATGCTCTGCAAAAGAGATATGTATGTTCGGCTTGAAAGGCAATCTTTGAAGTACAAAAGGCAGTAACAAATACTCATGGAAACTAAACACATTGCTTCAATTGTAAGAACATTGAAAAAATGTCTCCCAAGGCATAATTTTGCTTACTAACGCCTTAAGCGTGGACAAACAAACCGAGCTCCTATTTTTTTAAAATAAAACAACAGGGAATCAAAATAGATGATCTGACCTAAAAATCAAATTTCATCTAAAATGCTTCTGCTCTATCCATTATATATACAATTCCCAGTGTATTGTTTGTATGTCACGTTGCTTTCGGGGTGGCTGTGGGTGTGTGACGAAGTGGTTTTCCCGTCTAAATAAACACTTCAAAGAACCTTGGAACAAATGTCCATTCTCATCATAATTGCCAGAAAGAATTCGATATAAACGAAAATACATAACCATACTTTTTTCATTTGGATGGGTAAAACGAAATATGGTCGCAATAGAAGTAATTCGAAGAATGTAGGGTGGATTCTTCTATCCCACGCAGAGTTCGATTGGAACACTAGAGGTATCGAGCTGAGTTCATGCCAACTCCTTGATTTCTGATACAGAGCTTTCGAAACTTTATCACAAACGTCCGACGAAATAGAGCCAAGAGTTCTGTTGGACACCCAATTTTTCTCTTCGTAGGGTTTTGTTGAAAAAGTGATAAGAGAATGATTTTTTTCAAAGATTTTTGTGAGCAGCTAACAAAGCTTTTTATTCAGAAATGACGGTAAGCAACACTAACAAGACATATGATTTAAAGGGGGCACATATCGAATCTTCTTCGAGTACACAGAAGACTAACTACAGTTTTGGACAAGGATTTCTCAAATACAGCGGTGCAAAGTCTTTTATTTTATGCAACATAAAATTCGTACACGTATGTAACCGATATGCATGTATCTATCAAAAAATTCAAACAACAATTAGATGAGTACACACACTCCTTTCAAGAGTATTTTCATTCTGCACAGAATTCCAATTCCATCAAGTTTGCGAGCATCTGAGATACAAGTTCATATTGAAGTGGATGAAAACGAGCGAAAAAAGAAAGTAAATGTTTGTATAAGACCTAGAAGAATTGAGAGCGGGAAGCGATAAAACGATAGGAAATAGAGATTGCTGCCGGAACCTCTTTGTTCAGAAGCACTACTTGTCTAATGTGCAGATAGCTTGGATCCTTAAAAAGGTTCCGCACAGATACACATACAATAGCCAGGTATGAGGAAGTGTTTCCTTTCAATAGCTGTTTTCCGATTTTCGTTCCGGACGTTGGAAAAAAATTCAACTATGATGTAGTATGTTTTATTCACGCCCGATTCAATAAGTTGGAAGTTCAAAATGAATTTTTGCCTCCAGGACGAATGCTCTTTGCTGGATTGCATTGAATTGATTGAACGCTTTAGAACTACTAAAGGGTTGACATTGCTATCAAATTGTTATTTCCTTTTAATCTGCGCTGTTAATTGCATGGAAATATTCAAAGTGAATGAACTGCAGATGGTGCGAGCGAATTGTTCTTGACTGACTAGTCGCAGTGAAAGGAAAATAGCGAATACTTTTTTATGTCCCCAAAATTACAGAAGGATTTGCTGCAATTATGCATTTCGTTCTGCCGTGTGCACACCTTGAATGTTTTTCTTATTACGATGCTTGACTTGAGTGCTGACATTTTACCATTAGTGAAAGGAGCAATACAGTTCAAAAATTATAAGGAGGAGTTAATTGTGCAACCAATATTTATTCTAAATGGAAAATTGTTTTTTAGATAGCAGCAAAACATTGATTCGCTTTAATCATGTTCTTAATTCATAATGAGGAACTTCCGTATTTTAAATTTCTTTAAAAAATTTAGGGAAAAATAGTTTGGTTTAGTTTTTATCTTAGTTTCAAATTTAGTTAGTCAAAAAGCAATCTAAAAAAGGTTTTATATTTGTTTTTTTTTTAATTTTTACAAATAAAAATCCATAAATTTTATATCTGTATTTCAAAAAACTTTTGCTTGGAAGACGAAATCATAGAAATACAGTTTAAATCTTAACCCACACAATTTATGTTTAAATCCGAATTAGTCTGGGTAGTGTTTCTTTTTATATAACATAAGAGCTAGTTCTTCTTATAGGCAAATAAATTAAGGCAAATTTGCTTGGCTCATCGCTGATAAAATTGAAACTTTCAGAAAAGATGCCAATATGCATGCATGTACTTTACTCCGTACCGAAATCCTGGAGCGATGGTCTGTGCGAATTCTGATACAAGATTGCCTCACTCCTGAAAACAATACTAGAATTTCATACTTTCGGCGATGAGCCAATTGACCTTAGGGTTGACCCTTGAACTATAGAATGTAACTAAATTTTATGTGTTTCAATGTGGCATATGGCGATAGGTAATTCAGTCTTAAAAATTGATTTTATATTATTTAATAAGTATATAACGGAGGACGGAAAACGTAGGCCTGGAATGTGAGAATCGGGAGATGAATTGATGCGATTGACCCCAACCTGCATGGTATCACAAATTTATATATTTTATGATCGGAAACAACCTATCGTCATTTGAAAATACTGTAAAGCGTATAATACCACCTCTCATTTCAGAGTTCCGTACTTTAGAGTCTGACGAAAACCTATTGTTATAGGAACCTTACCCGGTTGCTTGTCTAAGGCTTTAAGCTGCTAACCAACATATGATATCGATTTGAAATTAACACATAACGTAAATTTTAACGCTATTCTTGAAAACAACCAATTGCTGATAGTACAGTAAATTGAAAGTTTCACCGTGCATTTTGGGTAGGCAGAATTTTTTTAATGCAATGCATGAGCAATGGTATAGATAGCTTAAGTTCAAGTTTCTGGGGTTGCAGCTTTTGTCCTTTCGGCTCCATCTTCAAAACAAAAGAAGTTGGGGCACCCTAATATCTCCGAAACCATGGCTCACACAAGAAAGTTGTGTATGGCAAACTTGCGTAGAATAAAATGTTTAGCCAGGCGGTCATACATCACTTCTACGTTGGGTCAATAATGAAAAAGTAACAAGCTAAAAACCACAAACAAAAAGGGGGGAACATCTTTCGGGTGCCACAATTTCTTTATTTTCGCGTTTCACGCGAAACACGTTGGGATATTTTTCCAAGATAATTTTGTCAGAAATCGTTTGCACTATTGATTCTTGCAATCACTGCACACTAACGGGAGTTATTCCATCCCAAAGGAGAGAAAGTCGCGTGAAAAACCCGTTTTTAGGCCAAATAATCGAATTTTGATGACAAACCCCGGTTGCGAGACTCGCGGAGGATTTTGGTAGGCAAGCATATTTTTCATGCAATGTGTGGTATGCCTTACTGGTAGCTTAAATCCTTGTTTCTGGGGTAGCAGCCCCAATTCTCTGGGCTCCATTCGGAAAACAAACCAAAAGTGGGGCACCCCTTTATCTCCGGACCCATGGCCCCCACAAGAAAGTTATGTACGGCAAGTTTGCGTAGAATTAAATTTTTAGCAAGTCGTCGATACACCACTTTCACGTGGCATCAATTATTAAAAAGTTATAGGCCTTAAACGAGATCCATAAAAGGGGGGCATATTTCGAGCGCCACAAATCCAGTGTTTTTACTTTAACCCCAAAACACATAGAGAATAACTTTAAGGCAATTTTGTTGCAAGTCGTTTAAGTTATTGATTGTTTTGATCGCTGTACACTAGCGGCAGCTATTACATCGCGAAGAGGGAAAACTCACGTGAAAAAGGAATTTTAGGCCAAATAATCGACTTCCGATGGCAAACCCCCTATTGCAAAACTCACGGAGCATTTTAGTGGGTAGAAAGCTTTTAATTGCAATGAGTAGTATGTCTTTATGTGAGTGGGACGACCCCATATCTTGGAAAGCAGCACACGCTCGAACGAAGGTACTTGCACACATATACATATAGAATTCTTTCTAAAGCAATTTTAATTTACTTAAAAGATCTCAAAACGTAAATCTATATTGAAAATTTCAATTTGAATTTTCGGGGCGATTACAAGAACTTACATATAATGGGAAGTTAAAATTCAAAGATTGAACCAAAATGTAGTGGTTTTTTAAAAAAAAATTATAATCATATCATATTTTCCATGATTAAATACGCAATTCAAGTTTCAGACGACTTGACTTAGCTGGAACAACAAAATGGAAGAAAAATGGTTGAATTTATCAGAAATTTAGATAGTGCCCAACAATTAGGCGACTAATCATTATTTCAAAATGAAAAATTGAAAAGTGGCAGCTTGATGCTTCCATTTCTAACACAATAAATGTTTGTTTTTATTTGATGAGTGAGAATTGAAATGAAAGAGAGATGATATACTAATTCACCATATTGAATTTATTATACGTCTGACATGAAGAATATTTTTACAAGGAATAAATATGAAAACATATTTCATAGACTTCGAATGTTCCATGGCCTGCTTGTATACACTCGATTTAATCAACAGAGTGACAGTCGATAACGCAGACCGTTCTAACAGTTTTACTGACTAGTTGTCATCGCTGTTGTAAGCAGGTTTTTTTTAATAATTGAAAAACGCCTTACATCTTCTTTTCTTTGTCATTTGGAAAATGCTGACAGCTAAAGGAAATTTTGACACTTGACTTAAATCTCATAGCTTCATAATTATTATCAATTGCGGTGGCAATGTACCTATGTCTCACTTTACGGCTTACTTTGGAAGCATGCTTTTCGTTTGTGTTGGAAGTATGTTCAAGTTCAAGTGTTTGAAGACTCTAAGCTTACTCCTAAGAAATCTTGTCTTGAACTTAAGGGGTTACATGGGCCTTAAAGAAGATATAAAAAAACTTTTTTAAAAAACCAAAAATCAATTTTATTTAAAATTTACACACATAAAAGTCTAGCATTTCAAAAAGTTGTAAAAAAATTTTCAGCTAAAAATGTTGAAAATTGTCAATTTTCCTGCAGTTTTCTTCGTACAAATTTTTTTTCAGTAGGCAGAATATGTATATGTAATTTGCTTGTAGTTTATGCTCTTGGCTAATGGTAGAACGAAGAAATTCAAAAAAAAAAATCGAAGTTTAAGTTTTGGAATAGTTTGAATGATTTTTCGTCTCATATTTTTTAGATTTTTCCAATTCTCATCGTTTTTAAAATGTTTTTTCTTCGTATAAAACAAAAACGAGTCAATCGAATGAAAATCAGTTCGTTCAAGCACGAGTCAATACTATAAAGAGGAACTATGCAAAGTTTTAGCAAAATCGGTCGATTCGTTCTCGAGAAATCGTGCCTACCGCACGGAAAAACAAAGCTTCGCGAAAATCGCGTTTAAAGTTTATTTTTACCGCGATTTAATAAATTAAAATTATTTTTAGCAACTCACATCGAGTCGTCGATTCCAGGTCCATACAGTAATTCTTTCGCCTCATTCGCGATGTTCAGAGCATCCTTTTGGTGTTTCGATGTTTGATGAAAAAGAAAGGAGCTGATTTTACGCGGTAGAGCCGCGTTGCCTGCGTACGCTAGGTAAGACAGAATGCACATAGCGACCACGTGGTATTCAAATCTCTATACCTCCGGTAATATTGCTTGAAATTACTTCAAATTTGGTGTGAATACTCATGAAGTACTATACTTTCATATGAAATTTATCGATTTTTATTAAAATACCAGACCTTTGTAACCCCTTAATAAAATTAAATGTCTCACTGTTTGTGGATATCAATAACGTTTGAATAAGTGAAAATATAAATGAGTTTACCGCAAAGGAAGACGTGGAACAGAGAATCCTTCACCGCAACAAACACTTGGTTGAAAATTAGCAACTTTTATCAGTTTATGATTAATTATTTAACTGTATCACCACTGAAACTTATGAGTTCTTCGAAAATTTTGGCCATTATTCAATGAATGTACATACTTTACTCTTGAAGGAGACATGACAAGTAAAAAGGACGAAAACAAAGACAATTAGCTACGTGCACAGCCATTTGTGATGGCTCCCCGTGCTCAGCTACCATCTTCCCGAAAATCAACCATCACAATTAATTAATGGTCACTGCGACTGATGTTTGTGGCTTTAAGCATCATGGTGACAGTTGATTATGTGAACACAGCACAGAGAAGATACTAAAACTCAGGCATCAGCACGAATTGACAAATTACCTTTTACCCTGCTGTCACATAGTATTAAACGAAGGAATATGGTCACACACACCACACACGAGCTCGTATATGATACACACTATAGATCGGGACTCAAGTAATCTTTTGACCCAAGTTCGATAATATTATTTTATCCTTCAGCCTTCTTCGTCCATTTCTGGCCATCATTTTCGAAAGGAAACTTTTTTTTGCTGTGTGCTTCAGTTTTTGCAACGGCAAGGATCATTGGTCAAGGCAAGCATGAGGATATGTGTTTTTCTCGTGTGCTCTTGTTGTTGCTACTGATATTTGCTTGGGAAAGAGCCTTCTTCGGATAGTGCGACGAGCAGAGCTGGTTGTAATATATTTACGCTGTCCACTTGAAAACTTAGTTAGTGTGATGATGGATGATGCATATGAGAAAACGAGAGTAGAAAACATATCATCCCGAAAAACGGCCAACAGTCCAAGGGAAATATATTAGATTTTAGCACAGCATGGTAAGTTTCGGGATTCGATTAGACTTCAGCTCAGCTTATTTTCAGGGATATTTGTATTTGAACTCAACGACAAAATGGATCGGTTAGCTGTATTTTGAAAGGAACACATTTTAATGAGGCAACACAATTATAAAAAACATATCTTTCGAGCCAACGACTTTTAAATAGAAAAACGAAATTATAATATCTCAGTTTTACGAAAATATCTTGTGTAAAAAAAGGATTTAAGGATTTATACAATGACAGAACCTTCATCGGCTCAATTCTTTGAAAAACGATTTTTGATTTCTCAAAAAAATTCGAGATTTTTTTTATGTTCTATTTAAGAGGGAGGAGGAGATGCAAACAACAAGCAACTTAAAAAAATATTTTGGAACGTTCACATAATGGTTTTCATTTATAATAATACTATACTCTTACATTGTATTTTAAATAATTTAATGAAAAACGATTGAACTTTATCAAAGGAAAATATTGGCTCTATACCAAGTAATCAGCATTATTATTGACCTCTCTCTTGAAAACAGTGTTGCGCGATGACTATCATTACTTTTAAGTGGCTTCACAAACTAAAGAAAGCGAAGAGAAAAATGTAAATTACTATGATATCTACTACTTAATTGATGCATTACTTTTAATTTCAATTGAAGAAAATGGCGGTTGTTTATGTATTTTAAGACGGTAAAAAGAAACGATTATTTATTATTTGCAGGAAAGTTTTCGTCAAATAATTAGAAGGTTTGATTAAGCACTAAATAAACTAATTGACTAATTTGTTTTTTTATTGATTTTGGGTGTAACTAACAATGGAGCTGATAATTTGACCAAGAATCAATATTTCGACCCAAAATTCACGTGCAAATTACTTAAAGCAATGGACATAAACTTGGTACAATCAATAAAATAAGAAACCGGTGTACAAAAGTTAAAAAAATATTTTTGAAGATATTTATTTCTTCGCGCTTTTGAATTACCCTTACCCAATAAGTAACCATTGATAAATTAGCACATATCTTCCAAGTAAGCTAAGGCTTGCTTCATTTTTTTCCTTCTTTGCAATAAATGATTTAAATATATTACACGGAAAATTAAAACACGTAAAACTTTTAGCGAAAAGTTGTGAAATAACTTCGACTATCAAGCTTCTGCATTGTCATTCTCTACAATTTCTCTCGTCTCAAAAGTTTCATGACTGGTAATAAAAACCTGGAAATAACAAGATACGTTGTTTCTAAATAAAGTCACTTCAAAGATATTATCTACCTATGATGTCTTTTATTTCAACGGATTAGTAGATACTTGCCACTCAACACATCAGATCGTTTACTTGCACCTAATTAGCGACGCACAACACGATCATTATGCAGTGAAGATATAATCTTTAACTCAGTGGTTGAGATATTACCATTGATTCACTGATTCCAATGAAATTTACAACTTTGGCAACAACCGTGAACAAGAAGTCATCAATTGTAGTTTTAATGTTGTCAACAATCTACCGAACACAATCAATTAATATTTGTCGTGTTTGTTTTTATCCACATCCACATATCTGCGTTTGTACTAATAAAATAAATGTTTTCTCGAATGATATTACCTAAGCCTTGTTTGTTAGACAAAATTCAAATTTGTTACCACAGAGATAATCATAAATATGCTATAATTTGTATTTTTTGCGTTCGTATTAACGAAATGTTTAAAATTTAAATAACTTGGCATCGCATTTTAAATATTCACGTTTAAGGGTCAAAACAAGATTTCGACTGATGAACAAGTAGATATACTTGTTCTTTCTACGACTATAAGACAAGATTGCCAAATTAATAATCAATTTGACGAAAACAGACACCAATAAATCGAAGGTTATCTGAAATATGTGTTTAATACAATGTCAGAATGTTTTGAAAGTAATATAACGAGAGCGTTCAAATTATTTTATTCATTTCACGAAAATAAATCAACCTGAAAGAATAATCATATTTTTCTTTAATGAGAAAACTTTTTAAGTATCACACATGTTCAATATAATGGCATCACGGTTACTGCTAAGAAAAACAGCATAAGTATCTGACGGGAGCACATCCTTATTTCAAACATCTATCCAAATAATAAAACAATGATATGAAACAACTAAAAAGCTCAGTTTCAGATTATCAAGGAAAGATTTTCATCCAGTTCAAGAAAGTTTTCTTCGAAATACATTGAATCAAACTATTTGCGTATTAGCCTGGAAAGCCTCATCACTTTTAGAAATCGGGAATCCTGCTATGAAAACGCCGTTTGACAATTAGAAGTAAGCATTTACTTATCTGTTGAATAATTGATCATCGTTATTCATGAGATAAGTAAATGCTGACTTCTCATTGTCAAACGGCGTTTTCATTGAAACGAGAAAAATTTTCTTACTTTTAATCAAATATTATTTAAAACCATTATTTATTTTAAATACATAAATATGTATCTTGAAACAAATATAAGAAAGTTTTTTATTACTTCTTCCAAACTGAATTTAATACAATTCAAACTTAAGTAGTTTTAGTAATTGCGCACACATGTACAAAGGCCTTCTTTCACGTGACACTAGTAAAAATAGTAATTATTTTTAAAAGCATAATCTAGCCATTACGCTAATGGTTTCCCATAATATATTAATAATTTTTGGATTAAAGCTAAAGAATGCTTTTGGTTGCATAGTTCCTTGGTTGATCGACGGTTTCTAAATGTTCTGAAAACGCATATACATTATTTATTTGCTTAATCGATCTGAGATAATCTAAATGAGTTGATTTCAAATTAAAATTTATTAAGCATGTATTATTCAATTGAATACAAGTGCTATCAAATTCACATTACCACATTACAATGGTTTTAATGTCACTTAATTTATCAAAACACTCTAAATAATAATGTTAATTAATGAATAAACTCATTGATATTTCCACACACAACAATATTAATTCGGTACTATGGACACAATAATATTTTTCGATAAAATTATTTTAGCTGTTCAGATCAATCGTTATTGTAATTACCAAATTGTTATATTTTTGTATTATATCAAATGCAAAGATTAGCAACAAGAATAAATGTGGCTTGTTATTTTTGTATTAAGCCCATGCAAGAGTGATATGCTTGACATACTGGCACATATGGCATCTCCACCTTAAATTAACTGATTCTCGGATTGAATAAATATGTGTAGAAATCAAACAAAGAAATTGCCTAATGCATCAATTCCCAGATTGAAAAATTAAATAAATTATTTTATTCCATTCAACTGCGAATTTATTTGATTCAGTAATCGAAGAACTAATTCGAAAATTTATTTTTTGATTCGTAAATTTTTTTATTTGATTCAGATTTTGATTTATGTGATCCGTCAATAGGTGCACTTGAAGTGAATATGATGTGCTGCCCAAAATTGGTCGTTTGATGGCTAAATAAAGCTATTACCTTGGTCGAAAAATCTTATATTCTAAGAAAGCTAATCATCATCCTTGATTTTATTTCTCTGTACAGAAGTTACAAAATGATGGCTTACGAATCGAAATATGAATGCATCCTAAAGCGTTATTAGTGTGAATTTCGAAACTCTTCTGAAAAAACTGTAGCCTTCCGATTCAGTGAATTGGAATTGCTTGCTGATTTTTCTATCTTTAAATGATTAGATTTTTTGAAATCCATGGTATAATTTCACAACTAAATATTCGATGAAACCCCTTAACCCCAAAAAACTGTTTAAAAATTAAAGTTCAGACCATTTTTATTTTTTCATAATATTTTTCATACTATTTTTCATAAAAGTTGTCTGTGATCCTCAGAACTGAATTCTTACAAAGGTATCTAAATACACAGACATTTTGAAAATAATAAGGCGCGTGCTTCGTATCTCTCATCCAAGTGTTTTTTTTCTAATAAAGTTCGCTATATAACAAAAATATAATTGCGGCTTCAACAATCACAAATCTAGCTAAAAAAATATAAACCTACGAACAAAGTATTTTAAACAGTTACAGTTGAGCAACAAATGTAATGAAATAAATTTTTAAATATCCTACTGAATAGTTAATCATAGTCAGCTTTTCTGAAGATTTTAATTTAATTAAGATACCGGTTTTTTACATTCCTGGCTTAACAATAATTTTAGAAAACTTATTCTTAACCACACAACATCCATAAATTTGATATTTTAGCCTTTATTCTCCCGGAAGTGCTGTTCTAACCATGCCAAAACAACATCATCCCACCAGGCCAACATTCACTATAAACTTCAGCAAGCCACAAAAGACATGATTCAAATTAGCATCGACCAAAAATATTTCGGATTAAATGCTTTACAAGGAAAATAATTTGCATAAATTTCAGCAATCCAATCAAATCAACACTAACATCGACTAAAAAATCTTTTCGATCGAAAGTCATATAAAAATAGCAAATAATTCATTGCACCCATGTGGGATTTACCATATTCATATCAATTCGACTGGACATCTTAAAAGTCTTTCAAACGTCGACAAGCAAACTCTAACATCACAATTTTGTATAGAAACATTTAAATATGAATAGCGAGGCACAGGGAAGACGTACCATATTTGGGCCAGAAAACCGCAAATGCCTTTTTTGGGGGTTGTATATCATATTCGAAACATAATGGGCAGAGCGGAAAATGGCAAATAGTTATAAGTTAGACGTGGTATCATCGCTGACAATAAATTGAATGAAATATTTACTTTTCCATTTTAGTTTAATTCGGCACTTTACTCAGAAAGCTCTTATCGGTCGGCCATCAGGGATTCGAGATGTGTGACGTCGATTTTAAATGAATTTTGAGTTTTCTGAAATTTATAGGTTTGAAGATCGCACCCATGATAAAAGAGAAATATTTTGAATGCTATAGGTTCCAAAAACAGACTGCCGAACTTATAGTTAAATACATAAACAGTATCATTCCAGTTTTGATGTTGGTTTGAAACATACCAAATTCAAACAACTAGTAATGTAATCCTCTACCATATCGCACATATCAAAGAGTGTAATAAATATGTTAATCACATAACTTAAAAAACTTTTCTGTGAATACGTTACGGAATTTTCCAGCCAAGCCAATTACTTTAATACCTTTGATGGTAAATCAATTTATAGTTTCAAAAAGCTGCTTCAATGTTGTAAACTTTAAGCGGAAATTAGCTGCGTTTCTTACATACATCAAAAACAATCGAATTTTTCTTTTCCTAAGAAATTTCTCGTTATTTTTCTTACCACTTTCAATCGATTTATTAACTGTGCAAAAACATCACACGTTTCAAAACAAAACTGATAACACTTGTTGGTATTTGGACTTTTAACTCATATTCCAACTATGCGATAATTCTATTTAGCATAACAAAATCCTACTTATTTGTGTTCAATGCAATATGGTTTACTATCATAATACGGTTAGTTCCAGATGTTTTCCGGAAAACCAAATTACTTTTACAATACACTATCGGATAAAATTAAAAACATAGCGAAACTAACCTCCTTTTAAACGACACTAAAAAAATATCTCCTTCACGACCAACTTTCGAAGTAAGTTACTAGTACAATCAGCTCCACTAAAATCAAAGCCAAACATGCAATCAACAAGAAATAATTCATGAACATATAGTCCGAACTATCAATCTAACTAAAAGGACACTAAAACTTACAAATTTGGTAGTATCCCTTATACCGATTCTTATCGTCTGGGAAGTACTATGTACTGAAATTTTAAATATGAAGAATTACTAAATTTGACGGAGAGAGTGATTGGGGATTGAGGAAACGGAGGTGGTTTTAGTCGGTAGAAATTTGACATGCCGAAAAACAGGAGCTTAACGGTATCTTTTGAAGATTTCCTCCTCCCAACGTTGAAAAAAAATTAAATACGACCAAAAAGTAGATTTTTTTGAAATTTTGATGTCTAACATAAACCTTTAATATTCATTCGAAGTACATGATGTGTCGATATATCACACCTTACTCAGTGCAGTAGCGTGAAAGTTGTACGTTCTTTTCAAAAACTCTGAATTTTGCAATCTTATCTCATTTTTCGTCAGAAACGTTCTTTTTCACGAAAAAAGTACACAACCCTTTGTTGAACAGCATTTTAGAACCAACAGATTTTATAAGAACTACTTACTTTTCCTAGTAAATAAATAATTTTCGAGGTGTTCATCAAAAACTAGAATACCTATACTTTTTCGTTGTCCTTTCCAAAAAAAAAACGATGCCTCAGATAAAATATATTACGGACATCTACAAAGAGGACTCTCCACAAATCCAGAGTTCTCGGATGTTTTTAAAGTTTTTCCTTGTTTGAGTTAAATTTCACTCATTTTTGAATCAGATGTTCAACGGTGTTGATAGTTGGATTTTATAGCTCAAAGCAGGTTTTGGGATCAATAGTTGAAGTCAGGGGAGACCGACGCAATACGAGATATCTAACGGGGAGCATATAAAGAAAATTGAACTGTTTAATGGAATAACTCTTACATAGATAGCAACATTATAAATCAACTTTCTATAATTAAATTGTTTTACTCTGTACATCCGTACCGGGCATAATAGAAAATTGCTCAGGGCTGAAAGAGCAGATACGTTAATCGGGCTGACAAAGGTCACAGGTATGCACTCTGCCCCCCTCACCCCAGCGCGGGAATTGTGTGCCAAGCTGCGTCACACGTTACAAATCACCCATCCTTAACCGACTGGCTGCGCGTGCAAGGTCCCACAGTAAATGCATGCGCAGTCATTTTCATTTTTCTATGAAAATGTATCTGTCTCACTTTCTTTTTTGTTCTTCTCAATTTTATTCTTTTCGGTTTTTTGGTCCTGTTTTTTTTAATTCTCCTTTTCCAGTCTTTTTAAAAAAATATTTTCTTCAATTCAAACTAACAAATAGTTTTATCCATGCGTATCCTTGAGTATTCGTGAGTATCCTCCTCGCTCTTTTCTTCCTCCTCCACCCTCGTTTTCTATTCCTTTTTTCTTGAGTTTGAACCTCGTTTGATTTTGCCTGTTATGGCTCGATCGTTTTGCCACAACGACTATTTTTTGTAATAATACCAAGCATTCCTAAAATAAAACAGTGAAGGTTCTTAACAGTGCCTAATATAAAAATTCGATATTGCTTTTACGGTGTTTAGCTTAAAAATATTGTTAAGCTTGCTTACTTACTTTATAACTCATCGAAGTTTATCAAAAAACTACGTAATATTGTTAAGAATAATAATTTTTTCACTCATCTGCGACATGTTTCTTTCTACTTAGGCTTAGTCACGCACACTAGCCACGAACCTCGTTCTATCCCGAACCTCGTCTTGCGGTGATCTCCACTATGTGTTCTTTTCATTCTCGGCATTGACCACAAATGAAATATTGTTATTCTTTTGCTTCAGTATAGCTTAGGGCAGCCATTTTGGGTTCTTGTTTTTTTATTTTAAAATATTTTTATGTAAAGGTTATCTGAATTTATACCAGATACATTTTAACTTTTAAAGCTTATGATCTTAGAAAATATCTCCTCATTGAGTCCCAGATTCATTAAATTCAATGTTCTCTTCTGACAACTCTTTGTTCGCAACGTCAAAAAGCCTAATCTGAATGTTGCGTTATAATATCTACTTGCTAAAATCTTTGCTTCTTGGTAGTGTCCTTTCGGAAATTTGTAGTCCTAGCAACTTTTAAATTTGCTTATACTGATTAGGAGTCCAGCCTCCTTATCAAATAAGGAAATAATAGAATAGGTAATCAACGCATCACATATTTACAAACCCATGGTGCTCGGGAAAAGAATATAAAAATATAAAACAGCTTGGAGGCAGCTTCTTCAGAAACAAAATTTAATTATTTCACACATATGTTTTGCCGTATGGTGAGTAACTATTAATAAACAAGAGTTAAAAAGTAAAGAAATAGCAGAGATATTAGTCATCAAGTATAACTTTTCTTATTGAGAAAGCTAAAAGCTAAAACTTGACTTGTAACTTTTCTGATATGATGCAGCACGATCTTTTTTTCAAATAAAAAAAACCTAAGTTTTGTTAAACAGCCGTTATTTCTACAAAAAATGAACAAATAAACTCCCGTATGCTGCATTACAGTTATTATCTATCTAATATAAAAACAATTTTATCATTTTCTGACCAGGCACGACAGAGAAAATTGACCACCATCTGCAAAGTTTTTTTAGAAATTTCACCAATTGTCTCATTTTTTACTCAGGACAGGATTCTTGACCCACAAGCCATCAAGGCTTACGAGCCGAGTGAGGTCTGTCGGATCTTTTACGGTCTATTACATCTCCAGTATCAATGAACGCTATAGTTCGATACACGAAAACACGCGTGATTTTTAATGGCTTTAGTGTTTCGGAGATTCGGTCTTTCTCCATTCCACATAAGCGTACGGTTCTCTTTGCTAGACCACTCCATCGTAACGGCTCAAGCTACACTGAAAAGATTTGACGTGTTTTTAGAGCATATGTCAGCAATCAGGACTACCAACATAGCAATCAGCTACATGCAAGCTGCCATACGCAAGGGCTGCATTTACAGTTGTATTAATATTTATGGCACGACTAGGAATATGTGCATGCGTTGATTTTTTTTTTGTTTCTATGCTTCCAAGCCCTAAAAGTTAACATAATACATATTATATTAGAAATCAGCTAGAGAATTCAGTAGAACTACGAAACACAGATTTTAAATATGTTTTGTTAATCAAAACAAATTAATGCTTTTATGACGTTTAGGTTGTTTTCACAAACACAAAGTTTAAGTGATCTCAAACTGATGTATTTATACCTAAGTATCTTTAACTGGGTGTTCCATTCATCGACTTTTAAACTGCAAACGTATATATTTGCGACACTCATTTAATCTGCAGCATATCCTGATTTCTATAGACGTTCAACCGTTTGTGTTGCTTATTCGTGTTTACATTCAATATGAAATTCAAGCCAGAAACCTCGTAAACTAGCCAATAAATTAATCGTATCATATTTCAGAGAAAACAATTTTTATTTTTTCAAAAGTCTGTCCAACAAGAACTTTTTCATAGTCACATAAAGACAATTTTTTGCTGATCTGTTTACCTTAGTATGTACTATAGGCACTATTGTACACTTTTAAGCATGGTCATTCTCAATATGATCTCCTGTTTAAGTTAAGCTGTATATAATCGTACTATCATCACGTACATTAACTAAACACATAAACAAAACGAAAGAAACCTCAGAACGAATTCTAGAAATGCTGTTGTCTCGAATTTGTATACTTTTCTGAAGGTGATATTTTTCAATTTCTTGCCAATCTGAATTATGTTTTTATCTGAGATTCCTATTTAAAATCAATATGCATCAATTTAAATTGGAGTTAAACAAACAAACAAATTTTTGCCTTTAAGATTTAAAAGGAAAGCTTTACTGTATACCAATTTGTTTTCTTCAAATAAGTCTTTGAAAACTATGAAAAAGTGTAATTAATTTCAGAAAACTCTTTGTGGTTGAGTTGAAGCTGAGAATCGACCGTTAATAATTAGACTATGAGTGCTAATTGGAAAGTTACTTTTTGCGTTTCCAATGAATTCTTGTTCTCGCAATAAATATCAACGGGAACCTTTTAATGTTTCCTTATTTTCTTTGGAATTTAATTATATATGAGTCTTATGAATTTTTTCTGACTAAAAATACTTTTAATTAAATTGTCTGGCATCGAAATACGAAAGAATTTCGGATGTATCTTTCTAAGCTCTCCAACTCATCAAAGTCTATTTTCATATTTGTTTTCTGAAATTGCCTTGCATTTCAATAAATTTCCCATACTATACAGTCCCAAATGCTGATTGGAATAACAACATGGAAAATCGACATAAATTGAGAGTGTGTGTTGATTAATGTAGGAGCATTTGGTAATTTATTGAAAAGTGGTAGCTTAAAACAACTAAATATGACGCAAACCCATTCGCAGAGGTGGATGAATATTTTACCGTCTACAAATAAATTATGCATGATATTCAACTGGTGTGGAAATAAAAGCATTCAATAAATTGATTTCCATGATAATGGGAAACTAAACATGAATGATTCGATGTGAATGATTTGGTTGTTTTTTTGTTATTCAATTTTGCGTGAGCTTGAATCGTCTAGAGAATAATCCTAAATTATTAGACTGAAGACAAACAAATTGAATTGAGGAGTTCACAACTTTTACAAGACTTATATTTGGTCGAGACGTGACAGAGTATGGTGATTTGAATAGAGTAACTTCTAATCATGATTAATGGGAGATAATCATTTGTTGTCAGGAATTTCCTATCTATCTTTATGTTTCAAGCAGTATGACATTTAAACTTATGCATGATTTGTATTGAAATTGAAAAATTGCACTTAAAAGCTGAAGTTCACAGGTATATTCAATTAAAACTGCATTTTTTAGCATGCAGAGCGGAATTAAAAGAAAGAAAGAAAGAAATCATTACAAATTGCGTAACTGGCTTAAGGTCTATAATTTGCATGAATAGGTTATGCAATCGCTCCAAAAATTCAAATTGAAATTTTCTACATATCTTTCGTTCTTAAGTTTTCAAAGTATAAAGTATTTTTGGAAAAACCTTTAAGGGTATGTGCATGTCTGTATATGTGTGTTTGTTGGTGCATTGAAATGTCAATCGAAACGTTATGACACGAGTTGATTAAATTTTGGAAAGATTACGTTTACCATTTTTTCGTTTGACCCATCTGAGATCATTTCTGTTACTCATGACATCTCGTTATTTTAATAATTTCAAGGTAATAATCGAAGAGCATTAACATTTATTAGACACTTATAAATTTTTAATGAGCTCATTACGGCTGTTTTTTATTTAATAAAAACTGAACGCCCAAAATCGAGGCTTTCTTTAAAAAGCATGTTTTACTTCCGTTTTTTTGCAATGAATAACTATAAAAATAAGATGGTTTAAAAAACTTTAACAAAACACTCTTGAAAGTTTTCAAAAGTTGCTTAAAAAAATTATCCAAAAACAATAGGCAATAAATAGTCACTATGAATAAAGAATTAATACGAATGATATTTATCAATCTTAGTGGCTCAAATTGTATTATTGTTGTGCCATTAGTGGAGTTATACCATATGTATGATTCGAGACATTTTTTAATAATTTCAAAGCAACCATTTCTTACTTTAACCAAAAAATCCAAATAAGTTTTAAATTATTTCTAATTTTTCCTATTCGATTTGCACTTGTGGCAATCAACGCTTTGGTAGTTCAAGTATTTTAAGGAACTCTTATCAAATAAAAAATCGCAGTTTTTATGTTTGCAAAGAATATTGAAATGAAAATAATACACAATCAATATCTACAATTAAAAAGGGGTGGATATGAATTATATTACCTAATTTGACTTATTATGATAACGACGTTATTGTAATTAATAATGCATTTTATCAATCGTATGATTAAGTAAATTTTTCGGTATGTTCCGCAGAGAATTTTTTTATTAAGTTAAAAAAAGCAGAACAAATCAATTATTTTTAACTTTTTAACTTATGTGGGAAATTCTTGTAATCGTTGAAATTTTCAACATATCTTTACGTTTTAAAGGCCTTTAGGGTATATGTATATAAAGTGTTTTTGGTACGTTCGTGGACAGTTTTTTCTACGAGCATAACTCACGTTAACAAAGTTGTATCGACTTCGGTGTCTATCGAAGCATCTTTGCAATCTTACGAGCTGATAAGTTTATGGGAAACTTCAGTCGGGGGAAGGGGGTTTGTTGTTTTCGCCCGTTGAAGGTCATCAAATATAGGATTTGAATCGTTAACGTGTCAATCGACGCGTATTTACAATTGTATGGTTCTATCAAATTTTTGGAAAAATTGTCGAAGCGGTTTTTTTAATGTAATGAAAAAACTGCAAACAAGCCGCCCTTGAAGTCCACACGGTCAACTTCCCAGTAATATTTATATAGATATTTAAAATAATAATGAAAATAATACTACTTTAAATAAAAATATCGAGAGGTAGGGTGAGGGGCAGGTTACAAAGCCCTTTCTAAGTTTTTTTTCATTTTGTTGCTTCGAGGACAAAAGGCCGCTAGCGAAAATGAATACATTTTTTTACGTCGACTGAAGAGATTTTGTCTCGTGACTGCCAAATAGTTGCGTCCGAAATTTCCATGGCTGCAGCATTATCACTGAATTAGTTTTTTTCACCAGTTTACATCAATACGACTATATTTTCCAGTTTGTTTTGGAAAACATTAAATATGCAGTCAATAATTAGTTTAATTGCATGTGAGAAAATAAATAGTATTACAAATGATGCGCGAGGAAGTAATTGAAATCTTACGAACACTAAAGAATGAAACTACTGAAAACTTCAATTTTTTTTGACGAAAGAATTTAAAACATGCGATCCTGCAAGGTATTGACTAAAAACCATTTGAATGGTCCAAGCGTTTATTACCACAAATACAAGTTCAATTAAAAAAAATATTATCTAAAATTTCAGCCATTTTTTCATTGAAATAAGAACACGGTACTGCTCAAATTATGCAAATATTAATTAACTTTGATTGAGTTAACAACAATGTCTTTAAAATTAGAGATATCAGGTAATATCATTCGCATGAAACCTTTTTACATGGTGACTTTGAATATTTTTTATTTTGTTTAATTTTATTTGTTAGTATAAAAAACGTTTTGCTGTTTTTTTACAAAAAATGTTTAATGTATATAAATTTTATATGCATCGATTACTGTCTTATGTGAATCACCTTAAAAATGCATTTTTTATGAAAAATCCCTTATTTTTGCACTTTTTTTGATAAATAAAAAACGGCTCGATTGATTTGTTTTTTAAATTTATAAAAAACACCCAACATTAATACGCGTCGATTGTCACGTCAATAATTCAAATATTATATTTGATTCTCAAGATATAGTACATGACGGAAACGATCTTGAAGGAACTTTTAATGATTTCTTATTTTTAATTAATTTTTTTTGTAATCATGAAAAAATTGCTGGTTTTTGTACATTAACTGTCGAAAGTATATAAATTTTATAAATATTGATTACTGTTAGTGCAAATCAAGTTAAAAATTTACTGTTTATGCAAAAAAAAAACCTAATTTTTAACTTCCCAGTGTACGAAAAATTCTTAATTTCGCCTCGAAAATCCAAATTGAAATGTTCAACATATCTTTACGTTTTGAGGTACATGGAATGCACCAGGAATTACTTTTCATTGTAAATTGATTTGCTTGTAAGATACAAATTGTACAAATGTACATAATGTGGCAATAAAATTCCACTTTCGCTTTTTCGAAACGACGAGATTCACAATTGTCAGCAATTTTTGAGCAATCATTAACAATAAATATTGGCAAACCTTCAAAGATTTTGAGTACATTTTAGCAAAGTCAACATCGGTACAAAAATAAATTCATTTAGTGATGGGTATGTATCTAAACATGCCTACATGTAAAAATATTTCATGATCAACAAAATTTGCTTGGTTTCCTAATTGCCAAAAAATTCACGGCTTCAATTTATCTCCATTTCAAAAATAATCAATGACTATTTAATTACTGGGGCCAATTTCAACCTCAAGGTGGCGCAAACAAACCTTAACTATTATAGTAGGTACACCATACTTAGCGCTTGAATCAATTACAAGACATGCGTGCCTAAGTCTCGCATTGTTCGTGACGAAGAAGCATTAGTGTAGCAACAATTTTCAAGCAAACTTGGCCTCTCAAAGTTCATAGATGTGGGTGGTCATTTGCGAAAATTTGTATCCTGGAACAAATTAATCACACAAAATGCTTTCAGTAACACGAAATAATGATTTTCAATTCTGATTTTTTTACAACCATGAATCTAAATGTCTTTTCAGAACAAATAAGTGAATTCAAGTCTCAGTTAAAATAGTGTCATTAGTTTTAATTAGTTGAATCGTGTGAAGTTCGTTTCGGAGCAAGCGTAATTTAAATGTTCCATTTTGCTATCACCGTCGAAAATAAACTTATTTTAAAATATAGTAATTCGATTGTCATTTGTCAGGATTTTTACTTGTTTTTAATGAACAACAAATTTCTTTGCGTGATTATATAATTATCAGCATCTTATTAAGTGAAACTTTGAAATTCTTTGGCAAAAGCAGCTAAAAAAACCATGGCATTATCGTTTTTGATGTCTTTTAGATTACTCGAAATACGTGTGATTTTCAACTTATATTTTCAACATTTTCACCGTAAACGCTCACTATCCGAACTTTCAGCTGCTGAAATATTCAACGAAAAAAATTTCTAGCACATATAGCGCTTCACAGCTATGATAGAAAATACAATTAACAAACGGGGCAAGTCACACCATTTTGTTACCAATCTTGATAATTGGGTGTGGGATCATACCTGCATATGGTTCCACTACCAACGCGTCTTTCATCACGTCACCACTGGTTTGGTCTCAGACGTGATGGAATGACCCAATTCATAAGATTTATCGCGCACATGCAGAATATATGTATGCTTGCTTGCGGCTCCAAGGAAACATCATCTAATCTTAAAAATTCAAAAATAATTTATGCATTCCAAACAATGAGAGTTCTCAACTTGATTTTTTTTCGGATAATAGATATACCAGCTGTTTTTCAAATCAACTGCATGATCGTAATTCAAGAAACACATTTGTAACACATATTATAATCATTTCCATCTGCAGCTCCTCGAAATAATAAGCGGATAGACAAGTTTTCATCTCCAGCAAAGAAGTTAGGGCTGAGAACTGTGCCATTTTAAAATGCATTTCTGCATTTATTATTATTATTGCATTAGATACCTGCCTGATAAATTACAGAATTGGAAATTTAAATAATACACGCCATTGTAATTTTTTTAAAATAATCGTACCGTTATAATAAATGAAAATATGCCATTTTCTTCCTTTTGATGCTTTAACCCCGAATTTTGAATATCTGTGGATAGCTTGTCGTAGCTTAGGGGGTCTTTTAGGTTACAGTTTTCCAACAAATCAAAATTTTTTTTTAAAGATTTCGTTAGTAAATTTCATCATGAATTCGATTCAAATGGATTTATAATGATATTTTAATTTTCAAAGTATTTTCAAGCGTGTGTAGCGAGTGGCCGTGAGACAGCATTTTTGAGGCTCTGCAGTGTTTCCGTATTCTCGCCTGCCCTCTCCTGAATTAGGAAAATATAAGCATGGTGCACCTCTTGATCAAGAAGCTCAAAAAATGTTGAAGCCAATAAACGAAGATTTAACTTCGAATGATTTATTAGAAAGGTTCTTCGTAATTCTTAAAAAAAGCAAACGCGGTTTTCTTAAAATCGTGTTTTTTAGCCGGCGGACACGATTTCAAAAAAACTACGCTACTACTTTTGAAAAAACTGCTCATAAAATATTTCCACCCACACTCCGTTAAAGACTACCATTAATTTTTCAAGGTGAATGTAGGAGGATAGCCACTTGTTCAAATAGTGCGCAATAAGAAAGCATACCGCTCTGGCGGATAGTTTGTGGTTTACTTCTACTTTCACAGTTTCATGTTAAAAACATGTTTATATTCATCGTATATTGGTTTACTTATTGCTTAAAATAAAACATTTTTTCAATAAATGACTTGAAAAAATGCTTTTTTTTTATATAAAAGAAATTCTTTGTATTAATTGAAACCGATGTTTGCATGAGCATAAAGGACTTAATCATTGTTGTCCACAGAGATTACCTAAAAATCCATTTACCCATAAGATTAAATTAATAAAATAATGTCGATAGTACTGCAACTGACGCCTTTTTCATGTGTGTTGAAAACAGTTTTTGACATATAACATGACTGAAGGACCAGTGATTCATATTTCTGGGCAAATAATATCGCCAATAATGCCATTTTATTAGAAAATTGTAGTTTTTATTATTGTCTACTAGGAAGGATGTATTACAAAAACTCTCTCTTACATGATTGCCAAATATTACTCATAAATTTGAAGTCATTCGCACTTTTGCCCCAAGAATTTTCATCACTTCATACCTTCCCTTCGTAAAATAAATCCGTTTTCAACCTCACTTCAGCAAGTATTCCGAACAGACTACTACTTTCTACAGCTGATTGACGAAGTTTCACAGCTTTTCACAGCAGATGGTGGAGTGGAAAGAAGGTTAAATCTTGATCCTATCAGTGACGATTTGCAAATTTCGTCTTCAGCTGCTCGTATTAATGGTTAAAGCTTTCTTGTTTTATTGATAGTCTTTTTTCCACCGATTGTTTTGTAATTATATCCGTTAGAGATCCCATAATACATTTCGTCCCAGATTAACAAAAAAACAAGTGACATACAGGCATTTGAAACTGCATGAAAATACTTACATATGTAGGATTGTTGTTGAAACGAGGCCCGGCAGATTACAGATACGTTTACTGACTGGTTGTACTCTGACCGAAAAAATTTTGAATCAAATTCATCTTAAATAAATTAAATGATTATTCAAAATCCATAATGATTTATTCAGAGTGCATAGATTTTAGAATATTATTATGTTGCCTAAGTTGTTTTTTTTTGGATTTAGACTAGAAATCGTTGATGTATTTTGCAAAAAAAATATGTTTTGAAGCCACAGAAAAGTTGAGTTCAATATATTGTGATTTTTGAGCATGTTTCTTCCAGTTTTCATACAAATAGTCTATTGCGTCTGCATCACTTTCAAAAAAGATTTGTAGGACCTTAATGTGCAAAACCATTATAACTTTACGCTAGCGTTAAGGGCTTTACGTTATGATTTCTATCCTCAAGCAAAACAATGCAGTGTTTTGTCATCTTTCAAACACTTCCTGTGAGATGGTCCCAATTTTCAGAAGGTTTACAATTCTTTTGATAATATACTGATATTGTAGCATACCATCATCAATTACTGAATTTTATGATGTCTTAATATCAATCTTCAATTTTTGTCCTATAGATCTTCATTTCCCAGTTTCTTTTTAATAGGTCAGTGTTACATACTCTCATTTGTTTAAAAAATCTTTTTTTGGGATATTTTTAATGCTGAAGGAATTTTTTGAATTTCTTTTTCTCTTACGGGTTCGGTTTTTCATTTCTACTTTCTAATCAAAACAAATTGAATATCAAGATAATTCTGTACTTATTGCCAGTTAATTAAAAAATGTAGAATCTGCAATCCGAATCTCTCAATTTTCAGAAAAATCACCAGATTCTCCTTTACTTGTTACTTTAGACTCGATTACATTTATAGATTGTAGTCCATATTTTTGCAGACAACCGTGAACAAAGTGATCTTTCAAAAACAAATTCCAGGCTTACAAAATAATGGAAAATATAAAGGATGTTTGTGGCATGTATTGTTCACCGCTGAATTGTGAGATTTTCTACAAACACTGCTATGCGTCTTCAACATTAATTTAGGCAATTATTATATTTTCTTCAGGTATTGCTGTACTCCATAAAGAATCGTTTTGTAATAAATTCATTACGAGATATTCAAATACAAAAATCCATTATGTTAATACGTTTGATTCTGAACGCCAAGTTGCAGTGTTTGCTTTCAACTCGAAGCTCAATCATTATTATTCTTTGAAGTGATCCTTTCCATAAAAAAGTTCAATCGACTGAACTCACACACACACCTTCCAACAAAGACAAGTGCAAGGCTTAAAAGCGTTCAACACCAACCCCAACAATCACCATCACTAGAAACAGCAGAACATTGTGCAAAAATTGCGTTTATTTTTCTGAAGTTGTTTTTGAAGGGCGAAACAGAAACTTTTCAATTTCACAAAGCAAAATATTCAATCGCAATTTAAGTACGCTATCCTGAATACCCATTTTCGCTTTTTTATCTTCAGAAATGGAGGCAGAGGATGTTATGTATGAGATGTTCATGGACATGTACAAGCAAAAGTTATATTCGCAACTGCAACACCCCACCAAAAACTTTTTCAAACGATGACGAAAAAAACTGAAAATCAATTTGCGAGTTTGTGGCAAAGATTTCAATTGACTTTGGATGGCTGGGAGCGGAGCAGAATGTTAAAATCAACAGATTTGAAATTTGCTTTTTAACTTTGTGGCTAAATAATGACAAGGAAACCGAAAATAAAGCTAAACATAAAGCAAGTTCGACAACAATTTTAAAATATTGAATTAATTGTTGCGACGATTATGTTTGCGACAACAGTTTTGATTCTTATATTTTTTGGAGACTAAAAACTCATTTATAAAAAGTACTGAACAAAGAAAATAGTCAAACATTTGTTGGAGTGCTGCCTTTCAATTGATAAACAATGATAGTAGAAAAACTCATTTCCACAAATTGTTTTCATTTTTCTTTTCTTTGAAGAGCATATTCTGAAGGCCTAAAATGTTGGAACAAAATTTGATGACAGCTTTCCACGGCAAAAAAGAAGTCATAAGAATAACATTTTTTTTTTTCAAAAATTGTTGAAATTCAACGAATAAAGATCAAAAATATTCAAAATATTAATATTTTATAGTCCACAAGTATGATAAACACAACGTTTGGAAGGCGTTTGTGGAAATAAAATATTTTTCTGAAAATACCACCGAATACTGAAACTCGTTCAATTACTGAGTTCATGATTCACTGTACATTTAAAATCTTAATTCAAGTTCCTAGGATGGCTTACATAAACTAATATCCGTGACTCAATTGCAGCAACTAAAAATGTATAAGCCTTTCATATTATGCCAAGGAAAAGTTTCGATTATTTTGAAACCCTTCTCACGAAATAATTTTCAAAGGTAGGACTTTTTGTTGCATGAATTTGCAAAAAAAAAATTTCGGAATATCTGTTAAGAAAATTGAATAATAAGGACTACCCGCTGAAGTCATTATTATTAACTTCCCAGTATATGGGAAGTTCTTGTAATCGCCTCGAAAATCGAAATTGAAATTTTCAACTTTTCTTTACGTTTTGAGGTCTATAGAGTATATATGAAGTGTTTTTAGAAAGAAGTATGTATGTGTGTGTGTGTGTGTATGTACGTACGTACGTAGGTACGTATGTGCGTTCGCGGGCAGTTTTTCTACGAGCATAACTCACGTAAACAAAGTCGTATCGACTTCGTTAAGGTGTCAATCGAAGCGTCTTTGCAATCTTAAGAGCTGATTTTTGGGAAAATTCGGTCGGGGGGGTTTGCTGTTTTCACCCCTTGAAGGTCAACCATGTTATTCGCTATATCTCACGAACCAAACATGCGATTTTTATCACCAAGGTGTCAATCGACGCGTATTGACATTTACGTGATTCTGTCAAATTTTTTAAAAAATCGTTGGAGCAGTTTTTTAATTTGTTGAAAAAAATTGCAAAAAATTGGTTTTTTTTTCAAAAACATCAAATTTTTAACTTGATTTACATGTCATTCATTATATCTCGAACACCAAATATAATCTTTGCATCATTAAGGTGTCAATCGACGAGTATAACCATTTAAACGATGTTTTTAAATTTTAAAAAAATCTTTAAAGCCATTTTTTTAATTTAATAAAAAAATATTGAAAATTAGTGTTTTTTTCATAAAAATATTAATTAATAGTTAATAAAATAAACATCGTAATAATAAATGTTTATTAAATTTATAAACTTTTATAAATTTCTGTAGAGAGACCAGCAAAATATTTTCTCATGATTTGAAAACAAATTGAATTAAAAATAAAAAAAATCATTCAAAGTCATCATGTAAAAAGGATTCATACGAATTTGTATACCTTAAATCTCTTATTCTAAAGACATTGTTGTAAAGTCAATCAAAGTTTATTTTTATTTGCATAATTTGTGGAGATTTTTAATAGTCTTCACAGAACCGTGTTTTAACTTTAATGAAAAAACTGCTTAAATTTTGAAAACCAATACAAATCAAATCAAATTTGCAATTGTGGTAATCAACGTTTTGAATGGTAAAATGTTTTGTAGTCAACATTTTTTAAGATCATATGCTTTGAAAAGCTTTCATCAAATAAAAAGTTGTAGTTTTTAGGAGTTTTGTTCTTTAGTATTCGTAAAATTTCAGTTACTTCTTTCATCATTTGAAATACATATATTTTACTTTTTACATGCAATTGAACCTATTTTTGACTGCATAATCAATGTTTCTCAAAACGTTTCATTGTTGTAAAATCGTGAAAAAAATACAAATTCAGTGATTATGCCAAAATGCTGGCAATTTTCACCGCAACTATTCAAAATGGCCATCACGCGACAAAATCTCTTCAGTGGGCGTAATAACAAAACTGGATTTATTTTTGCTAGCGCTCTTTTGTCGTTCAAGCATCGATATGAAAATAACAAATAACGTAGAAAAAGCTTTGTAACCTGCCCCTTCTCCGATTGATCCACGTGAATATTCAATCAAACCAATCCACGAAAATCTTTACGTAATCAATTGACGCTCGCGTAGATGGTACGATGAATATTAAGTCATTCCAATAGCTTTTATGAGAGGTAAATTTTAATTATTAAAATTAATATTATTTCCATAATTATTATCGTGTTTAATATTTTTAATATCTATGTAGATATTACTGGGAAGTTGACCGTGTGGACCTCAAGGGTCGCACCTCGCGGCTTGTTTAATTTTCTTTCTGTTTTCCGTAGCCGCGGCATTACGAATGGTAATCGATGAAAGTTGCCTATATTCTTCTATGAAAAAATAATGATTTTTAACCGCGAATAGTGATCTATAGACAATATTGCTATTCAATGGCGGCAAAATGGCATGGCCATTGCGATTCATGGATTAATCAAGCTAGCCATTTTTCAAAATAAATGTGGTGATAGCTACGACCTTTTTTCACATTTACTAATCTATGCTTACCAAATGTATTTTGAAATCAACTTTGATGCTATCATTGTAAATATTAAATCAATAATAAAAGCGGATTATACCTGAGGCTCGAATTACATACATGCGAAGTTTCATCGAACTTTAAGTATTTACTGTAAGGTAAATTTTTACGATTCTAGCTCCTGGAAAAACCACGTTGAAATATATCATCTAGAGTGAAACAAAATCAGGAATTGGTTTATAAATTTTATTAAATCCTGGCATTCGCGTCCTTCTTCGTTTCTATCATAACATTAATTGCGATCATCCAAAAAATGTGATCGGTATCCAATCTTTTATATTTACATATAATCAACTATCAAATATCTTGACACAGTAGCGACAAACACCATTACTTTCCATCTAATAAACAAGCGAATTAAGAATAACGATTGCTAGTAAAGAGTCCGCATACTCGTTCATCAAATTCTTCACCACTCTCAACGACGGCATAATTGATGGTCAAATGCTCCGCGTTGGACAGAAGCAATCAATTTAAAAAAGTTACTTGAAATGCGATAAGATCTGGAAAATCCTCCAAGAAGAGAAACACGAAGTTTAACTCTATACGTTCAAACTACGCGTGGGGGAAGTGCTAATTATTGGTGCAATCTATTAGTGGAACACTTAGAATTTTCTTTATCTCTATTTATAAGAAAACCGCTAACGGATCCATTAAAAAGCATGGAACGTGCTCGTTGCGGTCCAAGAACCATCGACAGGCTCATCATACTGTGAAACTCGTTTGACTTGATAGCGATTTGCTTCCATGAAAGGAGATTTCGTCGAGATGATCATTAGATACAAGTGTCGGAGAAGATTGATTATAATGACCCACCGAGTGAAAGATATCATGACCAGTGATCGAAACCAAGCTATTTCTTCGGTGCTTGGATTATATAAAATCAGCTCTGAAAGAAAAATAAATCGACTGTCGAAATGTTTGACAATAGTAGCTAGAAAAATTTAAGTTTGGTTCGTGGTGCAACTTTAAAGATGTTGTGAAAATGGGAAACTAGTTTTGAATTACTACTAATTTTCTAATGAAAGCATGCATTCAAAGATTCTTGTGAAACTTTTGAGTTTGAAAATTTGAAACAATGAAAGCTTTTTTCTCGACTGTTTATGACTAAATAAAAGGTCTAAACTAATAAGTTCTTATTTGTTCCCTTATTTTATTTTTAATTTACCCTAACTGGAACATATATGTACATAAAAACATGTTAACGATATAATATTTATTGAGAATTCCAAAACCGTTCTTTCAAGTTTCTTTCAAATCTTTTGTAATTCCAACCCCAAAAACTTGACAGCAGTTGATATCACTTGCTTCATACATATTCAGTCAATGTATAACTCAAACTTTTTTGTTTTCATTCGCATATAGGTCACATATTGATTGGATTGATTTATAGCCACATCTTTGCAATATCCTCTCAAAAGCTTTTCGATGAATATATTGGTTTGCTTTTAAGATTCGATAAACAAGGCAAATGTATTCAAACTTAAATGTGTAGAAGCTAGCTGGGTGATGAGTATGATGATGGAAATATTAATGGTGCCAAACAAGAGCATTAAAACCACTCAACGAAAGAATTACAGTGTGGGAAAATATTGCACATTTATCATTAAGCAAGGCAGGGTATGAAAATTATACTGAATAAATATTCGCAGTCTTCCATTAGTTTTTGTTCAATTAATCGATCTTTTAACTATATCACGTTTAAAAATAGACACTGCTACAAACAACTGTTAATGTAAATAATTTATACAGTTGAGAAATGTGTTGGCGATGTGTGAATTTACTGCGCTTTTACGAATATTTAAAAGAAGACTATATCACCGCACACTTTTAAAAATGCTCTTATCGACATTTTATGAATGAATTTTTATGCATCTCAACTTTTACATACACTTTGAAAGAAAATTTCCAATGAACCTGAATGACGAGATACATACATATGTTGCAAATTTTAGTTTTAAGACTTAGCACATGTTGTAAGTAGCTATAATGTATTTGTAGTACACAAAAAAAATTTGCTTTTCAAAAGCGTCCGTCCAATTGCTGTCAATAAAAAGATGTATCAATATTTGCTTGGAAAAATCTTATGTGTGAAGCGCAATATTGCCTTTTCACTCCATTCCCATGCTAATAAAAAGCATTCAATTTAAGGGAAAAATCCTTAAATCGTGACCACAAAATATATATTCATCGATAGAGAAAACTGCGTGCGAAAAACGTCCAGATATTTGTAACCTTGTCATTGAATTGCAAAACATATGTTTTACGGTCGTTAATGTCGCAATAATTGGCCTAAATAACTTGAGAATATCATCTTTTTGTCATATATAGAAACGAATAATTGAGTACATTGGTGATGTTTCATATTTGCATGCGCAGTTTTAATCAACTGTGAGTCAAATTGAAAAGTGTATCCCATATATTCTTATAAAAATGATCTTTTCATGCCACAATCCATGGCGGATGTTATTCGCAATGTTTTGCGATAATCTAAAGGACCGGTTTCAGGAGCAAGTCCATAATTTTCAAGTGGTATTAAAGGTCTTGTTTATCATAACCCAATTAATATTCACAACTCATGTTTTTTTGCTTAATAGCACAACTTTTTGTACTGACAGTCCAAAGTAGATAAATAATGTTATCGTAGATACTCTGGTCATATTTATTCGGATAAATTATTAATTTATTATAATACCGAATGATTTCAAGTCGTTTTAGACTAATGAAGTGGATTGGGTGATTTTAAGTACCAATTTTTCAAATCAAATTATTACAACTGATAGAAGTGTGTGTGAGAAAAATATTTTGCTTGAAATTTTGTGAAAGAATAACCAAAAACTAGTATTTTTCAGTCGACAAGAGATCATCAGTATCCAAGTGTAGAAAGTGTCATCCATTATTTATCGCCAATCATTTACATATGTTGTGATTCGCAAAACTGTACATTATATGTATTTACATATATACAAATTGTCCTTACATTACATTGCGAGCAACGCACACAATCGCATTATTATTAAAAATTCATCGCAGCTGTGTAAATTTTGAAACGATAGTATCTCAAATATTTCTGTCGGTTTTCCAAAGAACTGACTTCAGTTTAAAATCTAATGTGTCATTATTTGTCCAGGCTATAAAATTATGCTGAAACAAAAAACCAACGCTATTTGCAATTCTATCGCAGCAGATATTAAAGGGATTTTGTGTTAAGAAATACATTGCAGCAAAATATTGTGTATCGATTGGTTTTACTTCAAAATTTAAATTTTTTATTAAAGTCAGAACATCGAAAGGTGGATTAAAAGTTTTATATCCGGAAATTAATCGTTACGTCCGTTGCGTACTAGGAACTAATGCTGTGAAAAATGCTACTCAATCCAATTCAAAACTGAGCAAATATCAGTGTACCAACATAAGTATATAAGTTCGAAAAATCTAGGCTTGCGAGCAAAAGCTAAAGTTAAAAAACATTTTAATCTGACCGACACAAGCAAGCACATCTGTTTTTGCAAGGGAGCATCAAAAATGGACCATTGCACACTGGATGTCGGTAACATTGTTTGATGAAACCAAAATAAATCGTCTAGGATCTGATGGCAGGAATTGGACTTGGATCGACAAAGCTTTTGAATTTCGAGACCATATTTTCATAAAGAACCTGAAGTTTGGAGGAGGCTTACTGATGATTTGGGTTCGTTTTAAAGGCAACAAGTGGAAAAAGTTACGATTAATTAATGGAATAACGCCACTTTAGACTACGTTATCTTCGAACGCTCTTTTGTAGAACTAAAGATGCAGTTCATCATAAATCAAGTAACAAAAAATTGGCTTCAAAACAATAATGTTAACATATTGAAGTGGCCAGCTCAGTCGCCAGATCTAAATTTTGTCTTAAAAACTCATTTTACGAAGCAATAACATATCGAAAACACTAAATGACCTTTGAAGAAAGATTCAAAATGGATTGGTAAATATTGTGTCAAATATCTTAGACAACTTTGTCAATATTATCGCCAACCGAATTAAAGCTGACATAAAAGTCCAAAAAGGCTACATAAATTATTCAAACCTTTCACCCACATAAGTGCTTACATGAAAAAACGGGTTAAGTTTTCATATATATACATATTTGTTTATATATAATTATGAATTGAAAGCTATTTAATTATTAAAAAATCTCCACCAAAATTTATTTACGTTACATTTTGCAATGAATTTACCCTGTTGTGCAAGATTTCGTGAACAGTTTGGCGAGGCACTATATGTAAATATGAAACTGACTTTCAAGCAATTTTTTTACGAATGAAATGAAATTTGATCATCTAAATATCAAAAAACTGGAAGCGATTGCCATCTAAAATTACATAAGATTAGTAACAATATGAGCTGAACCAATTTTTTCAAGAAATGGTTTCGACACAAACACTTTTCCTGGACGATTAAGACAAGTTGAGCTATGATAATAATTGAAATGAATTTTTTTGGAATACAAGTACGAATCACTTTTATATAATGAATTCAGCGTTGGCAGACATCCCGATTTTGGCGGGAAGTCCCGATTTTGAAATCAAAATTAAATATCCCGCGCAGGACGACCTCAGTCCCTCTTTTCGGGAATTACTTGACCGTGCGGTGTGAGTAAGATTATTAAACTTGACAGGCAATATTTCAGTAGATAAGTTAGATGAAGAATTTTACTTCTTGAAATTATCCTTGGACATATAGCAGGAAATTGTAAAGAAACCACTGTACAGAAATCTTACCAGCTCTTGCAACAATTTTTAAAAAAATGATGCCAGGAAGATGTTTAAACTGGTGTCCTTCTTATTAAGTACCTTAACATCAAACTGCTTTCTCGAACGCGTTTTTTTTTTCAAATGAATAATAGTCGGATTACAGAAATAAATGTTCCGTAGATTTAATAAAAGCAGAATTACTCATCCAGTTCAATCTAGAACTATCCTGCAGAGTTCTTCATTTTATTTAAAAAAAGAAAAACTTTAAAACAAGTTACATATTCACAGAAGTATTTCTCATAAATAATTCTTCCTTAATTATATTATATAATATGGTTTATAATTATATTTCTCTGAAGACTCGACTGCCTAATTCTACGGTAAACCAGACAGTTATTTTTCAAGTAACGTATTTTCATTAAAATATACTTTCTATGGCTATTTTTGTATGTATTGTCATGTAAACATAAATTAAAACTCATATAAAAAGGCGTATTGGAAAATCACTTTTTTCGACAAAACAATCCCGCTTTTTTAGTCAAAAAGTATCAAAATCCCGATTTGCCGAAAAAAATATTTGGCAATGTTGAATGAATTACACAGTAACACAAAAAAAATGGATGTGAACTACCTTTCATTTCAGTCTTGCGGATAAAACCTTTATTAAAAAAATTGATTTCATTGTCATAGTACCGTGAAATAGTGAAACCAATTGGGTTTAGCCGCCATTTTAAATCGGCCATATTACAAAAATGATTCTACTAGACAAATTATAAACAAAAAGCTCAAAACTAACTAACTAAATTTAATAGGGATTAAAACAAATCTAGTCCTGATCATATCACGACCAAAAGTGTAAATGTGATTTTTGCAAATCAGACTTCAGATTCGTGATCAGTGACCTCGAAACCTCCTGTGTAGTGTTTTTTGCATAATCCTGTTCGTTTTTTGAAAATTCGAATTTTTTACATTTTTTTCCAGGCTAGAAAAAAATTACTTCCTACTTCAATTCTTCCATAGGATTTGTATCCAGCGAATTAGTTGACACATAAAATTACATTTGGATGTGATTTTTTTTTTATATTTTCCTCCTACATTTTCGTTAATTGTTGCTATTTTTTAAATGTTCTTTGAGGTTAGGAAAAAATTTTGACGTGATAGTCATAAAAAATTCGTGATCAGAAGGCCATCATACTACGGAAAACATATATTGCATAAAAACCATATGCCAATTTTTTATGTGGCTGTATTATCAAAAGGAAGGCGACCGTTTTTTGAAGATTGTTTAGAATTTATGATGTTAGATAACGTATAGAAAGTTCCCATTTAATTTTTGCAAGAGCAAGAGGTTTTCATTAAAAAATGAATTCAAATTTCAAATCGCAGCTTTTACCTTTATGATTGCAAACAATAAAGGAAATCAAAAAGTAAATATTATGTTGTAGAAATTACATTTTATTTGATGAATCTTACATCTTTTACCGAAGAGCCAAGCTGTTATTTATATGGTGGTCAATAACAGACCTTGCAAATGAAAAATGCATACCAAGATGTAATCTATCTTTCACTGATTAACCTTTATTACGAATTTCTGACAGAAAAGGAATTTTCGAATTTTATTTGTAGTCCACATAACTTTAAAATGCGAAATTGGCTTGATCACATGCGATTTTCTAATTTTGTTCACGACTGTCGGAAAAAATTTCGCATTTATTTTTAATAAACTTGTATTGTTTAGTGCTATCACTAAGATAGAAAATAGAAGAAGAAAATATGTCAATATTTCGCTAATGCGTTTATGATAATAAATAAACAAGGAACTTTTATTTGGATTGAAACACTTACTTGGTAAACACTATTAAGAGGTGTTTAAATAACTACAAACGTATAACTGCACTGTTTTTCAACAGTATGTGTAGTTTAGGTTTGATTAATTTATTTGCAATTTCTTCGTGAAAGAAGCAGCGATAATATTGACCACAAATGCATTGAATACAACTTCTGACTGTTTTATGGATTTACGGCGGCTTTCAATGCTGGACTTTCATTAGTTTTCAATTAATCAGCGTCTATTAATTACATCTTTTGTACGGAAAGCATGGCAGCTTATCTTATCGATCATACCAATAATGAATACAAATATCAATTGATTGCTTATTGTCTGTTGTCAATGAATTTCAGGACCACATGAATTTACTTAGAGAGATCATCATTCATTGGAGTTCTCATTCGGTATTCTTATTGAATTTTTCGAGTTAGCTTAAGTAAAACTCATTAGTATTACGTTTTCACAAAGTAGCGCAGTTATAAGTTTGACAATGATTACGCCGCACTTGCTAAAGCTCATAAATCACTCGGAAGTTATCTAGATTTCACTAAAATTATTCCTTTTCTAGGGTCTTAATGGATTGTTTGAGGGCGTCTTACTTCAGGCACATCATTACCATACAAACAAATGTCGACACTTGAGTATGTATTTGATATTTGCTCAACGCTTTGAAGAAATGAATTACAGAAACATGTATTGACCATTGACTCGTCAAATCGAAAAAAATGATTTTTTTTTCAATATGATAAAATACTCTCCATTGGCAAACATAATGAACATTAGCTCAGGTATTGATTTATTTACAACATTACAATCGTTTCTATTCTCGCTTATAAACTGAATAAAAGCTCATTTTATTTATATGTTTGTCAGCAGTTTATTCAAAACAGAATTCTTTAGAAAAACCGTCAAAGCTGATTGAATCTGCCACTTGCAAAGCAGCTCAGACCAAGATTGTCTGCCCAACGACCGGGGAAAAATGCGGATATTGAAAGAAAAGGAAATCATCACTTGCTGAAAATATAGGTCATGGTATTGGATAATTTCTTGAAATTAGGAAGGACATTTCCGAAGGAAAACGGAGGCTGAATATAAGTAGAAAAATGAGATTATAATTGTGCACCGCGTTGTAAATGTTTTTTTCCGAAGTATTTGTCTTTTGGATTTTAACGCTTACAAAAACACATTTGATTTTGCTATGCAAAAAGACTTGAAGCTATCTCATACAGTTTTTGGATTATAGCATACAATTCAATGCATTTTTGAGCGATACTTTTATCTATAATTGGGGAGCGTAAGCACGCCAAACAAAATTAAAATTGAATTCGGTGCTTACTTTTAGCATTTTCAATCATTTGAATGGACTGATGTAATCACTTCAAGCTTGAAAAAATGAACTATACTATAAACACTTTATTTAGATCGAAAACGTTTACATCATTGCATTTAAATACTAAAAATGGAGACTGAGCTCAATTTAATTTTTAATTTAAAAAAAAACAGCTATGATGAAGACGCTATAAATTGATTGATTGATACGCTATAAGACATTTGATTTACCTTGTCTCATTAGTTTTTGATAAACCATTATAAAGTACGGATGGTGACCGTAAGAATAAGAGAGCGATCAACGTTTCATTCCATTCAAACAATTTTTTTTAACTTTAGTTTTTTGTCTCTGACTAGTCCTAGCCCGTTAGTATCGGAGAAACTATTAGTAGTGCGAAAATTTTGATGATATCCTTTGCAATTGCCAATTATCTGACGACCAATTTATCACCGAACAAAAATTTGCAGACAATCCATATTAAGCGAGTCATTCGCAAAAAGCTGATTTCTTGGACCCTTGACCTTGAATAATTCGCAAAGCGAGTATGATTGCGAGAGAAACTTCATTTCTAGGCTATATGAACTTTTAAAAGTTTTAAAACTTAATTCTACCATGCCCTAGTCAAAATCATTTCAAATGAATATTACTGTCATGAAACAAATTTTGTAAATAAAAACCAACAATGAATGAATGTTTATTTCTAAAGATATAAAATATTTTTGGATAATCAATCTCCATTTTTTCATGCTTTTGGATTAAAAAATTTTTAAATGTTTTCACGAAAAATTTCAAAAATTTCGTTCTGTGTTTTTGTGACTAGAAATTAACCAATCAATTTTCAGATTTTAGATGCGTAATTTTAAAATGATAATAAATATCTACTTTCAGTTAAGTTGATTGAACTGGAATGTACATTTTATTGTATTTCTAATCGCTGATGCTATTATCATAATCATTCATTCTCAACAACGTAAAATTTCATTTCTGACCTTTGAAAATAACAGTCAACTCTTTGAAGCAGAACTTGCAACAATTCAGCAATTTTTCTCAGGCAAGACAAAGCTTCCAAATTTTTAATCAATTTCGAAAGATTATCTATGAGAACCTGTAGTATCCTACCAATCGCAAAATTATTGATTTTATAAAATTGAAAATCATTTTCCATAAAAAACCATATTGGGCTTCATTTTATTAATCTGTTTTAGATTTATTAGGCGAAGCTTACATAGTATTTTGTAACTTAAGGAATTCGCTCAGTTTAAAACGGAGGATTGCAAAGAACGTCTTCTCATGAAGACAAACATCATAGTTTGTAAGCCCATACCTTTTGTGTGAAGATGTAAACTCGAACGTGGTCATTGAATAAAAACAGTTCACACAGCATAACATTTATTTTCGATATGAGAGGGTGAAGCGAAGCTTTTGACGAGGGTGAAAAATATGTTTGCCACTGAAGCTTCAAACTATAATGAAACACAGTGCTTCACGCACTTATAAACAAAATAATTGTTAATAAAACAAAAGTCATATGAATTCAAAAAATCAACAAAAACAAAATCAGTTCCCATAAATAGCTGTTCCCATTCAAGACTTCATCATAAACATCTTCAAAGTTTGTTAAAATTTCCGGATTTGAAGTATTTGTGTGGCTTTTGAACGAGTACAAATCTTTTAAGGCAAAGTTTATATTGGGAAAATAAATAATCACTGAATTGTTAATTCCATTTTAAATTTTGTGGCAAAATTGCCTACGGACAAAAAACTGTGATGCGAATTCAAGCCACACTATATTTTTACACTATGTACATACATTGCATGCGTCTTCCCTACATTTTTCACAATTCCAATAAAATGACAATACATACATAATTGGAAATAAATGAAAACAACATTCGTGGCTTCGAACTTGTTTACAATTTTCACAACTCGGTCATGAAAATCAAACAATGAGAGTAATGAAAGAGGATTTCTGCAAAAACTTTCGGCGAGTTTTCAAATAAAATGTTTTCATTAATTAACGAAAAGGAACGAAACACAAAAATTAATGATTTTAATTTTGAAACAAAAGATGTTTGTGTACAAAGTTATAAAGGATGCATTTCTACGGAAGAAAATGCACCTAAGCTGATGAGCGGAATACGAATGTGTCTTCATGGATTATTCGAAGGCAGCCAAGGTTATAAAGCCTTTGCTACGTAATTTGTGATTTTCATATCGATGCTTCAAAGACAAAAGGGCGCTAGTGAAAATGAATATTTTTGTTACTACGCCGACTGAAGAGATTTTGTTGCGCGATGGCAATTTTGCGTTCAAATTTCCATGGCTGCGGCATAATATATGGTGAAATTAGCTGATAATTTTTTTATCAACCTTTTTTCATTATAAACATGAATTTCAATCATTCAATTGATTTTGTATGAATCTGTTTCCCAGTCATGGAAAATATTGTTTTTTTGTTTAATAAAATAACTTCAAACTAATTAGCTCTTAAGATTTCCAAGACGCTTCGATTGATACCCTTAAAATAGTCGATACGACTTTTTTACGTAGAAAAAACTGTCCATAAACAAACCTACGTGCATACACGCACACAAACAGACATCTTTCTAAAAATACTTTAAACAATTTTTAAGAGCTCAAAACGTAAAAACATGTCGCAAATTTCAATTTAGATTTTTGGGGCGATTACAAGAACTTCCATACTGAGAATTTATTTAAGTTCATACATTTGAGAATTAATATCTGACTGGCCCAGGACCCTCCCGAAAGCGATCAAATGATAGGTGCATGAATCTGTAGCAGTTGCTTACATGGGTGCACTTATCAATGACATCACAGTTTTGAAATTTGACAACCGCAACAAGAGAAATAAAAAACTAGGCTGTCTGAATTGCAGCATATAATAGTTTAAAATATTAATTAATGAGTAATCATATCATAGGATTTCATCTTGTATTTGTTCAAACTAATCTTGGAAGTTGATTTAGGGCCAAAAATATAGAGCAATTTTGTGTGACCCTTATTAAACTTGGATCAACTTAATTTCATTTTGATAAATTTATCGGTTTATTAAGTTGATTTTGCTTTGGAAACTAACTTTCTGAAAGTTATGCTTGTCTGTTGAGAATTATATTTTTACCACATTCAAGAGCATGCAAGCATTTAATATATTCTTCTTTATTATTAACTTTGTTTCGCATGCTAAGAATGCGAGCATCTACAATCGGAAAGTTTATTTAGTTCTATTTTTGACCTGATTCCCTCCGTCAATTGTTTTTACGAGTTTCGGACTCATTTACCTTAACAAGAACGGATAAAACAAACAATGGAACGACCTTAAAATCCTAGAACGAATCAGCGAAACAAAACTTTCGACAGCGAGAAAAAGATTGCTGAATGAACTTTTGACAGCGTTAGTTAGATTTCAGTAGAATTTTCAAAACTCTCGTTCCATTAATGAAAATAATTCTCAGAAGGTCGAAAATATCATGAAAGTGTAGATTTATTTGTTACACGCGACCATCTTGTCCTTTCAAACTGTTCTAAGTTACGTAAACTTTCTCGGTAAAATCGATCATGAATATCTGATTTCAATGAGATGCATCCTAAATCCGAACTTAGATAGTCAACCGAAAATTTAAATTGTAAACTCTAAGATGAATTACAAGGATTTTAACTTTATTTTTCTTCAGAATTTAATTGAAATTAGGAATTTTCATCGTGTCGTTTGGAAACATCAAATTGTTTCTCGGAATTTCCCCAGAGAAATAATCATCCAGAGTTGTACATTTTGAAATTCTTCTGACCTTTCTTCGTCCAAAACAATCCGAAGTTGATCGAAGGCTTATTATTAATTAATGAATGTTTTAAAACTTTAATGGTTCTCCTTTTTAAACTTTAGCTATGTGGAGATATAATTTCAAAGATATTTACAGTAATTAGCAATTGAATGAGGTCAACCTATTTTTACTATTTTCCACGACGTATTTCATCGCATGAATTGCATTTTTTGCATCGCACTGCATTTATTCTATCTAATCTGCTTAAGAAATAAAGGGTAACTTCTAAGCTTTTAAATAAGAAAATACAGCGGAGATGCACGTATTGTTTCCAACATGAAAAATTAGTTTCAGTCTTGATTCATTGTTTGCTTATTCAACCACATAGAATATTTAAGGGAAAATTTAACAACAACACGGAACATAAATTTTGAAAGTTAGAAATTTTGTTTATGTCGATTTGGTGACCTTGATCTTATTGATAATAATAATAGAAAATTGAATATTTGAATATTTAAAGCCTTTCATTCAGAAGATATCAAACGAAAGTGAAGGCTCATAATTTTTTTTGTGATGAACTGTTGGAAAAACTTGAATTCAAATCGTTCCATATTTTTATTAATGCTTTTTTACTAAATTGTTGAAGAAGAAAATAGATTCAGTAGAAATTAATTTTCAAAGTTTTTAATTAACAATATTTTTTTCGCGGGTATGAATGTGATCGCATTCCATAGTAGTCTCATACTGCACTAACTTCATACATTTGAAACTATAAAAAGAGGATAACACAAACGGTATCAATGTAAAGCGATTATACCGAATCAATTTGATAAAGAAAGTAATCTGGACACAAGGTTCTTTGTGGCTTTTTGGAAAATTGGAATGAGTATGTTTATTTATATTCATTTCTGCTAACTTTGAAGTAATATCTCTGTAAAATAGGCTTGAAGTAAGGCTCTGTTTAGCTCTGTTGATAAAGGCTGATACATCGCATTTAAATTGAAAATTATCTTTATCATAAGATGACAAACATTTTTTATTTATATTTCAGTTAGAAATGTTTATTTATTTTACGAAAGCACTAAATAACACATGGTAATCAAGCCAATCGATATTTAATATTATGAAGGGAACGCTTGCATTATATACATGCATATGTTCGTCTAACATGGACGGAGTTTATTCACTAGGTTATTTCAACTTTTAAACTTGAATTGTATCGCAAACAAAAAGCTTTCTCGATAATTTGGCTCCACCACATATTTGTTTACTCAATATTGCATTCTATCACGTTGAAAAGAAATCAATAATCGATTTAAAATTGCCGTTGTGCTGATATACATTCATTTTGCTTCCAGCTATAGTTAAATTTTATATTAGTTATTTTTAAATCAATTTATTTCTCGAATTGATGAAGCGGATTGTAGAAAATCAATCCACATTTATTTATTATTCTATATAGAGAATAAAACTTTTTGGTTTTAATTGCGCTTTGATACCACAATTCATGTGATTAAGCCGAGCTGATTTATTTTAAAGAAATTTAGTCAGTTTAGACAATTGACGTTTGAAACGATGAAATTATTTATTATATTAATTCGTTGTAAATTAATTTTTAATTTAATAAACGCATGCAAATAAATAAATTTTTCAAAAATTCTTTGAAGACGATTATATCAATAACAACTAGGCAAGCCATGTATAGCAATTATTTGTAATAGCAATTATTTGTAATAGCAATTATTTGTAAAATGGAATACAAGATCTTCATCTAACTTTTAGAGGAAAAGAAGATTTTATGGTAAAATTCTGTCGGATTGAATTTCACGTGTATAATTCACTGATTTTCATGCAGTGTCCGTTCATTGGGCGGAGAATTTCGTTCATATTCAAATTTCAACCGTATTACTAACAACACTAGAAAACAACCAGAAAATATAAAGATAAGCCAATTGAAAATGGATAGCCGCAACCTGTTTGAAAATCAAAGCGTTGTGACATATACATATGTACATAGATAGAGAATTTCCTTTTATTGGGACAATCCATGGTTTTCACCAGTTGGCTGACGATGGCGCTCAGCGATTTATGTGAATTGTATTTGCATTTCGGAGAAAATTGTTTAATACAAATGATTACCGCCTTTTCACAAGAAAATGACAATACAAAATAACCATTTATGAAGTGTTTAATATATACAAAAGTTTCAGGAATGCCAATTTATGATAGTAGAGGCTTTGTTCCGCCTTTCAAAATCATCATAAAAACTTATGTGAATGATATTTGGTATGTTGACAACTGTTTAAGAAAATTAATTTGGAAATTCTCTGGTAGAGAATTGGTCACGGCAAACGAGATTTAAATTGATGTCAACTATTTTCCAAATTAATTTTCTTAAACAGTTGTCAACATACCAAACATCAAAACTATCTAAATATTTTAGGAATGCAGTTTGCTAGATAAGTTTCAGGGTAAGAGGTTCCTTGATAAATAATCGCTTTCATACATACAACCTTCCTGTTGAATACCTAAAATAAGAAAATTGGCATGATTTCAATCCATGGTATAATTCAGCCAAACCACAACCCGCATACCTTATTCAATATTCTTTATTGATTGCAAAGAATCTAGTTGTAGTTAAAGATCGATATCATTTAATTACGACATATCCAACGATACCTACACATGAGCAGTCAATTTTCGTTACTGTATTATTGATGATGTGTATAAAGTCCTCTTTAAAGTTTTCGTTGAAGAAATCGTCTAGAAAAATAGTCTCTTTTCATGAAAAGTTTATTTCCATGAATTCTAATCGGATTCGAATCTAGACTTGCCAGAATGAAACCCCGGAGTCATAATGCTTAGCTACAACATCCATATGCAGCCTTGGTACTATGAAGGTGCTTAATTTTAAAAATCGTCAAAAACTACAAGCTTGCCTTGACAAACAAAATAATATTTGAATTAGTGAACGAAAAGAATGTTTCGGTACATAGAATTTAAATAAATGTTTTTAGAGCAACCTGTATGTGCAACCAAAAACCGAAAACATTTCGGAAACGAAAGGAAAACGAGTTGAACTCAAATTTAATAGACCACCTTATGAAAATTGTATCCCAATGAAAAAATTAAAGTTGAAGCGGTGTTGTTAAATATTGTAAACAAAAGTGAATATCACACAACATTAATTGTCATTTACTGATCATGGCACACGCTACACAGCCTTCAACATCGTGCAAAATCGATATATAGGAAAGTTCTTCACAAATCGCTAGAGAGCATTGTCGGTGAGTGACGTTGCTTTATTTATCTTAATCTAGCTTCACGTTGCTTTGCAACGACTTAAGGATAATCTGAAAACACTGCCAATATTTTCTTTCTTATAGGAACGCTATCGAGCAATAACAAATTCTATGACGACCGTCGACCCCATATGTTCACCGTTAACTATTATTAAAGATACTTAACGTATGGTTATGCGCAATGTTCATGCATAGATAAAAAGACAATATCCAAGTCGTAAACCTACGTCAATACTGTAGCAAAGCAAAGTTTTTGGGACACAGCAAAGTAAATTTCCAGCAATAGATTAAATTTAAAATTATTTTGAATATTTCCTAGAAAGTATTTGGTTATATAAACGAGGAAAGGAATTTCTTTTCCACGAAATCTGCATCTTATTTTTATATGAAAGTACTTCGATCAATTGCTGCCTACTTACGTGCGCGTGCTGGAGAATGGGACATAAACATTTACATCATTTTTGTTGGTACTTACAACTTGAAGAAGGTGGGTATATCTTTGCATGTTGAATGATGTATCCGATAAAATCAGCGTCGATTTGTTCGAAATTCGGTATATATTTTGACATCTTTTTTATGAAACAATATGATAGACTGTTCGAGAAGGACCTTCAAATCAACTGCGAAAGTAAGTTTATTGCATACCTTGTGAATTTTTGCTTTAAAACGTAAACTTGATGACCAAATGAACTTTGATTGATTGAGAATATCATCAAAAGCTGTTAGCTGTTTGCGGTGGGTTTGAAAAAATTAAACACCTGAAAATAGTTTCAGGATAAAGTCTGTCATGGCTAATCAACAGTTGCAGATGTAGAGTTTTGGGATACTGAAACGGTATATCGAAAAAAACCATCTACAAACAAAATTTTAAGCAAAGCAAGCAATAGAAAATCAAAGTTTTCTTTCGGTCGTTGCCTTAAAATGTCGGTTTTCCAAAAGCAAACGATTGAAGCTTTAATTGAACCTTACTAAAAGTTGAAACGTGCTTTGAAAATGGGCATTGAGCGTTGTAAAACAATCAATGTTCCTCGGAAGAAAAAGTAAAAAGCAAATTCAAAATACAACTCGACAAAAGATCTTTTTTTCTAACTTTGGGTAAACTTCAATTGCTTTGGTCAATAAGTTTCGCCATCCAAAACCTTATTTTGGATTTTCATATCACCGTTCTGCTTAGCTCAAAATATGGCTATTACAATGCTAAATGGTTTAAAATGAATGATGCAAGTGGGAAAATAAAAAAAAAGCCATGGATTTGCTTTGCTCTCGTTACCAAGCAGATTTATATGGAGAAACTATTCCTACATATGTGCACTTTTCTCGGAAACTAATGATTGAAATAAAAATGAGAAGAAATTTCGATGGTCTTATGAACAATATTGTTGTATTGTTCCACATAGACAAAAAAATTCTAGAGCAAGTTTTTATCAAATGGCAGCAACTTGAAAAACGTGAAACAAAATTTTTTCTTTCTGATTTCTTCCCCTTTCGGTACACAGTTACAATTGAAAAACTATCTACTATATAGTAGTGAAAATTATAATATTATATTCAAAATAAATTTGTGTTCATAACGAGTGTAACGATAAAAGCGCTGATTTATCTGAAAAAAAAAACTAAATTTTTCAGAACAGCCCGTTTCACTTTGATCTACATTCACAGCTCCAACTAACAGTTTCTTTACGGGAATAACGTAATAAACATTTCTTCAATCTAAATCCTGAATATGCAGTCGGACTTAACAATGAAGTCGCACGAAAATTTACTATTGGAGTCGGAGCTGGAATCGTATAGAATTCAGGTGGATCTGGCAGCCCAGATTACCCGAATGTTTTTTACCTTAAAGGAACGGTATCACCTTTTATTGGCGGTTTATCCTTTGGCAAAAAAAACCTCTCGTATTCATTAATTGATCTTCCTTAAAAAAATTTATTTTTTTAATTTTCTTTGCGTTTTATTACTGTTTTCCTTTTCTCGCATGCATTGCAACGCGTCAAGTTTTGATAAAAGAACACAAATGTTTGCAAGTGTTAGGTATTAAGTGAATTCTTCTGAGAAAATTCCTGGAGTTTCTCGATCGCCCCAGCCGAAGGTGTTTTATTTAAAACCCCTTTAGTGTCAAAAACTCGCAGTTCTATTGCTTATAAGTACAGTACAGTAGTGAGCCTACATTTGGACGATTAAAAGCCAATGGCAAAAATAATTAAATTTTCTTCTCATTTTTCGGTTTTATTTTGAATGACATTTTCGATTGTTATAGTAGTCAAAGAATATTTATTTAATTATCCCTGAATATTAGAGAGTGTGATTTTTTTTAAGTTAACTAATAAAATTGATGTATATCATGACTTGGTACCTAGTCCCCTTAAATCTTTTCCAAATTCATTTCGGGTCGTATTTTAAAATTTAAATCAAATTATGCTTCATAATTGAAAATGCATATATGCATATTCAACTCCAGGAATATATACATATTCTTTAAACTTGCTAGTGTTGAATACAATCAATGTTAATTGCCCTCCTATTTCAAACAAAAGGGAGCATTTGAAAACATTGTAAAGGGTAAAATATTGGTAAGAAGATTGAATCAAGGTGAAATAATATTATCCTTACATTTTGATTAAGGTACATTTAACGGGATGGAGTGTAAACCAAACAAATGCTAAACATCTGTCAGAACAACGTAAAATTCTTGACTTTTCATGCTTCAATAGAGCGCGTGCTTTCATATTCTCCTTAAAATGCTGTATAAAATTGTTCCATTCAAATCGTATCCCTTCTTCAGAGGAAGGTATAAACGTCTTTCATAATACATATGTGCGTATGCAAAACGTGGTTTCTTGCTATTCGAAATAATTTTGTTTTCATTTAGTGTGAATTTTGTAAGGAAAAAATTCAATTGAGTCTACGACCTTCAACTTTCATCGAGTCTTCAGATTTTGTACGCCTGTTGAAGAGGTAAACTAATTTCTAATGGAAATACGCGCAGTGTTCTCAGTTGAAAAATGTTATATATGCACTGTGCACTACAGAAAACTAATTTGGGTACTTATAATACAAGAGTTACTTGTTCACAATTGACTTACTTTAAAGAAGTTTCCTCTCGACAATAGACAATAATCCAATTTCTTCGAAGGTCTTCTAATCAGCGTGGAGCCCTGACGCAGCAAAAACACTACGAAACTTCCTTTTTCGGGTGAATTTTTCAAGGAATGCTTAAAAACTTGTAAACAATTTGTGATGCATTGACTCCACTAATTTGGGCACGGGCACAACACTCTAAACACTGTCTAACTACTTGAACACTAATTAACAATTATAGAATTTTTCGCACAGTCACGACGGATTATCCTATTACAGGTATTGGTATTCAATCCACTCAACCGAGCAATGTATGATGAATTCTTAGCTCGAAGCCACTCTTGCTGAGCCAGAAGACATCGCCACCGTCACAGCAGATCTCACAGTAGCCACTCACGAGGTGGGAACACGGAGCCCCTCACATGCGACCATTATCGCCGATTTGACCACAAAAGGAGCACACACTCAAGTATTTCAGGCATGCAAAATTAATTTCACGTCTTGTGCGTGACGCGAGGGTGGGACCATGTGTGAACCTGGGTCCCAGAGCGATTGCACGTGCGAAGATAGCGAACGTGTTGCAGCCGAAGGAAAACGGGGGGAACGTCGGCCTTTTCTAGGTATCGTATAGCAATCGAGGCTGCCAATATGGGCGGGCGGCCACCTCAATCCGTTGACCCGTCGTCCATGCACCCGATACGCCCGCGATCACTGTCGCCAGTGCAAGGAGCCCCAACAGAACGCAAACGGCACGGTGCAGTTTTGACCAAGAACCCAAGCAGCATGTGAAAGATCCACAAAGATCTGGCGGATACGGCAGCCGCGACCCGGAAGACGTTCTGTTGCTCGGAGCCACACCACTCCAGAACCACACTCGTCGGCTTGGAAGAAGTGGCGAACGTGCTAGCGCTCCTCACGTGAAATCGAAGCTGGGCGCAACATTACACCAAACCAGTCGAAGATCGCGGACAGACTGAAGATGTCTCGAATCCGCGATGGAACGACGGCGAAGCGAGGTCTAGCGGCGGCGCTGGTGACTCGGTCGGCCGCCCACATTTCCAGCCAGGGATGAGCCACTCAAACGCAACGGCTCCCGAAGTACAAGGACTCTCCTGGAAACATGTCCTTCGCACGAAGCGATTCCAAACCGAAAATAACATTCCATTCCAATACCTCCTCGAATTCCAACTTTTGCTCTAGCAAATCCTCCACGACGCCAGGAGCATCTCCTTATCCTCGTCGTTTTGAAATCAGTGCCAATGTATCCTGCTCCTGTTCTTTCGCAGCGCGCAGGACTCAGCTCTCCTCTTTTGCAGGGGCCTGAGCATTCGTTCACGGAAGCTTTCGGCCGGGGAGTATCTTCGAAAGTATTTGACCCTACTTTCTCTGCAATTGCCGGATGACGGGTCGGAGGACCTTCCATGTTACCTGGAGAATACTCGCATCGCCGCCATCAGGCCCTCGGCGTGAAGAACACTTAATTTATTGTGGAGTGCGCCGGGAATTTATTGGGTAATTAATGAATTGTAAGAATGTGACCCCTTCGTGGGAAGAATGTGGCCCACGCTATCGCCGCCGCCGCCACCACCGTTGTGCCGGTCGGAAAATATGTTTTTTATCTGAAATGTCAAGGAAGATACGTGAACGTAATACATATGATGTCTAATGTCTGCTGGACCCACTCGAGGTGTGCTCCAGCTTGCTAAACGCACTTATGGACTCATGGATTTTGCTTCGGCAATGTTAACTAGGCGCGCATTGGTCGGGGTTGATTTGTCTTTGATTTATCTATTTGATTTGTATCAAAGCGGATTGATTCTTACCTGGGATAGTCCATCATCAATTAAGTGTATGGTCGGATGTTCATCGCCAGTGAAAATAGTTTTAACGACCCACAAGGCGCAACCCGTGAGGCCCACACGAACAACTTCCCAGTAATACACACATAAATATTAAAAATATTAAAATCGGTAACAATAGTGCAAACATTAACACTTTAAATAATAATAATGATGAGAACTCATTACAGTAGTTAGAATGAGTTAATATTAATCTTACCATCCTAGGGAGCGTCCATCGATAATATAATGCTTTTTGTGGATGGGGGACGGATTGAATCTTTATGCGGATCAATCGGAATGTGGACAGGTTACAGAGACTTTTCTACGTAACTGGCTATTATCATATCAATACTTGAAAGACAAAGGGACACTAGAGAAAATGACGGCGAAGTTGGCATTTTAATATTATTGAAGGCAGTTTCTGTTTCTTCATGGGCTGGACTACATTTTGTCGCGCGATTGCATCCGAAACTGCATGGGGGCTGCATAGACATAGAACTTATATTATGTAACCATTAATGATACTGGTAATCATTTCTTATTTCGCAGTTGATCTTGAGAAAAACATATAATATACATTAAATAATCACTGTTGAATTATATGTACCAAATATTGAAAACGACAGGTGAAGAAGAGATTAAAATCTTACGAACACTTAAAAATTAAATTACTAAAAGCCACGATTTTATCTTTGATGACAACATAAAAAGCAAATAAAACAAGCCGCGAGGTGCGACCCTTGAGGTCCACACGGTCAACTTCCCAGTAATATCTACATAAACATCAACAACATTAAACACAATAATAATTTTGAAAATAATACTACTTTAAGTAATAACAATGCGAGGTATTCATAGCAGTAACAGGAATGAGTTAATATGACTCAAATCGTCTACGGGAGGGTCCATTGATTACGTATGATGATGGTTATTGAAATCTTACGATTACTAAAGAATGAATCTACTAAAAACTACAATTTTTTATTCGATGAAAGCTTTTTAAAGCATATGATCTTACAAAGTATTGACTACAAAACATTTTACCATTCAAAGCGTTGATACCGCAAATGCAAATTTGATTGAAATTTTGTTGGTTTTCAAAATTTAAGCAGTTTTTTTAATTAAAAGTCTATAAAAACTATTAAAAATCTGCTCAAATTATGTGAATATTATAACACTTTGATTGAATTTACAACAATTTTGTTAGAATAAAAGATATAAACTAATATCATTCGTATGAACCCTCTTTACATGAATGATTTTTTATTTAATTTTTGTCATAATCATGGAACAATTTTTTGCTGCTTTCTCTTCAAAAACTAATAAGAATGTATAAATTTTATAAACTGGTATCACTGTGCAGTGCAAATCAAGTAAAAAAATATTTTTTTATGAAAAAAAAAAAACAAAATTTTTCGCATTTTCTTCTATTAAACTAAAAAAATGGCTGAAACGAATTTTTATAATGTTGAAAACTTCACAAAGTCAGCTGATACCATATTGATGCAAATATTATATCTGGTTCGCGAGATCTAGTGAATGATAAAAATGACCTTGAAAATCATGATGACTTTTAATGATTTTTAATTTTTAATTTATTTTTTTACACAATCATGACAAAAAGTTTTGATGTTGTTTTTACAAACATTGTTTGGAGTATATAAATTTTACAAACATTGATTACTTGGACTTGAAAATAAGGTTAAAAATTTATTAATTTTTAAAAAAAAACCCAATTTTTTGCACTTTTTTTAAAAAAATTAAAAAACGGCTCCAAGAATTTTTTTAGAAACTTGATAGAATCACATGAATGTCAATACGCATCGATTGACACCTCAAACATGCAAATCTTACGTTGGGTTCGCGAGATATAACGCATGACAGAAATGACCTTCAAACGGGCAAAACAGCAACCCCCCCCGACGGAAGTATACCAAAAACTAATCAGCTCTTAAGATTGCAAAGAGGCTTCGATTGACACCTCAACGAAGTCGAAACGACTTTGTTTACGTGAGTTATGCTCGTAGAAAAAAGTGTCCACGAACGTACGTACGTACGTACGTACGTACACACACACACACACACACACATACATCTCCCTTTCTAAAAACACTTAAAATATACTCTATAGACCTCAAAACGTAAAGAAATGTTGAAAATTTCAATTTCGATTTTCGAGGCGATTACAAGAACTTCCCATATACTGGGAAGTTAAAAATACAGAAGAAATTCTAATTGGATATAAAACAAGCCACGAGGTGCGACCCTTGAGGTCCACACGGTCAACTTCCCAGTAATATCTACATAAACATCAAAAACATTAAACACAATAATAATTTTGGAAGTAATACTACTTTAAGTAATAACAATGAGAGGTATTCATAGCAGTAACAGGAATGAGTTTATATGAATCATATCGTCTACGGGAGGGTCCATTGATTACGTAAAGTTTTTGGTCGATGAGGATAGATTGAATATTCACGCGGATAAATCAGTGGGGGCCTTTTTGGTCTTGAAAAATTTTGTATATGCAGTCAAAAATAGGTTCAATTGCATGTAAAAACTAAATAATACACACATGTATTACACATTGAAATCTTACGATTACTAAAGAATGAATCTACTAAAAACTACAATTTTTTATTCGATGAAAGCAAAGCTGTAACGAATTTTTATAATGTAAAAACTTCACAAAGATGTTAATACACGTCAACTGACACCATAATGATGCAAATATTATATCTGGTTCGGGAGATATAGTGAATGATAAAAATGACCTTGAAAATCATGATGGCTTTTGATGATTTTTTTATTTTTAATTTAAATTTTTACGTAATCATGAGAAAAAGTTTTGATGATGTTTTTACAAACATTGTTTGGAGTATATAAATTTTATAAACATTGATTACTATATTTCGCAAATCAGGTTAAAAATTTATTGTTTCTGAAAAAACCTATTTATTGTACTTTTTTCTTACATTAAAAAACCGCTCCAACGATTTTTTTCAAAATTCGACAGATTCTCAAAAATGTTAAAACGCGTCCATTGACCTCTAAACGATGCAAATCGTATGTTTGGTTCGCGAGATATAATGCATGACACACATGACCATGAAGATCCTGATGGCTGTTAATGATTTTTTATTTTTTATTTGATTTTTTTTTTTGTAATCATGAGAAAAAGTTTTGAAGTTGTTTTTACAAAAACTGTTTCGAGTATATAAATTATATAAACATTGTTTACTTCGATTTGAAAATCAAGTTACAAATTTATTGTTTTTGAAAAAAAAACAATTTTTCGCACTTTTTTTTTAAAAAATCAAAAAACGGCTGCAATGATTTTTTTAAAATTTGATAGATTCACACAAATTTTAATACGCGTCGATTGACATCTTGATCAAAAAAAACGTATGTTTGGTTCGCGAGATATAACGCATGACAGAAATGACCTTCAAACAGGCAAAACAGCAAACCCCCCCGACCGAAGTTGCCCAAAATTAATCAGCTCCTAAAATTGCAAAGACGCTTCGATTGACACCTCAACAAAGTCGATACAACTTTGGTTACGTGAGTTATGCTCGTAGAAAAAAGTGTCCACGAACGTACATACACACACACATACATCTCACTTTCTAAAAACACTTAACATATACTCTATAGACCTCAAAACGTGAAGAACTGTTAAAATTTCAATTTCGATTTTCGAGGCGATTACAAGAACTTCCCATATACTGGGAAGTTAAAAATCAGATAAGCTCTTATGTTAGATAGAGTAAGAAGTAATTGAAATCGTACAAACCCTTTCAAAGAATGAACTCAAAAATTTCATCAATGATCCTTACGTATTTTAAAGAGGCTTTTAGATTCATTGCTTAATGTTTTTGTATGATTGTTTTTTTGGATGTATAAAACATGATGTTTCATTTGATGATACCGTAAAACATCTGTTTTCGTAAAACAATTATTGGCAGAAGTGCAAAATAAATGGAACAAACTTTTCTTAGAAAATATTTTTTTGAGAACAAGCTACGTAGTGCGACACTGGAGCCCCACACGGTTAACTTCCCAGTAATATCTACATGAATATTAAATATATTAAACACCGTAATAATAATGAAAATAATGCCACTTTAAATAATAATAATGATAGGTCCTTATAACTGTCCAGTTATAACGTAGTGAATTTGCATGCGGATCAATAGTATAAATTACGAATGTTTTTTGGAAAGTAATGAAAAAACTAAGAAGTTTTATTTGACGAGACCTAAAAACATCTGAATTCGGAAAGCAATGAATGGCAAAAGTTTAAATTAGATAAAGAAGACTTTTTAGAAATCACGTCATAAGATCAAATGAAATTAGGTAATAATATTTTTATCAATCTTATTTCATCATATATGTATATGAACCGTCTATTGTTTTTGCAGAATATGTTGTGCAGTCATGGAAAGTAATCCTTTTCTGTAATAAGATGTCTTCATCTTCAAAACGTTCTCCCATTCAAAACAAATTTAATGGGCAAAAAATATTTTTTTTCCAAATTTTAATCAGTTTACTCATTAGCCCTTTATATCACTGTGTGACATTACTGTAACATACCAAATAATTCCTTATAAATTCCAAACCTTACATCACTGTAACACGGCGGTAATACACCACTCCAGGGATTATTCATGCAGTCCTTGTGAACTGTACGGCGTTAGGTGTATCAAAATTCGTGCGAAATTCACTGCGCCACTTTGTGGCATTTGTTCGTGGGTAAAGTTGATAAAATAAGAAAAAAAAATATACAAAAACGACAATAAACTTAACAATTGTTTTAAAGCGTTTCATACATTTTAGAGAAACAGTTTAAGGCAGTGTGACACATCTCTCCCACACCCTTTTTGTACATTTTTCTCACTTCCTTTTTTGTACATTTTCCTCATTTCTTAGTAAAAAAAAGGCAAAACTAAAAGATACGTGTATTTTAATTTATTAAAACCTACCACAAAACAAACTATTTGATAAAATATATGCAATTGAGTTATACAGGGTTAAAATCAAAAATGGCACAGTGAAAATCTGCTCAAATTATGCACATATTGATGAGCTTTGATTTCCATAAGAACAATGTCTTAAGAAAAAGAACCATAAGGTAATATTATTCGTATGAACTCTATTAACATAGTTACTTTTAATGATTTTTTTACGTTTAATTTTTTTTGTAATCATAAAAAAATCTGGTTTTTTAACTGAAGCTGTTTAGAATATATTAGTTTTAAAAACATTGCTTACTGAGATTAGGAAATCAGGTGAAAAATTTATTTTTATCTAAAAATCGCAATTTTTGCACTTCTTTTATTAAATTAGAAAACGGCACCATCATTTTTTTGAAAATTTGATTGAATCATACCAATTTTAATATGCCTTGATTGATTCCTAAACAATGCAAATCTTATGTTTGGTTCGCGAGATTTAGTGCATAACAGAAATGGTCGTGGGGAGGGAGGGATGTCAACACAAACTCACTGGTTGAAGTTACCCAAAAACAAACCAGCTCTTAACATTGCAAAGACGCTTCGATTGACACTTCAAAGAAGTGGATGCAATTCTTTTAACGTGAGCTATGCTCGTATAAAAAACTGTCCAGATACATACACATAGTCGCAAAATTAAAGACACAAGCAACAACTATGAAAACTCTTAATCATATATAAACTAATGTCACTTTATTATCACATTTTTTTGTTGAATTGAAGACTAACAATATGAAAATGAATAAAAAAATTAATTAAATTCAATTTTTTAAACAAATAAGTAACAAGAAAAAATTAACAAAAAAATTCAAGGCATAAAATTGAAGGCACAAACTTCAAGATCACTAGAAAAATATAAAATAATTTATTATTAGTACTTAGTTGGATATACTTTGGTTTTGATTACTGCTTGTAGTCTTCTAAGCTTTCCACTAACTTTTTTGTTATGGTTGGGCTAATACGAGTATTTTGCCATTCCCTTGTTATTATTGACTTCAGCCCGAATTTAGTCGCAATTGAAAATTTTCGGATTTGTTGGTCAAGTACTGACCACAAATGTTCTATTGGGTTAAGGTCTGGTGACTGATGTGGAGTTTTTAATTGTTTCGGCGTATTATAAAGCAAAGACATCTTTACAGTATATGCGGTGTGCTTTGGATCATTAGCTTGTTGAAACCAAAACACTTTCGATAGTCCTAATTTAATATCACTTGATTTTAATTTCTTTTTCAGGATATCGAGGTATTTAAATTTGTCCATAGTGGTCTCAACAAATTCCATGTTGCCGACTCCTCCTGCAGACATGCTGCCCCAAACCATCACATTACCTCCTCCATGTTTTACGGTTCCGCATAAATTTTCTTTCGTTAGCTTGGTATTCGCTTTCCTCCAAACTATCTGTCTGTCATCAGAGCCAACTAGGTTGAATTTACTTTCAATACTGAATATTTGTTAATCCAGAAATCTGGACCCTCATTTACGTAAGTTTTCGCAAACTCTAGCCGTTCTTTTTCTAGTTGCTTCTGATATAAAAGGCTTTTACGGGCTATTCTTCCATTTACCCCTTGGATATCGGTTTTTGGATCATATGAGAATCTTCAGCCCTCACATTATTAATCGGCTTCTTCGGACATTTTTCTATTTCCCGTCGAATGTATTGCTCATGTTTAGCTGACAGTAACTTTTATCGTCCGCGCCCCGTTTTATTAATTAAAGTTCGGTGATTTTTCCATTTGTTGCCTAGTGTTCTTACTGAAGAAAATGATCTCCCAACTATTTCCCCTGCTTCCCGATATGTTTTACCATGACAAAGAAGCTTAATAATAATCTTTCTTTCCGTAACTGTGGTTTCTTTTCTCCGTTCATGCATTTCATTTTTTTCCTATTTATTTATGTAAAAATATTTAATTCTTTTTGAGAGAAAAACCACACAGTTAACTCAACTGGTCACTACGTTCACCTAAAAATCAATACTTGTAATAATGGCATCATCAAATTTTAAAAAAATATCTTGTTAGATGCACGTGTGCCTTCAATTTTGTATAGCTCGTAAGTGGTACAGTGTACATCAAAATAGCAAAATTTGTGATAGACTCCATTTGTTTGGTATTAATTTTGTGTATATGATATAGAAAATTACGCACTTACAGAAAAAAATGCCAATTCGATAACTTTACTACAATTGTAGTAACATTAAATAATATTTTGGCATTTATATGGTTGTGCCTTCAATTTTGTGACTATGTGTACATAATTCTTTCCATAAACAAATACTCTGAAGCCCTTAAACGCTAGAAATATGTTGAAAATTACAATTTACACATATGCTGGGAAGTTAAAAATTATAAAAATATGAATAAGTGTTGGAAGATATAACATGAAGAAATATATATAAAAAATTCAAATTCGTTTCATGAACGATTTCACCATAAAAAATCCTTAAGATTGTCTTCCAAGGTGTCTAAATCGATTTGAACCTTAAAGGTATGTATATAATGCAAAACCTACAGAAGCAGCCATTTAACTGAAACTATTTATTAATATCAAAAATTATTTTTCATAAACCATTCGATGATATAAAACGTTCTTTTTAATATGCTTTTAGCCATTTCAAAATTTACACTGGTTAAGTATTATTAGAAACTTTGAATAAACGTTAACGCATTTAATAAAAAAACTACTGTATAAAACCCAACACTACAATAATTTTATTGATTTTTGTACCTAGCCAATGTAAAATATGTCGATATTTGTGTGTTGTTCGATAACTGTTCTTCACGCGCTTTTTATAATTCATTTTTCATGAGCCGATCTCGTTCCACATAACACGAAATAATATATCTCAATATGTATTAATTTCATATCACTATAATTTCATTTGAAAATTGTGCTCTGCAAAGATTTTGTACTAAAACTTCCATTTAAGATTTAATACGTGACTGGCTTATATTGAAACTAAGCCGGAAAGTTTTCACGAAATATGTTTTATATGTAGCTTCATAAACCGATCGTTGTGAAATCGTTCTTTTTTGAGCTGATTGTATCTTGAAATAACCAAGTCTTTCAAAATAAATTATAACTGAACGGAAATCGAATCAATTGAAGAAATTAAATAATTTAAAGCCATTCCTTGCATCATGCCACTAGTATTCATATTTGATTAAAATATTAATCAATGTCCAATGTTACACTTTTAACTCCAATTCATATATTCTGTTTCCAATCAACCAGGAAAACTTTTTCCGAACTATTTCACAACGATATTTGTTATCCAGATGCAAACATCGGACGACACTAAGCCGTCCTTGCTCCACTATGAACTGCGCCGAAAAGTCTCCCATTGTGTTGAAAATGTTCAACAAGCAGCTCTCCAAAAATAAATATGCACAATGTAAATCTACTTAAAGCAAATTTGCATGCAAGTTTTAGCTTCAATTTAAGAGTATAGTGCAAATTCACATTTGTCTTCAACACACACACGGTTCAGCTTTAGATACAAAACCGCACTAAGGACAACCATATACGCAAACATATTCTTGGTCCAGTGACACCAGAATAGCAAATATTTGTCATTGAATTATACAGGTTTCAAACAGGATATTATGTGTGCATGTGTAAGGGGAATAATCTTCGAGATTGCTGGCAAATAATATCTGTTTTGCTGTAATTGCAAATGCGACGCTTTGACTAATGCGTTTAGAGATGTATTTTCCACTAAAGCTTAAAATAAGATTTGAAATTGTTTAGAAGACATGTATATAAAGGACATTTGCATATGTTGTTGATTTTTACTCTTGATTTTATAAGAATTTGTTTGAAACCTTCAGAATAATTTTCAAACGACTCAGCTAAGCAGCCGGCCAAGGAAATATAGTTTTGAGTTATTGATTATTCTGTATTCATTTTGCAATCCGGAACATGAAGAAATTTTCATGGAAGTGCGTATTGATGTTCAATAACTAAAACCGCGATTTATTTTATAATAATTGTATATCACATTATTAGCAACATAATTTAAGAATGCCATTCGCAAATTATTTTCACTACAATTTCAAAACGCCCCTAAGTATAAAGTTCCAATCTCACATTGCACATACAGTCGAAGTTTTCCGAATTCAATTATTAATGTGAGATCCGTAATAAAAGGGATGCGTCAAAATCAATTAATTATTCATTGCCTCCAATCCTAAAAGGAAACCACTGATTTTTCACTCTCATCCCTCGTAATTTATTAATCCTTTTTTGATTAATTGAACTCTGATAAATGGACATGGCCTTTGAAAACTAGTCAGGCGGAAACAAAACCATTATCAGGTTTTTAGAATGATAATAGGCCATCGTCTCATCCCCAACTCAATGTTTATTGATTATAGGGTTTCGAATTAAATTTTGTGTCATTAAGAAAACCGCATACTAGTGTTTCATTTGAAAATTAAATTCAACTGCTATTGATTATCCGCACGTTGAAGGTAGCAATTTGGGTATTTGCTCACGTACCTTAAAAACCACAGCAGCACATACATGGCTCATGTAAACGAGCTCAACAGGACCACTATTAAATTGGGAAAACTGATTCGGCAGCTTGCACGCATATGTGCAATAATTTGTTTGAGATATTTCATGTGCTAGCTAAAACAAAAAACACCCACTCTCTGGGGGGTTCACTATTCAATAAATTGTACAGTAATGGCAGCCTCACGACGTCCTCAGGCAGAAAATGATGTGTGGTGCATTAGTGTTGCCTATAATTGCTTCAATTATTCATCATCATTTGGCTATAGTTTATTGACTTTTTCACGGAAAGTCCTAGCGCAAACCCGCAATTAAATTTTCAAGTCCAATACAAAGATCGATAGATTATTTAAGGTGTACTTCACCGTAAATACGTCGAAAATGCAATCGGAAAAATTTCTTGATCTTATATTATATCGCTGCAATAAATTGTTCAATTCAAATATCAAACTCGAAAGAGAGCATCTGTATGAATTTAAAGAGTCTGAAATTTGTCCGATAAATTCGAAGCAAAAAGAGTGCTAAGGCGCTCAATAAAATTTCACGAGTAAAATGTTCACGACATGTGGTCGAATGGGATTTAAAAGGATATGAATCGACAAGTGCATTGGCTAGTGAAAGGAATCAGTGTGATGCGCTTTTTATGACTGCTATAAATAAAACGCTAGCAGCTGGAAAATTCTTGAATTTAAGTATTAAGGACTTTAGTGAGGATAATCACACTTAACAGATGAACTAGAAAACTGTTTCAGTGTTGATATAGTTTCAATTTATGTAGTTTCAAAGGTGTTGAATGCACACTGACATTGATGAAAGACACATTGCTATTTAAGTTCATTCTATAATGATTCCTTTTCCGTTTAAGATGTCGCCAAAACAGGCTCCTTTAGTATTCGAAACAGTCCTTGCGAACGATCGATCCAACTTCTTGCAATTTATTTTGTTTGTTTCATGACTTTTCTATGATTTGCTTATACATTTTCTTTTTTTAGTTAAATGTAAGAATAAGAAATACTAGAAGCATGGTGCTGGCGACGAAACTACCTTCCTCAGTGTTGTATCGTTACTAAATGACAAAGTCTGTGATGCCTATATATACCTAACATAAGTGGATACAATTAAGGGATCTAATTAAGCCTCAGTTTAAATAATGATGAAAGGCAGTTGTCTGTATCGGTGTTTAATCTGTTCACCACTGGTTCCTTGTTGATAAAAAAGCTTTCGTAAGGGTCCAATTTTGATGGCTTGGGGACTTTCTTGACCACTTCTATATGCTCCTTCGATATCTCATGGTGGCTCTCAATGATGTGTTTCGCGATCGCTGACTTCAATCCTGTTGATTGTTTTCGCCCCTCTCGCACCAGTTCAGCCTCCTTTAGATGCTCCTGGAGTCGTACCCCCAATAGTCGCTTCGTTTGTCCTATGTACGTCTTAGAGCAATCAGGGCAGGTCACCTTATAAATACCGCTTTTCTCCCATAAACTTTTTGGATCTTTAGGGCTACCTAGGACCGTTTTCGGCTGTGCATATCTACTAGAGACCACGCTTTCTATATTCCTTCTTTTCAATATTCGTTGAATATGTTTGAACACTGGGGTGTAAGTGACTGCTGCTCTGTGTGTAGTGTTCGGTTGTATTGCTAGATTTGTAAAGTTTTTGAGTCGATCTTTCCTTTGTTTCTTGTTTACTATTCGCTGGATATCGTTTCCGGTGTAGCCGTTCAGTTCCGCTGTAGTTTTTATGTACGCAAGTTCCTTATTGAATCTATCGCTGCTTAAAGGGACGGTCAGCAATCTCTGTACCATGGAATGGTAAGCAGCCATTTTTGGCTGCATAACATGCCGTGATGACACCGGTATCGTTCGTTGTGTTGATGTTACCTTTCTATGGATATCGTATTCAAGTCTATTGTTTTCCCTAATGATTAGTATGTCTAGGAATGGGATTCGGCTGTCTGTTTCCACTTCCATACTGAATTGTATGTTCCTATTTATATTGTTGATCGCTCCTAAGATGTTTTCTAGGTTCTTCGTCTTCACTACCGCAATAATGTCGTCTACATATCTATGCCATATTCTGGACATAATTCCTTTTTCCTCTATTTCATTTTCAATGGAGTCATGAATATTTCGGCTGGTAGTGGGGAGAGTGGGTTACCCATCGCTGTGTCTCTTGTTGTTTTGTAAAATTTCCCTCGAAATGTGAAGTAATTTTCACTCATACATAGAGTTGCAAGCTTGATGTATTTTTTCACATTTCTCCTTATTGCCGCTGATGAATCGTTTTTGAGTAACCACTTTTCGAACTCGTACAATGCATCTTTTACGGGTATACTCGGGAATAGCGCTTGTACATCGAACGAGACTAGGGATTCATCTTTATCGATCGTTCCGCAATCTTGAAGCTTAGCTATCAATTCCTGGGAGTTTCTCACCGATCGCGGACCGTAGGCGCTACCTATCCTATCCTACCCCGGCTTGTATGGCGGGTACTGAAACGAGAGAAATGATAGCGGACATAAGTTCCCCGACTTACAAAATTGCGAAATGGCTTGTTAAGGAGTGCAAAAGGAAAGGTAACTTTTTGATTACACTGTATGTTTATTTGGACTTGCAAGTTTTGTATTGTTTGACATCTATGCCGATCGTCTTAATTAAAACTGACAGACTTTAATTCATATGAGTACAGGTTTATGTCACACTAGTTTGAGGTTGAAATTAAACTTCGAAGCAAAATTTAAAATTGTCGTTAGTATAGTTTATGCTGTCCTTGATTCGTCTTTATATGAACCTTTTGAAAAGTTAGAATTCTCTTCTCAAATATTTTCGTGTTGTGGCTGATATTCATTTCAAAGTATTGTATTGAATATACAAGACAAATTTAGTTTACTGGCGAGCGGACGCTCTACGAATAATATACTTATCATCATGCACACCCAATGAATTTTGATTCAGTCCTAGAAATTTTTCTAGCGAAATTGGATAGCATCAAAAGGGAATGAATTTTTTTAACTTCATTCTAACTTTCTCATAACAATATTGTCTAAACAAATAGATTTCGTCAATAATAGCATGCTACGATTTGCAGTAGTTTAAATTTGATCCTTTGCTAAGCAGCAGAAAAAAATTATTTCCGAAAGAAAATCATTAAATTTAAACTTCAACGTATAATTGTTGCGTGCAGGCAAATAAATTGATTCAGCCTGATATCTTGTTGGCCTTGAATAATTTTCATCACAAGCGAAAATTACTCAAAGCTAACCCGAATATCGTTCACAATATGAAACCATGTTTCGGCTATAATTTTCAAAACGTTCTCCACTACACCGTAGCCGATCCCAGCCACGGTTCGGGCAATCCCACCCGGCTTCACCCGCTAAGAGGGGTGTGGGAAAAGATATTTCAAGAAAGGGCGCCACCCGTTTCTGCGCCGGAACTGCCCTGTCCGCGAACCCTGAAACGGGAATAAGGTCCGCGACGACCCGAAACCACCAACAAGGATAACCTGAAACAAAGAGAACAAGGACCCAAATTCCGGACGCGATTCCGCGTCGCCACTTCACACAATAACACAATTTATAATTTGAGTTTATTATATATTTTTTCAAGAAAAACCCTAACTAAACCCTAACTATGTACACTTAGCTCAACTTACAATCTTTTCCTTAATCCTACTGCGTCGGCTGCTTCTGGCTCCTCGCTGGCCTCGATCGCTCGTCGTCCTCGTCTTCTGCTTAACTTCCGCTACTAACGTGCACTCGTCTTCCAGCTTCGCACCGTCCAACACTTCGTCAAAAAACCCCAAAAGGAAACTCAAGACTCGACCGCCAAAACGTACTCCGAGCTTCGCAACGACAAAAAGCCAAGAGGATCGACAGCTAAACGGGCACTCGTCTTCCAGCTTCGCACGGCCAAAAAGCAAGACGTCCAAACAAAAGCCACCAGCGGTCGAAGTAAAAAAGCCCCGTCAGCTGGCCCCGCAATGCTATTTATTCAAAAGCCCAGTCCCGTTTTCCCGTGTCGTAGGTCGATGACCACTCAGCTGGGTAGTTGACCCCATCGCAGCTTTGAAAAGCTTGGGGAACTGGTTTGGTCAGAGGTTATGTCTCGACCCGGGGGAAAAGCTATGAAAGCTGTGGGATGCGATTGGAGCGCTGTGAAATACTCGTGGTGGTCGTTAACCATGGTGAATTACCAGTGGCAATGGTTGTGGGTATCATTCGCGCATAGGGGACTCCATTGGGGCGCATCGTAGACCAGGCGGGGCCTGGACTTGGATCCACTGCGCGATTGGGTGATCGTGTTTGTTGCCGTCATTGCTGGCAACTTATCTGTAGGGTCTGTGACGTTGTCCGGAACACTTTCCATAACAAACTTACTACCTACTTAGTTATATAATCTAATATCCTTCATATACGTGCATCTCCCCTATATTTATATAATTCAAGTTCTAGCCTAAATTGACTTACTCCCTACAATACAATTAATTAATAAGCAGTCAATTCATTAAGTAACAATATAATTCAGTACTAGGCTTGATTGCGTGAAGTGGCGAACGTAACATTATAAATTCTTAACAAGACAGCGTTTACCCGCACGGTGGTTTGGGGTCTTCAAGGACAGGGCAGACCCCCATTCTGCCCTTATGGGTTGTGGGTGCAATGTTTTCTAAAAAATAAATTTTCCATCTTTATAGTATAACCAGCATTCAAATTTTTCAAATTTAAGATGTTTTTGACAGAGTTTGACAAAAGATCAGCAAAAAAATTTTATGATGACAAAAAAATCAATAGAAAAAACTAAGAACAATAAATAGCCATAGAATAAAAGGTTGATACGCATAACATTACCTGATCTCTATTATTCTAATGGCATTGTTGTGAAGCCAATCGAAGCGTTTTAATATTTGTGTGATTTGAGCAGATTTTAATGCTGGGATTTTTTATTTTGTGCAAAATAGCTTATAATTTAAATAAATAATTATTGTGTTTTTAATTAAATTTGCATTTGTGGTTAGGAACGTTTTAGAATGTCAGCTATTTTAAAGATATCTGGACAAAAAAAAACAACGTTTTGAGTGCAAAACATATTCATACACAAGGTATACCCACCTCATTCATTTACTGGACATTACATGTTCTTTTATGATCAACGAAGAATTGCTACGTATGCATAATATACGGAAAAAATTGACAGTCGATATACTGCGCGGATATAAATAATTTATAAAATAGTTGAAGTAAAACGAGCTTAATCCATCAACAAGCCTAATCGTGGTCGTGCTGTCTGGTGGCGGATGGTAAATGACAGGACCTAAAGAGGACGCCGTCCGTCACCCCGAAACCACATTCCCCCATTTAATTACGATAGTACCAGCCACGAACCAAAAAAACCTCCATTAATGTGCAAAAAAGGAATTAGTAAGTTGCTAACCAAAGCACACTGATGGCCGGTGGTGTCGACTAGACACGGAGGTTGAAATTCCATAAATAAAAACGAATGGTGTAATAGTACGAATGCTAGTCAATACTTTTTAAAATCATATAATTCGAAAAGTTCTCATCAAATAAACAAAGGTTTTCAGGAGATTAGTAGTTTTGTCTCTTAAGGTTCGCATGATTCCAATTGGTTCCTCCCGCATCTTTTGTAATACTTTGTATATTTAAGAGAGAGATTATTTACTGCATACTCAATGTTTTTCACGATTAACTGCAAAATAAAAAATAATTATTAGTTTCAAAATGGTGAAAAAATGCAGATTCAATGTTTTTGTAATTTGTGACGCAACTATTCAAAAAGGCAAAAGACAAAATTTCTTCAGCTGCCGTGAAAATTAAACTGCATTCAAGAAACAAAAAATCACAATTTTTTCATAGCATTGCATCGCTATAAATCAATTGAGCTTGTCACGATGGTACCAGCACTGCTTTAAAAGTACTTCCTTCATCCATGGGGGACTTTCAACGATCAATTTGCTCCTATACTATCAGGAGCGAGTTTTTTCACAGAACTAGAAAAATTCCAAATAAATTTTTGTATGAAAGTCAAAAAAATATTAAAATGCTGCATTACGCGGTGAACCTTGTATTTGTAGTCTTTCAGATCTATGGATTGTGATGAATCTTTTTTTAGTAAATTTTGAAAAACATCTCCAATGTCAAAAGATTTTTGAAAAAATTAAGCTTCTAAAAAGTTATAGACTATTATTATTTTCTAAAACATGCCCTGAATATTTTCAATGAATTGGGAAAATGGATTATTTCAATAAAAAAACTTAATTCATAGATTGCATCAATTTTTACCAATTTTTCTTAAAGTCGCTTTCAACTTAGTGAAATCTGATAAATTAAACCCAAACTTCAAATTTTTTGATGATAATCGTAAAACTTTGAATGATTTAGGAAGTAGTTTTGAGAGTTTCACAAATTTAAGCAACCCGGAGAATTTCCATATAATTTAAATATTAAGAATAAACGCACGAAAATTTCATTTTGAAAGCTGTAAAGAGATTTGGAACAATGATGTTTCCAAAAACTTTCAATTCATGGATCCAAAAATAGCTTTTGTATCATTTGGACTACGTCATTTAATTATCTATTTGTACGTACTTTTCGGAAAATATATTGAGCAGTTTCAAACTGCTGTGGAAAACGTTTTCTATATATTTTCATGAATGCAAAAGAAATGAATTCCTTTCAAAGCCCATTGAGCAGATTCGGAAATTTATTAGAGACGTGGAAAACATGAAGATGAAGTAAATGTTACCAAATTTATATAATTTTACTGAAATAGTTATATCACTATCAAATGCTGAAAGTGAGAAAATATTTAGCATGACTGTCCACGTTAAGCCAGAGCATGAAAACTGATTATTTTTCAAACTAAATGAAGAACATTTAAAAAACAACGTATAGATGCAAACTGCAATTAGATTTTTTTTTCTTTAATTTGTGAATTCATTAATTTTAATATACACTGAACAACATATCTCATCGTACGACATCTCAAAACGTTATTATCTGCATTTATTAAAAATTACTCAGAATAAACAGAACAAAAAGAGAAGAAGAAAACATATAGAAAACTCAATTAAAGCTTGTATTCATTTACATTTCTTTTAAGTTTTGTGAAAATGGATCAATTATTTAATTTAAAAAAATATAAAATTTCAAGCTAATCAGAATTCTGAAGTCATCGAAAATCTATTTTTCTTGCAGGATATGTTTTTGTTGGTAAAACATCACTACTTGATTTGGTCTCCTTTCGATTCCAGAAATGCTTGCATTTAGAGCCTTTTTTAGAGAAGACTTAGTAGAAATGTGTGAATCTATGACGGGAAATGCAGCTACTTGCAATTATTATTATTTAAAAGCCACTCATGTAACATACGAGCCGTTTCCCTGGGGTCGTTGTCCTGTTGAATGATATAATTCGAACTAAAACTCAATTTAATTAAAAGATTCCAGAATTTCCGATCACAGACCGCCAAGCATGCACCAAGCAAGCACATTACCTCCAACAAGTTTCTCGGTAAACCACAATTTCTTCGTACTTTTCTTCCGTCAAACTTTTACTGCACCTCCGTGACCAAATATGTTGTACTTACTTTAATTTGTAAAAATGGATTGTTTCCAGAATGATATGTGATCGTTTACATGTTGAAGAACAAAGTGTTTCCTTTGAAGTTTGTAAGTTTCATTAATAAAAGGTTTTTTCTTGCTATCCTAGAAGAATACTCGTGTTCGTTCAAAGTTCTTTGCACTGTTTGAGATCTAACCTCAAAAACCTTCTTATTTTTACACTTCTGGCTCTTGGGTTTTTACGTATTTCACGTAATATCACTCTGTTAATGAAGTGGGGAAGTGTGGTTTCGGTGTGATAGATGGCATCCTCTTCAGGTGCTGTCATTTGCCATCCGCCACCAGACAGCACGACCACCATTGGCTTATTGATGGATTAAGCTCATCATACTTCAACTAATTTTTATAATTATTTGTATCCGCGAAGTATAATGGCTGTCAATTTTTAGTTCGTATGTGCCTACGTCGCTATTGTATATATATATACATATCGTCTTTTTTCTCCTTTTATCTTCCCAATATATGGGAAGTTCTTGTAATCGCCTCGAAAATCGAAATTGAAATGTTCAACATATTTTTACGTTTTGAGGTCTTTAGAGTATATTTTAAGTGTTTTTAGAAAGAAGTATGTGTGTGTGTGTGCCGTTAGAGCCGTTTTCATATACTTCAAATAGTTCTTGAAAAAAACACGCAAAACTTTTTCTCATTCTGATGAAAAAATTAAATAAAAAATAAAAAATCATTAAGTCATCATAATCATTCATGTCATTCACTATACCTCGCGAACTAAATATAGTATTTGCGTCACTGAGATGTCAATCGACGCGTCTTAACATTTTCATGATGTTTCTAAAAAATTGTTGGAGCCGTTTTTTTATTTTAATAAAAAAAATTGCAAAAAATAGGGTTTTTGTATAAAAAATAAGTTTTTAACCTGATTTACACAACACAGTGACAAATGTTTATAAAATTTAAAAATTCATGTCCATTTTTTGAAGAGAAGACAGCAAATTTTTTTCCATGATTACAAAAAAAATAAAAAATAAAAAATCATCCGAAGTCACCATGTAAGGGTAATTTCGATTCTCATAAGAAAATGATTACACTCTATAGTTATAGTGTGAATTTAATTTTAATCCGATTTGCTGTTTTAGTATAAATAGACCGAAATATTTTAGCTAAAGAGAAGAAAAATTATACAATATTTCGAAATTCCTACAATGAAGTCCTCTTTCGATTTAAAACTTTAACCGTATGACTGACTCTCTACGCTCCAAAAAATGGAACAACAATGCTACACCCGAAACAGAGTGTCCCTAGAATACAAGCAAACTGGTTCACTGCTTTCTTCCTAAAGAATAAATCTGTCGTCGACATTAATCCGCACGAAAGTTTGTTTTTCTTCATGGAAATAGTTTGCGTTTTCCATGTTTGTTTCCGGGTTTACTTTACCCGCCATACTAACTAGTCGCTGCATTTTGGTTCTCGTACTAAAGAGCTTATTTTCGTAGTTTTTGAGCGTAGTTATGACTACTATAATTATATTTTTGTATATATAATATATAAATTCATAGAATCATTTCAAGTTTACTGAAACTGAACCAAAGAGGGGCGAATACTTTTAACATTGGAATTAGTTTGCATTTACAATTGACTATTGTTTAAAATTGCAGTTTTGTTGAAATAAAAGTATTCATGGTTGAATTTAATTCACACTTTTCAATTTACCGTTTTAATGTTTTTAATGTGGCTATGGTTTTGTGGACGACAAGCTTTGCGTTTGCGAAACTAATGATAATTAGTGGACTTGTTTTAAAACTATAAGCTGGAACTGTAGTCTGGATTTAATTCAGTAAGAAATTTGTGAAATACTTTGGGTTTCGCGCTAAATTCGAACAGGTTTCACGTCTAAACTATTCCCAGATCATCATACTAGGATATTAATTTGAAAGCATAAATAAGCGGTTTTACGAAATTTTCGAAAGTATTAAATCTAATAAACTGTTTAAAAAACCATACATTTCTTTTTAGTGGCAAACGATTTTTTAAAAAATTCTCTAGCTGACGTTTATGTTGAAAGTAGGTGCTTTTTGCAAGAAAATTCCTTTGAATTCCATTGACGCTATACTATGTTTCCTGCAAAACTTAATTGGTTTTGTATCTTCAATTTTAAAGTTAATGCCTGTCAAGTAAAATCGATTTAACGATTTTATTTGAATTTATTGTCTGGTAGGCGTTGCAGAGTTTACAATTACAAACCTCATCAAGATAAAATGCCAACATTTATTTTACCCGTTGAGTTTCTTTTTAATGGGAAGTACGTACCGTGTCATATCATATTTCCCTATCTCCAAGGTCCAAAATTGAACGCATCGAAGTCGTTTGTCAACATTCTTTAATCGACTGTAGTTTTGTAAGGTGTTGCGTTGCAAAGTGCATATCTTATGGTGATGTTGAAGCGAACAAAGCCCATTAAACAAATCCCTCGGGCAACATGGCATAATGAACATAACAGCCGATTTCGCGCCCATCATCATTTATTATATCTTTAGGTGTTAACAAGAGATCCAGCCAGGACGGCTTGACTGCACGGAATGATGGTCAATCATCTTGCGATCGCCTGATTTACATGCAAATTGCTGCATTATGATTAATTGTCTCATCTCCTTACAAGGAAACTGTATAAGCGGCGACTTGCGTCCTGCCTGTAATTACAAGATGCGAATAATTTTTGCCGTCTCGAGTGTGAAGAAGGAGTGCTAATTTGACTAGTGAAGTGTTAATAATAATGAAATTGCATTCGACAACAGGCTTTGCTTGATCCTTGAGAAACAAGTCGAGGTAGCATAAAAGAACCGCCGCTAAGTGTAATTAATGCAGTTTGCAATTGTATGGAACTCAGTGTGTTTTTTTCTCAAACGAAGCTTTATAACACTAAATTGGATTCAAAATTAACTACTCTGCGATACAAATTGCATCTTGTAGGAAACACATGAATCATGTAACGATAAAAATTTAATGATATTGTTGAAAAAGTTGTTAGAAGATCGAAATTACGTATGTGGGTTTCAGTGGCTACCTTGTAGAAAACTTTGCCCTGGAAGGCGGTATCAATTCTGATTTTTTCTGAAACATTGAACCAGAGAAGTAAATATGTTTCAATTTAATGTACCATTTATTAAAAACCCTATTTCTATTGCAGTTTTCTGGGATTTGATTTAAAGTACACTAGATTTTTGGTTAATATTGACAAATATGGGTGTCGTATTGATAAACTTTTAAGCAGAAGCCACACCATAAAGTCAAATAAATATTTTAAAAAATTACTCATAAAAAAAGCAAATCTGTTTTTATAACCATAAATAAGTTCAGCTTCATACACTCTTTTATAGTGTTCAATAGACGTAATTTTGCAAAATACTAAAATTTAGCCGATGCAGGTGAAACTTTCCACAAGATATTCTTGTAGCAAGAATTGATATACTCGTAGATACAGCAAAACAGTACAGCACAGCACAGATATACAGCACATACACACTGTTGTGTCAATATTTCAACAGTAGGTAAATTGATTGCATGAAATATATTTTAGTAACAACAAAAAGACGGTTTCCTTATAAAATTTTCACTGTTGTGTAGAAATAGACATCTACAAACGTAAAAAAATTGAACTGTTTTATAATGTTTTTATTGTTTTGCTGGTCGAACAAAGCTTAAACACTATGTTTTAAATAGTTTCAAAGTTTCAAATAAAACTTTTATTCAGGATCAAGTTATCAGTTCCTTTGTTGACCAGTCGCTTACATTCGCGCTTTTGTTATTTTGAGCAAAACTTTATTTCGTTAAATAATAAACTAACGTTAGTAGGAAGTGTGGTTTCGGCGTGTCGGATGACATCCTCTTCAGGTGCTGTCACTTGACATCCGTCATCCGGGGGTCGTGCTGCCCGGTGACGGATGACAAGTGACAGCACCTGAAGAGGATGTCATCCGACACGCCGAAACCACACTTCCTACTAAAATTAATTAGGAACCAGCCTATAATCTGGGAACAAACAAAGAACCTCCATTAATGTGCATTAAATAGTGTTAGCAGAGTTGCGAACCGAAATTGCACACTAGAAAAACAGTGTTGTTGACTAGAGTAGGAGGTTCTAGCACATGTTATAATAAACTAACGTTTTTTCTCTTAATATGCAGAAGTAACCTTTCAAATGCCATGATTTTGTTTAACTTGAAATTACAGGAAATGTTTTGATGAAACACTAAATAAATTATTAAACCCATAATTTTGTTTGTGTCATATATTTAGAATTAAGCTATTCAGATGTATTGTCGCACTGTTTTTAAGTGAATGGTCAACAACAAACAATAATGGAGCTGATAAAATGTTTTTTGAAATTTTCATAAGCATTACTTAAAATAAAGTGTAAAAATATGAGGTTATTTGTAAAACAAAAACAACATGATATACCATATGAGGCCAAATTTTTTGAAATTGGCTATTTGCACGCTTAAGATTGGCCCTTAGCCCTCAAACTACTATGACAGAGCTTATTTTTGAAAATTACGTTCCTCATAATCATTCATATGAAGTTTTTTGTTTTGTGTAAAAACATATCCAAAAAATTATTTTTAAATTATGGTTATTATTTGGATACGAAGTTTATATATAGAAAAGGCTATTGCTATTGATAAATTGTTCACATTATGTCATATACGTATATATACTTCAATTGAACGTTTTCATATTTTCTCACTTCTTTTCTTAGTTTGATTTCAGAGAAAATTCATAAAAGTTTTTTCTAAACGTGAGATAAACCACGTGTTTGAAATTAAGTGCTTATATAATATGAACTGTTAATATTATTTTCAATTTTTGATTATATTATATGTCAGGTTTTTCATTTATGTTTGTAGTGAAAAGGAAGAGTTCAACTATGGTCGATTAGCACTGTATGTTTAAAATATTTTGCTTAGTTAAGTATTATTCTTTATCAATGAACCCGAATAAAATAAATAATTAATTTAAATTAACAAAAAGATGATATTTTTCGAAAAAAAAATTTCGTTAAAATGCAACGACGATAAACATTGCATCAATTTCATAAACAGATTATCCAGCACATTTGAAATATATTTGATTTTAGATTGCTTTCAACGTTTTCTTATTAACTTCCCAGTATATGGGAAGTTTTTGTAATCGCCTCGAAAATCGAAATTGAAATTTTCAGCATTTCTTTACGTTTTGAGGTCTATAGAGTATATATAAAGTGTTTTTAGAAAGGGAGATGTTTGTGTGTGTGTGTGTACGTATGTACGTACGTACGTATGTGCGTTCGCGGGCAGTTTTTCTACGAGCATAGCTCACGTAAACAAAGTCGTATTGACTTCGTTGAGGTGTCAATCGAAGCGACTTTGCAATCTTAAGAGCTGATTAATTTTTGGGATACTTCGGTCGGGGGGGGGGGAGGGGGGTTGGTTGTTTCGCCTCTTTGAAGGTCGTTTCTGTCATGCGTTAGATCTCGCGAACCAAAAATACGATTTCCATGATAAAAGTATCAATCAACGCGTGTTAACGTTTGTGTGAATCTATCAAATTTTGATAAAAAAATCGTTGGAGCCGTTTTTTTAACTAAAGAAAAAATAGTGCAAAAAATTAGGTTTTTTTCATAAACAATAAATTTTTAACCTGATTTTAGAGAGACAGTATTCAATTTTTATAACATTTATATACTTCAAGAAATGCTTGTAAAAGCATTATCAAAACTTTTTCTCATGAGTACGTAAAAAATTAAGTAAAAAATAAAAAATCATTAACAGGGATCATGATCTTCAAGGTCATTGCTGTCATGCGTTATACATATCTCGCGAACCAAACATACGATTTGCATAGTTAAGGTGACAATCGACGCGTATTAACATTTTTGTGAATATGTCAAACTTTAAAAAAAATCGTTGGAGGCGTTTTTTTAATTTAAGAAAAAAAGTGCGAAAAATAGGTTTTTTTCATAAACAATAAATTTTTAACCTGATTTACGAAAGACAGTATTCAATTTTTATAAAATTCATATACTTCAAGAAGTGCGTGTAGAAGCATCATCAAAACTTTTTCTCATGAGTACGTAAAAAAATAAATTGAAACTACAAAAATCATCAAAAGTCATCATGATTTTGAAGGTCATTTTTATCATTCACTATATCACACGAGCAAATTATGATTTTTTGTCCTTAAGGTATCAATCGATGTGTATTATCATTTTTGTGATGTTTTAAACTTTGGGAAAAATCGTTTCAGCAGTTTTTTTTAAATTTATTAAAAAAAAATGCGAAGAATAGGTTTTTTTTATAAAAATTAAGTTTTTAACCTGATTTGCACAGCTCAGTAATAAATTTTTATAAAATTTATACATTGTTATCAGTTTTTGAAGAGAAACCAGCAAAACTTTTTTCATGATTCCGAAAAAAACTCAATAATAAATAAAAAATCATTCAAAGTTACCATATGAAAAGGGTTTTTCCGATTTATATTACCTTGTATCTTTTATTCTAAAGACTTTGTTGTAAAGTCAATCAAAGTTTTAAAATGTTTGGATAATTTGAGTAGACTTTTAAAAGTTTTTGCTGTCTTTTAATTAAAAAAAGCGGCTTAAATTTTGAAAACCATCAAAATTTCAATCAAATTTGCATTTGTGGTAATCAATCATCATCACCCATCCACCAAAAGCCTTACGTAATCAGTGGATGCTCCCGTATATGATATGATTAATATTATTAAATTATTATATAATTAAAATCATTATTATTATTTAAAGTAGTAGTATTTTCAAAATTATTATTGTGTTTAATATTTTTAATGTTTATCTAGATATTACTGGGAAGTTGACCGTGTGGACCTCAAGGGTCGCTCTTCGCGGCTTGTTTGTTCATCTATTTGAACGTTTTTATGTTTGAACAGCAACAATTCATGAAGTTGTAGTAACGTCGTATATGCATCCGACTTTTCAAATATAAATATAGACATATACGTTTTTTCTTTCCGCAACAATCATCTCACATCTGTAAACGGAAAAACCTTTTGAAAATTCAAGATCAAAGAGACAACCGAAATTTTTTTATCTTCTTCGAAGCAAATTTGCATGACCTCAGAGAGGTTTTTAAAAAAATGTGCTTGCAGGCAAATAGTATTTACTTATTCGAGTTTGCCGTAGTGAAGCTATTGCAAAAGACACTGCTAACTGGAATCTTTAACAATGCCTAGTACATCTAAATCCTAGGCTAGTTTTTTTATTGAACAATAAAGTTTTCCTTCCATATGGCATAAATTTACCAATAGCCTTCAGCAGAACAAAAACACCAAATTTTATATCTAAAGCTAATGAACAGGATAAACATTTGGCGTACATTTCTTCCGTGGTGGCTTTGTAATATGTTTTCAATTCCCTATCTATGTTTCAATGTGTTTTTATTGATTACTCACTTTTATCAATATCTTCATTGACATTGAGGTCTCCATACCATTCTTGTGGCAATGAAACTCCTTTCGCTTCTTGTCACTCCATGATTCCAGCAATTCTTTAATTTTATCAAGAGTAAAAATTTTTTTCCAATGTCTGCCAATTAGAATAATGATACGAAAACGTGATGCTTAAGTTTTAATACATGAAAAACCACTTTTTGTACTGAAGCCCTGTGAGATCCAACTAGTGCAGCAATTGAACCATTGAGCCATCGTTTGCGTTGAAGTTCGATGAATGGGCTGAGAATGAATTGGAAGATGAAGCACATTTTTACCGCCAAGTTATTTTCAGCGGAAAGGGTAATTTCTGGCTAACACGTTGAGTGCCAACGCACCCCGCCGGCGGGATCACTAAATTTGCCTAAGAGGCCACACGCCCCGCCAGCGGGATCAAATGCATACTTTTGCATCGCAATTGAAAACTAATAGATACATAGAAATAGAATTTGCAAGAGCACCGCCGGCAGGATCACAATATTTTGTATGGTGGCCTCTGCGGAGAGACTTTGTTTTTGTATGGTGGCACTCAACGTGTGTGTTCGTAAATAAGCAAAATTATCATTTTTGGCATGCGAATTTTTTTATATGAAACTTTGAAGGCTTTATTGCATCCCAAAAAGCCACCGTATGATGCTGTTTGCATACTGGCGGCATAATTGGTCCTTTCTTTTAAATCTTAAGACGAGTCCAACGTTACCAGTATTGGCGATCGCTACAGACAACCCAACACCAGTGACAATTGTTTAAGATTCAATTAGATCCAACAGGAAGGTGCAAAATGTCAAACAGCGTATGTAACCATTATTTTATTGGATCAAACTTTTGGTGAATGAATCATTTCATGAAATGGACCTTTGAACTAGCCGCTTAGATCATGTAATTTGACTCCATTGGACTACTTTATGTCGGGACTAGTCAGATTACATATCTATGCTGTTGAGCCAGCAACTATTGGTCAAGTGGAAAAGTGGTGCAAAGTTGGACTAACAGGATGGCTTTCCTAAGACGCAGTGGCAGTTGTCATATTCCATACATTATTTTGTACAACTGAAAACAGTAAAATTTGCAAGCAAATAAAGTCAAAAAATTGTGTTTCGTCTATTTAAAACATGGTATGCCTCTCAAAAACACTTTTTTATTGCACTACCTATTTTATTTTTGTCTAGTGGTTATCAATGGTTCACCAGATTTTTTCCTAACAACTCTTAGAATATTAGCTATGAGCCTTATATACCACTGTATTAAAATAAATGTGTTTCTGCTTCAAAAATGACCAATACATACAAAAACCATCAATTCTGGATGATATTATCAATTGAGAACATTTTTTTATTAGTTGAATGATTGTCATTAAATATTTATTCCAAGAAATTTATTTATAAATCAGTATACAAAAAATTGGTCAAATTAATTACTATCATTTGGCTCCACTGAATTTTTTCCTACGTGAACTTTCTTGGATAAAAATTGAATGATAATCTGTCCTTAATCGCTTCGCTAAAGAGTCCCATTATTATTCAAACCATTGCTGTTTGTTGCTGTTACTAATCGTTATAATTGAGTTGTTCAGAGAATGCTTGTAGAGAAATACTGATATATTCAGTACAAATATGCCTATTAATTCATGATGTCTTCCTGTGGGGCCTTTCTCAGATTATATATTCAGCTCGATTGAGAAATTCACTCTTCAATGAAACCACATCGTGTTTACATACTTTCGAGGAAGACCTACATAATGTCTTTGTCATTAATAAATGAGATTTCTGCTTCCCAACTGGGGCTTTTCGAAACGAACATTAAACTTGTTGCAAAGGCCATGCTGGGTTACATCTGAACTGTCCAACATACGAGCTGCCCAAGACGCAGGACATTTACATAATTGTGTAATTAATTTCCATATTTAAAGTCAACTTTGGAAATATTATTTGTAGTGTCGCCATTCGTTTCTTGAAATGTCCATTATTTCGTTCCAAATATAAATTCAACTGTGGTATTTATCAAAACTGCATTAATCACAACGAACTGTGATGTAATCGTTTGCACTGATAAGATTTTATTTTTAGTTGATTCTTTCAGTTATAATATATAAAATTTAAATTGGTTCCAAATACTTTCAGGCACACACAAAAGCTGCATTTTTGAGAAATGGCCAAGGTTGATGATGAAAACAACAATGATGCATTTCAAACATTCAGATAAGCTATGTAGTATATTCAGCAAACAAAAAGTTTACCATAATTTAAATCGGAATGCTACAAGCGAAGACTTCACGTTGGCTACACGTAACAAAAGAAGTAACCATTAATCTTCAAAACAATATTAAAGAAACAGCCTTCCAAGAACCAAAATTAACTCTTTGCAAGCTTTGAATAAAATATACAATCTATAAGTCAATTTAAAAAAAATTAAAAAAAAAATTTACATTGACTGTTAGCCCCTGAAATTGCCTGCAAAAAATTAACTAACAAAAAAGGGATCGTGCATGTAGAAAAGGCTCCCATTTTTGGAAATGTTTATTTTATTAATATTTTTCTCACCCATATTTATTTGTTATTAATTTCAAAAACTTCCTCAAATAAACAATGTTGCTTTTATAGGTTTTTTGCAATGAATTTTTTATTTCTGAGTTTTCGAGAGTTGTAATGGTGAAACATCTATAATTAAAAACAAATTTTGGAGAATATTAAAACGGGTAGTAGTAAACTTCCCAAGTTACAATAAATTTATATATTCACGGATTTTAAAAATTGAAATTTTTTTTATGAAGGTGGATTTGATAGTAAAATTATGTATTTTGTTGATTTGATTTGAGGTCTAAGTTATGCATATACCGCCTGTCGCTCTTATTTCTTTATTTATAATATAAAATAAAATAAGTCGTAACATAGTAGAATTATTGGAAAATGATTCTAGAATGCCAGTTTAAAGCTTCTTTAGAAATTATTTCATTTACATTGAAAATTATTGTGGAAATCAATATAAACTGAGTAAAGTTTATTTATTTATTTTTCGTTTTTAATATAATAATAATAATTATAATGGTAGATGTTTTAGCATTGTGTATAGAAAAAATAATTTTTATAATAGTTAATTTTTAAAGTGATGGAATATTGAAATATTTTGAAAAAAAATTATTTTAAAAGAAAATTTTATTTGTTGTACCTTGTGTATCAGGGTTTTTGGAAGAGCTAATAAATTATATTATTTAATGTAAAAAAATTCTTAATAATCATTTATTGGAAATGAAAAGTTATTCGTTTTTAATGGTATCTAGTTTTTATAGGAAAAAAGTTAATTTCCTAACATAAGCAGAATTTTTTTCTAATTTTCTTTTTGTAAAATTTTGGAAGCAAGAATATATGGGATAAGCTGTAAATTAAATTTTTAAAATTTATTAACTTCCCAGTATATGGGAAGTTCTTGTAATCGCCTCGAAAATCGAAATTGAAATTTTCAACTTTTCTTTACGTTTTGAGGTCTATAGAGTATATATAAAGTGTTTTTAGAAAGGGAGATGTATGTGTGTGTGTGTGTATGTACGTACGTACGTACGTATGTACGTTCGGGACACTTTTTTCTACGAGCATAACTCAAGTAAACAAAGTCATATCGAGTTCGTTGAGGTGTCAATCGAAGCGTCTTTGCAATCTTAAGAGCTGATTAGTTTTTGGGATACTTCGGTCGAGGGGTTTGCTGTTTTCGCCCCTTGAAGGTCAACCATGTTATGCGCTATATCTCACGAACCAAACATGCGATTTTCATGATTAAGGTGTCAATCGACGCGTTTTAACATTGGTATGATTCTATCAAATTTTTAAAAAAATTCTTGGAGCCGTTTTTTAATTTTTTTAAAAAAAGTGCAAAAAATTAGGTTTTTTTTCAAAAACATCAAATTTTTAACCTAATTTTCAAACTTAAGTAATCAATGTTTATATAATTTATATACTCCAAATAGTTTTTGTGCAAAAACCAGCAAAAGTTTTTTTCACGATTATGAAAAAAATTAAATAAAAAATAAAAAATCATTAAACGTTCAAGGTCATTTACGTCATTCATTATATCTCGAGAACTAAATATAATATTTCATTAAGGTGTCAATCGACGCGTATTATCATTTTAATGATGTTTTTATATGTTAAAAAAATCTTTAAAGTGGTTTTTTAAATTCATTGAAAAAAATTGGAAAAGTTGTGTTTTTTTTTTCATAGAAAAATTCATTTTTCACCTGATTTGCACATCGTAATAATAAATGTTTGTAGAATTTATAAAATTTTATCAATTTTTGTAGAGAAACCAGCAATAACTTTTCTCATGATTACAAAAAAAATTTAATTAAACATAAAAAATCATTCAAAGTCACCATGTAAAAAGGGTTCATTCGAATTATAATACCTTAAATCTCTTATTCTAAAGACATTGTTGTAAAGTCAATCAAAGTTTATTAATTTCTGCAAAATTTAAGCAGATTTTCAATAGTATTCACATCACCATGTTTTAACTTTAATGAAAAAACTGCTTTGTAACCTGTCCCCACTCCGATGAATACTCAATCAATGGACGCTCGCGTGGATGTTACGATTAATATTAAGTCATTCCAATAACTTTTACGAGAAGTACATTTTTATTATTTAAAGTAGTATTATTTCCATAATTATTATTGTGTTTAATATTTTCAATATCTTTTTAGATTTTACTGGGAAGTTGACCGTGTGGACCTCATGGGTCGCACCTCACGGCTTGTTATTTTTGTAATCAGGTATATGCTAAGAATTAGCATATACTAACAATATTAGCATATACTTATATGGAAATTTTCCATGTATCGTTAGGCTTTGAGCTCTTTAGAGTATATTTTAAGTGTTTTTAGAAAGAAGTATGTATATATGTGTTTGTGCATGTACGTACGTACATGAGTTCGTGGCCAGTTTTTTCTGCGAGCATAATTCACGTAAACAAAGCCGTATCGACTTCGTTGAGGTGTCCATCGAAGCGCCTTTGGAATGTTAATAGCTGATTAGTATTTGGGACACTTAAGTTGGGGGGTTATTGTTTTGACCCTTTGAAGGTCATTTCCGTCATGCCTACCAAACATAAAATTTGCATCCAAAAGGTGTCAATCGACATGTATTAACATTTTTGTGATGTTTTAAACTTTATAAAAAAATCATTGGAGCCGTTTTTTTGATTTAATAAAAGAAAGTAGGAACAATTAGGGTTTTTTCATTAAAAAACAAATTTTTAACCTGACTTACACAACACAGTAATAAATGTTTACAAAATTTATACATTCTTATCAGTTTTGAAGTGATACCAGCAAAAGTTTTTTTATGATTATAAAAATAAATAAATGAAAAATAAAAATTCATTCAAAGTTACCATGCAAAAAGGGTTCATACGAATGATATTACTCTACATCTTTTATTCTTAAGACATTCTTGTAAAGTCAATCAAAGTTTAATTTTATTTGCATAATTTGACAGATTTTGAATAGTTTTCACATTGTTTTCAGGCAGTTCAGTTTGTAGTCAATACTTTGCAAGATCATAGGCTTTAAAAAACTTTCATCAAATAAAAAATTGCAGTTTTTGTTTGTTTTGTTTTTTAGTGTTCGTAAGATCTCAATTACCTCCTCCATCATCATTTGTATAACATGTTACTTTTTATATGCAATTTAACTGATTATTGACTGCATATCCGCCCGCCCCCCGCGATGGATCCGCGTGAATATTCAATTAGGACCCCATCAACCAAAATCCTAACGTAATCGAGGGATGCTCTCGTAGATAATACGATTAAAATTAAGTCATTCCAATTACTGCTATGAGAGGTACATTGTTATTATTTAAAGTAGTATTATATTCATAATAATTTTTTTTTAATATTTTTAATATTTATGTAGACATGACAGGAAAGTTGGCCGGTTGAACCTCTGGGCTTGCACCTCGCGGCTTGTTTACTACAAATACAAATTTGCTCTTACTAGTCAGATGAAATCTGCAAATCGTAGCCTGATTTGTATATGTCGTAAAAAAAAATGGTATGTAAAATCATGAATTGTATTTAAATAAAAATAAAAAGACCACAAAAGAGCCAATATTGTTTGTTACATAAAGATACCTAACCTGTCATTTAGTCAATGGAGAGGCTCCCTCTGAACAGGACACATCTAAGAAAATCAATAAGAAAACTTTGGAGTGTAAATACAGGTAGGTTCTATTTGACCAAGTGCTTTGGTAAAATTTCAAATTATTACGGAAAACATTAAGTAAACAGTCAGTGCCATCCTGTTTCATTCATTTAAAGAACGTCTTCCCAAAGAACAATTGTGCAGTGTTCAAAATATTTTTTAGGCATTTCGAAATAAGTATCATACTAAAAATGCTTTTGTGGGACATGATTGGGGAAACCCTCGTATACGGACAGTCCATAAATTACGTAAGACAAAAAAGCAAAGGAGGGGTTTTCAGGCTTTCTTACGGTTTTTTCGTGGAGGAGAGAGGGGTGGATATTCTTCTTACGTAATATAAAAGTAAAATCAGATTCGTATATACTGATATCACATATATACACAATGCACACATATGCATATATTAAATGCACTCTAAATTCTGTTGGATGAGTCTCTCTGGAGTTTCCAATGGCAAAAACCGTGGAAACAGTCGAATAAAAATCATTATTATCTTCCGTAAGACGGATTTGGGGTTAAAGAAACTTTCGACTCTTTACGTAGCAGAGGAACAGGGGTCTAAAATTTGAAAATTTAGCTTTACGTAATGTATGAACATCCGCATACATACATATCTACATACACACCCAGCTACGAATTATGTTTCAAAATGTTGATGTTGATGTTGAACTAGACATTGTTTTATTTAATGTCTGTAGGACGCACCAACGAAGTCGAACGAATCATTTTCAAGCGTTCAAAATCATACGAAACAATCAAAACCACAATAACATTGTTTTTATAGTGGCATAAATTCTAAACAAATCTCTGATTACCGCTTCAATATCTCTAATAATGTTGATTCTTTGTTGGCATATTTTTTCATAAAAAATAGTAGAACCAATTTATTCTGCGAAGCAGGTTTTGAAATATACTTCCTTAAATTACCTGCTAGGAAAAAAAATTTTTCAAGAATTCAATCGATGGATACTCGTGTGGCGACATCAAAGAACAACGATCACCAGAATAGTGTCAACATTCCATATGAGACCATCCGACACACGTTCCTGAGTTGAGAAATCCATTTGTTGCCCGAAGGAAAAAGTGTAACGCATGTTTGGTTCCTGTCTCTGATGTAGGGCACGTTTGCATCGTCACTTTCTCTTGGAAATAGGAAGACGTTACTAGTTCGATTTGTCTGCATTGTAATCATAACAAACGATTATCCATCCCCATCCGATAGAGAGGGAATGTCTGTTATTTCTGGTAAAAAAAGCCCCGAAAAAACAAACAAATTCTTCATCATTTATCTTGAACGTTTCTGTCATCGCATTAAAATCCACTGTGGAAACCCGGGAGCTGGTAACCATTCTTTTTCAGACATTTCGAAATGAATGAAGGGATGGATAGCAGGCGGTTTTGATTGATTGAAGTCGACACAAGTGAAATCCACTGTCAACAGATATACAAAAGATGCAGAGTGTTAAATGGATGAACTGGTTGTAATGGATTTAAAGCTTACGTTTGCTTTTCCAGCACAAAAGATTTCCAGGATGATTGACTTTTTATTTCAGGCAATAATTAAAGACTTTTCGGCCGGGAATTCGATAATAAATAAATATTTAGTTCCATACGTTAATTTGGGGTGACACTTACGTTTTAGCTTTGTTTTTAGATACATGATAGTATAGGCAGCTTATTTATTTTTGAGGACAAGCTAAAAATCGCTTGCTGTCTATTATATTCTACACATTAGACTAACACCAAGCGTTTTCAGAAATTATCATTATGGAAAATATCAATATTTTTTTCCCCAACATTTGGTTGCAAATGTTGTTATCAAAGCTTTGAACGGTAAAATGTTTTGAAGATATCTTATTAAACAAACAAAAAAGTTTTGGTGATTGTAGAACATATGTATGTATTTGAACCAATACACCATCAAGAAAAAAAGGTTGATAAGAATAATATTACCGAAGTTTACTTACTTTGGTTTAAAAAGAAGTCTCTCCTATCTAATTTAAACCTCTGATACAATAAAAAACCGGGTAAAGGTTAAGAATATGGCCAATATCTCCAAAGGGAAGAGAAGTAGTGAAATCAAAAGACGGAGGCTTCTCTACTACTATGGCATAAAAAATTCGCGCCGGTAACGGCCTCATAAAAAGTTATGGGGATTAACCCACTAAAAAACATGGTTATTTTTCCTATTTACAGAGATCATATGAAACCGTAAAATTGATCTTGGAAGTGCTTTTTAGACTTGCTTAGAAGTCAAAACATGTGTCCAGAGTGTTACGTCTATTTATATTAAATTTATGTAAAAAACAGATATTCATCAATTCAATTTCTTAATTTTTTTTATATTTTTTACAAAGTTTTCAAATTTTTTTCTTTTCACAATTTTTATGTTTAATTTTTCCAATTTTTTTATTAACTTCCCAGTATATGGGAAGTTCTTGTAATCGCCTCGAAAATCGAAATTGAAATTTTCAACATTTCTTTACGTTTTGAGGTCTGTAGAGTATATATGAAGTGTTTTTAGAAAGGGAGATGTATGTGTGTGTGTGTGTGTGTGTACGTACGTACGTGCGTACGTTCGTGGACACTTTTTTCTACGAGCATAACTCACGTAAACAAAGTTGTATCGACTTTGTTGAGGTGTCAATCGAAGCGTCTTTGCAATCTTAAGAGCTGATTAGTTTTTGGTATACTTCGGTCGGGGGGGTTCGCTGTTTTGCTCCTTTGAAGGTCATTTCTGTCATGCGTTATATCTCGCGAACCAAACATATGATTTCCTTGATCAAGGTGTCTATCGACGCGTATTGACATTTATATAATTCTAGTTCTATCAAATTTTTAAAAAATTCCTTGGAGCGATTTTTTAATTTTTTAAAAAAAAGTGCAAAAAATTGGAGTTTTTTTCAAAAACAAAAAATTTTTAACACTATTTTCAAGCCCAAGTGATCAATGTTTATATAATTTATATATTTCAAACAGTTTTTGTAAAAATAATATCAAAACTTTTTCTCATGATTACAAAAAAAAAAAATCATTAACCGTCATCATGATCTCCAAGGTCATTTCTGTCATGCGTTATATCTCGCGAACCATGCTTACGATTTGCATAGTTTAGGTGTCAATGGACGCGTATTAACATCTTTGTGAATCTGTCGAATTTTTGAAAAAATCGTTGGAGCGGTTTTTTAATTTAAGAAAAAAGGTGCAAAAAAACAGGGTTTTTTTCATAAAGAATAAATTTATAACCTGATTTGCGAAATAAAGTAATCAATGTTTATAAAATTTATATAGTCCAAACAATGTTTTTAAAAACAACATCAAAACTTTTTCTCATGATAATGTAAAAAATTAAATTAAAAATAAAAAATCATTAAAAGTCATTATGATTTTCAAGGTCATTTTTATCATTCACTATATCTCACAAACCAGATATCATATTTGCATCATTAAGGAGTCAGTTGACGTGTTTTAACATCTTTGTGAAATAGATAGGGAGCGTGGTTTCGGGATAACGAATGGCTTCCTCTTCAGGTGCTGTCATATGCCATTCGTTATCAGACAGCACGACCACGGTTTAGGCTTGTTGATGGGTTAAGCTCGTTTTATTTCAACTATTTTATTATTTGCATCTGCGAAGCATAACGACTGTCAATTTTTTCGTTCGTATATTGTGCATACGTTGCAATTCGAAATGATTCTTATTTTTGGATTTGAACCTCCGTTTCTAGTTCGTTATCCCGAAACCACGCTCCCTATCTAATTATGGCACCAACCATTAATCTGGAACAAAAGAACCTCCATTAATGTGCAAAAATAGTGTTAGCACGTTGCTAACCAAACAAAAAAGCACACTAGTAGGCGATTTGTCTCGACTAGAAACGGAGGTTCAAATCCAAAAATAAGAATCATCTATGTGAAGTTTTTAACATTATAAAAGCTCGTTTCAGCCGTTTTTTTAATTTAATAGAAGAAAATGCGAGAAATTAGGATTTTTTTCATGAAAAATATTTTTTAACCTGATTTGCACAGCACAGTGATACCAGTTTATAAAATTTATACATTTTTATCAGTTTTTGAAACCAGCAAAACTTTCTTCCATGATTATGAAAAAAACCAAATTAAAAATAAAAAATCTTTCAAAGTTACCATGTAAAGAGGGTTCATACGAATGATAACACTTTATATCTTTTATTCTAAAAAAATTGTTGTAAATTCAATCAAAGTTTTAAAATATTTGCATAATTTGAGCAGGTTTTTAATAGTTTTTATAGTCTTTTAATTAAAAAACTGCTTAAATGTTGAAAAATAACAAAATTTCAATCAAATTTGCATTTGCGGTAGTCAACGCTTTGAATGGCAAAATGTTTTGTAGTCAATACTTTGCAAGATCATTTGCTTTAAAAAGCTTTCATCGAATAAAAAAATGTAGTTTTTAATAGACTCATTCTTTAATAATCGTAAGATTTCAATAACCATCATCATTTGTAATACATTTTACTTTTTACATGCAATTGAACCTATTTTTGACTGCATATACAAAATTTTTCAAGACCAAAAAGGCCCCCACCGATTGATCCGCGTGAATATTCAATTTGCCCTTATCGACCAAAAACCTTACGTAATCAATGGACCCTCCCGTATACGATATGATTCATATTAACTCATTCCTGTTTCTGCTATGAATACCTCTCAATGTTATTACTTAAAAAAGTAGTATTTTCAAAATTATTATTGTGTTTAATGTTTTTGATGTTTATGTAGATATTACTAGGAAGTTGACCGTGTGGACCTCAAGGGTCGCACCTCGCGGCTTGTTTATTACAAGTCTAAAAATGTGGTCTAAGTGCGACCCTTGAGGCCCACACGACTAACTTCCCAGTGGGGTGAATAAAAAGCTATAATTTGCTTTTATTAATAATTACTATTATTAAACATTATTATTCTAAATTAATATAATTACTTTTATTATTTTTATCAATTTTTTATCTAACCATCAAAGTTTTGGTAGAAGAAGACGTCTCCACCACCTGGTCATCCTCTACCAAAGCCTCGGCAACCTCGTCCTCTTCGTCCTCGTCATCATTCTTGTCCTCCACTTCGTTCTCCATCTCGGCCTCGGAATCCACAACTATTATTGAGGGTATTTATTTATTATTTACAATAACCATTCGTTATTAAGAATGTTTGACCGTTACTGAATAATTATAATTGACTTTATATATATACAATATCAGATTATAACTAATATTATTTGATTGTTATTAACAATATTAAATTATTTATAACAATATCCAATTATTAACTGCATTAGCGTATCTACTCCTATTCACCCAAACCTGATAATATAAGTTTGGAATTTTATAAATTAATCTTTTTTTTTTAAATAACATTTTTTACAAATTTGATCACAATTTTGCTAAAACGCACAATAATAACAACATTAATATGAAGGTATTTGGTATCTGCACGAATTAATAGTGCGTATCAATAGTTTGAAAATAAGCAATTTTTAGTCGTTTTTTCAGTTTTTGCATCCTAAATAAAAAACGGCCCAACCGATTTTGCTGAAAAGTCATTCAGTTCTAAGTTACGCAATTACGCGTCCCACGTCAATCCGATCTTTGGTTCTTGAGATAATCGAGACGAAAAATTATTCCGAACGCACATACGCACATACGCACATCCGCACATACGCACATCCGCACATACGTACATACACACTCACAGACATCTCTCTAAAAACGATGGATTTGGATTCTAGAGACCTTAAAACGTGAAGATATGTCAAAATTTGGGACTCGCAAAATCGACCCCATTACAATAACTTCCCATAGGGAACTGGGAAGTTAAAAATCACCTCCCAGATCAATTTTACGGTTTCATATGATCTTTGGAAATAGGCAAAGTAACCATTTTAAGTGGGGGAATTTATGCCATAGTTGTAGGGAGCCGCGCAATTTCGATCTTCCCTACTTTCACCAACCTTGAGGGCGGGAGCCATAACCTTAACCTTTACCAAAAGCTGTTTTCTTCTTTCTTCATGTAGTAAAACATTTTCAAAATTCAACCCCTCACCAACCTCAACCGTCCACAAAGATAATCCATGTACCATCATTGGTGTACCAATTCATATGCTAATATTTTTAGTTCAAAAGTATTTATTAATATCAACTTCAGGTAAATCATTCTGAATTAATTCATATTCAACGACGATAAAACAATTGGCAAAATCGTTAGCAGTTTCCAGTGTCGTATTCAAATACAACAAAAAGGAGCGCACAAATTGCAATTCTAATGTAAAAGCCATCATCAAATGGCTACAAAAAAACGTTTCACGTTATCTTCGCAGGTCATTTGCCACACATCTGACCACTCAACAGTTCCGTTAGAAGCTAGCCCATTCAATAGATAAATATAAGTTACATTGTGTCACACATCGCAGACACTTGTTCTGATTGCTACGGATTTTTACCATTCATAGAACTCTTGCTAGGAAAAAAGTACACTCGGAGTGATTGAAATAGTTTCGTTTGTAAGTAAAATAACACATAGGTAAATGATGACCAATCAAATAAAAAGTGCATACGTTTTAAACATAATTGAAAGTATCTATCTATGAACAAATCATAGAAAACATTTCGATGTGTTGCCATCATCTCGAAAAAGCAAAAATTGTTTTATGTTGGTTTGTATGGTTTTTGAAAAATTGCCCACAAAGAATAAATTATTGCAAAAATTAGGTTGAATGAAATTACGAATCATTTGTCGGTAGCGATCGCCATTACCGGTAACGTAGGTTCCGTCTTTAGATTTGAAAAAGAAAGGTCCAAATATGCCACCGGCATGCCAACCGCACCATACAGTGACTTTTTCGGGATGTAATGGGGCTTCCAAAGTCTCTTGAGGATTATTCTCACACCAAAAATGGCAATTTTGCATATTTGCGAGACAACTAAGTCAGAAATGAGCATAATTGCTGAAATTTGATTGACGGTTAAAAATACGACGCAAACTATAATCCAATGGCTTCACTTGTTTGATCTTATAGGGCTTTATTCCGTCCAAGGTGTTTCCTCAAAATTTTCCAATTTGTTGCAATCCGCACCGAATCGATAAATTTGGATCCTTAATCAAACTACCCTTCACGGCAGCAATAGTTGTCTCGGTACGCACTGTACGAGCTCGTGTTGAGTGAAAATTGTCCAATAAATACAAAAATTGCGTGGACATAAAACTTTCCATCGTATTGCGTCATTTTACGAATGTAACAGGGATTTTGCTACTATTTTAGATAGATTTTAATTTTTACTGCAATTTTTGTAAAGTCTTTTAGCGTTTTCAAAATAATTGAGATAATTGACTAATCCCGCGAGAAAATTTACATGAGAGGAATAACTTACGTCTCAGCCTTTCAAATGCCATGACCGATAAGAAACACATCATGATCTAAAACGGTTACACTTGCTACCATGGAAAGAGTTTGTCCATGAGAAAATTCGTTCAAGTGAAATTTCAGTATTGCAAATATAGTTTGTTTGAGTTAAAGTTGCACAGTGACTATCATGTTTTTATTGTAGATGTTCATAAATCTTCTTCACCATTTTTTCAAACCATTCTACAAGGATTTGTTCTTCCTCTAAATATTTAGTCCCTCGTAGTCTCCGGCTCTTCACATGGGTGTCAGAAGTTTGAATTTTTGCTTGATTTTTTGGAAGGTGGCGCAATGTTCATTTCTTCAATTTTCAGCAATTATCGTTTCAAGAAGTTTTTTTCCACTTCTTATTTCTTTTATATATATATATATATATATATATATATATATATATATATATATAATCCAACTTAAAAACCATTTTATGAAGAGAGAGATATGTAATAATTTTATTCAAAAACAAGAATATTGCTGGATTTTTATTCTTCTGCATTATCAAACATCAAGCGCAAGAGAAACGCTGGTGCGAATTTCTTCATAATGAAATTTCATGTTTTTGAAAATATCCACAAGATAAAACACTGAAGTTATTTGAGAAAAGTATTTTGTTCGTATTGAAGTTAATTTAAATTCATCGTTTTAATGAGGTTTTACTGTAGTATTGGTTTGCTTTGAACATTGGGTAGAAACAATTAGTTTATTATTTATGATAATCGTTAAACATACCAAGCTACTAGCAAATAACAAAAAATTAAGCAATAATTTGAATGTGAACTTCAAACTTGATCATTCAAATCAGAGCCGCAACTGTGGCTTTCTCTGGAAAAGCGAAAAATCGTTTCATATTCTAGAGTAGTGCCTACATTATTAATTTCTTATTGTCGCATTCGAAGAAGGTGAAAATATTTCAACCATTTCTAAAAAATCAACAATGAAGGATTATTCATAAATATTCAAAAAATCATATACCTATGTTCAGAACTTTGCAAAAAGTTTTTTTTTTCGTAGATTGTTATCATACTTTTAAGACACTTAAAAAAATCGTTCAAAATTGTAACATCATAACAACATAAAATGATTGCTTGCTGGAGATTCTGAGCGTGTATCGTTTTTATTGAAACAATTTTTCCCGGAACGGCCAGCACGATGACTCCAAAAGTACCATTTTTTTGGTTTTTACTTCGAAATTTTTCCAACCGCTTTGTAATAGGTCGTTCGGTACATTTTTATAGATGGCTTCATTTTCATTTTCATAAACAATTGAAGAGTCCAATGTTATCTGAAAAACACATTTTTTTAAGACATCCTGTTTTTTTGAAAAGGAAAATAAATCTGGTTGGAATAACTGTGACTGTTACCTAATGGCAGAATATTTTGGTATTTTTCAAAATGATCCAGTTTTAATGGTGCTGTGGTATCGCCCCGAAAATCAACGTTTTCTTTCCGTAGTTTCAAATTTAGAAAATATTTCGATGATGACAACATTTTTCTTAGCTCCTCATATGTGATCGATACTATTTTTTTTTAAATTGAAAAATGCATTTCTCGAGTGTAGGTTTTGGGGTTCTATATTTTTTTGCTGCTTAAATATATTGAGAAATTTGCACGGCCAAAAATAATTTATGATGAGAATTATCATAACAAAGAAAATCATTTATATATTGCCAAGTATTCTTTGGCAATTTGCTCAAAAAGAAGAAAGTTTGGTTGAATTTGATGATAAATTACTTGTTGGTTCGTTGATTGAAAAACTTTCTAAGTTTTTTCCAATTAACATTGAGTATTGCTATTAAATCTGGAACAATTTGGCTACAATAACAAAAAATATATATTTTGAAATAATTTCATATAGAGATACAAAAAAATGAAAGTGGAAATTTTTCAAGAATTCTTTCATTTCGTTCTAATGGTGGCCATAATTTAGAGAATTCGAACAGGTAATGAAGGTGCCACATTATAAAAAAAAGGTGTCACTTGTGCCGTGAACAACATTTTTGGCTTTTTTGTTTTAAAGAATGGAAATGTTTTATAAGGGGAAAACATTAAGTCGCGGGATTAATTTAACTTCATAGTAATGTTGCGAGCAACGAAAAATGTTCTTAAAATGAAACATTAAAACTAAAAACACACTAAATTTACAGATCACAGTGCTTTTTACCTACGTAAGGAAGTATTTGTCATATTTTCTTCAATTGAAATTTATAATGCAAAGTTTGTTGCTTTTGATGATGGATCGATAAGTCCACTATTTTTTTATCTCTCACTTTTGCTGAGAAAACGCTAAAGCTATTTAAGACGTATCTGTAATTCGAAAAATGGGTCACTTTAAGCATCGCATATAAAATATGACATTTAGTATGATTTATATGCTATTTTTTCTAACCAGAATCTCAAGTGGTAAAAGTCTCTCAATGTGAGTCAGCAATCTAATTGTTTATTAACTTCCCAGTATATGGGAAGTTCTTGTAATCGCCTCGAAAATCGAAATTGAAATTTTCAACATTTCTTTACGTTTTGAGGTCTATAGAATGTATATAAAGTGTTTTTAGAAAGGGAGATGTATGTGTGTGTGTGTATGTACGTACGTATGTACGTTCGTGGACACTCACGTAAACAAAGTCGTATCAACTTCGTTGAGCTGTCAATCGAAGCGTCTTTGCAATCTTAAGAGCTGATTAGTTTTTGAAAAACTTCGGTCGAGGGAGTTTGCTGTTTTGCCCGTTTGAAGGTCATTTCTGTCATGCGTTATATCTCGCTAACCAAACGTACGATTTTTTGGTGCAAATAATCAATCGACGCGTATTGACATTTATGTGATTTCATCAAATTTTTAAAAAAAATCCTTTGAGCCGTTTTTTAATTTTTTGAAACAAAGTGCAAAAAATTAGTTTTTTTTTCACAAACACAAAATTTTCAACCTGATTTTCAAACCTAAGTAATCAATGTTGATATAGTTTACAAACTCCAAATAGTTCTTGTGAAAAAACTAGCAAATTTTTTTTTATGATTACAAAAAAAATTAAATAAAAAATAAAAAATCATTAATCGTTCAAGGTCATTTACGTCATTCATTATATCTCGAGAACTAAATATAATCTTTCCATCATTAAGATGTCAATCGACGCGTATTAACATTTTTATGATGTTTTTATAAAGTAAAAAAATCGTTAGACCGTTTTTTTTAATTTATTAAAAAAAGATTAGAAAAGTTGTGTTTTTTTCATAAAAAAATTCATTTTTAATCTGATTTGCAAATCGTAATAATAAATGTTTTTAGAATTTATAAAATTTTATCAATTTTTGTAGAGAAACCAGCAAAAACTTTTTTCATGATTACAAAAATAAAATAAAATTAAAAATAAAAAATCATTCAAAGTTACCATGTAAAAAGGTTCATTCGAATTAGGATACGTTAAATCTCTTATTCTAAAGACATAGTTGTAAAGTCAATCAAAGTTTATTAATATTTGCAAAATTTGAGCAGATTTTCAATAGTCTTCACAGCACCATGTTTTAACTTTAATGAAAAAACTGCTCTGTAACATGCCCCCCCCCTTCCCGATTGATCCACGTGAATAATCAATCAAACAAATGCACCAAAATCCTTATGTAATCAATTGACGCTCGCGTAGATGTTATGATTATTATTATTATTAAGAATTACATAATAAATTATGTTAAATCTTTTATTTGCATTTACACTAATGTTAAACCAGCAGCGCAGTTTTCAATACATAAATATCTAACATATGGCATCTTGAATTGGAGCCAAACTTCTAAAGGTAACCTCATGATCATCTCCAGATTAATAACCAAGGCGTATAAGATCGTTTACAATCTCCCTATGTCGACTCCAACGAGCGTAGTTTACAAAACAGCCCAAGAATTGCATTTGCAAGGCATGATTTCCATGGAAAGAGCTAAATTCATACATAAGAATTTACACCGTAATGAGTGTACCGCTGTGAAATTAGATAGAATTGAGGGGAAAACACTTACAGAATGAGAAACATGAATAACATAGCTATAGCATTTGCCAGAACTGATCGGCTAAAAGAAGATCCCTTCAACAAAGCAGCTAACTTTTACAATACACTACCGGACAAAATTGAAAACATAGCGAACCCAACTTCCTTTAAAACGACACTAAAAAATATCTCCTTCCGGACCAACTTTCGAAGCAAGTTACAATTGCAATCAGCTCCACTAAACTCAAAACCAAACATGTAATCAACAGGAAATAATTCATAAACATATAGTCTGAACTATTAATATAACTAAAAGGACACTAAAACTTACAGATTTGGTACTATCGCTTATACCGATTCTTATCGTCTGGGAAGTACTATGTCTTAAAATTTTAAATACGGAGAATTACTTAATTTTGATGGAGAGAGTGATTCAAGAAAACGGTCGGTAGAAATCGGACATGCCGAGAGGCAGGAGCCTATTGGTATCTTTTGAAGATTTCCAGCTCCCAACGTTGGAAAAAAAACGCTCAAATAAAAGTATTATTTAAACTGCTCTTTTGCTCGTTTGTTGTTCATTTAATCAATTAATTAATTTATCCGATTGCTTATTATTTTAGTCAGTAATTTAATTATTTTTTAAATATCCAGATTTTTGCATGCATAAAGTTCACTTCGTTACTTTTCGTTGCAATTTTTTGCATTTAGTACGTCATTTGAAGCTCTTAAATATTCTGAAATATGTTTTTATGACTTTAGAATGGTTTTAAATTTGAGAAATTGGATATCAATACTTTTGATAAGGCATTCTAATATTTTTGGATAAATTTAGGTAATATAACGAGGAAACAAAATTTCGGATTTTGTTCTGTGAAACTAATACTGATGTTTTAAATATTATAAATTAATATAAAAATATTTCGAATTGAAATAATTACTGCCCGGATTCCTCATATGTTTGTCTAGTTTTTCACTGCAATCTTTAATGCAAGAGATTTCATTATTGTGCCAAAAAATTGCAATGCAAGCTTACCGCAAATATTTTTTATTGGATCAAACTTATTTTTGAAAGAAATCTCGACTTTTGTATATTAGATCATATAGGCATTGGGCTATTATCAACATGCAGATATAATAACTTTTCAAATTTTCCATCAAGACTGTAGAGATGATCAGGCCTATATATTAAGAAGCATTTTCAAGGATTATTACTACATTCTCTATAAAATCACTTTTAGTGCATTCGCAGCTGCTTTTGAACAAGGATCCGAAGCTGTGCCCAGTTTGAGCCTTCATCAAACAGTTTAATGGCTACAAAAGGACATGTCACACACATCTCCTGTGCAATCCGGCGAGCTCGAACATTTGTCCAGATAGCATGCATCGGATGTTTCATGCAATGAATACACATGAGTGCTCGTTGTTTCTGTCGCAGGCATCAGCAAAAATACAGGCATTCAGCGGCAGCAACTCTAGAGATGACACACGGCATCATACAGAAATTTACATTTTTTGTTTCGTGAAATAAAAATGCAGGCGGCAAGGATATTTTCGTCATCATAAGGGCATACATATTTATTTTCATCCCTTGTGCAAAAGTTTCATGGCGCTCAATGATGTGTTGGTAGCTGGCATTCGCTCATGTAGCTGTAGTGTATGTGATCTTAGCATCTGAAGGACGTATCTATCCATACAATGGGCAAATGATAATATAAAACTGAAAGATACAGCTACAAATCACTGTCTGAAACATACGGATTGTGTTGTTTTTTGTGTTCTACAATTCATTATGCGAGTAAGGGCTTCATTTTGCTTGGTCCTACCGTAGCTCGATATGAAATTGCTTGTTCCTAACAAGAACGAGACTTTAATTTCAGGGGGAAACATAAACTTCCTGGCATTTACGGAAACATGTATGTTACTTTGTTTGTTTGTTACTTCAAATGAGTTTGAGTGAAATGACCCATTTTTTCAAATGATTCACGATTCAATTTCAATATAAAACGAATAATCTCGAAAGCATGTATTTACGAAGCAAAATGCTAGTTACCCTTAATCAAACTTTAACTTATCACTAAAACGCTAAATATATTTCTTTCTTAGCCAACAAAAGCAGTAAGTAGAAATTTCTAATATATTTTAATCACATCGAATATTATTTCATATATTTTGTCATCAGCAATTGGAAAGCAATCATATAAGCTCAATTGGTTTTTTGATAGGTAACCATGACAATTTTCTATTTTTGATAATCTTTAACATAAATTAACCTTGTAAAACTGTTCAGTTATTTTTAGCTGCTCATGCAAATATATTTTTTGGTGGATTTTATTTTATTCATTGGATTAACTGATTGCACAAACAAATACAGACTAACATAACATTGCCTCAAGGACCAGGGCTGCTCGGAAACTAAAACCAGTCGAAACTCAAAACCATCGCACCCAACAATGTGCTGAATGGCTGCATTTAGTAGTCCTTGCCGTGAATCTTCTTTAATACTCCGCCTTAAGTATGCTAGCTGACGGCTGCATTATTGCTAGTACGAAGCTCCACCTGCCTTGAGAAAACATTAACTTGACTCTCGGAACACTAAAATTATCAATATCCAAAGAAACAAATTTGTATTACAAACAATGTTTGTAACAGGGACTTGATATTGACAAAGCCACGAAGACAAGTCTGAGAGCTCATTTCATTCTTGATATTTCGTTTCCATCCAAGACGATGGTACCTACCGCGTCTAAGAAAATAATATCTGGTCTTGAATAACATATAACAGGGGCCAACCGCTTGGAAACTTTTATGTTTACACAACATTTGCAACCAAGAACTTGTTTATGCTTTCATAAATTGTTGCATTTACGTTCGTCGGTAGTAGAAGATGCATAACTACACGGCCAAGAGTTAAATGTCCATAAATCAAAAGAATTGCTTAATCCCTGGAATGCATAAAAATTTCAAAGCCTGTTTGCACATCTCAAATTGTCGACAAAATGGATAAAAGATGTTTTGACATGGTGAGCGAAATGTTTTAGCAGTTAAGAAAGTGGAATGGAAAGCATAAACATTTTGGTTGGAAATGTTTCGTTTGGATTTTAGAAGCACATTTAACATTAAAATGTATCAAATTTCTCGTGTAAGTTTATTAAAGAAACTTTGTGCCAAAAAAACATAATTTCATGTGTACACTCTTTTAGTGAAACACGATTATCCACGCATCGAAAAATAATATGTAAAATTTGGAACAAATAAACTTAATAGAAACAGTATGAAGAAAATGTTTTTTTTACGTTACAAGCCATTTGAGCAAAGTAAAACATTATTTATAACTAATATTAGAGCCTTTAAAAATTTGCGGAAATTTTCGCTAAAAGATGGCAGCCAAACAAAATTTCTATTCGAACTAGAATTGAGGTGTTACAACGTGTCAGTGCAAAACCAATACTTATGTCTGTATTACTATTAGGTGAGAATCGTTTAATTTTTATCACTGGCGTAAAACGGGTAATAGTGTATCTGTAAATGTAAGGATTTGAAGCAAGCACATAATGTAGCTATTCATATGAATAAATTTCAAACCAAACAATTTACTTGCGATTGAACCAACAATTTGAGAGTAACCTGTACTTACCTCAATCAGATGTACATAGTATGTTCCGTTCACATGTTTCACCGTTCGGTTGAGAGAATTATTGAAATTTTATTGAACAAATCATTATTTTCGTCATCATTACGTTTTTTACCTGTAGAAGAGAAAAGTCAGTATCGCCGATATTTAACACATACTTAAAATCGTAATTAATCTGATTTTTTGTTTCATTTAAAAATATGGTCTACCATAGTTTTGAAACCAAAATCAAACTTAGTCAAAATGAATAAAGCACCATAATTATAAATAGTGCTAAAAATTCAAAACTATTCTCCTTAAAGGTTACGAATCGAATCTTTAAAGAAATTTAAACCTTTGATCAGATTATCTACTAGATTGCTCAAACGTTGAAAGTGGATATATTTGTTAGTAACTATAAAATATTGATAAATACAAAAATTGAGAAACTCAAGAATGATATAGTAGTCATTGTTAGCTGTGAACTGTATTGATATTTTCTAGTTTTCCACGACGGGACATTAATAACATCGTAAAGTACGCTATAATTAAAACACGACTAGAAGTCTAGCCTTCATTTGTATCGTGTACACTGTAACAATAATATAAATTTATGTGTCATTAGCAAAGATGGCCAAATAATTCGGTTTATTTATTTATTTATCACATTTCAACAGAAAATTCCAATTACAAAAATGTGAAATAACAACTAATTTATATTATAAATTGAAGAGAATTAGAAGAAGTTACTTGAATAAAACATTTTCCAAGATTCGTTTAAAAGCTGCAATACTGGAGGGAAAAGATCCAAGCTGGAGCCTATCGTGAGTTCTAGGCAAATGGAGCAGCGGAGAATGAAAGTATAATTCCGTTCTGGCGAAAGGTAAAGTAAATATATCGGTAGAACGAGATGGTCTATTAATTTGTCTCAGTGAGACTCGGTGATCGATGTTGACTTCAATGTAATTATGGGACAACTTGTACAGAAAGCACATATCAAAATACGTTCTTCGCGCAGCTAAAGACGGTAAGTTGAGTAATGAAAGGCGTTCTTCACAGGGAGTGTAAGGGATGTTGAATTTAAATAGGAGAAAGCGGGTAAATTTACGCTGAACTGATTCGACAAGGTTTATATAGGATTCGAAATAAGGAGACCAAATTTGGGATGCATACTTCAGAATAGAACGTACGATACTCACAAACAATTGGACAGCAGAGTGAGGGTTGGTAAAAATAACGGAATGTCTTAACACAAAACCCGAAAGCTTTGAGGCTCTGGTAACTATATAATGTATGTGAGCGTCAAACCTTAGCTTCGGGTCGAAAATGACTCCAAGATATTTCACGCAATCAACCTTTTCTAATGGGATTGAATCAATACAATACAAAAAGGAGATGGGCAGAGTCTTAAGAGAGAAATTCAGAGAGTGACACTTAGTAATATTAAGAGATAGGCAGTTAGCTTGACACCAAGAACTCAGCATGATAAGGTCTTCTTGAAGAAGTTTGCAGTCTTCAAGAGTTCGAATCATCCTGAATATCTTTAGATCGTCAGCATAAAGAAGACAGGGAGAGTTTAAGGCAGAGGGAAGATCATTTATATAAAGAGCAAATAGCAGAGGGCCAAGAATGGACCCTTGTGGCACTCCCGATTGGGGATGAAATGGAGTAGAGTGCGTGCCTAGAACAGTGACACGACAAGACCTACAGGATAGATAGGAATACAGCCACGAAAGAAGGGGGCCTGAAACACCATAGTGCTCAAGCTTACGACAAAGTATGAAATGATCAACTGTGTCGAAAGCCTTTGAGAAGTCAGTGTAGATGCAATCAACCTGAAGATGATTGTCAAGAACGTAGCCACAGTGTTAGAAAGAACAAGTAAGTTTGAGATAGTGGAGCGTTTAGGGAGGAAACCGTGCCTAAAGCCAAGTAGAGATTGGAGTGAATAATTCGCTCAAGAATTTTTCGGAAAGCAGATAAAAGGGATATAGGACGATAGTTCTTAACGGATGAAGGATCACCAGATTTCAGGATAGGAACGATGTTGGCCGTTCTCCAGCACTGGGGAAAAACACCTGAGCTTAGGCTTAAGTTGAAGATTATCGAGAGGGGAGTACTCAGAGATAATGATAAAGATTTAATAAAAAAATTAGGGATGCCATCAGGACCCGGACCGACATTGGTGTCCAGGGAATCAATGATGGAGTTTACCAGGAGAGGATCTACAAGTATAGCCGATATCACAGGATTTTGAGAGTTGCTGTCAGGGGAGAAAAAAGTTGGAGTATTAGGTGAGAATGTAGAGGAAAAGTATGTAGCAAATAGCTCGTTGATATCCACAGCCGATGAGGCAAGGATATTATCCCAGTGAAGAGAGCTAGGAATAGAAGTGGATGATTTAAGGGACCTTATAAACGACCAGAAAGGTTTGAGATTATTAGAGAGAAGTGCACTTTCAACGAATTAGTGGTAAGTACGTAAAGCTTGGTGTATTTTTTGCTTGGCCACAGACCGCAACTTACGAAATTTAAGTTGGGCATCAGGGGTGCCACATAACTTCATCTGTTTGCGGGCTCTATTTTTCAGTTTGATGGCACCAATAACCTCTTCGCTGAGCCAAGGTGGGTCGGTTTTCCTGGAAGGACGGCAAAGCGGAGTAAAGTGGGAGATAAGATTAGACAGAATTAGATAGAAATTGGCTACAGCTTCCTCGTAAGTGAGGTTGGAGAAAAGTGCAGCCCAATCTATCGAGGATAACTCACGGGCTAGAGAAGGAAAGTCAGCTTTATGAAAGTTGTAGGTTGGAGGAAAGTGGAAGTGACGATGCCTGTGAAAAGGAAATTTAAAATTCTTAAAATCTAAATGCTGAAACCAGCATTTACTTTAGAGTGCGGAGGCACTCCCTGCTTAAATTATAACGTTAATTTTTTTAAAGTCTATTTGAACGATTTTTGTACCTAGCTTAAATGCTAATGGGTTACAATGTTATCTCAATTTAAGACTTTAATTTTTTCTTGTTCCCACAATTTGTTCAGAAACCGATGGTATCTGGAGATCTTTTCTAATATTAGTGTTTCTAATGTACCACGGCGCACAAGACATTAGCCGCAGTATTTTGTTCCGTGATCGCTCAATAATGTCAATTAAGGATGAAGAAGCCGTTTGCTATAACTGGCAACCGTAGAACCATATGGGTTTATGGATTTATATAACATAACTTTGTAATTTAATGCTAGCTTAGATTTATAGCCTATAAGCCAGTACAGTTTAGAAACCTTCAGGTCAATCTCCTTCTTCTTTGCTCTTATATGTTTTCCCCAAGTCATGCGTCGGTCTAGGTGGACTCCCAGGTATTTGTAGTGGTCCTTGTGCACAACATCCCTTTTTTTGAGTTTGATAGCTATACAGTTTCCTTTATTTAGCGTAAAAGTGACTTGAACACTTTTTGACTCATTTACTTGAATTCTCCATTTATTGAGCCACTGTTCGACATCAGTAACGTGCTCTTGCAAGTTCTTGGAGGCAAGTTTTGCTGATTTTCTTGTACACAAGAAGGCGGTGTCATCTGCAAACGTGGTGGTTACGGTTCCTCAACTCGTTGGTAGATCAGCGATGTAGAGTAAATAGAGAATGGGTTCAAGAACACTTCCTTGTGGGACACCGGCTAGATTTGGGCGTTTATGTAGTTGATAGAGAACCTTTAAATCACATTTGGAATCGCCTTCCGATTACATAGAACTTCAGGATTTCGTAAACATAGGCCAGCTTTCGATTTATTTCGTAGAGTACTCTTTCATGCCACTCTTCATCAAATGCATGCGCTACATCAAGAAATAACGCTGAGCATGAGCTGCGCTACTGATTCGTCTGTTGGATTGTTTTCATTATGCGGTGCACTTGCTCAATCGTTTCGTGTTTTGATCTGAGTCCAAATTGATGCGTTGGAATGGCTTTATTGGGGTCGTCTGCAATTAGTGCTGCAAGAATCATTTCAAAGACTTTTGACAAGATGCTTAGGAGGCTTATAGGTCAGTAGGAGCCTGAAAGGTGGTAAACCTTGCCTGGTTTCGGTATTGTTATTAGAGTTGATAGCTTCCATTGCTGGGGAAAATATCTTATTCTCAGCATAGCGTTAAATATTTGAGTCAACCACCTTGTTGCAATAATCGGCAGTTATATAATCAGCTTTCCGTTTATCTGGTCGTGGCCAGGGGACTTTTTAACATTAATGTGGCATTTAATAACATAAGTAACTTGCCGATGTTTAACTTTAAGATTTTTAACTTCCCAGTATATGGAAAGTTCTTGTAATCGCCTCGAAAATCGAAATTGAAATTTTCAACATATCTTTACGTTTTGAGATCTTACGAGTATATTTTAAGTGTTTTTAGAAAGAAGTATGTATGTGTGTGTGTATGTGTGTGTGTGTATGTACGTACGTACGACCGTACGTACGTGTGTGCGTTCGTGGACACTTTTTTCTACGAGCATAACTCACGTTAAAAAGTCGTATCGACTTCGTTAAGGTGTCAATCGAAGCGTCTTTGCAATCTTAAGAGATGATTAGTTTTTAGGGTACTTCGAACGGGGGGTTTGTTGTTTTGCCCCTTTGAAGGTCATTCCTGTCATGCGTTATATCTCGCGAACGAAACATACGATTTCTTTGATCAAGGTGTCAATTAACGCGTATTGACATTTTTGTGATTCCATCAAGTTTTTAAAAAAATTCCTGGAGCTGTTTTTTTATTTTTTTAAAAAAAATGCAAAAAATTAGGTTTTTTTAATAAACAATGAATTTTTAACCTGAGTTTTGCAAGACAGTATTCAATTTTTATAAAATTTATATATTTCAAGCAGTGCTTGTAAAAACAACATCAAAACTTTTTTTCATGATTACGTAAAAAATTAAATAAAAAATAAAAAATCATTAACAGGCATCATGATTTTCAAGGATATTTCTGTCAGCCGTATATCTCGCGAACCAAACATACGTTTTATATGATTAAGGTGTCAATCGACGCGTATTAAAATTTGTGTGAATCTATCAAATTTTAAAAAAAATGGTTGGTGCCGTTTTTTAATTTAAGAAAAACAAGTGCAAAAAATAAGGTTTTTTTCAATAAACAATAAATTTTTAACCAGATTTTTGAAAGACAGTATTCAATTTTTATAAAATTTATATACTTCAAGCAGTGTTTGTAAAAACAATATCAAAACTTTTTTTTCAAGTTCACGTAAAAAAATAAATAAAAAATTAAAAATCATTAACAGTCATCATGATTTTCAAGGTCATTTCTGTCATGTGTTATATCTCGCGAATCAAACATACGATTTGCATGGTTAAAATGTCAATCGACGTGTATCAACATTAATGTGATTCTATAATATTTTGAAAAAAATTGTTGAAGCTGTTTTTTAATTTTAAAAAAACTGCAAAAAATTTGGTTTTTTTAAATAAACAATAAATTTTTAACCTGATTTACGGAAGACAGTATTCAATTTTTATAAAATTTATATACTTCAAGCAGTGTTTGTAAAAACAATATCAAAACTTTTTTTCACGTTCACGTAAAAAATTAAATAAAAAATTAAAAATCATTAACAGTCATCATGATTTTCAAGGTCATTTCTGTCATGTGTTATATCTCGCGAATCAAACATACGATTCGCATGGTTAAGATGTCAATCGACGTGTATCAACATTAATGTGATTCTGTCAAATTTTGAAAAAAATCGTTGAGGGTGTTTTTTAATTTAAGAAAAAAACTGCAAAAAATTTGGTTTTTTTTAATAAACAATAAATTTTTAACCTGATTTACGGAGGACAGTATTCAATTTTTATAAAATTTATATACTTCAAACAATGTTTGAAAAAACTTATTCAAAACTTTTACTGATGATAGCAAGAAACATTAAATAAAAAATCATTAACAGTCATCATCCTCTTCAAGGTCATTTCTTCCATTCACTATATCTCACGAACCAGATATAATATTTGCATCATTAAGGGGTAAATCGACGTGCTTTAACATGTTTTTGATTATTTTAACATTATAAAAATCTGTTTCAGCAGTTGTTTTAATTTAATAGAAGAAAATGCAAAAACTTAGGGTTTTTTTCATTAAAAATATTTTTTTAACCTGATTTGCACAACACAGTAATAAGTGTTTATAAAATTTATACATTCTTATCAGTTTTTGAAGAGAAACCAGCAAAACTTTTTTCATGACGCTGAAAAAAATTCAATTAAAAATAAAAAAATCATTCAAAGTTACCATATGAAAAGGGTTCTTCCGAATGATATTACCTTATATCTTTTATTCTAAAGACTTTGTTGTAAAGTCAATCAAAGTTTTAAAATGTTTGGATAATTTAAACTGATTTTTAATAGTTTTTGTAGTCTTTTCATAAAAATAAGTGGCTTAAATTTTGAAAACCATCAAAATTTCAATCAAATTTGCATTTGTGGTAATCAATTATCATCACCCATCCACCAAAAGCCTTTCGTAATCAATGGATGCTCCAGTAGATGATATGATATATATTAACTCATTCCTTTTACTGCTATGAATACCTCTCATTATTATTATTTAAAGTAGTACTATTTTCAAAATTATTATTGTGTTTAATATTTTTAATGTTTATCTAGATATTACTGGGAAGTTGACCGTGTGAACCTCAAGGGTCGCACTTCGCGGCTTGTTTATAGTTCTTTTCATTTGGTGATCCAGGGTTATTCTTTCTTTCTCTGGATTTGGTTGAAAGACACTTTCAAAGCTATCAGCAATTATTTCTGTCTTTTCACTGTCACTTTTTGCCAATTGTCCATTGTGTTTACGAATAGGTGGGGTGCTGATTTGGGGTCTCAAGAGTATGACCAAAAGTTTGAGACCGATATTTGAAGTCCTTCTTATATTTTCGGAGGAAGAAGCTAAGCGTGAACGAATGCACTGCAAGGCCTATTGAATGAATTAAGTTAAATTGTATGGTATGTAACTTTTGAATTCGACTTTTGGCATTAATTTTTGAACAATTTTAAGGTAGGTAGAGTGTATTGTGCAAAAACTTCCATGCCTCCTCTAATGGTAGCTGAACCACCAGCTTAACCTCTTTCTAATAAAGTTTGGCCAAAATGCTTCAGGCTTCAGACTAAAAATAATGTACGTCAGCAGTTATTCTCGATATGTCAGCCATAAATCAATAGGAAGAGCGGGCAAAAACGTTAGTGATATCTCAATAAAGCCTATGAAATAATTGGTAAGAGGCAGAACTATCAACTCACTACAAGGACACTACTCCATTGGAAATAAAATTCGGAAAGGTATCTCACAAGATGATCGTTGTGATCTCTGACCTGGAACTTAGTGATGAACAAACTACTGTTAAGCATAGAAGCACCTGATTTGAGTAGATGGAGTATAGAATCAATTCTTAAAGTTAACCTGCAGAAAACGGAATAAGCTCGATGATGTCTTATTCGCTTGAAAAACAAATATCAAAAAAGACATCAAAAAGCTTCCTGACACATTTCCTGCTGTAAAAAATGGCTGTTTGACTAAAATCTTAAATTGTATCTTTGTTCGATGCAGCGGTAGTGCAAAAATCTTTATGTTGTTATGGGCTTACAAAATCAAACACTACTTTCCGTACAAACTTCTTTTATTTCTAACACTTTAAGGATTTTCTGAACAGAGGTTACTTAATAGAGTATCTCAAAACAGAGTTTAGAACAGAGTGTTTTTTAGGATGAGGGCCTCGGCCTTTTATACCAACTTATTGTTTACAATATAATTCTTAATTTCATAACTTAGCCTAATTGACGAATTCGCGGATTCAACTTTAAGTGAACATTTGTGTGACGATTTCGCGAATTCAAGTTTGTAAACATTCGCGTGACAAATTCGGGAATTCAATTAAGATAAACATTTCGCGATTGAACATATCAATTTTATAAACATTTCGCGATAATGATCTAATGTGTCGCAGATTTGTTTATATTAAGATTTCGATCTCAAGTGGAATGATGATCTCAACCCTTTGTTTCGGAATCTTGGGAGTTTGGATATTTAGACCGGCAATATTCGTAGTAACATCATAATTCATATTTGATGTTTTGTTTACGCAAGTGTTTTTGGAATTTGGCATCTTGTAAACAATTGAAGTCTATTAGTAAGATGACAACATGGATTGAGGGATTCGGGAATACTATTAGGTCATCGCTCGTAATAAGTATTTACGTGTTAAGAAAATCATACTGAATATGTAGGAGAGTAAAGGGCATGAGTGGTACATAACAACACCCCCCTTAAAGAAGACGAATTCTATATTTTTAATTCAGAATTCGTCGTGATTAAGGTTACCTATCGAAGATCGAAGTCTATTCCTGGTTTTGTTTTGGCGTAATGGGATTCTGGGATTTAAGCTTTCAGGTAGAATTGCTGGTGCATTGCTTGGAATGGTGGTAAGTTCGAGGTCTAGATTGTTTCGGGGAGAAGATATTGGAGAATTATATTGGTTTATGGTTATAGCTCGGCAACAACATCCTCGGTCAACTCTTAGGAAGCTGAGAAGAAATGGTTTGCAACAATTGTATAGTTTGTAAATTACGTAGGCAAGTATGATGGAAGAGATTATTATAATAATATATTTGTAAAGAATACCATATTTGTAAAAGTGGGGTTGAGAATGTAGCTGATAGATTTATTGATTTAGGTCATCGAGTTTGTGAGAAGCTATGTTCAAATCGTCTAATCTAATATTTGATAAGTGGATTTGGTCTAGATAATAGTGAAAATCTGTTTTATTGACTTTCTTTTCCTCACAACATTCGTCTTCTACTATATTAAGACTTGGGATAATGTTTTCGTGATATGTGATTATTTCGCTATTGGCGACAAGCTGGGTTTGTGATGAATATGCTTTACAATTCTTTGCAAGAGTCAGTATTCCGGTTTTGTAGATTTCTAAATCGTTAATAGTTTTATTACATTGTATTGTGAGCATATGTGGCTCACTTACTACGAATATCCATTTATTGTTTAATAAATTCTGCCAGATTTCAATTTTACCAGTTAAAAATTTAGTTTTGCAGTCTTTGGGCATTCTTTTGTTTATACTTGTGAGTAAAGAGACTTCACAAATTGGTTTATTTAAGGATGAGTAGGTGATATAATTTTTACATATGTATTTATTAAACTCTAATCGCTTGCATGGTTCTAGGGTTTGAAATTGAGCATATTGCAGTTTGTTTGCAGAAATTGCCAAATACTTGAAGCTTGGATCAATATACGCGTAGGTGCGTTGTTCTCCATGTGGAATTGGTAATGGTATTAAGTGATAGAGATTGAAGTCTGAATTTTCAACTAAAGGGACAGATAAAACGAAAATCATGCGTTGTTTTTAAAAGGAATATTATATTCTGGTTATGTCCAAAATTTGATTGATATTGCCGATTTCGGGTTTAACGGCATATTCCTGTCCGTTTTTCAGGTGTTGCTGGAATTTTATAAGTTCTGTGATTAGATTTTTGGGACTGATAAGACTAGGGTGGATAGAATCTTTTCGGGCTGCCATTATAACGTCAATTATTTCCTCAAATTTGATGTCGATTTCGTTTAGGAGAAAAGTTAAAATGCTAAGATGTTCGATTATTTCTTGGTTTAAGTCGACTTCTGAGTTGAATTCATTTTGATTGCTAAGGAATGCATTGAATTTATCAATATTTCTATTTAGTTCCTTTTCTGAGAATTGCAACTGAGAAATTGTATTGTTGAAATTAGTTAATGTTGTTTGTTGTTTGGTCTTTTATTAAAAGTTGAATTTCGGAATCATCTCTTTCTACTTGATTAATAACGTTATCATAATATTCGGCATCATTTGAATCCATTGTTCCAAAAAGATATTTAGCTACGGATCCTACGATATTTAAAATTCCTCGGCGATATTTTGGATTTCCTACCATTGCTGTTACTGATTCTTCTTTGCTAATTATTTCAGGCATTTTGACATTGAATATGTTCGAATTTTGGATACAGAATAATTTAACATGATCTTTTGTAATCTTATCGCAAAGCTTAAAGGATTGCTTTGCAATTCTTTTTACTAAGTTCAATCTTTCGCTGTAGGATTTGATATCAATATGAGTTACTATTTTGAAATATTCGGAATAAAATTTAGTATTTCCTATGTGCTCGTAAAATAATCCACTTCCGCTATCTATTTTTTGAAGTTCATATTTGTCGCTTCCTTGGATTTGGAGTATGTAGATGCAAATATACCATATTGTTGTTATAAAAATCATCCTGTAAGAGAGGTTGGTTTTAGTTGATTGGTATGGACTTTCAGACGTTTATTGTTTTTAAGTTTGATTATGATGTTCTTGTTATTATTGCAAATTTCAGTTACTTTGTAGGGACCTTTCCAGTTTGGAGATAATTTTTTGGTGAAACCTGGTCTAGTAGCATTATTTTTCATTAAAACAAAGTCTCCTTTTTTATATTTGGGATCGTAAATCTTCTTATCATAGTATGTTTTGCTAATTTGTTTTGATTTTGTAATATTTTCCTTTGCTAATTCAAATGATCTATTCAATTTATATTTAAGTTGATCTATATAGGAATCGTAAGTGTACTTGAACTCAGGAGTATTGGTTATGGAACTTGGCAATATAGGTTTTGATCCAAAGATTAGTTCATAAGGAGTAAATTTGGTTGACGTGTGAACTGCAGTGTTGTATGCAAACATAGCCAGTGGAACGTATTCGTCCCAATCATTCTGTTGGTTATTGATATAGTGTTTGAGATTGTCTTTTAAAGTGGAATGGGATCTTTCAAGCGCTCCGTTAGATTGAGGGTGGTAAATCGCTGTATGCAGGAGTTTGATATGGAAGAGTTTAGATACTTCCTTCATTAGAGTAGATGTAAGGTCTGAGCCTTGATCGGTAAGTATTTGCTTGGGAATTCCAAATCGGGTTATAAATTGTAATAATTTATTAGCTACTGTTCTCGCTTCATGATTCTCAATGGGATAAGCGTCGGAAAATTTTGTAAGGTCGTCTTGCAGAGTAAGAATGAATCGGTTACCATATTCAGTAATTGGTAAGGGTCCAACAATATCTAAGCTGATCTTCTCCAGTGGGGCATTTGCCGTGGAGGTGATTTTCATAGGAGCTTTGGTTAATTTGCGGGAAGTTTTGTTAAGCTGGCAAGAAGAGCAATTTTTTATATATGATTTTGCATCTTTTTTCATATTCTTCCACTTGTAATATTGTTTTATTTTATTATATGTTTTGTGGAATCCGTTATGTCCAGCTGCTGGGGAGTCATGAAATTGATTTAAAATATCGTCGATTTGATCTGCGGCTGGAGTAATTATTCTATTATGGAAAATATTAATTTTAATTTTCTCATTACGGAATACAAATTGAATTATGTCACGTAGTTTGTTGTAGTTAAACTGATTAAATGGATCACCTGGATTAGGAATATTTATTTCACTAACTTTATCGTGAACTAAAGTTTTCTTGAGATTAAGGATGCAGTAGAAAAAATCTTGGTATGAAGGTTTTTCAAAAAATGAATGCTTCAGGAAACAGTGATAAATTGTTTGTTTATAGATTGTTGCTGATTTCTCTACATCGTATAACGCAAAGCTTTTGCTTAGGATATTCTCTTTGTTTAGACTCATGTCAAGGAATAGGGTAGTATGTGGATTTTGATCATCTTTATCTATTGTTGTTAGGTACGCTACTGGTGATTTAATTGTGTCAATGGCACTGTTTACATCATTGTAATCGAAGATAGTGGGGGTCATTGAGTTATAATAGAATTTTACGTAGTTTTGGAAGGTATCGTCTATTTGAGCTTGTAGAATATTTATAGGAATTTCGTTTGTATTTAATCCGATTCTAGACAGAGCGTCAGCGTTAGCGTTTACTCAACCTTGTTTATACTTTATTTCATAATCAAATTCTTCGAGTTTCAGTCGCCATCTAATTAATTTACTTCCTGGATCTTTGCAATTTTGTAGCCATATGAGAGGTCGATGGTCGGTAACGATTTTGAATTTTCTACCGTATAGGTAAGGCCGAAACGTTTGGATTGCCCAAACAATCGCTAATAGTTCCCTTTCTGTTGTGCTGTAGTTTGACTCAGCTAAGTTCAAAGTACGACTTGCATAGGAAATAGGTAAGTCTACTTTTTGTTCACCCATTTGACTTAGCACGGCACCAATAGCATAACTAGATGCATCTGTTGTTAATATAAATTCTTTTGAAAAGTCCGGATATTGTAATAGAGGCGCTGAAATGAGTTTTGATTTTAATTCTTCAAAAACTCTGCTTTGTTCCTCTGACCATTGGAAGTTGATATCTTTTCGTAATAGTTTTGTAAGGGGTTTTGTGAGTTTTGAGAAGTTTTCGATTAACCTTCTGTAATATCCGCATAGTCCAAGGAATGATTTTATTGCTTTTGGATTTTTAGGAACCGGGAATTCTTGTACTGCTTTAATTTTTTCAGGGTTTGGCAGAACTCCTTTTGCGGAAATTACGTGACCTAAGTATACGACTTCATGTCGCATGAATTTACATTTTAAAGGTTCAAGTTTTAACCCACTGCTTTTAATTTTTTCGAAAACGTTGGTGAGTTTTATTTCATGGTCTTGAATGGAACTAGCGTAAATGACTATGTCATCGAGATAAACGAAACATTGGATACCTTGTAAACCTGACAATACTGTATTCATGAGACGTTGGAACGTCGCTGGAGCATTTTTAAGTCCAAAATGCATTCTGACATATTCGTAATAACCAAGGGGAGTAGTAAAAGCTGTCTTTGAACGATCTTCTGGTCGCATATTGATTTGATGGAATCCACTAGCTAAATCGAGGGTAGTGAAATATTTGGAGTTTCCTAATTGGTCCAATATCTCTGTAATATTCGGGATAGGGAAGACATCGGATTCGGGTACATCATTTAGTTTTCTGTAATCGATGACTACTCTCCACTTTGTTTTGCCGGAGGCGTCTTGTTTTTTTTTGAAACGACCCAAAGAGGTGCTGACCATGGACTATTTGATGGTTGAATTATATTTTGGTTTAACATTTTCTTTATTTGCTCGTTGACTTCGTTTTTATGAACTACCGGATATCTATAAGTTTTAGCAGAAATAGGACGAGTGTCTGTTAGATTAATTTCGTGTTGACATAGTTTAGTACTGCTTAATTGATCTCCTTCTAAATGGAATATATCGGAATATTTGGCGGCGATTTCGCGAATTCATTTAGCTTCTTCGTTGTTAAGATGATCCAGCCTTAAAGATTCCTCTAGTAGTTTAAGACGAGGATTTAGGAATTTTCGTTTAAGGGATTTGAGTCTTTTGTTCAATGAGATTATAAAGGCTTAGGAATTCATTTGGTTCATTAGCCCGATTATGATTTGGAATGACGATTTGGTTTTCCTCGAATATGGATTTTATTTCATCTATCGGTTCAAGATAAAGTTCAGGTAAGCTGAATTCTTCGTCGTTTTCATTAATATTTAGGATTGAAATTAAAGCTTGATTATTGCTATCCACGGCTGTGACAGCTTCACCTAAATATACTCCGGGAATTAGTTCTCTTCGATTAACTATTCCTTCTTTGACTTCAGGATTACTGACGTTGACTTTCATGAAGTTTATTGATCGAGCTTTAATCGTAGAACCTTGTAAGATTTCGATTTTTGGAAATTCTGGAATTTCATATTTTGATTTAGATATGATTTTTGGATTTTGATTTTGATTTTGGCTCGACGGACCACTTTTTTGCTCGAGTTTTTGGATTTTGTTTGGAGTTTGTGAAGGAAGGAATTGAATTGGATCATAGGTAGGCAGATTTTTGGTGTTTATTAGTTCGATATTCATCACCTCGTCCTTAACTTATAACAACGGTTGTAAGAAATCGATAATGCAATTGAATTTGCATAAAAAATCACATCCTATAAGACCGTCGAACGGTATATTGGACTCTTCGGCAACAACGAAAAAGTCATGTTGTAAGTTTTGACGTGGAAACTGCAAATTGATACGGGACAAACCTACTGCTGAAGTGGTTGCGGATATTCCCTGTAACTTGACTTGTTTTTCTACGTCCACAAGAGTTTTACCAGATAATGCCTTTCCTTTTATGATTGAGGCGGAAGCCCCAGAGTCTATGAGAAATTTGAGAGTATAATGTTTAGCATCAGAGCTACCTACAGTTAGGTAGGAGAGAAGAGCGTTCTCGAGATATCGTATCTTGGGAACGTTTAATCTGATTTTAGGATTTTTGATATGGTCCGAACATTCCTGTTCGGAGCACTTTCCCCGTTTTTTTGATTTTAAACGTTTTTGGTAAATGCACCTGTTTTGTTGTACTGATTACTTTGAAAGTTTTTATGTTTGTTATTATACGCGCGTTTTCTACATTTTTGGATAAGATGACCACTCTTCTTACAATAATTACATAATTTCTAATTGACCATACTGATTCTATGAGGCTGATTTTGGATGCCTTTCCGAAAACACTCTGATGTATTATGGTTCTTTAGTTTACAAATACTACAAAATTTTGCAGGTCTTTGGAAATTGGAAGGATTTGAAGGTTTTGATTTGATTAGGTTGGATAATTTTTCTTCCTCGATAGCGACTTGCATAGCCTCGTTTAGAGTTTTAACGTTTCTTGCGCGAAGGATATTACTTATTGACGGGTCAATATTGAGGATGAAAGTATGAAGGATGAGATCATCCATTGCAGCAATTCGCCCTATTAACTCCCTTTCATTTTCAACAGATTGCTTGACACATACGATCAAGTTTTTCGCGGCAGTTTCGATTCTAACGATAAATTGTGAAACGGGTTCTCGCGGCATTTGTCTGCATTGCTGTAATTCAATAAGCAGATGGTTATAGTGTTTTTTATCTCCGTAAAGGAGTTTCAAGAAATCGCACAGTTCGATCCAATATTTAAACGTGTGATTGGACACTGCTAATTCCGCTTTTCCTTCCAATTGAGTAACTGAATAATCCAAAAGAACAGGTGACTGTTCTGGATATGCTAATTTGAAGGCGCGATTACAGCCCGTGATGTATTAATTTAATTTATCGCGGTCACCATTAAACGGTTTTATGAATTTTAAAAGAATCGAAAGACTGATCTTTTCTGCGCGAAACATTTCAGACACTCCACTTGAAATCGATCTGTTATCTTCGTAATCTTGGCGTAAAGTTGAACTCGCGTGTTCCGTCATTACAAGTCTTTTTTTCACTTTTAAATTCACAACTTTGCAAATCTTAGTAACTAAGTGTATATAATGCAAATATATATATATATAATAGTTAATTATATATAACAGAAATAAAGATTTTGAAACTTACGTAATTTATACGTTTGCTAAAAATTACTTGATTTGGATGCAGGCTGCTACGCTGGATCTCGGCAAGGATGACTGCAGCGATGAATTTCTCGATGAAGGATTTGCGGGTGATTTAAATGCAGGCTGCTACGATGAATCTCGGAAAATATGACTGTAGAGATGAATTGCTCGATGAAGGATTTGCGGCTTTCCTGGGTTTTGACTCTCCTCTGTTGTCCTTAAAGTGGTGAAGTCCTTGTGGTTTGCGCTTCGTTTGATTTCTGTTCGATTACTGGATGATTAACTAAAAATCATCCCACTTCTGACACCAATTTACTTTTGCCTGTTATGGGCTTACAAAATCAAACACTACTTTCCGTACAAACTTCTTTTATTTCTAACACTTTAAGGATTCTTTGAACAGAGGTTACTTAATAGAGTATCTCAAAACAGAGTTTAGAACAGAGTGTTTTTTAGGATGAGGGCCTCGGCCTTTTATACCAACTTATTGTTTACAATATAATTCTTAATTTCATAACTTAGCCTAATTGACGAATTCGCGGATTCAACTTTAAGTGAACATTTGTGTGACGATTTCGCGAATTCAAGTTTGTAAACATTCGCGTGACAAATTCGGGAATTCAATTAAGATAAACATTTCGCGATTGAACATATCAATTTTATAAACATTTCGCGATAATGATCTAATGTGTCGCAGATTTGTTTATATTAAGATTTCGATCTCAAGTGGAATGATGATCTCAACCCTTTGTTTCGGAATCTTGGGAGTTTGGATATTTAGACCGGCAATATTCGTAGTAACATCATAATTCATATTTGATGTTTTGTTTACGCAAGTGTTTTTGGAATTTGGCATCTTGTAAACAATTGAAGTCTATTAGTAAGATGACAACATGGATTGAGGGATTCGGGAATACTATTAGGTCATCGCTCGTAATAAGTATTTACGTGTTAAGAAAATCATACTGAATATGTAGGAGAGTGAAGGGCATGAGTGGTACATAACAATGTATGATGTCGTTGTTTGATTTTCAACTGTTGCAAGGCTATCAAGCCAGAACAAATTCAACAACATGGGAATAATAACAGATATTGCAGTCACTGGGCCCCTACGTATCAACTCCACAACGACACTGTTTACTCTACTTCATTGGTTCCCGTCAGAGCCCCTTACCAAATTGCAAAGGTTCTTAGGGACACGCTTATGCTAAAAAAGAAGACGCTGCTTCCCTGGTCTCTTGTCTCTACAACAGATTCAAGATAAACTTTTCAGAGCAAAATTGTTTGGAGCAAATAAAGGTGTGCAATACAGCAATCGTTCGAAATTTACACGGATAAATCACATTTTCTGAACCGCTTTTTTTGAGTAGAGGTTATGGCGATAAAAAAATTCTCTCCGGGCTGCAAAATAAAAAAATGTGGTCTAAGTGCGATCCTTGAGGCCCACACGACTAACTTCCCAGGGGGCAATAAAAAGGCCATTATTTTTTATTATTAATTAGTATTATTGATAAATACTATTATCAATAATTATTATCCTAAATTATTATAATTACTTTCATTATTTTTGTTATTATTTTATCTAGCCACAAAAGCTTGATAAAAGAAGACGCCTCCACCATCTGGTCGTCCTCTACTAAAGGCTCGACATCTTCGTCCTCCTCCTCGTCATCCTCCTTGTCGTCTTCCATGTCCTCTTTCTCGTCCTTCTGCTCTTCCTCCTCCTGGTGCTCCACCTCGTCCTCCGTCTCGGCCCCGGAATCCACAGCCATTATTGAGGGTATTTTATTATAATTAATAATAATCATTCGTTATTAAGAATGTTTGATCGTTCCTGAATGATTATAATTGATTCTATATTTACAACAGCAAATTACAAATAATAATATTTTTTTAATTGTTATTAGCAGTATTAAATTATTTATAACAATATCCAATTATTAAGTGCATTAGCGTCACTACTCACATTTTCCCAAACCTGACACTATTATAAGTTTGCAATTCTCTAAATTAATCTTGATTTTTTTTAAATAACATTTATTACAATATTTATCAAAATTTTGCTGAAACACACAATAATGATAATATTTCTATGAAGGTATTTGGGATCTGCGCCAATTAATAGTGCGTTTCAACAGTTTGAAAATAAGCAACTATTAGCGGTTTTTTCAGTTTTTTCATCCTAAATAACAAAACGGCTAAACCGATTTTGCTGCCGGTCCCACTTCAATGTGATCTTTGGTTCTTGAGATAATCGAGACGAAAAATAATTCCGAACGCACATACGTACAAACGCACATCCGCACATACATAAACACTCACATTTCGATTTCGATTCTAGAGACCTTAAAACGTGGATATATGTCAAAATTTGGGATTCGCAAAATCTACCCCATTACAATAACTTCCCATAGGGAACTGGGAAGTTAAATAACAATAAAACATTTCCATATATTGGCGGTCTACTGTTTTATCTTTACCAAATGTGCCCAGCTGATCAAAAATAACTATGAATTGTGCACAAGGTATCTGAACATAGTGGCATAACTGAAAATTCTGAAGCAGATGCCATCGCAAGAGCGGTCACTGAGTGTCAGGAATATGAAATAACCTCCAGAAAACTCACCTCTTCTTTCATAAACCATAACACTAAGCAGTATTGCATTGAAGCTGCACTTAGAGTCTGAATATTATTTTTTAAAGGCATAAAGCTTTTTTTTATATAAGATATATTTATATATATTATTAAAATGGACGATTTTTGGGCTTTATTAGCTTGCAAATTTTGTGCCATTTAGTGTTTATTTTTAATAAAAAATATTGGCATGTGCCTGCGTATATAGCAAAGCCATCCTATAAGTTCAATTTTGCACAGCTTCTTCTAGCAAAGCCAGCCTTATTTTGCCAATAATGCGTCAAATATTGGTTTCGAAGTCATCAATAGTTGCTGGTTTGTCAGCATATTCAAATTATTTGACGTAATTGCACAAAAATAAGTCGAATGGATTCAAATCATTTGATCTGAACGGCTAGTTACCTGTTGTATTTCTTGAGATGATTCGTTCACCAAAGGTCCCAACCAATAATGCAATGGTTTCATGCGCTGTATGATATGTTGCGCTAACATGTTGGTACCGAGTGTCTAACAGAGGATTAACATTAATATTTGGAATCTAAACAATATGAATCATTTATCGGTAGCGATCGCTATTAACGGTATTGTAGGTTCCGTCTTCATATTTGAAAAAAATTGGACCAACTATGAATCCGGCATGCCAACCGCACCATACAGTGACATCTTGGGGATGTAATGGGGATTCTAGAGTCCTTTGATAGTTATACTGACACCAAAAACGGCAATTGTGCTTATGTACGAACCGACTAAGCCAAAAATGAGCTTGATTTGACGAAAACAAGCCCCGAAGTGCGACCCTTGAGGTCCACACGGTCTACTTCCCAGTAATATCTAGAAAAACATTAAAAATATGAAACACAATCATAATTTTGAAAATAGTACTAGTTTGAATAATAATAATGAGAGTTATTCATAGCAGTAACAGGAATGAGTTAATATTAACAAAGAATATACAACATAAAGAAGTCGTATCTCGAACAAAATTTTCCGCCCAAAATTTTATATGGCGGGTTCTGGCGCTAGAACCCGCCGAGCAACGGAGAGTTATTATTTTGAGAGAGCTAGAGCTTTTGCTAAAAAGCTCATGACATATGGTTGGCGATGTGCTGAAGCAATCGATCGAATTAACAACATTTTTCTAGAATAAAAGATATAAACTAATATCATTCGTATGAACCCTCTTTACATGGTAACTTTGAATGATTTTTTATTTTTTATTCAATTTTTTTCATAATCATGGAAGAAAATTTTGCTGCTTTCTCTTCAAAACCTGATAAGAATGTATAAATTTTATAAACTCGTATCACTGTGCAGTGCAAATCAAGTTAAATAATATTTTTTATGAAAAAAAACATAATTTTTCGCATTTTCTTCTATTAAACTAAAAAAATGGCTGAAACGAATTTTTAAAATTTTAAAAACTTCATAAAAATGTTGATACACGTCTACTGACACCATAATGATGCAAATATTATATCTGGTTCGTGAGATATAGTAAATGATAAAAATGACCTTGAAAATCATGATGACTTTTTATTTTTAATTTATTTTTTTACGTAATCATGAGAAAAAGTTTTGATGTTGTTTTTACAAACATTGTTTGGAGTATATCAATTTTATAAACATTGATTACTTGGACTTGAACATAATGTTAAAAATTTATTGTGTTGAAAAAAACCCAATTTTTTGCACTTTTTTTTAAAAATTAAAAAACCGCTCCAAGAATTTCTTTGAAAATTGGAAAAAATCACGCAAATGTCAAAACGCGTCGATTGACACCTTGTTCAAGGAAATCGTACGTTGGGTTCGCGAGATATAACGCATGACAGAAATGACCTTAAAACGGGCAAAACAGCAAACCCCAAGACTGAAGTTTTCCAAAAACTAATCAGCTCTTAAGATTGCAAAGACGCTTCGATTGACACCTCAACAAAGTCGATACGACTTTGTTTACGTGAGTTATGCTCGTAGAAAAAAGTGTCCACGAACGTACAGACGTACGTACGTACGTACACACACACACGTCTCCCTTTCTAAAAACACTTTATATATACTCTGTAGACCTCAAAACGTAAAGAAATGTTGAAAATTTTAATTTCGAGGCGATGACAAGAACTTCCCATATCCTGGGTAGTTAAATATTGGAATTTATGATTTTAGTTTGGTTGAGAAAGCATTGTAATTGGGCGGTGATGAAAAATCAAAAAATATCCAACAAAAAACTTTAAATAATTACAGACTAACAGTCAGTCAGAATTTTTTTTCCTTTATTTTTAGGCTTTTATTAATCGAGATTTTCCTTAGAATCCTTTGAAAAACGCGTTGCTAAAATAAATTCCAATCATCTAAAAATAAATTATTTAAAATTTTTTTTTTCGAAAGTGCAATAGGCCCAACAACAGGTTTGCTGGAACGAGTTACCTACATTTGAATTATAGTATTCAGAATACACAAAGTTTTTCAAAAAGTATTCAACTCATTTTCCAACTAAAAATATTTTGGTTCTCGGCAAATGTGTTCTTGGGGAAACCGATCCCTCTAAATCAGTTAACGCTTTGTATGTGATACCTCTAGTTTGGAGTGGAAATTCACAAGTCGTACTGGATTTATTTCCACAGACTATTAAATTGCTAGAAATTATGTACCTGAAATCCTATATTTAAAATTTAAGTTAAGGTACTAGCATCCCAGAATTGTAGCCGAAAATTTTAACACATATTTATGTTTCATGCTCGAGGATGTATTTTTATAGACTTTTTTGAAAAGCAGTATATGTATTCCACTATATTTTATCAAAATAAACTAAATTATTTGGAAGTATGCAAATCACATCAATCGAATGATATTCGCTTTTTTAGTATTGTTTGTTTTCCATAACTGCCCGAGTGCTTTCAGAAATCATTTCCCTTTACCAAATCTGAAATGAGTCTCTCGAAAAGCTTTCCGTCAACATCAACGTGAGCAACGTAAGAAATGTTGACAAAAAGCTGCCTGCGGAAAGCTCGTTTTCTCTCTGCTCGTGCAACATCCCTTACGTTTCCCCCACATGTCAAGCTTTGTTAAAATTTTCTGGCGTAAAAAAGTATTCGAGCATTCGACTTCTTTATGTTGTATGTTCTTTGATATTAATCATATCATCTCTCTTCAAAAACTGATAAGAATGTTTAAATTTTATAATCATTTATGTATTACTGTGTTGTGCAAATCAGGTTAAAAAAATATTTTTTATGAAAAAACCCTAAGTTTTTGGATTTTCTTCTATTAAATTAAATTAAAAAAACCACCTGAAACAGATTTTTCTAATGATAAAATAATCAAAAAGATGTTGAAACACGTCGATTGACCCCTTGATGATGCAAATTTTATATCTGGTTCGTGAGATATAGTGAATGGAAGAAATGACCTTGAAGATCATGATGACTGTTATTGATTTTTTATTTTTAACTTCCCAATATATGGGAAGTTCTTGTAATCGCCTCGAAAATCGAAATTGAAATTTTCAACTTTTCTTTACGTTTTGAGGTCTATAGAGTATATATAAAGTGTTTTTAGAAAGGGAGATGTATGTGTGTGTGTGTGTGTACGTACGAACGTACGTCGTGGACACTTTTTCTACGACCATAACTCACGTAAACAAAGTCGTATCAACTTCGTTGAGAAGCCAATCGAAGCGTCTTTGCAATCTTAAGAGCTGATTAGTTTTTGGGACACTTCGGTCGGGGGGTTTGGTGTTTTGCCCGTTTGAAGGTCATTTCTGTCATGCATTATATCTCGTGAACCCAACGTACGATTTCCTTCATCAAGATGTAAATCGACGCGTATTGACATTTATGTAATTCTATCAGGTTTCTATAAAAATTCTTCGAGCCGTTTTTTAATTTAAAAAAAAAGTGCAAAAAATTGTTGTTGTTTTTCAAAAACAAAAATTTTTTAACCTTATTTTCAAGTCCAAGTAATCAATGTTTATAAAATTTATATACTCCAAATAATTTTTATAGAAACATCACGAAAACGTTTTCTCATGATTACTTAAAAAATTAAATTAAAAATAAAAAAATCATTAAAAGTCATCATCATTTTCAAGGTCATTTTTATCATTCACTATATCTCACGAACCAGATATAATATTTGCATCATTATGGTGTCAGTAGACGTGTATCAACATTTTTATGAAGTTTTTAAAATTGCGAAAAATTATGTTTTTTTTTTCATAAAAAAATATTATTTAAATTGATTTGCACTGCACAGTGGTACGAGTTTATAAAATTTATACGTGCTTATCACTTTTGAAGAGAAACACGCAAAATTTTCTTACATGATGATGAAAAAAACTAAATTAAAAATAAAAAATCATTCAAAGTTACCATGTTAAGAGGGTTCATACGAATGATATTACTTTATATCTTTTATTCTAACAAAATTGTTGTAAATTCAATCAAAGTTATAAAATATTTGCATAATTTGAGCAGGTTTTTAATAGTTTTTATAGTCTTTTAATTAAAAAACTGCTTAAATTCTGAAAACCAACAAAATTTCAATCAAATTTGCATTTGCGATATCAACGCTTTGAACGGCAAAATGTTTTGTAGTCAATACTTTGCAAGATCATATGCTTTGAAAAGCTTTCATCGAATAAAAAATTGTAGTTTTTAGTAGATTCATTCTTTAGTGATCGTAAGATTTCAATAACCATCATCATTTGTAATACATTTTACTTTTTACATGCAATTGAACCTATTTTTGCCTGCATATACAAAACTTTTCAAGACCAAAAAGGCCCCCACCGATTGATCCGCGTGAATATTCAATGTCCTCATCGACCAAAAATCTTACGTAATCAATGGACCCTCCCGTAGACGATATGATTCATATTAACTCATTTCTGTTACTGCTATGAATACCTCTCATTGTTATTATTTAAAGTAGTATGATTTTCAAAATTATTATTGTGTCTAATGTTGTTGATGTTTATGTAGATATTACTGGGAAGTTGACCGTGTGGACCTCAAGGGTCGCACCTCAAGCCTTGTTAATTTAATGTTTCTTGTTATCATGAGAAAAGGTTTTGATGACGTTTTTTCAAGCATTGCTTGAAGTATATAAATTTTAGGAAAATTGAATACTGTCTTCCGTAAATCAGGTTAAAAATATATGGTTTATTAAAAAAACCTAATTTTTTGCACTTTTTTCTTAAATTAAAAAACGGCTCCAACGATTTTTTTCGAGAGATTCACGCAAATTTTAAGACGCGTTGATTGACACCTTAAACATGCAAATCGTTTGTTTGGTTGGCGAGATATGTATTGACAGAAATGACCTTGACGATCATGATGCCTGTTAATAATTTTTGCATTTTTTATTTAATTTTTTACGTAGTCACGAGGAAAATTTTGGATGTTGTTTTTACAAGCACTGCTTGAAGTATATAAATTTTATAAAAATTGAATACCATCTTCCGTAAATCAGGTTAAAAATTTATTGTTTATGAAAAAAACCCTAATTTTTTGCACTTTGTTTTCTTAAATTAAAAAACGGCGGCAATGATTTTTTTCAAAATTTGATAGATCCACAAAACTGTGTATACGCGTCGATTGACACCTTAACCATGCAAATAGTATGTTTGGTTCGCGAGATATAACGCATGACAGAAATGACCTTCAAAGGGGCAAAACAACAACCCCCCCCTCGCGACCGAAGTGTCCCCAACAACTAATCAGCTCTTAAAATTGCAAAAACCCTTCGATAGACACCTCAACAAAGTCGATACGACTTTGTTTACGTGAGTTATGGTCGTAGAAAAAACTGTCCACCAACGTACGTACACACACACACACACATACATCTCCCTTTCTAAAAACACTTTATATATACTCTGTAGACCTCAAAACGTAAAGAAATGTTTAAATTTCAATTTCGATCTTCGAGGCGATTACAAGAACTTCCCATATACTGGGAAGTTTAAAAATGCGGTTTAACTTTTACCTCATTTGCAGGCCATTCACCGAACGAACGACACAAACGATGATTAATTGGTCTCAATCTCTGCAATATTTGTATTTTATAGGGCTTCAGTTTAAGTGTTAGATCTTTCCTCAAAATTTTCAATGCCGTGGGCGGACAGAAGACAAGTTGTTGAGAACGGCGTCGAATCGATAAATTTGAATCCTTGGATACATTACCTTCTACAGTAGCGATACGCACTGTACGAGCTCGTGTTGGATGAATATCATTAGATAGGTACAATCCAGAAAGTAAAAAAATGTAAAAAATTGCTTTCTTCTGCAAAAAGCTCATGCGCTATTCGACAAATCACTACTCTTAAATTTTCCACATGACTCAATGCTAGCTTTAAAGGCTGTAAAAAAGGGTAACATGTAAAAATGTAAGAAAAATTAAGATATCTAAATTATGTAAAATATGTACATATGTATAAAATGTCAAATAATAGGTATGTGAAACAGATGTTAAAAATGGATAAAATATATGAAATGTATGACATGTATATATGATGTGAAATATGTACACAGTGTATTATATCGCCCGAAAAGACAAAATGAAACAAAATATATTTTCCAACAACCCGAACGTTTCGCTTGAGGTACAATATATTTTGTGAGGTAACTGCTCTTTTGTTTAAAAAGAAATTGTTGGAATTGTTTCGTTCAAACGCAAAATGTGAAACAAAAAATGTTCTTGTCCTCAGCGACAATTATTATCAAGAAAGAAGCATATTTATCTGCCGAAATAATGATAACTGAGACTGCATCCTCCACTGTATGCTCGATGCTATACCATTAAAAAAATGCAACATTCAGTCAATTCACAAGAGACGCAACGGTTGTCGTTTTTAGTTTGTAACTTTTGGGTTATTGATAACATGTAAAAGTAATGTATGCACAAGTTGCCGCAAATTATATTTGATGAATAAATGATTAAAATAAACAAAACCGCAAACGGCTTACCGTGCTAACTGTGTTAAAATAGATTCTAAATGTTTTTCGCGTAGAAGTGAAAAACGAAAAGAAAAATGAGTTTGCTTTTTCGAGTGTCGTTTTTAGTTTATAACAGTTTTATTATTGACACAATGTTGCTGAGCATTAAATTGTACCCAAGTTTGTCAAGCAAAACATTTTTGTGGGAGCTATGGCTTCCGAAATATGGGAATGTCCTACCCTTTTTCCTTTTCAAAATGCAGGCCTGGGAAGATTTTAGCTTAGAGCCCTGAAACATGAAATTAAGGTGACTGTTGAACTGACCATACATTGCAAAAGAATAATTTGTCTACTAGCGCAAAATGCACGGTGGAACTAACATTTGACTGGACAAAATAGTTTTGCGGAATTTATAGAAATTTTTGGACGCAACTATCAAAACATATAACACGTGACAAAATCTTATTCACTTTGCCAAAACGTTCGCTTACGCTCTTTTGATTTTCAAGTGTCGGTATGAAAATAGCCATTCACGAAAAAATGCTTTGCAAATCTTCTTCTCTCCTCCCTCCCTCCAAAAGTCTAATGCAATCAATGTTCATTGATTGATTGTTTTCTAAGATGATGCGACTAATATTGAATCTGAGAACTGATCATTTTTTTATTATACAGTAATATCGATTTAAAAATAGTAATGTTGCTATTATTTTTAATAATTTTAGTATTTATGTAGATATTACTGGGAAGTTCTTCGTGTGGACCTCAAGCGTCGCACCCAGCAGTGTGTTTTGGATTTCATCCATTCAAAATTGATTTTTAATAACTCACTGAAATTCAAATATTCAATTTTCTTTATATGTAGGTAAAAGGCAAACAATCTGGATGGAATGAATTTTGTCAATACTTTGGGTGAACTCTCATTCCAAAGGAAGCCAAAAGTTGGCACACGCAGAGTTTCTCAATCATGATTTCGGGTGGGAGGTTACGTCTTGAGACAATACACATTTGCCTTGAATCCAAAAAATTCTCGGGCGCTAGATTTCATACTGTGAATACAATTTACGGCTTTGCTCGCTCGACATGTATCCTTTCAAATATTTAATTCCTTGGAAAGTGTGTGATATTGACACAAATGATGTCATAAAGCAATTTGTCTGGAACATGCCCACGTCATGTTTCTTCATCCCACGAGGGCCAACGCACGTTGCACGCATCGAGACCTGTTATTATTATTATTAGGTGTAAATGATAACATTTCGGGAAAACCCCATAAAATTCTATTTTCGTTTGGATATCGAAGACGACGGACGACTTTCATTTGTTAATTAACGTTAGACTCACCGGAGTTGGGGTCGATGTTGATGTTGGTGTCGGGCTTCACGAAAGAAATGTAAGCTGAATAATATTAACATTCTCACATTTGTGGACGTCTGCAAGCCCACGATGGCTGTTTGTTTGCATTCATCTGATCCGTATGTTTAATAGCCATTTTTAGTGCCTCCCTCGTCAAGTGAAGAATACCACAAGGCGAGTAAACAATGCCATAACAGCCGAAAATAGCATTCAAACACGCGCTTCCGGTTGATTCATGTCACTTCGATGTAAGAAAGATGTTGCCGAAGATGTTTGCGGAGTCTGGCAAGAAGAAAAATCGTTCCTTCTTCCATTTGAAGATAAATCGAGCACTGACAAGAAGTGTAAATGATTGTTTGATTGACGCTGCCTGAACGGAATCAAATGAAGTGAACAATGCATATGGTTACTTAATGAGTCGGGGTTGCTCTTGGGTCATGTTCTTCTTCACGAATATTTTCTCATGGCCTGGTCGATTGCCTGAAATAATGAAAAAGTGATGTTTGTTTATCCAAATATGCCCTGGACAGGCTCAACAAGCAAATCAATGAGTATAAATTTGAAAAACATATAACAGGATGCCTTGTGATATAGCAGACGACGGACTACATGCGAAAATTTCGCATCGACTACATTTAATGTAGTCGACTTACCAGATTAAATTCACAAAATTATTGAGAAAGGATCATCTCAACGTATGCAAATTTCGGTAAATGCCTTGTCCTAGCTTTGACTTGCGTAAAAATGTCCTGATGCTCTTGAGGAAATGCGAAAACAAGCCACAAGATGCGACCCTGGTTTACATCTGATCTAGTCGTATCTACATAAAATTTATATTATAAAAATGCAACTGATAAACCTCGAAATAATAATAATAATTAATTATATAATAATAATAAGTACATTCAGTGGAGCGACTTAATATGAATGGTATCATCTTAGGAAACGTCCGTCCAATGATTACGTACGGCTTATAGTGAGTGGGAAGTCTGATTGAATTTCTTTGCGGGGAGGAATCGGAAGGTTTACAGAGCCTTTATACGAAACTGGCTATTATACATTTTTGTATTTTTATTTCCATAAGTGCTGCATAGACATCGTATTTTGATTATCGTCTTATATTTTCCAGTTGATAGTTTCTGTCATGCGCTATATCTCGCGAACCAGACAAAGAATTTGCTTTGTTAATGTCTCAATCGACGCGTATTAATATTTCTGTAAATCTATCAATTTTTTAGAAAAATTGTTGGAGCCGTTTTTTAGTTTACTAAAAAAAAGTGCATAAACACATATACAATAAATTTTTAACCTGATTTACGTGACACAGTAATCAATGTTTATAAAATTTATATACTTCAAATAATTGGTGTAAAAAAATCCGGGAATTTTTAATCACAAAATAATTTTAAAAAAATTAAAAATCATTTAAAGCCCTCATAACCATGAAGTTCATTTAAGGCATATATGTATCTCGCGAACTAAATATAATATTTGCATCATTAAGATGTCATTCGATGAGTATTTACATTTCTGTGATGTTTTGAAATGTATAAAAAAATTGTTTAAGCCGTTTTGTAATTTAATAAAAGAACATTGCCAAAAACTAGGGGTTTTTTAATAAAAAAAAAATTTGACCTGATTTGCATAGCACCGTAATAAATGTTTACAAAATTTATAAACTTTTGTCAGTTTTTGTAGAGAAACCAGCAAAACTTATTTCCGTGATGATGATAAAACTAAATTAAAAATAAACAAGCCGTGAGGTGCGACCCATGAGGTCCACACGGTCAACTTCCCAGTAATATCTAAAAAGATATTAAAAATATTAAACACAATAATAATTATGGAAATAATACTACTTCAAATAATAAAAATGTTCTTCTCGTAAATGTTATTGGAATGACTTAATATTAATCATAACATCTACGCGAGCGTCAATTGATTACGTAAGGATTTTGGTGCATTAGTTTGATTAATTATTCACGCGGATCAATCGAAGGGGGACAGGTTACAAAGCAGTTTTTAACTTCCCAGTATATGGGAAGCTCTTGTAATCGCCTCGAAAATCGAAATTGAAATTTTCAACATTTCTTTACGTTGTGAGGTCTATACAGTATATATAAAGTGTTTTTAGAAAGGGAGATGTATGTGTGTGTGTGTACGTACGTACGTACGTATGTACGTTCGTGGACACTTTTCTCTACGAGCATAACTCACGTAAACAAAGTCCTCTCGACTTTGTTAAGATGTCAATTGAAGCATCTTTGCAATCTTAAGAGCTGATTAGTTTTTGGGAAACTTCGGTCGGGGGGGTTTGCTGTTTTGCCAGTTTGAAAGACATTTCTGTCATGCGTTATATCTCGCGAACCCATCGTAAGATTTGCATGGTTAAGGTGTCAGTCGACGCATATTAACATTTACTTAGTTCCATCAAGTTTGTAAAAAATTTTTGGAGCCGTTTTTTAATTTTTTAAAAAAAAGTGCAAAAAATTGTTTTTTTTTCAAAAACAATAAATTTTTAACCTTATTTTCAAGTCAAAGTAATCAATGTTTATAAAATTTATATACTCCAAACAATGTTTGTAAAAACACTTTAAAAACTTTTTCTAATGATCACGTAAAAAATTAAATAAAAAATAATTAAAAGTCATCATGATGTTCAAGGTCATTTTTATCATTCACTATATTTCACGAACCAGATATAATATTTGCATCATTCAAGTGTCGGTTGATGTGTTTTAACATCTTTGTAATGTTTTGATATTTAAAAAAATCGTTGGAGGCGTTTTTTAATTTAAAAAAAAATGCCAAATTTTGGGTTTTTTCGTAAAAAATATATTTGTTAACCAGATTTGCACAACACGGTAATAAATGTTTATAAAATTTATTACTCTTTATCAATTTTTGGAGACAAACCAGCAAAACCTTTTTCCATGATGTTTAAAAAAATTAAATTAAAAATAAAAAATCGTTCAAAGTCGCCATGTAAAATGTGTTCATATGAATGATTTTACCCGACTACTCTTATTCTGAAGACATTGTTGTTAAGCCAATCACAGTTTATTAATATTTGCATAATTTAAGCAGATTTTTAATAGTCTTCATAGCATTGTGGTTTAATTTTTATATCAAAACTGCTTAAATTTTGAAAATCAAAAAAAAAATCAAATTTGCATTTGTGGCAATGAACGCTTTGAATGGTAAAATGTTTCGTAGTCAATACTTTGCTAGATCATATGCTATAAAAAAAGCTTTCATCAATATGAAAATAACAAATAACGTAGAACCCCCCCCCCATTGATCCGCGTGAATATTCAATCAAATCAATCTGTCCCCATCGACCAAAAACCTTACGTAATCAATTGACGCTCCCGTAGATGATACGATTAATATTAAGTCATTCCAGTTACTGTTATGAGAGGTACATTATTATTATTTAAAGAAGTATTATTTTCATAATTATTATTTTGTTTAGTATTTTTAATATTTATGTAAATATTACTGGGAAGTTGACCGTGTGGACCTCAAGGGTCGCACCTCGCGGCTTGTTTTCCGTTGGTCTTGAAAAACATTAAATATGCACTTGATAATCAGTTTAAGTGCATGTAAAAAGTAAAATGTATTACAAATGATGATGGTGGAGAAGCAGTAATTGCAATCGTTTAAACACTAAAGAACAAGACTACTAAAAACAATTTATTATTTGATGAAAGTCTTTTAAAGCATATGATCTTGCAAAGTATCGACTTCAAAGAGTTGATTACCACATATACAAGATTGATTAATTTTTTTTTTGGTTTTTAAAACTTCAGCAGTTTTTTTATTAAAAGTTAAAACACGATTCTGTGAAAACTATTGAAAATCTGCTAAAATTTTGCAAATTCTAATAAGCTTCAATTGACTTAACAACAGTGTCTTTGGATAAGAAATATCAGGTAATATCATTCGTAGAAACCCTTTTTACATGATGACTTCGAATAACTTTTTATTTTTAATTTTTTTTTGTAATCATGGCAAAAAAGTTGCTGGTTTGTCTACAAACGCCGAAAAGGTTTTTATAAATTGTATAAATATTTATTCCTGTGCTGTGCAAAACAAATGGAATTCTTTTTAAAAAAACCTTTTTTTGCACTTATTTTAATAAATTAACAACGGCTCGAATATTTTTTTTAAAAATTTGAAAAAATAAGTCAAATGTTAACACCCGTTGATTGACGCCTTAAGGTACTAGTACAGTCTAGAATGCAAAAAAAGCATGATTTCCAAGGTTTTTTAAAAGCCATTTTATTAATTACATCAATGCAATCTTTTACATAAACAAGCCGCGAAGTGCTACCCTTGAGGTCCACACGGTCAACTTCCCAGTAATATCTAGATAAACATTAAATGTTAAAAATACGAAACAAAATAATAATTATGAAAATAATACTACTTTAAATAATAATAATGTACCTCTCATAACAGTAACTGGAATGACTAAATATTAATCGTATCATCTACGGGAGCGTCAATTGATTACGTAAGGTTTTTGGTCGATGGGGACAGATTGATTTGATTGAATATTCACGCGGATCAATGGGGGGGGGGGTTCTACGTTATTTGTTATTTTCATATTGATGAAAGCTTTTTTTATAGCATATGATCTAGCAAAGTATTGACTACGAAACATTTTTTTTGGATTTTCAAAATTTAAGCAGTTTTGATATAAAAATTCAAACACGGTACTATGAAGACTATTAAAAATCTGCTTAAATTATGAAAATATTAATAAAATGTGATTGGCTTAACAACAATGTCTTCAGAATAAGAGTAGTCGGGTAAAATCATTCATATGAACACTTTTTACATGGCGACTTTGAATGATTTTTTATTTTTAATTTAATTTTTTTAAACATCATGGAAAAGGATTTTGCTGGTTTGCCTCCGAAAATTGATAAGGATTTATAAATTTTATAAACATTTATTACCGTGTTGTGCAAATCTGGTTAACAAATTTATTTTTTATGAAAAAATCCTATATTTTTGCATTTTTTTTGTTAAATTAAAAAAACGCCTCCAACGATTTTTTTAAATATAAAAACATTGTAAAAATGTTAATACACGCCGATTGACACATAAGTGATGCAAATATTATATTTGGTTCGTGAGATATAGTGAATGGCAGAAATGACCTTGAAATCATGATGACTTTTAATGACTTTTGATTTTTAATTTAATTTTTTTTTGTAATCATGAGAGAAAGTTTTGTTGAGTTTTGCACAAAAACTGTTTGGAGTATATAAATTTTATAAATATTGATTACTGTGTTTCGAAAATCAGGTTAAAAATTTACTGTTTATGACAAAAAACGTAATTTTTTGCACTTTTTTCAAAAAAATTAAAAAACGCCCTCATGAATTTTTTGAAAAGCTTGATTGAATCACATAAATATTAATACGCGTCGATTGACACCTTAGTGATGAAAATCTCATCTTTGGTTCGCCAGATATAGCGCATGACAGAAATGACCTTCAAACGGGCAAAACAGCAAACTCCCACGACCGAAATTTCCCAAAAACTAATCAGCTCTTAAAATTACAAAGACGCTTCGATTGACACCTCAACGAAGTTGATAGGGTTTTGTTTACGTGAGTTATGCTCGTAGAAAAAACTGTCCACGAACGCACATACGTACGTACACACACACACACACACATACAAACTTCTTTCTAAAAACACTTAAAATATACTCGTAAGACCTCAAAACGTAAAGAAATGTTGAAAATTTCAATTTCGATTTTCGAGGCGATTACAAGAACTTCCCATATACTGGGAAGTAAAAAATTGAGTCTTTCCATGAACGAGTTAGTTTTGTTCATACGAAAGTAAGTACGTTACGAAAGTAACGTAAGTAAAACTAGTATCGCAGCCTCCGTTAAGAACTTTTTTTGATCATAAAACGTTCACTCATCTCACTTATCATAATTTGCCTATAGACAGCTAGAAAATATTTTTATAAAATCATATCAATCATATCTCAGCAGCCTGGTTTTTCTTCCTGCAATAATCTAACGAACCGAGAATACATCCGTAGAATTGAAGGTACCAAGCCAAGCAGGAATATTTAAAAAAACTGGGAGCCCAGTTCACCGTATGTTGTTTTTTATCAATCACATTAGAACGGAGGCAATACAGTTTGAAAGGTTTCACTTTAGAAAGCTCCGAAAAGTATTTTCTCATTCATAAGCAGCTCGAGAAGCGTGAAGTTCATTTGTGCCTGAAGTTAGCTTAAATTTTTAATTGAACCATCTGAAACGCTACAATGCAGGGTACTCTTAATTCATTTCAAAGATAACTGCAAACATACATTTCAAGAACCCATCATAGTTTCAACGAGTCAGTTTCAAATCCTTTCGGATGGCTTACTAAGCCTTTATGAACGTTACAGCGTTTCACTTAAGGAATATAAACAACACGGCGTTATGGGAGGTGCATTAGCACAGGATTGTAATTTCGTTAATTATAGATGATGTTGCTGACATAATATTATGTGTGCAATTTTTCCATGAGCTACACTTGGGGTGGTAGGCTCCTCTAGAGCAGATGTGGCATATATACCCCATCGCATCCCATTGCCTGCTCAGCACAGGAGTCCTCATTAAATGCAGCACAGTGCCTTAGAGAATCATGCACTGCTATAAAACGTAATTAAATTGCTAGTACATTTGGCGAATGTGGTGTTCTGTCAACAGCGTTAATTTGAACGAAATTGTACTATTGTTTAGATTTCTGCATGGCCCGACATGAAGTGGACACTTTTGATGTTCAAACGTCCAAGTTGTTTCGGTGCAAGGAAGTGCAAAACTCAATGGTGAACTCCACCTCCTAGTTCCAGAGAACTTCCTCGCCTTTTGCGATTCAGGGATGCATTAGGCGCCTCTTAACGCTCAACGCACTTCTCAATTGAAGCCAATTGCAAGTACTTCTCGAGTCACATAAGAACGTAGTTAGGTTATTCGAAATAGACTCATTCGAGATTGTTTAAAATTGCTTAATAGCTATGTTATAAGTTATCACGGATTTTAGAAGAAACTTAATGAGCGGATCATTTTTCGCAACGAGATAAATCGTGCTATCCGCGATACTAAAGACACGCACTAACGAAAGATCCTCAAACAGTCCATTTCTTCTAGTCATATAAATTTTTTGTTTCAATCATTCAACACGTAAAAATCAATTCAAATTAGTTACATTCGTTCTATACAGTTAAAATCAATGAATGTTGCAATGATGTTAAATTTTATTAACTTCCCAGTATATGGGAAGTTCTTGTAATCGCCTCGAAAATCGAAATTGAAATTTTCAACATTTCTTTACGTTTTGAGGTCTATAGAGTATATATAAAGTGTTTTTAGAAAGGGAGATGAATGTGTGTGTGTGTGTGTGTGTGTACGTACGTACGTACGTTCATGGACACTTTTTTCTACGAGCATAACTCACGTAAACAAAGTCGTATCGACTTCGTTGAGGTGTCAATCGAAGCGTCTTTGTAATTTTAAGAGCTGATTAGTTTTTGGGATACTTCGGTCGGGGGGGTTTGCTGTTTTGCTCGTTTGAAGGTCATTTCTGTCATGCGCTATATCTGGTGAACCAAACATACGATTTTCTTGAATAAGGTATCAATCGACGCTTATTTACTTTAATGTGATTCTATCAAGTTTTTAAAAAAATTCTCGGAGCCGTTTTTTATTTTTTTTAAAAAAAGTGCAAAAATAACGGTTTTTTTCAAAAACAATAAATTTTTAACATTATTTACAAGTGCAAGTAATCAATGTTTATATAATTTATATACTCCAAACAGTTTTATTGAAAATGGCATCAAAGTTTTTTACTCATGATTACAAATAAAATCAAATAAAAATAAAAGATCATTAACAGTCATCATGTTCTTCAAGGCCATTTCTGCCATGCTTTATATCTGGCGAACCAAACATACGATTTGCATTGTTAAGGTGTCAATCGACGCATATCAACATTTGCGTGAATCTATCAAATTTTTATAAAAACTGTTGAAGCCGTTTTTTAATTTAAGAGAATAAAGTGCAAAAAATTAGATTTTTTTCATAAACAATAAATTTATAACCTGATTTGCGAAATATAGTAATCAGTTTATAAAATTTATATACTCCAAACAATGTTTGTAGAAACACTGCAAAAAATTAGGCTTTAAGGGTTTTAAGGTTTTTTCATAAAAAATCATTTTATAACTTGATTTGCACAGCACAGTAATAAATGTTTATAAAATTTATACATTCTTATCAGTTTTGAAGAGAAACCAGCAAAACCATAATCCATGATTATAAAAAAAACTAAATAAAAAATAAAAAATCATTCAAAGTTATTATGTATAGAGGGTTCATACGAATGACATTAATTTATATCATTTATTCTAAGGAAATTGTTGTAAATTCAATCGAAGTTTTATAATATTTGCATAATTTGAGCAGATTTTTAATAGTTTTTAAAGAGTTTTAGTGTTAATAAAAAAACTGCTTAAATGATGGAAGTCCAAAAAAACCCTTCCGTAGATGATATGATTAATATCAACCTGTTCCTGTTGCTGCTTTGAATACCTCTCATTATTATTATTTAAAGTAGTAATATTTTTAAAATTATTATTTTGCTTAATATTTTTACTGTTTATCTAGATATTACTGGGAAGTTGACCGTGTGGACCTCAAGGGTCGCACTTCGCGGCTTGTGTTATTATATTTTAGATCGAAACAAAAAACAATTATCAATCGATTGTTGTGGAATGGATAGTCAATAGTAATTATGTGAAGAGCAATATTTTACACCATTCCTAAATACCAGTAACAAGACAGTCTTATTTTCGAACCCATGACACGTTTCATTCACAAAATTGTTTCAAATTCAGAAAAAACTGTTTTTTTGACAATATTTTTCATCCTATTTGAAAAAATATGTACTTTTTAATTTATTGAAAATATTAATTGGAATGCATATAAGTTACACTACCGTAGTACCAAATAACAATACCACCACAATGGATGTTTCCAGTTTTCGTCAGCAATAAAATCTATAAAATAAAAACTATGATACTTCTTATCAGCTTTCTACCGATTTGTAAACTTGCATTGAATTTATTCAATATATTTACGATTGTTGCAATTGAATTGATAAAAATGACTGCTAAAATTGCAGCCAGTACGTGTTCTCTTTTCAATAAAATTAATCGCACATCCACAAAATGCGGTTTGATTCAGTTGAATTTGTGAAAACACAAAGTTGATTAAAATCCAGCCATGGAATTAAATTTTCCGACAATCGAGGTTGTTTTGAGTAGTTCGAATGGAACTATTTAGTGGTTATTAATCGAAAATCGACAAATACTACTGGTATTATATTTTCAGGGTAGTTTCTCCATAAACCGATTTGTGTACATACATTTATGTTCATTGAATATGTATGGGTTTAATTTCAAACGAATTTTATACCGCAATTGAAAAGCTAACGGAAATTGATGTTTTTGTTTGAGCCAGCTCAAAATTGCTAGAAAACACAGGGCAAAATGGCTGTTTTTATTTAAAAGAATAATATGATATGATAATTGTTTTGTTGCTGTTGAATTTATTATAAGGTAAAAAATTTAAATTTGAAAAAGATGAATGAAATGAAACTATTTTCAAATCACTAGAAATAAAAATCAAACCAGTTTCACATTTGCAACAAGCACTATCGCCCACTTGTAAAAACATTATAATTGATTAGATTGATACGCGTCTTAGATACTCGTTTAATTTTTGGATTTGAACGAGAGTAATTTCAGTTTAGAATATTGAACATTTTGTTTCGTATTTTCGTCATTACTTATCTAATATTCGAAAGGCTTTTCACAAAATACCTCAACAGCCTGGAAAATGACGACAATAAAAAAAAATAAAATTGATGCCACAACATATTTAACAAAGTTTTATTCATTATTCAAAAATAACTTTTAAGCTTCATTTGAATATAATTTAATGCATACAACCACAATATGTCTATTAAAAACTGTGCTTTTTATTCAATATATAGCTGCGGTGAAAGCTTTAAATCAATATTGGCTTTAAATATCATTGTGAATATCCAAAATAAAAGTGGATTACGGTGACAATGTACCGAAAAATCTTCCACTTAATTGAACTCAAATAAAGTATTTATTTTATTTTAATTTAAGCTTTTGTCATTCGAAACGCAATGACTTGTTAATTGGGTTTTAATTAAGTACGTCCAGGCTTCATAAAATGGTTTTGTGTATTTCATGATCGAATGTTGAGTTAATTGCTTGTTTGAAATAAAAGCCGACGTAACTCTGAAACAAATTTTGCTCTCAGAATGAAATATTTTATTTTTACTTACTTTGTATCAATTGCTAGTTAAATAAAATAAGCAAGGCATTGATCAATATCCGGTCAAGTGTTTTGGTCTCAGAAATATGTATAAGCCAGGAATGCTGAAAACATTACAATGTTCCTCAGTTACTTCTGGAGCTTTTATGGTTTGAAAACAACAATCTATTTACTCAGGTCCGAGTTTTATTGTTTAAGATTCTGCGCTCTTTGCATTGACTTTATTTATAAGTTTACAATAATAATTAAAACAAAAATAGGAGAGCATCGGACAAATACTGGCTACTCCGGAAACAACCAATCCAAGCGAAATTAATCGGAAAAACCGACGGGAATATTCATTTAACACATAAAAGAAATAACTTCTGTATCAGTTCAAAGAAACTTTTAAAGTTTTCTCTGGAGTTTATGATTTAATTTTGCTTGGCCAAAGCTTCTTTTAGAAATTTTCAATATTTTGATGCATTGATTTCAACGTGGAATCATTTATCGAAAGTTTGTATGATCTTCTTTGTATGTTTATTTACGTAAGAATGCATATTTTCTGTTTAATGAAAACTTAATGATGGTTCATCTTAGGTTTGCGAAGTTGCCTTGCAGCTGAGGATAAAAGCAAGTAGTTTTGAAGGAAAAATAACTAGTCCGATAATTCTGACATGCAAAAATAAATTTATCTGATATTTTAGCTATTGATTTAAAATAATACTATCGATTTCTTTAATTTCTATCATTGATGTGAATTTTTCAGAAAGTTATGGTAAAAAATATCGTCAGTTAAGGGAGTTTAATTTTTTTTGTAAATGACACACGGATACAATATAAACACAATTGTTTGAAATTTCTCAAAGTCTTGTGTTTGGACTATTTTACCTGAAGTATAGATAGAACTCATAGGTAGCTTTAATTAAAGCCAAAATTTAATATACATGGTTTTCACCGTATTTACAAATTTTAGGACTCTGACACTCACAGCATCCTTCCAAAAGATTAACTGCAGCGCACCTGCAGCACGCCTTCACTAAATCGTTGAAATAGGATTTATTGTATTACATTCGCGACATGTCATTGCGAATACTATGGCTAAATAACTTTTATCCAAATGTCACGATGCCAGTGCAAGCGTGCTGTAAGTGTAGTATAACAAAAAAATTAAAGTGTCTCGCCAGCGGTATTATAGTTGATATTCGGGAACGATTATAAGGCGTTAGTTTGAGCACGAAGCTTAAGTGTGTCATTCGACCCTCCTGTTTGTCAAGTGTCTTCGTGGATAATCAGGCTGAAGTAATTTGAATTTTTTCATCATCACATCACATGATGAATTATGCTATTATTAACTTTTGGGAAGTTCTTGTTATCGCCTCAAAAATCTAAATTGAAATTGTCAACATATTCTAACGTTTTGAGGTCTTTAGAGTATATTTTAAGTGTTTTAGAAATAAGTATGTATGCATGTGCGTGAGTGTATGTACGTACGTACAAGCGTTCGCGGAAAGTTTTTCTACGAGCATAACTCGCGTAAACAAGGTTGTATCGACTTCCTTGAGGTGTCAATCGAATCGTCTTTGCAATTTTAACAGCTGATTGGCTTTTGGGACACTTCGGTCAGGGAGTTTGCTGTTTTGACCCCTTGAAGGTCATTTCTGTCATCGCTACATCTCACGAACCAAACGTAAAATTTGCATTTTTAATGTGTCAATTGACGCGTATTAACATTATTATGATTCTATCAATTTTTTTTCAAATGTAAGAGCTGTTTTTTAAATTTATTATAAAAAAGTGCAAAAAATTAAGGTTTTTTCATAATTAATAAATTTTTAGCCTAGTAGTTTTTACATGCAATTAAACCGATTATTGACTACACATTAAATGTTTTCCAAGACCAACTGAAAATAAGAAATAAGTATTTGCCTGATTGTTGTAAAGTCGTGAAAAAATACAAACTCAATAATTATGTCGAGGAAGACTGGAATTTTCACCTTGTTTGGTGTAGCCTGCTTTGCTTATTATCAAATTCCTTTGTCGCCAGTGACACCCATCAAATTAATGTTGCACCTGTCCGTAAAAATGGCCTTTTAAACATCAAAAATGAAAGAGTTACAGTTTTATTTACATATTTCGTGTTTATCAAGGCTTTTGGGGTCTGTAAGACCCTAAACACATGTCATTTTGACTTTTTTTGTATTACACCCACGTTGTATAACTTTTATGGTATTGTATATCCTATCTCAACTTGATGCAAAACAAACAGCTTCCTAATGCATAGATGTTTTAAGTGCGCTACAATTTTCTAACTAAGTGCTCGAGATTTACCTGGTTATTTCCGTTCCGTAGCTTGTCTTTGTTCATCGAACTGAATCATTTTTCCGTATCATCATTTCATTGTTTTTAAAAACAAAATTTTTTTTTTCATTTCCTCATTTTATGGGCTTTCTGAATGTATATGAAACACTGAATAAGCTTGATATTGGTAAATAATAATTGAACTATTTAAAATCTTAATTCATCAGAAAAATTATTAATAATATATATTTGCCTAGTTTCTGTACAGTAGAGGACCCACTATAGAAGTAAAGGAAGTATTATTTCCCGTGTCTTTGATAAAGTTGATTTTAATATGTCTTTCACATTTTCTCGAAAAATCTGTCAGCTGATTTATGCTTCGATCTATCAAAGTACCATCGAAGAAAATAGGCACGGAACGCCCTGTCGCTCTGTCGTTCCTTGCTTGAAAATTGTGGAAGCAACGTATGCGCTACTTCGAAATTATTCTTAACTGACAAATTTTGTCTATATCTTTCGTTTCACTTGCATACCGCTTACAAAAGATCATTGGAACATCTTCTCCTTCGTGTGATCGTTCTTGGCTGTGAAACATGAGTGAACGTTACGAAAACTCTACTTCCAATTTTCATAGGCTTGTGGACGAAAAAAATTATAAATTTGTATGAAACGTCCGTCATAGACAGCGAGAAAGTTTTATGTTGGTTTCGCTTGGTACACGCATAGCTGAGACTAGTGTTTTTAGTTTTCGAAGCTCTCGTTTTTTGGCTGCTGAGTTTTTGTGATTTTTTGGTTTGGTAGAGGACTCCGAATGCAATTGGGCAGTTTAAAATGCCAGAGTTACACATTGCTAGATTTCTGTGAAATAAATATATTTTATGGCCGTCATACTTTGATATTTGCTCCATAACGAAAAAATATTAAACGATGGTTGTTTTAAGGAAAACAAAATGTAAAAACAGTTTCAGCGGTTCAGTAAATTTTTTTTGTTTAAATGTACCCTCTTTAGAATGGATAAATATCGAATTCAAGCATGCCAGTTTTATTTTAACTATGCGGGTTTTGGATATCACAGTGGTAAAAAAACGTTCTCTGCTTTGAAAAGTATAAAAATTTGTTTGCAAGGTGCAAGGGGCTCATCTAGTTTAGTTTTGAAAATTTGTTTTTGTAAGCACGAATCAATAATGAATACTTGGAAATGAATTTACGAATAACAGAAGAATTAAATTAGACGGGACAATAATCATGAACGAGCGTATTGCACAAGTGAATCAGGCAACTCTAATGTTATTTCAAAACCTTATCACAATTGGCGCTGTTGCACCATCCATTATGATTCTCTTGTATATTGATATAACTGTTATTTTTTTAAATTTATTTTTTAAAAATGTGTGTAATTGTGGTTAAATTCTTATATTTTATTAAAAAATAATACTGAACACGAATTTCAGTTACACGGTATTTAAAAATTTGGTAGGGCTTTTAAATGTACAATACAAATTGTCTTAAAAAATAGTAATTAGGAACTAGAAAGTTATCTTTAAGGCGACTATCATATGCCACGGACGTCTGACCGAAAAAAACCAAACTGTATTGAATAGTGATATCTCTGTAAGCGAATCATAGATGAATTGAAATGCAGGTTGAAAGTTGTGTCAGAAAGAGCACAGAAAGTGAGATTTTTGCAAGGATGAGAAGAGTGACGGAGGCGTAGCTCGTTACAAAGAGGAGTGTGTCGGAGATGTAAGAAATCTTACAGAGGAGACACTCGTCAAAGGAAAGTCGACGTTGTTGTAGAGTGACGAGATTGAGGCGAATTAAGCGTTCATTAAAGGAAACATAGGGAATGTTGAATTTATAAAGCCGGCTACGAGTAAACTTTCGTTAAACTGATTCAATCATTGCTTTTCCGCTCATATTATAATATTTGAGGAACACATAGAGAAGTAGTATCCGCACCAATTGCGTACGATAGAATTAAACAACTTAATGCTTGTTTCAGGTCTGGAAACAACAGTCGGGTTTTTTAATAAGAAATCAAATAGTTAAGAAGTTTTAAGCATTCTTGCTCTGATAGTCACGTTGTAGTCATTGGATTCATGATTAATTGACAATTTATTGTAAATAGTTGAATGAATAGGCGCGTCAAAACTTTTAAATGAAACACAATGAGTGATAATCACGTGGTCTTTTTATTATGTTGAAGACGAACCGATAGAATTAAGTTCTGAAAATATTATCATTTAAATGTCCTCCTCAGATTTAGTCAGTCAATTCAATTTTTCACTTCTATCCCAAATATATCGCGTGGTAAATCTTCAATGGTTCGATGGATGTTTTGTCTCATATCGTGAATCGGATTTGGATTATTCTCATAGACCAAAGATTTCAAATATCTCCGTAGACAGAGAAAAGTCCAAGGATGTTACATCGTAAGATCTAAGCGACCAGTAGACACTTCCATTTCTAGAACTAACTCGTCCAGGAAATTTTTCTTGCAGCAAGTCGATTGTGTGCCAAGATCTGTGACAAATCACACCGTCTTGTTGATAATAAACAACGTTCATTTAAATGTTTTTCAGTTTAGGCCAAAAATATTCTGTTATCATATTCTCTAGCGCTGCCGTGATTTTCATCTTCATTATGTTCCTCTTCAAAAAAATATAGCCTGATTACGTCTTGATACGAAAAACCACACCAAACGATGATTTTCGGAGCATGCAAATGCAATTTGTGAAACGTTTGAGGATTTTCCTCTAACATAATCCTGCAGTTGAGCGAATTGAGCCACAAATGCGCCTCATTCGAAGAGATGATTGTTTTTTATCCAAAATCTGGATCGGCTTTCAAAAGCTTGTTGCAACCAGCCTACGGACCTTTTGGTGCCTAGACTCGCTGAACAGCAACAGAGTTCCGTGGCTGAGTAATAGCACTTTAAACGGTCGCGTGAAAGGCCTGGGGTCAAATCTAGGTGGAACTGCGTTCTATATTTTTTTTTCCTTCGTTTTCCTTAGTGCAAGGGTCAGTTTAGGTCGTGGCACGGCCGCTGACCTTTCCGACAAGGAAACAGCTACCAGCAACAGAATAGTGGGTCAACGACAGATGTGACCCGCCGTTGTCGGACAGCTGAAAAACAAAAAATGAATGCGGGGAGGCAGTCAAGTTTTGGCGACAAAAGGTCGCACATCGGGGAAAGATTTGATAAAAAACTTTTCCCGTAGCCGGGATAAAACACAAAGTGACTGATTGTAAGACATTGAAAATCGGAAATTGAAAATTAAAAAATTAGGAAAGGAGACAAGTTATCGTGAAAAAAGAAAAAAAAAGAAACTCTGAAAATATTAGTGAAAAGAAAAGGTGAACTCTGAGAAGACTCAATTGTTTTATATGGTGAAGTCATGCAAATTGCTAAATACCAACAACGTTGTGCTGCTGACAAATCAAAGCGAAAAAAAGTGTATTACAAAATAACAATTGAATTTAACAACGGAAACAAATGCATAGTGAACACAGTAGAACAAAAACAAAAAGACAAGTTTAACTAATAATCGAAGGGCTAAAGGGAAATAGTACATAGTTGATAATATGGAACAGAGCCGGAATTCCTAAAGTAGGAAGAGAAAAAAAAAGTGAATTAACAATAGATTTTCTAAGGAGTATTGTCTATAATTGAAGTATTGTACAAGGGAAACAGAGAAAAAAAATTAATTAATTTTCAATTTAATGCCGAATCAACGGCACCATTGGTTTCAGGCTTGAGCAGACCACGCAGATGGAGAGCGCTCCTCATCGGCAGCTTAAACGTGAGTTTAATTATTCTATTGATTTTGTTTAAGCATTTGAAGCATTATTATTTGATTTTATTTTAAGTTTTTTTTTGTTTCTTTGAATTTTTTTTTTATTTTTACATATACCTATTTAAGTTTTTTTTTTCATTTTCTTCCTTTTATTTTGAATTTTGTTTATACATCTTAATCTAGTATTAGTTGTATTATTATTTTTCTTGTTTTTTATTCGTAATTATATATTTTTTTTGGTCTTTCATAAATTTTGGCGTTTCACTGATGGAGTAAAAAGCGAGTGATTTTTTTTCAGGCTCAGTGAACTCTCCCTCATCCCAATCCCATTCCTTCTTTTTCTTTTTTTTCTTTTTTTTTCTCTCAGAGGATGGTTCGGCACGGGCCTAGTTCTTCCCCCCCCTAAAACAACCCACACCCACGCGCTGAAGCTAGCCGGCTCAGTTGCGCCATCCTGGGGTGTGGGAGACTAGGCCAAACAAATTGTCCGCGACCGCAGTGCCATCACTGTGGGTTGCAACATATGGCGCCCAAGGTGGGGCAATGAGGTTTTGACTAGTTAACTTCGTTGGTTCTAATGTAGAGTAGAGTAATTTCAACATATCTATATGGCAATTTTTGCATTTCCATTAAATAGATTTTTATTTTCGTGTTAGTATTATTTTAAATTTTTCCTGTAGCAGTAATGTTTTTCTTGTGATTTTTTTTACTCGTTTAATTTGTTAAAATATTGTGCAAACGCTTAACTTTTATAGTTCTTGAGTTTTCTTTCTTTTCAAATAATTAATGATTTAATGATTGGATACTGCGGTCGCGGTGGCGCCCACAAGTGTCGCATATAGTAGTGATAGTCATGCTAATGTGACTTTAGCGGGTATGTTGGAGTGGTTAACAGGTGGGATCCATCGAGTTTTGTGTCGCGTCTACATCTCCTGATTTGGATTGAGTTAGACGACGCTCTCGATACACCTGGGGACTATTCATTGTGTGAGGGAGTCGTCCTGCGACTCTTGTCCGGCTTATTCCATCATATAAAATGTAGAATAAGACCGTAGTCGGCCTACATGAAGACATTAGAGGGAGATACGAAGGGAAGCTTCCTCGCACTGTAATACACATGCAAATTCTTGTTTTTTTTCGTTATTTTCCAATATTATGCAATTCAAGTTTCAACCTTTCCATCCTTTCTTCTGCCTTCTTCTCCTTTCTACAGGGTTAGGGGCACTGAGTCTGAAAAAAAAAAACAAACAAACTTAATCTATCCAACGCATTTTAAAACACGATTTTTTTTGAGTTTGGTTTCGTTTCAGTTTAAATTTATCTATTTTCTTAATTTCGAAAGGAAAATGTTTTATTGAGGGTTTTTCATTCATTGATTTAATTATTAGTTTAGAACCTTTGCAATGCCGAACACAGTGCGTCATCCGGACGACTCGGGAATAGTTCGTCTCACACGTGGTTTGGACCGCCTCACGCTTTCACCCGTAGATACAGCTGCACAACAGCCCCATAGGGAGACACGGGACGCGGAAGTGATGTTTGCTCCATCTGGCAACCAAACTTCAAGTGCCACCACGACCCCAGTACTAGCGCGAGAAGGTCGAGAGTCCACACCTCACCGACCCAATCCAGACTTATCCAGCACCATGGTGCATCCCAGCCGATCTGCAATTCCTCTTCCGATGACAAAGTGGAACCTGAAGTTCGATGGAACTTCTCAGGGAATGGGTGTTGACCGATTTATTTTTCGGGCTACACATTTGGCCAATATTTATGGTGTGTCCCGAGAAAATTTGGCAATGGATCTTCATATCCTCCTACAAGGGCCAGCTGAAGAATGGTACTGGCGATATCTGGAAATAACTCCTATACCACTCTGGAGTCACCTGTCTGCAGGTTTACGCGAGCGATTTGAGGCCAGACGGTCGGACGTGGACATACGAAGAGCTATAGATGCTAGGACCCAGCGGCCGAAGGAAGCTTTCCGAGATTTTTACGATGCCGTCGAAGAGCTAATGGTGCAACTAAAAAATCCTCTTCCGGATGCCGACATTCAATATGTTCTATTAAGGAACATGGATCCTAGGTTGAGTCATCATTTGGCCGGACTGGAGTTCCGATCGGTTCGAGAACTAATTCGACGATGCGTTGCTGTTGAGGCGACATGGTGGCCCGACGGGAAAAACACAGGCCAGAACAGCGCTTTCCATCAAAATCGACCCTCTCACAGACGATCACTAGCATTAAATGAAGTATATGCAGAAGAAGACTGTATGCGAGAAGATACAGTCGAGGCGATGACAGGCTGCCATTTCGATCCCACACCAGCTCGGACTAGACTTCCGATGCCGCCTGACCAGTCTGGTTATCAAGCACAGCGTCCACACCAAGAATTCCACCCGCAGGCTGATCGACGCCACGGTGACGCGAACGAGTACCGTGTGTGTTGGAATTGCCAGGATTTGGGTCATTCTTTCATGGAATGTCCGCAATCACACCAGCGGCAATTTTGCTACGGTTGTGGAAGACCCAATACCGTGAAACCAACTTGTCCGAATTGTCGATCGGGAAACGGGCAATGGGGAATGAGGAATGCCGGAACCTCAAGTGCTCCCCAGAGCCGGAGACCAACAGCGAAGACGACCGAAGCTGCTGCCAATACGGATCCCGAGCTAAGGCGGAGGGTCTAATAGGCACCCCTTTTATGTTTGACGTTGGAGTCCAGACTGTGGAGACTGTTGACGCTGTCACCCAGACTGTATTATCAGTAAACAGTTCTCCTAAACAACCTCAAACTCCTCGAGCACCACGTTTTTTTCGGGCTTGGAAATATTTTGAAGATCGTAAACACCTACGAAGTGCCTGCCTGGAAACTATCGTAGCGCAGCACGGAGACAGCCGCCCTTTTGCTCAAATCACAATCAAAGGGCGGAAACTTATCGGTCTGTTGGACAGTGGGGCCACTGTCAGCATACTAGGAAAAGGGTCCATTGAACTCATCAGGGATTTAGATCTCTACCTGCACACCATAAATGGCAAGGTTCGAACTGCCGCGGGCCAAAGTGCCTCTATCCTGGGATTCGTCAATGTTCCAGTGCAGTGCAATAACCGCATACTCCCTTTCGTATTTTTGGTAGTGCCCACGCTAGCCAATCCCATTTATCTTGGCATGGATTTTTGGAATGCCTTTAAAACTACCCCTGTACCCTTAGCTGTCGTTGATGCTCTTACGACACCGACATCCAGTGGCTTCCATCACTTGTCGCCGGAAGAGCAGAAGCGTCTCGATTTCGTCAAACAGCAGTTTCCATCATTTAATAAGTTGGGTTTGGGAAAAACTGATTTATTGTCACACTCTATTGATACCGGCACAGCAGTGCCTATCAAACAAAGACACTATCCGGTTTCCCCAGTGGTGCAGAAACTGATGTATGACGAACTCGATCGAATGTTGTCTCTGGGGGTAATTGAAGAAAGCCACAGCGCTTGGAGTTCCCCCGTCACGCTGGTAAGAAAACCTGGAAAAGTGCGCCTATGCTTAGATGCCAGACGCCTGAATTCAGTGACTCTCAAAGACGCATACTCGCTTCCACTCATTGAGGGCCTGCTGGCCAGGCTGCAAGACACCAGATACATCACCAGTCTGGATTTGAAGGATGCTTTCTGGCAGATTCCGCTTGACGCGAGCGCTAAGGAAAAAACCGCCTTTACCATCCCTGGGAGACCCCTGTACCATTTCACAGTCATGCCGTTCGGCTTGTATAATGCACCGCAGACAATGTGCCGGTTGATGCACAAAGTGATACCGCACGAACTGCATGATCAGGTTTTTGTATACTTGGATGACTTGCTGGTAACAAGCTCAACCTTGGACGAGCACCTTAAGCTGTTGTCCACAGTTGCGCACTTACTCCAAAAAGCAAACCTCACGATAAACGTTGAGAAGAGCAAGTTCATTCAAAAGGAGATCAAATACTTAGGCTATGTAGTTAGTGATGGGGTACTCAGTACTGACCCCGAGAAAGTATCTGGCATCCTGGCCTATCCCGTACCGCGAACGGCCAAAGATATCCGGAGGTTCATGGGTATGGCAGGCTGGTACAGACGGTTTATTCCGAACTTCGCAGCAGTTACAGCACCACTAACGGACCTTCTTAAAATCAAAAAACCATTCGTGTGGTCCGAATCTGCTAACCTGGCCTTTATCCAGACGAAGGAACTACTCGTGTCCGCTCCAGTCCTGACCAACCCAGATTTCACGCGACATTTTTACATCCAGTGTGATGCCAGCATTACGGGCATCGGAAGTGTCCTCTTCCAAAAAGATGACGATGGTGAGGAGCACCCGATCGCGTATATGTCCACCAAGCTGAACTCTGCCCAACGAAACTACAGTATAACTGAACTTGAATGTTTGGCTGCCGTGCAGAGTGTCAAGCGTTTTAGAGCCTACGTTGAGGGGTTGCCATTCACCATCATCACGGATCATGCCAGTCTTAAGTGGCTTATGTCACAACAGGACTTATCTGGCCGATTGGCCCGTTGGAGCTTGAAGCTGTAGGGGTTCAACTTCAACATCGAGCATCGAAAAGGTACGCAAAACGTGGTACCTGATGCACTATCCAGATCGTATACCTTGAGTGAACTCGTCACGGATGTAGCTGAAGTTATCCCAGATACCGCCTTTTTAGATCCGGAGTACCTGGACTTGATCACACAGATTAAGGCAAGCCCAGAGCGTTACCAAAATCTGTTCACGGAGGAAGGGCGAGTCTACATCCAGACCACTTCTAACAGTTCTTTGTTTTTGGACATACCGCAACGCAAATTATGGGTTCCTAAAAGCTATCACAGGGAACTTATTTCCCAGGCCCATGATAAACCTATGGCTTCGCACCGAGGAATAAGAAAGACACTGGAGCTATTACGTAGGAATTATTACTGGCCTAGTATCGCTAATGATGTTTGTAACCACATTGCTTCTTGCCTTACGTGCAAACAATGCAAGCCATCTAACCGCACGATGAGACCTCCAATGGGTTTACTGCGATGTTCCGAACGACCAATGCAGCAAATTTTCATTGATTTTATGCGGCCCTATCCACGTTCTAAGAGTGGTAATGTCTACTTGTTAGTCGTGCTGGACCACTACACCAAATTCATTTGGCTCAAGCCCATGGTGAAAGCCACCGCAGAAAACGTGGTCAAATTTTTAACAAGTGAAATATTTCTAACCTATGGGGTACCGGAAATCCTGCACACGGACAACGGCGTTCAGTTCACCTCCAAAATTTTCACCCAGTTGCTAAACAACTTTGGGGTCGAACATTGCTTCACGCCCTTATATAGCCCCCAGTCAAATGCCGCAGAACGCACCAACCAATCCACGCTAGCCGCTATACGCTCATATGTTGGCGAAGATCATCGCGAGTGGGATGAGCATCTTGCGGAGTCCTGCGCCGCGTTCCGACATGTGATACACGATTCAACAGGATACTCGCCGCACTTCCTGATGTTCGGTTATCAACCAGTAAGGCACGGATCAGAGTATGCTCTGCTGCGTAAATTAAAGGCTTTCGAAGATGGCGAGGTAACGCTCCGACCCTGCGACAGGCAGCGTATCGCATACGACCGAGTCAAAGCGAAACTAAGCGAGGCGTACAGCAAGGGAGCGCAACGTTATAACCTGAGAACGCGTACACAACAGTTTACTCCCGGGCAAAGAGTCTTTGTACGTAATCACGTACTTAGCAGTGCGGCAAACCGCTTTGCAGCCAAGCTAGCGCCTGTGTTTTATAGCGCAGTAGTCCGTCGGAAAATTGGGCAGGTGTCATATGAACTGGCGGATGAGGGTGGAAACCGGATTGGTGTATTCCATGCCCAGGATATTCGCTGCTAAAGCTATTTGCCCGGCGTGATGAGACCCACCTCCTGGGTCAGGTCGTCCCCACGTTTGTTGCAACTAGCCTACGGACCTTTTGGTGCCTAGACTCGCTGAACAGCAACAGAGTTCCGTGACTGAGTAATAGCACTTTAAACGGTCGCGTGAGAGGCCTGGGGTCAAATCTAGGTGGAACTGCGTTCTATATTTTTTTTCCTTCGTTTTCCTCAGTGCAAGGGTCAGTTTAGGTCGTGGCACGGCCGCTGACCTTTCCGACAAGGAAACAGCTACCAGCAACGGAATAGTGGGTCAACGACAGATGTGACCCGCCGTTGTCGGACAGCTGAAAAACAAAAAAATGAATGCGGGGAGGCAGTCAAGTTTTGGCGACAAAAGGTCGCACATCGGGGAAAGATTTGATAAAAAACTTTTCCCGTAGCCGGGATAAAACACAAAGTGACTGATTGTAAGACATTGAAAATCGGAAATTGAAAATTAAAAAATTAGGAAAAGAGACAAGTTATCGTGAAAAAAGAAAAAAAAAGAAACTCTGAAAATATTAGTGAAAAGAAAAGGTGAACTCTGAGAAGACTGAATTGTTTTATATGGTGAAGTCATGCAAATTGCTAAATACCAACAACGTTGTGCTGCTGACAAATCAAAGCGAAAAAAAAGTGTATTACAAAATAACAATTGAATTTAACAACGGAAACAAATGCATAGTGAACACAGTAGAACAAAAAAAAAAGACAAGTTTAACTAATAATCGAAGGGCTAAAGGGAAATAGTACATAGTTGATAATATGGAACAGAGCCGGAATTCCTAAAGTAGGAAGAGAAAAAAAAAGTGAATTAACAATAGATTTTCTAAGGAGTATTGTCTATAATTGAAGTATTGTACAAGGGAAACAGAGAAAAAAAATTAATTAATTTTCAATTTAATGCCGAATCAACGGCACCATTGGTTTCAGGCTTGAGCAGACCACGCAGATGGAGAGCGCTCCTCATCGGCAGCTTAAACGTGAGTTTAATTATTCTATTGATTTTGTTTAAGCATTTGAAGCATTATTATTTGATTTTATTTTAAGTTTTTTTTGTTTTTTTCCATTTTATTTTTATTTTTACATATACTTATTTAAGTTTTTTTTTTCATTTTCTTCCTTTTATTTTGAATTTTGTTTATACATCTTAATCTAGTATTAGTTGTATTATTATTTTTCTTGTTTTTTATTCGTAATTATATATTTTTTTTGGTCTTTCATAAATTTTGGCGTTTCACTGATGGAGTAAAAAGCGAGTGATTTTTTTTTCAGGCTCAGTGAACTCTCCCTCATCCCAATCCCATTCCTTCTTTTTCTTTTTTTTCTTTTTTTTTCTCTCAGAGGATGGTTCGGCACGGGCCTAGTTCTTCCCCCCCTAAAACAACCCACACCCACGCGCTGAAGCTAGCCGGCTCAGTTGTGCCATCCTGGGGTGTGGGAGACTAGGCCAAACAAATTGTCCGCGACCGCAGTGCCATCACTGTGGGTTGCAACAAGCTCCAAAGCCAAATTCGCGAAAGTTCGACGAAAACCATGTTCAGCTGGTTTGAGTTCTTGAGTCAGTTGATCTTTACCTTCAGATGCAAATCACGATGAAAAATCCTCCGCGTTGTCATCCGAGAAAGCCTGAGTTCTTGTGCAGGACGTGGAACAGGAAGATTCGGATCTTCCCTCACACCACAGTATAGGCAAGACCCAGTATGCAATCGAAGCCTTAAAACACGAAATTTCCTTCCAAGAAATGGCGCCATGTGCTTGCAAAAATTGACTAAGCACTGCCAGATTTTCTGAGGATAAAGAACTTTCGCGGACTTCATCTTTCACTTTAACACTTGAGACTTTTGTCGGTCATTTTGGCTTTTCCTCTAAATGAATTTGTCAAAAACAAATGAGGATTGTGTCAGCAAAGACGTTTCACCATTGGAATTCAATGAACCGAAGTTTCTGACGGCGTTTTTCACGCCTAGCATGAAACGTGCATCTACGAGGTCTTGCAGTGCCCCGACCAGTAGATAGCTGCCATTTTGTCATAAATGGCAGCAAACATATGATATGACTTTGTCCCGTAGAACCGCGGGCCGTACTTGATAGTGTGTCTTTATATGAAACATTTCATACTGGGTCCACCTATACTGTGCCTCACACTCTGGCTTACAACTGCAACATTCTCCGCAGAACGGATGGTTCGACTATGTGCATATAGTTTGAATCATCTAAAACTAAACCAGTTCTTCCAAATTTTTCAATGAGGTGATAAATAGAGGGTTTGGTTGGTTGATTACGTGCACAGTACATGTAAGCATCTACGTATATTATATACATAGATTGTATACACTGTGATTACGCGAACTATAAATTTCTCGCAATGCACGAAACGTCCAGCGAATCAAACACGCGTATCGATGATAAATTCGAATATTTTCTACAGATTGTTGAATCATGCACTTTTCCATGATTACTAATCTCGCGTTACCGAGCACAGCGGTTAAAATGTTGTCGTTTTATTGGTTGAAAGTTGTGACGGCCCTAGTGGTAAACCCTTTATATATAAACAAATTTTACTAAAAGGACTTGGGTATGGAAACATAAATTAATTTCTTGACCAATTGGACAAGAGCCGCCGCTGCTTCTGTCCGTCGTCTTTGACTATTTTCACAAAAATAAGAAAATTTCGTTTATAGCATCGTCAACTATAGCCAATGTTTTCTTTGAAAATTTACTCTCTTTTACGTGCAGGCTCTGATAATGAAGATTCTAAGCTCAATAGTTGCAGCGATGAAAATTCAATTATTCAAAATGTATATGATGTTGAATGTAATTTTTGAAATAATATCGTACCCTCGAAAAAAACATTTTCAATAATTATTTCAGCCATAACAGTATTTTAAAACTCATGGCGTGCAATAATGTTGAGTAGGTAATATCAAGATTTACAAAAAACCTTTTGTGTAAAATTAATTAAAATACCAAGCCAATGTGTACTCATAACTCTAAAAAACTGAACATGAGTAATACTGGTAAACATTAAAATAAATTTGATACAAACTTTCGTTAAACTGTTTAAGCATATTTTCAGACAATGTGTGTGGTTGATCGAACAAATTGCAATTACAACGCTAAATATATGTTACTCACCATTTCATGCGATTAGCTACGAAACCATGTGAATTAAAAGCCATTAAAGAATGCTTATCTGGGATCTTGATTGTTTTCCCTTCCAGTCATGTAGAAAATCTAAAATTTCCACTGGGAACAAATACCAAAACTGGGCGAAGAGCAGAAACCCAACAAATTGGCGTCATATATTCATAGAAAAAGGTATGAATACACAAGGAAGTAAATCATAAAGTGCTATCCTTTCTTCCATATTATGTATCACATGTGGTGGTACCAATATCGTTTCTGAATACTTGCAAATGTAATACGAGAAGCACAAATAGAAAACTACATTCTCGGTTGAACAGAAGCAGATATGCAGCAGATAAATTTATACTATTTTAATTTTTTCCCGTTTGGGCAGGGTTGAGTCTGATTTGAGCAATATCATTTGTGAAATAGATGTAATATCTTACCTATATAGGATTTCTACCTCACCATTTTTTTTATTTTTGAGGTAAATATTTATTTCGGCTTCTAGCATTCATATGAGTGTTTTACACACGAGCTGTGTAAAATGTTATTCCGCATATATATTCTTACATCGTTTCAACGATGCTATATATTCTATAAATATAAGCACATAATATATACATACACATAAATATTTAAGTAAAAAGTAAATATATACATAATTTAAGCGAAATATTAAACATGAGTCTCATCATTTAACTAAAGCAAAAAATGGATACTGCAAACATTTTGGGTTACGAAGCATTAAATTCGAAATTGATTTTGAATACGTCAGCTACTTTCAACAAACGTACACACATACACATATACATCCAAACTTCTTTGCAAAAACACTTTAAGTATACTTTAAATATTTCAAAGAGTTAAGATATATTGTAAATTTCAATGAAATTTTTCGGTTCGATTAAACGAACCTTCCATAAAATAGGAAGTTAAAAATAAGTGTGATAAAATTTAGAACCCTCCGATGTTGATTTGTGGTTTAATAATGATATAATATAGTCAAGTATCTTTTGAACATATTTTGGTTAAACGATAAAAATTTTGTTAACGGATTGGCAATCTACACTTGACTTTCTTTGCAATGTACTGAAAGGAACCTGATTTCTATAGAATCAGAATTATTTCGTAGTTTTTGGTTAAAACATTTCAATAATTCAGACACTAATTATTGAATTGATGTTTTCTTTCCGGCAGAAATCGAAAGAATCTAATTTCTTTATATAATTTATGTAGAAGGATTTTGCGTTCAATGAATAGCAACGGATTGAATAATAGTTACATTTTTGTTAGCATGAGTAAAATGAATTGTTTTTGAAACTATCGTACCCTAGAAACTTTAATTATTTACCAATAAACTTTGAAAGTTTAACAGACGTTTTAAAATCCAAATAATTATTTAAATTTAAATGACTGTTTGCCTATTGGAATCGTCTTCTCTTTATAGATTAAATAAGAAATTTTACCATATAATAAGTCATGAAATGATGATTGTAAATAGCATATCGTTCTGAAATATAACAAAAACGAGTTGGAACATAGAAAATTATAAAGCTGAAATTTTTATTTCGAAAATTTGAAACCTCTTCTTAAGTAATTCACATTTTTAAATGCCAATTTAAGTCACACATTGCAGATTTTTAACCTATTTTGTTCACATAATTGTTCATTTAGGTTTGTCATATTATTTCGAGCATCTCATATAATTTGGTTCAGAAGCGAAACAATATTAAAGAAGCTACGAATTATTTCTTTAATATGAACAAAATATAAATGTGATGAATATTTAATACTAAGTATTCAAATGGTAGATAGATCCACGTTAAGATTTTAATAAAAAGTCTTTTATCAGAATCTACTGGAGATATCTTCAAACTAAATCGACTTCTAGATTGCAACCCTAGAATAGTACGAAGACTATCTCCTGCACCTGAACGCGAACATTTCCTCTTGCAAGTTATGCAAAAATCCTTGGCATGCACGAACATTACGAATATGCATGTGTATACGTTGCTTAGTATATGTGTATGTACAATGTGTTTCACAAATAACGTATCGCTAATTATATCTCCGTGTTAGCGCGTAAACTTGATTACTTTGGCAAAAAAATGCCTAGACTATATAAGCGTTACGCGTTTAGTCCTGATGTTTATTACTTTTTTTACTTGCGAGATAAAGTGTTATAACAATATGAGTGTTATACATAAAATGCGGTTTGAGGCAGAGTTCTTGGTAAGTCATCCAAAATGACCAAGAATGTGTTTCGCGCAGGCTGCAAGATATACGAAAACTTATGCATGGTTCCTCAAAAAGTCGGTTGATATTTTTGAAGAGTTTAGTACTGTTAACGATGAGCCAGATAGAGGTCAAAAGAGTGCGACCACTGAAAGGCAAGGTAAGGTCATCGGTAGCTTGTTTGAGAAGAACCAGGCCACAGTATAGGTACACCCAGTAGGTAATGTTTCATATATAGGCGCACTATCAAGTACGGCCCGCGGTTCTACGGGACAACGTCAAATGTTTGTTTACATTTAGCATATGTTTGTTTACATTTATCATATGTTGGCTGCCATTTATCATACGTTGCTGCCATTTACGACAAAATGGCAGCTATCTACTGATCGGGGCACTGCCATGCACGTTTCATGCTAGGCGTGAAAAACGCCGTTAGAAACTTCGGTTCATTGAATTACAATGGTGAAACGTCTTTGCTGACACAAATTTCATTGGCTTTTGACAAATTCATTGAGAGAAAAAGCCAAAATGACTGAAAATATGTCTCTTGTGTTGAAGTGAAAGATGAAGTCCGCGGAAATGCTTTATCCTCTGCAAATCTGGCAGTGCTAGGCATTCGTCAATTTTTGCAAGCACATGGCGCCATTTCTTGGAAGGAAAATACGACCTTTTGGGCTTCAATTGCATACTGGGTCTACTTATACTGTGAACTAGGCACTGAGACTACGAAATGCAATATACCAAGTAGTAGAATACGGCGAAGATTGTAAGAATTTGGCTTCAAAAGTGGAAGTACGCTCGCCAAGGCGTTGTTGAACGAAAAATGTATCGAAAAGAGACTTAATTGAACAAATCGGACCATCATTGGAGCAACGTTATTTATATTGATGTTTCATGTGATTACTGGAAGAGAGTCTGGACGAAAAATGGTGAAACAATTTTGAGACATCCAATAAAACATCCGGCAAAGATGAACGTTTATGGTTGTTTCTCAAAAATTGAAATCAGGATGCTAATCGATTTCACAAAAACCCTGAATGTTGAATTAGTGGTCAAAATTTTATAAAATGGTTTACTTAAATTTGCTAAGAGTTTATATGGACCCAACAATCGCGGTTGGATTCTGCAAAAGCTCAACCATCCTTAACATCGGAGTCGTCTCTGTTTCAGTTGGAAAGTAGAAAACGGAGTCACAACTTTGGATTGGTCATCAGAAAGTCCAGACGCGAACCCGATAGAAAACTTTTGATCCTAATAAATAGAAATTTGAATGGCGAAAATATGACCAACACATGATAGCTCACGCGGGCCCTCAAGAGGATATGGCAAGATTTTACTTTGAAATACGCACAGAAATTAATTCATTGTAGTACAAAAAGATGTCAGGCAATAATTGATAATAACTGCGACTGGATTCCAAATAAGTATAATTTCAAAAAAGGTTACGAAGAAATCAATTTAATCCAAACGATTCATAACGTCTTATATGCTTTTTTTTACGAGAAACGTTTTTGTAAAACACACTGTAACACTACTCTTGAACTTAAGCAGACATACATGTATTGGAACCAAACCTAAAGTAAATAAACTGCATGCTGCATCAGTTAGGGAAGAACGATAAGTACTTTCGGAACCAATGCAAATTTCAATTTTCCGCGAGAAGGAATTCAAAGTTAAAGATATTGAGTTCGCAAGCGAGTATGCAATATTAAAATGTGATTTACAAATGCTCGAGCATTACTGCTTTCTAAATTGATGCATACGTAATGTTTTTTTATGTGATTTACATGTTGGTACTCATAAAGTGCGATCGTAGAAAGCGAAAATGTCAAAGAAGCTGAGTTCCTCTTGAAATGATTTTGGTTTTTCTTTAATTATAATTCTCAACGTAGCTTATTCCTTGACTTCATTGCCAGGTCTTTTATTTTTGATTAAATTTTAAAGCGTGGGTATTATCATAAAACAAATTACTCCAGCAATCAAGGCGCAACAGAAGGTCCTTAGACTTGATTGTGGAGGCGTCCACTTATTTACACTACATCGTGCCACTGTGAACGCATCCCCCAACCTTCGGCCGCAGACTTCTTGCGAAGGCGGGCGCAGCTCAGCCTCGAAGGCTTTCCATGAGGGATGCTGTGTGGCGCGCTTAGGTCTAGACGTCAAGGCAAAAATAGGATGGGCACACATGCAATCACCTTAGCGGTCGTGACGACACAGTTTGCCTCGCAACGACAAAGCACCCGCCCTGGCTGAGATTGATACTTGAAGCTATTCCTTCAAGCTAGTGCTTAATACTATCTCACACTCACCTCAATCTGGCTGATAATGATCTCACGGTCAGTAAGCAAAACCTATGTCATTATAAGTTTGATCAAGGAAAAAACTTACTGTTGTAAGTACCATCTATGAGCAGAGCAAATGAACTAGGTTTAATTTTACTTGTCAATTCGACATGGAAGCGCATTTCAAAGAATTCGATGTTAATTATCATAGAGATGCTTTCAATAGGCATAGAAAGTGTGCACTCGATGTTTTCGGCACGGAAGTGAATCGATTTGCATTTGTTTTTCTCCTTTCAATGAGCTGCGAGCTCATTATCAGCCTTAGTGTTTCGGTGCTATTAAACTAATTTTTTTCTTAGTGATTTTTGGATTTCATGGAGACGTTTCATAATACTTATATTTGTTGTCTGTTATATGAGAAAGCGGTTCAGATTTTTGGATTGAAATATGGAACATGAATTAAATGTGCTACGAAGCACTTTATGCGAAGTGGCTTTGAGTATCTCATATAAAATTAAAATTTGAAATTATATCGACTGACAAGAAGCAAAAGATGGAAATCAGTGTTAAGCTAGTCGAAAGTACCCGTTGATAAAACTTAATCCATGCATTCTGTGAATGGCCATTCGTAGATAATGTTTTTACACAAAATGGTCGATTTTTTTTCTAATCAAATTATATTGGCATGCAATTCCAATAATTGAATTTCTGGATTCATGCGGGTCATCATCAATTTCTATGAACCGTTGCGAACAAAGGCACCTTATATTCTTTCATTTATTTATTTTATGATCAAGAAACCGGTGATTAAATTAAAGCACCTTGCTGCCTAATTAGCTGGACGAAAAGCTGACTTTCTTTGCATATATTGCTTAGGTTGCTTTCGAAAGTTTTTAAGTGATGATTAATTCATGAAGATACAAATTATGTAGATTTCTACCCAGAATAAATAATTCAAGGCATTGCCCTGATCAACAAAGTCGTTGAGACTTTCATTCAAGGCTTTCGAAGGAATTTTCAAATTAATGAGCATATTGATGCTAACTCCCTCTATTTTGAGCTCTTCTTAACTAATCGTTCATTTATGGACTTTTTCCACGTATAGTTAACATATTTAAATAGGTTTTACACTGCTTGCCTTGCCTAGCAAATTTGGGTAGAGAAAGACATGAAAATAAACGCAACTTGAAAACTCAAATCACTTTGGAGCATTTTGTATAAAAGCAATGGAAGGATGCAATAAATTTTGCAAACCAGTTTTTTTGTTTAGTATATATAAAAATATATTGCATTTAAGTAACTCGACTGTTTCTACATGTAGCATATTTTCTACCTGTCATATAAGTAAGTCATTTTGATTATTTAATTGAAACGTGAAATATAAATTAAATGAACAGTACAGTTTTTGTGAGATGTCTTTGAGTATCTCAAATAAAATTTATTTGAATTAACAAGATGAAAAAGAAAGAAATCGATGCTAAACTCATCTATAAAAACCATTGATGCGACTTTATACATGCATAAATGACCCTACGTAGATAATGTTTTACAAAAAATTGTTTTATATTTTTCATTCAAATTATATTGGCATGCAATTCCAATAATTGAATTTTTGGGTTCACGGAGGCTATCATCAATTTTTATGAACCGTCGCAGCCGAAAACGCCTGTTAGTCCAAATCTAGAATAAAGTTCAAACTGTATTCACCAGATCGACAATATTATCCGCAATACTCGTAACATGTGAAAAGGTTCAGTCAAAATCCTTGTACGAAGTGGATATTGATTTTAATAGTGGCATATTCACTCCCATTCATATCTAGAAGTGTTCATGTGTCTATACTTCCGCCCTTCGAATGCTAACTTAATTCACGAATCTAGCATCAACGTCTGCCAAAACACCTTTGCAAATAGTTATGAATCATGGAATAGGTGGCAAAGGCTCGTGGTTGCCGAACACGTAAATCCATTATACATAATAAAGTTATTAGGGGTTTGAAAGTTTTCGAAATTCACGCCAAATGGTTGTCAAAATTTCCCTTTTGTTTCCATTCAAAACAGGAACACAAATCTGCCATGTCAAGTCGACAATCGTTTTCCGTGAAAGCCTTAATATGCTATCCCACGTCAAACTGATTTAGGAGGGTGTTAATTTATTTCTTTTTGCTCAGGAGTGGAGTGTGAGACTATGCATGGTCATGTGGCAATTCGAATCCCTTTTATTGAGTATAATGTGTGTACGATTTTATGTTTTGTGTCTGTTTTAGTTTTCAATCACATATCACATGGGTTATTTGATCGATTTTCCTGTCAGCTTGTGGTGTGAGGCGCTTATTTTGTTAACGAAACTTGAAATACCTCAAAAAATTGGAGCTATTTTTGAGTATTGCCAATAATAAATTTCTTTTGGATGTATGTAGACTTTTATATTATATGTGTAGAAATAAACATCCAATCGTGCATACAATTCATTGCAAGTGTATGATTGTCGTATATCTGTACAAAGAGACGCGATTCGAAGACACCCTTACACGTATTGTGGGAATTCTGTGCGGAACAATACTGTGCATAATGGAAATTGTTCTGAATATTTGGTTAGTTCAAAATTTGGCCCATTAGCTAGGTTTAACAGTAGCTCCTTAGATGGAAAATATTAGTTGATACTGATTGATGACTGGTCAGAATTGGATGAAGTTAGATTAAAAACATTGAAGAAGCGATAAATACTGTACGTAATAAAATAAGAATACTTGGAACGAACACGAGTAAAGCCATAGGCATTCTCATACCCAAGATGATGACGAAAATTGGCTTTCTTTCCTATTTTCGAAAATAGCGGAATTATTGACTTAGCTATCTTACCAGCGGAAGCTAGCTCATTGTTTCTACGACTTGATTACTTCTATTTAAAATATTCCCACCTTTCATCTGTTATTCAGCTTAGGGTAGACAAATGTACAAATGTAACCCCATGGCGAATAAATGACCTTTATGTTGGAAACAAAATAACATTATTGAACTCTCATCAAAAATAAAGGTATAAGTTTATAATTTAGTTATAAAGCTTAAGAATCGAGTTCCTATTTTTCAAGACCCAAAACTAACAACTATAAAACTTGTTGGCGATTTGCGGGATATAACATTTATTTACCAAAAAGAAATGTTTGAACCAAATGTTTTTAAGGCAAGAGTTCGAATCACAAAATATTTATTTTATTTTATACATTACATTGGTCAACTTTCCTTACACAATCTATAATATAATATAATATAGGTGAAGCTCTTGTGATTGCCCGGAACATTCAAATTGAAATTTTCAACATATCTGTACGTTTTAAGGTTTTTAGAATATATTTAAAGTGCTTTTGGAAAGTAGTCTGTATGTGTGTGAGTACGTATATTCGTGAATAGTTTTTTTCTACGAGCACGTAATGAAGTGAAACAAAGTTTCATCGACTTTGTCGATGTGTCAATCGATAAGTGTTTGCAATCTCAAGAGCTGATTAGATTTTGGGAAAGATACTTTTCTGCCGTGCACAATATTTTGTAAATCAAACATTGAATTTGTATCTCAAAGGGGTCACTTGAATTGTATTAACGTTTGTATGGTTCTATCAAATTTTGAAAAAAATGTTTTAACCGTTTTTTTAATTTAATAAAAAATGTGCGACAAATTAGGGTTTTCATCCTTTAACCCTAGATTACGAATCTTCGTCGAATCGGCAACGCGTCTTTGAAAATGTCAACAATGTTGATTTTGATTGAAGTCTATGAGCTCATTCAAAAGGCTGTAATAAATATATCGTTTTAGTAAAAAATAATAAAAATACTAGTAAATGATTTTTTTGAAAGATAATGTACAAAAATATGAATATTATGGTTCCTGGAACCTTTGAAACCCATATTTTAAAAAGCGTAGTCAAAACGACGAAGGTTCGTGATGAGCGTTGAAAAATAAGGTTAGTGATCTAGGGTTAAAGTAGATTTTTAACTTGACTTGCGCAGTCGCATAATTTAAACGCCACTGTTTTTGTTATTTTAATGTAAAAAACTGCTTGAAATTTTAAAACAATTTTTTTTTCAATCAAATTTGCATTTATGATAATCAACACTTTGATTGTTGTTTTGGAGATATCTTATTAAACAAAAGAACACCATTTCTTATGATTTCAAAACATGTTCATACAAAACAATACATCATTAATATTTGTAATGAATAAAGATTGAAAAGAATAATATAACCCAATTTTACTTAGTCTATTGACGTGCCTCTACTATCTCATTTAGACTTTTGCCAATCATTCCTTTTCGAAATCAGATTTTTAAAGTTCGCATCAATTAAAACATCATAAATTTTTTATACTTCCAAAAACCTTCATACAGAAACAATGAATAATGAATATGTACAATGAATAAACTAAACGTGTAAGAACTATTTGTCAAATGATTGGAGCTAGTTATTTGTAAGGGTTCATACGATTTCAGCTACTTTTTCCTCTTTCTTCGAAAAGATTTTCTTCTTATAATTGGACATCAAATTTCTATTGCGTTTTATTGTTGTTTTAAGATCAACTACAAAATAAGTAATGAATATTAGTGTTTCTAAGGTAAAATCGTGTACTAGTACAGACGCAATTCTAGTCAATAATTTTTAAAATCATATGCTTTAAAAAGATTTCGTCAATTAAAAATTGTAGCTGTTAGTAGATTTTGTAAAATTTTAATTTCTTTCCCTCTATATTTTGTAAGACTTAATATTTTTTTACATACGATTAAACAGCGACTATTTACTGCATATTCAAGGTTTTTCAAAATGAAATGCAAAATAGGAAATAATCATTAGTCTCATTAATGTAAAATGGTGAAATAATACAGATTCAATGTCTGCTCAACAGTTTATGAACTTTGAACGCCAAAATCGCCAAAAAAAATTCTACAGCGGGTGCAAAAATAACAAGCCGCGAGGTGTGACCCTTGAGGTCCACACGGTCAATTTCCAAGTAATATCTACATAAACATCAACAACATTACAACAATGAAAGGTATTCATAGCTGTAACAGGAATGAGTTAATATGAATCATATCGTCTACGGGAGGGTCCATGGATTACGTAAGGTTTTTGGTCGATGAGGACAGATTGAATATTCACGCAGATCAATCGGTGGGGGCCTTTTTGGTCTTGAAAAATTTTGTTGGTTTTCAAAATTTAAGCAGTTTTTTAAAATAAATGATAAACGTAAATTTCCTTTTTATTCGTTATTTTTATTTTTAAATTAAATTTCACAGCCATTGATGTTTCGAAACAGAACACTTGTTTGTTCAATAGTGTGACCAAAAACTATGCCTAACTCTATACTAGATCTTCTTATATACCTGCTAATTTTTCAGTTTATTCAAAGCAAGAAAAACCCTACTCTAATTACCATTTTAATTATATCTTACAACTAATTGCAGTCATGAGGGGTGAATGGTTATTCCCTAAATCAGTGTTCAATCGAGTATCCGGGGGTTGTCTTGATATGATGAGACTCTCGTAGGCGTCCAATTTGTATGCTGCTCTAACTTCTTTGACTAGCTCCAGGTTCTCATCTCTTATACTATGTTTTTCTTCTAGTATATGTCTTGCCACCGATGACTTGATGCTGCTGATTTTTTTCCTAGTTTTGGTTGCGGCTTCAGCTTCTTTCAGGTGCTCCTTGAATCTTGTTATTATTAACCGCTTTGTCTGGCCTATGTAAACTTGTGGGCATTGTGGACAACAAATTTTGTATATACCGCTGACTTCTTCCTTTGATTTCTTATCTTTGGATGATCCCAGCAAGCGTTTGGTTCGCGAGATATAATGCATGACAGAAATGACCTCCACGCGGGCAAAACAGCAAACCCCCGACCGAAGTTTTCCAAAAACTAATCAGCTCTTAAGATTGCAAAGACGCTTCGATTGACACCTTAACAAAGTCGATACGATTTTGTTTACGTGAGTTATTCTCGTAGAAAAAACTGTCCACGAACGTACAGACGTACGTACGTACACACACACATACATCTCTCTTTCTAAAAACACTTTATATATACTCTGTACACCTCAAAACGTAAAGAAAAGTTGAAAATTTCAATTTAGATTTTCGAGGCGATTACACAAACTTCCCATATACTGGGAAGTTAAAAACTGAATTAACCAACCCTGAAATCTCAATTTTGCCAACATTTTCGCTAGTGCCCTTTGCTTTCAGCATCTGTGTGAAAATAACAAGTTACTTGAACGGCTTTGGAACGTGTCCTCAATCAATTCAATCCGTGCCTCCCACCATCCACGAAAAGCCATACCTAATCAATGGACGTTCCCTTAGATGATAAGATTAATGTTAATGCGTTCTAATTACTGTAAAAAGTTATCGTTATCATTAGTATTATTTAAATTAGATTTTTTTTCATGAATATTGTTTTGTTTAATATTTTTGATATATATGTTTCTGGGATCATGTGAACTTCAAGAACCGTACTTCATGGCTTGTTTTTCATTTTATATTTGAACTCTTTAGCGCCAACAATATCCAGTTTTATAAAATTGAATTGAAGATTCATAAAAACTCTTGAAAAATGAGACATTCATCATGAAAGTTAAAAATTAAAATGAATAAAACCATAATCAACTAGAATTAACCTCAGGAAGAACCAGAGCATATATCAAGTCTTGATCAGGTACTAGTTATATCTGGCCAAGTCAGATGAACTATAAAACGTTTATCAAGCTTTCCTGATAAATACCAAATCCAGATCATTTAAGTGTGGAAACAATATCCAATATTCCTGATTAGGACCACTTCAGAATCAAAGCAGAATACAGAAAAAAATGTGATCCCAAAATCTCCACAATTATCCAAAACGAACAATTTTTCCGTTCTTTTGGTGTTGAAATTGGAGTGCAGCAATAAAGTTACAAGCATTTTTTTACATGTTATTGTAAGGTTTCTTTGGAAAATCAATGATTATAAAATATGGACGAGCGAATGTTTATTGGTTTGTCATATATCATTAACATTTATTGAATGAGCTATGCATTTGGAAAAATATATTTCTAATAACGACAAAAATCGATAGGCCTGAAAATAAAACATCATTTTGAATTTATGGAATTTTTCCAGGAAGAATAATTGCACTTGGCATCGTTCATTTTTGATAAACGAGAATTGACGGGAACACAGTTAATTCAGTTACAATAGAGCCTCTTGCACTCTGTAGCAAGAAGCTGCTGCTTGAAATAAGTGTTGAATTAGCTTTATTTTCCAACTTGGTGATTGCGCGAAATTTTTCGGGAACATCGTAAATTTGATTCACTGATTTTTTTTCTTTGGAAATATTTTTATAACTAAGGATATTGAGCTATTTACTCAGTTTTATTCAAATTAAACTTTTTTATGTAAGGATAAAAGACTCATATTAATAATTTTTATTGAAGATGTTTTATCGTCATTGCTCTCAAACATATTCTCTATTAATTGTCTTACCTTCATACAGCATGTTGAGTGGTTCGGAAGCAACCATGTAGATATAATTTCTAGCTTTGGTTATTATCTTGAAGTAGTCATCAACCGCAAAATTTATGAACCATAATTGTGAAATCTGCAACGTATTTCCTATTCATTTGTTTCGTACTAAGAACTATTTCGTATCACTACGTGCCACTTCGCCAATCCGTTAATGAAGCAGTCACACGAATCCTCCAGGACACCATTCTATGCCAATGTATTATGCTTTGTTGCCCTCCGCCAACTATGCACATATCTAAGTTAAAGTCTAAGCAGGGAAATCAGTTATAGCTAATTAGTCATTGTGCTTGGAATAGAGACAATACAACAGGTTTGTTTCAACAATAATTTGATTTAGTCTTTTGATAAATAAGTACAAGCTTTTCCGAGCAAAATTCTCATTCAGCTTAAAGGGGCTAGATAGATCTAGATAGTAAGAAAATTCGGATAGACTTTTTCAATTGAGAACAATTACTAACAAGCCGCGAGGTGCGACCCTTGAGGTCCACACGGTCAACTCTCCAGTAATATCTACATAAATATTAAAAATATTAAACATAAAAATATTTATGAAAATAATAATAATGGTGGATTGGCTTGTTGAATATTCACGCGGATGAATCGGAGGAGGGTGGCAGGTTATAAAGCATTTTCTACGTTATTTATTATTTTCATATCGATGCTTGAAGGAAAAAAGAGTGCTAGCAAAAATGAATGCAGTTTTTGTTATTACGCCCACTGAAGAGATTTTTTCGCGTGGTGGTCATTTCGAATAGTTTTGTTCAAAATTACTATGACTAATAATAATAATAATAATAATATAATCATTGAAGTTGTATTTGTTTACGATTTTACATTAATGAGACTAATAGTTATTTCTTATTTTCAGTTGATCTTTAAAAACATTGAATATGCAGTCAATAATCAGATTAAATACATTAAAAATTAAAATGTTTTACACATGGTGATGGAGGAAGTAATTAAAATTTTACGAACACTAAAGAATAGATCTACTAAAAACCATTCAAAGCGTTGATTGCCACAAATGCACATTTGATCGAAATTTCGTTGGTTTTCAAAGTTAAAGCAGTTTTTTTTATTAAAATTAAAACACTGAGAAAACTATTCAAAACTGCTCAAATTATGCAAATATAAAACTTTGATTGACTAATCATGCAGATTTTTTTTGCTGAATTCTCTTCAAAAACTGATATAAATGTATAAATTTTATAAGCATTTATTACTGTGCTGTGCGAATTAAGTTGAAAATTTATTTTTCTATGAAAAAACCCTAATTTTTCGCACTTTTTTTATTAAATTAAAAAACGAATGAAACGTTTCATTATGAAGTCAGAAACATCACAAAAATGTTAACACACGTCGATTAAATACCTCATGATGCAAAAATTATTTCTGATTCGTGAGATATAGTGATTGACAAAAATGACCTTGAATGTCATGATGACTTTTAATGATTTTTTAATTTTTAATTCAATTTTTTTTGTACTCATAAGAAAAAGTTTTGCTAGTTTTTTCAAAAAAGCTGGTTGGAATATATAGATTGTATAAACATTGATTACTGTGTCTCGCAAATCAGGTTAAAAATTTATTGTTAATGGAAGAAAACCTAATTTTTGCACCTTTTTTCTTAAATTAAAAAACGATCCAACATTTTTTTAAAAAAATTACACCTTAACGATGCAAGAAAAGGATTGAATTCGTCGTTGCAAGATGTTTAATGCGAGTCTTTGTTATTTGCTTGGCTGTAGGAAGCGATCATTTGATGGGAAAAGTGAACATGCCAATGGGTAAAATTCTAATTTGTAGACCAATAAGCCTGATAAGGTCTTTGAGTAAAATATTTGAAAGGAAAAAAAACATACTGTTGGGTTCATAGCCGAAAATGAAAGATTTCTTCCAAACGCAGCATGATACACTAATTTTTACGTATTTTAAACACTATCCAAAGTAACTTTGAGGCTAGAAAAGCATCAGAAATGTTGATTATATACATAGAAACTCCTTTGGACAGCATGATGACTTAGTCCGTAAAATGTTCTTCTTAGAATTATCAAGATTTTTATGCCAAATTTTCAAACCATACGCGTTGGATTGTAAATTTCATGATAAAAATCAATATTTATGCCTCTCAAAAATTCGAAATTCTAGTTGTTCTCTCTTAGAAATTTGTCTTTTTCCTTATATTGTGCAACAGCCTTACGAATGATATATTAGTCATTTATAACTACACTGTTAGCCTTCTTGCAGACGATTCTTCTCTGCTTGTTTCGCCGGAAAACACTTTATATATTTAAATGAAATCAGAGCAAGGATTTTAGCCACCTCCAGTCTGTTTTGATAAGTGGAAAACAAAAATAAAGCGAACCAAAACAGAGGTTTTGTTATTCATAAGAGACCGTAAACCCGGACTGATTCTATCATATCCACTTTTCGAAAAGCTTACGTTGGGCATTGGAACAATGAATCCATCAAATACTTGGGCATCAATTTCAGGCAATTACGCGTCTGCAAATACAAATTATAAACAACTGACTATAACAAAATTAAAATTTTTGGAAATCATAATCAAAAAAATTGAACAAATTTAGATTTGCTGAAGAAAAAATAACAAGCGTTAAAAAGGTGAATTTATGAAAAGTCTTAGCATTTTTCGTTCGAACTTATTCAACTTCTAAGCATTGTTGTAAGCTTAAAAGGTAAGAATTCAAACCAAATAAGTATATTGTACGGAAGATAAATGGAATAATTCAAAATCAGGTTGCCGGCATGCCTCATTCATGTATGATTCCAGTTACGAACCCTTTATTCAATAGAGATTTAATTTTCTTTCATACATTCAGATTTATGAGCTACGTCAACCATGAGTCACGATAGAGTTTTTTTGTCTTGAAATATTAAACATAACAATGGGTTCAAAATATTTGCTTCGTTGTGTTCTGATGCGAAATGAAAAAAAACCGTTCAAAGGTTTCCCTGTATTAATTTCCCATGAACATTCTCCAAGTTTACATATTTTCTTACAATATTTTTGTGAGTTTAATTGGATGCATTGAAGCCACCATTTTCTGTTGAGGAACGAGATTTACTGTTTGCCTCAAACTTTTACTTTCAGATGTTGTTTGAACATTATTGAAACTTTTTAATGACTTTTATCATGCAACTTGAACAAAACCCCACCCTTAACTGCTCAATTTATTTTATAGTCAGAAAACATATGCATTTATTCTAGTCTTGCAGTTTTCCAAACTTTTATCGGTGAAACGCGATAATGAGCACGATGCGCTACAGGAAAATAGTGCGAATCGTTTCCCACTTCGAAACATTCTACATGAAAATTATATATATATTTGGAAATGTTCTCGCTTGTATATCAAATATTCTACATACAAACCTGCACCGCCATGTATGTTTCCATGTCTCATGTGAGCATAAGAGTATGTAATTGCTCAAAAGCACTGTCGGCTGAAAATAAGCTAGTGAAGCTAACATCACAACTTTCATGTTGCTGATTGCACCGCCTGATAGCTGGTTCGCCAAATTATCAAAGAGTTTAAGTTTTATCTCACTAAAGTTTAAAGTTGCGAACTGCTCTGTTTATGGTAGCAACTTAAAAGCATCGTAGATGCTTGTACAATGGCCTTAAATTTATGTTGCACATTAGTGTGTGTTTTAGCATTTTCTGGAGTGTTTCTTCTAATTTGCAACCAACAGTATTTTCCTGAAAAAATGTGCCCAGTTTAAATGCGGCCTTAAAGATTCTGATCACTTTATGAATGAAATAAACGCAGTTCAATCCCAATTTATATAACATCGAATTCAACTGGCGTACACATTTTGTTTCAAGTTGTGCTATAAAAACCTATCTATTATTCACCCGATTCGTTTTCTTACAAAACTTACTGTCGACACGTACATAAGTAAAGAATGGATGCGTTCTTCTGGGCACCCTCACACGATCAGTTTCTTTAAGAAAACGAATCGATAGATGTGCAATGCTGTCGTTCTTACCGATTTGCTTTGTACTAGTGTTAATATGAAACGATAGTTATCAGAACATATACACCCGATCTTGACAGTAATCTTTCACTATAATATAATTGTGGTGTGGTCAATGTTTGTACATGGGATCGAATCTGGAAAAATATGATTGAGAGACTAAAAGGAGACAGTAGAAACGAAAAATATAATTTTTGGAATTCTTGTCTGTCTATCTGTTTGTTTATATGATGCGGGCATCACGCGAAAATCAAAAGACAGATTTTGATGAAACCTAGAATAGTGTCAGTTTATATCCTTGATCAAACCTAAAAATCTTTTTACTTCGGAAAATGAAACGATTTCTACAAGAATGAAAATGATCACATGTGCAAAACTTAACACAGTGATCGATAGATTCCCTTTGGCTAAATCTATCTTTGAGTGGCACTATTGAAGTTTACCAGACATGGGTAGCCGGAGATATTGCCTACTGAGAAAATAAGTGAAGCCAATTTACTGTTTTGCAAATGTTTGCTGAATCAACCATTTATTTAAAACTTAACTTACTTATCTATTTTATAGCTAATTTTTGATTGGTAGTTTTAAACTACCAGTGTAGTTGGTAGTCTGTTTGTGCAATTAATTCAAAATTATCAAAATTTATTCTGCCTTCTAGGCAGCGTTCAAGCTTTTCTTGAAGATCGAAAAGAGTTCAGAGAATGAAGCAGATTCGGCTAGAAGAAATAAAAAAATAAAGTGAAATGATTTTTTTAATCACAATGCAAATCATCGATGATGGCGAACTGAATGTGCCTCGATATAGTGTTCCGAATTGCTTTTTAAGAGCTATACAAATTCGTCTATTGGTGGAAATGTTCTATCGAATTACGGTTTGTTAAAATCTTACTCTTTATAAAAAGTATATAGCCAACACCGACTACGACGCTGTTAAAATAACAGAATCATGTCGTGATTGTACGCCTAGTAGAAAAAGAAAGCGGCGATACTTTTTGACCGGGATTGTCGAAACATAGCCAACGACAGCTCGAATAGAATTTGAACGTACTATATCACTTAAGGGGTCAAATACCGAAAAATGGGAATTGTTAAGAGTTTTTCAAAGACAAAAAACATCAATTGAATTTTATATGTTGGCTTTTGAGGTACTGAGAAAGTTTCCAAAAAATGTTCTTAATCTTCAAAGCGTTTACAAAAATGCCATTGTTGGAATGAAAACGTTGGGGTAAATCACATAAGAAGGCCTACTTTTACTTTTTTTTTCAAGAAGAAGATATGATTTTATTCATATTTTTAATTACATTGCCTAATTTTTAACTTCCCAGTATATGGGAAGTTCTTGTAATCGCCTCGAAAATCGAAATTGGAATTTTCAACATTTCTTTACGTTTTGAGGTCTTACGAGTATATTTTAAGTGTTTTTAGAAAGAAGTATGTATGTGTGTGTGTGTGGACAGTTTTTTCTACGAGCATAACTCACGTAAACAAAGTGCTATCGACTTTGTTGAGGTGTCAATCGAAGCGCCTTTGCAATTTTAAGAGCTGATTAGTTTTTGGGACACTTCGTTCAAGGGGGTTTGTTGTTTTGCCCGTTTGAAGGTCATTTCTGTCATGCGTTATATCTCCCGAACCAAACATGCAATTTTCATCAATAAGGTGTCAATCGACGCGCAGTAACATTTATCTGATTTCGTCAAGTTTTTAAAAAAATTCATAGAGGCGTTTTTTAATTTTTTTGAAAAAAGTTCAAAAAATTAGGTTTTTTTCATAAACAGTAAATTTTTAACCTGATTTTCGAAACACAGTAATCAATATTTATAAAATGTATATACTCCAAATAGTTTTTGTGCACATACCAACAAAACTTTTTGTCATGATTACGAAAAAAATTAAATTAAAAATCAAAAATCATTAAAAGTCATCATGATTTCAAGGTCATTTCTGCCATTCACCATATCTCACGAACCAAATATAATATTTGCATCACTTAGGTGTCAATCGACGTGTATTAACATTTTTGTAATGTTTTTATATTTAAAAAAATCGTTGGAGGCGTTTTTTCATTTAACGAAAAAATGCAAAAATTTAGGATTTTTTCATAAAAAATAAATTTGTTAACCAGATTTGCACAACACGGTAATAAATGTTTATAAAATTTATAAATCCTTATCAATTTTTGGAGACAAACCAGCAAAATCCTTTTCCATGATGTTTAAAAAAATTAAATTAAAAATAAAAAATCATTCAAAGTCGCCATGTAAAAAGTGTTCATATGAATGATTTTACCCGACTACTCTTATTCTGAAGACATTGTTGTTAAGCCAATCACAGTTTATTAATATTTGGATAATTTAAGCAGATTTTTTATAGTCTTCATAGCACCGTGTTTTAATTTTTATATCAAAACTCTTAAATTTTGAAAATCCAAAAAAAATGTTTCGTAGTCAATACTTTGCTAGATCATATGCTATAAAAAAAGCTTTCATCAATATGAAAATAACAAATAACGTAGAACCTCCCCCCCCCCCATTGATCCGCGTGAATATTCAATCAAATCAATCTGTCCCCATCGACCAAAAACCTTACGTAATCAATTGACGCTCCCGTAGATGATACGATTAATATTTAGTCATTCCAGTTACTGTTATGAGAGGTACATTATTATTATTTAAAGTAGTATTATTTTCATAATTACTATTTTGTTTAGTATTTTTAACATTTATGTAAATATTACTGGGAAGTTGACCGTGTGGACCTCAAGGGTCGCACCTCGCGGCTTGTTTCAATAGATTATCATCAAAGTTCACAAAGTGAGAAGCTGTTCTTCATGTAGGTCCGTCGTCTGAGCCGTTCATGCTGGAACCCACAATTTTATTGTAAATGCAATCCAAGTAAAAAATTATAAATAAATAAATATTTGTGGCGCGTTTGAAAAAAATTGGCATTTTTAACTTCCCAGTATATGCGAAGTTTTTGTAATCGCCTCGAAAATCGAAATTGAAATTTTCAACATTTCTTTACGTTTTGAGGTCTATAGAGTATATATATTAAGTGTTTTTAGAAAGGGAGATGTATATGTGTGTGTGTATGTACGTACGTACGTACGTACGTACGTATGTACGTTCGTGGACACTTTTTTCTACGAGCATAACTCACGTAAATAAAGCCCGATCGACTTCGTTAAGGTGTCAATCGAAGTGTCTTTGCAATTTTAAGAGCTGATTAGTTTTTGGGACACTTCGGTTTGGGGGTTTGCTGTGTTGCCCGTTTGAAGGTCATTTCTGTCATGCGCTATATCTCGTGAATCACACATACGATTTCGTTGATCAAGGTTTCAATCGACGCGTATTAACATTGATGTGATCTTATTAAGTTTTTAAAAAATTCCTTTTAGCCGTTTTTTTATTTTTTTTAAAAAAGCGCAAAAAATTAGAGTTTTTAACAAAAACAATAAATTTTTAACCATAGTTTCAAGTCTAAGTAATCAATCTTTATATAATTTATATTTTCCAAACAGTTTTTGTAAAAATACCATCAAAATTTTTTCTCATGATAACAAAAAAAAATGATGAAAAAAAAACTCAATTAAAAAAAAAAATCATTCAAAGTTACCATGTAAAGAGGGTTCATACGAATGATATTTCTTTATATCTTTTACTCTAAAAAAATTGTTGTAAATTCAATCAAAGTTTTAAAATATTTGCAAATATTTTGGGCAGATTTTTAATAGTTTTTATAGTCTTTTAATTAAAAAAAAATGCTTAGATTTGTAAAACCAACAAAATTTGAATGGTAAAATGTTTTGTAGTCAATACTTTGCAAGATCATATGCTTTGAAAAGCTTTCATCGAATAAAAAAAATTGTAGTTTTTAATAGATTAACTTTTTAGTAATCTTAAGATTTCATTAACCATCATCATGTGTAATACATTTTACTTTTTACATGCAATTGAACCTATTTTTGACTGCATATACAAAAATTTTCAAGACCAAAAACTGCCCCATCGATTTATCCGCGTGAATATTCAATCTGGCCTCATCGACCAAAAACCTTATGTAATCAATGCATCCCCCCGTAGACGATATGATTCACATAAACTCATTCCTGTTATTGCTATGAATACCTCTCATTGTTATTAATTAAAGTATTATTATTTACAAAATTATTATTGTGTTCAATGTAGTTGATGTTTATGTAGATATTACTGGGAAGTTGACCGTGTGGACCTCAAGGGTCGCACCTCGCGGCTTGTTTCATGCTTTTGTCATAGAAAACCCGATTTTTTTCCCTCTTTTTAGACTCAGTTATCCGCAAATTTAATAACGATTCAATTTTTTTTTGGTTTTGAAGATCGGTCAAAAACTCGCTGCGATACAATGCTAGCAAGCCAGGAAAACGCGTTTCGCGAAAAACGCATTTGAAAGCAAATTACCAAAAGCTGATTATTAAAGTGATTTGTGTTGTACTCCTTTATACACAGTGATATCAGGAAAAATACATCTTCTTGTTTGTAATACCTGCTAAATACATACAAAGTAAAATAGATTCATAGAAAGACAGCTTCGCGGGCTCACTCAGCTTGTCTGCGATCGCTCCAATCAGTAGTCCTTGCGGTATACTCGAGCACTCTTCGTTTATTGCTCCAAAAATATAAGAAAGACTTCAAATATCGGTCTCAAACTGTTTGAGTATACTCTTGAATAGCTAAACTTTCAATTTCTGCAATAAGTAAAGCCCATTTTTTTAACCGTCGAATGTGCGCCTCGAAAAATGGGGCTCCATATGAGAGGTTTTTAAGGACATTGTTAAACTTTACATGAAAGGTTCTTAATCTGAAAAGCTATTATAAATATGCCGTTGTTACTAAAATTGCAATGAAAATACCACCTGCTGGTCGGTATCCCAACATTAATACATATGAATTGATCTGCAAAATGTCAAAAAAAAAATTTACATAAAAGAAACAATTATACTCCTTCGAAGAATTTTTGTCGGACAATTATCAACTCAAATCAATATTACACAAATCAAAGAAAAGGAAAATTCGAAAACGTGTTTTTCATGTAAAATTTTATTCCTAAATTGTTTCCAAAATTGAAATGAGTAAAACTTCAAACAAGCATACTATAAAGATTGTGGCTTCACAGATTTCAAAATGCAAATCAAAACAAATGTTGAGAACTTTAAAAGATAACATGACGAACTTGTCGAGAAAGATTTTGTCAAGAAAAACACGTTTCAAGTCACGGCACCGAAAGAACTCTCGATATACGGTCAGGATAAATCGCTTAAACTTCTTTACCAGGTTAAAGTTTTGAATGGCCTGTTTTTCAAAACTCTTTGAAAGTAGGAAGAAGAGTAATCAGTGAAAAACGAAGATAAAAATAATTCATCAAAAGTTCTATCCATATTTGACTTACAGAAGTTTCTTTTGATGAAACATCTAATACACTTCTATGTGGTTTTCCAGCAAAATTTTATAAAAATACTTATTTTGTGATAGAGGAAGTGTCTTTGATAAGGAAATTTACTTAACCGCCAACAATTGTGATTAATTTTTCTTTTTGCAAGCTCTGCAATGGCAATCGAAACGAGTAATGCTGAAGATTTACGTTCAAAAACTATACAACACATTTTTAAACAAAAAAGTAAGAAATTATATATAATAATATTTCAACAAACTTTTCCCGAATAAGTCAGTAGAAAAATTGTTTTTTTTTTAAATATTCTTATGCAGTTTTGTCTACGAACATAACTCCCGTAAACAAAGTTGTATCGACTTTGTTGAGGCGTCAATCGCGCCTTTGCAATCTGAAAGGCTGATTAGTTTTTGGGACACTTCGGTCGTGGACAGGGTATGCTGTTTTGACCCCTTGAAGATTATTTCTGTCATGCGCATATATCTCACGAGCCAAACAAAGAATTTGCATCGTCAAAGTGTCAATCGACGCGTATTAACATTTTTGTGATGCTTTTGAATGTTTAAAAGAAACGTTCGAACCGTTTTTTAATTTTAGAAAAAAATGCAGAAAAGGTTTTTTCATAAACAATACTTTTTTAATCTGATTTGTGAGCCACATTAATCAATGTTTATAAAGTTTATATACTCCAAACATTTTTTTTTTAAAAAAAGCCTGCACAATTTTTTTCTCATGATGATGAAAAAAATTAAAAAAAAAATCATTTAACGTCATCATGACCTTCAAGGTCATGTACGTCATTCACTATATCTCGCGAACGAAATATAGTATTTGCATCGTTAATGTGTCACTCGACGCGTCTTAACATATTGGTTATGTTTCTAATTTTATAAAAAATTCGTTTGAGTCGTTTTTTCATTTAATGAAAAACCATTGCAAAACCTAATTTTCATAAAAAATAAATGTTTAATCTGATTTGCACGCACAATAAATTCTTATCAGTTTTTAAAAAGAACACAGTAAAACCTTTTTCCATGATTACAAAAAAAAATACATTGAAAATAAAAAAAATTCAAAGTCCTCATGGTAATATCATGCGTATAAGTGTGAACTCTTATACGCATGATATTACCTGATTACTTTTATTCTTAAGACATTATTTTTGAATCAATCAAAGTTTATTAATATTTGCATAATTTGAGCAGATTTTGAATAATTTTTACAGTACCGTGTTTAGTTTTAATAAAAAGACATTACATTTTGAAATACAATAAAATAAAAATTAATCAAATTTGCATTTGTATTAATGAACGCTTTGAATAGTAAAATGTTTTGTAGTCAATACTTTGCAAGATCATGTGCTTGAAAAAGCTTTCATCAAATCAAAAAATGTAGTTCTTATGCAGTTTTGTTATTTAGTGTTTATAAGATTTCAATTACTTCCTCCATCATTATGTGTAAAACATTTTACTTGTTACATGCAATTAAACTGATTTTTGACAACACATTCAATGTTTTTCAAGATCAACTGAAAACAAGAAATAAGTATTAGCCTGATTTTTGTAAAATCGCGAAAAATACAAATTCAATGATTACGCCAAAGTCATGACAATTTTGAACACAATTATACAAAATGGTCACCACGCGACAAAATCGCTTTAGTGGGCGTAAGAACAAAAATTGCATTCATTTTTGTTAGCGCTCTTTTTTCCTTCAAGCAAGGGTCGCACCTCGCGGCTTGTCGTATTATAGCGTTGACACACTGACCCATCATCAGTACGAAAACCATCATCAGCACAAAAAACCCCATCATAATGACAGTGAGATAAGCACGAAAAAAGACCATACTTATCTCGATAAGTACGAAAAACTGCCATCTATGTTTGGGTAGAATAATGAGAAACCATCTGCCGTGAATAGAATTTGACATTATTTATATCAGCTTCGAACCAAATCTGACGTGCCATCGCGGACAATTGCCGTTTGTCATCGAAACGACACCAACGACCGAATGATAATGACAGCACCAATGACGAAAACATGTGTGTCACCCCGTCATTTGAAGTTTCGTGCTGATGACGGTTTTCGTACTGATGATGGGTCAGTGTGTCAACGCTATTATGGAATCAAATCGTGCTCATTTTCACAGATTTGGATGAGGACACGTTTTTGAGTATTTTGTTTTGATACCAGAATATGTTCAGAAACTTCAAAGAAATGTTTTGTTTCATTCAGTACACCTCTCATAATTTATTGGAAAAAAAAAAATTAAAATTCATTGTGTCCATGAAGTTACGATAACCATCAACTTTTAGTGACTTATTATGATGCACGCCATGCATTCTGAATTTGAACACTTTTCGATATTGAAAGAAACATTTGAAAATATTTCCCAATTCGTCAAAAATCAGAAATATGTAATCTTTACTTTTTTGTATATATTTTGAATATTCTTTAGGAAGTTATTCTTCTCGAGTTTCATCTTTCGTGATTCCTAAAGAAAAATATCTACCTTACTTAAACAAATGATAAAAAATTTCTTAGGGTAAACATACAAACTCAATTCTGCTGCCTTGTCCGTGCTTTACTTCTTGAAAAATTCAAACTATTACATGCAAATTCTTGGTTGTCATTGCAATCTACCTTTTTTTGACTTAAAAATCAACAAAAACTAAACAGTGGGTTGATTTTTGTAAGAATATACTTGGAATTTAAAAAAAACGAGAAGGAGAAGCACATACATTTAATGTTTATTCCTAGAAACATTTTACATGGAAAATTTATGCTGGATATTGGAATGTTTCTTTTTTGATTTTGACATAGAAACATATTACATGGAAAATTTATGCTGGATATTGGAATGTTTCTTTTTTGATTTTGACACGGCGATTACTTCATCTTTTGATAATGAAAAAGTTTAGTTTGATTATTAATATTTTTTTGAAATGAGATTTTAAGCTGGTAGTTTCGTCTGACAGTAATGACATTGTTTTCATAATTTTGATGGTAGTATTCAATGCCAAATATTTATGTTTATATATCATGCATAAAAAAAGTTCTGTGCAACTCTAACAATGCCATCAAAAACAATCGAGGAAAGGAGAAAAACAATATTCACGTTTTCTAAAAATTCAATTTTTCATTAGTCCATTGAAACACTTGAAAAGATATGATGTCTTGAGACATATGATCGGAAAATACTTTCATGTCGAAAATATGAATTGAATTTGTTTTTTTTTTGGTTGAAGCGGCTTCACGGCTTGAAAAGCCAATTGAGCATTTATGATTTTTAATTTAATCAACTGTTTTGACTATAAAATAATCTTTAAAAGTTTTACCTGAAACCATCAAATCAAATAAACAATTAACACAAAATGGAATCAAGAATGAGCCAAATCTCAACACAAAATTTTTTGTTCGAAGGTTTTCAAACGAATGATAACATATGTTATTCTAATTATCTTTTCATACTTCGAACTGAATATTAAATGCCAATAGTTCCCTTTGAATCAATAGTGGTTTAATAGTTTCAACAGGGTGGTTTCACACACGAGAATCTTAAGTCAAAAATAAACTGTCGTGCGAAAGGCTCTACAAATGCACCCTTGCTGAAGAAACTGACGTAAAATAGCATTGAAATTTCAAAGAAATCAACGAAAGTTTAAATAGAAATGTTAAAACTTCTTAAAATCTGGAAGATCTACACATTTAAGAACATTTTTCTCATTTTAAGCAACATCCATTGTTGTTTATGGTGTCAGTGAGTTTATCGAAGTGTATTAACATTTGTATGATTCTGCCAAATCTTATATGAAGCCGCTTTTAAACTGAATGACAAATAGTGGAGAATATTAAACTTTTATTTGGAACAATTTTTCTACCTGCCTTCCACTTCAAAAAATCAATTATTTATAAAAGTTAGATGCTCTAAAAAATTGAAACTTTTTTTCATGATCACGAAATAAATTATTCTTTTAAAAGTATTGTTAAATAAATTATTATTTTGAAATCGAAAATCATTAAAAGTCGATATGAAGTAGGGGTTGATTCGTTATTTCACTAATTCTTGGTGCATTGTTGTACATTCAATCAAAGCGTATTTACATATGCTTGATTTGAGGAAATTTTGATTAACAACAGTCCCGCCGATTGTATTTTAATAAAATAAATTAATTAAAAGAACTGTTAAAAATTTGAATATTTTTTTTAAAAAAATCTACCAGATTTTTACTCTTTGCAGTAAATTGTTGCGTGCCCCGCATTCCTTCACCTCCCTCCCAGCCAATCATCCTCCATGTGCTCCACCACTTCGGACGCAACATGGACGATGACCGCCGAGAGGAGGCCCCCGTGCGGAGCACCCACCAACAGTGGTCGCATAGTGGCGACCATAGATAAAATGTTTTGTAAACCGGCTAGCTCACCGGGTCGTGGGCTAATAAAATGCACATCGACAAAAGAAACTTTTATAACCGGACAAAAACCCAATCGCGCACATGCTGAGGAGAGGAGAACCATGAAGCAAAACTCACTTCATATTATTTTCACTTATGTAATTTAGTAAATTTAATTCTACACACAATCGGTTAACATTGAGACGCATCTGACGCACCTGACGCACACGCTTATCGTCCAGTTGGATGATTCAACAGCTCGATTCGAATATATATACCGTATTATTGCCTGAGCTTATTTTATCAGGATTCAAAAGTCGTTCCGATCTTCCGTCACGATAATGATGATTGTGATGATCCTCGCTCGAGATGGCGGACGAGACGGTTGATCCGGCCAATAGCGATGTTGAGGAGCTTTTCAAGTAGCGTAACGTGATTTCCGGTAGTTGATAGGTGGATATAGTTGTACGAATGTCTTCGGCAATTTTAAGCGCAATCGGATTGATTGCCGAAGAAAAATATGCTTCGGTATTGGCAATCTGAGGAGCATGGCCCATCATTGCATGAGCCAATCCACTATTTCGAGCCACGATTTCTGCATTGATCAAGTCCGAGGCACGCTTCAATTTAAGTATGCAATCTTCCAACGAGTTAGTGATCGAAGGTCCAAGACCGATCTCGTCGTGAATTGCAGCCAATATATGCGGATTATCGTCCGCTAAATTCATGTGAACTTACAGTGATTTGTTGAAATTCGCTATGCCGGCATCTAAAATGGCTGTTTCCAAACGATCTCCCGCCTAACTCACTATATGCGTCTGCTAAGCTGCTTGCGGCTGGTTTTCCAATTTTCGGATTTCTCATCCATTATTTCTGTGGATTGTCACGAATGAAACTAAAATCTATCCAAATTTCGTTAATACAATAACTAGGGTATCCGTTAAAACACTCTAAACTATCTAGCCAAAAAAAACAAGCTCGCAAGCTGACACCGACCCCAAAAACCCAAACGTGACCGTCTCGGTCAACACCACTTTTCCAACTCTTTTTCGTCAACTCACCTCCTACACTTTTTCACCGCGATCACCCGTTGAAGCATTTTTGCTCCAATTATTACCATATATGGTAATATGTCAGAGTCTTTTCGGCCAATCAGAGGGCGACAGCATGCAAAGTGAACCGATTCGCGCTCGATCACTTAAACTCACCTCGCAAGAGAGACAGCGCGTGTGGTGGATTACTAAATTGGGATTTAGTACTGCCAATGCTGATGATTTGGACGTGTACTGAGGGAAATTCGAATATATTCCAATTTGGAAAAAATGAAAAAAATGAACTACTAAAATTGAGAATTGATCCGCAACAGAACGTGGGGACGACCCCGCCCTGAGAAGAGTCTCTCCACAATAAAGCCGGGCTATGTATGAACTCTAAGTAATGAAAGATCTCATGGTTGGTATGAGGCTAGGCAAATGTAATCAAAACGTCTACGCGTCGAAATCATCATGCTCACTCAAACGAACCAGGAGGGTTTTAATAAAATGGGAAGTCTTACGTGAAACTCAGCAGATGTAGTCAAAACGTCTTAACGTCGAAATCATCATACATGTTCACGCAATTTCCTCGATACGGTATTACGTTAAGGTAACTCTACTCAATCGACAGTTTTACCCGAAATAAGCCTTCAAAACTAACTTAGTAGTCGAAGTAGCTCAAAACCGGAACGGAACCTATCAACGGCGGGTTACTGAGTTATCAAACAAAATGAAACACGGGCGTGTTGAAAAGATGAGTAATGAAATCGCTATTACAGATCAGAGATAATGTTACGACAAGATATCCGGGACAATACACGACACTGAAAAACGAAATGGTGTACCTTCCGAGTTTTACACTGGGGTTGAGCTGTACTAACGACAAAGGATCGACCGTTGCCCTCTGTATTGAAACCCCATAGAGAACCTCAGGTCTAACCTGACAGACTTCAACCCCAGTCTCGAATCAGCCAAAGAAACAAACCAGAACTTAAAGACGAAGACAAATACATACATTTTGAGTTCAATATGAACCCCCCCTTCCCCCTAAGAAAGTTGCCTAGCAACTGAAACGGTTGTATACCGGAGCTGAAAAGATGAGGAACACTAGATTCCGATAGGTAAAATGGGTAATATTTGAAAGATAAAGAGCTAGGGTTAGAACACACAAAAAAATGGTCTCACTTCCTGTGAGCAATTATTAATAATATGATACTAGATATACCAAAAAAAAATATTTACATTATATACAGACGTCAACGCTCAACGCGGACTAGTTTAGGGACCCCAGAGGTCGTCAATTCTCTAGCATTTTAAGACTCCAAACCCAAATATTCAACCTAAGGATATATGAACAGATACTAAATAAGGTACAACCTAACTATATGCGACGCAGATGTATATACTAATACAATACCCGTCCACACTAATGCAACCAATACGTCACACGACGAGGCCATTAGGAAAACTCATTGGACTTCGAAACAAACTAACTAATATGCGTGTCCACACTAATGCAACCGATACGTCACACGACGAGGCCATTAGGAAAACTCGTTGGATCACGAAGCAAACTAACTATATACGTCCACACTAATGCAACCGTTACGTCACACGACGAGGCCATTAGGAAAACTCACTGGACTACTAATTTTATAAGGGACCACGTCCTGTACTAAATATTACCGATATATACAAACTCACCAAAAAAATTGACATACTAATATATGTACGATATATATACAGATAGCTATCAACAAAATATACAGATCGAAGTTAACTCTTAATGTCCTGTGCGTGACATACACCAAGAGTTTTACCGGACATATCACGAACTTCGTAAGCAACCTGTCCCACAGGTCGAACAATGATTCCAGGCACAAACTTCGGGGCAAGTTTGGCGGAAAACCGATCAACAGCCTTACTCAAGACATGATTACGGACATGTACAGCTTGACCGGGCTGAAACATTCGGGGCTTACTACGCAAATCGTATCTGCGTTTACCCTTCAAGTAGGATTCTTGAAGTTTAGCTTGGACCTTGATTTGAATATCGCGCATTTTGTCGTTGCGCTCCGTGACACTTAGTTGACCATCAGCTAAAGAAGATAATTTACGTAGGAGGGTGTAGTCCGAGCCATGTCTAATAGCCTGAAATCCGAACATTAGGAAGTGCGGTGAACAACCAGTGGATTCATGCACTACGTTCCTAAATGCAGCGCATGTCTCCACCAGGGAGCGGTCCCAATTACGATGGTCGTCACCAATATAAGAGCGAATAGCGGATAGAATGGATTGATTGGCACGCTCAGAAGCGTTGGACTGCGGAGAATATCGAGGATTTAAAACTTGGGTGATATTGTAGTCTGACAGAAGTTGCGTGAAAACTTTAGACACAAATTGCACTCCGTTATCGGAATGAATAATTTCAGGAACGCCAAAAGTATGGAAAATATTATCGGACAGAAAGTTCACAACGGACTCGGCAGTTGCCTTAGGCATGGCCTTAAGCCATAGAAATTTGGAATAGTGGTCCAGCACCACGAAAAGTTGCGTATTTCCGAACTTAGAACGGGGATAGGGACCCAGAAAGTCAATGAACAGGCGTTGCAGTGGACGCTCAGAAATACGCATTTGTCCGAGAGGAGGACGTAGAGTTTGGTTATTAGACTTTGTCTGTTTGCAGACAGAACATTGACTAATAAATTTACGAACGTCGAGTTTGAGACGTGGCCAATAGAAATATCGACGCAATATTTCGGCGGTTTTATGGACACCACTATGTGCGGATACAGGGGAGCTATGACTGTGAGATATGAGCAGTTGTTGTACCCTGTCGGGCACCCATAGTTTAGTTTGAGGGATATTTACTTGGTCATCCGACATGACACCGGTATTAATATAGATTTTCCCGTTTTGTACCCAAATATTAGAAAATTTATCGGGGTTTTGCTGTATAAGATCGATACGCTCTAGATATGAGGAGTCACTAAAGGCTGACTCAGGAATTAAAGGATGCAGAGAAGCATGTTCCGGAAGAATTGAAGTTAAAGTTTGGTCAGAGAGAATAGAGATATTGCCGGCTACAATACCTTCATGTACGCGCGACAACGCGTCTGGGACGACGTTTACGGATCCTTTGCAGTGTTGGATTTGAAAGTCAAATCCTTGTAGTTTGAGACTCCAACGAGCCAGTCTGCCGGAAAGGTCAGTTTGCCGCATCAGCCACTTGAGGCTGGCATGATCGGTAATGATAGTAAAAGAAAACCCCTCGATATAGGCACGAAATTTTTTTACACTTTGAACAGCCGCCAGGCATTCGAGTTCCGTGATAGTATAGTTACGTTGGGCCGAATTTAATTTACCGGACATAAAAGCAATAGGATGCTCTTTACCATCCTCGTCCTTTTGAAATAACACGCTACCGACACCGGTAGTACTGGCGTCACACTGTATAAAGAAGGGTTTACTAAAGTCTGGATTAATTAAAACTGGAGCCGAAATTAGGGCTTGTTTTATTTGCGAGAAAGCGTTTTCGGCGGAGTCGTTCCATTTAAACGAACGCTTACTCTGAAGTAAATCGGTTAGAGGCGCCGTGATACTGGCGAAGCGAAGGATGAAACGACGATACCAACCCGCCATTCCCATAAAACGCCGTACGTCCTTAGCGGACCTAGGAGTGGGGTAGTCAACAATACTAGAAATTTTATCCGAATCGGTTTTTAGGATACCGTCACTGACTATATATCCGAGATATTTGATCTCGCGTTGAAGGAATTTACTTTTGTCGACGTTAATAGTAAGGCCGGCGGAAGTGAGAAATTGAGCTACTTTACTTAATAGATCTAAATGTTCCTCAAAGGTGGCACTAGTAATGAGTAGGTCGTCTAAATAGACGAAAATTTTGTCATGATACTCGTGCGGAATGACTTTATGCATGAGTCGACACATAGTTTGTGGGGCGTTGCAAAGACCAAAAGGCATAACAGTGAAATGATAAAGAGGACGACCAGGGACTGTAAAAGCGGTCTTTTCGCGCGACTCCATAGATAAAGGAATTTGCCAGAAGGCGTCCTTGAGATCTAGACTGGTTATGAATTTAGTAGATTGTAGACGAGATAAGAGACCCTCAATTAGCGGAAGTGGATATGCATCCTTGATAGTGACCTCGTTAACCCTACGCGCGTCCAGACATAGCCGATTTTTACCGGGTTTGCGGACCAAAGTGACGGGAGAACTCCATGAGCTCTGACTTTCCTCTATAACGCCAAGAGAAAGCATACGATCTAATTCGGTATATAGCTGAGATTGAATAACAGGAGACACTGAATAGTGACGTTGTTTAACGGGTTTAGCGGAACCCGTATCGATAGTATGACTCAGAAGAGAAGTTTTTCCCAACCCACGCTCGTTAAAGGACGGAAAGGTCTGGATAACAGATTGAAGCTGCATTTGCTGCGCTGTAGGTAGATGATGATACACATCACCTTTAGAGCTAGGAACAGTATTAAGTACTTGTAGAGAAGGTAACTGAAAAGGTACGATATTGAATGCGTTCCAAAAATCGATGCCCAGATACAGGGAATGTCCTAGAGAAGGGACTACTAAAAATCGAATGGGTTTGATTAAGTTCCCGAAGGAGACTGAAGTGTCTACATAACCTAACGCGGAGACATGTTGTCCAGAAGCAGTACTAATGTGGAGTTTGGAAGAATGCAGATAAAGTTGTAATTTAGATATAAGGTCTAAAGACCCATGACCCAAAACTAACGCTAGCTCCACTATCGAGTAACCCAGAGAGTTTATGCCCATTAATGGCTATTTCACGAAAAGGTCGGGAATCCGCTGAAGGATCATCGGAATATATGGAGTGTAGTACTGCCTTACGCAGTTGACGGAGTTTATAAAAATATAATGCCGTACGTTTACACCGACGTAGGCGACTATTGGACAGTAGGCGACATTTAGATTTAATAGAAGGATGAACTATATGAGGTGACGTCACGGAAACAAGATCGCTATGTATGGACTCAACAGGTAACACAACAGGTTTTAAATTGATATTGGGGTCCGTTTGGATGGTGACATCTCTCATAGAGATGTTAGAGAGGGAAGGTACCTGATTTACAGACGCGTATTTGCTTCGGGTCGGACTGGGATACGTGTTTTTATTCGGTCGGACCGATTCAGAGGCATGTTGTTGGCGATGACTGGAGTGGATCGATTCCCCGCGAACGACACACTCCTTCGCCCGTTTCCCGAAGGATTGCATTTAGCACAGTTACTTTTCAGGACACCATCGTGGCCACATCCAAAACAGAAAAGTCGATTTACCGGAATTGGACAATTTCCGAAGGAATGCCCACTACGCTTACAGTTCCAACAGATAACGGAGTTAGAAAAAGTTTCGGAAGAGCGAACTGTAGGAGATACGTCTGCCTGTCTGAATGGATTACCAGAAGAACGACGAGAGTTGATAGGATCGACGTTTTTCGACCCAGACGTAAGATGAATTTCGTGCACGGAACGCCGCACGAAAGGAATAGTCCGTTTTACAGGAGTGTTGATGTTCCATACACTCTCGACGGAAATACAACATTGGACTAGTTCGCGAGTGTTGTTAAAGGTGCGACCAGCTAAATGATCGCTCAGACGGGTGGACATGTTGCGATATAGGATGACTTGTAGGTCAGTGTCCGGTAATGGATGCCGAAGCTGAAGGGTCAGTCCTTCAACAGCATCGAAGAACTCAATGAATGTTTCAGAAGGTTTTTGAATCCGCGCGTCAATACGTCGTCGGATGTCCACATCGGAGGTAAGAGAGCCATACCGACTCAGAAAGGCGGCCTTAAAGCCGTCCCAATCAAAGGACTGGGGATGTAGTTGGAGATATTTCCAATACCAGACCGCTGCTGGTCCACGAACTAATAAATGGAAACTCGCGATGAGTTCTGCAAACGAAACCTGATAGGTGCGAGAGAGAGTCTCGACTTGGAATATAAAAATCTCGGCGTTGAGACTAGAGTTGGTTCCATCAAACGTGATGCCCCATTTAAATATGGGTACATTATGACGGACAGAGGTGTTTAAGGTTTCCCTTACAGGTGGAGGAAAACTATGCGTATAAGGAACGTCTGGATACATAGGGGGTGGAGTTTTCACCTCACCTACAGGTTGTGTCGGACTTACATACCGAAAGTGTTCACCTTGATTTAACATATATAAATCCGCAGTGTGGATAGATTTTTCAGTCACAAGGTGTTTCGGACTGTTGAAAATGATGGGCGCCTGACATTGTTCGGGCGGAATGTTTATCACCACGGATTGATTAGGTGGGGAACTGCCTCCCACTTCAGACACTTGTAGCGGATGATTAATGGAAAAAGGATTGGACTCACTCCCTAACTCGAGGGATGGTCTGATTTCCCGAGACGTAACCGGAGAAGATACTACTTTGGGCCAGAATGCCTGAGGAATATCCATGTTGCAAGATAGAATGATATATATAACTGAAGATATTAGATAATAGGTGTAATGTTAAGTGATAGAGCGACTAAATGGTTGCGCGGATTATATAAAAAGATTAAGTTATTTTACCGAATAAGGTATTAAGATATTACACGAAACGATATTATAAGATACGATATTATACGATACTTTAGTACACGATATTATAATACAACTTAACGATACTCTGGCTAACTCAAAAGGCGGTCCAAATTACTCGCTTAAAGCGAAACGCCACAAAACTACGCTAACTATATCAATTAAACGCCAATGGGCGATATGTTCAAATACTAAACGCGGCGATGATACTAAACGCGTACTACCGAAACCGATTGTAGGAGTGTGAGTGTGAGTGGTTTACAATAGTTTACAATAGTTTTACATGAATTTACATAAATTTTTGACTTAAATTATTGTACATAGTTTTTACATAATTTGTTTTACAAAAATTTTTACATAAATGTTTTACAAAAAGTTTTACAACAGTGTTTTACAAAAGTATGACTTAGTATTATTGTGTCGATTCACATACGAATCGGAATAACATGAAGTGATTATTATTGGTATTTTTGTTTTATAAAGATATATTTGGTCTCCCCACCATCAGACAATACGCGATCAGATACAAAATTTAATTAGACACTTAAATTGTGTGTCACAACAAAATGTGAAGTACGTAAAACGAGATGATTCACGATTCGAACAAATTATCCGACGACTACAAGTTAAAAGTGAATTTATTTTATAAATTTAATAGAAGTGTGTCGAAACAGGGATTGCGACGGTTTCAAACGTGGAAGCGATTACTGGGTGTGATTGAGATAATCACAATCCCGATTCAAACAAACTACGCGAATTACCCGACACTTTTCCGAATTTCGACAACACTATGCAACTTGAATTTAGTAATTTAGAAAGGCAAAAGGCCGAAACGTTTGGGCGCCATGTGTTGCGTGCCCCGCATTCCTTCACCTCCCTCCCAGCCAATCATCCTCCATGTGCTCCACCACTTCGGACGCAACATGGACGATGACCGCCGAGAGGAGGCCCCCGTGCGGAGCACCCACCAACAGTGGTCGCATAGTGGCGACCATAGATAAAATGTTTTGTAAACCGGCTAGCTCACCGGGTCGTGGGCTAATAAAATGCACATCGACAAAAGAAACTTTTATAACCGGACAAAAACCCAATCGCGCACATGCTGAGGAGAGGAGAACCATGAAGCAAAACTCACTTCATATTATTTTCACTTATGTAATTTAGTAAATTTAATTCTACACACAATCGGTTAACATTGAGACGCATCTGACGCACCTGACGCACACGCTTATCGTCCAGTTGGATGATTCAACAGCTCGATTCGAATATATATACCGTATTATTGCCTGAGCTTATTTTATCAGGATTCAAAAGTCGTTCCGATCTTCCGTCACGATAATGATGATTGTGATGATCCTCGCTCGAGATGGCGGACGAGACGGTTGATCCGGCCGATAGCGATGTTGAGGAGCTTTTCAAGTAGCGTAACGTGATTTCCGGTAGTTGATAGGTGGATATAGTTGTACGAATGTCTTCGGCAATTTTAAGCGCAATCGGATTGATTGCCGAAGAAAAATATGCTTCGGTATTGGCAATCTGAGGAGCATGGCCCATCATTGCATGAGCCAATCCACTATTTCGAGCCACGATTTCTGCATTGATCAAGTCCGAGGCACGCTTCAATTTAAGTATGCAATCTTCCAACGAGTTAGTGATCGAAGGTCCAAGACCGATCTCGTCGTGAATTGCAGCCAATATATGCGGATTATCGTCCGCTAAATTCATGTGAACTTACAGTGATTTGTTGAAATTCGCTATGCCGGCATCTAAAATGGCTGTTTCCAAACGATCTCCCGCCTAACTCACTATATGCGTCTGCTAAGCTGCTTGCGGCTGGTTTTCCAATTTTCGGATTTCTCATCCATTATTTCTGTGGATTGTCACGAATGAAACTAAAATCTATCCAAATTTCGTTAATACAATAACTAGGGTATCCGTTAAAACACTCTAAACTATCTAGCCAAAAAAAACAAGCTCGCAAGCTGACACCGACCCCAAAAACCCAAACGTGACCGTCTCGGTCAACACCACTTTTCCAACTCTTTTTCGTCAACTCACCTCCTACACTTTTTCACCGCGATCACCCGTTGAAGCATTTTTGCTCCAATTATTACCATATATGGTAATATGTCAGAGTCTTTTCGGCCAATCAGAGGGCGACAGCATGCAAAGTGAACCGATTCGCGCTCGATCACTTAAACTCACCTCGCAAGAGAGACAGCGCGTGTGGTGGATTACTAAATTGGGATTTAGTACTGCCAATGCTGATGATTTGGACGTGTACTGAGGGAAATTCGAATATATTCCAATTTGGAAAAAATGAAAAAAATGAACTACTAAAATTGAGAATTGATCCGCAACAAAATTCTTTGCAGCTTCAGATATTTTAAAGGTTTTTTGTTAAATGAAGCGTTGTTTTTATGGTCACCACACATATTCAAACAAAAAAAATTAATAATTAATATTTATAATGAATAAGTGGTTCACATGATTAATATTACCAGATTTCAGTTACTCTAATAATCCTTATTTTATACAATTTGCAATAAATGAAATTGTTTCAATAGAAAAACTGGGAGAAAAGTAAATTATGTTTATTAAAAATTTCTATCTGCTGCAAATCAATTCTTCCCAAAATCAGATGCTACAAAGAATTTTTATCATATAAAAATCAGTCCTGCTGTGTATTCCCACAAAATATTCATACAATACCAGCAAACAATGAATATTTCTTATGAAAAATTAAGCGTCCGTTATTTACGTAATGACCATTTGTGAAACATTCGTTTATTCATTGCAAGGGTTCGTAAGAATTCAATTATATCTACCCCAACTTTTCTAGTATTTTTTTTGGGGTTTATATAGAATCCGACATCGAATTTTGACTTCATATTACATGTTGTTTTAAGATCAATTGCAATTTACCAAGAGAGTATTGATCCTTCTATGGTGAAATTTCGAAATAGTGAATTTATATAAAACTTGTGGAAATTTCGGAAATAACTACCACAAAAGGTCATCGCGCGGCTGAATGTAGTTTACGCTGTGTAAAAACGAAAAACTTCATTCTAGAATCCTTAAGTTCCAATTTCACCAAAAAAGTCGCCTACGCCCTCTTGTCTTTTAAGCGTGGATAAGATAAAACTGCTCACGCAAAAAGGCTTTGTAACCTGCATAAAGATTCAATCCGACCACTTACTCACCAGATGCCTGAGGTAATTAATGGGTGCTCCCCAAGATGATACGACTAATGCTAGCTCATTTCACTAACTGTGTTAAGTCCTCAGCATTAATATTGTTTAGAGCGTAATTAAAAGTTGTTTGTCTGGACTTCAAAGGCCGCACTTCACGGCGTGGTGTCAAACTTTGCTTACAAAATATTTTATGAATTAATATAATGCTGCAAATTATTTCACTGTCCAAATTCTATTACCACCTATGTACATGAAACAAATCATGAAAATGCTCTGGACATTGCAATAATCAAACTCTTTTTAAAGTTGTTCAAGACAAGTAAACTACATCATTGTTTTTGAAAATAATGACATTGAAAAACATTGTAGTAAGGCAATTCACTTACACACTTACAGAATGGTGAACTATGAACAAACATAAATAAAATTGTTTAACATAAAACCAAAAGCAGCGAAAAGTTTCCATAAAAAATAAATGAATACATAAGTTCCCATCGCTTAGCGTACTAACCAAAACTAATAAGTCGAGACTCTGCAGAGTTTGCACGCAACGACTTTTGACTAAAGTATTATTACTTAAGCTATAAGTTGTGTTACGGTTGATACTCAACTAAGCGAAGCAGTAAATTCATGCACAACAATCTTGTCGACACATTCGTACTCCCCGAGAACATGGCCCTTGAGCAGTACTTCTTTCCAGCATATTATTCTGAACAACATCTCGTTCTTGCGTAAACTTAGTTCCTATATGCCAGGCTATAAACTACTTTAAAATTGAGTAATTTTGAATGCATGTCGCTTAAGTAGAAGAATGAATTCTTTTAGAAAGTTTTGCGGGGCAAAATGTTCTATGAAGTTGCAAAAGTTTGGCCTTGTGCTTGATAACTTTTGCGAACATTTTGCCACTTACAATTTTCGGGATACATTTTGTACCTTGTCATTTTACGTTTGCTACACGAGGACGTATGCATTTATAATATGAAAGAAGTACTGTGAAAAATGGATGTAATGCTGAAGAGAAATTGTGGTGGCGAGAACTCACTTTGCAAGAATCGTTCCACGATGAATTGCGTTAAAATTCGAACTGATTTCAAATGCGTGGCCGTAATTCAATTTTCGAAGTTGAAATAAAAGTGAATCGATTTATGAATAAATTTTGTGGCTTTCCAAGTGGAACACTCATCATGAGTTTGTAATATTGGCAGGAAAGTAGTTAATAAATTTGAGTCTGTATTTTCTTTTCAAGAAAGAATGTTGTGAAGACAAGTTGTATTGTTGGTGGATTTACATTGAATTGAATATTTGATTCAATACAAAATCGCGATTGGATTTTCAAACTAAAGTTTGCAAATTTTGTGATATATTTTTTCCACAAAGTTTTTTTCATCTTGATGTTTATTAAGTACGCATAACTTCGACTAAAATAGAGATTTGCTTTCAACATTCATTATTGTGTATTAAATTAAATTTATCATGCCATGAAGTTTCATCCTGTTGAAAGTTACGGAATCTTGCATTTGAATGCAAAAACACGTTTCTAGGTCTTATTTGGCTTGGAAAACATTTCTCTACGAAAGTCAAACATACCTTTCAATCGGATAAAATGCAAGCAGTGCTGATTTATTTCATGAAGAAACCATGCAAGGATATTTTTAAATAAAACAAGCCGCGAGGTGCGACCCTTGAGGTCCACACGGTCAACTTCCCAGTAATATCTACATAAACATCAACAACATTACAACAATGAGAGGTATTCATAGCAGTACCAGGAATGAGTTAATATGAATCATATCGTCTACGAGAGGGTCCATTGATTACGTAAGGTTTTTGGTCGATGAGGACAGATTGAATATTCACGCGGACAGGACCGGCTCAATATTTTGTGGCGCCCTGTGCAAAAGTGCAACTTTGCGCCCCCAAGCCAAACAATAGTCGTTTCCACGTAACCCACAAGGTAGAATTTTTTACGCGCTTTTTTAATGAGGTATCCCGGTAGGCCTACTCCTCAGATTAAATTTGCAAAATCACAGAAAGTTTAAAAATCTTTAAATTAAAAATAGCGTCGTAAAGTGCCGTAGGGTGCCGTAAAGTGCCGTAAGGTGCCGTAAAGTGCCGTAAGGTGCCGTAAAGTGCCGTAAGGTGCCGTAAAGTGCCGTAAGGTGCCGTAAGGTGCCGTAAAGTGCCGTAAGGTGCCGTAAAGTGCCGTAAGGTGCCGTAAGGTGCCGTAAAGTGCCGTAAGGTGCCGTAAAGTGCCGTAAGGTGCCGTAAAGTGCCGTAAGGTGCCGCAAGGTGCCATAAGGTGCCGTAAAGTGCCGTTAGGTGCCGTAAAGTGCCGTAAGGTGCCGTAAAGTGCCGTAAGGTGCCGTAAAGTGCCGTAAGGTGCCGTAAGGTGCCGTAAAGTACCGTAAAGTGCCGTAAAGTGCCGTAAAGTGCCGTAGGGTGCCGTAAAGTGCCGTAAAGTGCCGTAAAGTGCCGTAAGGTGCCGTAAAGTGCCGTAAGGTGCCGTAAAGTGCCGTAAGGTGCCGTAAAGTGCCGTAAGGTGCCGTAAAGTGCCGTAAGGTGCCGTAAAGTTCCGTAAGGTGCCGTAAAGTGCCGTAAGGTGCCGTAAAGTGCCTTAAGGTGCCGTAAGGTGCCGTAAAGTGCCGTAAAATGCCGTAAAGTGCCGTAAAGTGCCGTAAAGTGCCGTAAGGTGCCGTAAGGTGCCGCAAAGTGCCGTAAGGTGCCGAAAGGTGCCGTAAAGTGCCGTAAGGTGCCGTAAGGTGCCGTAAAGTGCCGTAAGGTGCCGTAAGGTGCCGTAAGATGCCGTAAGGTGCCGCAAAGTGCCGTAAGGTGCCGTAAGGTGCCGTAAGGTGACGTAAGGTGCCGTAAAGTGCCGTAAGGTGCCGTAAAGTGCCGTTAGGTGCCGTAAAGTGCCGTAAGGTGCCGTAAGGTGCCGTAAAGTGCCGTAAGGTGCCGTAAGCTGCCGTAAGGTGCCGTAAAGTGCCGTAAGGTGCCGTAAAGTGCCGTAAGGTGCCGTAAAGTAACGTAAAGTGCCGTAAGGTGCCGTAGGGTGCCGTAAAGTGCCGTAGGGTGCCGTAAGGTGCCGTAAAGTGCCATAAGGTGCCGTAAAGTGCCGTAGGGTGCCGTAAAGTGCCGTAGGGTGCCGTAAAGTGCCGTAAGGTGCCGTAAAGTGCCGTAAAAAGCCGTAAGGTGCCGTAAAGTGCCGTAAGGTGCCGTAAGGTGCCGTAGGAAGCCGTAAATTGCCGTAGGGTGCCGTAAGGTGCCGTAAAGTGCCATAAGGTGCCGTAAAGTGCCGTAGGGTGCCGTAAAGTGCCGTAGGGTGCCGTAAAGTGCCGTAAGGTGCCGTAAAGTGCCGTAAAGTGCCGTAAGGTGCCGTAAAGTGCCGTAAGGTACCGTAAGGTGCCGTAAAGTGCCGTAAGGTGCCGTAGGGTGCCGTAAGGTGCCGTAAGGTGCCGTAAAGTGCCGTAAAGTGCCGTAAGGTGCCGTAGGGTGCCGTAAAGTGCTGTAGGGTGCCGTAAGGTGCCGTAAAGTGCCGTAAGGTGCCGTAAGGTGCCGTAAAGTGCCGCAAGGTGCCGTAGGGTGCCGTAAAGTGCCGTAAAGTGCCGTAAGGTGCCGTAAAGTGCCGTAAAGTGCCGTAAGGTACCGTAGGGTGCCGTAAGGTGCCGTAGGGTGCCGTAAAGTGCCGTAAAGTACCGTAAAGTGCCGTAAAGTGCCGTAAAGTGCCGTAGGGTGCCGTAAAGTGCCGTAAAGTGCCGTAAAGTGCCGTAAGGTGCCGTAAAGTGCCGTAAGGTGCCGTAAAGTGCCGTAAGGTCCGTAAAGTGCCGTAAGGTGCCGTAAAGTGCCGTAAAGTGCCGTAAGGTGCCGTAAAGTGCCGTAAGGTGCCGTAAAATGCCGTAAGGTGCCGTAAGGTGCCGTAAGGTGCCGTAAAGTGCCGTAAGGTGCCGTAAAGTGCCGTAAAGTGCCGTAAGGTGCCGTAAAGTGCCGTAAGGTGCCGTAAGGTGCCGTAAAGTGCCGTAAGGTGCCGTAAGGTGCCGTAAGATGCCGTAGGGTGCCGTAAGGTGCCGTAAAAAGCCGTAAGGCGCCGTAAAGTGCCGTAAAGTGCCGTAAGGTGCCGTAAAGTGCCGTAAGGTGCCGTAAAAAGCTGTAAAGTGCCGTAAGGTGCCGTAGGGTGCCGTAAAGTGCCGTAAGGTGCCGTAAAGTGCCGTAAGGTGCCGTAAAGTGACGTAAGGTGCCGTAAGGTGCCGTAAGGTGCTGTAAAGTGCCGTTAGGTGCCGTAAAGTGCCGTTAGGTGCCGTAAAGTGCCGTAAGGTGCCGTAAGGTGCCGTAAAGTGCCGTAAGGTGCCGTAAAGTGCCGTAAGGTGCCGTAAAGTGCCGTAAGGTGCCGTAAGGTGCCGTAAAGTGCCGCAAGGTGCCGTAAAGTGCCTTAAAATGCCGTAGGGTGCCGTAAGGTGCCGTAAGGTGCCGTAAAGTGCCGTAAGGTGCCGTTAAGTGCCGTAGGGTGCCGTAAGGTGCCGTAAAGTGCCGTAAGGTGCCGTAAAGTGCCGTAAGGTGCCGTAAGGTGCCGCAAAGTGCCGTAAGGTGCCGTAAAGTGCCGTAAGGTGCCGTAAAGTGCCGTAAGGTGCCGTAAGGTGCCGTAAAGTGCCGTAAAGTGCCGTAAAGTGCCGTAAGGTGCCGTAAGTTGCCGTAAGGTGCCGCAAAGTGCCGTAAGGTACCGTAAGGTGCCGTAAAGTGCCGTAAGGTGCCGTAAGGTGCCGTAAGGTGCCGTAAAGTGCCGTAAGGTGCCGTAAAGTGCCGTAAGGTGCCGTAAGGTGCCGTAAAGTGCCGTAAAGTGCCGTAAAGTGCCGTAGGGTGCCGTAAAGTGCCGTAAAGTGCCGTAAAGTGCCGTAAGGTGCCGTAAAGTGCCGTAAGGTGCCGTAAGGTGCCGTAAAGTGCCGTAAGGTGCCGTAAAGTGCCGTAAGGTGCCGTAAAGTGCGGTAAGGTGCCGTAAGGTGCCGTAAGGTGCCGTAAAGTGCCTTAAGGTACCGTAAAGTGCCGTAAGGTGCCGTAAAGTGCTGTAAGGTGCCGTAAGGTGCCGTAAAGTGCCGTAAAGTGCCGTAAAGTGCCGTAAGGTGCCGTAAATTTCCGTAAGGTGCCGTAAGGTGCCGTAAGGTGCCGCAAAGTGCCGTAAGGTGCCGTAAGGTGCCGTAAAGTGCCGTAAGGTGCCGTAAAGTGCCGTAGGGTGCCTTAAAGTGCCGTAAAGTGCCGTAAAGTGCCGTAAGGTGCCGTAGGGTGCCGTAAAGTGCCGTAGGGTGCCGTAAGGTGCCGTAAAGTGCCGTAAGGTGCCGTAAAGTGCCGTAAGGTGCCGTAAAGTGCCGTAAAGTGCCGTAAGGTGCCGTAAGGTGCCGTAAAGTGCCGTAAGGTGCCGTATAGTGCCGTAAGGTGTCGTAAAGTGCCGTAAGGTGCCGTAAGGTGCCGTAAAGTGCCGTAAAGTGCCGTAGGGTGCCTTAAAGTGCCGTAAAGTGCCGTAAAGTGCCGTAAAGTGCCGTAAGGTGCCTTAAAGTGCCGTAAGGTGCCGTAAAGTGCCGTAAGGTGCCGTAAGGTGCCGTAAGGTGCCTTAAGGTGCCGTAAAGTGCCGTAAGGTGCCGTAAAGTGCCGTAAGGTGCCGTAAGGTGCCGTAAAGTGCCGTTAGGTGCCGTAAAGTGCCGTTAGGTGCCGTAAAGTGCCGTAAGGTGTCGTAAGGTGCCATAAAGTGCCGTAAGGTGCCGTAAAGTGCCGTAAGGTGCCGTAAAGTGCCGTAAGGTGCCGTAAGGTGCCGTAAAGTGCCGTTAGGTGCCGTAAAGTGCCGTAAGGTGCCGTAAAGTGCCGTAAGGTGCCGTAAAGTGCCGTAAGGTGCCGTAAAGTGCCGTAAGGTGCCGTAAGGTGCCGTAAGGTGCCGTAAAGTGCCGTTAGGTGCCGTAAAGTGCCGTAAGGTGCCGTAAAGTGCCGTAAGGTGCCGTAAAGTGCCGTAAGGTGCCGTAAGGTGCCGTAAAGTGCCGTAAAGTGCCGTAAAGTGCCGTAAAGTGCCGTAGGGTGCCGTAAAGTGCCGTAAAGTGCCGTAAAGTGCCGTAAGGTGCCGTAAAGTGCCGTAAGTTGCCGTAAGATGCCGTAAGGTGCCGTAAGGTGCCGTAAAGTGCCGTTAGGTGCCGTTAAGTGCCGTTAGGTGCCGCAAAGTGCCGTAAGGTGCCGTAAGGTGCCGTAAAGTGCCGTAAGGTGCCGTAAAGTGCCGTAAGGTGCCGTAAAGTGCCGTAAGGTGCCGTAAAGTGCCGTAAGGTGCCGTAAAGTGCCGTAAGGTGCCGTAAAGTGCCGTAAGTTGCCGTAAGGTGCCGTAAGGTGCCGTAAAGTGCCGTAAGTTGCCGTAAGGTGCCGTAAGGTGCCGTAAAGTGCCGTAAGGTGCCGTAAAGTGCCGTAAGGTGCCGTAAAGTGCCGTAAGGTGCCGTAAAGTGCCGTAAGGTGCCGTAAGGTGCCGTAAAGTGCCGTAAGGTGCCGTAAGGTGCCGTAAAGTGCCGTAAAGTGCCGTAAAGTGCCGTAAAGTGCCTTAAGGTGCCGTAAAGTGCCTTAAGGTGCCGTAAAGTGCCGTAAGGTGCCGTAAAGTGCCGTAAGGTGCCGTAAGGTGCCGTAAAGTGCCTTAAGGTGCCGTAAAGTGCCGTAAAGTGCCGTTAGGTACCGTAAAGTGCCGTAAGGTGCCGTAAGGTGCCGTAAGGTGCCGTAAGGTGCCGTAAGATGCCGTAAGGTGCCGTAAAGTGCCGTTAGGTGCCGTAAAGTGCCGTTAGGTGCCGTAAAGTGCCGTAAGTTGCCGTAAAGTGCCGTAAGGTGCCGTAAAGTGCCGTAAGGTGCCGTAAAGTGCCGTAAGGTGCCGTAAAGTGCCGTAAAGTGCCGTAAAGTGCCTTAAAGTGCCGTAAGGTGCCGTAAAGTGCCGTAAGGTGCCGTAAAGTGCCGTAAGGTGCCGTAAGGTGCCGTAAAGTGCCGTAAGGTGCCGTAAGGTGCCGTATAGTGCCGTAAAGTGCCGTAAGGTGCCGCAAAGTGCCGTAAGGTGCCGTAAGGTGCCGTAAAGTGCCGTAAGGTGCCGTAAGGTGCCGTAAGGTGCCGTAAGGTGCCGTAAAGTGCCGTAAAGTGCCGCAAAGTGCCTTAAAGTGCCTTAAAGTGCCGTAGGGTGCCGTAAAGTGCCGTAAGGTGCCGTAAAGTGCCGTAAGGTGCCGTTAAGTGCCGTAGGGTGCCGTAAGGTGCCGTAAGGTGCCGTAAAGTGCCGTAAGGTGCCGTAAAGTGCCGTAAGGTGCCGTAAAGTGCCGTAAGGTGCCGTAAAGTGCCGTTAGGTGCCGTAAAGTGCCGTAAGGTGCCGTAAAGTGCCGTAAGGTGCCGTAAGGTGCCGTAAAGTGCCGTAAAGTGCCGTAAGGTGCCGTAAGGTTCCGTAAAGTGCCGTAAGGTGCCGTAAGGTGCCGTAAGGTGCCGTAAGGTGCCGTAAGGTGCCGTAAAGTGCCGTAAGGTGCCGTAAAGTGCCGTAAGGTGCCGTAAAGTGCCGTAAAGTGCCGTAAGGTGCCGTAGGGTGCCGTAAAGTGCCGTAGGGTGCCGTAAGGTGCCGTAAAGTGCCGTAAGGTGCCGTAAAGTGCCGTAGGGTGCCGTAAAGTGCCGTAGGTTGCCGTAAAGTGCCGTAAGGTGCCGTAAAGTGCCGTAAAGTGCCGTAAGGTGCCGTAAAGTGCCGTAAGATGCCGTAGGGTGCCGTAAGGTGCCGTAAAGTGCCGTAAGGTGCCGTAAGGTGCCGTAAGGATTCGTAAGGTGCCGCAAAGTGCCGTACGGTGCCGTAAGGTGCCGTAAGGTGCCGTAAGGTGCCGTAAAGTGCCGTAAGGTGCCGTAAAGTGCCGTAAGGTGCCGTAAAGTGCCGTAAGGTGCCGTAAAGTGCCGTAATGTGCCGTAAGGTGCCGTAAAGTGCCGTAAAGTGCCGTAAAGTGCCG